>CM069606.1:20466615-21836615 GCA_035771175.1 Paratinospora sagittata | reverse complement strand
TTGAGGAGTATCGACACATGAACTTTGGTGCATAATGCCTTGACTTTGTAGGTAATCTCCGAGAATGTGGTTGAAGTAATCCTTGGCATTATCAGTTCTAAAGATTTGGATTTTGGTATGGAATTGGGTTTGAATCATGCTGTTGAAATTCTTGAAGATTTGCCGGACCTCTGATTTTTCTTTCATGAGAAACACCCAAGTGATCCTAGTATGATCATCTACAAATAAGATAAACCAGCGGGTACCAGTCACACCTTTGATACGTGAAGGTCCCCAAACATCACTACGGATCATTGAGAATGGATGAGATTTTTGATATTGTTGAATTGAATAAGGAGTACGGGCATGTTTAGCAAATTGACAAACTTCACACCGAAAATCTTTTGGACTTCTATTGCTGAATAATGAGGGAACAAGTTTTTGAAGGTACACGAAATTGGGATGGCCTAGTCTATAGTGCCATAACATAACTTCACTATCATTATTGAAATGAGAAACAAAAAGAGAAATTTTTGTAGGCTGATTGTTTGCCTTGTCCGAATCTGCCTTGTAAGTTTGTTGTTCCGGAAGATCACCAATCCTGAGGATGTAGAGCCCTGAGTACATCTTAGCATTGCCAATCATCTTCCCCGAATTCAAGTCCTGAAATTCACACGAGTTAGGGAAGAACTTAGTAACACAGTTAAGCTCTTGAGTGAGTTACTAATAGAAGGTAAATTGCAGTCTAAGTTTGGGACCAAGAGGACTGAGTTTAGGGTGAGGTTCTTTGAGATAATCACAGAACCTGTTCCTACTACTCTTGAGAGAGATCCATCTGCAATTCTGACAGAGAAATTTTCATGACATGGACTATAAGTATTAAAAATCCTTGCATCTCCAGTCATGTGGTCGGAGGCTCCTGAATCCACAATCCATGGTTTGATTTTTTCTCTTGTTGCACTGAGTGCGTTTAAGAAATTACCTTTGTGAGCCAAGGATCCGGTTCCAATGACAAAGGTATTGGAGGATTGTTGCTGGTTGATTAACTTTTGCAAAAGTTCCATTTGTTCTTTGCTGAATAGGCTTTGTTCTGGCTGTGTGTGGTTCTCGTCACAGGAGGCCAGATGTCCACGACTTTCTCTGTTGTTGGATGGACGTGAGGGCTTCCAATCAGCGGGTTTTCCATGGATCTTCCAGCAGGTCTCCTTGGTGTGACTAGTCTTCCGGCAGTGATCACACCAAGGTCGTCCCTTTTTTTTTCTATAGTCTCCGGGTTGATGTTGAGGCCCTTGAACTGAGAGTGCAGATCCTTTAGAGCTGTGTTCCGTAGTTGGTGGTCCCATCATCATTTTCTTTCGACTCTCTTCCATGCGAACTTCTGAAAATGCCTCTCTGATACCATGTTGAATTTAGAGAAGAAAATAATTCTCATATATTTCTTTATGATCACTGTACAATCTGAATATATAATGGAAGGAAGAAACGTTCCTTTCACTATATTTGGTAACAAGATACTAATTACTAAAAATCAGGAAACTATTAAAATAGGAAACTATAAAATAAGAAACAAACTAATAGAGATATCAGGAATTTCCAGAATCTCTTTATTCCTAAAATAATGTAGACAACTAACAAAGGAAACTGATTGCTGCAGCTGTAACCCTGGAAATCAGCAGCTGTATCCCTGAAAATCAGGGATCGGGTATTTCAACACTCTTCATCCTCATCAACTAAGTCTCGTAGTACTCCTTCTTCCTCATCTTCCTTCTCTACTTTTGAAAATCTTCTTCCTCTTCATCCTCTTCTTGCATCACTCCTTTTCCTTTATCACCAAGGGCAACATATTGCATATTCCTTAGTCCTATAAAGCAATGTAAATACTTTAATATTTTCATTTGAGATTAAAATTTTTTTATCTCCATATTTGTAATGCTAAAATTCTAAATACCTTTTCTTTGTGACATAGGAGCGTTGCTTCCTTCCAATTCTTCTTTTCTAAAGCACTCAATTAAATCTAACTACAAGTTGCTTTCTGGGAGTGCCAGATCTTTTTCTATGATCCACTCATCATCTGGTTTCAAGTTGGATAGACAAATTAGATCATAATTTTGGTCTCTCGATCCGAATTGCTTTTCTTTTCAAATTTGAAGTTGTAGATTGTATTTTACAAAATACAACTGTTTTCAATCTTTTTTGCTCTAGGCGGCTGCGCTTCTTAGAGTGAATCTGGTAAAATAAAAGGAAGGAAAGTCAAATTTAATAAACAATAAACAAATCAAATATTATAATTTATAATTATAAACTTAAAATTTAAAACTCTAACTCTAACTCTAACTCTAAGTACTTACATGCTCAAATGGACTTCAATTTCGCTTGCAAGCAAAAAGGCTACAAGTTAGACTTAAAATCCTTATTGCCAACTTCTCAAATTGGGATTACCTTCCCCATAGCTCTCTCTCCAATAAGCTGTAAAATAAAAATAAAAATTATAAAGTTAGAGGCTTAAAGCAAATCATAAATTTAATCAAATCAAGATATGCTTTCAAGAATCAATACTTCATATACTAGGTATTTTAGTGGCTTTTGTAAGCTTCGTTGTTTCTCTCCCTAACAAGCCTTTAGCTCTCTTGAATAGGTCCATTTGGTCATCGATTAGACCCCTTCTCTAATAGGTGGGACCATTCTATCTATGCAATCATATAACCCCTGCTTCACTTCAAGATCCATTCTTAATTGACCATCATATTGAAATCTTGAATTTAGAAACTAACCTCCTACATGTGAGGCCTATGCAATTGAAGAACCCATCTTTAATCAATTATTTCCCAAATTACTTTGTATCTCCTCATCACGCCACCCAAATTTCTAGCAATGGCTTCCTTTGTACGATCCATCACTTCATACATGTAGCTCATCAGTGGCCTTTCATCAGAATCAACAAGTCAAAGGACCTTCACAAGGGGAGCTGTGCTTTTTATACAATATTTGATTGATTTCCAAAAGTTTGCATCAACGAAAATGATGTCGCTAATAGCCCCTCATTCTTTCTTCTTGGCAAAAAAACTCTTGTGCCATTCCTCTGAAGCAAATTCTCATCAAGTTCAAATGTTCAATACCCAACAATGATTTAGATGTACATTGTAATTCTTCGAAATTTATTGATGACATTTGCATCAATGGGTAATCTACCAATGTCCTCTAGCATTAAGTCTAGGCAATGTGTAGCACATGGAGACCAAAATAAGTGTTTCCTCTTATCCATCAACATTTGTCCTATTCACATATGTTAAAGCTCCATTTGTAATCATTTAAACAACATTTTCCTCCCCCCTTCCTCCACCACACTATCTAGGAGATGAAGTAAATTCTCAACATTTTTTATAATGTCAAAAGCATCTACAGACATAAGAAATATAGTCTCCTTAGGACTATTCACTAGGAAATTAATTAATGTTATATTACTTCCCTCTATCCAACAATCTGATATTATGGTATAGCTCGTACTCCTCCATTCCTTCTTATACTCTTCAAGAAGGCCTTCAACATTTTTCACTTCATTTTCAAGTAATAGATTGCTCAACTCATGGTAGGTTGGTACTTCAAATCTAGTCCAAAAGTAGAAATAAACTGAATCATATCATAAAAAAATGGACTTTTAACCACATTGAAAGCAATGTTATTTGACAAACTTTTTCTCTTTTACCCTTCTTCCAATGCTCATGGAGGGTAGTTTGCTTGCCTTTCCCTTTAAAAATTCGATCAATCACCCCTTTTCTCTTAGTAGTGTCTCCTACCTCACCTCCTCCAACTTCTTTTCAACTTCAAGATCAACAAATTCATGTCTTCCTACTCTAGAATCATACATCTCATCGTCTTTATCTCCCTTTTCTTTCTTTTTTTCCTTGCAATAATTCATGAAAAATGAACTAACCTCATTCAGAACACTAACACAAATTTTAACATGCTTATGAGTCTTTGCTAAGTGGAGTTTCATTCTAAAATCCCCTCCATAAAAATTCCCCCCACAATAGTTACACCTCAAATAACTTTTATTATTTGGGTGAATTATGGTGCAATGCTCTCAAGTTTTATCCTCTTATTCTACTCATCTTCAACTATTAACTCTTCAAATATAAATAATTCTAATCCAATAAAAACCAAACAAATCAACACAGAAAGAAGCCCTAAAACTTGAAAATAAGTAGAGAAAGAGATAGAAGTCGCCAATATTTGCATTTTCCTTGCGTTCTTTGTAGGAGAATAGAAACTTTTTGCATGGAGAAAGGAAACAAACCAAAGAAAAGAGACATAGTGGAGATCCAAGTTGGAAGGAGGCAATGAGGGACCCAATCCACTCTTTTGTCTGGTGCAAGTGGAGAAGAAGACAACCAATTACTTTAAAAGCCTTTCCTTTCTCTCTTTTTTAAGACCTAGGGCTTTGAAAAGTTATAAAATAACTTTTTGAAGCTTCTAAATAGAAAAAGAAACAAAAAAAAGTACTTTTTTTCTTTAACAACGCAACCGAGGTCACTATTTGAATCACACGATTTGATTTGAATCGTGCGATTCAATCAAAAATTGACCGATTCTGATCGATTTCTGATTCTTTCTCCAATTTGAATTGTTAGTGATACAATTCGATTCAAATAGTACATCGATACGATTTGACAACTATGATTGTAGGCTTTGTAAATTGACAATCTAAAATTCATGAACTAAAAAACATGTTGGCTTGTTGTTATGTATGGTGTGGCTTGGCCCATTATGTGGATCCAATGATATTTCTATTTTCATATATTTCTATTTTACTAGTTTCCTAGACTGTATTGAAAATTTCCTATTGTATTAGTTTCCTAGATTGAGTTGGAAACTTTCCCAGTCTAAATTAGAAACTAAGTCTAATAGCTCTCTATATATATCTAGTATTGGGGTTTGAGAGGAAGAGGTGAAACTAGAGGTGATATTAGAGAGAGACATTGTGAGTGCTGATCTTCATCTCTCGTGGACGTAGGCTGATCTTCACCGAACCACATAAATTTGTGTGTTTCTTCTTGTTGCTTTGATTTTGCATTTGTGTGTGTACGTGTTTGTATGTGTTCCGCTGCGTGAATCTCTACACCTGTTAACCTCTGAATTTGAAATTAAATATTTGGGAATTTTGTGCTTTTGCAAATAGCAGATGCATCCTCAGAAAATGCATCTTCATTTCTTATATGCCCTTGCCCCTGTGAAACTAACAAGAAAATTGGTTTTGAAACTAGGAAATACCAATCGCATGCAATGCGATAATGAAGGCAAGTAGTTGTCTAGTTTTGGTAAGAGGTTGGTTGTCTTACCGTTCACTGATTTACCAACTCTTCAATAGAATGGGCATTATTTATGGTGTTGGTATATCCACTTATGAATAATAAGTTTTAAATCTTATCTCTGTAAAGAATTTTCACATGGCAACAATTATAGGCAGTGTGCTAGGGCCAAACACATAAAGATAAACTGTCCTGTCATTTGCATGGGCCGTCCAATGAGTGTCCCATTTGTGATCAACAAGCTAATACCTGCGCGATGGAAGATTCCCAGTCTCTGCTTGATGAGGTTTTTAATGTATTGGAATTGAAGGATGCATGTGCTGCAACTTGTTGTAATACTAAAACTTAGGGCCTGTTTGTTAACTTTATTTATCCTTTACCATCTCTATGTTTACATTGAAATGAACCCTCTATTTGTAGTAAAGATTTAAGCTCTACTGTAATAAACAAAAAATCTTGGCTTATTTTTGTAAAGGCTAAACCTCTACTTCTAATTAGAAGGGAAAATACTTTATGAAAAAATGAAATTTTTTATGAATGTCTAAGTTTTTTAGAAGTCAAAAGTAGAATTAACTAATGACACCTTAAACTTACTTTTCCATTGGAAGACTACCTCAATTTCTATTTACATACAGCGCTAGAAGAATTGACTGATGAATCTACTTTTGCAGGTGGATATCTCATTGAGAATGCTAAGGGCTGGGAAGCATGTTCTTCAAGGTGATTTAACTTTTAAAAACTTGAGGGAAGGCTGTCATACCCTCATTTTTTTCCCCGGTCATTTTATTCCATGGGATTCTTCGAGTTCTTGTGGTTGTTTAATGTCCTGATAGTGGAAAAAGAAACACCCTGGGGCACAACTCCTGAACAATATTTTTATTATATCTTAAATTATTATAATATTGAGTAAATGGGTCTGTAGATATCGTTACATTTATAGAATAATTCTTGCTTATGCCATAATTGTTATCAGCTTCTGTTCTGTCTGATACTAACTAGTGCCTTAACTTGTTTTTTTATCTCCCTTCTGTATTTCCTGTTTGGTGTTCTGGAATTGAAGAAAAACCCGCTGCAGCCAGTAAGTACATCGGATCATTTTGCTTGATTCTTGCTTTATTGTTCCTTTTCTTAGCTGTGAGGTATATTTAGCAATAATGCTGCTATGATAGCTGCCTTGTAAACTTGATTATTTAGTCCCCTGTAAGGAGCATGAAAAAATAATTTCCATCTGCAAGATATTTATTTTTATATTACTGCATGTACAATGTTTATGATTTATTATTTCTTTTAGAATCTCTCTTCCATGTTGATAGTGTATGCCAACTATTATGAAATTTGTATCTGTCCTCATCCCAACTGATTTTTTTATGTGACTTTCTTAGGTTTTTCATAGGATTAGCTGCTGTTAGATAAGTGAGACATGTGCCTCGTGTCTATTATGTAACTCATTGGTATTTTGCTTCTCATTTTGTTACTTTCTAGTTCTTAAGTTTCTTGTCATAATTTTGGCAATCTAGCTATGCAATGTTGATTAATGTGCAAAAACTCCTCTTCTTGCAATTTGTTTAGTTTTCACCTCTGGTGTCTAGAAAGAGAGATGTGGATATAGTGGTTGGTCCAAAATTGTATTGACATGGTGTTGGCTTGAGTACTGGGGATAACAACCTAATGGTCACCCTTGTAGTAGAACACCAGGATATTTTGTCGTGGGCACATGAAGGTATGCTCGGGATACTCTTCAGTTGCTTTTCATAAGCCAAAATGTTGGCTTGAGATTCAAGTCGGTTATATGTAGAAGAGAAGAACTCTCAGAAGGAAAGAGTTGAGGCCCTTCGGGTAGAGTTTGATAAGCTTATTTGATCTTAGTTCATTTGAGAAGTATTATCCCCCAAGTGGTTGGCAATGTTGTAAAATGATGTGCCTAGTGCACGGGGCTCTCTCCATTCCTGGATTTGGGAAGAAATGATGTCCCATAACCTTACCTCCACATTAAAGAGTTTGTTTTTGGTTTTGAACCCATGGACTCTAGGTCAGAATAGAGCAACTTCAATTGTTGCACCGAGGCTTGCCGTTCATGGACTGGCTAATGTTGTGAAAGTCAGAAAGGCGAATAGGAATATTGATTGTATTGAGCTCAACAAGGCTTGTGCGAAGAATAGTTTTCCTCTCCTATGGATCAAACGGTTGGTTGATGTTATTATAGGGTATAAGCTCTTAAGCTTCATGAGTGCTTTCTCGAGGTACAATTAGATAGCCATATCGACATGAGGAGAAAACAATTTTCATTACTGATCGAGGTTTATACTGCTTAAAGGTCATGCTATTTGGATTGAGAAATGCTAAGGTGGCATACTAGAGAATAAAGACTCGTCAACTAGGTGTTCAAGTTCAAAATTGAGAAAACCATAGAGGTATAGGTGTGGATGATATGCTAGTGAAGAGCACTGGGGGCGGACATGGGTTGCGCCAAGTTAGTTTTGACTCTAAACCCAAGATGACACTTTTTGGTGACACTTTTTCTCAATCCAAATTTGACCGAAATTTTTTTATTTCCTTGCAACGCAACCAACTTGATTTGATTGGGTTTCTATGTGATATAGACACCCATAAAAACTATGTTTCAACAAGAGATAAGTGTGGATGTGAAACAAGAGGAGAGGTGGACTCTTATTTATGGTGTAGGGCGTGAGGCTCCCCATCCAATTCTTGATGTGGGACTAAAGAACTGAAGGGTTAGGCCCATCAAGTCTTTAGTCCCATGAGCTCCTTGTGGGCTAAGACAAAATGGGAGCTCCCCCTTCGTCACACAAGGAGCTCGTGGGACGATTTGGGAAGCTCCCTAAATGTCCCATGATGGGACAACATCATACAATGAGCAATGGGGAACTTCCAAGTTGTCCTATGGGCAATGAGAAAGGTCCCTTCATTATCCATGGACAATGAGAGACAATGGGGAAGGTTCCCCATTGTCTCCTCTCATTGTCAATAATTATGGTAGGAGAGTGGGGAAGCTTTCCCACTCTCCATGAGTCCATGTTTGATGAGACAATTGGGAAGCTTTCCCATTATCCCATGGGTAATGGGAAGCTTCCATGGACAATGAGGAAGCTTTCTCCATTGTCTCATGAGGTCTTGCGACTAAAAAGGCGTCCCTTTTAGTCCCACATTGGGAGGTGAAAGGGGGAGGGGGAAGCTTCTCCCCCCGGTAAATACTTAAGCTTCCCGCATTGCTAGCCATGACTAGAGGGCTCTCCACCAGTGGGGCCCCCAAGAATCAAACTTTTCTTGTTCAGTATTATGTAAAATCAAGTAGGTCATGTACGATTTAGGTTAAATTTTTTTAAATTTTAACCCAATTTTACAACCAACCTTTTAGGTTGTCAACAATATGATCCAACGGGCCCAAGATACATCGTGAAATTTGACCGGGTCGAGTCGAGTTGGTCAAGTTTGTTTGGTCAATGTGTTTGATGTGCACCCGTAAAGAGCCTAAGGTTGGTAGATCGTGTTCCAACTTCGAGATTCATGTCCTACGTAAGTGCAACATGAGGTTGAATCCAAACAAATGTTTGTTTGGATTGACTTTCAAGAAGTGGTTTAGTTTCCTAGTAAACATGATTTGGCTTGAGGCCAACCTCGAAAAGACTAGAGCTTTGACCAAGATTAGACCTATGAGAACTATCAAGGAAGTGAAAAGGCTCGTCGGGTGCATAGTTGCACAACCTACACTTAACATGTTCATATTTCGCTCCATTAGTGAGTGCATGACTTGCTTTAAGATTTTGAAAGCTGAGACTGTGGGCTAGACAATTGAGTGTGAGGAGCCCTTCCCTACTCTCAAAGTCTACTTGGGTAGCGCACCACATTTGTCCAAACTAGTCCTGGGAGTAAAACGTTGTCCTTGCAATTGTTTGTAATTGGGATAGTGGCGAGCTTGACAATCTTTACAGGGTCTACAGGCAAATCTATATGTGAGCAAATTTATACTAGATGCAAAGACCCAATAACTCGAAATGGAAAAGCTAGCTCTAGTGTTGATCACCTCAGCTTGGAAGCTAAGAGCATACTTCCAAGCTCATACCATTATGGTCCTCATCGTGCACCCACTCCAACAAATCTTGCAAAAACTTTACACTTTTAACTACTTGATCAAATTGAAAATTGAGCTCAAGGAGTTTGATATCAAGTTTCGTCTTTAGACATCGATCAAGGGCAAGGTCCTTGTTGATTTCACGATGGAGCTCACATCTTCTTAAACGGTCGAGCTCAACACATTTGACGCTAAAAAGGGTGGAAATTGTTTTTCAATGGATCACCATGTAAGCAAGGAAGGAGAGCTGGGGATAGTGCTCATGTTGCCTAGAGATGAGAAAAATTTGTGTTCATTGAGGTTTGGATTCATGACTTGCAACCAAGGATCGAAAAATTCAATTTTGCCTTGGACTTCGGCCACTTGAAAATCAGAATTAATTTAGGGAAGTTTAATTTGATATGGAGAACTTTTGTAAAAAATTGCTAAATTAGAGAAGTTAAGAGAATTTTTTTATAGATGCTTAAATATCTAGATTTATTGTAATAAAAGCTAAAAACTAAGATAAATAGACACTTTTAATACACAAACATCCTTAAATGACCTAACAAAATTAATCTTGTTAAGTAGGTTGATGAATTTGAAATGGTGGCTTTTGGTCTTGATTCGTTTTCTATGTTTTGATTTTTAATTTTGTAGTGGCTTGTTTCTAGACCATATAATTGTTGGCCTAAGTGGGGGTCTCCACTTAGCACTTTCCTAAATGTTTTGATGCTCACAAACAATATGTAATATGGTGCTAATATTTGAACTAAGTGTGTCTCAGCACCTATAATGAAGAAAAACCAATACAAGATCAAAGCACTTCAAGTCCCTCAAGCAAAGGTTCAAAGCAAAGGATCAACCACATTCAAAACATGGACAACTTGAAGGAAAGAAGAAATTATGAGGTTGAGAGTCTTTGTGTCTCTAGAATTAGGATGTAGCTTTCCTTGGTTCTAGTTTACTCAACTTCTCTCTTACATATCATGCATGCATTAGATTTTGTCTAAAATGATTTTCAAATGTTCAAACATGTTTGACTTATGTTCACAAACTATTTCAAACTTGTTTGAGTCATATTTAAAATTGTATTAATCAAAATCACATTTCTACAAAGTTTTTCAAAATAATCAAAATTGTTTTGATTTTCATCAAAATCTTGTTTGATTGTTTAATCGTTGATTTCAAAGTGTTTTAATCATCAAACTAAATCTATTTCAATCATATTTTGATGCCCAAATGAGCCCATACATTTAGAATTTCAAAAAATCATGTTAACCCAAGTTTTCCACCCAAAGTATGCCCAAATAAACTTCAATCCTTTAAAAATGTTTGATAGGTTTCTCCGATGGATTTGAAAATGGTTCCAATGGATCCATAATGATCTTTCCATAAATTTTAAGCTATTATATGCCTATATTTGGTTTAGGATAGGTCGGGTAACCAAGCAGAACAAATTCACAAAAGCACAGCGCACTGAACAGTGTATAGCGCGCTATTGACCTTGTTTTTCTGCGATAGCGAGCTATTGAAGAGCTATAGCGCGCTATAGCTTTTCTGGGTTTTCTGGCTTTTCTGGGTGTGTTTCCAACGGCCGAAAACTCAGTTTTTGTCTCCCCAACAACTATATTTTGGTCTCCTACGGCTAGTACTCATTCCTAATCTATACATACACCTTCTCTAGCCATTTTAATCACAAGAGAACACAAAAGAAACACAAATGTGAGTCCATTGATTGATTTCCAAAATCAAACCCCTTAGCCGAATGTTTTGAACTAAAGCTGGGATTTCGTGCATCATTCCAAGCATCTTCAAATTCGTTTTCTTGAGCAAACATGATTGCAAGGAAGGTATAATATTTCTCTTCCATTGAGCTTCAATTTCTATATCTTGTATTTGGGTTTATGTCTCATATTGAGCTTAATTTTCCATATCTTGTATTTGAGAATTTGTACTATGAGCTTCATTTGTAATTGTTCTAATCACTTAGAACAAACATTATAATCTTTGTATTTGGTGTTTTGGATTGTTTCAAGGTTGAAACAAACCAAATCAAGTGATTGTGATATCACTTGTGATTCCAAGTTTGGAATCAAGTCAAGTTTCACCCTTTATCTTGAAAAGGGTCAAGTGGTTTTTCCTTAGCCCACAAAAAGAATACCGACTTTCCTTTGCCCTTGAAAAAGGAACTAGTGGTTTGTCCTTAGCGCGTGAAAAGGATAGGTTTGTCTTGAACCTTGAAAAAGACATTTTAACAGTTTGGTTCACACCCTTGAAGTGAACCCGGTATAGTGGAATCCTAGAGATAGTTTCTCTATGCGTGTAGGTAGGAAAAAGATTTTTCCGAACCATGTAAAAATCATTGTGTCCTCTTTATTTCCGCACTTTACATTCATGGACATTGATTTTTGGAGCATTTACTTGTACCATTTTAAAGATTCTACTAAAGAACTTAGAAAATTTCAAAACCGGCCATTACACCCAATTCACCCCCCTTCTTGGGTTTCTATCAATAATTTGCTAGTTTGATATTTCACCTTGCCTAATTTATTAGTTTATTAATCAAATGTATTGCTTTTTCATCCTTTTATATAGGATTTTAAGTAAAAAGTTAGCTTTGGAAACTCTTTCTATGTATTTTAAATTTTCTGTCTCATTTTAACTTTCTTTCTTTCTTTAATTTTGTTTTTCTTGCTTCTTTTCTTCTTTTTTCCCCAAGGCATATCCGAAAAATTTACATGATTATTTATTTATTTATTTATATTGCTATGTTAGTTGATGAAGTTAAAAACATTGTTTGAAAAATTGAAAAAAAAAGACCGAATTTTCAATTATTGAACGATTAAAGTGCGAAGTGGATGTAATATGCAAAAATTTGCTGAAACAATTTCATAAAATTTGATAAAAGTTCAAATTTTCAATTAGAAAATGCAAAAGTCGATAGAAAATTCGATGAAATTCGACATAAAAGTAAAGGAGTGTTATTTTATTAATAAAAAAATTGCCAATAATTGTGCATTATTTTCAACTTCGTCAACCAACATAGCGATATAAATAAAAAACTAATCCAACAAGTTAATAAATTGTGTAGTTTCATAGGATATGCCTTTCGTAAATAAAAGAAGAAAAGAAGCAAAAAAAAAAAAAAAAAATGAAGAAGAAAGAAAACAGTTAAAGTGGGACAAAAACTTAAAAATTCATTTAAAGAGTTTTCAAAGCCACTTTCTTTTAGACTTGGACACACTTGTTTGAAATGCAGTACTTAGTCCTTTGGGTGACTACATATGTGAGTTGATGGTTGGCAGACACATATGGAGTACAAATTAGTTCGCCATCAAGCTTCTCCTTAATAAATTGTTTGTCAATCTCTATGTGCTTGATTCGATCATGTTGCACTAGGTTGTGTAATGCTGATTGCAGATTTATTGTCACAATAAAGTCTCATTAGGCCATCCCACTTAATCCTCAGGTCTTCGAAAATGATTCTCAACCATATTAGTTCGCAAATCCCTTGAGCCATTGCTTTGAATTCTGCTTTAGCATTAGATTTAGCCGTCGCATTCTTCTTTTTACTTCTCCATGTCACCAGATTCCCACCAAGAAAGGTACAATACCTGGTAGTCAATCTCCTGCCAACTATAGAGCCGACATAGTCTGCTCCGTATATGCTTCCAGTACTAATCTTGTGCTCCATTTAAATAGAATGCCCTGTCCTGGAGTCCCTTTAAGATACTGTAACACATGGTTAGTAGCTTGCAGATAAACTTCTGTAGGATTGTGTATAAACTGTCTAATCACACTTATTGCATATGTGATATCAGATCTTATGTGATAGATAGATGAGTCTCCCCACTAATCTTTGATACATCTCCTTATTTATGGCATTAGCTTCTTTAGCTTCTTTAGCTTCTCTAAGCATGTGATTAGGCTCAATGGGTGTACTTGCCGGTCGGCATGCCAACTTCAACTTCCTTGCTTCCTTAAGAAGGTCAGTGATATATTTCTATTGAGAAATAAAGATTCCCTATTTGGAGTGTGCAACCTCAATTTCCAGAAAGTATTTCAACCTTCCTAGTTCCTTGATCTCAAATTCCCTGGTTAAACACTACTTCAGGTTTTGTCTCTCCTTCTCATCGATCCCAGTCACGATAATGCCGTCCACATATACCAAAAGAGTCGTGATTCCTCCTGACTCTTAGTGCTTAATGAATCGAGTATGATCTCCTTGGATTTGTCTGTATCTCATATTTTTCAATTTTCATCACTTTGGCAAACTAGCCAAACCATGCCTTTGGAGATTGCTTAAGTTCGTAAAGAGCTTTCTTTAGTTTGCATACTTTATCAATGGCTAGGCTGCTTCCAAATCTAGGAGGAATTTCCATATAGATCTCTTCTTCTAGGTCTTTATGCAAAAAGGCGTTTTTACATCGAACTATTACAAATCCCAATTATAATTAGCTGCCAGGGATAACATAATCCTCACCGTATTTATATTGGCAACTGGGGCAAATGTCTTTAGTTAGTTTACACCATATGTTTGTGTATACCATTTGGCTACTAACCTTGTCTTGTAGTGCTCCGATGACCCATCTGCACTATACTTAATAGTTTAGACCCATTTACATCCCACAAGTTTCTTCCAAGCAGACAAATCTACCAACTCCTAAGTTTCATTTTTCTTCAAGGCCTCCATGTGGATTCATAGCTTGTCTCCAATTTTCATTAGATAAAGCCTCAGATAAGGAGGTGGGAATTTGAATGCTGTTCAAGTTGGTAAAGAAACTCTTATGGGATGGGAATTTGAATATTGTTTCCAATTTCCTAGTTCTTTTTTTAATGGCAATAGGAAGATTTTGATCGATGTTTGTTTGAGATTGAGATTCTAATGGGGTTTGTAAGAGGGGTTCAGAGACCGTTACCTCATTTCAAGGAATTGAGTTCTACCAAATCGTTCTTCTCAGCCCTCCTTGACGACACCTCTATTCCTCATTTTTCCCATCATATTTCTCTATAAAGAGCACAAGTACCATCTAAAGTTAAATTTCTTGGGTGGGTGGTGGCCCATGGTAAGGTGAATATTGGTGATATGCTGCAAAGAAGATTCCCGAACATGTGTCTTTCTCCTTGCTGGTGTTTTCTTTGCAAGAGCAGTGTGGAGTCCATTGATCATCTTTTTTGGAGGTGCCCATACTCCAAAGAGATATGGCGTAGGTGGTGTATCCATTTTCCCGTCATTTGCTTGGACAAGGTTGAGGTTGATCATTTTTCTTTGTTCCTGTTCATTAACACCATCCACATGGAGTGGAAAGATCATTGGCAGGTGGTTTGTTTGGCGGTGTTGTGGTCGTTGTGGAAGGAAAGGAATGCTAGGGTGTTCAAGGAAATTGAACTCCAGCTTGTAGATGTGTGGGAAAAATCGTTTTTGCTAGCTTCTTTTTGGGTTGGTAATTGCAGGTTGTCTAAGGGCTTTGCTTTGAGCGATTGGCTCAGAGGATGGGGTAAATTTGTTCATTCGTAGGGGCTTTGTTTGTTTTGGGTGCTTTGTATAGTTTTTGCTCCGTTCTTTCTAAACATTAATACAATACATTTTTGTTTCTTCTAAAAAAAATAAAATAAATTAAAAGAGTTCCTAAAGCCATCTTCTTTTAGTTAACTCTTATAAAACAAGATTACAAAATAATACATTTAAATAATAAACTAATAAATTAAGCATGGTGGAATTCAAACTAGCAAAGTATATGGTCGAGAAGCAAGCTACCACAAAATTAAATATCAAAACAAAGAAAAGGAATTAAGACCAAAAGCTATCATTTCAAATTCATCAACCCACTTAACAAAGATTGATTTTGTTAGGTCACTTATTGGTATTTTTATGTATTAAAAGTGTCTATTTATAGTAGTTTTTAGCTTATACTACAATAAATCTAGATATTTAAGCATATATGCAAAAATTCTCTAAACTTCTCTAATTTTGCGAATTTTTACAAAAATTCTCTTTGTCAAATTAAACTTCTCTGAATTTATTCCAATTTTCAAGTGACCGAACTCAAGTCGAAATCGAATTTTCGATCCTTGGTTAGGACAACTTCCCCCAATAAGACTTGAGTACATTATTCTAGAACAGGAATGCCCTGGTTGTATCAAGTAGGTGCTAGGTGGCCATTTTTCCTCTCAGCAACACCATTTTGTTGTGGGGTGTGGACACAAGATAATTCACGAATGACCCCTTGAGAGTATGAAGTCAAGGCTTGATTAAAATAGTCCTTCTCATTGTTAGATTGAAAAATCTTGATTTTGGCTCCAAATCGATTTTGCACCATGTTATGAAAATTTGGGAGAACGAAGCTTACATCAGATTTTTTTGTTTGAGTAAAAATATCCAAGAGAATCTAGTACAATCATCAATGAAAGACAGAAACCAAGGTGCTCCGAACACATTACGAATAGGAGAGGGACCCCAAATATCACTATGAATAAGATCAAAAGGATTTGAACTTCTTTCATTGCTTGCTAATTAGAAAGGATACACGCTTGTGTTTCACCAATTCACACACTTCACAATGAAATTTTTTAACATCTAGTGACGTAAACAAAGAGGGAAAAATGACCTTAAGGGTTCTAAAGGAGGGATGTCCAAGTCTGCAGTAATGAAGCCAAATTTTATCTTTATTGGAGAGAGAGTTCTCCGAGAGAAATGATGAGTTACTCTTGATAAGATTCATCGGCGTCTCAAGGTAATACAACTTGCTATGTTCCTTAGCAAGTCCAATTGTCTTCCCCAAATCTTGGTCTTGAAATACATGGTGAGTAGGATAGAAAATCACATTACAACTTAGATCATGTATTAGTTTTTGTATAGAGACAAGATTAGCGAACAACTTTGGAACTTGAAGTACAATTCTAAGTGTAAGTGTAGGACTAATGTGAACATCTCCTATGTGTGCAACCGTGGTTAAGGACCCATCAGCTGTGGTTATTTTTCGACTACTTGGACACGAGTTATAGCGAAAGAATATATGGGAGGAATTAGTCACATGATTAGTAGCATCAGAATGTATAACCCAAGAGTTGGCAAAGGATTTATTCGAGACTTTGAATCCAATGGAAATAGGAAACTTACTTGAATGTGCCAATGTGCAGATACCTGAAGGTTTCTTGAGAGTGCCAAGTAGAGTTCTCAGCTGCTCAATCTCATCTAGATAGAATCCTACTTGCTCCAAAGAGTTCTCTACAACCAGTTGTTTAGTGGACAAGTGCGCTTGTCCACCGCTTTTTTGCTGCCCTTATTTGTAGCCCCATTCTTTACCAGATGTTGATGGCTTGCCATGGAGTTTTCAACACTTCTCCCTGGTATGCTTGGCCTTTTGACAATAAGTACAAGATTATCCTTGCTATCCCTGTTTGAGACCTTTGACGATTCAACTCTTTTGTGATCTTAAGTGCCTGTTTTCAGATCATTACCCCTGTTAGCTACCATAGCTCGAGCATAACACTTCTCTTGCTTTCTTTAGCTTAAATAATCGAAATAATCGAAATAGTCTCGTGGTTGGTAGTTCCTTGCTAAGACTTTGAATTCTAACTTGATCAAACTCAGTATTGAAGCCAACGAAAAAATCATAGACTCGATCCTTTTCAATGTTGTTCTTTAGAATTATTGCATTCTTAGGGCACTTAATCTCGATACGATAATAATGATGCAGTTCTTGCCATAGGTTTTTCAGCATATTGGCAGACTCCGTGACTATCTTGTTTCCCCTATTTTGCTGCTCCAATTTTAACTTTGATTTCATATTCTTGGGCTGCATTAAGTTCCTTGGAGTATATTTGGTGAATCGCGTCCTAATTATCATTAGCAATTGTTGTGGAGAAGAGCAAAATCTGTGGGATTTATTTCCTTTAAGGATTTATTTCCTTTAAGGATTTATTTCCTTTAAGGAAAGATGATAATTTTAGTAGTCGTTTTATTTAGCAGTTACTAAAATTGTAATTATAGCTATATGTGTGGATAGCCCTGTATGCCTATATATATGGTGTCCCTCCATTAAGACATCATCAAAAATAAGAAAATATTTCCTCTCTTCTCCCGTGGACGTAGGCTTTAGAGCCGAACCACGTTACATCTTTGTGTCTTTTATTATTTTTTAACAACAATGGTTAGGAATAGGGGTGTCAGTGGTTTGGTTCAAACCCCAGAACCAAACTGAACCGAGTCATTTGGTTCGGTTTGGTCCCGTTTTTTGAGTAAGTTTGGTTCGGATTTGGGTTGAACAACACATAAACCAATCGATTCAGTTCAGTTTACGGTTTAAGATTAGAAAAACCATTGTAAACCGAACCGAACTGATATAAGGGTAGATATGTTATTTAATAAAGGCTAGTGCGCAACCTTACTCCTTTCTTGTTTCTCAAACCCACTACCCCACTTTCATTTCTCAAACCCACGACGACTGCGCGCTGCATTCTTCCCTTTTCTTCTTCTTCTTCTTTAAAGATTCAGGGAGGGGCCGAACTGAATCGACATAAGGGTAGATTTTTCATATTTTCATTTTTATTTTCTTGGCTCTTCTCGTTCGTTGGTGTGAGTGAAATCTCATAGAAGATGCGACATTCCCAAATGGGTAACACCATATACCTGGTGTCAGGAGTCAACCCTTTAAAGATCCTTGTTACCAAAGCAGTTTATTGGCAAGTGAATTCAATTGTGTAAGTGTTTGTGACTCGGCAAAAGAGATATGGGATACGTTAGAAGTCACACGTGAAGGAACCGAGCAAGTGAAGGAAACCAAGTTACGTATGCTTGAGGAAGCATATGAAACTTTTAGAATGAAGGAGGTTGAAGACATTGCTGGTGCAATAACAAGATTCACCAAAATTATCAATGAGATGAAGAATCTTGGTGGAGTTTACCCTCAAGCTAAATGAAAGCGATCGGAGATCAAGTTGAGGAGAGTTTCACTGTTCAATTTATTGGAAGATAATTCTTGGTTGTGAGTAGGGATTTATGATTCATTGGGCAACACAACTTCATCTTCTTCGTGTATATTTTATTTTTGTAACTTTTAGACGATTTGGACATTAGGATTTGAGTAGGGATTTTCTTAATTGGGCAGAGCAACTTCATCTTCTTCTCGTACTTCTTCCTTTTTGAAAATGCCTAAAGGGCTTCTCCCAAATAAGGGGTTGTTTTTTTGTTGGCCCAGATTATAGTCCAAGGGGGGGGGGGTGAATTGGACTTAACAAATTTTCGTTAAACCCTTTCACAACTAGAATGGCAATGCAAGACAAGAAAGTGAAGTGCAGGAAAGTAAAGAAAGAACACAAGGATTTAGAGTGGTTTGGCTTACCTAAGCCTACCTCCACTACTTGATCTCTCCGATCAAGATTTTCTCAAAATCCATTAACCTTGATCCAACGTACGGGTGTGGATCAAATCGTTACAAACACCGTTTTCCGGACACGAAAACTTCCCTAATTGACTAACCAACCAATCAATAATACAACTCAAGTTATAAGAGATGGAGAGTGTTCTTACCAAACAACTATGAAGTAAAACTTACAAATGAAACCGAATACCTTCCTAGTATAAGTTCAACCACAAATGATGAAGATGATGTGCAAGCTGAAAGTGTAAGGCTCCTTCAATCTTTGATTTGAAAATGATGAAGATGATGCTTGAAATCGAAGATGAACCTTTTGAAATCCCGAAAATCTCAAATATGGTTTCTCTCAAGAATGAAAGATTAAAAGCACAAGAGATCTCTCAAGATAATGAAGAGCACTTGTAAAAGCTTTTTCTAAGGATTCAAAATAGCTTTGAAGAAACTTGATTTTCTAAAGAAAATGTGAAGAACAAAACAATAGCTTAAGTTTCAAAGATTTGCAAAAGGGTGCTCAAAATGAGTTAAGTGATATATTTATACATCAACACTTATGAGAGGAAAAAAGTGTGCATTTTCAAGATCACAAAATTTCCATCAAAATGCAGGAAATGCGTTTGGAAAAAGTGGAAACGCGTTCCATATGTATTTGCCAGAAAATCACCATTATGGACAAAAAAGTGGAAACACGTTCTTTAGAGAGGAAACACGTTTCTGTGCCTTGAGTGAAAAATACTCATTCTGAACGGAAAACTGGAAACGCATTTCTCCAATTGGAAACACGTTTTTACTCGCCAAAGTGAAAAATTACTTTCGAGCAAGAACGCATTTCTAAGTGCATAGAACATGTAAACTTGATTTTCTTTGAATTTTCTAAGTCCAAAACATGTTTTCTTGAAAACTTAGATTCAAATATATTTGAGAATGATTAATTTGAAAGAATATTAAGTTTTAAACATATGATAAATCATTTTAAACATAAAGTCAAAGTTTTGACTTTTCTTGAAAACGGTTGACCTTTAAAACAATGATCATTTGAAAACATTTCAACTGCTTGCATGATTTTGGCCGACTTGCCTAGAAAGAATTCTATAATACTAAATAGATCTAAGCATTTACAAACAAAAATATGTTTTGATTCTTCTTCGCTTTGATCCACTTCATGCTTCGACTTTGACTTCCAAGTTGACTTTAATTGATTGATCAAGTTAAAACTGAAATAACTTGGTCAAATTGATTAGTTACATATAGAATGTTGTTCGCAATCATCAAAATACACAAAGGTGAGGGTCATTACACCAACATTTTTATCTGTTTGTCTTGTGTAATTTTGGTGGCCTTGGATATTGATAATGGAAATAGGAGAGGTTTTAATTGGTTAAGTACGCTAGCGGCTACTGAAATGCAAAAAGGATGCTTCCGCTGCGAGCAACGATGGGTTTGGGCACCCAAACCAAACCAATGACACCTCTAGTTAGGAACATGCATGTGTCATTGATCTTTGGTGTTATTGAATTCCACAGACATGCCGTAATCATTGAATCTTCATTGTCCCATGCCTCAAACTGAGGCTCACTTTTCTTTGGTCCGATTCCAAAAGATGACTTAATATTTCTTTACCTTTCAAAAAGGCATGAACAAGTTGAGACCACTTCAAGTAATTTTTCCCATTTGGTCTGTAAGTTGCTTGAATATTTTATAGTTCCCCTGTCCTTGGATTGGAAACTCTTTCGGACTGCATAGTTTTCAACTCTACTGTCATTTTTTTTTGCAGATCCTTTTTTCTTCAAATCTTTTTTTTTTTGCCCTAAACGAGAAGAAAAATGGCAAAGAAGAAAGAAGAGTGAGAAAGAAAGAAGATGACTAAGAAGAAGAAGACTAAGATGATAAAGAAAGGAATGGAAACCTTAGTGAGGAAGTCGTAGTACAGCAAGACGGATGCAGTGAAGGTGAAGATTGAATATGCCAACAACAACTGCAATGAGAATAAGCAACAGCTACAGGAAGAAGTTGTAGACGGCGGTGAGAGGAAGAAATTGGAGATCAAACACCTAGTACATTTGGCGGATCTCCACGACGCTCAAGTAGTTGTAGTGAGAAGAGGTATTGATGGTGGCAGTCGAAGACAATGATAAGCATGACAAACAATTGCAATGAAGGCAACACCGATGATGAGATGCGATGAGAATGAAGGCCTACTAGGATGATTCCGGCGATCAAGGCTGAATAAAATGTTCCAGGTGATGAAGGCCAAGAGAAAAATTCCCAGTTGTATGAGCTTAAAGCTCTGATACCATGTAGAAAATTAAAAAGAATTAGGAAATAATGTTTTCCTTGATAATTAACTTTGTACAAAGACCCCTATATGTACAATTGCTCTAGAACACTAAAAGAAGATTTCCTTGTTACAATGGATCGCTGTAATTAGGGAACTTTCTAATTGTAAAATATTCATAACTATATACACATTCTTCCTAATATGTGACATTCCTAAATTACATATATTTCCCTTAGTATCTAATATAAATACTCTCATAGAAACCATCCTACCTGGCAATTTATTTGGAGAAGGCCAAAGATTTGTTCTACCTTCAATGTCAAACATAGTTTGCATAACTTCTCTTTCATTAGATTTTACATATACTAGACAGTTCCTTTTTCTTGAAAAATTACTTCACATATGGAGCTTGGCCAGCCTCATATTAGGCTACCTTTATTGCCTCCTCCAAGAAGAAGGATCCTTTTTTGCCATTTACTGCCTCTCTCAACCATGCAGAATTTGATGATAACCCAATGACAAGTGGAAGATAATTGAACAAAAAAAAAAAAACAAATTCAACTCAAAAGTGTAAAGAACTGTATATTCAACACTATCAAGGCAAGAATTCTTCCACCCTCAATAATATTTTGAAAGCATGGTTGGTTAGCCATTGGGGATTTAAAAAGTTGGTCAAAGGACATGACATGTCCATGCTGTTGTCTTCTTTTTTTGGTTTATCTTCCAAGATCTGATGTAGATTCGTCAAGGAAGCAAGAATGAAAATACTCAAAAATAAACCAAAATAAATTCTATTGAATAGAATATTCAAAAAAAGAAAAAAAAAATTGATCTTCATCCATCAAACTCCGTAAGTGGAGCTCGTTATATAGATAACTTCAATAAAACAAATTCTAAACTACCTAAAACACCTAAAAATAAGTTTCCTAAGCTATTTATAACATAAAAGCAACTTCTTAATCCTATTAGAACTCTATTTAAATACTTCTAAAACACATTTTAATACACTTATATAGTAAAAACGAATTTTAAAAATTATCTAGAACTACCACTAAAAAAAATAAATATACCAAAATAAAAACTTCTTTAAAAAAAGAAACTTAAATAAAAACCTAACCAAGATCTCTCCCTCCTGTTTATTTTTTGGATAGGCTTGCATCCTGCTCATTTTATATGTAGGGCTTACTTTTGTTTTTACTTTCTTATTTTTGGTTTTTTAAACAAAAGAACAATTTAGTAACACAAGACCTCAATACCATGGGCGTCCTTCCACTACTTTAGAATGAAACTATTCTTTCATCACCTATGTGTACTTAACATGCGCTCAAGAAGCTTATATACTGCCACTTGCTTTACTTGTGCGATTCATATATGTAACAAATGCTATCTTATTTTATTTTTAATTAACAGGTACTGGTGGGGCTGAACATGCATTATCAAACTATGATTCTTTATGCAACAACTTTGTTCATCGACCCATTTGGGCTGTTGCAGAAAATTATCGCTTTGAACCTGCTTTTGTGGAGGTATTTGATTTTAGCACATCCAACTTGGTTATTGCTCACCCCGTGATAAGTAGTTTCCACTCATTTCCTGTTATTTATGTCATCTTTTACAGTGCAAAAAGCTGATACATGAAATTGGTGATATGATGAGTGTCCAAGTCATTGTAGAAGGATCAATGAATAGCTCAAATCCTTACTTCTCAAGCTCTTGGAGGCGCAATTTTATAGTGAGTGAACTCTCTCTGTGTGCATCATTGAAAGAATTAGCTTGAAGATAAGCCTGCTGCCATTACATAGGTCTGTTTGATTGATTACATGCTACTTCAGGTTTTATACTCTAGCATCCACACTTGCTTGTTCTGTTTGCTATACATAGTCATAATGTGTAACCAAGGATTGAAAACTAGACTTCGCCCTGGGCTTCAATCACTTGAAAATCAGAATTAATTTGGGAAGTTTAATTTGACGTGGAGACAAAAAAATCACTAAATTAGAGGATTTGAGAAATTTTTTTCCAGAGATGCTAAAATATATTGATTTATTGTAATATAAGCTAAAAACTAATATAAATAGACACTTTTAAGACAAAAAATATCCATAAATAACCTAACAAAATCAATGTTGTTAAGTGGGTTGATGAATTTGAAATGGTGGCTTTTGGTCTTAATCCCCTTTCTATGTTTTGATTTTCAATTTTGTGATGTCTTGCTTCTTAACTATATACTTTGCTAGTTTGATATTCCATCTTGCTTAATTTAATAGTTTATTATTTAAATGTATTACTTTTTCATCGTGTTTTATAGGATTTTAACTAAAAGAAAATGACTTTGGAAACTCTTTAAATATATTTTTAAGTTTTTGTCCCACTTTAACTTTTTTCTCTTTTTTTCTTCTTTTATTTACATAAGGCATATCCCATAAACTACACAATTTATTTACAACCATCACATACTCACGACTAAAGTTAAACAAATGCATGAACACATGACATGACACACATGGAGTCACCCAAGTACCTCATATAGAGAAAGTAAGGAGCATATCAGAATATCCAAGTTCATAAACAAACTATCCTTTATTTCAAAACATACTGTGCACCTTGTGGAATGACTCCTTTAGCTCCATGTGAGACAAGCGATCGGAGCCAAGCCATGGCCGTGACTTAGCTAGTGATTCACATGCAATTCTATGGTTATCAATTCCCTCCAATTTGCATAGCTCCGTGTGGGACAAGCGATTGGACCTAAGCCATGGCCGTGACTCAAAAAGAGACCTACATGCAACTTTGTGGTCACTGATGTCAAATAAATGAAGTCCCACTACCATAGCCCCATGAGAGACAAGCGATCTAACTCAAGTCATGGACATGACCCGACAAGCAACCCGCATGAACCATTATGGTTCCATTCTAATGGTCTTGATCTAATATAGAATGGTCCTTCAAATGAATAACACTACCATAGTATTCATGACATTTAAACACAAGTATATATATCCATATGACAATGCAACATCCATATAACATGATGTCAAAATAGGCATTTCTATAATATGATGACACATGTGATGCAAAGGTGGAATTCCATTCACTTTGATGCACGCAAGTTGCCCAAACCCTTTCTTTGAAGCCTTTGAACTACTCCAAGGTTTCCTTGCCTCCTAAAACTCATAGAGTACCATTCTTAGCATCATTCTCCATTATTTATTCTCATCCTAACTCTAGAAATGGAGCACTAGCCCCATTCATATCACTTTAAGGGTTTTATAACCAAAACCCTAGGTTAGGTCATCCTGCAACTAACAAAAATGAAGATCTTGTGTTCTCTAGCTTTGAGTACTTGTTTGGCATTGCTCTAGGGCTCAAATGAATCATTGAAGTACTCTTGGAACCCTTAGTGAGCTAAACCCTAGCTCATAAGGCATTTGGAGAGAAATGGAGAGTTAGGGATTTAGGGAAATTACCTTCAAGGGGTTGGATTGAGGTTAGACTACCTCAATCTAGCCTTTGGAGATGTCTCTGAACCATCTTGAGAGCCTTTCCCAAGTTCCAGGCCTTCTCTCCTTTGGTCTCGTGTATTTGGGTAAGTTAGTAATGAGCTCCTAAACCCAAAAGCGCACACTTATTTATAAACCCGAGCCATCCAATCGACTGGGACTTAAGTCAAGTCGACTGCCTATCATCTGTGGCTCAGAAAGGTCTTGGCCCTTAACCAAACAATTGAAATTAGGCTTCCAGTCGACTGGTCCCTCATTCAGTCAGTTAGAACCCATCTAGTCGACTACTTGTATGCTGTTTGGCTTCATTTTGCTCCAAGTCCAGTCCTTTAGGAAATCATCTCCTATGTTCTTGGTTTTAACATCCCATACACGGGATTTTCAACCTAAGGTCAATTTTGTGAGGTCTACAACATCTCAATTCAAACTTTTCTATAATTCCAATGGTTACCTGCTTTAGATGAATTAAATAGAACTAGATTTGACTCAACTCGACTAAGCCTTTTCCCAACTACATGGGGTTGGCTACATGAATTTGCTTCCTCCACTCCGCTCTATTAAGCTTTAAGTTGACATTCAAATTACAAAAAGTTAAATATTTTTTAATTATCTCTGTCCATGTTATTTTAGATGTACTTCTACCTCTATTGTTACCATCTAGTGTTAATAGGCCACTCTTTCAAACTGCTGCATCTAAAGGCCTACGTTGTAGTGTCCAAACCACATTAGTTGGTTCTCTCTCATTTTATCTCCAATTGATGCTACTCTTACCATTTTTTGAATATGCTCATTTCTTTTTTTTATCTTTTAATGTTTTACGACATATCCATCTTAGCATTCATATTTCTGTTACACTTAGTTTATTAACATGTTTTTTAATTGCCCAACATTTTGTACCATATAGCATAGTTGGCCTAATATCAACTCTATAAAATTTTTCCTTTAACTTCAATGGGATGTGTCTATCATATAGAACTCCAGAAGCACTCCTCCACTTTACCCATCCTGCTTTAACTCTATGGTTCATATCCTCACCTATTTCTCCTACTTATGAATAATGGATCCCAAATACCTAAAAATTTTTGCTCTTTGTATCTCTTGACTTCCAATCTTCACTACCTCTTTGTTTGTATTTCTACTTCCACTAAAATTACATTTAATGTATTCAGTCTTAGTCCTACTAATCTTGAACCCTTTAGATTCTAGAGCCTCTCTTCAAACCTCTAGCTTAGCATTTACTCCAGATGCAGTTTCATCAATCAATACTATATCATCAGCAAATAACGTACTGATGTAGGACATGAAATAATGTTTTAGAAGGTTCTAACATTTAATTTGTAGTTTCTTTTTATTTTTAGTCAAGTTCTATTCTTCGAGAAGTTTCTATTTTTGTATTTTAGTGGTAGTTTTAGAGGTTTCTAAATAAGTTTTTGTTATTAAATGTGACTAGAAAATGTCTAAAAGTGTTTAAATAGAGTTGTAACAACATTGGAAAGTTTTTATATTGTTGTAGATAGCTTAGGAAACTTATTTTTAAGAAGTTTCTAAGTTGTACCAAGGGAGTTATCTATATAAAGAGCTCCAATTACGAAAATTAATCATACAATCAATCTTATCATCAATTATTCTTCTCTTGAAAGCAAAATCTGCTTCTTACTTCTTTATTTTTCAATTTTCATTTTATCCATTGATTCAAACACGCTTCCGCTACGTTACATATATCATGTAATATCTTCTTGGAATGTTGGTCAATTAGTTCATAACTAGCGCAAAATGGTCGGGGCTTAAAGCAGATCCTTGGTGTAAATCTATTGGAATTGGAAATTTGTTAATTTCACCTACTTTTTTTTTAGAAGAAACAAACAATTTATTGATAATAGCTAAAGGATGCATAAAGGAAGTGCTCAATGAGCACCAGAAGTACTCATGAAGCAGAAAATCACATTGTCTCAGTGAGTACTGGAAGTACTCATGGAGCAGAAAATCACATTGTCTCACCAACCATTACATACAGTTGACCCAATCCCTACACCAGTCAGACATGGAAAATCCTGCCAAAAATTTAGTACATACAACCCAAGTAGAAGCTAGCCGAAAAGCGTCCTCCCATTTATGGCTCCAATCTTTCATTGCCTCCTCGAAGATTCTTTGGTTACACTCACCCATAAGGACTATAACGTCGCAGAACTTGCAAGTTTCAAGGTTTCCTTCTCCCTCCTTCATAACCCTGTACATGGTCCAAGGATAAACACTACTCACAAGAGGAAGGAACCACAAATTTACCTCCTAGGAATTGAGCCCATTTGTCCCACAACCTCAACGCAAACGGGCAAGAGTCAAACATATGCTCCATAGATTCGTTGTCTTGAAAACACAGTACAACAATTGGGAGACATATAGAGATAAGGTAATCGTTTCTGGATAAAATCCATAGTGCGAATGCTCCTATATGCAATCAGCCACCCGAATACTATAACCTTGGAAAGAATGTGAGCATACCACATAGAAGAAGTTGATGGAATGGAGAGAATGAAGGACTACTGGTGAGAAACTCAAAGAAGGATTTACAAGTGAACCTACCAGAAGGGTGAAGTGACCAATCATAACTATCTGAAGTAGATGACAAAGAAACTTGATCAAGAATAAGAATAAGAGGAACTATCTCATTTTGTTCTCTGCATGTGAGAGCCCTTGGAAAATGGAGTTTCCAAGACACCCAAGAGGAGGAAAGCGAGGTAGGAGAACTAGGGGAGGAGATAAAGAAATGAATAGGAGCATTATGAAGAGAGGACAATCTATATTAGTTTCACCTACTGTTGATTTTACAATGGCACTTGCCCCATCATACGTGTCTTTTATCAATTCTATGTACCTAGCTGTAACTCTTTTTTTCCCTAATACCCAACATATTATTTCTCTAGGTACTCTATCATAGGCTTTCTCTAAATCAATAAACACTATATGGAGGTCTTTCTTCCTAGCCCTATATCTCTCCATCAATCTCCTTTGTAAATAAATAGCTTTCATAGTTGATCTCCTAGGCATAAATCAAAATTGATTGTTTGAGATCACAGTTTCATCCCGTACTCTATTTTCTATTACTCTTTCCCACAATTTCATTGTATGACTCATCAATTTAATCCCTCTATAATTTGCCCAATTCTAAATCTCCTTTACTTCTATATATGGGTATTAAGATGCTTTTCCTCCAATCATTGGACATTCTCCTCGTTGGTACAATCCTGTTAAACAATTTGGTTAACCACAAGACTCTAATTTCCCCTAAGCTCTTCCAAACTTCAATAGCAATCGCAATAGGTCCTAAAGCCTTTGCATTTTTCATTTTTCTCAAAGCATTTTTTACCTCAAGCATGCTAATTCTAGGGAAAAATTTATTTTTGTTAATTTCTTCTAGGTTATTAAGCCCTTCTGCATTTAACTTTGCTAAGTGATTTTTATTTAATAATTAAATAGAACTAGAATAAATCAAAATTCCTAGTTTTAGATCACATATTTTTTTATCAACTCTAAGAGATCTAGAGGTAGACCTACGTTACATGGATATATTTCCTAAATTATGTGGATCAAATTAGAATTGACCATAACAGTTCCTTGTCTTCAACTGTGTATTTTTCTTAATAAGCAGCATAAATCCACTTTAACCACTTTCCTCAATTCATCTTGCAAGGTCTCTTCAGTCTCTTGATTCTTATGGTGTACTCAATTTATAGTAATGAAAATGGGTCTTTAGTTGTATATTTGGATTAATCTTCAACAGACAGTTAATTGTTTATGTTTTTATTGATATCTCCAAGATTTCTCCTATAGGTTTTGAATTATTTATGAATTCTTCTTTTAATATACTTTTTTAAGGCTAATGTATCAATAGCAAATTTCAGTGAATGAAGGTTTTGAAACTTCCTTATTACAGCTTAATTTGCATTTTGGATTTTTAATTGCAAGGGCTTATTACATCTTCCTTGGGATGGTCCATGGATCTTGTCACATTTGACTTCCTCCAGGACCTTATTCCTAATAAATCAAGTGAACTACCTATATCTACCTTTAACACATTAATATCTTACTCTATAGCCAAAGCATTGGTCTTTGTCTCATATGGTCGAACCATAATTGCCTTTCTCTCATTTGATAATGAAGAATGACACCCTTGAAATATGACATATAATTTCATTGCCTTATTCTTTCTAGTGTTGCTGTTCGGTCATTTAGACATTCTTTCTAGTGTCTTAGCTATCCATAATTCTATTTCATACAGGATAGCTGATGTTATGGACACCCTCTAAAATTTTCTCAATCAACTTTGATGCTATTCTTGATGTTTATCCAAGAAATTCTTCCAATGTAACATTATGTTCCTATTTTTATTATCTTTTTTTTTTAAACAAATCTGCACTTGTGTTTTGGCGTGCGTGAAAATTTCTTGATTGCAATGTTTGGTTCATCATATGCAATTATAATGCCAGAACATGCTGCCTTGTTAAAGTTGTGTCAATTTATGATTTTAGTGTCATTTTTTTAAGTCATTGCTGTTGTCTGTTTTTCTATTTGAGTTTGTATACGGATATGAGCTGCAATTGTTTAGTATCTCAGCAAATCATATTATCAATTGGGATGAAGAGGAGATTGGGATCTTCTTATTAATTGCCTTTTCTTCCTTCCTTTCTTTTGTTTTCTCTTGATATGATAGGAATTCATTTCCTGTTTTGTGTAAGATGTGCTTTTCCATGAAGTATGTTTTGCTTAACAGAATTTGGACACTTGTACTACTTTCTTTTTGGTTGGTATCATGTTCTCGGCAGATAATGCTAATCCCATTCTGTTAATAGCTGCCACTAAAGCCAAAAGACATAATTGCAAGGGCTATGTATCAACTGCTTATGGTGGTTAGTGGTAAAATCAAGAAACTATTTTTACCTTCTTACCCTTCATTGAGCTTGGTTTTATTGAGCTGTGGTTTAAAAGTTCATAAACCTCAACCCCAACCATACCTGTTGGTTTGTGAAAATTTTAAATTAAAACAAAAAACTGAACATTGCAAACAAAATTTTAAACGACCTATTTTTACCTTCTCACCTTCATTGAGTTTGGTTTGATTTAAGCTGGTTTAAAAGTTCATAAACTTCAACTCAAACAACACCTATTGGTTTATGAAATGTTTAAATCATAACAAAACTGAACATCGCAAGGAATCAAACCGACTGACATATGCACTGGTTTAGTTTTATTTTATTTTGGTCCTATCTCTATTCTATTCAATCTTCTAGATTTTCTTGTTTGGTCGAAGAGGGATTTAACTGTTGTAACTATTGTTCAGTTTGATGTTCATATGATTTTGATCCTTTAGTTTTGTTTTTTAGTTGTTTTTGCCATCACATCGCTATTAAATCCTTCATTGTTTACAAAGACCCTTCAATGTTTCCCTTCACCTTTTTTGTTTGTTGTGGGCGTGTGTGTGTTGGGGGGGGGGGGGGGGTTGAATCTGGGTGAGTGTTGAGACATGCATATGTGTTCATCTGGATCATTGTGACTCCAAAAAGAAAAGGAAAGAAACCCTTACAGTATAATCTTGGTGTTTTACTACACACATCAAATGCTAAATGCTATTTCCTGTCTGAAGTGCTGTAGTTTATTGGTTTAAATTGGATTATATGATAATTTTTTGAATATTTGAAGCATATTAGATTGGGTTATTATAATTAGATGCGTGCACTTATTCTAGCTATGAGGGTTAAATATTTCATTTTCATGTTTCTAATGACTTATATGCACCATTTGGCTATGCTCTGAAGTTAAATATTTCATTTTACAGGGGGGTTTCATTCTAGATATGGGTGTACACTTTATTGCAGGATTGAGAATGGTAAGTTTCTTGTAAATTTTCTTCACTCAAATAGCTCTTTTAGATATTACTATGATTGGTTGCTTCTAAAAGCGTATTCATTATTGTTTATTTTGATTGTTTTTCTCTAGTTGTTCATACAGTACCTAGAGATGATTAAATTGACATATACAACTTGTTTCAAATTGCATGGACTTAGCTTACTCTCCTAAGTGTATTGAACTCAGATTCGCATAATTCCTTCTTAGTGGCTTAGTATTTTAAAGTGTTTGTATCAAGGTCATGGAACATAGAGGAGGGAAAATCAATTGGGTTTTTTGAAAGAAAAATGAGCATTATAGGTCATGAAATTATTTGAATTATTAAATGAAAGCATTAGAAAAAAATCAATATAATGATGTACAGATCCTTGCTCAACTCTCAACTCAACTCAACTAAGCCTTTTCCTAACTACATGGTGTCGGCAACATGAATTTGCTTCCTCTACTCCACTTTTTATCTAGGGCTAAGTTGACATTCAATGATGTATAGAAGCCTAAATGAAGTTAATACAAGAATTTATTTTAATAAAAAAAAAAAGATTAGAAGGGGTGTGGACGAGTTGGGCCAAGTCAGTTTTGGACCAAAATCCTATCCAACCTTGCCATGTTAGGTGAGAAATTTCATCCCTTGAGACCATCCCAAAGAGATAAAGATAAAGCTGTCAATCTGACCAATTCGATTGTCAAATTAGGTTAGTCAGGTGTAGGGTTAAATAAATTTTAAAACAAGAAGATTTTGTAGTACTTTTCAAAAGTATTTTTTTGGCTCGATGTCCATCTATTGAGATAGCAACCCCTTGTTCTCATCCTTGTTGTGGGCCCAACAAAAGTTTCTCTTCATTACTGTCTTTCGTACCATTGTTTGATCTTTTTTTTTTTTTTTTTTTGTTTGAGTAGAAACAAAAGATATATTGTATTTATTACTAATAAAATAGCTTACAAACTTGTGGGTAAGCACCAGATCATCAATGATACCAAGTTGACAAAAGTGTATACATCCTGAGTCTCACTCAAGTACAGTGAGACTAACACAGACAGTTTGACCAATGTAAATACCAATCTGGAAGTGAAAAACCTTTTACTATTGAGGAGGCGAAAACCCAAGAGCTAGCTAGAAACATGACTTCTTCCCACAATTGAACACCCTCCTTGGACACATTGTTGAAATTCTACTATTTTGTTCAAGCCAAAGACCAATAGTGTGGCGTAGGAAGCAATTCTACCCACCTCCTTCTCTAGCCTTGATAGATTTGGGAGATGGGAAAGTGATAGCACTTCTCCCACATTTCGAGGGATGCCAAATTTATCTCTTGAAAATATAAACCAATTATGCCAAATCCTTCTAACAAAAGGGTATAAAAAGAAGATGTGTTCCGATGATTCGCCATCTTGAAAACAAAAAGAACTACAGTGTGGAGAATAACAAATAAAGGGTGACCGTCTCTGCAACACATCATAAATATTGATTTTGTTATGAGCTATTAGCCAGCCCAAAACCTTCACTTTAGATGGAATGTGTACAATCCAAATGTAGGAATATATGGGAAATATGGGTAAGGACGAACACTTAATGAGAATGTCAAAGTAAGATTTACAAGAGAAGAGACCTAACGAGGTAGATGGCCAAAATGTATTTGTCATTATCATTAGAAAATTTGAAAGTTTCATGCCTAGCAAGAAGAATATCAATTTTGCTTTGTTATCTTGGTGTAAGTGCTCTTGGGAAGTGGAATTGAGAATTGAAAAAACTAAGGTTGAGAATACATTTATAGTGCAAGAGAATAAGGTGCTATGAATTGGAATAAGGGATAGTTTTAAGGTTGAATGATTTTCAACAAGGACTATGGAATTGAAGTTGTAAGGCTATTATGAAGGGCTGGAATTGTGTGATAAACTTTTTGGGTTTTTAGGATAAAAAAACTTAGATTTATGAAACATACAAAGGATAGAGTTGCAAAAATTAGGTAGAATCTAACTAAAATTATCTACATATTTGCAGCCATATGACATCATGTATTGATTGGAGTCATACAAATCTATTGAAGTAGTTGCATCTTATGCATGCATATGAAGTTGCACTGAGCAGGCTTTTGGTTGGGATCATGGTAATTTTCCAAACAAATCACACCTTTGAATGATAAAAAATGTATGAATTACGATTAGGGTAAAATATATTGGCCTAGTAACAAGGTGAGCTTGGATTGGTGCCTTAAAAATTGTAGAAAGTTTTACATCTTGGAAGCCATAAGAAAATCTTTTCCTCTTGGGGCTGTCCCTAGGTTCAAACATGGCTTGGTAATTGATGTTTGTGGTAGCATCCCAGACTGCACCTTACACCATGGGATTAGTTCTATCCAATATGTCTAATATCAATGATTTACCCGTGGACTCAAGAAAAGACGTATACATTTCCCCTAAAACTAAAACAATTAGATGTGTTTATGAAGGTTGAGGATAATCCCCAAAAGGTACAAATTTTTTAATCTTATTAAATTTCTAAGCTGCAAACATGAAATTCAAAATCTGAATCATTCTAATATTAATAATGTGAAAAGAAACCTGAACTTGTACATTGGAGCTGTTAAGTTTTATATAATCTTAATTTTACGAAAAGTTGTGAGCTATGAATGATGGCAAGTTCATTGGTTCAGTGGATTCATGTTCATAAAAGATCTAATGAAGTCTTATGTTAGTAGTCAACTAAAGTGCCGGAAAGTAAAGCTTGCAGGATTTTAAAACCTTTCAAAAAATATTGAAAATAAAATGCCGGAAAGTAAAGATTAAGCGCACACTAATTTTATGTGGTTCGGCTCTTAAAGCCTACATCCTCGACTTGAACTCCCTATTCAATATTTCCCAAATACCCACTATGGATCCTACTTTAAGGGTGAGGATCAAACCGATCACAACTTCTCAAGTTACGAGTGTGAGAAAACCGTTACGACCACCGCTCCTTGAACAAGGAACTTGCCAATGGCTAACAAGCCACTTAAATACAGAAAATCAGAGTTTGGAGGGTTTTTTTACCAAACAAACCTCAATATACTTACAATAGAAATGAATACCCCTCTCGAATGTTCAACCAAGATGAAAAAGATGATGCACAGCTAAGATGAGGAGTTTTATGCTCTGGATTTGTTGTAAAGGCAAATGATGAAGCTCAAATTCAAAGTGAAATTGTGAGAAATTACTTAGAAAATGTTTTGCACTTTGAAGAACACTTAGAGAAATCTCAGAAATTGCAAATAGTCATATTTTTCATTTTATATGATTAGGGTTTCAATCTCCCAAAAACCCTAAAATTTGAAATTCAAACTTGGTTCTAGGAACCTGGTCTTTCATGAAAATGTTTGAGGAAAAAAGCTTAGAAATTCTGGGAAGCAATGGTGAAGCATGAAAGAGGAAATGTGTCTAGAAAAGTTTTTTTTGTAGTGCAGACTCGTTAATTTGCTCTTACAGGAATGACTAGCGTGTTGGTGCTTTGTAATAGTGCGCTGGTCCAAAAGACCGAGAACAACTAACTAGATTTCTGGGCAGTGGACTAGCACATTAGTCTCTGCAACAACGCACTGGTCCAAGTAACCGTGACCATCTAAAATTTTCTGGGTTTGACTGGCGCGTTGGTCTCTATAAGTGTAACAACGCGTGGGTCACTTTCCCGAGACCAACACTTGGTTTCAGGTACTGCACTAGCAAGTTGTTGACTGCAACAATGCATTGATTGTTTCAGAAATCTTAAACACTTGATTCTTCTTAGAATTTGACACTTAAAAAACCATTTTTCTTCAAATCAACGACTTAAACATGTTTAAAATGATTTAAATTAAATCAATTTTCGTGCATTTTGCAAATAGTTAGAAATTATGAAATATTTGACATGTTGGCTAAATATCCTAGAAGGGATTCTACAACCCTAATCAAGAAGTAAGCAATTACAAAATAGAAAATGAACGCTTGAAGCTCCATGGTTGTCCTTGATGGAAAGTCCACTTAACTTAAGCATTGAGATGAACTTGATGTAATATAGATACTGAAGCACTCATCTCAAAGTATTAGTACCATTATATATTGTTTGTAATCATCAAAGTACACATCATGGGGGTCATTGAACCAACACGAGTATCATTCTAATTTTCAATCTTTTGTCCCTTCATTTATCTCCTCATTATAGGTGTTTTTTTTTTCAATTCTTTGTGCGGGTGTTTCTTCTTTTTTTATTTATTTATTTTGGTCTCTTTATATTGTAGCTACTTGAGTTGCTCCTGTCCATTATTCTCACCTCCTTGGTGTCATCTACCGTTCCTCACAACAATAAACATATACCATTTTGTCAAAGAAACAAGGAATAAAAGACGAAAAAGACATTTTTAATGCTAATAGGGTAGAAAGTTTAGGAAATTTATACTTAATACATTCCTTAAGAAAACTTCAAAACTATCGTTGTCTTTCTTGTGTCTTAGACATTTGCTTGAAGGAATTTATGGTGTGAGACTTCGTCAATTCTAATTACTCCAGAGCATAAGATTGCAATAGTTGTTACACATAGTGAAAAAGTAGGTGATGTCGTATGCTACAGAAAAATTGAATAAATAAATAAAATTATACGCTTTTTTATTTTAATTATTTAAAGAAGTTTATATTTAGTAGGAAACTAGTTTTCTTAATGGTAGGATTCTAATTGCTTTACTTGAATAGGGTTTTAATTTCCATTTTGGGATTTCTAAAAATAATGAGCTTGTAATTGGAATCGCTCAATGGATCAAAAGCCTATTAATTCTTTGCTTTCTTCTCTATCTTGTTCTCTTATTTCCCTTCTATATTCTTTCTCCTTGTTGGTTTTGTATCAATTTGGTATTAGAGCAGTCAATCTTGCTCACCTCCCTGCCCTTTGAATTTTCTCTCACTTGACCTTCTTTGTCTCCTTTCTTCTCTATCCTCTCTTCATCTCTTCAACCCTTCATTCTCTAAATCTTAGATTCTTCTCTCTTCTATTCTTCTTCACCCCTCCTCTCTTCTCTTCCTCCCTTTTGTCCTCACTCTTCACTGGCCTTCAACTATCTTATACTATGTCTCTCTTGCAGTGGGAAAAAAAAATCTATGCTTCTTCTCTTCTTCTTCACACGGCCTCTAGAATTCTTCTCTCTCTTTTCTTTTGGTTCCCCCACCTAGTTTCTCTTCTCACTTCTTTTAGTTGAATTATGCTCTTCTTTGCTACTGTATTGGCAAGCACCTCGCCATTTGACGAGCTGCAACAAGATTACTCATTCTCTATGTGAAACATAATTTATGTCATGGCTAACAATTGTGACTTAGGTTTGGGATTGCTGTTTCTTCTTGGCCTCCTATTGGGTGTCAACTCGTAAACTTTCCAAGGGTCACAATCATAGAGATTGGTTGAGAGGCAAACACAATTTTGTTTTTGATCTGTAGTTGTTGTAGGGGAGAACTACTTGTCCTACTCTAAGGCGTCCTTGTACTCTTTCTATCTATTAATATATATTCTTTGAATCACTTCTCACAATGGGTATTTGACTCTAGGAGAAAGGCTTCCATTGGAAAGGAAAGAGAATAATTTGTCACAATTGTTAGCCATGACAATATTCAAAGAGAGTTGCTCCCTCTAGTTCTCTTGGAAAGCTCTTAGAAGATATGCAGTAGATGAAAAGGTGATCTTTTGTTTCCACCTCTTGTTTGCATAAGCAACAACAAAATCGAAGATTTGGTTGACTTCAAATGTTATCTCTTGATTTGTGCACTTCAACTCTTTAGCTAGTGCAAAAATGAGTGATTTCATGTGCTTGGTGTTGCAATTTCTAGCGGGTAGTGATCCTATGCATTAGAATTAGTTCTTGTGTCAACGCCCATACATCTTTTGGCATTTGTTTCGGGTATTATATTCACACAACCTTTTGTCATGCACTTATGGTACTAGTTGACCCCATGGTGGTCTTCTCCAATAATTGGTGTGCATAATTTATACTAATTTCAAGGATTTAGTTATTATAGAAAAGTGTTTGCTTCAACTCACAGAAGCGGGACAACATCTTGTTCCATATTTTTCTAATTGAGGAACTCCTATATGTTCTACTTCAAGCTAAGTTATCAAGGGTCAATCAATTGCCGTCAATGTTGATACAAAATGCATTGAACACTTTGATTTTTTTGAGAATAAACAAACATATATATTAAGCCAAAGAAAAAGCAATACAAATAAGAGAGTACCAGGGGTACTCAATACAAAGCAGCATTGAATTGAGCAAAAACAAAACAGAGAGGCTCAGCTCCCATACTACTCAAAAAAGACAGTCACCCCAACTTCTAACCCATTCCCTAATGGAGAAGTCCCTATTGAGCTTGAAGGCCACAATCCAAGAGCTGGCCAAAATTAGAATGTCATTTCACACAGTCTCCATTCCTAGCAATACCATCAAAAATTCGATGATTACGTTCCATCCAAATAGTCCACAATGTTGCCCAAGAAGTCGTACTCATAATGGTGGATTGCCAACCATTTAGACCTTGAATATGCCTAGAAGATATGCATTCCTCAATTGATGCTGGAAGAGAATACCTGTCACCAATGATCAAATGCCATTCTCTCCAAATGCGCAGAGAAAATGGACATCTAAGGAAGAGGTGGTCTGCATCATCTGCATAATTACCACACAACACACAACAATGAGGAAGCAAAGTTATGAGGAAATCTTCTTTGAAGGCCACCCATGTTTAGTTTGTTATGAGCCAAGATCCATCCAAACATTTAATTTTGGAAGGGGTGTGAGCTTCCCAAATTAGTTTGGCAAACGGGAATGTAGGGGAAGAAGTGTCATCAATAAGGAATTGGAACAAGGATTTGCAAGAGAAGTGCCCAGAATGATCAAGATTCCATGAGAATCTATCACATCCCAGAGAAAACTTGATCTGAGCGAGCATGGGGAGGAGGGAGTCGAGCTCAACCTGTTGACCAACTGTGAGGGTAGGGATAAAGGAAAGGTTCCAAAGGATTGGTTGAAATGGGTCATATTTTAAGGTGAAGTGGGAGATAGGATGGTTAGGGAAAGGCGAGGCGTGGTAAAGTCTAGGGAATAGGTACGCTAACGGGGAATTACCAAGCCAACAATCCTCCCAAAATTTGAAAGTCCTTCCATCTCCAAGAATCGATTGAACATGAGGAAAAACTTCAGGGAGTAAGGAGATCACGAATTTCCAAGGACTTCGATAGGTTACTTTAATGGAAGGAATAATTCTTCTACTGAACTCAATTGCCCCAAATTTGCTAGTAATAACCTTAGTCCAAAAAGATTGCTCCTCCTCTTGAAATCTCCAAAGCCACTTAGCACAAAGAGCCTTATTCCTCTTCATAATGTTCCCTATACCCAAACCACCTTTCGACACTGGCCTTTGGACAACTTCCCATTTAATCAGATTGCTTCCACTATGACCATCTTCTCCTTTCCACAAAAACCTTTTAATCTTTTTTTCAATAGTTTTGATGACCTCAGATGGCATTTTGAAAAGGCATGAAATAAGTTGGGATAGCTGATAGCACCGCCTTGATAAGAGCAAGCCTGCCTCTCCTCGAAAGGAACCCTCTTTTCCATCCTTCAAGTCTATAAGAAACTTTGGCAATCACAGGGTCCCAAAAGCTTTTACCTAGAGGGTTGCCACCTAGGGGCATTCCGAGATAGTGTAGCAGCCAAGAACCAATCACACACCCAATTTTATCCGCCATCCCCCGAAGAGCATTGGGATCAATATTAATACCTGCCAGTTGGCATTTTGTCAGGTTGATCCTTAATCCAAAGATTTTGCAGAAACACTTAAGCAAACGTAATGCATTCTCAACATTCCTCTCCTCCCCATCTAGGAGAAAAATAGTGTCGTCTGCGAACATAAGGTGGGAAACAATTGTTTACCCACAGAGAACCCCTTGATCACATCAAACAAACAAGCCTTAGACATCATTCGACAAAGCACATCGGCAACCAAAGTGAACAAGAACGGGGACATCGAATCACCTTGACGAAGACCCCTGAATGCGTTGAATTGCGTTGAATTTTCTGGTTGCCCTACCATTGATGATGATGGAATAAGACACCAAAGATAAGCATCCACTAATCCAGCTCCTTCATTTGCCCCCAAAGTTCTTTTTCTCCATAATAAAATCAAGAAACTTCCACTCCACCGAATCATAAGCCTTTTCGAAATCAGCTTTAAAAATCACACCCTTGAGTTTTCTAACTCAGTAATCATCAACCGCCTCATTAGCAACAAGGATAGCATCAAGAATCTGTCACCCATGAACAAAAGCAAACTGAGACTCTTCAATGGTCTTATGAAGAATAGTGCGAAGCCTGATAGAAAGGGTTTTAGAGATAATTTTATTCAGACTAGATATAAGGCTTATGGGACGATAGGCTTTTGGGTGCCATGAGTCTCTTCGTTTTGGGATAAGACAAATAAATGTTTCATTTGTCTTAATGTGAATAATCCCATTTGAGTGAAAGTCCTGCATCACCTTCATAATATCTTCCTTAAGAAAGTCCCAAGACCTCTGGAAGAAAGCCAAAGAGAATCCATCTAAGCCAGGGGCTTTGTTTCCATCAATCTCCCAGGGGCTTTGGTAGGCCTTTTGTCATGGACTTGTGCTACCTGTTGTTGGGTTTCGATAGCGATGGGCCCACGGTTCGACTGAGGCAATAACACTGGACTAGGATGGACATGCAAACCATTTACAAATGAGCTTGGGCCATAGCTCGAGGAGGATCCATGATAGACATGAGCTGGATTATGGGCGTTACCAATACAAACCCCATTCGTATGAACATCAGGAGCTGTAATTGGACTGGCAGGTCCCAAATACGTGTCTGCAGGGGGATTTGTCGAGCCGCCGAAATTAGAAACAAAGGGCTCGTGTTGCAAGCCTCTTGGATCCGTACTCTCTCCAGACTGCACCACGTCCTTCCACGTTCTTTGTAATGACTGAGCCTGATAGGGCATCCCAATCGTCGATTTTCTTCAGAAATCGTAATTAGCATGGATGTGGTAACAACGGTTGTGCGTCTGTGGCGACTTCTCCGGCGCCGGTCTGATGTATGTCGATTCTGAAAAGTTTGACATCAATATTCACACCATTTAAACAAAAGGGGACAATATCTGGAACAAAGCCGTCCAAATCACCTTTCACTTTGATTTTCATGAACTTGAGGAAGGAGAAGCTACTCGTGTCCTCTGAAACCTCTAATAGACCCTCGCAAAGCACTCCTAACATGTGGAAAGTCTCTTTCCTCCAGTGATCGTAAGGGACTCCCTCAACGCCAATCCATGCTTGTCGACATCTCACCCTTTTCTTGTGCCATTGAAGTGATTCATGCCAATCAACAGTACGAAACTATCCGTTTTGGAAAGAAGAGAGGACCAACCATTTTTCATGAATGTTCCCGCACCAGAGCATGGCACGGTCGTCTGCCATGTGACAAAGGTGAACAGAGCGGTGAAGAATAGTTGAGAGATGATTCTCGGCTGCCTTCCACCATAATGATGAATTGATTCTGAAAATGACGATACCGAGGTCCCAGCTGAAAGTCCTATTAGCCTTAGAGACAGAGCCCTGACCGTTCTTCTTGGTCCCAATAACTCGATAGAACCAATCTTCAAAGACACACCATCCAGCATTAGGGGAGTCCTCAGGGATGAAAATTGCCAGAGATTTCTCGTTTTCAATCTTGGAAACTTTGAGAATTTTTCCACGATTGTTGTTGAGAACCTCGACAATGATCACTTCCGTCATGTTGCACAACTGTTTCTTGAAGCCGAAGTTTCGTCGGCCTTGGACGTCGATGCTAGTTGATTGAGGAACCATTCAGCGGATATACATGAGACTTTCAGAAAGAAAGATTTCGGACCAACAGTTTCCTTAACAAGATCCAATCACCGCTTGAATGACAATCGACGGAAAATATTTTTCCGTCGGATTTGAAAGTTGAGGACATAGTACGAGGGTTTTTAAAATCGTCCATTGAACATTTCACGGATGAGTTTTGGTGTATCAACTTCTGTCGCCATGCCAATTCCAGCAACTAAGCACCCCTGTTAAATTATAAGTTTTGGCCAATTCAATAAATGTTTTGAGGTTAGTGTAATGACCAGGAACTTGGCTTCCTAATGTGGATGTGAATGTGAATGTGGATGTTCCAGCAACTTGAACGCTTTGATAGAGGCACTAGTTATAGATGGTTTGTTGTGGCATGTGAATGTGGATGTTCAAGTTGCTATAACATCTTCCACAAGTGAGCTACATTGAATAATGGCTCTTGATTCTCCATACGATGGTGATTAGATGAAAGGTATCTTTCAATTAATTATTTATACCTTTGAAGATTTGTCTGACACGTCTAATTGTTCATATTCCAAAAGGATCTCATTTTGAAAACTATCACCTGTTTGCTCTTTTGTTATGATGTTGGGCTTGGGATATAATGCCTTGATTCTTCAGTTGTTCTAGCATTTTTTAGGGGCTATAAGACACTTCCACCAAAATAGTATACTTGCTTGCCTGGAAACAATTGTGGCGTTAGTGATGGAGAAGAGTATTGATATTTCCCCAACCCTTCTCTTTTTATTGTTATCTTTTGTGGAACATAAGAATGTTTTGCCTATGGTAAGAAGGTTGGCAGAAAAAGTGTTAGCAAATTGTGATGATAAACTTCATCTGTATCTAATGCAAGTTGTGGTCACATGTCTAGAGACATTTAGCATCGGTGATCAAATTCATGTCCATGACTCTGAAAACACTGTTGTGGATGGGTGATATCCTTTTGAAGATTACTAATCTTGATATATTAGAAGTTGTTGACAAGTTACTGTCTAAGCAACCTTCAATGAACATTGATTTTATTCTAGATGTGGTTTTGAGTGTACTATTGATTTATGGAACCTAGGATCTTCCATTATTCTTTTTGAGTCATTTATATGCCATCCTCCATTCATCAAAGCTGGTCTTGACAGTTCTTTTGCCAAGGTAGCCAATTTAGCATTCAAGTTAGTCGATAATGATACCAAGGAAGTTGTTGCATGTTTTAATTTACTTGAACTTTCTGTTGAGAAAGCCAAATGTGGTCGTCCTCCAAAGTACAATTATAAATCTAATGCATTATATGTTTTCACACATTCATTCAAGGTAGTTCTTTCTCATGTTCCACTTGCTTTTGTTTGTTGGTTGTTTACTATTGCATGGAAGGTTCATTTTCCTATTGCTTAGTTCAACTCGTCAAAGTCGAGCTCTTCGAGAAGGGGAAAACGATGCAGAATGCAAAAGCAAATAAAATAAATATATAAAGTAATACCCTTTTATATTTTAGTTATTAAATGTAATTTATATTTATTAGGAAACTAGTAGTTTGTTGATAATTGGATTTGAGTGGGATTTTAGTTTGCATTGATTCTTTGATTTTTTTATTTCTATTTTGTTATCTTAATTTTTCTCTTTTGTTTTCTTAATTTTTCTCTTTTGTTTTCTTTCTCCTTCCTGGTTCTGCATCATTAGGCTAAGTTGAATTTAAAGTGTCCATCAAACAGAGCTAATTTTGAGCCATGACCAGAAATGCATTAATTTGGTCTTGGAGGAGAAGGGTGAAAAGTACAAGCTGCTGCAGGTTGGAAAATGCTAGTGCGTTGCACAAGTGAAAAGCATGCCTCATGGCCCATAAATTGTTCACATGTTTTGAGATCTAGAATTTGTTACTCTCTTTTGTTCTTTGAAGTCTTTAGAGCCCTAGTTATGGCTGGAGGCATAGCCTATCTGTCAGTGAACTTTGTCACCTAATCCAATGTCTGTGACCACAGTCATATTTCAAATTTCTTGTGGTTCAATGCCATCTGTTTGTTCATATGTCTTGATACCTTTATAAGCATCAGGTTGTACAATGTCTAGTGCATAGAGTCTGATATAATTTATTTCCATTCATAAGATTTTCTCTGCTTTGAGTCTAGATTAGTGCAGTATCAGTGACCAGTCTGTGCCTAATTCTACTTTCCAACTTCTACAACTTCGTTATAGGTATAGAGGTTATTGTTATATTCAATACCATATGGTGCAAACATACAATTTTGAAACGGCCCCCTCAATCAGAAATATTTGGTTCTTTTGTGACTTTTGTCCATAGATATTGGCTCAACAATCTGATTCTTGAACTATTTTTTTTTATCGCTTTAGCGGTATTAACTTCCTCTTTCAACTTCCAAGAGTGCATGTTACATATGGATGGATGTTAACTGAGGATACACTAGTTGCAGCATGAAATGAAGTTCCATTTCAAAGAACTGCCCAAATTCTAGCAAAACTTGATTTCATAGGTATATAGAAATAGTTGTGCATTCTTTGTCATGCTCCATGTTCTCTCCGTCCTTTTGGAGATTTTGAAGAGAATCACTTAAAAAGTTTTCCAAGCTGTCAACTTTTACCTAGTTCTAGTTGATTCCTATGTGGCATACCTCATTTTAATTTTCTTTATATTTTTAGGAATTCCTAGTGTTTTTTTGAACATAAACAAAATTATAAATTATGAATGAGATTTCAATATGTATTGAGTTTTAGATATTTGGCTGCTTACGTAATCAGGCTGTTATATTGGGTCTTGACAGAGCAATGCAAGTAGATCCCATTTTAATTAAAACAGATAATGCTATTTTGTGTTTGTGTGTGCACAATGTTTGCCAACCTGAGAATACCAAAAGGTAGAGATACCACTGCAATTGGGCAGGTTGTTGGGTGTGAAGTGACCTCAGTGTCAGCTATTACCTCTCATGTTGATATGACTTTGCCTCCACCAGATAATATATCTGCTCTTTTGTAAGTATTCTAAAGCATGAACTACTTAGAAAGTACTATTTTTTTGGCGCTAAAGAAGCTTGAATTTGAGAATTTTGAATATCTTCTGCTGGTTCAGCCAATTGGAGAATGGTTGTGCTGGAGTTTTTGTAATGGTGGTTTCTTCAAGATCACCACAGGTACATGCTAAAATTATAGTTTTTCTTAAAAGCCCTATAAATTTGTTTCTTTTAAAATATATCTTTTATTATACTCCAACCACCAAGTGCTTTTAGATATTATGGCGAGTTGTTGGCGCAAAGGGAACATTACAAGTTGAGCGTGGGAACAAAGATGGGCGACATGGCTACCTGGTAAATTAGAAGATAATTTTATTGTGCTTAGTGGTAGGAAACATGTAGGACAACATAGATACTGAATTTTCAAATGAACAACTCTTATTTATATTCGTATGACATAGTGTTGTTTAGCTGTTCAAGTGATGCCTAGGTTATTTGCCCTAAGTGGGCTAGACCGTGCCTCAAGATTACCTTGGTGTACTTTAGGCAATAAAAGTAAACGAATTATATTATGTGTCTATACTATGTAATAGGAATACTTTTTCTATGGTGAAACCATTTTTTTAAAGTTTCAAAGTTTCCCCTTAAAAGTTTATCTTATCTTTTATTGAAAAAAGTTACGTTTAGTGTTAACAAGCGTTAAGGAAGTAATTTTACCTTTCAACTAATTTCCACTTTTGCACATTGTCTCTCAATTCAAAATTTTTCCTATACAGCTATTACTACTTCAAACTTTTTACTCTTACCTACCACTTTTTTTTTTTTAACTACATGAGACGACTATACTGTTTTACTCACATCAGAAAAATAAGTATTTATTTATTTTCTTGCAAAATTCTTATCTTGTTTTAATTAATAAATAACAAAATTAAAACCTAAGAATAATAATATCATCCTAAAAATGTCCCATTATTTGCAAAGTTGAATAACAAATCTGCTTTAGAAGAAAATATGTTGATTTTGGATATAAATGAGCATTTCTATCTTTAAAATGGGCATATAAGAAGAGATAAAAATACAAGAAAAGCTTAAAATATCATTTTTATACCTTTTTAAATAGTTTTGGCAAATTATTGTGAAGTGCTTATTGCAACTTTGAAGGTTGCAAAGGCCTATTGCTTGCCTGGAGAAACGCCCGGGCAATTTGAGGTGAAAATGTCTAGGTGATGGCCTGGTCGAGTCTAGGCTATGCATTGACAACGCCCGGGCAATTTGAGGTGAAAATGTCTAGGTGATGGCCTTGTTGAGTCTAGGCTATGCATTGACAACACTAATATACTATTTCAACGTTCTTTCGTTTTTGGAGAAGAATTATGACATTCTAGAAAGATCTGGCATTGCAATTGCAGGTTTCACTTTATATGGCCGATGGATGTCGCGACAGCACCTTCTACCAGTTCAGTGGGGTGAATGAAGAGCTGAAAGCTTTTGTCAACGATATTTCAGAGGCCACCTTTAAGGTAGAAGAACATGTTAAGACGCTAATTTGACTATAGATTTTATGCAGTATTTCAATTGTTCTTTGTTCAAGCTTGTGACATCTATATGATATGAGTAAATAATGGATTGGTTTTGACTTGTTCATCCACCATGGGAGATAATTAAGACTTACAGTTTTCTGACAAGTATACATGGCTTGATGGATTTGAACCTATTTCATTATGAATGATGGTGACTTGTTGTAAGGGAGTAAAAAAAAAACAAAAAAAAAAGCCAAAGAAAGAAAGAATGTTAGGTACTCATTCATTTTTGCAAAGAATTTCTTGCCACTTGTGCATCAACGATGTTGCTAACCTTTCTTTCTAATTCACTGCTTTATTGCAGGAGGGTAGTCATGAAGCAGAACCTCGCAGTTCTTTCATTGAAGCCGTTAGGGATATCGCTGTTCTAGAAGCAATGCTTGAATCTGGTATGAAGCAGGGAGCAAAGATCAATGTGAAAAAAAATTTGAACTGATGAGACAAAAGAGTCCTGTTGTCCTTGACAGGGAAGTGACCAAGGTACAAATATGGGAATTAATTTCTCACAGAAGGCTTTAAAATTACGTGCAACTTTTCTAGTGAAAAACACCAACTAGATACTGAAGAAAATACTCAATAAAATAGTATAGTAGATTTACTTATTAATATTAGTCAAAATTTAGAGCCCCCCTTGCTATAGCTAGAATGGGTGAAGAAGAAAACATGCTGGAAGTTGAAGCTTAGATATTGCCTCGTTTTATAAAAGTCTTGCCTCATCTTGCTTAGATTTGAGGTAAAATAGGTCCATTGGTTGGTTTATATCAGATAGAAATATTAACCACTTCAACATCTACTTGTTGGTTTATATTTATTTATTTATTTATTTTTCTCTTTTTTGGGGCTGAATGTACTTTTCAGAGCAGATTAATTTAAAACTACTACTTTATCAAAAGAAATGGGGTAGGGGAGGAATAAAGAAACTCAACATTGATGTTAGTTTTACTTGCGGAGCTGTTAATAGTATTCATTGTCTAACATTAATATTATTTGCCGACCAAAATGATGACTGTTTATAGGTCAAGTTTGCTGTCTTTCCCTACATGATACAACACGGCGCCTTGTGAACTCAAAAAGGCCAAATTTGTGGCTGAAAATGCTGATTCTAGCCTACTTGTGGTGTGAGTAACTTTACAAACAACCCTTAAAAAAAAAGAGCGTAGTAGAATGTTAAGCACCTCTCACTTTAAGGTAGAGTATTACTTCTTAGAAAATAAGATAAAATTTGGGCTTTTAATATTGTAGTTTGAACCTTTTGCTAGTAATAAAGTTATCAGCAAATATGAAGTTGGTGTAGTTGGTAAAGATGTGGCTTTGAAACTCAAAGATTACAGGTTCAACTTTTGTCATTATCTCACCGCAAAGGAGATGAGGGGAATTAATCGGTCAGGAATGGGCTTAATACCTTCCTAAGAGTGTGTTATGATAATGAATGATGGAGTTGATTATACTACTAGCTACTAACATTATTTCTTCTAAAAAAAAAAGAGTTATTAGACAAGCTTTCTTAAAATCAGTTAAAATTCCCTTAGCAAAATTCAGTCACAAAGGTCGAATGACATATTTGGCTTAGGCTCGTGGTGGGTCTATTATAGGGGTGTAAAGGGTTGCGTAGGGGCTAAAACTTAGCCCAATCCAAATAGTTTAGGTTCAAAAAAATAAAACTCAATCTGAACCAAACTAGCTTTTTAACCCAACTCAATTTTGTCGGTTGGGTTGGTTTGGTCATTTGGGTTGAGATTGCTTGATCTCTTTTTGAGAAAAATAACTTGAATTTTAAAGAAATAAAATAGAAAAAAAAACCTTATTATTCTTTGTTGAAGCAACAAAAAAGAAAAAGAAGCAAAAAGAAAAATGGAAGAAGAAACAGAAACGAAAAACAAAAAGAAGAACAAGAAGAACAAGAACAAGAACCTTAAGTTTGGTTCGGGTTTGGTTCCAAGGGTGTCAACCCATGACCCAACCTTAAAACCCAACCCGCACTGTTAGATTTGAGAATTTTGAACCAAATCCAACCTAAACACTTAGATCAATCCAACCCAACTCATCGGTTAAGTTCGGCCCGGTCGGGTTGCCTTACACCCCTAGTAACTACTATTGCAATCTGCATTTGGCTGGTGATTTTATTATATACAATCTGGCTCGGCCCACCTTGTGGACTCGATAGCTTATTTTTATTTTTATATATTTTTATTTTATTATCTTAGTTTTTTAGTCTGAGTTAGAAACTTTTCCAGTCTGAATTGGAAACTAAGTCTAATTGCTCTCTACATATACCTAATATTAGGAATTGAGATATGAGACATTGGTAAGTGTTGTAATTGATTCTCTTTCTGTTGACCTAAGTGGTTTTTTACTTAAAATTCTTCCAAGTGTTTTGATACTAACAAACAATATAACTAGTGGTGCTAATGTTTTGAATCAAGTATGTTTCAACACAAAAACTCAAGCTTAAAGGAAATACAAGATCCATGTACTTTAAGGTCAAAAAGTCCCTCAAGCAAAGTCAACTTCAATACTCAAAGCTTGGACAATTGACCATCTTGAAGGAAAGAAAACAAAAAGGTTGAGAGTCTTATATGTCTAGAATTAGAATTTAACCTACTTGCTTTCACTCTGCTCAATCTTTTCTAAAACTCATGCATGCATTTAATTTTCTTTCAAAATGCATCCCAATTGTTTAAACATGTTTGGTTTATGTTCTTAAACTATTTTAAACTTTTTTAGATCACAATTGTATTAGTTTTACCAAAATCACGTCTTCAAGTTTTTCAAAAACTCATTTGAGTAAGTGTGACATATTCTTTAACACAGACTTTAATGATTAATTTGAAATGTTTTTCAAAAGGTTCCCTCGTGTCAAATTTCATGTATTTTCATCATACTCTGTTGCCCAAACAAGTTTACAAAGTTTGAAATCCAAAAATTCAAGTTTTTGCTCAAATATGTGTCAAATTGGCTCAAACCAGTTGATTGTATTGTTAGTCCAGAAGTGAGTTCAAGAGGGGGGTGAATTGGACTAATTAGCAAGTTATGCACTTTTTAAATATTATAACAAATAATCAGTCAAAGACAGGAAAATGAAAAATAATCAGGTACACAATGATTTATAGTGGTTTGGTCGCACCTACATCCACTACCTAATATCTCCGATTAGGATTTTTAAAGCTCCACTAGTGAGTCCTTTTCACAGGTGAGGAGCAAACCTATTACAACTTCTCAACTTCACAGGTGTAAGACAACCTTTACACTCCTCCACTTTTAGGTGTGAGACAACCTACCTTGCTCAACTTGCGGGTGTGAGCCTACCTAACCTACTCAACTTCCGGATGTGAGTCAACCTAGCTACTCCTCTTACAGGTGGGAATCAACCTATACTCTATCCTAACACTAGGATGCAATAACTGCCTTAAACAAAGATGCTTGGACACGTGAGACTTCTTCTTCAAAGACAATCTTTGATTACAACACAGATATGAACCTTTATGTCACAACCCACGATACATGACATCATGACCGGTACAGAGCCCTCGGGTATACCCTCCGGCGATACACCTGACGTCTCGTCAGCCTAACTTAAACACAAATCCCAATATGAATAATCTTATGTAAACATCCATCTAAACATGATCAACAATAATAAATATTACATCTCCAAAAATATCAAGTATAAAATTTCAAAAGTTTAAATAATACAAAACCATATCTAACCATAATTACATCTCATCTATGTGTTAAGTATATATAATAGGTGTTATCATGCACATAATATCAAAATACAAAAAAATGTACAACAACTACATCAAAAAAATATTGAAGGGAGTGCTCCGCAATCAAGCCTTCCCTTCCCCCTTCTTATCAAAACCTGAAATGATAAGGATGAGGTGTGAGCTACAATAAGCTCAGTGAATACCTTCTACAAGTGACAATATACATGCATTTATGTGAAACATGGCAAGATCATAAAAGCATTTGAAATTACATGGTGATAAATAAGATTACATACATGTCAATATAATACATCATGTCATTACCCAAAACAATGTATATCATTTACTAAACATGCCAATGCAAATCCTAACACCTTCAGTAAGGGCAATCAAGGCCTGAGTTCGCGACACGCAGAGCTCGATTCGACCAAACAATACTCGCATCTAATAGGATTCCTGGGGTCGTGTAGCTCATAGGATCGACTCACTAAGACACGTACCATGTCTCAGCGACCCTATCTATACAAGCCATAAAATTTTTTGCAAGGTACACAACTGGGGATCACTGCCAGACTTACGAGAATTCCCAAAGGGAACCCCAACTAGGAGACCTCACAACCCAATTGATAGCCCAACCAGACTATGCTCAAATTCATTTCATGAATCAATTAAAACATGCATTTGACATATCTACGTATATATTAATTTAAATCAATTTATGTAATACAATGTCACATATATGAAAACCAACAAGTAAAGAGAATACTCACAAATGATTGGCTAGTCTTAGCCAATTCAAATTCAACCACAAAAGCACTAGGATGCCTCCAAAGCACTCCTATGCACCTCGACCCCCAATTGGCCTAATCGGGTCACTTAGATCAATATCAATCCCTGCATAATACAAGGTTCGTACAATACTAAAATCAGTTCAAAGTATGCTAAACAACCATGTTTAAACCCAATCCATTCTAGAATGGTTAAACCCATGAGCCAATTTCATATTGCTCAATTCAACCATTTAATATCCTAATTAACCCACATTTAACCCAAATGAATGCATTAGATTGATCCCCATGACCCAACCACTATATACTAGGCCTTTAATCATACTTAGGGTCAATTAAACTAATTTCATGTCAATTTAATCAATTGACCAAGTCTAGGTAAAAATTCCCAATTCAAGCCAATACATTGCATATGCCCCAATTTGGGAAAAAATCTATATAGTAGTCATAGAGCCAAATTGAACTAGGTCATTCAATTCTAACACATGTCCAATCATTCTAAACCCATAATTTCATTCAATTTGGGTCTAATTAGACAATTTCAAGTCAATTTAATCAATTGACTTGGTTTAGGTCAAAAGCCACAATTTGAGCAAATCCTCAAATTACATAGCAATTTCTCAAATTACATGGCCTAGACCAAAATTACACTACACTAGGGTTATCCACTAATCAAGATCAGTAAATTGGAGTTCCATGCCTCCTTACCCATATAATCCACATAAATCACATGCAAATTGAATAGGAAACCCTAAGTCCAAAATTCTAATTTAGGTCAAATCCATATAACCCCTCAAATTTCTTGTTAGAAATTGGGGGTTTCACCATTTATGGACTCCCAACATCCTTTAGATTAACATATCTCAAATTCAAGACGTATGTCCAACATTGGGTTTCCACCATTCCCTTTAGTATTTTGTTAATGTAGGTGTTGTACATTTTTTTGTATTTTGATATTATATATATGATAACACCTATTATATATATTTAACACATAAATGAGATGTAATTTATGGTTAGGTATGGTTTTGTATTATTTAAACTTTTAGAATTTTATACTTGGTATTTTTGGAGATGTAATATTTATTGTTGTTGATCATGTTTAGATGAATGTTTATATAGGATTATTCATATTGGGATTTGTGTTAAAGTTAAGCTAACAGGACACTAGGTGTATCGTCAGAGGGTATACCCGGGGTTCTGTGACGGTCATGACGTCACGTATTGTGGGTCGTGACAACTATGGTGTGAGAGCGAGTGTTTTAGGTTTAAAAACCTTAAGAAGAATTAAAAGACTCATATGATATTAGGATTTGTGTTTAAGTTAGGCTGACGGGACGCCGAGTGTATCACCCGAGGGTATACCCGGGAGTTCCGTGCCAGTCATGACGTCACGTATTGTGGGTCGTGACACTTTACTTAAACAAATGCTCAACAAAATATTGAATTTTAAACAAGGCTGAGACGAGTAAAGTATAACTTTTCCAAAAATATATTCTTTCAAAGATAATAGTAATAGTAATGCAAATACTTTCAGAAAATATTCGTTTTGAAAATAGACTAACTTTCAAAGAGTGAAAAGAGCAAATAAAAAATTATCTCTCTCCAAATCACAAAATCAGAGTGTATTTATAATGAAGCACAACGATATTCAAACTTTTGAGTTTTGGAGTTGTTGAGAGATAAATTCAAAAATTCAAATCAAACGGCTAAAATCTTTCACAAAAATGGTAGTCAAATTTCTGTGAAATTGTTTTGAATAGAAAGAAAATACATGAAAGAAGAAATGGATCATAATGATCAAGTTTTTTAGATTTTTAGAAACAGTGTTAGTCGTTTGACACAGTGCATGAGCATCCTACTGGAAGGAAGGGCGCTACTGCAACATATTTTCAAAGTAGTAAAGATGTATGTAAGTATCCTGCTACAACATGAGCGTCCTGCTGCTTATGAGCCGAAAGACTTAAAATGTATTAGTCAATAGATGAGGGCGCTACTCGAGCTTGAGTGTCCTGCAGAAGCTACCTAGAAAACTCAAAGAATTTTCTCGACTTGCTTGAGCATCCTACTCTTGTAGGAGTGTCCTACAACGCATGGCCTGATATACTTAAGTGAAACGGTCACTTGCTTGAGCGTCCTAAGGCACGCTAAGCATCCTACTCGACTGATAAAAAATTGAAGTTCATTTCTTTCAAAAGATCCATTGAATCAAAACATTTTGGATCAAATAAAAATCGTATAAAGATTATTCAAACACTAAGAATTCACTTGAAAATAAATGATCAAACACGATTTTGATAAGGATCAAAAACCTTTTGCAAACTTTGGAAAGATTTAAAAAAAAAACAGATTTGATCAAATTTAAAGGAAAGGATCAAATGATGTTGAGCAGTTGAAAAGTAAAGTTTTATAGACCTAAAATACAATCTAAGCAACACTTTGCATTTGGAGAACTTGTGGCTCAGTGCTTGATTGTTCTTGCCTTGATCAAAGCTTCATTGTTCCTTTTGAAGTGGTTCATCTTGGATTGATTTTTCTATTCTTTGACAAACACACTTAAGATAGAGATTAGTTTGGCACAATATAGTTTGTAATCATCAAAACATTCATCATGGGGTTCTTTCAGATAACATGTATTACTAAATTAAGACTTTTACCAATAAAAAGAAAAATGAGAGGACTTTTGTGGTAGGTGATATGGTTTTTTTTGCGCCTGCAGCCATAGAAATAGGTTATTTTGTCTATGAAAGGAATAGGAAGCTATCTCCACGGTTTTATGATCCTTACAAAATTATTCAAAAGATTGGAGAGGTTGCTTATAAGTTGGACCTCCCTGCAACTTCATGAATTCATCCAGTTTTTCATGTATCTTGTTTGAAGAAGAAAATTGGAGAGACAATTATTCTCGCAACAAAGTTGCCTCCTATTGTTGATGATGTTCTCTTACAAATTGAGCCTATAGTTGTGTTGGATAGGTGCACGATAAAATGAAATAATTGTTCAGTGACACAATGGTTGATTCATTGGTCTAACTCATTTCTTGAAGACGCGACTTGGAAGATGTTTACCAGATACAACATAAATTTCTTTTATTTCAGTCTTGAGGACAAGGCTCGTTTGAAGAGGCAGAGAATGTAACGATCCCAAGTTGGAAGTAGTCATTGATTAAGAATCTGTTGGATTTTTAGAAGTCTTTGATTAAGAACTTTAGGATTTTAGAAAGTTATTTTTAACAACTATTAGCATCCATGTAACATATTATTATAAAAATTCAACAATAGAATTCTTATTCTTCAGTCTATTACCATTTAGTTGATTGGATTTGTGACACCCCTACTTTAGTGTAAATGACTTAAGGTAACTTAAATTCCTGAAGGAAATATGGATTTTTCACTCTAATGGATCTTAAAGCGAAGTGCTATGAACCTTAGAAAACCAAATGTTAATGTCAAAAGCCATGCATGAGGTGTTGGAAACAAGAACTGAAGTAAAAACACCGAAAACATGCGCCAAAACGCATTCCAAACCCAAGGAGTGCACTACAGCTAAGCTGGAGTGTGTTCTTCAAGGGAAGAATGTGTTCCACCTCTGGTGGAATGCACTCCTTCTTGAGGAACGTGTTCCACCAAAGGGAGAATGTGTTCCTCAAGCTGGAATGCGTTCCAACCTTCCAGAGCACTAGTTTTTCAATTTTTCGACGAGAAACGGGTTCTATGGTTGAGGATTGTGTTCCTTGGTTCTGGGGCCTATAAATATGCTTGATTTTCTCCATTTTCCAACTTGGCAAAAAGGAGAGAACACCTAAGGGTCGAATTGGGTGGGTGCTTGGAGGTGATCCAAAGGGATTCAAAAGAGATTTCAAAGGTGGGATTAAGGCTCCCAAACATCAAATCAAGGGGATTTGAGATATAATCTCTAACTTATCTTTATTAAATCTTTGTAGATTTGGGTTTCTTATTCCCCAAGTTACCATGTTCAAGATTCATATATGATTTAGTATGAGTTTCTTAGTGTATAAATGATGGTTTTGAAGGGTTTTTAATATATTATTCATGTTTTTAAACAAATATAAGGAGATTAGAATGATTCTTGGGAATTTTGAAAGATTACTTGGTCTTCAAGAAATTTTGGGGTTTTGGCCAGATTGTATGAGATTTGTTCTCTTTTGATCATATCCTTGAAGAGCTGATTGTTTTAGATAAAATAATGATAGATGAAACTTGGATCTATTGTTTTGAAGATTTCTTGTTCTCCAAGAAACAATGGAGATTTTACTGAGTCCATGAGACTTGCTCACCGTAGTTGTTACATTAGAAACCTGATTGTGTAAGTAAACTAATGATGAATGGACCATAAGACTTAGATTAATGGAATGTTTAATGGTTGAAACTTTTGGATTTGTCATGTTACTTTCAACAAGAGTTCTGGAAAGAAAACCTTGAGATATTAAGTGATAATGGTGGCTCTCATGTGTATTGGAAACACACAAACCCCCTAATGATAACCATGAGAACCCATGAAGGAGAGTTTAAAGGTCTTTGACATGTTCGAACCAATGTAGAGAACATTGATATGGAAGATTGAGATGTAGTTAATTATGATAAAATGTGTGCAAATGGTTAAGTTGAACTAAAAGTAGTTTCTATGAACGATAGGAAGTAAGGATCCGGTGGTGAATCAGGTTCCTAGACTTAGTGTGTACATGGGTTGGATTTGGTATCGGTATCACTGTAAGTAGAATTTCATTTCCCCATCATATATGTATCATCATAGCTAGAAATATTGTTTTGGTATCATGAATCATATTAATGATCTTGTTTTGCATGAATGGATGTGTTGGCCCAAGTGGGGGTCTCCACTTAGTACTCTCCTAGTTGTTTTGATGCTATCAAACAATTTGTAATTTGGTGCTAACATTTGAACTAAGTATATTTCAACACCTAAAATGAAGAAGAACCAATACAAGATCAAAGTATTTCAAGTCCCTCAAGCAAAAGATCAAAGCAAAAGATCAACCACATTCAAAGCTTGGACAACTTGAAGGAAAGAAGAAATTATGAAGTTGAGAGTCTTTATGAGTCTAGAATTAGGATGTAGCTTTCTTTGGCTCTAGCTTGCTCAATCACTATCTATAAAATTCATGCATGCATTAGATTTTGTCCAAAATGATTTTCAAATATTCACACATGTTTGGTTTATGTTCTTAAACCATTTCAAACTTGTTTCAATTATATTTGAAATTGTTTTAATCAAAATCAAATTTCTACAAAGTCTTTCAAAATAATCAAAATTGTTTTGATTTTCATAAAAATCTGGTTTGATAGTTTAACCATGGATTTCAAAGTGTTTCAACCATCAAACTAAATCTATTTCAATTAGGGTTAGTCCTGAATATTTAGGGGCCCGGGGCGAAGTACATAAAATGAAACCCTTAATTTTATACATTTAAAGACATTTTTATAAATATCGCCAATAAGTTACAAATGCATAGTTTTATAAATGAATAAATTGTTTTATAAATAATACATTGTAGACATTTTTAAAATATCAAAATAACCTATTACAAAAAAAATTAAATACATTTACAAAGGTTTCATAAAATCAAACATTGTAACAAATCCCAAATACTTAAATATATTTCCAAAGCTCGAATCTTGACAGCTTCAATGCATTTTGAAAGTGTCCAAAATAGCTACAAAAACACAATAAAAAGTATCAAATCATTTAAAATGACTTCTTCTAGTAGAATGAGAAGAAAATTCATCAATAATATTTTCATAATCAATTTTTTTCCAACAAATTATGTTCAATACATAAGATTGCTAATTCATTCAACCTTTCTTGAGACATAGTTGACTGCAAATAAGATTTTTAAATTTTTAATTTTAAAAAACTTCTTTCTGCAGATACCACAGTCACAGATATAGTCAACATTACTCTATAAGCAATTGAAGCATTAAGATAACAACCTAAAGCTTTTACAAACTCAAGAATTTTAATAACTGTCTTTTTTTGTTATGGTAGAGCCACTTGTAACACTTTCAATTCAGAAAATAAATCATTTGGATCAACATCTAAAAAGTTACCATGTCTTAAAGCATTTCCAAGATTTACACAACATTTTTTTAATTTATTATCATCTATAGAATTTAATCTTTTTGAACCAAACAAAAATCCAAAAATATTATCAAATGTTTGCATTTGTTCAAATCTATTCTTCAAGGCAACAATAACAACATCAAGAACAACAAGAAAATAATTAACTCTAAATGATTCTTCAGCAGATTGTATATTATCCTCATGTGTAATCTCATCAAATTATTTTTTCCTTCGAATTCGACATCTTTTAGGAAAAATAGGTTCAATTTCTATTTCTAATCCAATATCTTTAGTAGAAATCAAAGCTTGCATAAACTGTACTACCCCCGGTTTAGACAAAAAAAAGGGGCTCGCCCGAAGGTTCGGGCATGCATTCATCTATAAGAAGGACCTTTCTCCCCTTCCTCCCCCCCTTCATTTTCACACAACTCATCTATCTTCTCTCTTGCTCTCTTTGGTTGGTTCATCACTCTCTTTGTGATTTTCTTGTCCTCTTTTTGAGACTCTCTTCGTGGTGCAAGGCGGTTCTGCTCGGGAAGAAGCGCCAGTTCTTGAAGGAAGTTTTATCTAAAGGTGGGGAATGAAACATAGGTTTGCGTGTCTTATGACTTTTATTAAAGTTTTCATTCATTTATCATTATATCTATTATCCATTTACACTGCATTATTGCGTATAATGTTCATACCTGTCATACTTATGCATGTAGATTTGGAGTTCATGTATTACACTGTTACTATGCCGGATTAGTGGTCCATTTGACTCAACTAGATTTAGTTTTGTCCATAATAACTTTGAATAGTGAATGAGAGGCAGTTTGCTACTCTAGAAGATTGGTATTTAAGCGGACCTCATGTCCCACCTCTTGACTGGAGACTGGTCTGGTTGGTTTTATTTGAGAGCTATCTGCTTGTACAAGTTCTTAACCTATATGGTTCATCCTTAGCACATCCCTAAAGTATACTTGATAAAATATATTTTGATGATCACAAACAAAGTATTTTTCGGTGCTAACGGACGTTTTTCAAGAACTTATCTCTGCACCAAAGGAAAAGCAAAAAGCCAAGGAACGACTCGATCAAGGAACTCAAAGCTCACATCTTGATTTCAAGATCACTTCACTCAGACGTTTTGATCAAGCTTCAAGACTACATCTCTCGATCAACGTTCAAGCCATTCAGCTCTGAATTACTTTTATTAAATCTCATAAGGAAGAGTTGGATTTAACAGTTATGAGAAGAAATACACAAAATATTTAAGGTATATCTTTCTTTAATCGTTATTGCTCAAAATGTTTTTCAAAACCATGCATTTATCATTTTCATATGTTATCTAAATTTTCATGTTTTGATGTCTTAACTATATTTCAAGAAATTTAATACTATATATTTAATTTGAAATATACCGAGTTTTTATTTGCATTTATCGAATATTTTATGGCGAGTCAAAATTGATTTCAAAGAGTCTTTTAGGACGCTAATGAAACGGCAACGCTCTCTTGAACTTGTTAAGTCAGAACGTTGATAGGTCATTAGGACACTGATAATGCTCAAGATTTAAATGAACTGATTAATCAGAACGCTTACTTGTATAGTAGCGGTCTTATATATTAGTTAACCTCTGAAGTTGTCAGGAAGCTGACTCAGCATCAACTCACTGAAAGATCTTTTCAAAAGTTCTTCAAAGAATGTTTCTTTGAGGACGCTGATGGTTATAAGTTGATTAAACTATCAGGACGCTTTCTGGATAGGAGCGCCCTCACCTTTGGAAATCAATTGAATAACTTTCAGGTCGCTGATTGTCCTTCAACGTGTTTTTAAATGTCTTAATTTGTAGGACACTTACATAGTACTAGCACCCTCATGTTATGTTTTTATCCAGTAGGATGCTCACGTAATGTAGCGCCCTCATGTTTTGTTTTATGTTTTAAAGGCAGGACACTTACTCGGATAGTAACGCCCTCATGCACTTAATAGTTTTAAAACATAGCAGGATGCTAACTGTGCATTAGCGCCCTCAAGGTTTAAGTCGTCTAAAGTCATAAGTAAGTTAGGACGCTTACGGGTTGCTAGCGCCCTCACTTAAGTGTTCAGCAGGACGCATACGGGTTTCTCTGATACATGAAAAAAGTTCTTCTAAAGCTTTCCTCTTTCATGAAATTTGAAAAGAACCAGAATGTTAGTGAAAATTGCAGTTGCTATTTTCATATAACATTCTAGCCATTGTGTGAAAACGTTCACATTATTTGAACTTCAAATGTCTAACGGCTATGTCCCACTAAGTCTATAAATACCAATACTAAGGGCCAAACAACTTGCCAATCACTTTGTGTGGAGCCAATACTTTTTGAAAGTTAGTCTGTGTTAAAATAAATTTCATTTTTCTAATCTTTCAAAGTGTTTTTCGCTGATACCTATACGATTTTGATATTGAGTTTCAAATATATTTCTATCTTTGAAAATCTGTTTTTATATAGGTATCAACTAAAATTCTCAGCACTGATTCACATTTGGTATCATTTTTGTTGATGATAGAATTTGAGAAATAGTTCAAGATATACAGTCGTACTTGATTTCATATCTTAAGTACTGTATTGAACTGTATCAGTAGTTGCGTTAAACTACTGATCATTGAACCATAAGTTTTCATACATATATTCTATATCTATTTTGAAAATTGTCTGTGTCTTTGATTTAAACGTGTCCTTTATTTTTAACATCAATAGTTGTTTGGTATATTTTATCTTTCGATAAAGCACTGATTTTCATATCATATCCTTCATGCTTTTCGAAACTGCACTTGAGCAATACCGAACATTGAAAGGTAAATGACAGAAGGTGTAATTCAACTTAGCATTACCTATTTCATATTTCATATCTTTGTAATGCTATATAAACTGCTTAATTGTAAATGTTCTACTACGTTAGAACCAACCAACATCTTAGTGTTGTAATGCTGGCGTGTTTCTGGATTGAAACAACCAGGACAAGTGAAAGTAGTTCACTTGATGATTTCAAGATTGAAAGGAACATGAGTTTCTCTTCATCTCGGAAAAAAGGAAATTGGTTCTTCCTTAGCCATTAAAAGGAACATGGGTTTTTCCTAATCCCGAAAAAAGGAAAATGGTTCATCCTTAGACCGTGAAAGGATAGGTTTGCATTTGACCTGTAAAATGGTAGTTGTAACGGTTTGGTTCTCACCCGTAAAAAAATTAGTTAGTGGATTGAGTAAATCCTAATCCGGAGATTAGGTAGTGGACATAGGCTTGGCCGAACCACTATAAATCTACGTGTCAAACGTTTGCATTTTAGTCTGTGTTCTGATTTGCATCATGTTCCAATTAACTTATGTGAATCACTTAAGTTATTGGAAGATATTTTTAAAATTGACTTTCGCACCCAATTCACCCCCCTCTTGGGTGGACCAACAAGTGGTATCAGAGCGGGTTCTCTGAAATTGGTCTAATAACCTAGAGTCTAGACCCTATGGTCAATTTAGGGTTCGTCTTAGGTGTCTTTGCATTTCACATCTTAGGATATATATCCTAGATCTCTATGCCACCTAGCTTTAACCTCTCAAGTATGATTATGCTTTTTCTTAAATTTTTTTTAATCATACTCTTCGACGCATGACTTTATGTCATTTCTGCATTAAAGGCACGACGCTTACTCGGATAGTAGCGCCCTCATGCACTTAATAGTTTTAATACATAGCAGGACGTTAACTGTGCATTAGCGTCCTCAAGGTTTAAGTCTCCTAAAGTCATAAGTAAGTTAGGACGCTTACGAGTTGGTAGCGCCCTCACTTAAGTGTTCAGCATGACGCTTATACGTAGTAAACGTCCTCAAGGAACAAAACGACAAAGTTGATATTATGCGTTAGGACACTGATTGCAGAATTAGGACGTTAATTCAACCACCGCCACTGTTCGATTAAGTACACTACGTCAGTTTACCTTGTCAGAACAGACATTTGCACATAATCCTTTTCAGACCTATCAGAGACCTTCTCTGATACATGAAAAAAGTTCTTCTAAAGCTTTCCTCTTTCATGAAATTTGAAAAGAACCAGAATGTTAGTGAAAATTGCAGTTGCTATTTTCATATAACATTCTAGCCGTTGTGTGAAAACGTTCACATTATTGGAACTTCAAATGTCTAACGGCTATGTCCCACTAAGTCTATAAATACCAACACTTAGGACCAAACAACTTGCCAATCATTTTGTGTTGAGCCAATACTTTTTGAAAGTTAGTCTGTGTCAAAATAAATTTCATTTTTCTAATCTTTCAAAGTATTTTTCACTGATACCTATACGATTTTCATATTGAGTTTCAAATATATTTCTATCTTTGAAAATCTATTTTTATATTGGTATCAACTAAAATTCTCAGCACTGATTCACATTTGGTATCATTCTTGCTGATGATAGAATTTGAGAAATAGTTCAAGATATACAGTCGTACTTGATTTCAGATCTTAAGTACTGTATTGAACAATATCAGTAGTTGTGTTAAACTACTGATCATTGAACCAGAAGTTTTCATACATATATTTTATATCTATTTTTTTAAACTGTTTGTGTCTTTGATTTACACTAGTCCTCTATTTTTAACATCAATATTTGTTTGGTATATTTTATCTTTCAATAAAGCACTGATTTTCATATCATATCATTCATGCTTTTCGAAACTGCACTTGAGCAATATTGAACATTGAAAGGTAAAGGACAGAAGGTGTATTTCAACTTAGCATTACCTATTTCATATTTCATATCTTTGTAATGCTATGTAATGTGCTTAATTGTAAAGTGTTCTACTATGTTAGAGCCAACCAACATCTTAGTGTTGTAATGTTGGTGTGTTTTTGGATTGAAACAACCAGGACAAGTGAAAGTAGTTCACTTGAAGATTTCAGGATTGAAATCATACATGTTTTCTCCGAGCCTGTAAAAGATAAATTGGTTCTTCCTTAACCAGTAAAAGGAACATGGGTTTCTCCTCATCCTGAAAAAAGGAAATTGGAAGGAACATGGGTTTCTCCTCATCCCGGAAAAAGGAAATTAGTTCTTCTTTAGCCATTAAAAGGAACATGGGTTTTTTTTAATCCCGAAAAAAGAAAAAATGGTTCATCCTTAGCCCGTGAAAGGATAGGTTTGCCTTTAACCTGTAAAAGGGCAGTTGTAACAGTTTGGTTCTCACCCGGAAGAGAATCAGTTAGTGGATTGAGTAAATCCTAATCGGGAGATTAGGTAGTGGACGTAGGCTTGGCCGAATCACTATAAATCTATGTGTCAAACGTTTGCATTTTAGTCTGTGTTCTGATTTGCATCATGTTCTAAATAACTTATGTAAATCACTTAAGTTATTGGAAGCTATTTAAAAATTGACCATCGCGCCCAATTCACCCCCTCTTGGGTGGACCAACACAACTGATACTGGACATCCAAACAATGCACGTCGTGATGCTGACCCTGATAAGTATCACCAAACATTGTCAAATCTTGTCTAATATTAGTAAATACTGGACCTACTCATGCATCGTCATTATACATAACCACCTAGGGACGTAAGTGGTTTGTGATCCACAAAATAGTTATTGGAGCAATGCTCACTATTTTGATTTATAGAATAGTTATTGGAACAATGCTCACTATTCATGACGTTTCCCCTGGAGAGGGACGCACAATGAGAACCCGAGATTACCTGGGGATGGACATCTGTACGTGAATCCAGGGTTATGTACAATCACAGAACCATTACGAAACAGTCTCATGCATTCATACATGTTGTACTGTTTATGATGCTATGTTGTGCATATGTGATGTATGATTATGAAGTCTTGTTTTTTAATTGTCGTATTCACGAACTATTTTTCCCAGTGGGCAATAGCTCACCCTATTGTTAACCATTTTTACAAGTGTTTAGGGTGGAGGTTTTGGGGCCTACATTTTGTACCCCTTATTATTTATAGGGAGATTTTAGGAGGATGTTCCCTTAATTATATTTTGTACCAAAAATACATTCTGAAATTAATGAAATCAGATTTGTACTCTATTGTCCGCACTCGGTAACTGTTATAATGCATTCGCGCCATGCTTGTGAGTGTTCCGCCGGTTTAGGCGCGTCCGAGCGGGGTGTGACATTTAATGGTGTCAGAGCGAAAGGTCCACGGCTCGCCCAAATCCACCACTTAGGAGAAGAAATTTATAACTATATACATATATAGTTAAGATATATGAGATATATATTTCTATATAACTATATAATTTTATATAGTTAAGATTTATATATATAGTTAATATTTATAATATATATATCTATGTATATATAAGATATATATATATAACTTGTTGCTAATGAAAAAATCTGGATTCAACGATGACATAAACATTAAGAGGAAGATAAAAAATCTTGTCTAACAGACAAGACATAAATCTTAAAAATGTTAGGAATATATTTTGTGTACTTCACAAATTTTATCTTCCTTCCAACAAGATAATAGCCTCTACTGAAGGAACGACTTCTAGTAGTCGGGAACAAGTTTCCACAAGACTTACGAAACTTTACCAACGGAGGGTTATGTTAATGAGGAGTATCAACATGAAAGATCCTTGCCTTCGTCCTTCCCTTCACGACAATCTCACAAAGTTGGGGTGGCTGAATATAACAAATGTTGGGGATCTTGTCTCCCTCAACTTGATGAAATTATTTTACGAAAACATGAATATTGTGGGACTCACGGAGGAGGGAATCAGCCCTATCTTGGAGACATTAATCAGGGGAGTAAAAATTTCTATCAGCATCAAAACTATCTCGTGACTAATGAAAATCCCAAATGGAGACAAGATCATTGATCTACATGAACCCCAAACTGTGGCAGAAATTGCTGAATCCAAGGAAAAGCTATTTAATTCCCTTACCGATAAGGCGTACACCCAAAAGACGTACGGCCACCTCCCGAATAATCTCTTAAAACCACCCATTGCAGGCCATGAAAAGATTGTTGTCGATAAAATCTTGCCGGAAGTGGTGACTAGAGGTTCAATGTCAAGAGCTCAACTACTTGTCCTATACTGCTTATAGGAGGGAATTTCAGTCTCCCTACCTCACATCATTGTCCAGCAGATGGCAAGAGTAATCCAAAACCCTACAAAAAAGGTATACCTAGGCTATGGAGCCTTAATCATGAAGATACTAAACTAGGCAAACATCAATACCTTTGATGAATTTTCAATACAAATTACTAAAGCCGTTGGACTATCCTCCTATTCCAAAACTTTCATCACAAAAGGAGGGGTGACTGAAGAGGAATTATTTGGCGCTACTTCGGAGGAAAATAGCAGAAGGGCTAGTGATAACACTGAAGATTATCGACGAAAAAGTTGGTGCAAGATTCTTTCCTGGCAAATGCCAAATAATGAATCAAGTCAGAACACTGAAACGGACCAAGACCCAACCAATGATCAACCCAATCATCTTTTCACAGAGGAAGAACTCTTTGGAAACCCAAAAGGAAACTTTGATCAACCCTAACCAAATCCAGATGGACAGAAAATTCTAACAAATCCATTTTCCTGGAACCTCCCAACCCAAAGCAACACGGCATCTCAAAGGTTTCCAACTCTTGAGGTACCCTACCAGCTGAATCCACAATTCCCTGTGAACTAACAACAACAAAATTGGGCGGCACCAAACTTTGGAAGATAGGATATCCTGATGAGTCCACTTTTTCAAAATTTTCTAACTCAAACATATACAACCGTCCAAGAAGTCCCAACTAGGGAATCCTCATATAATCAAACCAATTACCCTCATCAATGAGTCAACCATACAGCCAACATTTTCCACCAATGCCTACAGCCTACCCTCCACCTATGGGACAATCAACCAACCAACTATCAATGGGACAACCGACTAACCCATTTGACCAGTTACAGTTTTTGGTGTCTAGTTTCGTTGAGTTGCAGGAGGACCAGAAAGCTTTGATAATGCTTGTGCAAAACTTAGAAGAATGGCAAAACGCTTCTCAACATTCTTCTAGTAGTCGCTTCGCATCTACTAGGAGATCTAGGCGGAGTAGTAGATAGAGAAATTAGAAAAATTACTGGCATTGTAAATATTTTCTTTTTATGAATGAAATGTTTTGTTTGAGACTATGCTTGGTGGGCCGACTTACAACCATTTTTTTCTTTTGTATCACTAACTTGTTGGTCCACCCAAGAGGGGGGGTGAATTGGGTGGGATGGCCAATTTTAAATTTCTCTTCTAATAACTTAGTGATATACGTAAGTGTATTGGAATTGATTGCAAAATTAGAACTCATACTAAATTGTAAACATGAGACACACAAGATTTATTGTGGTTCAGCCAAGCCTACGTCCACTACCTAATCTCCTTATTAGGATTTTCTCAATCCACTAACTGATTCTCTAATGGGTGAGAACCAAACCATTACAACTGCCCTTTTACAGGTTAAAGAAAAACCTATCCTTTCACGGGCTAAGGATGAACCAAATTTTCTTTTTCCGGGGATGAGGAGAAACCCATATTCTTTTTACGGGATGATGAAGAACTGTTTTTCTTTTACGGGATAAGGAAAAACCATGATCCTTTTCCGGGTTACGGAACAACAGTTTCTCTTTTACAGGTTAAGAGAAAACCTATCATTTTACAGGTTAAGGACGCACCTATCCTTTTATGGGATGAGGATGAACCAGTTTCCTATTTGCAGGTGAGGATGAACCTTTTTCTCTTTTATAGGTTCAGAGATAACCTTACATGATTTCAATCCTTAAATCATTAAGTGAACTACATTCACTTGTCCTGGTTGTTTAAGTCTAGAAACACACCAGCATTACAACACAAGCACAACAATGTAAGCGTCTTACTAGTTAAGAATATTTGAAACCAAACACAAGCACGTTGAAGGACAATCAACGTCCTGAAAGTTATTAAGTTGATTCCCAAATGTGAGGGCGCTCCTATCTAAGTAGCGTCTTGATAGATTATTCAACTTATAACTATTAGTGTCCTCAAAGAGACATTCTTTTAAGAACTTAGGAAATCTTTCAGTGAGCTGATGCTGAATCAACATACTGACAACTCTAAAAATTGACTAAAAAAAATGAGTATACAAGTAAGCGTCCTAATAAATCAGTTCAATTCACCCTTGAACGTTATCAACGTCCTAATGAACTATCAGCGTCTTGACTTATCAATTTTAGGAGAGCGTTGCTATCTCATTGGCGTCCTGAAAGACTCTTTAAAAATTGTTTTGACTCGCAGTTAAATAATCAATAAATGCGAATAAAAACTCGATAAATTTCAAATTAAATTTATAAAATTAAATAATTTGAAATATTGTAAAATGGATGATCAAAACATGCAAGTATGGGAGTGGTTTGTGCATGGTTTCGAAAAACGTTTGAGCAATAACGATTAGAGAGAGATATACCTTAAATACCTTGTGTATTTCTTATTTCTCATAGTCGTTAAATCCAACTTTTCCTTATGAGATCTTCAAGAAGAATTTTTGCACTGGAGTTGAACGTCTTGAACGTTTATTGAAAGATGAAGACTTGAAGCTTGATCGAATCGTTCAAGTGAGGTGATCTTGAAATCCATATATGATTGTTGAAGTCCTTTTGATTGAAACGATCTTGACCGTTGGATGTGATCTTGAGTTCCTTGATCGAGTCGTTCCTTAGCTTTTTGCATTTCCTTAGGTGCTGAGATAAGTTCTTGATAAATGCACGTTTAGAACCAAAAAATACTTTGTTTGTGATCATCAAGATATACTTTATCACAGTATATATAGGGACGAGCTAAGTGATGAATCGTATAGGTTAACAATCTCCCCCTTTTTAATGATGACAAACAAATCGAAAAATTAAACGCTTAAGCAAAATGATTAATGTAAATTTCTTTTCCCCCATCTATTCCTCTTATTTTTCTTCCTCTCTTATTTTTCTTCTCCCCCTTTGATATCATCAAAAATTGAAGAAAAGATACTAAGATCTCCCCTTATGACTAACTAGAGTAGGGAAGCTCCCCCTTACATGGAGACTCCCCCTTACTTTGTGCATTCACCCTCAAGATAATTTATGACGACGTGTGAGAATGCGTAAGGTCTACTATACTGGTAGTCACGTGAGAAACAGATCTTATTTTTTAAGCACATAGAGAAATAGTTTGACTAATTCATAGGCTAAAATATTTGAAATAATAGCGAAGCCGAGAATCGTAGTCAGAGGAAATGAGAAAGAATTGCAGAAAGATGAATTCATTGAGAATTTTTAATTGTGAGCAATTATACTCCATAGTGTTTGGCATAAATATAAGTTTGAAAAATAGTCCAAACACAGAGTATGCATTAAGATTTGTAAATAAACAAGCACAACATACTTACAACATAGGCATAATGATTTAAGATAAAGCAAGGCCTAGCTATTATGATTCTAACAAGATGCAAAGTGTATAGTTTGAAGTACATGGCATCTATTAGATATCAAAATCACAGTCGATTGATGCATACAAAATATAATATTAAAGAGCAACATCAATGGCATGTGAGATGGAAAATTATAAACTTTCCATAGTTTAGACATGTGAAGATATATATGATGAATATCAAAGTCTAAACATGTTGAATATATGCTAAATTTCATAGAAATCATTCAAGCAACATCATACATTCATTTTCCTATTCTAGGCAAGTAATTTCAATTGAAGCAAGGCCTAGAACGTTTGATACAATGATTCTAATGAGAAAGCATTTGAAAGGGTATGTACTCATTAGAAATCAAATATCCATGAGTTTGATGCTATCATGATATGGTATGAAGCAGATGCATCAAAGTCATGAAATCATTGAAAAGATAATGCCACAAGATAATAATCATAAGTGTAGGCAATATTCTTTTTAGGATATAGGCGTATGATATGAAATTGTGTATATGGCCTATATTTATTTGCATATTCATGAATCATGCATAGATATGATTTTCTAAGTTCAGAGCAAACATGATCATGATATGAACTAGCATAGGCAGAAATAAATTGTTAAAGCATAGCTTAGCTATTGTGGATACCAAATCATCAAATATCATATAGAATTAGCATGAGGATTTGTGATACCTTGTAAGATGCAAAATGAGCATAAATAATCATGATATTTATCAGATAGTCATAGATATGCATATTAGATACTGAAGATAGATGTGACTAGTCATAGACAGATTTCATCATGATGTAGTTTATCAGGAAATGTGAACAAGATAACATTAGTGTGAAGACAAATACTCATGTTCATGAAAGTAAGACAGTTATGCATCAGAAAAAGACAGAGATGACTTTGTAATCACATAATCAGGCAAAATAGCAAAGCATAAACAAGCAAGTATTAGAGTAATGAGTGCATAACTTATTGTGCAAGTGAAACAGGGGATTTAAGCAGAGTATACACACATACACGTTCAAGCATTCCAGAAATTCAAAAATCAATAATGTTAAGGCAAAATCAATCAACGTGAAGAGCAAAAGTCGAGATGAGGTGAGCAAACTAAATGTGTTAGAGAACAGATTAGTGTTGACACAGACACATCTAGTTGAGATAAATTCAGCTTAAACATTAAAAAGAGTGTTGCGGAAGAGTTTTAACCAAAATTACAAAATATAGAACAAAAGTTTGAAAAGTTTGGCTAAAAGTGACGGGGTTGGTAGAGAGGTCTCTAGATATTCCTAGAAGAGTCCGGAGCAGAATCTTCGAAGTGAGGACAAGGACATCCATGAAGGTTGTTGGTCCTGCGAGCCATGGGAGTGGCGGTGCTCACACGGACAACCTTTTCAATCAAAGCACGAGATTCCTCATTTTCCTCAAACAGTGGCATCATCAGATCTCTCTGACGTTTTGCCTCGGCTTCAAGCTCTTTCTGCTAGTTCTCATGCTCATTAAGCATGTTCAGAACGGCTAGATTGTTAGAGGATAAAGAATCACTTAGTTTGGTACATTGTTCTTCAAGAGAAGCTGTAGCTCGAAGCGATGGCAAAGGTTTTACGGAGAGAAATGGAGACGCATGGTTTTCCCTGGGAACAATTTTCCTTGAGGATTCTTCATCAGATCCATTTGATGAAGAAAATGACAGAGAAAAGTTACTAGAGGTGGAAGATGATTCCACTCTAGCTCTTTTCCTAGACTCAGGAGCTTTGGATGCCATTAGAGAGTTGAAGAGGGAGATGAAAACGAAGAAGATGAATGCAAAACGATTTTGCGCACAAAATAAAAGTGAAGAAAGAATGAGACGTATGGAGCAAGCTAATGGGCATCGAAAACATAGATTGCATATGAGACATGCGTTGAAGAGTATGATTAAACATAAAATATCTCGATAAGATATCGAAGGAATAATCATACCTAGGTGATTACGACAAGGTGGCAGAATGAGTTCTAGGATTTCTATCCTAAGACACAAAATGCGAAGACACCAAGACGAACACAAAATTGACCATAGGATCTAGACTCTAGGTTGTTAGACCATATTTTCAGAGAACCCGCTCTGATACCAATTGTTGGTCTACCCAAGAGGGGAGTGAATTGGTGGGATGGTCAATTTTAAATTTTTTTTCCAATAACTTAGTAATATACATAAGTGTATTGGAACTGATTGCAAAATTAGAACTCATAGTAAATTGCAAACGTGAGACACACAAGATTTATAGTGGTTCGGCCAAGCCTACGTTCACTACATAATCTCCCGATTAGGATTTTCTCAATCCACTAATTAATTTTTTGATGGGTGAGAACCAAACCATTACAACTGCCCTTTTACATGTTAAAGGCAAACTTATCCTTTCACGGGCTAAGGATGAACCAAATCTCCTTTTTCCGGGATGAGGAGAAACCCATGTTCCTTTTACGGGATGAGGAAGAACTGTTTTCCTTTTACGGGTTAACGAATAATCGTTTCTCTTTTACAAGTTAAGAGAAAACCTATCATTTTACAGGTTAAGGACGCATCTATCCTTTTATGGGATGAGGATGAACCAGTTTCCTACTTGCAGGTGAGGATGAACCTTTTCTCTCTTTTATAGGTTCAGAGATAACCTTACATGATTTCAATCCTGAAATCATTAAGTGAACTACATTCACTTATCCTGGTTGTTTCAGTCCAGAAACACACCAGCATTACAACACAATAATGTTGGTTCTAACTGAGTAGAACACTTTACAATTAAGCTCATTACATAGCATTACAAAGATATGAAATATGAATACGTAATGCTAAGATGAAACAAACTTACAGTCATTTACCTTTCAATGTACGGTATTGCTCAAGTGCAGTTTCGAAAAGCATGATTGATGTGATATAAAAATCAGTGCTTCTTCGAAAATTATATGATACCAAATAAACATTGATTTGAAAATTGAAGGACTAGTGTAAATCAAAGACAGACAATTTTCAAAGTAGATATAAAATATAAGTATGAAAACTTTTGGTTCAGTGATCAGTAGTTAACGCATCTACTGATATAGTTCAACGCAGTACTTAAGATATGAAATCAAGTACAACTGTATTTCTCATGAACTATATCTCAAATTCTATCTTCAGCAAGAATAATTCCAAGTATGAATCGGTGCTGAGAATTTGAGTTGATACTAGATCAAATATTTTTTCAAAGATAGAATGAAAATAAGCTCAGTATGAAAATCATTTAAATACGTAAAGGTATCAGTGAAAAATACTTTGAAAGTTTAGAAAATGAAAAACATTTCGACACAGACTAACTTTCAAAAAGTATTGGCACAATACAAAATGATTGGCAAGTTGTTTGGTCATAAGTGCTGGTATATATAGACTTAGTAGGACATAGTCGTTAGACATTTAAAGTTCAAATAATATCAACGTTTACACACAATGGCTAGAATGTTATATGAAAATGGCAACTGCAATTTTCACTAATATTCTGGTTCTTTTCAGATTCCATGAAAGAGGAAAGTTTTAGAAAAATTTAATTCATATATCGGAGAAGATCTCTGATAAGTTTAAAAAAGACTCTATGCAAAGGTACGTTCTGAAAAAGTAAACTGATGCAGTGTACTTGTTCGAACAATGACGATTATTGAATTAGTGTCCTGATTCCGTAATCAGTGTCTTGATGCACGATATCAACTTTTGTCGTTTTGGTTCCTTAAGGGCGCTCATTACGTATAAGCGTCCTGTAGAATACTTAAGTGAGGGCGCTACTAACTCGTAAGCGTCTTGACTTACTTTGATACTTTAAACGACTTAACCTTAAGGGCGCTAGTGCACAGTTAGCGTCCTACTATGTTTTAAAACCAGTAACTGCATGAGGGTGCTACTTTCCGAGTAAGCGTCCTATAAGTTGAAAACATAAGACATAATACGAGGGCGCTACTACAATGTAAGCGTCCTACTAGTTAAGAATATTTGAAACCAAACACAAGCACGCTGAAAGACAATCAGCTTCCTGAAAGTTACTAAGTTGATTCTCAAAAGTGAGGGCGCTCCTATCGAGGTAGCGTCTTCATAGATTATTCAACTTATAACTATTAGCGTCTTGAAAGATACATTCTTTGAAGAACTTAAAAAATCTTTCAGTGAGCTGATGCTGAATCAACGTCCTGACAACTTCAAAAACTAACTAAAAAAAAAGAGGTCGCAACTATACAAGTAAGCGTCCTAATAAATTAGTTCAATTCATCCTTGAACGTTATCAGAGTCCTAATGAACTATCAGCGTCCTGAAAAACTCTTTAAAAATAGTTTTGACTCGTGATTAAATAATCGATAAATGCGAATAAAAACTCGGTAAATTTTAAATTAAATTTATAAACTTAAATAATTTAAAATATTGTAAAACGGATGATCAAAGCATGCAAGTATGCGAGTGGTTTGTGCATGGTTTTAGAAAACGTTTGAGCAATAACTATTAGAGAAAGATATACCTTAAATACCTTGTGCATTTCTTATTTCTCATAATCGTTAAATCCAACTCTTTATTATGTGATCTTTAAGAAGAATTTTCGCGTTGGAGTTGAATGTCTTCAACGTTGATCGAAAGATGAAGACTTGTAGCTTGATCGAATCGTTTGAGTAAGGTGATCTTGAAATCCATATATGATCGTTGAAGTCTTTTTGATTGAAATCATCTTGACCGTTGGATGTGATCTTGAGTTCCTTGATCGAGTAGTTCCTTAGCTTCTTGCACTTCGTTAGGTGCTGAGATAACTTTTTGATAAATGCAAGTTTAGCACCAAAAATTACTTTGTTTGTGATCATCAAAATATACTTTATCGCAATATATTTAGGGACGAGCTAAGTGATGAACCGTATAGGTTAACATAACTTTGGAGTGGTATGGGACACAACAAAATTGGAAGAAACTAAATAAAATGTGGAAGTAAGAAAACTTACGACCATGTGTGGAAAAACATCTGGGGACGAGTAAACTTGGACGATACTATTAGTAAACTCCTCTCCAGCCGATTTTTTGTAGAGACCGTGTTCATACAACTTAACTTGGTTGAACCCCTTATTAGCAAATTCATGTGGTATGGGATACAAATTTGGATAATAGTCGAAAAGACTAAGAAAAAGAGTTTGAACACATAAGAATGCGATAGAACGTTAGATTAGGATATTTACCGAGGTTAATCTTAGAATCTCTATGACTCGTATGAATTTTCAACAATGTATGTATGTTCACAAACCTAAACCAAAACATGAGGCCACGACATCTGCGATTGAGACTTCTAACCATGGCCTTTAGGGTTTTCATAATCATAACCGAGGAGGCCGAAATGGCAGGGGTGGCTGGTCAACAACACCACAATCAGCACGCGCAGCAAAACCAACAACAAGCGCCTCATTAGCAGAGGCTAACTTGTTTCAACTGCGGCCAACAGGGCTATGTAAAATGTATTTGTCCCCATCTTCCATAACCGCGGCATCCAGTTCCTGCAATCCCAGTCCAACAAGTCCCACCTGCTGCTAACGCCCAGCCTAGGCAGAACCAGGAGAATCAGGGGCAAAAGCAACAAGGCAGAGTGTTTTTCGTCGCTCAACAACCCATCCCAGACAACAATGTAGTAGAAGGTACATTTTTCTTGTTCAATACAATGGTGCATATCTTATTTGATTCGGGTACTACACACTCCTTTATATCTTTTACATTGGTAATACACTTGGGGTTGCAACCTTGATGCAAACCAAGAAGCAAATGATGCAAACCAAGGAGCTGGACAAGTTGATCATACACTTGGGAATGGAGCTGAATATGCACACGACCCATTGTCACTTCAAAGTGGTCCAATTACAAGACTTAGAGCCAAACGCTTCAAGGAAGCGCTAAATGGGCTAATCCAAGAGAATTGGGCTGATGCTAAAAAGGCCAAGATGGGCTCAAATAATAATCAAGGCTTAGTCCATGTCATCAAAGCAATTGAAAAAGCTAATTAGCACACAAAACGTGCCAGCATGGACTGACCATCAAAGGGCATGAATTTGTTGAGTTGCAAGGATATTAAATAGGGGAATAAACTTGGTCCTGGTTGGTTATGTTTTAAATACATTGAACTTAGTCAATTAGCTACTTTGGTTACCTTTAGAAGTCCAAGAGGCCTAAAAACGTGGGGACTTGTTCTTTAGAAGTCCAAGAGGCCTAAAAACATGGGGACTTGTTCTTTAGAAGTCCAAGAAGCCTAAAAACATGGGGAGTTGTTCTTTAGAAGTCCAAGAGGCCTAAAAACATGGGGAGTTGTTCTTTAGAAGTCCAAGAGGCCTAAAAACGTGGGGACTTGTCCTTTAGAATTCCAAGAGGCCTAAAAACGTGGGGACTTGTCCTTTAGAAGTCCAAGAGGCCTAAAAACGTGGGGACTTATTCTTTAGAAGTCCAAGAGGCCTAAAAACGTGGGGACTTGTTTATGTTGATGTTTGTGTTGTTTTAAATTTAGTTATGGCTTTTCCTATTCTTGGAGGGTTATTCCAAGTATATAGAGTGGTAGCTCGAATTTGAATGGTAGATTATGTTTTCAGATCAAGTTAATCTTGTGAGGTCTTGTGTCCTCTTAGTTCTTAAATGAACTCTTTGAACTTATCAAGTTAATCTTGTGGCGTTCAAGCAACCAAACTTATCACCTTGATTGTTGAATCTTGGTGTGGCGTTTTCAATCCTTCGTAGTCTTGGTTTTCATCTGGTTAGGTGACGGGTCAAGGCTCAACCAATCTTGTCTACACGATCTTGGGGTTCTAATCCATCATTGTTATTGGGTTTCATCACAATTGTTGGTGGAGTTCATAACAAACCTGAACCCACATACATGACAATCTATGTCTCAACACCATTAGGATCTGATACTGATGTGAAATTGAAGTGTTCTAGATGTGAACTTCGAATGTTAGAACATATAATTTTTGCAGATCTCCTAGTGATGGACATTGAAGATTTCGATATCATCCTCGACATGGATTGGCTTGCACCACTGAATGCAAATATCGATTGTTTGAAGAAGCAAATTCAGTTAACCTTGCTCACTGGGGAGTTTGTAAAAATTCAGGGAATGCAAAAATGGATACACAACTCGACTGTCGCACTCCTCAAGGCACAGCTCCGAGTTCTATCCCTTGGAGATGACAATGAACCATCGTCACTGTACCCTCTCGAAGTACACGATATTCCAGTTATATCTGAATTCCTAACAATTTTTCTAAATGACTTTCCTGGTCTACCTCCAGTTCGAAAATTCAATTTTGAGATCAAACTCATGCCAGGGACTGGACCTATCTCAATTCATATAGAATGTCCAATGTCGATCTGGTTGAGTTGGACAAACAACTGAAGGAATTGGAGAGTAATGGCTTCATCAGAAAACGTTCCTCACCCTGGGGCGCTCTAGTCCTATTTGTTCGCAAAAAGGATGGTTCGTTACGACTTTGCATCGATTATCGCAAGTTGAATAACGTAATCATCAAGAATAGATACCCATTGCTCAAGATCGATGACTTGTTCGACCAACTTAAAGATGCCAAATACTTTTCTAAGATTGATTTACGATTTGACTATCATCAACTCCAAATCAGAGAGTCGGACATAAATAAAACAGTTTTCAAAACTCGGTACGGTCATTACGAGTTCTTGGTCATGCCGTTCGGTCTAACAAATGCACCTACAACATTCATGGATTTGATGAACCGCGTCTTCAGACCATATTTAGAGCGATTCGTGGTGGTCTTTATCTTGATATATTCTTCAACTAAGGAAGACCATAAGATACATCTGAGGATTGTCCTCCAAACATTAAGAAGCCATCATTTATATGCAAAGTTGAGTAACTGCGAATTTTGGGCGAAGAGAGTTTAATTCCTAGGTCATGTGGTTTCAGGCATTGACATTGAAGTAGATCCTTCAAAGGTTGAAGCAATTTTAAACTGGAAGCAACCTACCACAGTTACTCAAATCCGGAGCTTACTTGGTTTGGTTGGCTACTACATACGCTTCATCAAGGACTTCTCAAAGATTGTTGAACCTATGACCAAGCTCACTCAGAAAGACATACAATTTATCTGGAATCTCGCCTGTGAATCGCCATTTTAGGAATTGAAGAAGCGCCTCACGACAGCACCGGTACTTATCACTCCAAGAAATGGAGTTGGGTTTTCACTATACACCGACATCTCTCTCCAAGGCTTAGGTGCAGTACTAATGCAAGAAGGCCAAGGTTTTGCATATGCTTCTAGGCAACTAAAGATTCATGAGGGTAATTACCCAAAGCATGGCTTAGAACTTGTAGCTGTCGTATTCGCACTGAAGTTATGGCGTCACTACCTATATGGTGAACGGTTCGAGGTATTCTCGAATCACAAGAGTCTCAAGTACATTTACACTCAGAGAGACCTAAACCTCCTCCAAAGACGATGGTTGAAATTTTTGAAAGATTATGACTTTCAACTCCAATACCATCCGAGGAAAGCCAATGTTGTGGCTGATGCCCTAAGTGAAAAATCTTATGTTGCTTGTACTCTTAACTTTGAAATGGGGAAGTTGGTTACGGAGATGGAGAATTTTAACTTACAGCTCATCGAGGAAGGATGAAGATCACGACTCTCTCAATTATCAGCCAACTCTAAGCTTATTCAAAAAAATTCAGCAGCTCAAGCCAACGACCCCATGTTAATGGAGAAAAGAGAACTTCTAATCAGCGGACAGGACCTTTCTCACTGGTCGGTCTCCAATGACGAGGCAGTTTTCTACAAAAAACGTCTCTGTCTTTCAAACGATCTTGAAGTTTCTAAAAGAAGTGCTCACTGAAATGCATTGCTCGAGGTTTGCTATGCATTATGGGAGAAACAAGATGTACAAAGATGTCAAGCGATAATTCTGGTTCTTTGGTATGAAGAAGGCTATTGCAGACTTCTTTTCTTGATGTCTAGTTTGCCAACAAGTAAAAACAGAATGCAGACTTCCTTCCGGACTTCTCTAGCATTTACCTATTGGAGAATGGAAGTGGGAGAACATTGCAATGAATTTTGTTATGGCTTTGTCACGAAATAATAAAGGGCAAGATGCAATCTGGGTTATCATTAACAGACTTACGAAGTCTATACACTTTTTACCAATAGAGTTCACAGATAACCCCGCCAAGCTAGCCTAATTGTATGAAAGAGAGATCATATACCTCCATGGCATACCACTCACGATTGTCTCTGACCGAGACCCTCGATTCACATCAAAATTTTGGCAAAGCTTCCAGAGTAGAATGGGCTCCAAATGTTAACCTATATGGTTCATCCTTAGCACATCCATAAAGTATACTTGATGAAGTATATTTTGATGATCACAAAAAAAGTATTTTTCGGTGCTAACAAACGTTTTTCAAGAACTTATCTCTGCACCAAAGGAAAAGCAAAAAGCTAAGGAACGACTCGATCAAGGAACTCAAAGCTTACATCCAACGATTAAGCTCGTTTCAACTAACGGACTTTAATTATCACATCATGATTTCAAAATCACTTGCCTCGGACGTTTCGATCAAGCTTCAAGACTACATCTCTCAATTAACGTTCAAGTCATTCAACTTCGAATTACTCTTATTGAAGATCTCATAATGAAGAGTTGGATTTAACGGTTATGAGAAAAGAGAAATACGCAAAGTATTTAAGGTATATTTTTCTCTAATCGTTATTGCTCAAAATATTTTTCAAAACCATGCATATATCATTTTCATATGTTTTCTAAATCTGCATGTTTTGATGTCTTAACTATATTTCAAGAAATTTAATAGTATATATTTAATTTGAAATATACCGAGTTTTTATTCGCATTTATCGAATATTTTATCGCGAGTCAAAATTGTTTTCAAAGAGTCTATCAGGACGCTAATGAAATAGCAGTGCTCTCCTGAACTTGTTAAGTCAGGACGCTGATAGGTTATTAGGACGCTCATAACGCTTAAGGTTGAAAAGAATTGATTGATCAGGATGCTTACTTGTATAGTAGCGGTCTTATATATTGGTCAACCTCTGAAGTTGTCAGGAAGCTGACTCAGCATCAGCTCATTAAAAGATCTTTCAAAAGTCCTTCAAAGAATATTTCTTTGACGACGTTGATGGTTATAAGTTGATTAAACTATCAGGACGCTTTCTGGATAGGAGCGCCCTCACCTTTGAAAATCAACTGAATAACTTTCAAGATGTTGATTGTCCTTCAGCGTGTTTTTAAATGGATTAACTTGTAGGACACTTACATAGTAGTAACGCCCTCATGTTATGTGTTTATCTAGTAGGACGCTCACGTAATGTAGCTCCCTCATGTTCTGTTTTATGTTTTAAAAGCAGGACGCTTACTCGGATAGTAGCGCCCTCATGCACTTAATAGTTTTAAACATAACAGGACGCTGACTGTGCATTAGCGCCCTCAAGGTTTAAGTCGTCTAAAGTCATAAGTAAGTTAGGACGCTTACGAGTTAGTAGCGCCCTCACTTAAGTGTTCAGCAGGACGGTTATACGTAGTAAGCACCCTCAAGGAACAAAACGACAAAGTTGATATTATGCGTTAGGACACTGATTACGGAATCATGACGTTAATTTAACGACCGTCACTGTTTGAATGAGTACAGTACATCAGTTTACTTTTTCAGAACAAACACTTGCACAGAGTTCTTTTCATACTTATCAGAGACCCTTTCTGATACATGAAAGAAGTTCTTCCAAAGCTTTCCTCTTTCACGAAATCTGGAAAGAACCAAAATGTCAGTGAAAATCGTAGTTGCTATTTTTATATAACATTCTAGCCGTTGTGTGAAAAGGTTCACATTATTTGAACTTCAAATGTCTAACGGTTATGTCCCACTAAGTCTATAAATACCAACACTTAGGCCCAAACAACTTGCCAATCACTTTGTGTTGTGCCAATACTTTTGAAAGTTAGTCTGAGTCGAAATGAATTTCATTTTCTAATCTTTCAAAGTATTTTCACTGATACCTATACGATTTTCATATTGAGTTTCAAATATATTTTTATATTTGAAAATCTATTTTTATATTGGTATCAACTCCAATTCTCAGCACTGATTCACATTTGGTATCATTCTTGCTGGTGATAGAATTTGAGAAATAGTTCAAGATATATAGTTGTACTTGATTTCATATTTTAAGTACTGTATTGAACTATATCAGTAGTAGCGTTAAACTACTGATCATTGAACCAAATGTTTTCATACTTATACTTTATATCTATTTTGTAAACTATCTGTGTCTTTGATTTACACCAGTCCTTAGTTTTATACGTCAATGTTTTATTAGTAATATGTTGTTTTCGAAGAAGCTTTGATTTTCATATCATATCATTCATTCTTTTCGAAATTGCACTTGAGCAATACCAAACATTGAAAGGTAAAGGACCGAAGGTGTATTTCGACTTAGCATTACCTACTTCACATGTCATATCTTTGTAAAGTTATGTATTGTGCTTAATGTAAAATGTTCTACTACGTTAGAACCACCCAACATCTTAGTGTTGTAATGCTGGTGTGTTTCTGGATTGAAACAACCAGGACAAGTGAAGGTAATTCTTTTGATGATTTCAGGATTGAAATGGGGTAGGTTATCTCTTAGCCTTTTAAAAGAGAAAACGGTTCATCCTCATCCAATAAACGAGTAGGTGTGTCCTTAACCTTAAAAATGATAGGTTATCTCTCAGCCTTTAAAAGAGAAATTGGTTCGTCCTCATCCCTTAAAAGGATAGGTGCCTCCTCAACCTGTAAGAGGATAGGTTATCTCTTAACCTATAAAAGAGAAACGGTTGTTCCTTATCCCGCAAAAGGATCATGGTTCTTCCTTAGCTAGTAAAAAGAACATGGGTTTCTCTTCATCCCAAAAAAAGGAAATATGGTTCTTCCTTAACCAGTAAAAGGAACATGGGTTTCTCCTCATCCCAGAAAAAGGAAATATGGTTCTTCCTTAGCCAATAAAAGGAACATGGGTTTCACTTCATCCCGAAAAAAAAGAAATTTGGTTTTTCCTTAGCCAGTAAAAGGAACATGGGTTTTTTCTAATCTCAGAAAAAGGAAAATGGTTCATCTTTAGCCGATGAAAGGATAGGTTTGCCTTTAACTTGTAAAAGGGCAGTTGTATCGGTTTGGTTTTCACCTGTAAGAGAATCAGTTAGTTGATTGAGTAAATCCTAATCGAGAGATTAGGTAGTAGACGTAGGCTTGGCCGAACCACTATAAACCTGTGTCAAACGTTTGCATTTTAGTCTGTGTTATAATTTGCATCATGTTCCAATTAACTTTTGTAAATCACTTAAGTTATTGGAAGACCTTTTTAAAATTGACCATTGCACCCTATTCAACCCCCTCTTGAGTGGACCAACAATTGGTATTAGAGCTGGTTCTCTTAAATTAGTTTAACAACCTAGAGTCTAGATCCTATGGTCAATTTAAGGTTCGTCTTAGGGTTTTCATTTCTCGTGCATTTGAATTAGAAACCCTAGCTATTATCGGTGATCTGCACGTTAATCATCTCGATGACTTCAGCTCGTTGCCTGCACGCTTCCCAACATTTATTGCTAAACCGCCTTTGAGACGTTTTATAAAAATCTTTGTTTCGTCTTCACTTGCATCATCTGCAGTGAAACGTCTTGACATCTCATCTTCTAAATCCCTCCAATGGCGTCTGGAAACCCTGCATCCTAAAAGCGTCCACAAGAAGAATCTTCTTCTTCAAGTGGTTTTTCTCTGTCTTTTTCTTCCGACGATTCGGTTTAAGTTGTTGTTGGTTGTGGATATCCAAGAACTGCACCCATGCCTCCTCCTGGTTTCCCCAGGGCTGTATCGCATCCTCCCATAAAGACAGAACCAGAGCTAGAACCAACCCATGCCCACCACAGATAATCTTCCATCAATAATCTCTTATACCAATCTTCCGAGTCCAACTCTGCCAGTTTTCAGTTGGTTACCGAGCTGCTTTTCAAAGAAGAGAAGAGATTAAAAGAGCTTGAGAAAGTAAACAGATTTCAAATGGATATGTTGTTTACTCTTCTGAAAAGGGTGGATAAGTCTGAAGTTGTTCTTGAAGACACAATCAATGAGAGTTTTGCCTATGCTATGAGCCAGGTCAGAAGGCTCGGTCTTGTTCTTGCATACATTGAACACATGACTGCAAGAATGGATGACCCACCGTCTCATCTGCCGGGATCAGCAACACTCGATCTCGTGATGCTCAAGGCTCTCCCATCAAGCTTGCCTTCCATTACTCCTTGCTCCTGTCTGTCTATCTGTCTATTTTTCTGATGGGTGTAATATTATCTAAAATGGTCCGTATGACCTTGAAAAACTAACTTACAATGTTTAAAGGCTTCTTTGCCTTCTTATATTTATCAAGTGGTTCATCTAGCTATCTTTCTATCTTTCTATCTTTCATTCCTATTTTAGTGGTTTACTATATTTGAATGGTTGAGCTACTTGAATTTGTGTGATTGCTATATTTCATATTCATACTGCACACATTAATCACCGTTCACAATATGTTTGATCTATGCTCTGATTTGCCTATTTCTATGTTTGCAAAATTATTTTCGAATATTTCTGTTGCATAAATATGATGCTTGCTTGAACATGATTATATGTCATCATACTAATGCTATCTTATTCATATTCCAGATAAAATGCATCATAAAATCCTATTATGTCTAATGCAATTATCAATTTAGTGATGACATCTTTCTTAACCAGTCACATCTATCTTGAGTATCTGATATGCTTATCCGTGACCGTCTGATAAATATATTATCAGATGATCAGGTAACACAATAGCTAGGTTGTGCGTTAATATTTTATCTCTGCCTATGCTAGTTCATATCATGATCATGCTTGCTCTGAACTTAGAATATCTTAGCTATGCATGATTCATGTGTTTGCAAGTATATATAAGCCATGTACACAACTCTTTATCATACGCCTATATCTTGAACAAAATTTTGCCTACACTCATGACCATTATATGTTGGCATTATTCTTTAAACGATTTCCTGATGTTGATGCATCTACTTCATACCATATCATGTTTGCATCAAACTCATGGATATTTGATTTCTAATGAGTACATACCCTTCCAAATGCCTTCTCATTAGAATCAACGAATTGAACAATGTAGGCCATGCTTTAATTGAAATGACTTGCTTAGTTTTGATTCAATGAATGTATGTTGTCGCTCAAATGTCACCTAGAAAACTTAGCATATATTCAGCATGTTTAGTGTTTTAATTATACACCTACGTTGAGGAATACGTATACATACGCGTATACGAACCTAGGAGTTAAACGTATATGTGTATAAACATACCTAAATTAAGTAGATTTGCATTCTTAAATGTCATCTTATCATTAGATTATAAGATGATATATATATTAGTATAAGCTGATATACATTAGTATTATAATATCTCATTCTCTCACCTTTCTCTCTCACACATTAAACAAAAAAAAAAGAAAAAGAAAGAGAAGAAGAACCAGAGAAGGCGAGAAGGAAGAGAAAGAAGAAAAAAAAGGGGAACGCGAGATTTTCGCCGAATTGGGACCCATGGTAATTATTTTTCACTCTATTTCTTAGTGAAATTGATATCTAAGATAGATGTAACCTTTCTTTCGGAGTAACTTTTGCTGTGAGAGCCGTTTTACGGCTTTTCAAAAAATTGGGGTTTTGACCCAACGTGAATGAAAATCCGCTAGGACGGTTGGAAAACACTTCCTAGGCTGTAGGAACCTTAAATATATGGTTAGATTGAATTTATGTGTTCATTTGGAATTTTTATAGTCGTTGGAAGTTTGTTGGAATTTAGAGTTTCGATTGGAGACCATTTGAATCATTTAAAACCTGATGAAACTCTAGTTTAAGGCTATAGAATGGTAGATTGAACTGTTGCGAGTCCATCGATACTAATTTTATGATTTTTGGAGACCGTTTGACAATTTTAGTAAAAATTCACATGTTTCTAATGAATAGTGAATAGTGACGTGAACAGCACCATAATATATCCAGTGAATAAAATGGAATTAGAATCCAATGAAACTCTGATTTGAGATCATAGAATCGTTGCGAATTGAATTCCGGACGTTTCGATGTTAAGATCATGATTTTTGGATATTATTTGATATTTTTAGTAACTAAATATATGGTTTTGGTGAGTAAAATTCACTGTCGTGACCTTCGCGAACGTGTAAAACCTCAATAAAATACCTGTTGAAGGTAGTAGAATGATAGAATGAGTGATTTTACACGTGTCGATTTGGACAGAATAATTTTAGGAATGTTCTAGATTTTTAATAAAATTGATATATGTTCTAGTAGAAAAATAAACTGAGAAGTAGTGAAAATATGAAATAGGAAATCTATTTTCACTGTTCTTTCTTGTGGAAATATCTAGATTGACCACAGAAACGAGATAGTAGTTTATTCAACTGCTTATGAGTCCTAAATGGAGTTGGAATCTAAATTCACAGATATAATATTTTTCAGGTGGATCTTTATTATTTGTTGGATTTATGGATTTAAATTGGAACTGGACTCGAAAGCGACGGTGATGGTATTTAAGTTGAAAAGTCATGTACTGTGAGTATATTTTCTTGATTTTGGTTCTTGTATGGCATTTTAAATATATAAAATGTTTGAATGTAAATATGCAACGCATAGAATGTTGCATTGGGTTTTAATTTGCATTCATAAATGGTTTCTTTTTAGCATTGGAGCATGTAAGACTTGCAAAGGCAAGTTGGTGTCATTTCGTTAGGAATTAGACCCGGATGAGTGTTATGCGTAACCTCATTGTCAGTAGGCCTGTCCTAACAAGGATTGGAGATTCTTGAAATGACTGTGAATTGGGTAATGAGAGGCAGTGACTACCTTGTAACGGCCATACAAGGGTTAGACCCGCTCTCTTGCCTTGAAGGAGGGAGATTGTGGATTTTGAAAAAAAAAGAATGCATTATTTTCTTAAGAACTCATGAAATTTATGTTGTTGACATGTATAATATATTCGTAGAATGATGCATGTGTTTACTACTGGGTTGAAATGCTTTTAAATGTCATATTTTCCTAAATGCATATAATTGTCATATCAAGAAATATATTCACTGAGCTGTTGATTGCCCACTCCATTTCCTCCAATATTTCAGGTATTGAGTTGAAGGGAAAAGGAAAAATCCGTGAGTGATAATCACGTGAGCCTTCGTCTGGTATGTGAATGTATGATTGGAGGAAATAGGTTATATTTTTGTTATTTTCATATGTATAATTATCACATACTATATATATAATATCACCTAGCTGGGTTGTGTGGTAATATTATATAATGCTTGGGATGATGAAATGAGATGATCATAAATATTTATCAGGTGAGAATTTAATTTGTGGAATGAAGGGAATCAATGGAATGAATGGAATGTTTGTGATGATGATTATTTATATATATCTCTTTGATTTGATTTGTGGTGTATTAAGAAAAAATGTGAATTGTGCATTTTATGGGGAGGTGCTGTCGAAAATTTTTGAAAATTTTGGAAAGGATTGTGAGATTATGTGAAGGCTGACAGTGTATTGTATACTGTATATCGGTATATACAGTGTATTGTATACTGTATATCGGTATATACAGTGTATAGTACATTGTGCCGGTAATGACGTCAGCCTACGTCAGGGGCGTCGTGACATTTAGACTTTGATACTTGGTATCAGCATGTTTATCATATATATCTTCACATGTCTAAACTATGGAAAGTCTACAGTTTTCCATCTCACATGCCATTGATGTTGCTCTTTAATATCACATTATGTATGCATCAATTGACTGTGATGTTTGATATCTAATAGATGTCATGAACTTCAAACTATAAGTATGCTTATATTTATCAAGTAGTTCATCTAGCTATCTTTCTATCTTTCTATCTTTCATTCCTATTTTAGTGGTTTACTATATTTGAATGGTTGAGCTACTTGAATTTGTGTGATTGCTATATTTCATATTCATACTGCACACATTAATCACCGTTCACAATATGTTTGATCTATGCTCTGATTTGCCTATTTCTATGTTCGCAAAATTATTTTCGAATATTTCTGTTGCATAAACATGTTGCTTGCTTGAACATGATTATATGTCATCATACTAATGCTATCTTATTCATATTCCTGATAAAATGCATCATAAAATCCTATTATGTCTAATGCAATTATCAATTTAGTGATGACATCTTTCTTAACCAGTCATATCTATCTTGAGTATCTGATATGCTTATCCGTGACCGTCTGATAAATATCATGATCTTGTATCTCTGATTTATCATGATTATTTATGCCGAGTTTGAACTTGTGATATCCGATTATCAGATGATCAAGTAACACAATAGCTAGGTTGTGCGTTAATATTTTATCTCTGCCTATGCTAGTTCATATCATGATCATGCTTGCTCTGAACTTAGAATATCTTAGCTATGCATGATTCATGTGTTTGCAAGTATATATAAGCCATGTACACAACTCTTTATCATACGCCTATATCTTGAACAAAATTTTGCCTACACTCATGACCATTATATGTTGGCATTATTCTTTCAACGATTTCCTGATGTTGATGCATCTACTTCATACCATATCATGTTTGCATCAAACTCATGGATATTTGATTTCTAATGAGTACATACCCTTCCAAATGCCTTCTCATTAGAATCAACGAATCGAACAATCTAGGCCATGCTTTAATTGAAATTACTTGCTTAGTTTTGATTCAATGAATGTATGTTATTGCTCAAATGTCACCTAGAAGACTTAGCATATATTCAGCATGTTTAGACTTTGATACTTGGTATCAGCATGTTTATCATATATATCTTCACATGTCTAAATTATGGAAAGTCTACAATTTTCCATCTCACATGCCATTGATGTTGTTCTTTAATATCACATTATGTATGCATCAATTGACTGTGATGTTTGATATCTAATAGATGTCATGAACTTCAAACTATATACTTTGCATCTTGTTAGAATCTGAATAGCTAGGCCCTGCTATATTGTAAATTCGTTGCCTATGCTATAAGTATGCTTATGCTTGCTTATTTACATATCTTAAAGCATACTCTGTGTTTGGTTTGGTTTAATTATCAAATTTACATTTGTGCCAAACACTAAGGAGAATAATTGCCCACGATTAAGAAATAAAAAATAAAAAAATCCTTATGGATTCATTTATCGGCAATTCTTTATCGTTCCTTCTGACTTCGATTTTCTGCTATGATTTTTTTTAAAATTACTTCAAAATTTATAATCCATGAATAAGTCAATCTATTTCTGTGTAGTAGACCTTACGCATTCTCACATACCTAACTATGACACGACATCATAAATCATCTTGAGGGTGAAAGCACAAAATAAGGGGGAATCTCCATGTAAGGGGGAGCTTCGCTACTCTACTAAGTCAAGGGGAGATTTTATTCTTCTTTCTTCACTTTTTGATGATATCAAAAAGGGGAGAAGAAAAATAAAGAAAAATAAGGGGGAAAAGAAAATTAATAAGAAGAAATAGTTCAAGGGAAAACTTTTTTGCTTAATATTTGCTGAATATGCTTAATTTTTTGATTTGTTTGTTATCATAAAAAAGGGGGAGATTGTTAACCTATATGTTCATCCTTAGCACATCCCTAAAGTATACTTGATGAAGTATATTTTGATGATCACAAACAAAATATTTTTCGGTGCTAACGAACATTTTTCAAGAACTTATCTCTGCACCAAAAGAAAAGCAAAAAGCCAAGGAACGACTTGATCAAGGAACTCAAAGCTTACATCCAATGATCAAGCTCGTTTCAACTAACGGACTTCAACAATCACATCATGATTTCAAGATTACTTCTCTCGGATATTTCGATTAAGCTTCAAGACTACATCTCTCGATCAACGTTCAAGTCATTCAACTTCGAATTACTCTTAGTGAAGATCTCATAATGAAGAGTTGGATTTAACAGTTATGAGCAAAGAGAAATGCACAAAGTATTTAAGGTATATCTTTCTTTAATCGTTATTGCTCAAAATGTTTTTCAAAACCATGCATATATCATTTTCATATGTTTTCTAAATCTGCATGTTTTGATGTCTTAACTATATTTCAAGAAATTTAATGCTATATATTTAATTTGAAATATACCGAGTTTTTATTCGCATTTATCGAATATTTTATCGCGAGTCAAAACTGTTTTCAAAGAGTCTTTCATGACGTTAATGAAATAACAGTGCTCTCTTGAACTTGTTAAGTCCGGACGCTGATAGGTCATTAGGACGCTCATAATGCTCAAGGTTGAAACGAATTGATTGATCAGGACGCTTACTTGTATAGTAGCGGTCTTATATATGAGTCAACCTCTGAAGTTGTCAGGAAGCTGACTCAGCATCAGCTCACTGAAAGATCTTTTAAAAGTTCTTCAAAGAATATTTCTTTGAGGACGCTGATGGTTATAAGTTGATTAAACTATCAGGACGCTTTCTGGATAGGAGCGCCCTCACCTTTAGAAATCAACCGAATAACTTTCAGGAGGCTGATTGTCCTTCAGCGTGTTTTTAAATGACTTAACTTGTAGGACACTTATATAGTAGTAGCGTCCTCATGTTATGTTTTTATCTAGTAGGACGCTCACGTAATGTAGAGCCTTCATGTTTTGTTTTATGTTTTAAAAGTAGGACGCTTACTCGGATAGTAGCACCCTCATGCACTTAATAGTTTTAAACATAGTAGGACGCTAATTGTGCATTAGCGCACTCAAGGTTTAAGTCATCTAAAGTCATAAGTAAGTCAGGACGCTTACGAGTTAGTAGCGCCCTCACTTAAGCGTTCAGCAGGATGCTTATACGTAGTAAGCACCCTCAAGGAACAAAACGACAAAGTTGATATTATGCGTTAGGACACTGATTACGGAATCAGGACGCTAGTTCAACTACCATCACTGTTTGAATTAGTTTTTAGGTGTTTTTGCTTGATTAATATACTTAGTTGTTTTAGATGCATTTAGGCTTTATCTTAGGTATTGTTAGGCTTTTATCATGAAGAAATGACTTATTGATACATGTTAATATCATAGAAGTCATATGTTTTGAGTATAATTCATTGTAGCTTATCCTTTGATTAATGGCTTGGAATTTACACTTGTTTTGATTTGTTTTGTAAGTAAACAAGCAGTCCAAAGTGGGTTGAATCAAGGCTAAATTGATGTTCAAAAGAAGTTAAAAACATGTACAAGAAGTGTGCAAGAAGTGGAAGAAAATTGGTTAAGTTCACAATAAGGAAGTTGATGTGAAACATAAAAAATGGCCAAGTCCACAACTGAACACACAAACGAGTCTCTAGGCGCCGCGGCGCCAGTAATTCAAGTTGCTTTTTAGCAACTCTTTCTGATTTAGCAAGTTTAATAATAGATATTGGACGACTTGGGGGGCTTATTAGATATCGATTTTTAGGGTTTTTCTAGAGGAAGAAGTGGAGGCAAGAAGAAAAGAACAAAAAGCAACGGGAGATTTGAAGAAACCAAGAGAAAAAAGGAGATTTACCACCATTGAAGGGGGTTTCTGACTTAGTTTTCTTCTCTTTGTGCTTGTAATGCTTATTTCCTTAGTTTTATATCTTTTAATTCTTGTATCCACGATTTCGAATATGAGCTAAACTTCTAATCTAGAGGTTTAATTAATCTATGTTGGATCTTATGGTTTGAATAATATATATTTGTTCTTTATTGATTTGTGGATTTATTTGCAATTTTCGATCCTTATTGCTTACAAATTGTTGGCCACATTTTGTATGATCTTAGATTTGGTATCTATCACTCGGGAGAGGGGATATTGAATTGGATTAGGGAAATTGCGACCTAGGGTAATTGTATCGTGTTGGGAAACCTACAATTCCTTTGAAAATCACTTTAAAGTGGATCCAAAATCTTAAAACATGTTTAATACATTGGTTTATCACTTAGGAAAGGGGATTAATGTGTTAAGTTTAGGTAATTGAACTATCACTTGGAAGAGGGGTTTAATTGATTATTATCCAAGATTTATAATTCCATGATTCAATGGTTTGCATGATTTTTTGAAAACCATAAGTGACAACATAGTGAAATTAATCCTCTAGAGTTTCTAATCATCGTTTTTCCCCTAATTTAGTTTAATTTGCATTGATTTACTTTAATTTTGTTTGTTTTAATTCAAGCACATTAAATCATCTTTTTCATCACCTGAATAAAATTAATCGCATAGTAGTATTGGGCATTTATTTCAGTAAAATTACTTTTCCCTGAGGATACGATACCCAACTCACCTCGATTTTATTTAAATTTTCTCTATCAAGTTTTTGGTGTCGCTGTCAGGGAAGAGAGTCAATTTTACTATTATTAATACCATTGCAAATTGATTTTAATCTTAATTTAGGTTTTTTTGTTTGTTTTTTATTTTTATTTTTCTGAGTTTGTTATTCTTTTTTTCATGTTAGGTTTCACTGGTTCATGCGAAGAGTGAGAAGTATAGAAATCACACCTCTTTATCCGGATATTGAGAGAACCCTTGGTAGACTGAGAAGAGATATAAGAGCAGTAGCGCAACCAAAAACTATGGCTGAAGGGAACGACCAGTTACCTTTGAGGGATTACTTCAAGCCAGTGGTGAACAATAACTACCATGCGATTGCAAGGCTGCCAATCAACGCTAACAACTTTGAGTTGAAGCCTTCTTTGATCATAATGGTACAACAACACCAGTTTGCGAGAGTACCTCAAGAAGATCCAACGGTCCACATCAACACCTTCTTAGAGATGTGTGACACAGTTAAGATCAACGAAGTCCTAGAAGTGCAAATAAGACTGAGACTATTCCCTTTTTCACTAAGGGACAAGGCAAGATCATGGCTCCAATCTCTACTGCCAGGGAGCATAAATACATGGGAAGAGATGCTCCAAAAATTTCTTCAGAAATTCTTCACACCTACAAGGATTTCACAATTGAGAGCAGAGATCAGTCAGTTCAGACAATTGGAGTCTGAATCTTTATATGAGTCGTGGGAGAGATTTAAAGACCTCTTGAGAAGATGTCCTCAACATGGATACCAAGAGTGGTTGCAGATTCAGATGTTCTACAATGCCATGACCTTATCTACAAGGTCATTGGTTGATGCTGCATCATGAGGTACACTATTGGGGAAGACAACAAATGAAGCATTGATGTTGATTGAAGAGATGGCCTCCAATACATATGAGCATTCAAGTGAGAAGGCACCAATCAAGAAAATAGTTGGTTTACATGAGGTTGATCAAATGACCTCTTTGTCTGCACAAATGGCTAGTATGCAGAATCACATGGCAGCTTTATCTGACAAGTTTCCACTCTACAAGGAAATCCTTCATCTTCCATAGCATCCATTGCAGTTGCAAGTTCAGTTCCTCAAAGTTTTGGTGGTCAAGAAGAGCAAGTACAGTTTGTGAACAAAAAAATTGTACAATTATAGAGGGAACCAAGACAACTACAAAGGGAACCAATTTGGCAATCAAGTGCCAAATCAGTATCATCCAGGAGTTAGGAATCATGAAAATTTTTCCTACTCCAACAATAGAAATGTGTTGCAACCACCACCGGGGTTTAACCCACAAGGGCAAGTTCAAGAGAAGAAATCAAACCTTGAAGAAGCAATGACTACTTTTCTGAATGATTCAAACAAGAGGTTCACCAAGAATGAAACAAAGTTGGATGAATTAGCTGCTCACATGGCCAATCAAATGAGTACCATGAGTCAAATGATAACTCAAGTGAGCAACTTGGGTGCCTCTGTTAAGAATTTGGAGACTCAAGTTGGGCAAGTGGCTGCACAAATGAGTGCACAATAGAGCAACAACACTTTTCCAAGCAATACAAAGGTTAATCCAAGAGAGCAATGCAAAGCCATAACTTTGAGAAGGGATAGAGAGGTTGAACATTCCAATCCAGCGAGTACATCTACAACCACTCCTACTTCTACACAAGTTGCTGAAGAAGAGTCCTTATCTGAGAAGGAAGACCAAACATTCAAAGAAAAAAAAGATAAGGAGAAAAGGAAAACAAAGGGCAAGGCACCTAGGAAAGAAGATTTTGTTCCAGGGAGGATCACTTTTTCTGATAACCCTCCTATTTTGAAAACTTCTATTCCATTTCCTCAAGGATTTCAGAAAAAGAAATTAGATGAGCAATTTACAAAATTTTTAGATATTTTCAAAAGAATTCACATCAATATTCCTTTTGCAGACGCCTTGGAGAAGATCCCCAACTATGCCAAATTCATGAAGGATGTGATGAGCAAGAAGAGGAAGTTGGTAGAGTTTGAAACTGTGAAGTTGGAAGAAGAATGCAGTGCGATCCTCTAAAAGAAGCTACCTTAATAATTAAAATATCCAGGGAGTTTTTCTATTTTCTTACGCAGTTTTTAAACGGTTAAGATGTTAAATTGGTGGGTATTTTGGAAGAAATTGACTATCTAAGTGCAAGTATTACAACAGGAAAACTGATTTTTTGATAGTTTTTGGCAACTTTTAGTTGTGGGCCCAAGTTTGTTTATTTAAGCAACCAAAACGTAATTTTAGGCTCATTTGCTCATTTCTCAGCCAGAAAAGAGATAAAGGAGCTGGAAAAGAGAAAAGGAGAGGAAACCTGGGGTTGGTGGATTTTGCTCAAAATCCCTAAGGTTTGCATGTTTTTCCTCATTGTTCTTCCTTCAATCTCTTTGGTTCATGCATATTAGTGTTGTTTTGATGCATGCATTGTATGAAACCCAGATTTGAAGGGGTAGTGAAAATCAAATGTTGTCCAAATGATTTGCATGTTTGATATGTGTGTTTAGAGTGTGTCGGGAACCCTCTAAAGGCAAAAACCCCAATTTCTAATAAGAAATTGGTAAGGTTTAGTACAAATGACCTAGTCTTGGTTCATTGACCTAGACTTTGACTTAAGCTTTGCATGCCATCTATGATGGAATGATCAGTATTAGGGACTGATTCATCTATTTAGCTTAAGATTTTAATGGTGAAATCATATGGTTTAGTGTAAATGGTCATTGTTTGGTTCATGGCCTTAGGCTTTTCCAAAAGTCGTGCATGTCTACTATGTTGTTCTAGGGGGCATTGTGAATGAAACCATGCTGTTAGATCAGTAAATTTTGTGGCTATGTATGGTGGCCGAGTGTAAAATTGACAATATGGCCTATGTATGAAAATTTCCAGATTTGGGGCTTTTGATGCTCTTGATATAAAATCTGAGAAATTATGCAATGTAGGTCTAATTGGACATGATTAGGGTTGTTTGATGATTGAATTCAGTGGGTTCTCATAATGGACACCCTAAGGTTGACTAATTTTGATCTAGGCTAAGTATTTGACATTTTTCATGTACTTTGGCAATTTTGCATGTAATTTGGGGATTTTGCTTAAATTGGGACTTTTCACCCAAAGCAAGTCAATTTATGAAATTGATTTGGGGATTGTTTAATTGGACCCAAATTGAGTAGAATCATGGGTTTAAAATGTTAGAACCTATGTTAAATTGATATGACTTAGTTCATTTTGACCTTATGTTTTATATTGGCCTAATTGGGGGTTTTGACCAAGACTTAGTCTAATTGACCCTAATTATAATTGAATTTCATGTATATTAGTAGTTGGATCATGGGATCACCCTATTACATTCAATTTAGGTCAATCTTAGTTTAATTGAGTCTAAATGATCAAGTTGGGCAATATGAAAATTGGCTCAAGGGGGCAATCAATTTAGAATCTAATTGACTTTAGATTGGGTTTGAACATGGGGTTTTGACACACTTTATGACTGATTTTCAGTTGTGTGAACCATGTTATTTTCAGGTCTTGTGATTGATCTTGAACCCGTTTAGTCAATTGGAGAGTTTTGGCGATTGGATTGGCTAGACTTAGCCAATCAAGAGTGAGTGTTCTTTTACTTTTGGATTATTTATATGTGGCATTGTAGTATAGAAATGTTTTAAATGCTTATGTATAATGGTATGCATGTTTTAAAATTCCATGAAATATATTTGAGCATAATTCATTGGGATGACAATTTGGGTTGAGGCTCCTAGTTGGAATTTTCTCTTTTTGGGAATTCTCGTAAGTCTAACGGCGATCCCAGTTGTGTACCTGGCAGAGGGTTTTATGGCTTGTGTATGGGTATATTAGTTTAGGCTAATCTTACGTGCTGCACAACCCCAGAAATCATATTAGGATACGAGTATTGTATGAGTGTTCAGGTACTATGTGTAGCACACCAGCCTTGAACCCCCGTACTCAGGAGATGTTAGGATTGCATGAGCATGACTACAAATGTTATGCATCGTCTTATGTATGACTTGATCCATTATGTTAGCATGTATGTAATCTATTTCACCATCATGATATTTCAACAGTTTTATGATCTTACCATGTTTTATAAATGCACGTATATGCCACTTGTAAATAACATTCACTGAGCTGGCTGTAGCTCACGCCTCTCCATCTTCTTTTAGGATCTGATAGAAAATGAAAAGGGAAGGCTTGACTGCGGAGCGTCCCTTGTTTTTGTTTCATGTAGGTGTTGTACATTTGGTTTTGTATTTTGATAATTATGTACATGATAACACCTAGTAATTGTATATTTAACACATAGTTGGGATGTGTTGGGTTTTGTATCATTTTGAAGACTCTGGAATTTTATATTTGTAAAAATTTGGAGAAGTAATATTTTATTTCATTATGATCATGTTAGTTGGTTGTTAAGGATGTACTTTTATTTCTTTTTGGGGATTCGTATATGTATTCGAGAGCTGACGGGAAGTCAGGTGTACTGACAGAGGGTATACTCGAAGGTTCCCGTGCGGGTCATGACGTCACCTAGAGTGGGGTTGACTTGAAGAAGGCCGAAGAGTGGCTGAAGAATGTCGAGAAGATCAGTCACTCCTTAGAGCTTGATGAGGAGTCTCAGGTCTTATGTGCTGCTCACACACTGGAGAGTAAGGCAGAGGACTGGTGGCTTTCAGTGTTGGATACACAGGGGGCAGTGAAGAGTTGGGACACCTTTAAACAATTGTTCTTACGGGATTACATTCCAGAGACTGAGAAGTAGGCTAAGCAACTCGAGTTTTTGAATCTCGTACAGGGCACCATGTCAGTCAGGGAGTACGAGCTCAGATTCAGGCAGCTCGAAGTTTATGCCCCTGGGTTAGTTCAGACACCGGGTGACAAGATTATGAGGTTCTCTTTAAACCTAAGGCCTGTGATCCGGCAAGCTTTGTCTGTGACGAAGATGACTGATTTTGCCACAGTGGTCCAGAGGGCCAAACAGTATGAGTTGGCTGAGCGGGTTGATGGTATGTCTACACGGGCAGCTCCAGGTGAACAGACTTCACAAGCAGAGTTTGGGGGACAGTTCCAGACTCCATGAAAGAAGGGAAAATGGGGAAAGAAGATAAAGTTTTATGGAGGAGCACAGTCCGAGGGTGCTTAGAGTGGGGCATCTCAGATTCAGACTGGTGTGATGGCCTCACCAGTGGTTTCCTCTCATGTCCCGATTCCCATTCAGGCACCGAGTACACTGAGACCCCCATTCCCACAGACTGCTCGCCGAGGCAGAGGTAGAGGCCGAGGAGGCTATGTGGCGACATCTAAGACTGGATCATCTGCGCCCAGGGCTCCGTTCTTATGTTATCAATGTGGGCAGGCTGGGCATAGGAAGTCAGAGTGTCCGAGTTTTTATAGGGCTCAGGGATTTGTGCAGCAGTCCAGTGCTAGAGAGACAGCGAAAGCAGCTACTGAGCCAAACCCGACAGCATCCAAGATTTTGGTGGAAATTACTCTTATTATTTGTGGTGCTTCTATGCATGTATTATTTGATGTTGGGTCTACATTATCATTCATATCTGGACGTATGATAGATAGTTTGCATTTGACTCCCATTAGGGCTAGTACATGGTTAGTGGTGAGTACTGTAGCCGGGGAGAGGATCTACCCGAACATGATCTGTAGCCAGTGTGTGGTTCAGATTGGTGATGTTGAGATGCCTGTTGACTTTCGAGTCCTAGAGTTTATAGATTTTGATGCAATTCTAGGGATGGATTGGCTCCCGACTTATCATGCAATTGTTGACTGTTTCGCGAAGAGAGTCATTTTCCAGATCCCCGGACACCCAGTGTTTACACTACAGGGTAGAGCTTCAGACCAGACAATCACAAGGGGTAGATTTGTGACTGATGGAGATAGGGAGATTTTGGCTGGGTTAGTGCCTGATGAGGAAGAGACTAGTGAGGTGATACTTGAGGATATTGCCATTGTTAGGGACTTTCCAGATGTGTTCCCTGCGAATCTTCCAGGATTACCACCGAAGCCTATCTTCATGGCACCATATAGAATGGCGCCAGCCGAGTTGAGAGAGTTGCAGAAACAGCTCGAGGAGTTATTGGCTAAGGGCTTTATTTGCATGAGCGTGTCACCCTGGGGAGCTCCAGTTCTTTCTGTGAAAAAAAAATGGGAGTTTGCGGTTGTGCATCGACTATCGCCAATTGAACAGGGTGACCATCAAGAACAAGTACCCTCTCCCAAGGATTGATGACTTGTTTGATCAGTTGAGGGGAGCGAGGTATTTTTTGAAGATTGATTTGCGCTCCGAATATCATCAGCTGAGGATCATGGATGAGGATGTGCTTAAGACAACATTCAGAACATGCTATGGAGCTTATGAGTTCCTTGTGATGCCATTTGGTGTGACTAATGCACCGGCGATGTTCATGGACCCGATGCAGAGGGTCTTTAGGCAGTATCTGGATAAGTTTGTCATATTCTTCATTGATGACATATTGGTGTATTCCAAGACTCGGGCTGAGCATGAGGAATACCTCAGAGTGACCTTGCAGACTCTGAGAGAGCATAGGCTATATGCAAAGCTGAGCAAGTGCGAGTTTTGGATCACCGAAGTGAAGTTCTTAGGTCATGTGTTGAGTTTTGAGGGGATTTCAGTTGATCCGTTTAAGGTTGAAGCCATTATCAGTTGGCCTAGGCCTACCACAGTAACCGAGATCAGAAGCTTTCTTGGGTTAGCTGGTTACTATATGAGATTCGTTCAAGGATTCTCCAAGATAGCTACGCCTATGACTAGGCTCACCTAGAAAGATGTGTCCTTTGTATGGACTGAGGAGTGTGAGAATGCTTTTTTAGAGCTGAAGAAAAAATTGACATCTACGCCAGTGTTGATTTTGCCAGAGCCTGATCAGGAGTTGGTTATCTACACTGATGCCTCTCGTATCGGCTTGGGTTGCATGTTGATGTAGAAGGATAGGGTCATTGCTTATGCATCGAGGGGTTGAAGGTGCATGAAAAGAACTATCCTGTTAATAACTTAGAACTGGCCGCAGTGGTTTTTGCTTTGAAGATTTGGAGGCATTATCTCTATAGTGAGAGATTCACTTTGTATTCTGACCATAAGAGCCTCAAGTACTTGTTCTCTCAGAAGGAATTTAACATGAGGCAGAGAAGGTGGTTGGAGCTCCTCAAAGACTATGATTTTACATTAGAATACCACCCAGGTAAAGCCAATGTAGTGGCTGATGCGTTGAACAGGAAGCAGGTAGAGAAAGTTATGGTAGCACGCCATATGTCTCATGAGTGGAGACTACTTGAGGCGGCTACGGTTATGAGTATATGTGCTACCCCTTCAGATCAGATTGTGATATGTGCTCAGATGAGAACTCAACCTACACAGGTCCAGGAGGTGATTGACCAACAGAGTCTTGACGTTGATTATGTGATGTACAAGTCTTGGGCTGAAAGCAGTGATTTTACTGATTGGCACTTGTCATCTGATGGTGCCTTGAGATTTAGGGGACGTCTATGTGTTCCCGCAGATCCACGACTCAGACAGAGTGTGCTCCAAGAAGCTTACTGATCTCATTATGCTATTCATCCTGGTGGAACCAAGATGTATCATGATATGAAAAAGATGTATTGGTGGCCCGACATGAAGAGAGAGATAGCTCAGTTCATTTAGAGGTGTGAGATATGTCAGAGAGTCAAAGCTGAGCATCAGAGGCCTGGAGGGCAGATGCAACCGCTTGCCATTCCTAAGTGGAAGTGGGAGCATGTCACTATGGACTTTGTTGTGGGATTACCCAACACCCTGGGAAGACATAATGTTGTTTAGGTTATTATTGATCGCTTGACTAAGTCCACTCACTTTCTACCGGTGAACACTAGGGATTCTATGGACAAGCTGAGCAGACTCTATATGCGGGAGGTAATCAAATTACATGGGGTGCCAGTTTCTATTGTGTCAGATAGGCATCCGAGGTTTACATCGGTATTCTGGCAGGGGTTGCAGAGGCAGCTCGACACTAGACTAGATCTCAGTACCGCTTTTCACCCTCAGACGGATGGCCAGTGTGAGAGGTTGATATCGATTTTGGAGGATATGCTTCCAGTTTGTGTCCTTGAGTCCATGGGTAACTGGGAGGAGTATATACATCTATGTGAGTTCGCATACAACAACAGCTATCAGTCCAGTATTGGCATGGCTCCTTTTGAGGCATTGTACGGTCGACCCTGTAGATCTCAAGTTTGTTGAACGGAGGTAGGAGATATTGAAGCTATGGGACCAGAGTTTGTACAAGAACATACAGAGAAGATTAAGAAGATCAAGCATAATATGAAGGTAGCCCAAGACAGGCAGAAGAGTTACGCTAATGCCAAGCAAAAGACCGTAGAGTTCGAGGTGGGTGACCAAGTTTTATTGAAAGTCTCACCTCAGAAGGGTCAGACGAGATTTGGGATAAAGGCAAGCTTGCTTCGAGATTCATTGGGCCGTTCGAGGTTTTAGAACGAATTGGCTCCATCGCTTACAGATCAGCCTTGCCACCTCAGTTAGCAGCAGTCCACAATGTCTTTCATGTGTCAATGTTGAGAGTGTACAAGAGTGATTTTGATCACGTCTTGGACTAGAGGAACATTGAGCTGAGGCAGGATGGCACTTATGACGAGGAACCTATTCAGATACTTGATCGGAAGGTCCAAAGGTTACGTAGCCGTGAGATTCTGATGGTTAAGGTGAGATGGCAGTTCCATGGGAGGAGAAGGTTACTTGGGAGCGTGAGGACTACATGATTGAGCACTTTGCCGAGTTCATGGGCTTAGGTAATTTCTTAACCTTAAAACTTCGAGGACGAAGTTCATTCTAAGGTGGGTGTGATGTGACGCCCCGAAAATTATTTCATCTAGCCGATTACCCAATTATATTTTTCTCAAACTCTATTTGTTTGCCTTGATATGTTTAGTGTTTTTTTTATGGTTGTTTAATGTTTGTTTAATGTTTGTATATTTGATGCTTGATAATGTATATAAATATGTGCATTATAAATTGCATATGGGTCATGTTAAATTAAACTGTAATGCATGTGTTATTATTTATGCATGGGCCCATTAAACCATGAATTGATATGGGTTAGGATTGATTGAATAAAAAGATAAATGAGAATGAAAATTTGGTGTATTAAATGGATTGGACATTTAAAATACATGGAAACATGAGATTGGTTAAAGTACATGTGGTTGGTATGAGTAGTATGAGACCAACACAAGTCAAGTTGGTGCAAGAGACCAACACATGTCAAGTTGGTGCATGAGAATGGACAAGTGTCTCATGTCCCATTTCTCTTGTCCAATACATGTCAAGTTGGTGCATGAAAATGAACAAGTGTCCCATGCCCCATTTCTCCTCTCCAACACATGTCAAGTTGGTGCATGAGAATGGACAAGTGTCCCATGCCCTACTTCTCTTCTCCAAGGAAGTCCTAGAGGGTGAGATGAGTGGAGAGAAAGGAAAAAAGAAGAGAAAGGAAAGAAGAAGAGAAAGAAAGAGGAAGTTGCTTTGAGAAAAGTCTCAACAACGTTTTCATCCAATAGCTAGATCTTGGGGATATATGGTCAGATTGAGCTCAAACGTTTTAAGCAAGTTCGAAGCTTATGGTTATTCATTCTGCTGGTGGAGATCTTGATTGGAGTTCTCGTCTGAGAGATATAACCTCCCAAACAAAGCTGGTCGAAAAGTTTGGATTTCTTGCGCAGTTTAGATCAAACTAATAGATCTCCTAAATCTACCGTTGGATGGATATGATATTTGATAAGGTGGTTCACAACTGATCTTTCTGCATTATGAACGATGGAGATGTTGATGGGGTTAGTAGTTCTTGTGATATAGTCATCTGAGGTCGAGTATTTGCAGCAGGAAAGGAGAAATTGTTTGATTAGAGACTTGTTCATCAAAGAGGCTTATCTTTTCGATCCACCGTTGATTGAACTGATTTTTGGACATAAGGTTTTTTTCTTAACATACTTCAATCTGTACGGTTGATTTTTTTATTAAATATTTCTGTTGGTAGCTTGATACATCTGAACAGAATATTAAATGAAGAATTGGTAGGGTTGCTTGTATTAGATAGACCATGTGGGCATATGACGGTTTTTTTGTACCCATAGTTTTGGACTTTATGTGTATGTCCATTTTGATGGGCTGAAGGGATTATGGTTTTATTTATGGTCCTATTTATGGTTCATCTTTATGGATTATCTCTTGTCTTGGATGATTAATACGGTTGGTAGTTTTTTTTAGTACCTTTTGATATTATGTCGTTGTTTGAGATAAGGCTCGTAAGGTCTCAACCACCTCACGGGAGTTGAGGAGTGGTTGGAGATGCCTACGTCAGGTGTCCCGCCCCGGCATTCCGCACGCCATTCCTTGCGGGGTTGGTGGTCCGGGGTGCAGGGTCGCCACATGCGACCTCTGTATATAGTTACAATGCATTCGCGCCACGTCCGTGAGTGTCCCGCCGGTTTAGGCGTGTCCGGGCGGGGTGTGACATTAAATGGTATCAGAGCATAAGGTCCACGGCCCGCCCAAGTCCACCAAATTAGGGGAAGAAATTATTTATTAGATATATATATCTCTAGCACTATATATATATATATATATATATATATATATATGAATTATATATAGGTGAGATTATATTAAATATATATCTAGAAAACTATATAGTTTTTATATAGTTTAGATTCAAATATATATATAGTTATGATTATATATATATATATATATATATATATATATATATATATATATATATATATATATATATATATCTATATATTTATGAATATATGAGATATATATATCATATTTCCATTGGAGAATTCTGATTAAATTATGGCATAAACATCAAGAGAAAAATAGAAAATATTGTCCAACGGACAAAGCTTAAATCTTAAAAATGTTAGGAATATATTGTGTTTTTCACAAGTTTATTTTCCTTTCACCAAAATAATGGCCTCAAGTGAAAGAATGACTTCCGGTAGTAGGGAACCAATTCCCACAAGACTCAAGGAATTGTTCAAGAGGGAGGTTATGACTATGAGGAGTATCGACAATAGAGATCTCCGCCTCCATCCGATCCTTCACGAAAAACTCGCAACACTGGGGTGGTTGAACATAACAAAAGTTGAGGGTCACGTCTCTTACAACTTGATGAAATCCTTCTACGAAGCCATGAATTGTGTGAGACTTCAAGAAGATGGGAACAACCCTGTTTTGGAGACAACGGTCAGGGGAACAAAAATTTCTATCAACGTCGAAATTATTGCACGACTTATAGAGATCCCGATTGAAGATAGAATAATTGATCCACACGAACCCCAGACAATTGTAGAGATTGCGGAGTCCAATGAACAGTTGTTCAATTCCCTCGCCAAAGAGCTGTACACCCAATCGACGTGCACCCACCTCCCAAACAATCTCCTTAAACTACCTCTTGGCGGCCTTGCAAAGATCGTATTCAGCAACATCTTGCCAGAAATAGGGACTAGAGGCACTATATCAATGGCTCAACTTCTTGTGTTATACTGCATAGAAAAGAAAGTTAAGGTCTCCCTACCTCACATCATCATTCAACAAATGTTGAGGGTGATTCAAAACCCTTTAAGAAAGAAACTCCTCGGCTACGGAGTCTTGATCATGAGGATGTTATATGAGGCAAACGTCAACACTTTTGATGAGTCTTCGAAGCAAATCACTGAGGCTGTTACATCATCCCCTATCTTCAAGACATATGTCACAAGTGAAGGGGTAACTGACGAGAAGGTATTCGGCCGACTTTAGGAGGAAATGGTGAAAGAATTAGAGACGAAAATGGACGTTGTCACCGAAAAAGTCGACGCAAGATTCCTGTTAAGGAGGTACCAAATAACAAGCCAAACCAGAACCCTATGTCAAACCCAGCCCCGAATAATGATCCAACCCATCACCTATTCTCCGAGGAAGATTTATTTGCCAATTCTCAAAGTAGATATAAAATATAAGCATGAAAACTTATGGTTCAGTGATCAGTAGTTAACGCAACCACTGATATAGTTCAATACAATACTTAAGATATGAAATCAAGTACAATTGTATATCTTGAACTATTTCTCAAATTCTATCTTCAGCAAGAATGATATCAGATATGAATCAGTGCTGAGAATTTGAGTTGATACCAGATCAAATAGATTTTCAAAGATAGAATGAAAATAAGCTCAATATGAAAATCATTTAAATACATAAGGTATCAGTGAAAAATACTTTGAAAAATTAGAAAATGAAATTCATTTTGACACAGACTAACTTTCAAAAAGTATTGGCACAACACAAAGTGATTGGCAAATTGTTTGATCCTAAGTGCTGATATTTATAGACTTAGTGGGACATAGCCGTTAGACATTTGAAGTTCAAATAATATGAACGTTTACACACAACAGTTAGAATGTTATATGAAACTGGCAATAACAATTTTCACAAACATTCTGGTTTTTTTCAGATTTCATGAAAAAGGAAAGTTTTAGAAAAACTTATTTCATGTATCAGAGACGATCTCTGATAGGTCTGAAAAGGATTCTGTGCAAATGTCTATTCTGTAAAAAGTAAACTTACGTAGAGTACTTGTTCGGACAGTAACGGTTGTTGAATTAGCGTCCTACTTCAATAATCAGTGTCCTGACCCATAATGTCAACATTGTTGTTTTGTTTTTTGAGGGCGCTCATTACATATAAGCGTCCTACAGAACACTTAAGTGAGGGCGCTACTTACTCGTAAGCATCTTGGCTTACTTTGACACTTAAATGAATTAACCTTGTGGGCGGTAATACACAGTTAGCGTCCTGCCAGTTGAAAACATAAAAACAAAACATGAGGGCACTACAACTATGTAAGTGTCCTACCAGTTAAAAACATTTTAAACAAAGACACAAGCACGATGAAGGACAATTAGCGTCCTAAAAGTTACTACGTTGATTCCTAAAGGTGAGGGTGCTTCTATCTAGATAGCATCTTGATAGATTGTTCAACTTATAACTATCAGCGTCCTCAAAGATACATTCTTTGAAGAACTTGAGACATCTTTCAGTGAGCTAATGCTGAGTCAGCTTCCTGACAACTTTAGAGGTTGACTAATAAAGGAGGCCGCTACTATACAAATAAGCGTCCTGATAAATCAGCTCAATTCAACTTTAAACGTTATCAGCGTCCTAATAAACTATTAGTGTTCTGACTTATTAAGTTCGAGAGAGCACTGTTATTTCATTAGCGTCCTGAAAGACTCTTTGAAAATAGTTTTGACTTGCGATAAAAATATACAATAAATGAGAATAAAAACTCGGTAGATTTCAAAATAAATATATAGTATTAGATCATTTGAAATACCGTAAAAACATGAAATCAAAACATGCAGATTAGCAAAACAAATGTCGATGATTTATGCATGGTTTTGAAAAACATTTTGAGCAATAACGATTAGAGAAAGATATACCTTAAATACTTTTTGTATTTCAATAGGAACATTGCTGAGTTGAATGTCTTGAACGTTGATCGAGAGATGTAGACATGAAGCTTGATCGAAGCGTTCGAGTGAAGTGATCTTGAAACCAGGATGTGATCGTTGAAGTCCTTTTGATTGAAACAAACTTGACCGTTGGATGTGATCTTTGAGTTCCTTGATCGAGTCATTCCTTGGCTTTTTGTTTTCCTTAGGTTCTTTGATGAAATCTTGATACACGCACGGTGAGCACCGAAAAGTACTTTGTTTGTGATCATCAAAATATACTTTATCACAGTATATTTAGGGACGAGTTAAGTGATGAACCGCATAGGTTAACAATCTCCCCCTTTTTTATGATGACAAACAAATCAAAAAATTAAACGCATAAGCAAAAAGATTAATGTAAATTTCTTTTGCCCCATCTATTCCTCTTATTTTTCTTTTATCTCTTATTTTTCTTCTTCCCCTTTGATATCATCAAAAAGTGAAGAAAAGAGACTAAGATCTCCCCTTATGACTTAGTAAAGTAGCGAAGCTCCCCTTTACATGGATACTCCCCCTTATTTTGTGCATTCACCTCAAGATGATTTATGACAACGTGTCACAGTTAGGTACGTGAGAATGTGTAAGGTCGACGAAATTGGAAGTCACGAGAGAAACAAATCTTATTTTTAAGCACATAGAGATATAGTTTGACTAATTCATAAGCTAAAATATTTGAAATAATAGCAAAGCCGATAATCGTAGTCAGAGGGAATGAGAAAGAATTGTCAAAAGATGAATTCATAAAGAATTTTTAATCGTGAGCAATTATTCTCCTTAGTGTTCGGCAAAAATATAAATTTGATAATTAGACCAGACCAAACACAGAGTATGCTTTAAGATATGCAAATAAACACGCATAAGCATACTTATAGCATAGGCAGAGAGATTTATGATTAAGCAGGCCTAGCTATTATGATTCTAATAAGATGCAAAGTATATGGTTGAAGTACATGGCATCTATTAGATATCAAAAATCACAGTCAATTGATGTCTACGAAATATAATATTAAAGAACAACATCAACAGCATGTGAAATGGAAAATTATAATTTTTTCATAGTTTGGACATATGAAGATATATACGATGAATATCAACGTCTAAACATTTTGAATATATGCTAATTCATAGATATCAATCAAGCAACAACATACATTCATTTTCCTACTCTAGGCATATAATTTCAGTTCAAGCATGGCCCAGAATGTAATACACACTGATTCTAATGAGAAAGTATTTGGAAGGGTATGTACTCATTAGAAATCAGATATCCATGAGTTTGATGCTAACATGTTATGGTATGAAGCAGATGCATCAAAGTCAGGAAAACATAGAAAAGATAATGCCAAAAGATAGTAATCAAAAGTGTAGGCAAAAATCTTTTCAAAATATAGGCGTATGATTTAAAATTGTATACATGGCCTATATTCATTTGCAGAAACATGAATCATGCAAATAAGATTTTATAAGATCAAAGCAAGCATGATCATGATTTGAACTAGCATAGGCAGAGATAAACTATCAAAGCACAACCTAGCTATTGTGGATACCGAATCATCATATAATCAAATATCATATAGAATGAGCATGAAGATTTGTAATACAACAGAAGACGCAAAATGAGCATAAATAATCATGATAATATATAAGATGCAAGATAAGTATATAATCATGATATTTATCAGACAGTCACAGATAAGCATATCAGATACTCAAGATAGATGTGACGAGTCAAGAATGATGTCATCGATAAACTGATAATTGCATTAGACATAGTAAGATTTCAACATGATGCAGTTTATCAGGAAATATGAACAAGATAACATTAATACGATGACAGATAATCATGTTCATGAAAGCAACATTGTTATGCAACAGAAATATTCAGGAATAACTTTACAAACATGGAAGCACGTATATTAGAGCATAAATCGAACAAATTTTGAACGATGACAAATGTGTGCAGCATGAATACGTCTGTGTATAGAATATTGTCAGTTAAACAAGGTGACAAGGAAAAATAAGTATCCTCTCCCACGAATAAATGATCTGTTTGATCAACTGAATGAGGCCAAATCCTTTTCAAAGATCGACCTGCGAACAGGGTACCATCAGTTCAGAATCAAAGAAGATGATATACCGAAGACAGCCTTCAGAACGAGATATGGACACTATGAATTTCTAGTGATGCCCTTCGGTTTAACCAATGCACCTGTCATGTTTATGGACTTGATGCAGACGGTATTTAAATCATATCTTGATCAGTTTATCATTGAGTTCATTGATGATATTCTCATTTATACCAAGACTCGGGAGGAACATGAACAACACCTTTTATTACTCTACAGACACTGAGAGAGCATAGGTTGTATGCCAAGCTCAGTAAATGTGAGTTGTGGATAAATGAAGTTAAATTTCTTGGTCATGTGGTCAGTGCAGAGGGAATATCTGTTGATTCTGCTAAGGTTGAGGCTATTATAAATTGGTCAAGGCCAACCACAGTGACAGAGATATGTAGTTTTATGGGATTAGCTGGTTATTAAAAAAAATTTGTGGAAGGTTTTTTCCAAGCTGGCAACTTCACTTATCAGACTGACTCAGAAAAATGAATCATTTGCGTGGATTGTAGCATGTGAAGAAGCTTTCACAGAACCGAAAAAAAAATTGACTACTGCACCAGTATTGATACTTCCAGAGCCTGGTAAAGCGTGGGTGATTTATACAGATGCATCACATTTAGGTCTGGGTTGTGTATTGATGCAGGAGGGTAGAGTGATAGTTTATCCATCTAAACAGTTAAAGGTGCATCAGAAGAATTACCCTGTGCATAGTTTAAAGTTGGCTGCAGTTATTTTTGCTTTGAAATTGTGGAGGCATTACCTGTATGGTGAAAAGTTCACACTGTATTCAGACCATAAGAGTTTGAAGTATCTATTTGATCAGAAAGAGCTAAATATGAGACATAGAAGATGGCTTGAATTCTTGAAGGATTACGACTTTATACTAGAGTATCATCTCGGGAAAGCCAATGTAGTTGCAGATGCACTGAGCAGAAAGCGTATAAAAACTAAAGTGGTGGCTTGTCAGATGGCCCATGAGTGGCATTTATTAGAGAGAATTATTATGATGAGTGTACTCTCTACAGCTCCACATGTTGATATTTATGCCCAAATGCATGTGCAGCTCACCGACACTCATATTTAGAGGGTCAAGGATCTGCAGCAGCATGATCCTAACTTTGATATGTATAATTCTTGGGCTGATAGAGCAGACATAGAATGATTGGCATAGAGATTCGTATAGTGTCTTGCGTTTTTAGGAGAGATTGTGGGTTCTTGTAGATCGTGATCTATGACAGAGTTACTCCAGACATCACACAGATCTCAGTATACTATCTACCTAGGGTCAATCAAAATGTATCATGATATGAAAAGAACAGTGTGGTGGCATAGGATGAAAAATGATATAATTGAGTATGTACAAAAATGTGGGGTGTGTCAGCTGGTTAAAGCTGAACATCAGAGGCCTGGAGGACAGATGCAACCATTATCCATTCCAGAATGGAAATGGGTGCACATCACCAAGGATTTTATTACAGGTTTGCCCAGATCTCAAGGTAGATATGACGCCATTTGGGTGATAATTGATAGACTAACGAAGTCTGCTCATTTTCTTCCGACGAACACCAAAGGCTCTGTGGACAAACTGAGTAGATTATATATGCGAGAGATTGTGAGATTGCATGGGGTTTCGGTATCCATTGTGTCGGACAGAGATTCGAGATTTACATCAAGGTTTTGACATTCAGTGCAGACTTGATTTGGGACTCATCTCCATCTTAGTACGACATTTCACCCACAGACTGATGGTTAGTTTGAGATAGTGATACATATGCTTAAGGATATTCTCAGATCTTGTATTCTAGTGTTTGGTACGAGTTGGAACGAATACTTTCCTCTGTGTGAATTTGTGTACAATAATAGCTATTAGGCTAGTATCGATATGGCACCTTTTGAGGCCTTATATGGTCAACCTTGTAGATCTCTAGCTTGCTGGTATGAGGTTGGAGAGTCACAGTTATTGGGACCAGCTGTTATTACAGATCACACATAAAATATTAAATAGATTAGACAAAATATGAAACTGCCCAAAATCATCAGAAAAGCTATTATGATAACCGACATAGGCTTTTAGAGTTTGCAAAGGGAGACCAGGTACTATTAAAGGTCTCTCCCATAAAAAGCCAGATGAGGTTTGGGTCAGAGAAAAACTTGCTCCGCGATTTGTTGGGCCATTTAAAATCCTTGAGATGATAGGTTCATTAGTTTACAGGCTTGCTCTACAACCGTAGTTGGTGGCTGGTGTCCATAATGTATTTCATGTTTTTATGCTAAGGAAATACCATACAGACCCGACTCGGTATCCAGATTTGACTCATATTTTAGATTTGAGTCAGTTACAAGTTGAAGAGGACACTGCATTTCCTGAAGAGCCAATTCAAATTTTGGCCAGAGGAGTTCAAAAGCTCAGAAACAAATAGATTCCTTTGGTCAGAATCAAGTGGAGATTTCATGATAATGAATAACAGACTTGGGAACGAGAGGATCAGATGCGGGAACAATTTCCAGATCTTTTCACCACTTGAGGTATATTTCACCTTACTTTTCAATTACGAGGACGAAATTCCTTAAGTTGGGGAGATTGTAACACCCCGTACTTTTAATTAAGTACATACGTTGACTTTTACGTATATCGAAGTGTATAATACGCGTATACATATGTAGGAGTCAAATGTATGTACGTATGAGAATAAGTGCTAAATACAGAAATTAAAGGGTATAAATTAAATATTTGAGTTGTTATATAAATATGTGAATTAAATTATGTGAATTAGATTTAGATACGGGTGTGATTAAATTAACTTAAATAAAGATGGTGAAAGATATGGTAATATTAATTGGTAAATGCAATGAAAGTAATTATTAAATGATGAAATGAGGAGTTGTTTTACTAAATGACATTAGAAGCATGGAATCCTCATTTTAAGGATGCTCATCTTTAAGTCTTCAAACTTAACGTTTTATTTTTGTTTAATGAGAAAACATGAATTAGAAAAACAACTTGTAGAGAGAAAGGAAAAAAGGGCGTTGGAGAGAACGATGGGTTTCGTGGCCAAATTCGACTTGTCGGTAAGCTATTTTTACCATTTTTCGTTGCAAAATTGTAATTTAAGCTACGTGTAACGTTTCTATCAGTATAAATTTTGCTATAGGAAGTGTTTTACCGTGTTTCTAAAAATGGGGTTTGGACCCACTTTGAGTGGAAACAAGTAAAAATGATATATTATGACTCCTATAGATGTGTAGATACTAGATATGTGGTTTGTTTGTGTCCAAGTGTAATATTGGTGCTGGTACAGCTGTCGGAAGCTAAATTTGACATTGGGGGCCTTTGGAACCATGTCAAACTCCAGTGAAATCCCGGTTTGAAACCATAGAATTATAGGGAACTGAATTCCGAACATTTCGATACCAAAATTATAATTTTTGGGTATCAATTAATATTTTTAATAGATGCCTAACTGAATTCGGTAAATACGGCAAACTTGAATATTAGTGAAAATGTGGTTGAAAGACTTGTTTCTACTTTCCATTGCCTTAAAAAAATAATCATGAGAGTCGTGTAAAATATTTGGGGCGCCTCACGTGAATTTTAAACTGAAACGGAATTATGAGAATTAATTGGAGAGTTAGATTTTAATGAATAATTGAAAAACACATAGATATAATGATTTGATAATTGATTATGGATTATTTGGAAATGAATATATGACAGGATTATATTGTTGATTGGATACGAATAGTAGAGTGGTCGTAGAGAGCATAGGCCTACACGGTACCACTCTGAGTATCTCTTGACTTTGGTTCCTTGTATATGGCATTGTATGATATAAATTGTGTGTTTTAAATCATGAATATATGTATCTATTGTATTGTTTTAAATTCATGAAAATGTTTGACTTTAGAGCATGTTTTGGACTTACTTGAGCAAGCTATAACATGGGATCATTTTCAGAAGACAGTTCCACATGTGGATTAAATAATCTCATGGTCCAAGTGATAGTTTCTAAATAGAATTGGGATTAAGTCCTAATTTGAAATGATTCATAACAGAAAATTGGGTAATGAGAGGTCCGAGCGTAGACTCCTTATAAATGCATTTCTTGGTTATAGCAATTCTCACATGGGATACAAGTGTTTAGACTCAAATGAAAAAGTCTACATTTCTAGACATGTTGTGTTTGATAAATATACATTTCCATTTGCTAATAAATGTTCTACATCATCATCTTGTTCTCCAAATTCCACTCCTCAAGCTGTTGTTCATATTCCTCTAGTACAACTTGTTTCATCTTCTATCTTAGGTGCACCTCCTATTTCTAGTGTACCCATTGTCCCTTCTTTCTTACCAACATGCTCATCATTTGAAGAGTTTGAAGAGTTTGTCTCGGTTATTGCTACTGACAGTGTTTCACCTGTTTCTAGTTCAGAACCTGATCTTGTTAATTCTTCTTCCTCTGTTGTTGACCCTCCTAACACCCATCCAATGACAACCAGATTTAAACATGGTATTTTTAAACCAAACAAACTGTACAGCTATATGTCTTCTTTGGATACTAAAGAACTTGGTAATTTTAAAGATGTTTTACTTCATGAGAAATGGAAAGTTGTTAGTATGTTGTAGAAGTGTTTTTTATATGTATTTTATATGCATTTGTTCATGTATGAGTGTATTTCCATGTTTAGTATGTTGTAGAAGTGTTTGGTATGTTGCGGAGATGTGTTAAAGTGTAAAATTCAAGAAATAAGCAAGAGAAGTGCACTCCTACAGTGGACCGGCATGCTCCTTGTGTTGGCTAAAAGCCAGAATCTCATAAAAGCTTAGAGAAACGCACTCCTGTAGAGAGCAGCACCCTCCTTTGAGTGAAGGTCGAGAGTGGATTCTTAGCAAGTTTTGGAGAAGTACGCTCCTTAAAGAAGAAGCACGTTCCTCTTAGCACGAACCGAGAACATGATTTCTTAGGAATGGTGAGAAGCACGGTCTGTCACACCTCGTCCGGAAGTGCCTAAATAGGCAGGACACTCATAAGCGGGGCGCGAATTCATTATAACAGTTACCGAGTGCGTAGGTACACAATTTGAGTACAAATTTGATTTCATTAATTTTAGAAAGTATTTTATACAAAATGTAATTGAGGGAGCATCTTCCCAAAATCTCCCTAATAAATAAGCAAAGGGTACAAAATGAGGCCCCAAACACCTCCACCCAATCCACCCTAGACTCCTAAAAAAATGGTTAACAACGGGGTGAGCTATTGCCCAGTGGGTAAAATAGTTAGTGAATATTACAATTATTAAAGAAGTCTTCATAATCAAACATCACATATACACAACATAACATCATAAACAATACAATGTGGCTTAACAAGAATGTATGTATAACATCGTCTCGTAATGGTTCTGTGATCGTTCGTCGCCCTGGGTTCACGTACAGATGTCCATCCCCAGGTAATCCTAGGATCACATTGTACGTCCATCTCCAGGGAAAACACCAATGATAGAGAGTACAATTGCTCTAATAACTATTCCATAGATCGCAAACCACTTACGTCCCTAGGTGGTTCTTATTTCATGTATGTTGACTATGCATGTGCGGGTCTTATCTTTCCTAATATCAGACAGGATCTGACAACATCTGAAGATACTTATCAGGGTCGGCATCACCACGTGCGTTGTTAGGATGTCCAGCATCACTTTACAATCAGATAGCTTTCAAATGGACCAACCAGACCAGTCTCCAAGTCAAGAGGTGGAAACACGAGGTCCAGCTTAAATACCAAGACTTATAGAGCAGCAAGCTGCCTCTCGTTCACTATTCAAAGTTACTGAGGACAAGACTAAGTCTGGTTGAGTCAAATTGACCACTAATCTGGTGTAGTAACACTGTAATACATACACTCCAAATATTAAGGCACAACTATGACATGTATGAACATTATACGCAATAATGCAGTGTAAATGAATAATATACATAATGATAAATGAATGAAAACTTTATGAAAAGTCATAAGACACACAAACCTATGTTTCATTCCCCACCTTCAGATTGAACACTTGTTGTTTCGAGTTTTTTGCCAGGCAGCGGCTCCTCACCGTATTAGTGGAGAGTCTCTAAGAGAGAGAGTCTCAAGAGAGAGAGAGAGAGAGTGCTCAAGGAGGGAGAGAGGGGGTATTTTATAGAAAATGACATGCCTGAAGGTTAAAGCCCCGAAGGTTCGAGCACCGTCCATGACGTTTGGGTTTCTGCCCGAACGTTCAAGCAATGGCCAATTTTTTTTTTGTGTGTAAACCAGGGGTATTACACTCTACCCCCCTTAAAACAATTTCGCCCTCAAAATTTCAGTCCATGTGGTCATGATTGTTGTCTTCGTGAGATATACTACCTTGGTCATCATTCATTAGATCAGGGTATTGCTGGTAAGGTCCCTAAATTATACTCTGGCCGGTGGAATTCTTGACATCATTAAACAATGGTAAGCAAATGGAATCGAATTCGTTCACAGAAGGTTCTGACATTTATCTGACCGATGGTGGTGCAGGGCACTGCAAGTTGCAACATTTTAGGAGAGGTAGGATGAGTGGCGAAATGTTTTTATATGCAGTTGCCCGAATTTGGCCGCCTGGTAATTTTGGTAGGAGATCCTGCCAAGATGAGGGGTCTGGATTGCTTCGGGCAATTTCATTACGATATAGCCATACGCTCTCTGACGAAAGGAATCGTTGTCGCTAAGGCGAGGGAGTTGGTGATGCAAAGAAATTGTGGTTTGTTTTTGAACTTGAAAGACTCTCTCCTGGTTGCCAAGTAGGCCATGGCTGGTATGGTTAATTACTCCCGTCTGTATTGTTTTCAGACATCTGCATGGTTATTTAAATGAAACGATATATTGAGATATTGTAAAGGAAGTTTCATAATTTCATTGATTAGTGAAATAGTGCAATGTATCACATTATCAAATATTACTAGGAAACAATTTGGGGCATTTCTGTTTAATTTTATCTTCAAGTTCCCAAGTTGTTTCCTCTACTCTGTGGTGATCCCAGAGTACTTTTACAAGTGGAATGTTACGTTGCCTCAGTTCTTGAGTTTTCCTATCCAGAATTTGTATTGCTTTCTCCTGATATTTGTTTCCTTCTTCAACCTGAACTTTGACCAGATGGATGATATGTGAAGGATCAGGACGAAACTTTTGAAGCATGGGTACATGAAAAACTTCATGAACTTTAGCATGGATGAGGGAAGGGATAATTGATAGGCTAGTTTGCCAATACGTTCGATGATCTTAAATGGGTCGATATATCGTGGAGAGGGTTTTCCTTTGATCCCAAAGCATTTGACACCTCTAATAGGCTAGACTTTTAGAAAAACAAAGTCCCCCTTGTCAAATTCTAGAGGTTGTCTCTGTTTGTCGGCATAGCTCTTCTGTCGAATTTGTGCTGCACAAAGTCGTTCTTTTACTAATCTGATCTTCTCAGAAGTTTCTTGAACTAATTATGGCTCTAATTACGATCGATCTGCCATGGCTAACCAGCATACCGAAGATCTGCAAGGGCGACCATAAAGAACCTCGTATGGTGCCATGCCAATACTCGATTGCTAGTTATTGTTGTATGCAAACTCAGCCAAATATAAGTGTTTTGCCCATCCGTCATGAAAGTCCAATATGCAACATCGTAACATGTCCTCCAAGATTTGGATTAAACGCTCTGACTGCCCGTCAGTCTGTGGGTAAAAATATGTGTTCATGGTAATCTTAGAGCCCATTCTATTCTGAAAGTTTCGCCAAAATTTTGATTTGAATCGAGGGTCTCGATCAGAGACGATCGTGAGTGGTATGCCATGGAGGCATACGATCTCTTTTTCATATAATTCAGCTAGCTTGGCGGGGCAATCCGTGAACTTTATTTGTAAAAAATGTGCAGACTTTGTAAGTCTATCAATAATAACCCAAATTGCATCCTACCCTTTATTATTTCGAGGTAAGGCAGTAATAAAGTCCATTGCTATGTTCTCCCACTTTCATTCTCCAATAGGTAAAGGCTAGAGAAGGCTGGAAGGAAATCTAAGAGTGCATACCTGCTCTATTACTAGCAGGAGGGAGATTGTTTGATTTTATGGTAATTGTTTGATTTTATTGTAACCCTGCATGTTTTGGAATTACTTATAGGCATGTATGTATTATGAAATGTTTCATGCATGTTTGAATGAGATTTGAATGTATTGATTCAGGTGATTTTTATTAAATGCATATATGATATCATAGTTAGAAATATTCACTGAGCTGGGGTTGCTCACCCAATTCTCAAACATTTCAAGTTCAGATCCTAAAGGCCAGGGAAAGACACGTGAAGGATAGAGAATCCTTCTTCTTTCGCAATGTGTGTAAATGGTTTGAGTATGTTTAATACTATTTTGAGTAGTAGTCATGTAAATAACACTCTAATAATATTTGTATCACATAGATGGGTATGGATAGGTTTACATGGATGTATATATATGGAAATGTGAAGTTTAAATGATGAATGAGTAATGGAATGACCATAATTATACTTGATTGTGTTTGACTGGTGATAATTAGGTTGTGATATGACTAATAAACAAAGAAGACTCTGTCAAAATTTTGAAAAAGAATTTAGATGTGATTTTGGATAAGGTTGATAAGGTATTATATACGTCGTTACATAATATATATTGTATCATGTGTCGGTCGTGACGTTACTCATAGGGAGTGGGTTACAAATAACTTAGTATTAGAATAATATAAGAGAAAAAGGTTTCAAGGAATCAAATGAAACTGGCAGGAATATATCTTGGAATATATATATATATATAATATGGGGAATAAAGCAAAGGGTGTCGCGCAAGATGACATCTCCGGCCTCCTACAATGGTGGCATCCGGTGAGAACCAGAAACAAGGCGTCTTTCGATGCTTAGCAATTAACGATAATTGGAGCTCCCATCATCCACGTGTCAATGCAAATGTCCATCACTAAAACATCATTTTATGAACATTGTTAAAAACAAGGCCTTTTAAAGGATGCACCAAGGAATATCTGGAATGAAAATTCTTTGGATTGACCAAGGATGAACTGTAGGATTTGTCCTGTTTTTATTAGAAGGGTAGCGGCATCTCCCTTACTTATATTCGACAATCATCTCTCACTCTAGTAACGTGGAGCGTGGAGAAACGGCTTCATTGACGAATTCCAACATCAAATTGCTACATATCGCTCTCTTTCTCTTTGTGACATTTGGCATCCAATTTGAAACACAATACCCTTGACACCAATTTCCTAATCGAAGGAAAAAAACAAAGGTTAGTTTAGATTACTTGTTAATTTGCTCAGTTTTCATTACTACTTATGTGCTGCTTTGTTCTATTTTAAAGTTCACTAACTCTTTAGTTTGTTTCGTTACTGTAATAGATACCCAGTAGTAGCGCTAGCTTTTAGTTAGTGTAGGAGTAGGAGATGGGATTTTAGATAGAGAGAAAAGAAAACATTTTGGATTTGAGAGGAGTTGAAGTTTGCAGATGATGTTCATCAAGCCCATTTCGATATATATTCTCACCCTTCCCCTACCCAGTATTTTTTAACTTGAGGTAAATGCTCACTCTTAAACTGGTACGTGGTTTTTAATTAGGAAATTAATTCTGCATGTTAATGTTTTTTTTTTTTTTGAATGCTTCATTTCTACATTTGTGGATAGAAAGCTTGATTTTGATTTTTCTTTTATGGGTTCTTTTGTTGTTTTCTAAATGTAAATTGCATTTTGCAATGATTATAAAAGTAGAGACTAAGAGATGAGAAGAAGCTTTTGCTTCATTCCTGAATGTTATTAGCCTAGTTCTTTGTTCAAACCCATCATACATACAAATTAAGAGCATGAAATAACCTGGTTCTAATAATTTTAATTTTTTAGCTTTTCCGTCCCTCTAGATAATAATGGTGCTTATTTTATCCAGGATTGATTAACATTGCTTATATATGTATAGGATACAAATCATCAAATGAATAAATATATTCACTCATACAAGGATTAAAACAAGTGCCTTTTAATCAAATAATAAGGTCATTATTTAATTATTATGATTTATTTAGAACATTCCTTAATTTAATTAACCTTATTTAACTTATAAGGTTGTTAATTAATCCATTTAATTCACCTTTTTTTTTTTTGGTTTCCCACATGGTGTCCCTACCCTTCGGGGGAAACTAATCCACGTTCGAGCACTACAAGGACATTGGGCGGCTCTCCCCAAGTGAGCATGACTATAATTACCCAATAAGGTTTTTATTCCAATTAATGTAGCTTATTAATATTATAAGGTCATTATTCCAGTTAATGCACCTAATTAATATATATAATTAGGTTACTTTCTTAATTTGCCTAACAAATAATTAGGTATTTGGAGAACAAGCACTTCTTTATCATTGTATTTTACAATTATTTGCAATTGAAAATATAACCATTCACGTGATTGTTCTTTTCAACTATTAAAAGAATAAAAATCTTGATTTGAGGAGTTTTTTATTTGCATTTAAAATTTTATTATTTGTTTGGTCTTTGTATTTTAGTTTTTTATCTTCTATTTGAATAAAATACAATGATAAAGAAGTGCTTGTTCTCCAAATACCTAATTAAGAGAAATAAGAAATGAAAGCAAGATACCAAAAACTCCTAATTTCAATGCCGAAAAGGTGTGTATGTCAAATAAAATAAAATAAAAGAGACGAAGCTCCCTCATAAAAATGTATCTTTTAGGGAAGCGTTCCCGTAATGGGAGAGCTTCCAATCCGACTCAATAACACCAACATTTTTTTAACAACTCTTTCTACATCAATATTTATTTAAATATTTTCTCTTTCACACTTTTTTTGTTTCTCATTTTTACGCATTCTTCTAAAATGTTCTAATCACACCTAATATTCTTCAAACTAAGTATACCTTTCCTCCAATAACTTTCATTGGCTAATATATTTGTCAAATGAAATATATGTGTTTATTTCGTTCGTTAATAAAGATCTGAATCTATTTCTCGGCTGTATGACCGAGATGACGTTATTTAATAAAGATCTGAATCTATTTAATTCATTTTACAAATGACTTAGTATTGGAATAATATCAGAGAAAAAAGTTTCAGAGGAATCAAATGAAACTGGCAGGAATATATATATATGTATTTGATGTTGGAATTCGTCTCAAAATAATTTTAAATTTTATTATGTGTATTCGTCATCATCTACTTTAATGAACATTGTTAAAATTAAGGCCTTTTAAAGAATGCAGCAGGGAATATCTGGAATGGAAATTCTTTGGATTCACCAAGGATGAACAGTAGTATTTGTCTTGTTTTCATTGGATGGGTAGCAGCATCTCCCTCATTTATATTCGACACTGACCTCTCACTAGTAATTAAGTGTGGAGAAACGGCTTCATTGACGAATTCCAACATCAAATAATTACTACGTACCGCCCTCTTTCTCTTTTGACATTTGGCATCCAATTTCCTAATTGAAGGAAAAAACAAAGGTTAGTTTAGATTACTTGTTAATTTGCTCACTTCTCACTGGTACTTTATGTACCGCTCTCTTCTATTTTAAAGTTCACCAACTCTTTTGTTTGTTTTGTTACATTGATACCCACTAGTGTTTTTAGCTAGTGTAGGAGTAGGAGATAGGATTTTAGATTTAAGAGGAGATGAAGTTTGCAAATCATGTTCCCCTGCCCATTATTTTAATGCTCACTCTTAAACTGGTATGTGGCTTTTAATTCCGAAATTCTGCATCTTAATGTTTCTTTGAAACTTAATTTTTTTTTTTTTTAATGCTTCATTTCTAAATGTAACTTGCATTGTGCTATGATTAATGTTAATTTATCCAGGATTGATTAACAAAAGAATATGGACCCTGGAAAATCAATAGAAGATCACTTCTCCAAATTGCATCCATGCTTACCGACAAGCACAAGAATTGGGATAGTTGGAGCTGGTCCAAGTGGCTTGTCTGCTGCCTATGCACTCATTAAGCTCGGTTATACCAATATAACCGTGCTTGAGAAACACCGTACCGTAGGAGGCATGTGCGAGTCAATAGAAATTGAAGGTAAAAAAAAAAAAAAAGGCATTCAAAACCAATATCCATTCACTGAATTAATGCTTTTCGGATGGTTTTTTGTTATGATCTCTGACAATATATGCTTATGGAACTTTTGTTAAAGGGAGGACTTATGATCTAGGAGGTCAAGTTCTTGCAGCAAATAGTGCTCCTGTTATCTTTCACTTGGCCAAGGAGATGGGAATGGAATTGGAAGAGATGGATTCTCACAAGCTAGCCCTCATCAATAGTTCTACAGGAAAATATCAAGACTTGCAAGTGGCAGATGATTATGTATCTTTAATTTCATTGACCTTGAAACTCCAGGTCTGTTTCATATAAATGAGATTTTTGGCTCAACTTAATTATCAAAGAGCTTTCTTAAACATTCACTTCTTCGTTACAGGACGGAGCAAACAAGTCGAACCGAATTGGGATACATGCTGTGAGTGAATTAGCATCAGACCCGACTCTAGAGTTTCTTCAACTTAATGGGTTAAAAAGTGTACCGAAATCGGTGGCTTACGGATATACTGCTTCAGGTTATGGCTTTATCCAAGACATGCCCTATGCATACATTCATGAATTCACTCGAACTTCTATGGCTGGAAAGATAAGAAGATTCAAAGGAGGATATATGAGTCTTTGGCAGAAGATTAGCCAATGTTTACCTATTAAAGTTCAATGCAGTTGTGAAGTTTCAGCAATTAGGCGCAATTCACTTGGAGTATATGTAGATGTCAAGAACTTGGACGACGGAAAGATTACAGCTTTGGAGTTTGATAAAATTATTATCTCTGGCTCTTTTCCTTTTCAGAGTGGAAGAACTTACAGATCACCGTCCCCGAATTCTAGAGGTAGGTACTTTTACATTTTAAGTGTTTTCCACCTTCCTTTGTTATTTTTAAACATTCATGTTTTTAAACTTTAGTAGTTAACATATTTTCGCTCCTGCAGCAATTGAGGAGGCTAAATTGATGGACTTAAGTGAAGTTGAAAAAGACTTATTCAGAAGAGTAGAGACCATTGATTACTATACCACTGTTTTAAAGATTAAAGGATTGGAACACTTGCCAAAGGGATTTTATTACTTTGGGGAATTTATGGAGGATTCTGCAACTATTGGGCATCCAGTTGCAATGCAGAAGTTCTATGATAACACAGATATTTTTTTGTTTTGGTCTTATGGAAATTCTGAAGATATTAGAGGAGAAACGATTGCAAAGCTTGCAATTAATGTGGTGATGAATATGGGAACACAAGTTGAGAAAGCTATTTTGCAACGTCGGTTTAAGTATTTCCCACATGTTAAAAGCCAAGGTTAATTTGCTCAAACATATATAGCACTTTATTAAATTTCCATCTCTTTTTTTTTTTTTTGCTCTGCCAACTATGTATGAGATACTAATTTACAACACTCATTATAGATATGAAGGACGGGTTTTATGAGAAGCTTGAATTGGAACTTCAAGGAATGCAAAACACCTTTTATGTAGGTGGGCTTATGGCTTTTGAACTAACTGAGAGAAATTCATCTTATGCTATGGCTCTTGTCTGCAAGCATTTTGCAAATGCCAATTCATTGCCTACATTTCCCTATGTTAAGGTAATTTGACATCCAAATAGTTTTTAGCATTTATATTCAAAATCAGAAATTCGGGAAAAAAGTCTTTTTGTATCAATTCGTCATAGAAACCCATAATTCTACTTATTTTGATGCATGTGTGTGTACCTGCAGAGAATGCTTCCATCATTTTCAGATGGTGAAACTTACAAAACTAGAGAATTACATGAGTCTCTAGATTTGGAATTTCCTAACTTATCCACTCTTGACGGCTATTTGAAGCATTGGGGAACTCACAAAATCATCCAAAACAAAGTTCTTTACACTTGGATAAACGAAGGAGGGGAAGCGATCTACAAGATAACTTATGGGCAACTCCACACCAATGCATCTCATATTGCTCATAAACTCTTGACGAACCGTAAACCAGTTTTCAGGACCGGTGATCGAGTTCTCCTCATCTATGTCCCTGGTTTGGAATTTATCGATGCCTTCTTTGGGTGTTTAAGAGCTAAAATAATACCAATTCCAGTTCTTCCTCCTGATCCGTTGCAAAGAGGTGGACAAGCACTTCTTAAACTTGAGAATATATCAAAGGCATGCAATGCAGTGGCAATTCTATCTACAATAGGTTATCATGCAGCTGTTTGTGCAGGGTCTGTGAAGAATATGATCTCATTAATGAAGAACAACGGGAAATGCTCATCTCGTTGGCCTAACCTCCCATGGTTACGTACTGATTCTTGGATCAAGAGTTCTAAAGCCATACATCCAAAAGACATTCCTAATCATCTACTTGAAACTAAACCAGGTGAAATATGTTTTCTGCAATTTACATCTGGCTCGACCGGTGATGCTAAAGGGGTAATGATAACTCATGGAGGACTTATTCACAATGTGAAGATGATGAAGAGGAGATACAAGAGCAACTCAGGGACGGTATTGGTAAGTTGGCTTCCTCAGTATCATGACATGGGACTAATTGGAGGGCTCTTTACAGCTATGGTTAGTGGTGGATCTGCAATTTTGTTTTCTCCTATCACATTCATCAGGAACCCTCTTTTATGGCTCCAAATCATGAGCCAATATCGGGCTACTCATAGTGCTGGCCCCAACTTTGCTTTTGAACTTCTTATTAGAAAATTGGAGTGTGATAAACAGAAAGCCTATGATTACGATCTTTCTTCCTTGGTTTTCCTTATGATTGCTGCTGAACCCGTGAGGCAGAAAACGCTTAAAAGGTTTGTTGAGTTGACACAACCTTTTCGCCTTTCGCAAGAAGTACTAGCTCCAGGTTATGGTTTAGCAGAAAATTGTGTGTTTGTAAGTTGTGCCTTTGGAGAAGGGAAGCCCATATTAATAGATTGGGAAGGGAGAGTTTGTTGTGGTTATGTTGATCCAAATGATCCTGATATTGATATCATAATTGTGGATCCAGAAACTGGCAAGGAACATGATGAATCTGGGAAAGAAGGGGAAATTTGGATAAGTAGTCCAAGTGCAGGAATTGGGTACTGGGGTAAGCAAGAACTTAGCCAGAAGACATTTAGAAATGAACTTGAGAACCACCCTGGAAAAATATATACCAAAACTGGAGATTTAGGTAGGATTATTGACAGAAAGTTGTTCATTACTGGAAGAATAAAGGATATTATTATTGTTGCTGGGAGAAACATATACTCAGCTGACGTTGAAAAGACAGTTGAGAGTTCATCGGGACTTTTACGTCCGGGTTGTTGTGCTGTTATCGGTGTTCCAGAGGAAATTCTATCATCTAAAGGCATTTTTGTCCCAGAAAGTTCAGATCAAGTTGGTTTGGTAGTCATTGCAGAGGTTAGAGAAGGAAAATCTTTCGGCAATAAGGAGGTCATTGAACAAATCCACACCCGAGTCACCGAAGAACATGGTGTCCCAGTGGCAACAATCAAGTTAATCAAGCCCAAGACTCTGTCTAAAACAACATCCGGGAAGATCAAGAGATTTGAGTGCCTTAAACAATTCAAAGAAGGGACGTTGAGTTTGGCAACAGAGCCTAACTCTTATAAAGAGAGGAAAACACATAATTCTCAACTTGTTAGAACAACTCTTCAGCCATCTACAAAACTAAGCAAGAGAGATATCATAGAGTTCCTTAGAGGGTTAGTTTCAGAGCAAACTAAGGTTCCACTTGAGAAAATCTCTGCCACAGAAACCCTTGTGTCATATGGAATTGATTCAATTGGTGTGGTTAGAGCAGCTCAAAAACTTTCATGTTTCCTTGGAGTTCCTGTTGGAGCTGTAGACATTTTCACGGCAACGTGCATTGAGGATTTGGCAAGTTTCTCTGAGAATCTGGTAATGAAATCACAAACTCAAAGTACAAATAATCCCAATTTGCATCCTCTAGAAGTTGAGATAGATCATGTAAGACAGGTTCCCAAAATCTCACGATTCCAACTAGTGTTTACTGTTTTATACCAACTTCTAGCCATAATATATGGTTCTGCCTTACTGATCATACCTATATATCTTTCAGTTTATTCCTTTCTGAACTTTCTTCCTGATAACTCCACAAAGGCGACCAATGTTCAGTTGGTACAATATATGATTCTTTTGGCCCTGGCTCCTCTTGCTTGGATTCTTTGCATGCTCCTAACTTGCATTTCCCTTTCTCTTTTCGGAAACTCATTCCTTCAACTAAACTACACATTGACCTCAGAAATTCCAATATGGTCAATGGATTTTGTTAGATGGTGGACCCTTTATAAGGTCCAAGAAGTTGTTGGTAAAGTTCTGGCAGTCCATCTCAGAGGAACTATTTTTCTCAGCTATTGGTTTAAGATTCTTGGAGCTAGAATCGGCTCATCAGTTTTGCTTGACACTGTCGACATCACAGACCCATCTCTAGTTTCAATTGGTGATGGAGTTGTGATTGCAGAAGGGGCTTTGGTTCAAAGCCATGAGGTTAAGAATGGAATCTTGAGCTTTCTCCCCATTAAAATTGGCAACAATTCTTATATTGGTCCATATGCCGTCCTCCAAAAAGGAAGTATTTTAGAAGAAAAGGCCAATGTGCAACCACTGCAAAAGACCGAGGGAGGAATATCAATACGTAGAACCCAAAAGTCTTTTACGCTTTCATCTCAGAAGGTATTAATAAAATACATATCTGTCATTTTTTTCCTAACTTATTTGGAAAGATTTGTTTGTTCTGACTCATCTTGCATTGTATTTCTACTATATTGCAGGGGGAGATTCCATTTGAGGGGAAACTAGAAGTTATTTTTCAGAGTTTGGGCATCTACATGGTTGGTTTCCTTAGTTCTTTTTCTGCAGCCATTCTATATTATTTTCACATCCATTTATCTCAATGCTCTCCTTCTATCCAACATTTTGCCTTTGTTTGCTTAATTGGAGCTTTTCATTGGTTTCCAGCCACAATAGTTGCATATGCTACCATGTTTTCCAATGTCCCCTCAAAACCAATAACGTTTATTGTCTCAGTAGCCATTGCCTACCTAGCCCATGGCCTCATTCTCACCCTTATCACTGGAATTTCACTACAACTCCTTGGTGAAAAGCAAAAACTGCCACTACCAACCAAATTCAAAACATGGCTCCGACATCGAATTGCAATTTCGTGTCACCTTAAATTTGCCCAGCTTCTCTCTGGAACAGAAGCCTTCTGCATGTGGCTATGCTTTTTGGGTGCAAAAGTTGGTCAACATTGTTCTATCAGAGCCATCAATCCTATCTCTGATCCAGAATTAATTTTTATTGGAAACGGAGTTCACTTGGGTGATTTTTGTCGAATCCTTCCTGGGTTTTATTCCTCTAGTGGTTATCACGGAAATAAAGTTGAGATACATGACAACTCAGTAGTGGGTAGCCAGAGCCTAGTTCTTTCCGGTTCAGTTATTCAAGAAGATGTTATTCTTGGTGCTCTTTCTGTTGCTCCTGTGGATTCAATTCTTCAAACAGGTGGAGTTTATGTAGGGTCAGAGACTCCAATCATGGTTAAGAATTCTATGCATCCTTTGGACAATCGTATAGAAGAGATGGACATGAAGTACAAGAAGATAGTCGGAAATCTTGCTGCAAATTTGGCTATTACTACGAAAAAGGTTAAATCGAGGTATTTCCATAGAATTGGTGTTAGCGGGAAGGGTGTTCTAAAAGTGTTTGATAACATAAAAGGGCTACCAGATCACAAGATCTTCCATGCCGGAAAAAGTTTCCCGATCATAATTAGGCATAGTAATAGCTTGAGCGCTGATGATGATGCCAAAATTGATGCACGTGGAGCAGCTCTACGTATACTTACAGAAGATGGATCGGGCAAGCCGCTTCTTGATCTTACACTTAAAACTGGCAAGGCATTTTATGCCCGAACCATTTCAGACTTTGCAACATGGCTTGTCTGTGGGCTAGATGCAAGGGAGGAGCAAGTGAAAAATTCCCCTCATGTTCGAGAAGCTGTTTGGGATTCTCTACGCAATATAGATTCCTATACTAATCTCCATTATTACTCTAATATTTGTCGGATCTTCCGTTTTGAAGATGGGCAAGAGATGTATGTTAAGTTCAAATTGCGGCCATTTGATGAGAAGATCAGTGAAGATTCTGGGAAGGTAGAGCCAATGGGAATACTTCCACCAGAAACTGGTGCAATTCCTAGAGATAAAAGTGACACACGCCCATTGCTCTTCCTTGCAGATGATTTTCAAAGTCGTCTTAATTCTCACAATGTTGTGCGATATATCCTCCAACTGCAGTTCCAGCCAATTCCACAAGATGTAACCGAGCGTGAAATTGTACTAGATTGCACTAAGCCATGGAACCAAACTATATTCCCATTTGTTGATGTTGGCGAGATCACGATCAATCAAATTCTTACAAAAGAAGAATCTGAAGCATTGGAGTTCAATCCATTCCTTCAATGCCATGAGGTAGATGTCATCCGAGCAACTTCATGCTCCCAAAGCGCATCCATCGACCATGGTCGATCACTAGTTTATGAAATATGCCAGCATTTGAGAAACAATGAGCCACTTCCACAAGCATGGAGAGTCTTCTTAGAGCAATCAGATGTGAAAGTGGATCTTTCTGGTTGTCCATTAATGGCTACAACAACAAAAAGCTCGGGGAGATTAACACTAGAAAGAACTTGGTATGTGACTTTGTGGGCCATGTTTTCTCAACCATTATTGCAGATTGTCTTGCCTTACTTCTTATTGGGATTAGCTGTGTTTGCACCACTAAATTGGCTTCTTTATATGAAGGAAGCAGGCAAAGTACCACTGCATTTTTTGTTACCTTTCTTCTGGGCTTCTTCAGGTATTCTAGCAGGATTACTTTGTGTTTTTGCTAAATGGGCTTTAGTTGGAAAGAAGAAAGAAGGAGAAACAATATTTATATGGAGTCGAGATGTCTTTCTTGATACAATTTGGCAAGCTATAAGGACCTTGGTTGGGGAATATTTCATGGAAATGACAAGTGGGTCTATACTATTTTGTCTTTGGATGAGGCTCATGGGATCAAATATTGAGTTGGATCAAGGTGGGGTGTATGTAGATAGCAAGGGAGCTGTTCTAAACCCTGAAATGGTGGAGATTGAGAGAGGTGGGTCTGTGGGGAGAGATGCTGTGCTTTTTGGACATATATATGAAGGAGGGGAAGGGAAAGTGAAGTTTGGGAAAATTAAGGTAGGGGAAGGTGGGTTTGTGGGCAGTAGAGCTGTGGTTATGCCAGGAGTCACAGTTGATAGTTGGGGTAATCTTGGTGCTCTATCAATTGCCATGAAGGAGGAAATTGTAAGATGAGAGGTGAAGAATATATTACATACACGTAGAGTAAATTATAAAGCTAATAAGTTTTAATATATATGTGTTTGTTTACTCTCCAAAAAAATAATAATAATGAAGCTAATAAGTTTTGTTGGTTGGTTGGTTGGTTTAATCTGCAAAACCTCCAGTTAATGTATACATATAGAAGTAGTCTTTTTAGTACAGAAATTTCTCTATCCCCATCTCTCTCTAATAAGTGCACTAACACTGATCAACATAGTTTTTCAAAAGCTCTTTTTATTAATATTTATTATTCAAAGCTCTAAATTAATTATATAAGCCAACCCCTTATTTTTCTTGACCATATATAGTATTTTACCAAAAGAATATTATTCTCTCCTTACATCATAATATATATCAAGAATATAACATTATATTCTTAATAGATATTAATATTTATAGCATTTTCACACACAAACATATGTATAATATACTAAAATACTATTTTCAAGAACAACTTATTAATTGTTTATGGGTATTTTAAGAACTTAAAACCATTTTTTTAAGGTCCCTTCATTTTATTTTATTTTTCTTCAATTTGTTTTAACTCCCATGTTTTTTATTTTTTTATTTTTTTTTATCCCTTGAAACTACACATATTTATTATACCCGCTCCCCCCAAAAAAGAACAAAAAAGCTCTTAAGCCAGTCAATGGGTTCAAAAATAACAGCTCATCATCCATGAGCAAAGAGAAGAAGGAATGAGCAAAACCTCAGTCAGTCATGACTCATGCCCATAGTTTTAAAGCATTTAAAACTTCCATAGTACAGTTTCCACGTATTACAACCAAAGGCATAAAAAAAAAAATGGATGAAGCGCCCCATATTCATTTAGCCTGAATGCAAGGTATTAAGCAACCTAAATGAAATATTATATTAGATTAAAGAGTATGAATCACCTAATGATTCATTAGGTCTGAATTGAGATTAAGCTCTAATCCTTCTTTTATTCAATATGTATATATATTGTTTAGTCTTTTGGGCTTAGCTTTTATATCAAGCCCATCTACCATGCCCCATATAAGTTGGCATTGAAAGCCTCCTTGGAATATTTTGCAACACTAGGCCCTATTTGGGCTATAAGGTCTCTTTTGTTTGGTCCATAAGCCCATTTTTGGCTCATGTTCATACGGTCTTACTCATTTATCCTATATGTCCATAACACATAGCTCATTTTAGCTTATTGGCCAATTTGGCTAAAATTTAATTCATGATAAAGGTCATGGTTTTATATAATAAGGACCCATTTTTCCTTATATTATAAGGTGCATATCCCTCATAATTCAAGTCATGGTTTGTACATTCATTATCAAGGTGATAATCCTAACTCAATATATATATATGATTTTAGTTCCATGTTTCGTGAAATCGTAATCGATTTAACTTATATGAGATATGTCATCATATTTATTATTGTTCCCAATATTAAAGTTAATTGTCAACCTAGGTCACATTAATTAACATGTCATGACCATAAATCAATTCCATTATTTTCGTAGTAGAAATTATGTAAGATCAAGTTATAATTCACATAAGAGAATTATCTGAGTTGCTACCATAATTATAACCACATCCATTACTATGATCTTCACATGATATCCAATTAATAGGCATAATCAAGCATCTCACATCATTTACTAAGTAACACTACAAGAGAATCACCCTAGAAGGCGTTTGAAATTAGAACGTTTTTGCAAACATCCTTGAATTTGACGTCCTTATGTGGATTGTTAGATATTATAGAATTCTTTACCTATTAGGACATTTAAAAAATGTCCTTAATATGTGTACGAGGACGTTTTACAAACATCCACATGACATGTATTAAGGACGTTAGAAAACGTCCTTAATGAAACTATTAGAATGTTTTGCAAATGTCTTAATACATGAATAATTTCATAACCTTCAACAATAAGGAATTTATTGAAACCTATAATTTGAAAAGAAAAAAAAAAATATTTGCCACAATATATTTTCTTTTAATATGATAATGCAAATAAAAACAAAAATACACACTAAACAAAATGAACAAATAAATATTAAAAGTAAAATCCATATTATTAATATGAAAATAAGTTGAATTATAACTAATATGAACAAAAAAAACATAATAAAAGTTTTTCAATGTATCTATGCTTCAAAAATGTAGTTTTTGATACTAGATTTAATGATTTCCCAATGTCCATGAAAGCCAGACAAAAATCCAAGTAATAGAGACCTATCAAGAAAATCAATAGGACACAATTAATGGACAATATGTAAATAATAAGAACAATTATAATTTTTAACAATAATCATCTTTAAGAATGAAAATTCATAAATATAATCAAGTTAAAAGTTATAACTAAAATTTTATAAATTTTGACAACATCTCCTTTGTATTTGATACAACTAAAAATTATAGAAACATGTAAAAAGATGTCAAACCACTAATCCATAAAATATATTACTTCACACAAAAATATTTATGTAAACAAACATATTTGTTCAACATGAATATTATCAATTAATAGAAATAAGCATTTTACAGTATAAAGAGTATACCTTGTCTATTTTAGTTTGATAAAATTCTTGGACCATGCTGCAGCGCTTCCTGTAGCATCATCTAAATATTTTGCATCATTTGTGTGTCTATATAATTTGACAATTGGATAAAAAAAATGGTCAAACAATTATTTTTAACTTTTTTTTTTTGAATAGAGACAATATTATATACCCAATACCCTCCCCACCCGTATGTGGGTATCGGCCTCTTCGAGACCACTAATTCCACACCAACACCACGCAGTCGGGGCCCATGATGAAGACGCCAACCACTAACGCAAAGTTGAAACCCATGGAACGAGATAATCTGGAAACTCCTGTCACACCACGTCCGGACCTGCCTAAACCTGCAGAACACTCACAGGCGGGGTGCAAATGCATTATAACAATTACCGAGTGCGTAGGTACACAATTGAGTACAAATCTGATATCATTAATTTCAGAATGTATTTTTTTACAAAATATAATTGAGGGAACATCCTCCCAAAATCTCCCTAATAATCAACAAGGGATACAAAATGAGGGCCCAAAAAACCTCCACCTAATCTACTCTAGTCTCCTGTAAAAATGGTTAACAACGGGAGTGAGCTATTGCCCAGTGGTAAAATTGTTCGTGAATATGAAAATTAATAAAGAAGACTTCATAATCAGACATCACATATACACAACATAACATCATAAATAGAGCAACATATATGTATGCATGACACTGCCTCGTAATGGTTCTGTGATCATACATAGCCCAGGATTCACATACAAATGTCCATCCCCAGGTAATCCCGGGTTCACATTATACGTCCCTCTCTAGGGAAAGCATCAAGAATATTGAGCATTGTTCCAATAACTATTCCATAAATCAAAATAGTGAGCATTGCTCCAATAACTATTTTGTAGCTCACAAACTACTTACGTCTCTAGGTGGTTATGTATGATGACTATGCATGAGCAAGTCTGGTCTTTTTTAATATTAGACATGTTTTGGCAATGCCTGGTGAAACTTATCAGAGTCGGCACCACCATGTGCGTTGTTAGGATGTTCAGTATCACTTGTACAAACAGATAGCTTTCAAATAAGACCAACTAGACCAGTCTCCAGTAGAGAGGTGGGACACAAGGGCTGCTTAAATACCACGTCTTCTAGAGCAGCAAATTGCCTCCCGTTTACTATTCAAAGTTACTAAGGACAAGACTAAGCCTAGTTGAGTCAAATTGACCACTAATCCGACATAGTAACAATGTAATACATGAATTCCAAATATTAAGGCATAACTATGATATGTATGAACATTATACGCAATAATGCAGTGTAAATGAAAGATAGACATAATGATAAATGAATGAAACTTTAATATAGGATACGCAAACTTATGTTTCGTTCTCCATCCTCAGATAAAACTTCTTTCCAGAACTGACACTTCTTCTCGAGCAGAAACGCCTTGCATAGCAAAGAGAGTCTCAAAAGGAGGATAGAGAAAATCACAATGAGAGTGATGAACCAACTAAGGAGAGCAAGAAAGAAGAGTGAGTTGTGGTGTGAGAATGAGGGGTAGGGGGGTTTTTTATAGAAAAAATATGCCCGAACGTTCGGCAAGCTCGATATTATTTTTTTTTGTATAATTTAGGGGTATTACACTTTACCCCCTTAAAAGAACTTCGCCCTCAAAATTTCAGTCCATGTAGTGATGATTGCTATCTTCATGAGATTCGTTGCCTTCGTCATCATTCACAAGATCAAGGCAATGCTGGTAAGTCCCTGAATAATACTGTGGCCAGTGGAATCCTCAACATCATCAAACAATGGAGAGAAAATGGAATCGAATTCGTCCTTAGAAGGTTCCAACATTTGCCTAACAGATGGTGGTGTGGGGCATTGTAAGTTGCAGCGTTTCAGGGGAGGTAGGTTGAGTGGCGGAATGCTTTTTCGTGCAGTTGCCCGAATTCGGCCGCCTGACAATTTTGGTAGGAGATCTTGCCAGGTTGAGGGCACTGGATTTCTTTGGGCAATTTTGTTACGATATAGCCATACACGCTCTAGCGATAGGGATCGTTGCCGATGGGGTGATGGAGTTAGTGATGCAAAAAAATTGTGGTTTGTCTCAGAACCTGAAGGAGTTTCCACTGATTGCCAAGCAGGCCATGGCGTATGTGGTTTATTACTCCCATCAGTTTTGTTTTCAAACATCTGCATGGTTATTTTAAATGAACAATATATTAAGATATTGTAAAGGAAGTTTCAAAATTTTATTGATAAGTGAAATAGTACAATGTATCATATCATCAATTATTACTAGAAAATAATTCGGGGTATTTCTGTTTAATTGTTTATTCTAGTTTTCAAGTTTCTTCCTCTACTCCGTGGTGATCCCAGAGTACCTTTACAATTGGTATGCTATGTCGCCTTAGTTCTTGAGTTTTTCTATCCAGAATCTGTATCTCTCTCTCCTTATACTTGTTTCCTTCTTTAACTTGAACTTCAACCAGAGGGATGATATTTGAAGAATCAGGACGATACTTTTAAAGCATGGATACATGAAAAACGTCATGAACTTTAGATATGGATAATGGAATGGATAGTCGATAAGCTAGTTTGCCAATACGTTCGATGATCTGAAATGGGTCAATATATCGTGGAGAGAGCTTTCCTTTGATCCCGAAGCGTTTAACACCTCTTGTAGGCTGAACTTTTAGAAAAACCAAGTCCCCTGTGTCAAATTCTAGAGGTTGTCTCCACTTGTCGACATAGCTCTTCTGTCGACTTTGTGTTACACAAAGTCACTCCTTTACTCGTATGATCTTCTCAGAAGTCTCTTGAACTAGTTCTGGCCCCAATTGGGGTCGATCTGCCATGTCTAATCAGCATACCGGAGATCTGCAAGGGCAACCATAGAGCGCCTCGTATGGTGCCATGTCGATACTGGTTTGGTAGTTGTTGTTGTATGCAAACTCAGCTAAATGTAAGTGTTTTGCCCATCCATCATGAAAGTCCAAAATGTAATATCGTAACATGTCCTCCAAGATTTGGATTAGACGCTCTGACTGTTCGTCAGTCTGGGTGAAATGTTGTGCTCATGGTAATCCTGGAGCCCATTCTATTCTGGAAGCTTTGTCAAAATTTTGATGTGAATCGAGGGTCTTGATCAGAGACGATCGTGAGTGGTATGCCATGGAGGCGTTCGATATCTCTTTCATACAATTCGGCTAGCTTGGCGGGGTTATCCGTGAACTTTATTGGTAAAAAGTGTGCATACTTTGTAAATTTTTCAATAATAACCAATATTACATCCTGCCCTTTATTATTTCGAGGAAAGGCCGTAACAAAATCCATTGCAATGTTCTCCTACTTCCATTCTCCAATAGGCAAAGGCTGGGGAAGTCCGGAAGGAAGTCTGCGTTCTGCCTTAACTTGTTGGTAAACGAGACATCGAGCTACGAAGTCTGCAATAGCCTGCAGGTCCTGCAATACCCTAGGACTTCACAAAAAAAAAAATTGTTTGGGCAGAAATGCCTGAACGTCCGGGCGCCCGCCCGAACGTTCAGGTGCCAAATCCTCTATATAAGGAACCCCTCCCTTCCTCATTTCTCACACCAAATTCACTCCTCTTTGTGATTTTTCTTCTCCTTTTCACTCATTTTGAGTTTTTGGTCTTTTGAGACTCTCTGTGCGGTGCAACACGATTCTGTCCGGGAGAAAGTGCCAGTTCTGAAAGAAGTTCTTATTTGAAGGTGGGGAATGAAACATAGGTTTGCGGGTCTTATAACTTTTATTAAAGTTTACATTCATTTATTATTATGTCTACTATTTATTTACATTATTGCGTATAATGTTCATACAGTTATATTTATGCCTGTATATTAGGAATTCAAGTATTACGTTGTTGTTATGCCGGATTAGTAGTCAATCTGGCTCAACCAGACTCAGTCTTGTCCTCAGTAACTTTAAATAGTGAACGGGAGGCAGCGTGCTGCTCTAGACGATTGGTATTTAAGTAAACCTCGTGTCTCATCTCTCAACTGGAGACTGATTTGGTTGGACTTATTTGAAAGCTATCAGCTTATACAAGTAATACTGAATGTCCTATCCTTGCACGTGGTGATACTGACCCTGATAAGGATCACTAGACGTTGCTAAATCCAATTTAAATGTTAAGTAAAGACCGGACCACTTCATGCATTGGCATCATACATAGCACCACCTAGGGACGTATGTAGTTTATGATTCATAGAATAGTTAAGAGCAATGCTCGCTATTCATTATATTTCTCTGGAGAGGGACGTACAATGAGAACCTGACTATTCTTGGGGAGAGACATCTTTACGTGAATCTAGAGCATCGTTCCTGAGGAGGGACGTACAATGAGAACCCGACTACACCTGGGGAGGGACATCTATACGTGAACTCAGGCGATGTACAATCATCAAACCATTACGAGACGATGCCATGCATACATACATATTGAATTGATTATGATGCTCTGATGTGTATTTAAGGTATTTGATTATGAAGTTTGTTTTATTAATTGTTATATTCACGAACTATTTTACCCACTGAGCATGTAGCTCACCCCGTTGTTATCCAATTTTTCACAGGAGATTAGGGGGGACTGGGTGTTGGTTTTTAGGCCCACATTTTGTACCCTTTGTATTATTCATTGGGGATTTTTGGGAGAATGTTCCCTTAACTATTACATGTACAATTATATTCTGAATTTAATGAAATCAAATTTGTACTTAACTATGCTTCCGAGTACTCTGTTATTATCGTTATAATGCATTCACACCCCATCCGTGAGACTCCCGTCGGTTTAGGAGAGTCCGGGCGGGGTGTGACATTTAATGGTATCAGAGAATACGGTCACGGCCAGCCCAAGTCCACCAAATTAGGGAAAAAAATTATTTACTAGATATAAAATATGTCTAGAACTATATATATATATATATATATATGAATTATATATAGTTGAGATTTATATTAAATATATATCTAGAAAACTATATATATAGTTATGATTAAATATATATATATCTATACATCTATGTATATATAAGATATATATATATATATATATATATATATCGTATTACTAATGGAAAATTTTGATTAAATGATGACATAAACATCAAGAGAAAAATAGAAAATATTGTTTAACGGACAAAACATAAATCTTAAAAATGTTAGAAACATATTTTGTGTCCTTTACAAATTTATTTTCCTTTCAGCAAAAGAATGGCCTCAAGTGAAGGACCAACTTCTAGTAATAGGGAACCAATTCCCACTAGACTCAGGGAATTGAGGGAGGTTACGACGATGAGGAGTATCGACGATAGAGATCTCCGCCTCCGTCCGATCCTTCACGAAAAACTCGCAACACTGGGGTGGTTGAACATAACAAAAGTTGAGGGTCACGTCTCCTACAACTTGATGAAATCCTTCTACGGAGCCATGATATGCCTAGGACTTCAAGAAGATGAGATCAGCCCTGTTTTGGAGACAACGGTCAGGGGAACAAAGATTTCTATCAACGTCGAAATTATTGTGCGACTTATGGAGATTCCAATTGAAGATAAAATCATTGATCCACACGTCCTTAAACAATCTCTTGCCAGCCTTGAAAAGATCGTATTCGGCAACATCTTGCCAGAAAGGGGGACTAGAGGCACTATATCAAGGGCTCAACTTCTTGTGGTATACAGTATAGAGAAGAAAATTAATGTAACCCCTTGAAAAAAATGTGCATACGAGAATGAAGCTAACCTTTGTCCCAAATCCACTATTATAGCAATCTGCAATGGGTTTGGATTTCAACCCTGTTTTTTTTTTCAAAGCAAGGCTCCCATTGTTTGTACTGCCCCTCCAAAACCAATCCCTCAACACAATAAATGAAAGGGAAATGTGTATTCTGCATCAGAACTTGTTTTAGTTAGAGCAATCTAAATATGAACAAAGATAGGATATAACTTTCAAAGAAATATATTTTAGAGATTTATCACAATGGAATTGAAGCATGACTCAAACCAGAACCACAAACTAGTAGAAAATTAGAAAGTCCTACTTAGGATTATCATTAGTATGCAGACATGTTAGCTTTAGAGAAATCAGGTATTTCCATGTCAAAGATTTTTCCAACAGGACATGCTTGAAGAACTAATGAAAGAAAATTACTGATCTTATTAAAAGTTATAGTTTCAAAAGAATCAAGTAGTCGTCTCTAAGGTGTTCAATTCGTAAATTGATCATGAAGAATGACTGGTGAAATTTCTCTACTTTTGTTTGAAAATCACCTTCTCCAGACTGTAATGGAGCAGAATTAAGGGCTGAAATACCCAGACCACTGCATGAATGCAGAACTTAGAACAGAAGTCGAACTTATTGGCTCATTTTATTTTTACCTTGATGTAAGGGGATTTCAAACATGATCCGGGAATCTCGCCGACATGTCGCCTGAAACCTCGCCGAGATCTCGCCGAAAAATCTTTCGCTCTCGCTCTTTAAACCCAATTGCCGAAAACAACGCACAAGCCCCTCGAAACCCTCTTCTCTTCTCACTTCCTTTCTTCCAGCGCACACCGCCACCGCCGCTCTATCCGCCACGGATCTCGCCGCCGCCGCCCTCTCTTCTCTCCTCCGCCGCGGATCTCGCCGTCGCCGCCCTTCCTCTTCTCTTCTCCGCCACTGCACTCGTCGCCGCTATCTCTTTCTTCTCTTCTCTGCATCGCCACTCTCGACCTTTCGCTCTCACTTCCGATCTCTCGCCTCGCCTCGCCTCGCCTCCGATTTCTCGGTCTCTCGCTCCCGATCTCTCGCCCTCACTCTCTTCTTCTTCTTCTCCCTTTTCCCCATCCCCTTTTCTTTCCCCTCTTTCTCTTTTCTCTCTCTCCCCTGTCCACCCAGCAACTCAAGTAATTTTAGTTTACTTTATTTTATTTTATTTTATTTTTTTTCCTTTTAAGCAACCAACTCAAGCATATTTTAGTTTAGTTTATTTATTTATTTTTCTTTTCTTTTAAGCAACCAACAGTAATACATTTATATGTATCATACATATTTTTTTTACCAAGTGTTATTATTATTATTTTTATTGCAACTCCAGTGTTATTATATTTTTAAACATGACAATTCAAGTATTATCATTTTTTAAGCAACCAAAATATTATATAATATATTTATATATATGTCATACATACAATACGTTATTATTTTTTTTAAACATTACAATTCAAGTATTATTATTTTTTAAGCAACCAAAATGCTATATAATATATTTATATATATGTCATACATACAATACGTTATTATTATTTTTTTAACCATTGCAACTCAATTATTTATTTTTTTTAGCAATCAAGATATTATATAATATATTTATATGTATCATACATATTTTTTTTTACCAAGTGTTATTATTTTTTTAGCAATCAAGATGTTATATAATATATTTATATGTATCATACATTTTTTTTTACCAAGTGTTATTATTTTTTTTTAGCAACCAAAATGTTATATAATATATTTATATGTATCATACATTTTTTTTTACCAAGTGTTATTATTTTTTTTAGCAACCAAAATGTTATATAATATATATATATATATATATATCACATATTGTATTATATCATGTTATACCATACACATCATTATATCATATCACAAGGCACTATAATATGTTATTATATATATATATATATATATATATATATATATATATATATATATATATATATATATATACTTAGTTTAAACATCCAACCAATATATATATACATGTATATGTATATATCTCTACACTCATAATCGAGTAATTATATTAACAAACGTAATATACGTGTACAAGTTGATTACCCCGCGTGACGAGGAATTCAAGTAATTTGGAATTTAGCGATTCAGGTGGGAATGATTCTAGGCCTTCATAATATTTTATTTGATATATAGATAGGAATGTTAAATTAATTAGGTCCATAGTATTATTAGATTGCTTATGCATGCCTATTGTACATGATTGTATGTATGCAATGTTGTGATTGTTTAACCATGATGATATGTGTGTTAACATGATTTTTATTCTGATCAAATGATAATTGGATGCATGAAATTCATGTGGTAGTTGAATTCATTTAAAAATTATAATGCCTGATAATGAAATGTATGATTTGGAATATTGGCATAGTGAATGCGTGAACACTATTATAATTGACTTTGTAACATGATACCATGTGTAGTGGAGTTGAATATGTTTTATGAATGCACTTAATATCGTGCTTATACCGTACGTATGGCGTGACATCACTAAAGAACACGATTAAGATAAGAATCACACATATGAGGCAGTTATTCTAAGGAATATCGCCAATGTTCCAATTTTTTTGGGCTGTGCCACCCTGAGTTTGATTTTCTAATGGTACGTGATTTAGAACGTGATGAAATTATCGACTCAAACAATTTAATGTTGCAACGATTAATGTGTGAAACTTGTTTGTAATGTTCTTGTGTATGTATCACAATAAAATATTGTGAATTGTTTAGATGACCCACTGGGCTTTCAAGCTCACCCCTATTTTTTATATGCAGGTGCTTAGGAGAATAAAATTGCGAGTTCGTGACATAGTGCAGAGTAGTAGGGGTGAGTTAATTAATTAGTATTATGGGACTGAATATTTTCATTTAATTTTTATAGGTTTATTATTTAAACGAATTGTATTGGAAATTGAAATTCAATGAATGTTATTACGGTCAGTAAAGACCCTGTGATTTATTTCACGTGTGAATGCCTTGGAATAGAATTCATTAATTCTATTTGATGATTGTATTTTAATGTTGTGTCCATAATGGATGGACAAGGGCAAGTACCCTCGTATGAAGATAAAGATTTTATGAAGAATTAAAGGTATTCGTTTATTTTAACCACTAAGTTGGTTGGAAGAATATAAACTCATAGTTTTACAAATTTTATTATTTATAAAATGGTTATGGGTTAAGATAGACGGATACGAGTAACATCTCGATTTTCAGTGATATTTTATATAAAATTAAAATATTCATTTTCTTAAAAAAAAATAAAATTAAGTTTTGAAAATCGGGGTGTTAGAATTAAGGCCTCCCTACCTCACATCATCATCCAACAAATGTTGAGGGTAATTCAAAACCATTTAAGAAAGGATCTCCTACGCTACGGAGTCTTGATCATGAGGATGTTATACGAGGCAAACGTCAACACTTTTGATGAGTCTTCGAAGCAGATCACTGAGGCGGTTACAACATCCTCTATCTTCAAGACATATGTCACAAGTGGAGGGGTAACTGACGAGAAAGTATTCGACTCGACTTTTAATGGCGAAAAAATTAGAGATGAAAAAAGACATTGTTACCGAAAAAGTCGACACAAGATTCCTGTTAGGGAGGTACCTAATAATGAGCCAAACCATAACCATACGTCAAATCCAGCCTCGAATAATGATCCAACCGAGCACCTGTTCACTGAGGAATATTTATTTGCCAATCTAAATCAACCTCAACCAAATCAAGATAGACAAGAAGTTCCAACAAATCCACCTTCCTGGAACATGCCAACTCAAGGCAATACTATGTACCAAAGGTTTCCAACTCCTGAAGTACTGTATCAGCCAGTTCCGCAAGTTCCTGTGAACCAACAATAACAAAATTTTACGGCACCACATTTTGGAAGACAGGACATCCCAATGAGCCCATTGTTTCAAAACTTTTTAAACCAAGCATATCCAAATGTCCAAGGGGTTCTAGTTAGGGGATCCCCGTACAATCAAAACAACTACCCCACACCTATGAATCAACCGTACGGTCAATACTTTCCACCAATGCCTACGGCTTACCCTCTACCTATGAGACAGTCGACCCATCAACCATCGATGGGGCAATCGACTAACACATCTGAACAGTAAATGTGATCGTAGCTAGCATTGCTCGAATAGAGGAGACTCAAAGTAATTTGTTAACACGTATGCGAAATGTCGAAGAGCAACGAGCAAATTCTCAACCTTCTTCTAGTAGTCTCTCTAGCAGGGGGTCTAGAAGGAGTAGTAGTAGACAGGAAAACCAGGAATGAACACTGGCATTGTAAAATTTTATTTTATATATGAATGAAATGTTTTGTTTAAGACTATCTTTGGTGGGCCGACTTACAACCATAATTCCTTTTGTATCACTAACTTTGGAGTGGTATGAGACACAACAAAATTGGAGGATACTAAATAAAATGTGAAAGTAAGAAAACCCACGACCCTGTATGAAAAGAAACATTTGGAGAAAGTTGCGTTACTAACATTATCACTAAGTTTACACGGTATGAGACGAGTAAACTTGGACGATACTATTAGTGAACTGCGATTCAACCGATGTTTTATAGAGACCGTGTTCATACAACTTAACTTGGTTGACACCCTTATTACCAAATTCATGTGGTATGGGACACACGAATTTGGATAATAATCGAAAAGACTAAGCGAAAGAGTTTGAATACATAAGATTGCGATAGAACATTAGATCAGGATACTTAGCGAGGAAAATCTTAGAATTTTTATGACTCGTATGGATTTTCAATGAAATATATATGTATGTTCACAAAAAATCAGAACCAAAACATTTGAAATACTTGCAAAGTTTTATACTTATTATATAAACATTCTAACCTTTTTTTTACACCATGGCCAAACATACGAGTCACATAAGATTCTTTGATTCCTCAACAAAAACCTTACACTATACTTAGAAAAATAGGTGATTTTTATACTGCAGTACTCTCGAATTTGTTGCTGAGAATATCATAACATTATACTTGGCTACAGTTCCTAAATCATGGGTTTATTTTCTCCTTGCCAGTGAGAAAATGCAAACCAGGAAGAGAGGAAGGCCACGTACTCTCCGTCCAGCAGAGGAGGCACCTCCTGAGATACAGAACCAGGAACCGCCACCTCTGATGACAGAACAGGCCACACCTGACACTGTCACTACGTCTGGGCAGGCAGTGCCACCACAACCTACACCTTTTGCCATGCCTTCGAGTATGAAAGTCTTCTTCGCCGGATTTATCGAGGAGATGAAAGTAACAGTTCAGACGACCGTTTGTGAGACCACGGCCAATCAGGTTGCCACTATGCAGGCACCTGTGAGATCTGGGTCGGAGACTCAAACAGACCAGGTAATGAAGTACAAGAGGCTACAACCTCTTACTTTTGCTGGCACCATTGATGCTGAAGAGGTGCAGAAATGGCTGGATGAGTCAAAGAAGGCTCTCGATGCGATGAGAGTCGATGAGACTTGAAAGATTCCACTTGCAACCTACCAACTTGTTGGTGGAGCAAATACATGGTGGATAACAATAAAAGAGGACCCAAGGGTCAACACCGCAGACATGACTTGGCAACAGTTCGAGTCAATGTTTATTGATGAGTACTTTTCCGGCGCTATGAAGAGGCAAAAGCGCTAGGAATTCGCCAAGCTATACCAGGGCAGCTTGACAGTCAGGGAGTATGCTGGCAAATTCAAAGAATCATCGGTCTACTCTCTCTCCACCATCTCAACGGAGCAAGATAAGACTGAGAAATTCTACAATGGCCTTCGTCCTGACATTCAACAAGCTTTGTCGATCTTGGATCTCAATATTTACAAGGAGGTTGTTAACAAGGCCATGAGCTTTGAGCAGGAGAAGATTGTGCAGGAGCAGAGACTTAATAGGGGAAAACGGCCTGCAACGTTTTCTTAACAGGGCTCACAACGGAGCAACAAGAAGAAACCCTACTATAATCAAAATCTAACCCTCCCAGCCCCTGTTAAGAATAATGAGGCAACGACACCTGCGACTCCACCATCTAACCCTGGCTCGCAGGGTTTTCGAAATCATGGCCACTGAGGTCGTCATGGCAGAGGTGGTGGTCAGCACCACAATCAGCAGCAGAGGCTGACATGTTACAACTGCGGCCAGCAGGGCCATGCTAGATATGCCTGTCCGCAACTTCAGCAACCTATTCCCGTTGTTCCCGTCCAACAAGTACCACCTGCTGCAAATGCCCAACCCAGGCAGAACCAGCAAAACCAGGGACAATGGAACCAGGGCAAAGCATTTGCCATCGCTCAACAACCCCTCCCAGACAACAATGTAGTCGAAGGTACATTTCCCTTGTTCAATACATTGGGGCACGTCTTGTTCGATTCGGGTGCTTTGCATTCTTTTATATCATCTGCATTGGTAAGACATTTAGGGTTGCATCCTGAACCCACATCACTCACACTCCATGTCACATCACCTTTAGGACCTAGCCAAGTCATGTCTGTTACGTTGACCCTTGGGTCTTCCTTTATTATTATCCACCAAGTGTTAGCTTCACCAACAAGTTGGTAGGAAGCTAGCGGAATTTTTCGACCCTCGTCGACTCCCATAGCCTTGAGAGCCTTCTTTGACTCATCAAGCCATTTATGCGCTTCATCCGCATCAATGGTGCCAGCAAAGGTAAGGGGTTGTAGCCTCTTATACTTCGTCATCTGGTTGGTTTGGCTCTCCGACCCAGATCGTACAGGTGCCTGTGCGATGATCAATTGGTTTGCCATGATCTCACGGACGACCGTTTGAACTGTCACTTTCATCGCCTCAATAAATTTGACCAAAAAATGTTCCATTCCCAGAGGCATGACGAAGGGTGTGGGCTGAGGTGGGACTGCCTGCCCAGAAATAGTGGCAGTGTCGTGTGTGGCCTGCTCTGTCCTTGGAGGCAGCGATTCCTGATTTTGTATCTCAGGAGGTGCCTCCTCTACTGGACGAATTGTGCGTGGCCTTCTTCTCTTTATGGTTTGCATTTTCTCACTGGCAAGGAGAAAATAAAACTCTGCTTTAAAAACCACAGCCAAGTATAGTGATATGATATTCTCAGTAATAAGTTTGAGAGTTCTGCAATATAAAACCACCTATTTTTCTAGGTATGGTGTAAGGTTTTGGTGAGGAATCAAATAATCTTATGTGCCTCATATGTTTGGCCATGGTGTAAAACAAGGTTAGAGTATTTATATAATAAGTATAAAATTTTGCAAGTATTTCAAATGTTTTGGTTTAGGTTTGTGAACATACATACATTGTTGAAAATTCATACGAGTCATAGAGATTCTAAGATTAACCTCGGTAAATATCCTAATCTAACGTTCTATCGCATTCTTATGTGTTCAAACTCTTTTTCATAGTCTTTTCGACTATTATCCAAATTTGTGTCCCATACCACATGAATTTGCTAATAAGGGGTTCAACCAAGTTAAGTTGTATGAACACGGTCTCTATAAAAAATCGGTTGGAAAGGAGTTCACTAATAGTATCGTCCAAGTTTACTCGTCCCATATGGTGTAAACTTAGTGATAATGTTAGTAATTCAATTTTCCCCAGATGTTTTTCCACACAAGGTCGTAAGTTTTCTTACTTCCACATTTTATTTAGTTTCTTCCAATTTTGTTGTGTCCCATACCACTCCAAAGTTATGTTAACCTATACGGTTCATCACTTAGCTCGTCCCTAAATATATTGCGATAAAGTATATTTTGATGATCACAAACAAAGTAATTTTTGGTGCTAAACGTGCGTTTATCAAAAAGTTATCTCAGCACCTAACGAAATGCAAGAAGCTAAGGAACGACTCGATCAAGGAACTCAAGATCACATCCAACGGTCAAGATCATTTCAATCAAAAAGACTTCAACGTTCATATCTGGATTTCAAGATCACCTCACTCGATCAAGCTTTAAGTCTTCATCATTCGATCAACGTTGAAGACATTCAACTCCAACGCGAAAATTCTTCTTAAAGATCACATAATAAAGAGTTGGATTTAACGATTATGAGAAATAAGAAATGCACAAGGTATTTAAAGTATATCTTTCTCTAATCGTTATTGCTCAAACGTTTTCTAAAACCATGCACAAACCACTCGCATACTTGCATGTTTTGATCATCCATTTTACAGTATTTTAAATTAAAAAATTTTATAAATTTAATTTAAAATTTACCGAATTTTTATTCGCATTTATCGATTATTTAATCGTGAGTCAAAACTATTTTTAAATAGTTTTTCAGGACGCTAATGAGATAGCAGCGCTCTCCTGAACTTGATAAGTCAGGACGCTGATAGTTCATTAGGATGTTAATAACGTTCAAGGATGAATTGAACTAATTTATTAAGACGCTTACTTGTATAGTAGCGGCCACTTTTTTTTTAGTCAGTCTTTGAAGCTGTCAAGACGTTGATTCAGCATCAGCTCACTGAAAGATTTCTTAAGTTCTTCAAAAAATGTATCTTTCAAGACGCTAATTGTGACGCCCCGAAAATTATTTCATCTAACCCATAACCCAATTGCATTTTGCCCAAACTCTATGTGTTGCCTTGATATGTTTGGTGTTTGTTTGATGGTTGTTTAATGTTTGTATATTTGATGCTTGATAATGTATATAAATATGTGCATCATAAATTGTATATGGGTCAAGTTAAATTAAAGTATAATGCATATGTTATTATTTATGCATGGGCCCATTAAACCATGAATTGATGTGTTAGGATTGATTGAATAAAATGATAAATGAAAATGAAAATTTGGTGTATTAAATGGATTGGACATTTAAAATACATGGGAGCATGAGATTGGTTAAAGTACACGTGGTTGGTATGGGTAGTATGAGACCAACACATGTCAAGTTGGTGCATGAGAATGGACAAGTGTCCCATGCCCCATTTCTTTTCTCCAACACATGTCAAGTTGGTGCATGAGAATGGACAAGTGTCCCATGCCCCATTTCTCTTCTCTAATACATGTCAAGTTGGTGCATGAAAATGGACAAGTGTCCCATGCCCCATTTCTCTTCTCCAATACTTGTCAAGTTGGTGCATGAAAATGGACAAGTGTCCCATGCCCTATTTCTCCTCTCCAACACATATCAAGGTTGGTGCATGAGAGTGGACAAGTGTCCCATGCCCTACTTCTCTTCCCCAAGGAAGTCTTAGAGGTTGAGATGAGTAGAGAGAAAGGAAAAAAGAAGAGAAAGGAAAGAAGAAGAGAAAGAAAGAGGGAGTTGCTTTGAGGAAAATCTCTGCAACGTTTTCATCAAAGTGCTGGATGGTGAGGATATATGGTCCGATTGAGCTCAAAATTTGTCAGCAAGTTCGTAGCTTATGGTTATTCATTCTAGTCGGTGGAGATCTTGATCAAAGTTTTTGTCTAAGAGATATATCCTCTCAAACAAAGCTGGTTGGAAAGTCTGGATTTCTCGCGCAGTTTCGATCAAACTAATAGATCTCCTAAATCTACCGTTGGATGGATATGATATTTGGGTATGTGGTTTACAACTGATCTTTCTGCATTAGTCATCTGAATCTGAGTATTTGCAGCAGGAAAGGAGAAATTATCTTATTCGATACTTGTTCATCAAAGTGGGTTATCTTTTCGGTCCACCGTTGGATTGAACGAATTTTTGGACAGAAGGTTTAGTTCTTAACATACTTCAATTTGTACGGCTGATTTTGTGATTAAATATTTCTATTGGTAGATTGATACATCTGAACAGAATATTAAATGAAGAATTGGTAGGGTTGCTTGTATTAGACCTAAATTTAGAATATGAACTTAGACCTTTCCAAATAGCTTGCATGTCAACTATGTTGACCTAGTTGCCATTGTTGATGAACCCATGATGCAAAATCAGTGATATACATGGCTGAACATGGTGACCTAGTGTAAATCGGCAATATGGCCTAAGTATGGAAAACTTCATATTTTAGGGCTTTTGATGCTTTTGGCCTAAAATCATTGAATTGATGCAACTTATGTTTGATTAAGCATGATTAGGGTTGATTATGCTACTGATTTGGTGGTTGTGACCATATCATGGGTTATGCCTACTTGTGATCAAATGGCCCAATTTGAGCATGTTTATGCCTAAGGAATTGAAAATCAGTATTTTTGAATAATAGAATGGTTTATGAATGAGAACTATGGATTAGAGGCCTAAGTTATGTGATTTGAGTTGAATGGTGGGATTATATGAGATTTAGGCCTATTGTCTATATGTGGGTTGATTTAAGGTTGATGTGTAATGTCTATGTGATGAGCATAGAAATTGATGTATGGTTGGATATTGATGAATGCTTCAGGACCTTGATTGGATTGATTCGGTTTGGTGTTCGTGTGTGGTTAGATACTCTCGCGAGGCTTGGTTGTGAGTAGACTTCATTTATGATTATATCTTTTATGTCATCATATCACTTATATATATTGTTTGTTGAAAGCATGAATGTGTTCTAATGTTTTGAATGATGCATTGATTTGAGAAAACCTTATGACTTTGGTTGGGCCCATCTATCTGGCTAATAGGGGGACTTAACCTTGTCATAGGAGCGTTTTAAAAAGGAAATATTTGGGGATGAGAACGGTACGGTGAAATAGACGTGCACTAGTAACCCCAAATAAACATGATTGGGGTCAACGGTACGGTGAAATAGACGTGCACTAGTAACCCCAATGCATGTGGAATGTGGATCCAAATTGATAAGCTTTTACTTGCATCTAACTTATTATAAATGCTTGATATCTATATGTTATGAGCTTTTAATCATGCTACACATTGACATGCATACATGATCTTTATTGATGAGTATTGATAGCATATTTGAATTCTATTCACTGGGCACCGTTGGCTCACCCTCATTTTCCTCTTTCAAGTCCTTCTGTCCCGAATAAGGGCAAAGGAGTAGTAATATCATGAGGGTCTTGCCTGCGAATGAATCCAAGGCCTCGATGTGAGTGGAGAGCAATTTTGATTGAATTGTGTTTGAAATTATGATGTATTATATTTTGGACTATGTAATTATAACACTTACCACATTGTAGTATGGGTGAGTTGAGACTTGTTAGATAGACCATGTGGGCATATGAGGGTTTTTTTGTACCCATAGTTTTGGACTTTATGTGTATGTCAATCTTGATGGACTGTAGGGATTATGACGGTTTTATTTATGGTTCATTTTTATGGAGTATCTCTTGTCTTGGATGATTAATACAGTTGGTAGTTTTGTTTAGTACCTCTTTATATTATATCGTTGTTTGGGATAAGGCTCGTAGGGTCTCAACCACCTCACGAAGGTTGAGAAGTGGTTGGAGATGCCTACGCCGGGTGTCCTGCCCCGGCATTTCGCATATCATTCCTTGCGGGGTTGGTGGTCCGGGGTGCAGGGTCGCCACAAGCTTGGGTTGCACACAGTGCCCCTACCTAAGGTGATGAGTACCCCAATCTCCAGGGCGTACTCCAGCCATTATGGACCCATAATATTGTCCCATCTCGGCTAGCCACGCCACACAAGGACGCCGGTCACCGAGATCATTTGTCCCCACTGTTCATCATGAACAGTGCAGGGCCTCCCCCAGAATCGAACTCGAGACCTCCCTTAAGGAGTTTGATTTCGCATTCTGAGTAACCACTATTCATGATAAACAGTGGGGACAAATGATCTCGATGACCGACGTCCTTGTGTGGCGTGGCTGGCCGAGATGGGACAATATTATGGGTTCATAATGGCTGGAGTACGCCCTGGAGATTGGGGTACTCATCACCCTGGGTAGGGGACACTGTGTGCAACCCAGGCGTGACACTAATAGTTATAAGTTGAATAATCTATGAAGACGCTACCTGAATAGGAGCGCCCTCACCTTTAGGAATCAACTTAGTAACTTTCAGAAAGCTGATTGTCTTTCAGCGTGCTTGTGTTTGGTTTCAAATATTCTTAACTAGTAGGACGCTTACATTGTAGTAGCGCCCTCGTATTATGTCTTATGTTTTCAACTTATAGGACGATTACTCGGAAAGTAGCACCCTCATGCACTTACTGGTTTTAAAACATAGTAGGACGCTAACTGTGCACTAGCGCCCTTAAGGTTAAGTCGTTTAAAGTATCAAAGTACGTCAAGACGCTTACGAGTTAGTAGCGCCCTCACTTAAGTATTCTGCAGGACGCTTATACGTAATGAGCGCCCTCAAGGAACCAGAATGAAAAAAGTTGATATCGTGCGTCAAGACCCTGATTACGGAATCAGGACGCTAATTCAATAATCGTCATTATTCGAACAAGTACACTGCATCAGTTTACTTTTTCAGAACGTACCTTTGCATAGAGTCCTTTTTAAACTTATTAGAGATCTTCTCCGATATATGAATTAAATTTTTCTAAAACTTTCCTCTTTCATGGAATCTGAAAAGAACCAGAATATTAGTGAAAATTGCAGTTGCCATTTTCATATAACATTCTAGCCATTGTGTGTAAACGTTGATATTATTTGAACCTTAAATGTCTAACGACTATGTCCTACTAAGTCTATATATACCAGCACTTAGGACCAAACAACTTGCCAATCATTTTGTATTGTGCCAATACTTTTTGAAAGTTAGTCTGTGTCGAAATGTTTTTCATTTTCTAAACTTTCAAAGTATTTTTCACTAATACCTTTACGTATTTAAATCATACTAAGCTTATTTTTATTCTATCTTTGAAAATCTATTTGATCTGGTATCAACTCAAATTCTCAGCACCGATTCATACTTGGTATTATTCTTGCTGAAGATAGAATTTGGGGTATAGTTCATGAGAAATACAGTTGTACTTGATTTCATATCTTAAGTACTGTATTGAACTATATCAGTAGTTGCGTTAACTACTGATCACTGAACCAGAAGTTTTCATACTTATATTTTATATCTACTTTGAAAATTGTCTGTGTCTTTGATTTACGCTAGTCCTTCAATTTTCAAATCAATGTTTATTTGGTATCATATAATTTTTGATGAAGCACTGATTTTTATATCACATCATTCATGCTTTCGAAACTGCACTTGAACAATACCGAACATTGAAAGGTAAATGACTGTAAGTCTGTTTCATCTTAGCATTACGTATTCATATTTCATATCTTTGTAATGCTATGTAATGAGCTTAATTGTAAAGTGTTTTACTCCGTTAGAACCAACATTATTGTGTTGTAATGCTGGTGTGTTTTTGGACTGAAACAACCAGGATAAGTGAATGTAGTTCACTTAATGATTTCAGGATTGAAATCATGTAAGGTTATCTCTGAACCTATAAAAAAGAAAAAGGTTCATCCTCACCTGCAAGTAGGAAACCAATTCATCCTCATCCCATAAAAGGATAGATGTGCCCTTAACCTGTAAAATGATAGGTTTTCTCTTAACTTGTAAAAGAGAAATGATTATTCGTTAACCCGTAAAAGGAAAACAGTTCTTCCTCATCCCGTAAAAGGAACATGGGTTTCTCTTCATCCCGAAAAAAGAAAATTTGGTTCATCCTTAGCCCGTGAAAGGATAAGTTTGCCTTTAACCTGTAAAAGGGCAGTTGTAATGGTTTGGTTCTCACCCATCAGAAAATCAGTTAGTGGATTGAGAAAATCCTAATCGAGAGATTAGGTAGTGGACGTAGGCTTGGCCGAACCACTATAAATCTTTTGTGTCTCACGTTTGCAATTTAGTATGAGTTCTAATTTTACAATCAGTTCCAATAGACTTATGTATATTACTAAGTTATTGGAAGAGAAATTTAAAATTGACCATCCCACCCAATTCACTCCCCTCTTGGGTAGACCAACAATTGGTATCAGAGCGGGTTCTCTGAAAATATGGTCTAACAACCTAGAGTCTAGATCCTATGGTCAATTTTGTGTCTTAGGATAAAAATCCTAGAACTCATTCTGCCACCTTGTCGTAATCACCTAGGTATGATTATTCCTTCGATATCTTACGAGATATTTTCTATTTAATCATACTCTTCAACGCATGTCTCATATGTCATTCATGCATTTAATGTAATCTCTGTTTTCGATGCCCATTGGCTTGCTCCATAAGTTTCCTTCTTTCTTCACTTTTATTTTGTGCGTGAAATCGTTTTGCATTCATCTTCTTCGTTTTCATCTCCCTCTTCAACTCTCTAATGGCATCCAAAGCTCCTGAGTCTAGGAAAAGAGCTAGAATGGAATCATCTTCCACCTCTAGTGACTTTTCTCTATCATTTTCTTCATCAAATGGATCTGATGAAGAATCCTCAAGGAAAATTGTTCCCAGGAAAAACCATGCGTCTCCATTTCTCTCCGTAAAACCTTTGCCACCGCTTCCAACTACAGCTTCTCTTGAAGAACAATTTACCAAACTAAGTGATTATTTATCCTCTAGCGTTCTAGCCATTCTGGACATGCTTAACGAGCATGAGAACTAGCAGAAAGAGCTTGAACCGAGGCAAAACGTCAGAGAGATCTGATGATGCCACTGTTTGAGGAAAATGAGGAATCTCGTGCTTTGATTGAAAAGGTTGTCCGCGTGAGCACCGCCACTCCCATGGCTCGCAGGACCAACAACCTTCATGGATGTCCTTGATCACTACCAGCGGCTTTCACCGGCTATTTCTTGCGGGATTTCATCCGGAATCCATGGAGGTATGTTGCACAGGAAGAAGGGAAGAAAAGGAAATGGAAGGGAAAGGAAGAGGAACAAGGTTGCTGCAACACCCTTTCTTTGTTGCTGTCACTAGATCCTAAATATAGGGGTCGCTCAGAAAAGAGAAGAAGAATAAGTGAAAGCAAAGAAGAAAAAAAAAGGGAGAAGTCTCACCGTGGTTGCTTTGTTGGTTCTCCGACATCGTTTCCACGTTTCTTGGTTACTGGTTTGAGAGAAGAGGAGCATGAAAGAGATGAAAGAGACGGCTGAGGTGCATAAGTGTTATACATATTATTATTAAGTCTAGGGTTTAATGATGAGCATGTTCCATGATAGGAAGGTTAATAATATTGGAAATTTGCCATAATTTTGTATTGAAAAACTTGCCAAGATTTCTTTGGTATGATTAGTAATTGATTCCTTAAAGGAATGCGAGAATAATGTTGATATTGAAAGAAAATAATAGGAAGGGAGCTGATGTTGTTTCCCTCACGTGAATACGTAAATACCCTTGAGATTTTTGGGGTATTACACACAGTTTGAATCAAGTGAAATTTTATTTCTCTTTTATTTCTTTTTCTTTTTCTTTTTTTCTTTTTTTAATTTCACTGATTCAAGCACTCCTACTTCAATCTCTGCCTTATTAATCTGCACCACGCACTAGGTTCTTCTACGACAAACGACAACACACAACGAGAACGCCCTTTCTTGCAATTGGAAGTCACTATTGTCACGACCGCACAAAGCACTACACAATACCAATTAATGCCTCTATGCGCACCGAGATCACAGTAACGGATTTACTGAACACTGATTCCTTCAACTGCGATCAACCGTGACAATAATTCAACCTGCTCTGATACCATGATAATAATACAAAGATAAAAAGAAGAATATTAGGGTTTCATAATGTTGTTATTCAAGCGTCAAAAGAATAAATACAATGAAGATAAAGTAGGCTTATATAGCCTAACAAAGAAGTTACTAAACTACCCTACTCTAATAGTAAAATTACCTAAATATAATATTACTCTAATAAGTTTCACATTCATTTTAATTATTTTATTATTAGTGTCTAATGCAAAAGTTGCTGAAAATAATAACTTTTTTATAACTAAATCATTTTTATTTTTTGTTGGACATCATATGTTGAATTGGGACTCTTATAGAATTTTTCGTTTTGAATGGACTAAGACTCAATCATTCAAAAGTGAGTAGGAAGTGTTGTGGATAGATTAAGGCTCTCATAATTAGATCAAAGGATTTTTATAATAATAAAAATTTCTTAAAATAGGTCCAAAAATGATATTAGTTTCACATTCATTTTAATTATTTTATTATTAGTGTCTAATGCAAAAGTTGCTGGAAATGACAACTTTTTGATAACTAAATCATTTTTATTTTTTGTTGGACACCATATATTGAATTGGGACTCTTATAGAATTTTCAGTTTAGAATGGAGTAAGACTCAATCATTGAAAAGTAAGAAGAAAGTGTTGTGGATAGATGAAGGCTCTCATAATTGGATCAAAGGATTCTTATAGTAATAGAAATTTCTTAAAACATGTCCAAAAATTATATTAGTTTCACATTCATTTTAATTATTTTATAGTTAGTGTCTAATGCAAAAGTTGTTGAAAATGACAACTTTTTGATAACTAAATCATTTTAATTTTTTGTTGGACATCATATGTTGAATTGGGACTCTTATAGAATTTTCCGTTTAGAATGGACTATGACTCAATCATTGAAAAGTGAGTTGAAAGTGTTGTGGATGGATTAAGGCTCTCATATATAATTGGATCAAAGAATTCTTATATTCATAGAAATTTCTATATTAGTTTCACATTCATTTTAGAGAAAGATGAGAAGCTTTATATTCTAAATTATATGACTTGAGAAGGCATCATTTTCCCTCTAATTTCTCTTTCAACACATTTCCTTTTTTTGTTAGTCCTTATTTGTTTGTTTGTGGTTATTTTCAGGTATTGAAAGAATTTGCATTTCATAGGTAACAATTACCATCACTTTTATTTAAAATTTAAATTATTATCTTACATGCAAAGTGCAAGTCCCAATATTATTTTCTTAATGATATCCCAACAATTACCATATCTTTTATTTGCATTTCATATGTTGTCTCATTTTGTTCTTTTCTTAATTTTCCATTTGCTTGTAGATTTGAAGAGTTAGACAAAAGTTGCTAGTACCATACCAAGATGGATAAAGAATGGGTCAAGCTAAGCAAACAAATGGTGTATTATTCAGCTGATAAGGAATCTTACACGGAGAAAGAACTTGACATACCACTTTTGATGCCGGATGGCCAAGTCTTTTGTGCCAAAGTCCAAAAGCAAATGAACTAGTAGATACATGGCAAGAAGAAGAATCAGCAATAGCAACATTACAGTTAGAGACCAAACCAGAAGCAACCTGATCAGATGTCTGATATTAATGACTTGATTAGAAGCCTTATTTGCAGTGAGACGAAACTTGTAAAGACCATCACTAACCGTCCCTTGCTATAGAACCTCCTTGGTTGTAGGTCCTTCACAAAACAGAAAGAAGGATGAAACTCAAAGAAAACTTTGTTATCTCTAGCAAATTGAGAAATAGAGATGAGGTTCTTGGTTATGGATGGCACATGAAGTAAATTTCTAAGAACTAGCATCGTAGAATTTGATTGTAATGAAGAAATAGTAGAAGATCCAACATGAGAAATGGTTAAACCTGCTCCATTGCCCATTTGAATTCTGCCTGAGCTGAGATATTCCGTGCCAAAAGACAAGTTATTCAGATCATTAGTGATGTAGTTTGTTGCTCCGGAATCTGGATACCAACAATTATCATTCACCATGTTTGGAGTAGCAACTATTACAGTCATGACATTTGTTGATCCAGAACCAGTAGATGCAGCAACATTGGAGTTGGAAGAGTTACTAGATGAACCACCATTATCATTGTTACTGAAACCAATAAAAGATATATCAAAACGATAATAGCATTTATGACCAGTATGACCAGTTATTCCACATAGTTGGCATTGGATCTTGTTGCTGTTCCACTTGCCACGACCTCTTCCAAAGTTATTTCCACCAGAGCCTCAACCAGTACCTTGGACCTGATTACCACCATGACCAAGCTAGGTTTTCTTTGTAAGATTAGCAAACATCTGAGTATCTATAACCACAGTATTCTACATGATTCTACTCTCTGTCACAAGAGAAGAAGAGCAGATGTAGCTTTGAGTGTATACGGCTCATCTCTGGATGTAATCACTGTGATAAAAGATTCATATTCACTTCCCAATCCACCAAGAATGGAAAGAACTTGATCGATTTCAGAAACTGGATGTCCAGACGCAGCTAGAACATCACAGAGTGATTTCATCTTGGTGATATGCTCTCTCATTGAGAGATTTCCCTTCTTCTGTGTTTGAAGAAGGTACTTATAATGTATGACTTTTGCATTAGCTCGAGATGCAAATAATTGCTCAACTGTAGTTCAAATCTCAAAAGCAGTGTTGCAGCCAACAAGTTGTGGCAAGAAAGTAGTACTCACATAAGCAAGTAACCAAGACACAAGAAGTTGATCTTGGCGATGATGCATAATAAAAACTGGTTTCAGAATTGTTTCACCAGTCTCAGATCTGATGATTTATGTTAGAACTAGCTGAGTGCCATGTATAAAGCCTTCAAGACCATATCCAGTAATTGCAACACTAACTTGGTGCTTCCATAGGAGATAATTATTCCCTCCAACTTCACTGTAATCAATTGATTTAAAGAACTTGTGATCTGGTTTGTGGATCCAACTGATCCAAAAGATCCAGATGATGATGGCGATGCTACCAGACGCCATTTCTTACAACTTTACCAGTAATCAATGGTGTGAGCAACAGAAGTAGAAGTATTAGAGTGAGCTTGATAGCTCTGATACCGTGTCAAACCTTTAGAAACAAATCAAGAAAACAGAGAAATAAAGAAGAGAATGACAGATTCTTCATTCATTGAAAAGAATTGTACAAGACAATAACTATATATATGCAATAGCAATAACTAACTTAGTGACATAACAAAAAGTATAACAGAATTTGTTACATGAGCTAACAGTTAACTGATCTTTAGCTAACATCCTAACTTTATAATAATAAATGCATCAAATAAAATTAATATTAAAGTAATTATTTTGTTTCATTATTGAATTATATTATTTTCAACCTATATAATGTAAAGTACATACAGTACTGCTGTTAATACAAATTCTAAACAGATTTCTAATACCCATTTTCATTATATTTCTATGTTTTAAATGAAAAGAGGTAAATACACATAACATGTTATAATTAAAGGAGAATGCTAATTAATTGCATTTTTTATGCATCTCTAGATGATGTGGCCACGTTAAATGCTAAAATTAATATCAATTTAGACTACTTTTTTAAAACCCCATAATGCCCTTACCACTCTTTCTTTTCTAACCTTTTTAAAACATTTGCCATGCCTGGTTACTTGCATGAGCATGGTTAAAGGGCTTTTTTGTTCTTTTTTATATTTTTATCCAGAAAAAGGTGTGCAAATTTTTTTTTATCTGCAAGTTACTAATACGAAATTCTGATTATATTAGTTAGCAATTTCATCAAATTGTTACCCATTAATATAAAAAAGAAGAAAAAAATAAGTAAGAATTGCAATCAATTTCATTTTTCTATATTTTTATCCCAAATGTTTTTTTTTTTTGGAAGAAGAAAGAAAAAAAAAAGTAAGAACTTTTTTTTTCTTATATACAAATAAATTTTACATCCAGTTGAATAAAAAAAAGAAAATTATTTGAAGAGAAAATGAACCAACAATGTATATCATTGAGTAAAATTTCTACATTGATGGGTTGCAATTCTTATGTTAAATACACAAATGAAATTGTAACTAATAATCTTGTAACAATAATTTGCGTGGATAAAAAAATAAAATAAAATTGCACACTATTTTCTTTATAAAAATATTAAAATAAATAAATAAATAAATAAATAAAAGGCCTTAACTATACCCATACAAGTAGCCTTGCATGGCAAATGTTTTAAAGTGGTAGAAAAGAAGTTTTAAAGTGGTAGAAAAGAAAGAGTGGTATGCACATGCATTAATAATCTAACTGTAAAATAATATAAATTACATGTTCATGTATACTGAATTATTTATTATATATCTTGAGATGTATAAACCACACACATTCAATGGACATGAACATGTAGTTATAATGTAGTTGTATTATTTTACAATTAGATTAGTATTTTTCTTAAAAATATATATATAAATTGACATTAATTTTAGCATTTAATGTTGGAGTTGTATAAAAAATGCAACTACAGCATTTAGATTAGCATTCTTTTCTTCATAATTAAATAGGTTAGAATTATAAAATATAAACTTAAGCTTTAAAAAGTGGAAGAAAGGTAGAAAGTTAATTTGATTTAATTATTACATTATTTGTTAAATATTAAAATAATATTTTAAAATTAAAATTAAGAATAAGATATTAAGAACATTTACGGAAGAATGACAAAAAGGATTACAGAGTAAGCCTTAAAACTTTTGGCATTATATATATAGTATAAATATGTTATTGAATTAAAAAATTATAAAGATCTTGGATAAGCACAATAATGGAAAGCATACAAGACAAACTCGAATTCCCAAGAAAGGCTAAAAAAAAATAGAAAACCACACCCGAAGACCAATTTTTTGGTAGCTAGAGGTGTACAACAAACCGATTAACTCCATCAACTAGATCAACTGGACCAAATCGAATGAATTAGATTAGGTTGGTCATAATATTGGAGTTGGGCAATCGAATGAATTAGATTAGGTTGGTCATAATATTGGAGTTGGGCTAAGTTAGAATTTGGCCTAATCAATCTAATCCAGCCCAACCCATCTACTATCATTAATAATTAATTTATAAAATAATAGAATTAACTAATCGTAGATCTCCTAGAATCTATTTATTTTAATATCATCATTTCTCTGTATGGATGTCTTGAAAACTTTAAATTAGAAAAAAAATAAAATTCCTTAACCTTTATTCACATTATAAGGTATATTATCAAGAAAGTTCAATAACTTTACTGTTGTTTTTCTTCCAATCAACCTATATTAAATTAATGATTCCAAGTTAACTCAAAGTAGTGGAGTTGAGTTGAGTTTTTAGGAGCCTCTTAGGTTAGGTTAAGTTGGGCTTGTTAAGGTTAATTTGGGGTTAGTTATTTATAATGCTTTCCTTAAAAAAAAAAAAAAAAAAAAAAAAAAGCTATTTATAATGCTTCATTTTGTAGCTAGTTGTTTAAATGCCCCTAAATCCTTCTTCAAACGGTACTCAGAATCTGATACGAGGCTTTCGTATCCATTGAACCTGACCTACTTTACCGAAATCCCGTCTAAAGGGCGAATCAAGGCCATTTTCGTCAATTCCGTGTTTTATTATTCCAGGTGATGTGGACAACACTTTCCGTTCTTCGAGAAAGTTTCATCTTAATAGCTTAAAAATAAATAAATAAAATATTTGTATAATGACATATCTAGTCAACCAATCAAAGAGAGCCACATCTCTGGGTGCTGCAGTTATATCATCTGTAGCACGCAACCGAGCATGACTCCGATCGTCTGCGGAGCCAAGTTGGGCCGACGATAATGCTTCCTCCAGTTGCTTTGCTTGGCGTGGGAAGTGATGTCATAAGGTTCCTTTTTAATATTGTTAGGTTTGTCCTGGCATTACTACGGGGCTGGAGTGAGTCGTGGACATTTGTAAAATAATATATTTTTAATTGATTATTTAATATAAAATGTTTTATAAACGTTAGTTGTCAATGCTATTTTTCGACGTTGACACCTAATACTTTTAGATATTTTAGAAATACATGTGTATTGTATAATATTCCTAACATCTAAGAGTATTAGGTGTTAATGTCAAGAAATAATATTGGCATTTAGAATACATATAACATTACTCTTTAAAAACCTCGAACTTACCCGATTGGTTTGGCATCTAAACCCCATGTTAATAATAGTTTGTATTTGGCTCACAAATTATTCACAATATTTATATTTGGTTCATAAATTTACCTCATATAGTATAAAGAGATTAATTTTTAAACTAAATAAATAATAGATTTCAAAATTTAATAAAGTTTCCTAATTTATGGGATTTAGGGTTTCTTCATCTCATTGATGATATAAGATGGTTATAGAATCTCCAAGCCTACCTATCAATGCCTATGTATTATTTTCCAGAAAGATTGTGAAAGAGCTAAAGCTTAGAAATCCAAACAGTGATTAAAGATTCCGCAAGTTCCAAGTGTCTAAGGTATAATTTCATTATTTTATTCTTTAACCCCACACCTCAACACTCGCATTATATATAAAAAAGTGAGTATATTCTCCCATATGTGGGACTTGGACCATGTCTTAGGTTATATTTAATACAGGTCTGAATCTCATGTGTTCTCATGTCCGACAAAACTTTATCTTCCTTAAGTGTAAGAACTACTAAGAGCTTGTAAAAATGGCCACGACTTACGAGCAAGAAAAAGCTAAGTAGGAGGGGAGGATGAACAAAGGAAAGCGAGTGACAACTTTCATATAGCAGGGTAACAAAAAGCCCTATCAAACATTCGCCCAACCCTCCCACCCTTTCTACCATGAACCTCTGCCCCAGTACGTTTCACCAATAATTTAACCAACTCATCATTTTCATTTTCAATATCGATGACCACGATGGTAAATGACAACACTAATCGAATTTCAAAGGCGAAATTCCTTTAAGGGAGATAGAGTGTAATACCACAGGAATTAGATTTGTAGATAAAAATACCAAAGAAAACCAAATAGACATAGAAAATAACCCAAGGAATACGTTCCAAAAAACATTCCCATGAGGAACGTTCCCTAACGCTTTTACGCCCCTATAATTAGGGGGGTCCCCTCTCACTTTCATCATTCGACCCCCGATCGCTCTCTTCTAGAAAGTTGCCAATCTCCGACATTTGAAACTCAGTGTATACTCCAAGGTGGGAATGAAGGCATAAGTTTGCGTGCACTATGACTTTTTATAAAGTTAATATACACTTGTTCATAATGTCTGATACTCACATAATCAACTTCATGCCTGAGGAACCTATGACGGCTTCTGGAGATCTTTTATATTATGTTTGTTGGCCCAATATAACCGTCCAAGAGGGGGGTGAATTGGACTTTGCGAATTTTCGCGTTACCTTTATAATATTTTAATTAAACAAAAAATATGCGCAGTCGGTAACAATCTAAATATCAAATGCAGGAAAATAAATTGACACAAAGAATTTAGAGTGGTTCGGTTCACCTTGGACTTACGTCCACTACTCAATCGCACCGACCAAGATTTTTCAATCCACTATTGGCTAATCACTTACGGGCAGATTAAAAGCCATTTACACTAATCAACACCAGGGCCTGATTAGAAAGCCATTATAACCCTAACCTACACAAGGGCTCAATTAGAAAACCACAGTCTAGCCTACACTGGGGCTTGACTAGTAAGCCACAACTTGTAACCCACTTACAGGCGTGGTTACGTGCCGTACAAAGTTTGGTAATATCTCGGTTGACTTAACCAAGTCAACAATACATCAAGATTACAAAGATATAGAGAAATGAATAACAATACTCTCAACAATTTAAGCTTACAATCTTGATTGAGTCAACAATCACTATTCCAACCATTATGATTCTTAATGAAGTGCAATGTTGAAAATATGAGTAATTTAATCGATTAAACTAATGATAAAAACAATAAGTACAATACATGTGAGACGATAAAACCATGCAAAGTTGACGAGATGAATGCACGTTGAACATTGATCAAAATATGTATGATAATGTGGTGACCCCGCACCCCGGACCACCAACCCCGCAAAGAATGGCGTGCAAAATGCCGGGGCGGGACGCTCGACGTAGGCATCTCAAACCAGTCCTCAACCCTTGTGAGGTGGTTGAGACCCTACGAGCCTTATCCCAAACAATGACATAATATAAACAGGTACTAAACAAATCGATCTCTCGCTTCGGTGGTAATCCTGGAAGATCTGCAGGGAACACATCTGGAAAGTCCCTAACGATGGCAATATCCTCAAGTATCACCTCACTAGTCTCTTCCTCATCAGGCACTAACCCAGCCAAGATCTCCCTATCTCCATCAGTCACAATTCTACCCCTTGTGACTGTCTGGTCTGAAGCTCTACCCTATAGTGTAAACACTGGGTGTCCGGGGATCTGGAAAATGACTATCTTCGCGAAACAGTCGACAACTGCATAATAAGCCGTGAGCCAATCCATCCCTAGAATTGCATCAAAACTCTAAAAACTTTAGGACTCGAAAGCCACCAGTCCTCTGCATCACTCTTCAGTGTGTGAGCAGCACATAAGACCTGAGACTCCTCATCAAGCTCTAAGGAGCTACTAATTTTCTCGACATTCTTCAGCCAATCTTCGGCCTTCTTCAAGTCAACCCCACCAGTGAATTCTTTAGGCTTTAGCTTCATAAACTTCTCTAGATGTTTGATCCGCCGATTAGTGGGGTTCTCCACAACAATAGGAGCAGGTGTAGGCATAGGCTGAGATACAGCCATCTGAGGTCTTGCCGCCCCTGCAGCTCCATTAGCCCTGGCCACCTCGGCCTCACTAGTGCCCGCCACCTGATGTATTGTCTGGGGAGACTGTCGAGCAACAGCCTCGACTTGCTGCACCAATGCCTGTATCTGTGCACTCTGGGCTGCCATCAAGCGGCCCTATGCCTGAATGATCTCTTCCATCCTCCCCATCCGGTCATCATCGGATGGCCTTGTGCGGCTGTCTCAATCTCCCGCTCCTCCTCATGACACTGAGAACTAGAGATACGAGCAACCATCACACATTAAAGAATTTTAAACATTAACAAAGCCTCATAACTACCCATATCATATAATACACACAGAAAATATGATAGTAAGACTTTTAAGTTAGTTTTTTTAAGCTTTTTAACCACCTAAAGCTCTCACCCAATTCCTAGGTCAAAGTCATCTAAGTCCAATACATAGACCAAACCTAGTAAAATTGGGCTTTGATACCAACTGTGGCGACCCTGCAGCCCGGACCACCAACCCCGCAAAGAATGCCGTGCGGAATGCCGGGGCGGGACGCCCGGCGTAGGCATCTCAAACCAGTCCTCAACCCTCGTGAGGTGGTTGAGACCCTACGAGCCTTATCCCAAACAATGACATCTTATAAACAGGTACTAAACAAAACTACCAACCGTATTAATCATCCAAGACAAGAGATACTCCATAAAAATGAACCATAAATAAAACCATAATCCCTACAGTCCATCAAGATTGACATACACATGCAGTCCAAAACTATGGGTACAAAAAAAACCGTCATATGTCCACATGGTCTATCTAACAAGTCCCAACTCACCCATACTACAATGTGGTAAGTGTTATAATTACATAGTCCAAAATATAATATATCATAATTTAAAACACAGTTCAATCAAAATGCCTCTCAACTCACATCGAGGCCTTGGATTCTCTCGCCGGCAAGGCCCTTAAGATATGACTACTCCTTTGCCCTTATTCAAGACAGAAGGACCTGAAAGAGGGAAATGAGGGTGTGAGCCAACGGTGCCCAGTGGATAGAATTCAAATATGCTATCAATACTCACCAATAAATGTCATGTATGCATGTCAATGTGTAGCATGATTAAAAGCTCATAACATATAGATATTAAGCATTTATAATAAGTTCGATGCAAGTAAAAACTTATCAATTTGGATCCACATTCCACATGCATTGGGGTTACTAGTGCACGTCTATTTCACCGTACCATTCTCATCCCCAATCATGTTGATTTGGGGTTACTAGTGCACGTCTATTTTACCGTACCGTTCTCATCCCCAAATATTTCCTTTATAAAACCCTCCTATGACAAGGTTAAGTCTCCCTATTAGCCAGATAGATGGGCCTAACCAAAGTCATAAAGTTTTCTCAAATCAATGCATCATTCAAAAGATTATGACACATTCATGCTTTCAACATACAATATATATAAGTGATATGATGACATAAAAAATATAATCATAAATGAAGTCTACTCACTACCAAGCCTCGCGAGAGTATCTAACCACACACGGACACCAAACCGAATCAACCCAATCAAGGTCCTGAAACATTCATCAATATCCAACCATACATCAATTTCTATGCTCAATCACATAGACATTACACATCAACCCTAAATCAGCCCACATATAGACAATAGGCCTAAATCCCATCTAATCCCTTCATTCAACTCAAATCACATGACTTATGCCTCTAATGCATAATTCTCATTCATAAACCATTCAATTAATCAAAAATACAAATTTTCAATTCCTTAGGTATAAACATGCCCAAATTGGGTCACTTGATCACAAGTGGGCCTAACCCATGATATGATCACAACCACCAATTCAGTAGCATAATCAACTCTAATCATGCTTAATTAGACATAAATTGCATCAATTCAATGATTCTAGGCCAAAAGCATCAAAAGCCCTAAAATATGAAATTTTTCATACTTACGCCATATTGCCTATTTACACTAGGTCACCATGTTCAGCCATGTATATCACTAATTTTGCATCATGGGTTCATCAACAATGGCAACTAGGTCAACATAGTTGACATGCAAGCTATTTGGAAAGGTCTAAGTTCATATTTTAAATTTAGGTCTAATACAAACAACCTTACAAAATTTCCATTTAATATTCTGTTCAGATGTATCAAGCCGCCAACAGAAACACTTAATCACAAAATCAACCGTAGAGATTTAAGTATGTTAAGAGGCAAACCTTTTGTCCAACAATCACCTCAATCCAACGGTGTACTGAAAGATAAGCCTCTTTGATGAACAAGTCTCTAATCAGACAATTTCTTCTTTCCTTCTGCAAATACTTGAACTCAGATAACTATATCACACAAAATACTTGACCCACCAACATCTCAACCGTTCATAATACAGAACAATCAGTTGTGAACCACCTTCTAAAATATCATATCCATCCAACGGTAGATTTAGGAGATCTATTAGTTTGTTTTAAACAGGGCGAGAAATCCAGACTTTCCGACCAACTTTGTTTGGGAGGTTATATCTTTCAAACGAAAACTCCAATCGAGATCTCCACCGACCATAATGAATATCCATAAGATACAAACTTGTTGACATAGTTTGAGCTCAATCGGACCATATTGCACTAAGATCCATACTTTGATGAAAACGTTGTTGAGACTTCCCTCAAAGAAACTTCCTCTTTCTTTCTCTTCTTCTTTCCTTTCTCTTCTTTTTTCCTTTCCCTCCACTCACCTCACTCTCTAGGACTTCCTTGGAGAAGAGAAGTGGGCATGGGACACTTGTCCACTTTCATGCACCAACTTGACATGTGTTGGAGAAGAAAAATGGGGCATGGGACACTTGTGCACTCTCATGCACCAACTTGACATGTATTGGAGAAGAGAAATGGGGCATGGGACACTTGTCCATTATCATGCATCAACTTGACATGTGTTGGTCTCATGCACCAACTTGACATGTGTTGAAGAAGAGAAATGGGGCATGGGACACTTGTCCATTCTCATGCACCAATTTAACATGTGTTGGTCTCATACTACCCATACCAACCACATGTACTTTAACCAATCTTATGCTTGCATGTATTTTAAATGTCCAATCCATATAATACACCAAATTTTTTTATTCTCATTTATCCTTTTATTCAATCAATCCTAACCCATATCAATTCATGGTTTAATGGGCCCATGCATAAATAATAACATATGCATTATACTTTAATTTAACATGACCCATATACAATTTATAATGCACATATTTATATACATTATCAAGCATCAAATATACAAACATTAAACAACCATCAAACAAACACCAAACATATCAAGGCAACAAATAGAGTTTGGGCAAAATGTAATTGGGTTATGGGCTAGATGAAATAATTTTCGGGGCGTCACAGATAAACAATTACGACTAAGTACTAGCATGATTATCAAACTAAAATATATGCATGCATGATAATAATGAACTATGTGAATGATTTTAAAAAGATGCAAATCATGTGTGGTTGGAACAAGTAATTGTTACTCTACAACATTAAGATTCTAAGAAAGTAATACAACCATGAAGCTCCTGAATCTTCTTGAAGTTTCCTTCCACATACTTTAACATTGCAGATGAATCCATTAGATATATCTAGTTAGCACTGAAACAACTACGTCAAAGAGATTAGATAACATAGGTATGTTGTTTGCAATCATCAAAACAAAACTGGGCGAGAGTAGTTACATCAACAATGTCCCAACACTTGGAGATCTCACCTTGACCTTCATTTTATGCATGGGCCTAAATCATGAAGTTCATCTCTGATGTTAATGGTATGAGTAATGGAAACGGCTTAATCTATGAGGCTTGTACCTAGTTGTTATTCCATGTATTCCTATGAGTTAGGTGAAATGTTGCACCTTGAGTTGTACGCTCAATTGTTTCCATTGGGATGTCCATGCATGGGTCTAAACTCTTCTCAGCCTTTGAGCTTGGGGAACAAAATTAAATCGGTTGTGTAACCTGGACACCCCAGAAACTTAACTCATTTGTTGAGTTGGAGTTGATGATAAACTATCAGCTGTGAAGCCTAAAGAAACTACAAAAATTGAGTTGGTTGTGTATCCAGATCATAACGACAAAGCTTAACTCAGCTTTTGAGCCTGGATCACAATAATAAGAAATCTGCTATGGTGCCTGAGAGAACTGCATGCCTGACATAGATGTGGAACTAGGGTATAACTTAGCTCGACTTAAGTCTGGAGCTGTGTATTAGCCCAGATATGTCCAAGAGGGGGGTTAATTGGACACTAAGCAGATTTTAACTTTTCTTAAAATTGTGTGGAATAATGAAAGCAGATTATAAGCAATCAAATACAACAAATGTAAATGAGATAATGCAAGCATGATTTATAGTGGTTCGGCCGCGCCTACATCCACTACATAACCTCCTCAGTTAGGATTTGGTCAAACTCCACTATGGACTTTCTTTCGGGTAAAGATCAAACCGGTACACTTTTTCAACTTACGGGTGTGAGAACTATCGTTTCTCAACTTACGGGTGTGAGAAGACTGTTTCTCAACTTTCGGGTGTGAGATGACCGTTACAACTTCGAGCAACACTTGCTCTTGCCAAGTGACTAACCAGTCACTGCAAATTTAATACAATATGAGATATGATTCCCTTTACTTAGAATCAAAGTAATACTTACAAAGCTTTGAATTGAACCTTCTGTGATCACAGATTCAACAAAATATGTATGATGAAGTTTATGCTGGAAACAAGTTCAAAGAGCTTTTGTCTTCTTCAATAGATTGTCAAAATAATGAAGATGAAGTTCAAACAATCCAGAAGACTTTACGTTTTTCTTTCAAAAGATCGTAAGATCAAGTACAAGTGAAAGACGACTAACTTTCAAAAAGTGTTTTGGTACAAGTGAAAACTGTTAATACGTTTTGAATGAATATCAATTTTCATATATCATTAGTAGCTTTTCTGCTCTAAGGCAACACGTATATATAAGAATAACAGAAGTGCAATGGACTTGATAATTTTGGCGCTCTAGGTTATTTCAAATGCAATGTATACTTTCTTTCCAGAAATGGATCAATTCAGCTCAATGCACATTATAATGATAGCACCTGAATCATCTGATCCTTTCACAAAAAGAGAATGTTCTGACATGCTTTTAGAACGTTCAAAAAGTTTTTAAAAAGTTGTTGTAAGATTCTGAAAAGTTCTGAAAAGTATTTGTACGGTTCAGAAGAAAGTAACAGAAATGGTGCTCTTGTCAGACCAGTAACATTTGTTGAATTAGCGCTTTTTCACATAATATCAACTTTTGTCGTTTTGTTCCTTGAGGGCGCTCATGGAGCATAAGCGTCCTGTTGTACATTGAAGTGAGGGCGCTACTAAGTCATAAACGTCCTGACTTACTTTGACGATTTAAACGACTCAAAACATGAGGGCGCTACTTCACAGTTAGCGTCCTATTTTGTTTTCAAAACATTGAACACACGAGGGTGCTACTCAAACTGAAACTAAGTTAGCGTCTTGACATTCTCAAAGGTTGATTAAAGAAAGGTCGCTACTTACAAGTAAACATCCTTGTTAATCTGTTCAATTCAACCTTGAGTTTCATAATATTTTATCAGCGTCTTGACTCATTAAGTTCAGGTGGGCGCTGCAAAATCATTAGCGTCTTGAAAGACTTTATAAAGACGATTTTTGATTTCTCGATTAAATCTTGATAAAACATAGTGTAACCGGATTAAATCGAATATGCAAAACTATCGATTAAAACATGTAGGCATACATATCGCTGAATCATATGACATAAAAGGTCCTACAACCTATCATAATCTAATCATACAACCGAATATCTTCAAATGATCATGGTCTCCAAGAGGATCTATAATACGTTCACCATGCATCATTGATTCTTTGAAACCTTCAAGTGAGATTAAATATGCCATATGTGCAGTAATATCATAAACAGAATGTGGTTTGTAATCATCAAAATATCTTTCATATTAGAGACATATTCTCGTAAGGGACATGAGGATAATTTGTTCAACAATCTCCCCCTTTTTGATGATTTCAAATACATTACTATAGGCTTTGAAGCAAGCTAATAAAATAATGTGTGTATGCATGAAATGCAATACAAATGATCCTTGATTCATATGATATGAGTGTAATTCCAAGGATTGTACATAGAATGTCACTAAGACTCCCCCTTAGTGTTAAACTCCCCCTGAAGATATGATGTTTCAATGATATTACTTCTCCCCCTTTGGAAATATCAAAAAAGAGTAAAGTATCATGAAATATGTCTCCCTCCATATAGAGGTAAGCATCACAAATCATTCTTAGAGAACATGCCAAGTTCTCTTCGAATGTGAACAAACTGATCTTTTGGTAAGGCTTTAGTAAATATGTCGGCCAATTGTTCTAATGTGAGATAATATGACTTCTTCATTTTGCACATGATCCCGTAAAAAGTGATGTCTTATTTGAATATGCTTAGTTCGGGAGTGCAATACAGGATTTTTAGAAATGTTAACAACACTAGTATTATCACACAAAATCTCAACACATGGAATAAATATTTGATAATCCTGAAGTTATTGTTTCATGTAAAGAACCTGAGAACAACAACTTCCAGCTGCAACATAGTCTGCTTCAACTGTGGATAGTGCCACAGAGTGTTGTTTCTTGTAAAACCAAGAAATCAAAGAATTTTCAAGAAAGTGACAAAATTCGGAGGTACTTTTCCTATCAGTGAGACTATCGGCATAGTCAGTGTCTACATAACTTCTGAAATCAAATGTAGTACCTTTGGAATACCAGATTCCTAAGTGTGTTGTGCCATTTATGTATCTGAATATTCGTTTGACACACTTTAAATGAGATTCTTTAGGTTCTGCTTGAAATCTTGCAGAAAGGCAGACACTGAACATAATGTCAGGTCTACTTGCAGTTAAGTACAACAGACTTCCAATCATACTTCTATAAAGTTTTGAATCAATTGATTTACCTTTTTCATCCTAATCTAATTTGATTGCCGAGGTACAGGGAGTATCCATTGATTTCAAATTGTGGATTTGAAACTTTTTTACTATTTTCTTAGCATACTTTGATTGGCTTATGAAGGTGTCTTCTGGCATTTGCTTAATTTGTAAGCCGACAAAGTATGTAAGTTCTCCCTTCATACTCATTTCAAATTCCTTCTGCATTAATTTAGAAAACTCATCACATAGTTCTTTATTTGATGCACCAAAAATGATATCATCCACAAAAATTTGAACAATAAGCATATTGTCATTCTGATGTTTGATAAACAAAGTTGGATCAAGTTTTCCTTTTTGAAACTTATGATTTAAAAGAAATGAACTCAGTCGATCATACCAAGCTCTTGGAGCTATCTTAATCCATATAAGGCTTTGTGGAGTTTGAACACATATTCCGGATCTTGAGCATCCTCAAACCCTGGAGGTTGTTCCACATATACCTATTCATTGATGTATCCATTTAGAAAAACACTCTTTATACCTATTTGGTATAAGAGAAAATCCTTATAACAAGCATAGGCAAGTATCATCCTTATTGCCTCTAATCTTGCTACTGGGGCAAAGGCTTCTCCGAAGTCTATTCCTTCTGCTTAGTTGTACCCTTGTGTAACCAATCTAGCCTTATTTCGAACAATGATACCTTGTTCATTCTTTTTGTTTCTAAAGATCCATTTGGTTTCTATAATAGATTGATGAAAAGGTCTAGGAACTAATTCTCATACTTTGTTTTGCACAAAGTGTCATAGTTTTTCTTGCATAACAAGAATCCAATTTTCATCTTTCAATACTTCCACTTTATTGGTTCAAATTGTGATACAAAAGTAACAAGCTCCTGATTTTTTGAATTGAAGCTCTAGTGGATACACCCTTTCATGGATCTCCTAAAATTGGATCTTGGGAAAGACCTTGAAGCAGTCTAGAATTTTTAGAAGATTCTAAAGATGGTTCAGGTTCAAGATCTATAATCTTAGTTGTCTTGGGTTCATCATCATCAAAATTTAATTGTTTAAATTCCTCCTCAAGACTTTTCTTATTTTCATTTTCATCAAAATTTACGTGAATTAATTCTTCTACAGTTTGATTACATTTGTTGAAGACTTTGTAGGCTCTACTATGAGAAGAGTATCTTAAGAATATTCCTATGTCAGACTTAGGTTCAAACTTATCTAGATTATCTTTATCATTAAGAATAAAACATTTGAATCCGAATACTCAGAAGTAACTAATGTTGGGTGCTCTACCATTCCATAGTTCATATAGAGTTTTATTCAAATCTCTTCTGATTAGAACTCGGTTCATCACATAGCAGCCAATGTTAATAGCTTCACCCCAAAAATGATTTGCAGGGTTATACTCATTAAGCATTGTTCTACACATCTCTTGCAGAGTTCTATTCTTTCTTTCAACTACACCATTTTGCTGTGGTGTCCTAGGGGCTGATAGATGGCGACTGTAATCTTGATTGTTACAAAATTCTACGAGATTTTTATTGACAAATTCACCACCTTCATCACTCATAATTATGTTGATTTTGTAACCCTTTTCATTTTCGACTTTCTTACAGAATTTTATAAATATTTCACATGCATAAGATTTATGGGCTAATAGAAATACCCATGTGAATCGATAAAGTCATCAACAATCACAAACACATATGATTTGCCACCTAGGCTTTGGGTTTTGGTTGGTCCGAAAAGATCCATGTGAATCAGTTCGAGAGCTCTAGAGGTTGATTGATGCCTCTTGTTCTTAAATGATGATCGGGTAGGCTTACCAAGTTGACATGGTTCACATACCTTGTCATTTGAGTAAGTTCCTTTCGGAATACCCTTTGCGAGATCATGTTTGACAATTCTAGATATGTTATCCATATTTACATGAGCTAATCAATTATGCCATAGCTTACAAGAGATAACACTTAAACATGTCACATTTTATTTTTTTCATGTCATTAAAGTTTGTGCAATACACATTCTTAATTCTAGATGCCATGAATGCAACAGTTTTATCAGCATGCTTGACAGTGCACTTATTTGCTTCAAATGAAATGTCATAACCCTTGTCACATAATTGACTTATGCTCAAGAGACTATGCTTCAGCCCTTTAACATAAAGTACATCAGATATGGATAGAAAATAGTTACCAATAGTTCCGATGCCTTCAATGTCACCCTTGTTGTCATCTCCGAAAGTGACCTTTCCTTCTTTCTTCTTTTCAAGGCTCAAAAATTTAGATTTATCTCCAGTCATATGCCTTGAGCAGCCGCTATCTATATACCATAGATCTTCATTTTTGCATATCTACACAACATAAAATACTTTTGACTTTGGTACCCATGCAAGTTTGGGTCCATGCATTTTAGCTTCAGTAAAAATAGATTTTTCAATTCACGCATATTTCCTTTTCTTTCTACTTAAGACATTACATCTAAGTATGGTATGACCTTCTTTATGTCATTTTTGGCATGTTGGTCGTTTGGTCAGTAAGGTATTGTATTCATTTTGTTTCGACCCATGAATATAGCCTAAGCATGCTTTGTCGAATACACATCTTTTTGATCCTAGCATCATGTCAAAAAACTTTTGACCATTTGTGAATTTAGTCATGGTGCAGTTCAGGTCTTCCTTTTCCTTTCTAAGAGTTTCACTTTCAATTTTTAGTTTTTCAACTACTTTCTTGAGTTGTTCATTGTCTAGAGACATTTCGTCTAACTCTTCTTGTTGGAATTCTATTTCCTCAAGAGCTTCTTCAAAACTATGCTTGAGCTTTTCATTTTTCTTGGTCTCTTTACTGAGTTTTGTCTTAAGTTCCTGAATAAGAGCATAGAGCTCATTAAGTTTGTCAATGAGTTCAGATTTTACCTCGGTGCTTGCCATTAAGCACAGTGCAGCAGTGTGATCTGAATCTGCTTCATCTTCGCTTGAGCTTGAATCATCCCATGTAGCTTTGAGAACTTTCATATCCTTTCTATATGAGCTAGAGTTCTTCTTATATTTAACGGGACATTTGCTCTTTACATGACCTAGTTTGTTACAACCGTAACATATTAACTCTACAAGTTTAGACTCGAGTTTCTTTCCTTTGTAAAACTTTAAGTAAGAACTATTCTTATTCTTTCTCCTAAGCATCTTGTTAAACTTTCTGGACAACATAGCCATGTCATCTTCTGAGTCTGAATCAATTTCAGAATTAGTTTCAGCATTGAGGGAAATAGATTTCTTTTCTTTTTCCTCAACCTTAACTGGGCTCATTTTATCTTTTAACTTCATTTCATGAACCATTAATGAACCGCATAGTTCATCAAAAGTGTATTCAGCCAGATTCTTGGCTTCTTCAATGGTCGTGGCCTTGGGTTCCCATGTTCTGGGTAGGCCTCTTAGAAACTTTCTAACAGTTTCTTCTTGGTCATAGATTTTTCTTAGGTTCTTCATCTCATAGATGTTTGTTGTAAACCGAGCAATAGCCTCAGCTATCGAGTCAGTTTCCTTCATTTTATAGGTCTCATATTTTTCAACTAACAGTTGGAGCTTTGCCTTTTTAACTTGCAAAGTTCCTTCGTGGGTGACCACTTGTTGGTCCACCCAAGAGGGGGGTGAATTGGGTGTGATGGTCAATTTTAAAAATATCTTCCAATAACTAGTGATTTACATGAGTGTATTGGAATTGGATGTAAAATAGAACACAGACTAAATTACAAACGTGAGACACACAGATTTATAGTGGTTCGGCCAAGCCTACGTCTACTACCTAATCTCCTGATTAGGGTTTTCTCAATCCACTAACTAATTCTCTTATGGGTGAGAACCAAGCCGTTACAACTGCCCTTTTACAGGTTAAAGGAAAACCTATCCTTTTACAGGGTTAAGGATGAATCGTACTTCCTTTTTCTGGGATGAGGAAAAACCGTTCTCTTTTACAGGTTAAGAGATAACCTATTCTTTTACGGAATCAGGATGAACCAATTCTCTTTTATAGGTTAAGAGATAACCTATCTTTTTTCGGGATGATGATGAACCGATTCTCTTTTACAGGTTAAGAGATAACCTATCTTTTTTCAGGTTAAGAACACACCTATCCTTTTACGGAATGAGGATGAACTGGTTTTCTTTTACAGGTTAAGAGATAACCTTAACATGATTTCAATCCTAAAATCATTAAGTAAACTACCTTCACTTGACCTGGTTGCTTCAGTCGAGAAACACACCAGCGCTACAACACTAAGATGTTGGTTGGTTCTAATGTAGTAGAACACTTTACAATTAAGCTCAATAGATAGCAGTACAAAGATATGAAATATGAAATAGGTAATGCTAAGTTGAAATACACCTTCAGTCCTTTACCTTTCAATGTTCGGTATTGCTCAAGTGCAGTTTCGAAAAGCATGAATGATATAATATGAAAATCAGTGCTTCTTCGAAAATAGTATATACCGAATAAAGATTGACTTATAACACGAAGGACTGGTGTAAATCAAAGACACAAACATTTTCAAAATAGATATAAAATATAAGTATGAAAACTTATGGTTCAATGATTAGTAGTTAACGCAACTACAGATATAGTTCAATATAGTACTTAAGATATGAAATCAAGTACAACTGTATATCTTGAACTATTTCTCAAATTCTATTTCCAACAAGAATGATACCAAATATGAATCAATGCTGAGAATTTGAGTTGATACCAGATCAAATAGATTTTCAAACATATTTTGAAAATAAGCTCACTGTGAAAATCATTTGAATACATAAGGTATTAGTGAAAAATACTTTAAAAGTTTAGATAATGAAAAACATTTTGACACAGACTAACTTTCAAAAAGTATTGACACAATACAAATTGATTGGCAAGTTGTTTGGTCCTAAGTGCTGGTATTTATAGACTTAATGGGACATATTCGTTAGACATTTGAAGTTCAAACAATATGAACGTTTACACACAACGGCTAGAATGTTATATGAAAACGACAACTGCAATTTTCACAAACATTCTGGTTCTTTTCAGATTTCATGAAAAAAAAAGTTTTAGAAAAACTTATTTCATGTATCAGAAACGATCTCTGATAAGTCTAAAAATGACTTTGTGCAAAGGTCTATTCTGAAAAAGTAAACTTATGTAGTGTACTTGTTCGAACATAATATGGATTTTGTTGTTTTGTTCCTTGAAGGCGCTCATTACGTATAAGCATCCTGCTGAACAATTAAGTGAGGGCGCTACAAGCTTGTGAGCGTCTTGACTTTCTTTGATATTTAAACGACTTAACCTTGAGGGTGCTAATGCACATTTAGCGTCCTGCTATGTTTTAAAACAATTAAGTACATGAGGGCACTACTATCCGAGTAAGAGTTCTACCAGTTTAAAACATTAAAACAAACATGAGGGAGCTACAACAACGTAAGCGTCTTACCAATTAAACACCTTTTAAATAGGGCACAAACAAGCTGAAGGACAATCAACATCTTGAAAGTTACTATGTTGATTCCCAAAGGTGAGGGAACTCCTATCCAGGTAGCGTCCTGATAGATTATTCAACTTATAACTTTAACGTCCTCAAAGAGACATTCTGTGAAGAACTTCAGAGGTTGACTAATAAAGGAAGCCGTTACTATACAAGTAAGCATCCTGATAAATCAGTTCAATTTAACCTTGAACGTTATCAGCGTCCTGACTTGTCAAGTTCAGGAGAGCACTACTATTTCATTAGCATCTTGAAAGACTCTTTAAAAAAAGTTTTGACTCACGATTAAATATACAATAAATGTTTATAAAAACTTCGTAAATTTCAAATTAAATATATAAAATTAAATCATTTGAAATACTGTAAAACGTAAGATCAAAACATGCAAGTATGCAAGTGATTTGTGCATGGTTTTGGAAAACGTTTGAGCAGTGTCGATTAGAGAAAGATATACCTTAAACACTTTGTGTATTTCTCATTTCTCATAATTGTTAATTCCAACTCTTCATTATGAGATCTTCAATAAGAGTTTTGCACGGAGTTGAATGACTTGAACGTTGATCGAGAGATGTAGACTTAAAGCTTGATCGAATAGTTCGAGTGAAGTGATCATGAAATCAATATGTGATCGTTGAAGTCCTTTGGATTGAAACGAACTTGACCATTGGATGATCTTTGAGTTCCTTGATCGAGTCGTTCCTTAGCTTTTTACTTTCCTTAGGTGCTTTGATAAAATCTTGATACACGCACGTTTAGCACCGAAAAATACTTTGCTTGTGATCATTAAAATATACTTTATCACAGTATATTTAGGGACGAGCTAAGTGATGAACCGTATAGGTTAACACCTCTAACTTGTTCCAGATTTCCTGAGTTGTTTCATGCGTACTAACTTTATTGAACTCTTCAACTGATAAACTGCAAAACAAAATGTTTACAGCTTGGTTATTCAATAGTTCTCTTTTCTTTTCTTTGGCACTCCATTTGTCTATTTCCTTTGGGACAGAAGCACCGTCAACTATTGTAGTAGGTGTTGGATAACCGTTTGTCACAACATCCCACATCTCTAGATCTTGGGCTTTTAGGTAGTACCTAATCTTAGTTTTCCAGTGTGAATAGTTTTCTCCCTTGAACAGTGGTGGTCAGTTGGTGGAGTTTTTCCTGAGAGATAAGTGCTTCTTTCGTTTTGTCCTGCCATACTCAATCAAAGATGGTTAGATACTTTGATGGTTAACCTGCTCTAACACCAATTGTTGACCTAGTTATGTCCAAGAGGGGGGTGAATTGGACACTTAGCAGCTTTTAACCTTTCTTAAAATTGTGCGGAATATTGAAAACAAATTAAATAAAGTATAGCAAGCAAATACATCAAATGTAAATGAGATAATGAAAGCAAGATTTATAGTGGTTCGGCCGCGCCACATCCACTACCTAACTTTCTCAGTTAGAATTTGTTCAAACTCCACTATGGACCTTCTTACGGGTGAAGATCAAACCGATACACTTTCTCAACTTACGCGTGTGAGAACTACCATTTCTCAACTTATGGGTGTGAGAAGACTGTTTCTCAGCTTCCGGGTGTGAGAAGACAATTTCTCAACTTCCGGGTGTGAGATGACCGTTACAACTTCGAGCACACTTGCTTTTTCCCAGTGACTAACCAGTCACTGCAAATTTAATACAAGATGAGATATGATTCCCTTTACTTAGAATCAAAGTGATACTTACAAAGCTTTGAATTGAACCTTCAGTGATCACAGATTCAACAAAATATGTATGATGAAGTTTATGCTGAAAACAGGTTCAAAGAGCTTTTGTCTTCTTCAATGGATTGTCAAAAAAATGAAGATGAAGTTCAAATAATCCAGAAGTCTTGAAGTTTTTCTTTCAGAAGATCGTAAGATCAAGCACAAGTGAAAGACGACTAACTTTCAAAAAGTGTTTTGGCACAAGTGAAAACTGTTAATACGTTTTGAATGAATATCAGTTTTCGTATATCATTAGTAGTTTTTCTTCTCTAAGGCAGCACGTATATATAGGAATAACAGAAACGCAATGGACTTGATGATTTTGGCGCTATCGATTATTTCAAATACAACGTATACTTTCTTTCTCGAAATGGATCTATTCAGCTCATTGCACATTACGACAATAGCACCTGAATCATCTGATCCTTTCGCCAAAAGAGAATGTTCTGACATGCTTTTAGAACGTTCAAAAAGTTTTTAAAAAGTTGTTGTAAGATTCTGAAAAGTTTTGAAAAGTATTCGTACTATTCAGAAGAAAGTAACAGAAATTGTGCTCTTCTCAAAACAATAACATTTGTTGAATTAGCGTCCTTGCGCATAATATCAACTTTTTTCGTTTTGTTCCTTGAGGGCGCTCATGAAGCATAAGCGTCTTGCTGTACATTGAAGTGAGGGCGCTACTAAGTTGTAAACGTCCTGACTTACTTTGACGATTTAAATGACTCAAAACATGAGGGCGCTACTCAAGAGTTAACGTCTTGAAATTAAAAATCAGTTTTAAAACAATGTTAAGTACGCTGAAGGACCGTAAGCGTCTTGCAGGCTATTAAGTTGATTCTAAAGATGAGGGCGCTCCTATGCAAGTAGCGTCCTGATAATTTATTCAACTTATAATGATCAGCGTCCTTGTAGATAGAAAACACTTGAAATCATAAAGAACTTCCAGTGAGCTGAAATTGAGTCAGCGTCCTGATATTCTCAAAGGTTGATTAAAGAAAGGTCGCTACTTACAAGTAACCGTCCTTGTTAATAAGTTTAATTCAACCTTAAGTGTCCTAATATTTTATCGGCGTCCTGACTTATCAAGTTCAGGAGGGCGCTGCTAAAACATTAGTGTCCTGAAAGACTTTATAAAAACTATTTTTGATTTCTCGATTAAATCTCGATAAAATACATTTTAACCGGATTAAATCGAATATGCAAACGATCGATTAAAACATGTAAGTATACATATCGTTGAATCATATGACATAGAAGGTCCTACAACCTGTCATAATCTAATCATACAACCAAACACTTTCAAATGATCATGGTCTTCAAGAAGATCTTTAATACATTTGTCATGCATCATTGATTCTTTGAAAGCTTCATGTAAGATTAGATATGCCATATGTGCAGTAATATCATAAAAAAAATGTGGTTTGTAATCATCAAAATATCTTTCATATTAGGGACATATTCTCGTAAAGGACGTGGGGATAATTGGTTCAACACTGTGTACTTGATGTTGTTTAATATATTTGATCTAATGTTGTTTTATGTTTGATTTATGATTGTGTTTATTTGATGTTAATGATATGTGATGCTATATTTGTCAAATGACATAATTCAAGGAATATTTGCTTAACTTACAGGGCAATAGCTCACCCTATTGTTATCTTTCCAGGGTTTAGACATTTTCAGGCTATAGTGAGAGCCAACGAGAGCTACATGCGGAATAAGATGTGTAGAGTATGAATGTTGAGTTAGATCTAGGTGATTTGTGATGTAAATTTCATTGCGGACTCATGCATATAAAATGTACATCATGTACTTTGTACCCTCTATAATCAAAAGAGGATGAATAGAAAGGTCTGAGTTGATGTTCAAGAATGTTCATAGTCCAATTCTTTCATTTGTTGTGTATTTTTCACGTTTCTTTGCTGATAGAGCGGGGTGTGACAGAGGGTGTTGTAAATATATTTGAACACCACCACTTAATATTTTATAACCCACAAGTCATGAAAGTAACTTTGTAACCTCTTTATATTTCAATAAGTTTATAACCTACCCTTTAGGATATTAACTTTGTAACATTAATCCATTTATTAGTTGTAAATGTGATGTAGCCTTTTTATTATGACCAAGAGCCTAGTTAAAGGAGTGCTTTGGCTGTGTAAAATATACAAAAGATCTAGACAAGACTCATACAAATTTAGATCAATATGAGAATAAAATTTCTACTTCATTTCTCTATTTACTTCCTCAAGCATGTCTCCTTTATTTATTTATTTGTAGTAATTATCCTTCATTTTACAACATAATTGAGGTTTCAAGTGATTTTTTTGTTTTTCATCAACTTTTTTTTTGGTTTAATCTTTATTCTTATTAGAGTAATTTAGTGTTAGAGTGAGTAATTTAGCTATTTAATATTCATTTTTAATTTATCTATATTATTTATAAAGCCAAAACTTTTTAACTCACGATGTGCTATTTTTATCATAAATTCTTAAATTGCTCACTAGTTTTCAATAGAAAACTGTTAAATAAATTTATATAAAAATATACATTTATGGGTAAATTGGTAATAAGGCACTAATTTTTTTTTAATAATATTAGTAAATATAAAAATTATTCTAAGAATTATTATTTTTCACCATTTTCAGCTTTTTTTTTTTTTTTTATAACTTTTACCTTGTTTTATTCTTCTTTTTTAATAACTTTCAACCCTTTTTATTTATTTTAATTTGGTAACTTTCAATCTCATTTTTAATCACGTGCAACACACATACCCATGGGCTAGTATAGATAAAGAACTAATTACAATTACATGTATTCGACTAACTTCTCGTAAGGGTGTAATCGGTTGAGTTGGAGCCAAATCCCAACCCATCCCAAACTAGTTCGGGTTAGGTATTTTCCAACCCAACCCAATTCAAAATGCTCCTTAAACCCAACCCAAGCCAACCCAAACTAGTTCGGGTTGGTCAATCGGATTGGCTTTAGGTTTCATGATAATTTTAATACAAATTAATTCAAACAAGAAGAGAGCTACAGAGTAATTGGAAACACTTCATTAATAATATATTTTATCACATAGGTTATGATAAAAAAATTTAATTTAGTTTTAAGTGATAAATACATCAATAAAAAATAATGATTGATATTAAAAAATATATTTTAAGAGCTTTATTTTAAATATAATACAAAAGTATTTATATTATCTTATAAAAATAATTATTAAAGTCTATGAATATCATTAGGTACATTCGAGTTGGGTTGGGTTCGATTGATTTGCGGTCAAACCCCACCCCAACCAAAACCAAATCGGGTTGAGAATTTGTCAACTCAACCCAACCCAACCCAACCCATCGGTTTTGGTTCGGTTCGGTAGGGTTGACTTACACTCCTACTTCTCGATATACCGAGCTGGCGCCACATCATCAACCACACCAGCCATACCAACCATCAAGTGATGACGTTAGCTCGAGAAGACATGATACCGACCTGGTGCCACCTAGCTACCGACCTGCTCATATGGCGAAATGGGTAACTGTGACGACATATTTCTAGCTCGACATACTGAGCTGACCTTACTTAAACAACTGAAAGCGGATAAGGATAACGCAGGATCCATTGGACAAAATTTGGGATTCTACACGATTATTACGACGACACGCTAGCTAGGCTGAAAATCCTAAACATTATAAATACTCTCTAACCCCTCATTAAAGAGGTAAGAAATTAATTACTCAAGTCAGTGTGATTAATACTTGAAAGAGCTCAGAACTAATTTAGGCATCGAGGGATCTTTAGCCGGCACAACATCGGTGATCCTTACGATAACCTACTATTTTCTCTTTTTCTTTTTCAGGTCCAAGGTCCTGAGCAGGCGAGTTAGCACCTAGGTGGGTTCTAGCTTCGAACGTTCCCTCCACCTCATCATCTATTGTTGTTGGTCAAATCTTGCACCAACATTTGGCGTTGTCTGTGGGGATCGACGCTTTGAGCCAATATCAACTCTGTAGCCATGAGCTAAGAAGCAGAACACCCAATCGATGTGGAACCAACAGCCTCGCCTGATACACCTTAGAATAAGAGAGGAAGACAACCCAAGATCCAACCGAAGAGTTTTGCTTAGAAGCAGAAGTCTCGAATAAGCGCTATCTAGAGAAATGCCGAGAAGATATCCCGGGTAGTGTTGGAACAACAACAAGTGCTGAGAGAGGTACTCCTTTTTTGACCTCTTCCTGATTTCTGACCTCAGAAGGAGGAAGGGAGCAGGTGTCGAAGCCTGAGTTCGAAGTGGAGGATAGCTCTTTCTGATCTCTTCCTGATTTCTGACCTACTAATTTTCGGGATTGCTACACTTTCATCAAGACTTGTGATTGGTGCCAAAGTCTTCGCAATATCTCTAGGCGACATGAAATGCCCATGACTCTTATCATGGAGGTTGAGTTGTTTGATGTATGGGGCATCGATTTCATGAGACCATTCCCATCTTCTTTTGGCAAGACCTACATCTTGTTGGCAGTGGACTACGTGTCAAAGTGGGTGGAAGCCATAGATACAAAGACTAATGATGCTAGGGTCGTACTCAAGTTTCTTCAGAAGAACATATTCACTAGATTTGGTACCCTTAGAGCAGTCATTAGTGATGAAGGGTCACACTTCTGTAACAAATTGTTCAATTCACTCCTTACCAAGTATGGAGTCAGACACAAGATTTTCCTTCCCTACCATCCACAGTTAAATGGCCAAGCAGAAATTTCAAATAAGGAGGTAAAGCAAATTCTGGAGAAGACAGTAAATATCAACAGAAAGGATTGGGCCACAAAGTTAGATGATGCATTGTGGGCGTATCGTACAGCCTACAAAACTCCTATTGGGATGTCCCCCTACCGTTTGCTGTTTGGAAAGCCATGCCACCTTCCAGTTGAGCTTGGACATAGAGCATTTTGGGCCGTGAAGAAGTTGACATTCGACTTGAAGGCTTCGGGTACTTAAAGATTGCTCCAATTGAATGAAATGGAGGAATTTAGAAATGAAGCCTATGAGAATGCAAAAATCTACAAAGAAAATACTAAGTTATGGCATGACAAGATAATTTTGAAAAGAGACTTCTTACCTGGCCAACAAGTACTTCTCTACAACTCCCGATTGAAATTGTTTCCCGGGAAGCTTAAATCAAAATGGTCGGCTCCATTCCAAGTTGTTAACGTCTTTCCTTATAGAGTGGTGGAGTTGCAATGCCACAAGGATGGGAACAAATTTAGGGTCAATTGCCAAAGAGTGAAGTACTATTAGCAAGAATAGAGACAGTCAAGCTAATGACTATAAACAAGCGCTTGTTGGGAGGCAACCCAACCGTTTCTTTATTATGTTTTATCTTTAGTCATTATAGTATAGTACTTGCATCTTGTGTTATTCAGTAAATAACAAATTTCTTTTTCTCTTTCAGGTCAAATCACAAAGATCAGACGCCCAAAGAAAAAAACAATAATTTGGTTGAAAAAAAAATCGAATAAAAATAGAAAGAAGAAGGAGAAATTTATTTCTTCTTTCTTCTTCGTTTCTTCTTCTTCTTCGTCGTCTTTACAAACCCTTCCCCCAAAGCCCATCTCTATAGCATGGTTTTCTTCATTTCCACTACAAATCTATGCTATTTTTCCCTTTTTTTACCGTTCATTTTGTTATTTCCTCACTTCACCTTCATCGTTGGTCAAGGAGAGGGCGTGAGTCAAGGTCGGTGAGCTAGGGCATCACCAACTTTTGGGTTTTTGCACATTTTTTTCATAGTAAGTGGTTCTTGAGATTTTCTTGCGTTTCTTCGACTACAATCATCATCTGGAAAGTTTCATGTTCATTGCCTCATAACTCCTTGTTGGTGGAAAATTGATGCAACGACTTTGAGTTGAAGTGTTGATCAAATTGTTTTGTGTGTGGATGAAACTGTTTGGCATTGTGGAATTGTGTACAGTTGGGTGTTTTTGTTGAGATTTGTAGTGAAGATTGATGCGAATAGGGTGGATTTGGGATGTTGAATTTGTTTTCCATGGTGTTGGAATGGTGAAAATGGCGGCAATAGAGGTGGTTGATTTTTATTGAGCAGTTTGGATTTAATTCCTGGTGTTAGATTTTTAGTTGCGTAACAAGTGCAGCAATGGCACCGAAAACAAAGAGAGTGCGGGAAACATATTCTTCTGCTCAACCCTCTTCCTTTGATTCACAAAGGTTTATTAGTGCTGAAACGGAGAAACAATATAAGAAATTAGTGGTGAGGAGAAGCCTTGTATAGGAAAGGGGTATGAATGCATCTGAGGCACACATTCCTGAAATTGCGGCAGTAATTGCTGCTAGACAGTGGGGAACATTTGTGCGCCAATCGGCCCCTGTTGTTATTCCTGTAGTCTGAGAATTATATGCAAATGCTCGAGAATGTGATGATTACAAGGTGTTTGTGATTGGCCACATGGTGTCTTTTGATCGATCCACCGTCAATGCCTACTATGGATTGACAAATATTGATAATGATGGTTATTCTACTTATTTAAATGAAGGAATCGATACAAACAAGATCATATCTACCTTGTGTTGCGAAGGAACAATATGGAAGCTCAATAGGGGAGTCCTTTCTTCATTTCCTCGAAAGGGATTGACATGGCTGAGTAAGGCATGGCTCAACTTCTTATGTGGTAAGTTATTGCCTATCAACCACTATCCGATGTGACTAAAGACGGGGCCATTCTACTTTTTGCCATCATTTCCGGGAAATCCATTGATGTGGGGAACGTAATTGCAAACTCAATTGTAAACAACATCAATCCATCAACAACGGGGGCCCTTACACATCGTTCACTTATATGTGCATTGTGCCAAAAAGTCGGGGTGATTTGGCGACCGGATGAAGAGCTTTTATATCCCAAAGGCATTATTGATTATGGAAACTTCAGTCGATATAAAGATGAGATCAGGACACCAAGTACAGCCCCAAGTGAGGGGCCATCTTCTTCTCAGCCATCTCAAGAGCAACAACTCTCTTTAGATAAACGATTGTCCTGTCTTGAGAGCTGTATGGACAAGACCAATCAATTCATCGACTACCAAAATCAATACAATGTTGTGTTACAACAGTTTGTGTATCTCACCACTCCCCTCCGCTGCAATTCCCAAAACCGCCAATATTCTCAGCACAAAATGATGACTCAAGTGAAGAAGATGAGGCTGATGATGAGGAAGACGATGACTAAAGCAATTCAGTCGACGCATGAAGTTTTCATTACTTGGAGTCTAGGGGAGTACCTTTACCTCTCTTCCTTTTATCTATTTTTGTGGATGTTTTTGCATTGAGGACAATGCATAAGTTTGGGGGAGAGTTTGAATTCTTGGTGTCTTTAGTGGAAGTTTTGAATTTTTTTTGTTTTCCATGCATTTTGATCAATGAATAATTCCATATTCCATTATGAGGTTTGATTTGATATTGGTCTTGTATGGATGATTTATGATAGGATTAGCACTCATTTTTTTTAGTATAACTCTCAGAAAATTAGATTGTACTCTGAAGTCTGTGGGCTTGATCTACATTGCCATGTTTATTGGACATTCTCATTGACGTTTGAGCATGAAATTTGGATCATGAGTTCCATTTATTTGTTTAAATCGAGATTATGCAAGTTAAATATCTTTAGATCTCATGTTTAAACTGAACTCTAAAACTTGTTTGATCACTTCTTGAGGAGAAATCCTAGGAATCACACCATGAGAATATGATTTAGGCCATTTTTTGATAGATTGAGCCATAAAGCCTACCTAGCTATTATATTACCCCTAGTCACCCTATTTTGAGCCATTTATCCTGTTTATTGTCATCAAAATTGTTTAATCAATGCCTTTGATTGAAATTTCCCCTGTTTTTACCTAACCACTCTTAATTCTTTGTAAAATGTGAGTTGTGCTGAGTTTGGCTATTTTTGCATGGGAAAGTACGTGAATATGGGCTATGGAATGAAAATGTGGTGATGAAAAATGGTTCAAAATATGTGTTTCATGTGAATAAAAGTAAAAAGAAAAAGATGAAGAATGAAAAGAATAAAAAGAAAAGAAAAATCATGTTTCTTCATTTATGTATGAAATTGAACAAGTTTGGGGGCGTATATGTGGGCAATGTGAATAAAACATTGTTGAAAAATCCAATTTTGGATAATATGTTGGGTTTGACTTATTTTGTAAGGCGTAGGATACGTAAAAGTGTTATGTATCAAAGAGGTTTTGGGTGTATTGAGCTTCATTTTATCCATGTTGTTATACTTTTACCCTTGGCCTTACTTTACAAGCTTAATAAAGTCCTATTGATCTTAATTGGTGTGAGACCTACACTAATGGAGAGAAATGTGAAAAGCAAGCATATGAAGTTCATGTTTTGTTTTGTTGAGATCATATCTCTATCTTGTTTGCATATGTCTATATGATTTATGAGTGGTCATGTGAATGATTTCTTTGCTTATTTGTCAATGAGGATAGAAAAGAAGGCATGGTTTTGTAGGTTGAAATTCAAGACAACAAGTTTAAACTTTCAAAGTTTTCCTTGAGTTCTGTTGTATAAGATGTATGCTATCTTTGAGATCATGAGAATCCATTTCTGCAAATCAAACCCTTGTTCATTTTGGAATATGTGAAGAGTCTGTTTGTTCAACTTTTACTTTTCTCTTTGCTCGGGACGATCAAAGTCTAAGTTTAGGGGAATTTGATAAGTTGAGTTTTAGTTGTTAGTTTACATATTAATTTCATAGGTTTTTAGGTGCATTTAGTTAGTTTTTAGATATAATTGCATTAATTGCTCAGATTTAGTGTTTTAGGTCCATTTAGATGTTTTTTTATGAATTTTAGAAGTTCGTTTTAGGTATTTTCATGAATTGTGCATTAGGCTAGTTTAGGAAAATAATCATGATTTTTAGGTATTTCTCCTAAAGTCAATTGCATCATTTTCATATTAATACCCTCATACTATACATGTTAATACATACATACTTGCATATAGTTTTATATTAATTGATTAATGTAGTTTATAGTTGTTATACTTGCATATAGTTGTTGATAAGTTGATTAGTGTAGATCCCTTATTTGTGAATTTGATAATGTTTTGTAGGAGAATAAAGAGTTTAAAGGAGGTAATAATGAAGCCAAAAAGGAGGCAGAGATTTTTTGAAAGTCAAGTGCATGAAGTGATAAAAAAGGGTGGAGAAATAAGTATCCAGAGAGCCAGAAAATGGCAAAGTCCATAGAAACTGAAAAGAACTGAAAAAAAAAAGAAAAGGCTTCTGGGCGCCGCGGCTCTAATGCAAAACCCCCCTTTATTTTTGTTGGCTTGTTTTGTCCTTTTTTGTCTTTTTGAACGGTCACGTATATAAGCTTATTTTACGGTTTTAAGAGAGCATCTTACACTTTATCTAAAAATTAGAATTAGAATAGAATAGATTAGATTAGGAGAAAGAGGGAAGCAAGAGAAGGAGGAAAAGGAAAAGGAGTTGCAGGTTCAACGATCAAGAAGAAGGGGAGTTTTCTCTCTACTTTTAGTTCAATTAGAACTTGTATTTTATGATGTCTGCCTTGAACACCTCTCTTGTATTCATGAATTTAAATATGAGCTAATTTGATTATCTAGAGTTTTGGTTGAGCCGTGTGAATCTTATGATCTAATTATTGTCTATGTGTTCTTGAATCAAACTATCTTGTTTATTTACAACTCTCGCGCTTAATGCTTCTAAATTTCTAGTCACATTTTGGTTGATTATGGATTTAATATCTATCACTCGAGAGAGGGAATATTAAATTGGATCAATAGAGTTGTGACTTAGGGTAGAGTAATGAGTCGAGAGTCTCACAAAGCCCTACAAAATCCATTTTAATGAATCATAGAACCTAAAGCACCTTTAATCTTAAGGTTTATTACTCAAGAGAGGGTGAGAGTAGATATTCAAGCTATCACTCGAAAGAGGGGTTTGAGTGAGAAATGGATTCAGGATTTATAAATATATATTTGATTCAATTACACAATTTTAGAAGATCATAAGAGACACATAGTGACACCAAAACTCTAGAGCATTAGATTCATTAATTTTCCTTCCAATCTCAAATTAATTGATCAGTTTAGTATTAATTTTAATCATTTTATTTTCCTGCACATTAATCATCAATTTTTGTTAGCCTAGATAAAATCAATACTTTAGTAGTTTTGAGCATTATTAATAGTTAAATTTAACTATCCCTATGGATACGATACCCAACTCACCTTGGGATTACTATAACTTGACTGTTGTGCACTTGCGATACAAATATTCACGATCAAGAAGCCTAGATGATGTTTCATGAAGAACCCAAGCAGAAAAGAGTGAAAATTTGGCTAAGTCCCAGAATTGCACGGAAAATTGAAGGTTTGGGGCACCGCAGCGCTGGAGAATACTTAACGGAGCGTCGCGATGCTGGAGGATTTTCTAGTTGCATTTTTCGCAACTCGAGGACTTTCTAATTATTTTCGGACGACTAAGGAGGCATATTATATATCAAACTGTAGGGTTTTTCGAGAAGAACACATTGGGAGATAGATAGGAGAACGAAGGTTTGACGGCTGGAGAGAAGTGGAGAAGAAGATTCGCATTGAAGATTATTGAAAATCTCTACATTTGTTTTCCTTTGTTCCGATTTATATTTGAACCATTGTTTACTTTTTTATGTCTTTAGTTATGAACTAAAGCCTCTTTCTAGAGGTATAGATTGATCCAAGCTTGATGCTATGTCTAGTTTTATGGTTTGATTATTGTTAATAAAGTTTCTATAGTTTATTTATATTTCTCTGAGTGTAATGTTTTTGATCCCCTGATCACGGATTAGATGATCATAGACTTGAGGTAGGTGCTTCACACGAGGGTACCTTGGGTTGGAATTTGGAAAATATAACCTAGGCTATCGTGAGACTCACAAGGAGATCAAGAACCTTTGAAGTCGTTAGGTGGAAATCATAGAACTTGAGTTGTTGTCATCTTCGGTTTTCATCGAAAAAGTTAAGCCAAGGTGACATTAACATGCTCTACTTTTGCTTCAAAAGAGAGAATTAGAAACATTAGGATTTTCGACTTATAAGCTAAGGAACTGATTTAATAATATATGTATATATATATATATATATAGACATAGTTGAGAGTGAGGTGATATCGAACCTCTAATAAATTCTCTGATTGATTTCCTATTTGATTTACATTGCATTGTTAGTTAATAGTTAATTGTTTTAGTTGTTGTTTTAATTAATCAATCACTCGATTTTGATTGTCTAGATAAAATTAGGGTTAGAACGTGATAACTAGTGTAGTAAATATCCCTGACAACGATATTTGATTTCTCATCGAGATATATTAAAACTTGACACCGTGCACTTGCGGTTTTGCACTCAACAATTGTCTTGAATATTGACATGATGCATTTTGTTTAGCATGTATATGATATTGTATATCACCATGTTATTTAAATTGCTTTTATGAGCTTTTACCATGTTTTATCTAAATGCATGTATATTGCCACTTGTAGAAAACATTCACTGAGCTTGTTGTAGCCCACACCTCATTCTTATCATTTCAGGTTCTGATAGGAAGGGGAAGGGAAATGCTTAGCTGCATTGAGCTTCCCAACTTTTGGTGACATAGGTGTTTAGTACATTTCTTTGTATTTTGTTAAATATGTACTAAATAACACCTATTGTCTATACTTAACACATAGATGGGATGTATTTATGGTTAGGTATGGTTTGTATATTTTGTACTTGTGGAATTTTATATTTGTCATTTTTGGAGATGTAATTATATCAAGTTGTTTTAATTATATCTTTGTTTGGATAGTGTTGTGATGTGGGATTATGTGTTTATTAAGTTGTCTAAATTAGGTTGACGGGATGCCGGGTGTATCGAGGGAGGATATGCCCGGGGGTTCCGTGCCGGTCATGACGTCACTAGTCGTGGGTCGTGACATGTGTTGACTTCATTGATCTAAACAAAGCATGCCCAAAAGACAATTTCCCATTACCGCAGATTAATCAATTAGTAGATGCAACAACAAGTCATGAGTTATTGAGCTTCATGGACACCTCCCAAGGGTACTATCAGAGAGTGATGAGCTCCAGAGATGAAAAGAAAACACCTTATGATCGACCGAGGTCTGTACTACTACAAGGTGATGGCCTTCGACTTGAAAACCACCGGGGCTACTTACCAAAGATTGGTCAACAAAATGTTTACAGAGAAAATTGGTGCCAACATGGAGGTATACGTTGAGGACATGCTAGTAAAGAGCGTAAAGGCAACAACTCATCCTACTAACCTGATTGAGGTGTTCAGCATTTTGAGGAAGTGCCACATGAAGCTCAACCTAACAAAGTGTAGCTTCGGGCTGAGGTTAGGCAAGTTTCTTGGGTTCCTCATTAACCATAGAGGAATTGAAGCTAACCCTGATAAGATTCAAGCTCTGGTTGATGAGGGATCCCCCTGGACAGTGAAGGAGGTGCAGAGATTTATCGAGTACATGGAAGCGGTAAGCAGGTTCTGTCGCGACCCCTTCCCGGGTGACGTCATGATCGGCATAGTACCCCAGATAATGTCACAACCCGACAAAGCCTGAGGCACTGATAAGCCTCTACACGGAAAGTTACATACGATCCAAAGACATCATCCATATATAATCAGGATAATTGAATTAAATACAGAGATATTGCATCATCATCCAGAACATGATGTCATCGACCCAATCCACAAGATTCGACTCGACTATCCTTAATATAAACATGGAACTTCAAAATATTATTTTATTATTATTCCATTTATCATATACAGATCAAAATTTTATCACGAACTAGATGTTATATACCATAGTATCTGTGATAATTATATACAATAACAAAAGTTCAAACATAAATATCTTGTACCATTTCCCTATGTACAAATCAAAACTCACAAATAAAAGAAGTAAGGCAGGCTATACCAACTCTAAGCCTTGCCCTTTCCTTTACGATCTGATCCTAAAAAATATAAATAAAAATGGAATGAGCTCAACTAGCTCAGTGAATACTTTTCACAAAAATCTCCACATATGCATTTATGTAAAACATGTATGTTACTTGAAATAACATTGTTAAATTTAAATGCATCAATGAAATATATGATATATGCTTCCAAACTAAAGATATAATTATGCATCATTTTCATAAAAGATATGTAGAAAAGCCTCAACAGGAAGTCACATCAGGATAACATTGCCTACACTTCTCCCATTGTGCCATGAGTTCAGACCAACATGTTACCCAACTAATCTTTCTACCTTTACATTCCTCAGTGATTCGGAAAGTCTTTCCACGAAGTACCAATCTAAGTACTTCGACAACACATTTTTCCGAAGAACAAGTAGAAAGAAATCCAATGCCAAGGTATTTAATCTTAAATACCTAAGGTCATTCCAATGCATAAAATCCGTGCTCATGATCATAAATACAATGCACATATATATAATAGGATGAATATCATTTAACAATTCAATTTCATATCTATATATAATGCTATAAATGGAGAATTAAGGTGATAAATACTCACAACAAAAAAATTTGCCTAAGTCCACAATTCACACATACTTAGCCAAATCACCGATTTTCACCACCCATGCATCTTACTTGATGTTGTTCATATTCCAATACTCAATGCATAATCAACACCCTGTAATTAAACATTTTCAGTTTATTAACAGAGAATTTCCAGACACATAAGTTAATCAATTTAATCACTAAGCAATTTACCTAAGCATTTTTCAAATGCTCTAACATTTCCATCACTTAAATTTCAGTCAATTACCCATCAAATTGATTAAAATACATCATTGAACAACTTACCAATGTATTGCCCAATTTTCTAAATTTTCAGCACACTGTTCAGTTAATTAGTCATCAAATGAACCATCATCAACCCAGAATTTCAAAAATTCAGCATTCCAATTTCTGTCAAATATCAACCCAACACATCCATAATCAATTTTCAGTTAATACACATATTAAAACACCACAAATGGTCACTGAAATTGGGTTCCAAAACCCTGTTCTAACATGGTCTGGAACACCATGTTCTATCCATAAAAAAATCAGTGGTTTTATCATCAAAATGTTCACCAATGGACAAGGAATTAATCCCCCATGGTTTGAGTCAACATATCAATCAAATCCAATACCAAATTCTCATTCTCCAGATTCAGATTTAGCCATAGAAATCAATGTTTAAACCATGAAATTACTTACCAACAACCAAAGAATTATTCTCCATGGCGTTAGCTAGTAAATCAGTCCCATTCCAGCAGAAACTTCAAGTTTCCATCTCCAATTTCAATCCTCTGTTTAGGAATTCTAGCCTCCTTTTCTTTTTCTTCCTTTCTTCCTCCACGGGTTCTCTTCTTCATTTGCTCATTTCAGCAAGTTATTTCTCTCAATTTCAGCAAGTTTAACACCTTCTACTAGCTGCCAGCAAACCAAAACGTGTTGATTTAAGCTTGCCAAAAAGGTAATACGTGCCATAATCATGGCTAAGTGGCTGCAAGTAAAGTGTTTTATTTCATGCACAAACACACAAACACATAACAAACACATACACATGTTTTGACTTACACATACACACTAACACATAGCAAACACAAAAATACATCAAAATACTTCGTATACACACAATATACGAGTATTATACACATCAATCACGTGCACAAGACTTTGAGTTGGGAGTTTTACTTCATCATGACGTCACATGCGAAAAGTGGGTCGTTACAATCTCCCCAACTTAGGAAATTTCATCCTCGAAATTTAATATATTGTAATTTAATTATTACCTCAAGAGGTGAACAAATCAGGAAATCTCTTCCGCATCTGATCTTCCCGCTCTCAGGTTTGCTCCTCATTGTCATGAGATTGCCATTTGACTCTAACTAAAGGAATTTCTTTATTTCTCAACTTTGAATCCTCCTGTCAAGAATCTGAATAGGCTTCTCTTCATAAGTAGCATCCTCCCCAACTTGTAACAGTGTGACATCTAAAATGCGTGTTGGGTCTGGATACTTAGTCGGGTCTGTATAGTATTTTCTCAACACAGAAACATGAAATACATTATGAACACCGACCAACTATGGAGATAGAGCAAGTCTGTTTGCTAGCAGACCAATCCTCTCTAAGACCTTAAATGGTCCAACAAAACGGGGAGCTAATTTCCCTTTCACCCCAAATCGAATTTGACCTTTTCGTGTCGAGACCTTAAGCAATACCAGGTCACCCACTGCAAAATTCTAAAGGTCTATGTCGGTTATCAAAATAACTCTTTTGTCGATCTTGGGAAGCTTTCAATTTCTGCCTAATTTGCTTAATCTGTTCAGTATGATCAACAACAACTTTCGGCCCCAATAACTGTGATTCTCTGTAACACCCCATTTTTCAAAACTTAAATTTCAAGTAAAATAATGAATATTTTAATTTTATCGAGAAAAATCACTGAAAATCGAGATGTTAATCGTATCCGTCTATCTTAACCCATAACCATTATATAGGTAATAAAAGTTGCAACTTATGAATTTATATTCTTCCAACCAACTTACTGGTTAAGATAAACGAATACCCTTTCATCTTCATGCTAAGGACCACATACTTGTCCATTTATTATGGACACAACATTTAAATATATTCATCAAATAGAATTAATGAATTCAAGTTCAAAGCATATACATTTAAAGTAAATCATGATCCCTTCAATAATTATAATAAGGTTTTATTAAAATTTCTAGTGTCAATACAACCCTTTTTAAATAAAAGTTCACAAAGTTAAACAAGTAATTAACTTTAAAATCTTGTCCAAATTACCATCCTACCCCTATCACTGAACCACGTCACAACTTGTTACTTTATTTTCTAAGTACCTACCTGTGAAAAATAGGGATAAGCTTGAAAGCCCAGTGGGTCATCTTAACAATTCACAACATCTTATCATGATATATACACAAGAACATTACAAACAAGTTCACACATTAATCGTTGCAACATTAGATTGTTTGAGTCGAGAATTTTACCACATTCTAAATCACGTACCTTTAGGAAATCAAGCCCAGGGTGGCACTACCCAAAAATTAGAAACTCGTTGGCGATATTCATCATGAATAACTGCGCCATAATAACCATTGGCGATATTCCTTAGAATAACTGCCCCATAATAATCAATGGCAATATTCCTTAGAATAACTGCCTCTATGTGTGATTCTTATCTTAATTGTGTTCTTTAGTGATGTCACACCATACATACAACATAAGTATGATATTAATTGCATTCACAAGACATATTCAAAGTCATGTATTTCATCATCAGGTATTATAATATACAAATGAATTCAATTACCACATGAATTGCATGCATACAATTATCATTTGATCAGAACAAAAATCATGCTGACACACATATCATCATAGTTAACAATCACAACATGGTATATATAAAATCATGTTCAATAGGCATGCATAAGCAATCTAATAATACTATAGACCAATTAATTTAACATTCCTATCTATATATCAAAATAAAATATTATGAAGGTATAGAATCTTCCCCACCTGAATCGCTAAATTCCAAATCACTTAAATTCCTCATTACGCCTAGTACTCAACTTGTACACGTATATTACGTTTGTTAATATAAATACTCATAAGAACAATTATGAGTGTAGAGATATATACATATATATAGTGGTGGGATGTTTAAACAAGTATATATATATAAAATAACATATTATAATGCCTTGTGATATGACATAATGATGTGTATGGTATAACATGGTATAATACAATATGTGGTATATATATAAGGTGTGGTGATGTGTGGAGCATTTTAAAAAGGTGTGATATACAACGTAATATATAATAGGTGTGCTGATGTGGGACGTTTAAAAATCAAAAGGGAATAGGGGAAATAAAGAAGAAGGGAGGCGTGGAAAGAGATGGCGTTGATGGTGGTGATGTTAAGATGCAGAGAGATGGTGGTGGCGATGTGCCACGGGGAACAGAGCGAGCAGAGAGAAAGGATGGAAAAGTGAGAAAAGAAAGACAGAGAAGAGAGAGGGGTTTTTGTGCGATTGCGTTTCAACAATTGGGGTTTGCGTGGCTGGGTTTCGAGAGAGAGAGAGGCAATTGGGTTTTTGAGCACAGAGTTGAGAGAGAGAGAGAGACCTGGCGAGAGTGAGAGAGCAGAGCAGAGAGTAGAAAGCCACGGCGAGTTACAGAGGAGAGAGGAGTTTGGTGGTTTTGAAGAAAGCAACGGCGAGTTGCAGCGGAGAGAGAGGAGTTTGGCGGTTTTGAGATAGTGTTTCGAGCTTGAGGGTTTTGGGTTTTGAAAGAGAGAGGCGCGATTGGGTTTTGAAAGAGAGAGGCGAGATTGCAGGGTGAGAGCGAGATTGCAGGATTGCAGGGCGAGAGCGAGAGCGAGATTGCAGGATTGCAAGGCGAGAGCGCGATTGCAGGATTGTAGGACGAGAGGGGCGGAGCAGGAGTTTGGCTAGATTTAGGTTTTGTTTGGGAAAAGAGGAGAAGGCGATTAGTTTCCTTGATAAGGAAGAAGAGCCCCGGATGTGCGCGTGGATGTTGGAAACAGATCGCGAGCTCCAAAGAACTAGGGACGTGCGCGCGGACGTTGGAAACGGATCGCGGCTCCAAAGAACAAGGGATGTTCTCGATTGCGATTTGGAACACGTAGAACGTGCGAGCTTCGGCGACTTGGACTTCTTTCATGAATCTGGAGGCTAGGTTTTCTATGGCGATGTCGTCGGAGGCTGCGAGGAAGGCGAGTGCGTGAGTTATGAAGTGTTTCTCGTCTGGGGTTAGGACTTCCTAGTGGCGTTGATCTTGGGAGAGATCAACTTCTTTCCCAGATTTGAGGGTAGTGGATCGATGATGAGAGATTTTAGGTGTTTTTTTTTTTTTTTTTGAATTTCCAGGGGATTACATTCTTCCCGTCTTAAAAGAAATTTCGTCCCGAAATTAAACTTTAAGCTTACTTACTTGATGATGTTTAACTTTTTCAACTGTTGACCAGTTGTATCTCGAAACCTAGAGCGTTCTTTGGAATAAGTCGGCATATTTGGTCTTCATTTCACTTTCAGGTTCCCAAGTGGCGTCTTCAACTCCATGATGCTTCCACAACACTTTAACTAATGGAATGTCTTTGTTCCTCAAACTATGAACTTTCTAATCTAAGATCTTTAAAGGTCCTTCTTCATAGGTAGCATCAGCTTGTACTTTTACTCTTTCCAATCGATGGTGTGGGAAGGGTCTGGTTCATATTTTCGCAACATCGACATATGGAACACGTTGTGGATGGCGGATAAACTAGTTGGCAAGTCTAGTTTGTAAGCATTCTCGCCAATTCGATCACTGATCTTGAATGGACCGATGAACCGAGGCGATAATTTCCCTTTCTTACCAAACCTCATGATGCCTTTTTGAGGGCTTATTTTCAGAAATACCTTATCACTTTTTTGGAACTCTAAAGGTCGGCGCCTCTTATCTGAGTAGCTCTTCTGCCTACTCTGTGCAGTAACTAGCCTTTTCTGGATCAACTTCACTTTTTCGTTCATTTCAATTATCATATCAAGTCCTGTAAGTACCTTATCTTCCCAATCGGCCCAACACAGTGGTGACCTACATGGTCGTCCATATAGGGCTTCATATGGAGCCATTTGTATACTTGCCTGGTAACTATTGTTATAAGCAAACTCTGCTAGGTGTAAGTATTTACTCCAATTTCCCTTGAAATCTAGTGCACAAGCTCTCAATATGTCTTCTAAGATCTGAATAACCCTTTCGAATTGACCATCTGTCTGAGGATGATAGGCGGTGCTCATGGTTAATTTGGTTCCCAATTCCCGCCGTAAGCTCTGCCAGAACTGAGATGTGATAAGGAATCTCTATCTGACACTATCGATTTGGGTACTCCGTGTAGCTTCACAATCTCTTTAACATACAGCTCGCCCAATTTACTAATCGGATCTGTGGATTTAATAGGTAAGAAGTGTGCCACTTTAGTAAGTCGATCCACAATTACCCAAACCTTATCCTCACCTTTTTGATTTCTAGGAAGAGCTCCGACGAAATCCATTGCTATGTTATCCCATTTCCATTCAGGGATTTTTAAAGGTTGTAACAATCCAAACGGTCTTTTATGTTCGGCCTTAACTTGCGAACATGTAAGGCATTTAGACACATATTTGGCCACATCTCTCTTCATACCTTTCCACCAGTAGTTTTTCTTCAAATTTTGGTACATCTTATCTCCACCAGGATGTAAAGTGTATTTATTCTGATGTGCCTCATCAAATAAGATCATTTTAATTTCCTCAATTCTGGGTATACAAATTCGATCTCTGAATCTCAATAACCCCTCTGAATCGATCTTGAAATTTGTATTTCCATTATTGGCTCTTGTACCTGCCACCCATTTTATCAATTTCCTATCCTGAGCTTGACCTTCCTTAATTTGATGTAGTAGGTCTGGCTTGCAACTCATATTATATAAGAAAATCTGATTTTCACCTTTTTGTACCCCCAAATTATAATCTTTAATCAATTGGTACATCTGGGCTTTTTCGGCATCGTTCTTATATGATTTTCGACTTAAAGCATCTGCGACTACATTGGCTTTCCCTGGGTGATAATGCAGCTGAAAATCATAATCATTCAGCAATTCCATCCATCTCTTTTGCCTCAAATTTAACTCTTTTTGTGTATAGATGTACTCAAACTCTTATGATCAGAGTATAGATCAAATTTCTCTCCATAAAGATAGTGTCTCCATATCTTCAAGGAGAATACAATAGCAACCAATTCTAAATCATGAGTCGGGTAGTTTTGTTCATGAGTCTTCAGTTGCCTAGAAGCATAAGCAACCACTTTACCCTCCTGCATCAGAACAGCGCCAAGACCATTCTTAAAAGCATCAGTGTAAATAACATAACCGACTCCGCTTGTAGGAGTGATCAATATTGGGGCTGTGGTCAATCATCTCTTCAACTCTTGAAAGGAATTCTCACATTTCTCATCCCAACTAAATTTGGCATCCTTCCTTGTTAGCTTCGTCATAGGCTCAGCTAGTCTCGAAAAATTTAGAATAAATCTTCTATAGTAACCAGCTAGTCCCAAAAAGCTTCTAATTTCTGTCACTGATTTTAGCTTTTCCCAGTTCCTTACTGCTTCAACTTTTGTTGGATCTACGGATATCCCTTCTGATGACACTACATGGCCCAAAAATTTGACTGACTTCATCCAAAATTCACATTTTTCAAATTTGGCATACAATCGATTTCGCCTCAATGTTTCCAAAACTACTGTAAGGTGTTCCTGATGTTCCTCTGGTCTTCGAATAAACCAAAATATCATCAACAAATACCACTACAAATTTGTCTAGATGAGGCCTAAACTTCCTATTCATTAGATCCATAAATGTTGTTGGTGCATTAGTGAGTCCAAATGGCGTGACTCTGAATTCAAAGTGCCCATACCTAGTCCTGAATGTTGTCTTCGGTATATCTAACTCTTTGATTCTAAGTTGGTGATAACTGGACCTTAGGTCGATCTTGGAAAAACAAGTTGCTCCTTTCAGTTGATCGAAAAAATCATCTATTCTGGGTAGGAGGTACTTGTTCTTGACTGTGACTTGATTTAATTTTTTAGAGTCAATACACAGTCTCATCGACCCATCTTTCTTTTTGACAATCAATACTGGTGCTCCCCAGGGTGATTCGCTCGGCTGAATAAATTCCTTCGCACTAAGATCATCGAGCTGAGTCCTCAGTTCTATTAATTCGCCAGGGGCCATTCTGTAGGGTGACATGGCTATGGGGTCTGTTCCAGGGTACAGTTCTATCTTGAACTCTACTTCCCGCTTAGGAGGTAATCCTGGTAATTCTTTGGGAAACACTTCAGGGAAGTCTCTAACCACCAAGTGCTCTTCTAAATTCCTCAAGGTCTTTAGAGGCCCAGCTTCTGTTAGGGTTTTGAATTCTTCTTTTTGATTCACAGATTCGAGAAGTGCGGACATGATATTCCTCGGGATTTTGTTTCTATCCCCATAGATTTTCAACAACTCTCCCGAACTTAACCGCAAAGTAATCTTCTTTCGAAGGCAATCGATCTGGGCTTGGTACTCAGATAACCAATCCATTCCCAAGATCACATCATAATCATTAATAGGTAAGAGTATCAATTCAGCTGAAATCAGCTTATCATTAATTCTAAGGTCACAACTACATTTTTCAGTTGTTGGGACGTTTACTCCCACTGGTGTTGAAATCTTCATAACAACAGATAAAGGTACAGTGGAAAGTTGTAGTTTCCTGGCTAAGTTTTCATCTATAAAATTTCCAACCCATCTTTAGTACTACATGAGATAATTATTTTTGTTTAGGGTGACTCTAGATTCAGAATTCTAAGTTCTCGAAAATAAAATGATCCTATTGGTTTAGTTTCTAGGTTTAATAAAATTTTGGCAATCCATGATTGTCATAGGGTACATGATTTGGTTTTCATACATGTAAACAAGACAAGCAAACAAACAAACAACACACCACACAACAATGGCATAAAGAGTTTCCCAAACTTTCACTTATACCCTCCGTATTCAAGTGTCCCATACCACTCTAGCCCAGTGATATAAGCTTCCACAAAGAAACTTCAATACACCCAAACAATGCGCAAATGTCCCCTACCAACTAAGGCTTCCCAAGTACCCACTATATCCAAGCTGTCCCATACCAGTTGAATGTAGCGATACAAGCTCGTCCAGAGTTGTTAGTCATTCACCAAACATGGCCTGCTAGTCTCATAGTTCAAGACTCCTCAAATACCCTTAAATTCCTCCACGTCCCATACCGCTTTGGAGCCAAGAATAAAAGATTCATTCTGATCTTAGATTCTAACCAAACAATTTCCATACAAGTTCTCGTCTCTAACCGATGTCCTAAAAGCTTTGAGTTTGTTAGACCCACTATACTTTCAATTTCGATATTACGTTATAAAGTTTATAATTGGCATATTTATCTAGCTCAAGTTGGACCTTAATCTCATAAAGATTTGATACCTACTCACTGATACTAAACTTCTCAAAATTTGTTGTAACACTTTCCATGATCTGAAGCCTACGCTCTGAAACCAATTTGTAACACCCCGATTTTCAAAACTTAAATTTCAAGTAAAATAATGAATATTTTAATTTTATCGAGAAAAATCACTGAAAATCGAGATGTTAATCGTATCCGTCTATCTTAACCCATAACCATTATATAGGTAATAAAAGTTGCAACTTATGAATTTATATTCTTCCAACCAACTTACTGGTTAAGATAAACGAATACCCTTTCATCTTCATGCTAAGGACCACATACTTGTCCATTTATTATGGACACAACATTTAAATATATTCATCAAATAGAATTAATGAATTCAAGTTCAAAGCATATACATTTAAAGTAAATCATGATCCCTTCAATAATCATAATAAGGTTTTATTAAAATTTCTAGTGTCAATACAACCCTTTTTAAATAAAAGTTCACAAAGTTAAACAAGTAATTAACTTTAAAATCTTGTCCAAATTACCATCCTACCCCTATCACTGAACCACGTCACAACTTGTTACTTTATTTTCTAAGTACCTGCCTGTGAAAAATAGGGATAAGCTTGAAAGCCCAGTGGGTCATCTAAACAATTCACAACATCTTATCATGATATATACACAAGAACATTACAAACAAGTTTCACACATTAATCATTGCAACATTAGATTGTTTGAGTCGAGAATTTTATCACATTCTAAATCACGTACCTTTAGGAAATCAAGCCCAGGGTGGCACTACCCAAAAATTAGAAACTCGTTGGCGATATTCATCATGAATAACTGCGCCATAATAACCGTTGGCGATATTCCTTAGAATAACTGCCCCCTAATAATCAATGGCGATATTCCTTAGAATAATTGCCCCCTATGTGTGATTGTTATCTTAATTTTGTTCTTTAGTGATGTCACACCATACATACAACATAAGTATGATATTAATTGCATTCACAAGACATATTCAAAGTCATGTATTTCATCATCAGGTATTATAATATACAAATGAATTAAATTACCACATGAATTGCATGCATCCAATTATCATTTGATCAGAACAAAAATCATGCTGACACACATATCATCATAGTTAACAATCACAACATGGTATATATAAAATCATGTTCAATAGGCATGCATAAGCAATCTAATAATACTATAGACCAATTAATTTAACATTCCTATCTATATATCAAAATAAAATATTATGAAGGTATAGAATCTTCCCCACCTGAATCGCTAAATTCCAAATCACTTAAATTCCTCATTATGCCTAGTACTCAACCTGTACACGTATATTACGTTTGTTAATATAAATACTCATAAGAACGATTATGAGTGTAGAGATATATACATATATATAGTGGTGGGATGTTTAAACAAGTATATATATATATTTATATATAATAACATATTATAATGCCTCGTGATATGATATAATGATGTGTATGGTATAACATGGTATAATACAATATGTGGTATATATATAAGGTGTGGTGATGTGTGGAGCATTTTGAAAAGGTGTGATATACAATGTAATATATAATAGGTGTGCTGATGTGGGACGTTTAAAAATCAAAAAGGAATAGGGGAAATAAAGAAGAAGGGAGGCGTGGAAAGAGATGGCGTTGATGGTGGTGATGTTAAGTTGCAGAGAGGAGGTGGTGGTGATGTACCGCGGGGAACAGAACGAGTAGAGAGAAAGGATGGAAAAGTGAGTAAAGAAAGACAGAGAAGAGAGTGGGGGTTTTTGTGCGGTTGCGTTTCAGCGATTGGGGTTTGCGTGGCTGGGTTTCGAGAGATAGAGAGGCAATTGGGTTTTTGAGCACAGAGTTAAGAGAGAGAGAGAGAGAGAGAGAGAGAGAGAGAGAGAGACCTGCCGAGAGTGAGATAGCAGAGCAGAGAGTAGAGAGCCACGACGAGTTGCAGGGGAGAGAGGAGTTTGGTGGTTTTGAAGAAAGCGGCGGCGAGTTGCAGCGGAGAGAGAGGAGTTTGGCGGTTTTGAGAGAGTGTTTCGAGCTTGACGGTTTTGGGTTTTGAAAGAGAGAGGCGCGATTGGGTTTTGAAAGAGAGAGGCGAGATTGCGGGATTGCAAGGCGAGAGCGAGATTGCGGGATTGTAGGGCGAGATGGGCGGAGCAGGAGTTTGGCTAGATTTAGGTTTTGTTTAGGAAAAGAGGAGAAGGCGATTAGTTTCCTTGATAAGGAAGAAGAGCCCGGGATGTGCGCGCGGATGTTAGAAACAAATCGCGAGCTCCGAAGAACAAGGGATGTTCTCGATTGCAATTTGGAACCCGTAGAACTCGCGAGCTTCGACGTCTTGGACTTCTTTCTTGAATCTGGAGGCTAGGTTTTCGAGGGCGATATCGTCGGAGGCGGGGAGGAAGGCGAGTGCGTGAGTTATGAAGTGTTTCTCGTCGGGGGTTAGATTTCCCAGTGGCGTTGATCTTGGGAGAGATTGACTTCTTTCCCAGATTTGAGGGTACCGGATCGAAGATGAGAGATTTTAGGTATTTTTTTTTTTTTGTATTTTGAATTTCCAAGGGATTACATTCTCCCACTTCATACCAGCAAGTCGGAGATCAACACGGCCTACCATACAAGGCCTCATAAGGTGCCATACCTATACTGGCCTGATAGCAGTTGCTATAAGCAAATTCACATAATGGTAAACTTTTACTCCAAGTCCCACCAAACTCTAATGTACAAGATCTGAGCATATCTTCTAGCATCTGAATCACCCTCTCAGTCTGACCATCAGTCTGAGGATGAAATGTTGTACTAAGACGGAGGTGAGTACCAAACTGAGTCTGCATGGCCTGCCAAAAACTTGATGTAAAACGCGGATTTCTATCCGATACAATAGAAACATGTACCCCATGTAATCTCACAATCTCCCGCACATACAATCTGCCCAGTTTGTCAACTGAGTCTCTGGTGTTCATTGGAAGAAAGTGCGCAGACTTAGTCAATCTATCAACAATCACCCAGATGGAATCATATCTACCCTGAGATCTGGGCAGCCCTGTGATAAAGTCCATAGTAATATGCTCCCATTTCCATTCTGGAATGGATAATGGCTGCATCTGGCCTCCTGGCCTATGGTGTTCAGGTTTTACTTGCTGACACACTTCACATTTCTGCACGTACTCAGCTATACTTTTCTTCATCCCATGCCACCAAATGGTTCTTTTCATATCTTGATACATTTTGGTAGACCCTGGGTGAATGGTATACTGAGATCTGTGTGCCTTCTGTAACAACTCTGCCCTCAATTCTCTATCTGTGGGTACCCATAACCTCCCCTGATAACTCAAGACACCATCTGGACCTATCTAACACTTAACTATGTCCGTACTATCCGCCCAAGAATCTTACATACCAAGATCAGGATCATGTTGCTGCATCTCCTTAATCCTCTGAATATGAGAATCTGTCAACTGAATATGCATCTGAGCACAAATATCAACATGTGGAGCCATGGAGAGGACACTCATCATAGTCACTCTCTCCAAAAGTCACCACTCATGGGCCATCTGACATGCTACCACACCTGTCTCAACACGTTTCCTGCTCAATGCATCAGCTACAACGTTGGCTTTTCCAGGATGATATTCCAGAGTGAAGTCATAATCCTTTAGGAATTCCAACCATCTACGCTATCTCATATTCAGTTCCTTCTGGTCAAACAAGTATTTCAATCTCTTATGGTTTGAATACAATATGAACCTTTCTCCGTAGAGGTAATGCCTCCACAATTTCAATGCAAAAACTACTGGTGCCAAGTCCAAATCATGCACAGGGTAGTTTTTCTCATGAACCTTCAACTGTCTAGATGCATAAGCAATTACTCTACCCTTATGCATCAATACACAACCCAAACCTGCATGTGACGCATCAGTGTAAATCACTAACTCTTTTCCAGGTTCAGGGAGCACTAAAACCGGGGCAGTAGTCAACTTTTTCTTCAGTTCATTGAAAACATGCTCACATGTTGAAGTCCACACATATGGCACATTTTTTCTGAGTTAGCCTAGTAAGTGGAGTAGCCAATTTGGAAAAACCCTCCACAAACCTTCTGTAATAACCAGCCAGACCCAAAAAATTGCGAATCTTTGTCACTGTGGTTGGTCTTGGCCAATTTATAATTACCTCGACCTTAGCAGAATCAATAGAAATACCTTCAGCACTAACCACATGACCTAAAAATTTCACCTCATTTATCCAAAACTCACATTTGCTGAGTTTAGCATATAGCCTATGCTCTTTTAATGTATGCAATGTGATCTGGAGGTGCTGCTCATGTTCCTCACGTGTTTTGGAATATATCAGAATATCGTCAATAAAGACAACGATGAAATGATCTAGATATGGTTTAAACACCCTCTGCATCAAATCCATAAACATCGCAAGTGCGTTCGTCAGCCCAAATGGCATGACCAGAAATTCATAATGACCATATCTCGTACTGAAGGCAGTCTTCGGGACATCTTCTTCTCTAATCCTCAACTGATGGTAGCCTGATCTCAAATCAATCTTAGAGAAAAATCAGGCATCATTTAATTGATCAAACAGATCTTAAACTTTGTTCTTAATTGTGACTTTGTTCAGCTGACGGTAATCTATACACAATCTCAGACTCCCATCTTTCTTTTTCACAAAGGTGACATACTAGGGTTAATAAACCCTTTGTTCAAAAGCTCTTCTACCTGCACCTTGAGTTCTTGCAACTCCTTCGGTGCCATCCGATAAGGTGGAATAGAGATAGGTTTAGTACCAGGCATTAGCTCAATAATGAAGTCAATTTCCCTCTTGGGTGGTAACCCAGGTAAATCATCAGGAAACACATCGGGAAATTCACTCACTACTGGAATATCAGAAATCTGAATGCCTTGATCATTTTCTTCCAATGGCCTAATACTATCCATGAGTGCAGCTTCTACATCAGTAGCCAATCTGCCTCGGGTAGGTGATCTGGTAGAAGTCATACCTCCGTAAACAACTGATGGCCGCCCATCGATCTGTAATACAATCTGCTTATGGAAACAATCCACTTGGGCGTGATACGCCGTCAACCAGTCCATACCCAAAATAGCATCAAAATCGAGGAACTCTAATACCCTAAGGTTCACAATCATTTCTAGTTTCTCATATTTGACAACACAATTCATGCAAATCATATCTGAGTAGATTCTCTCACCCGTAGTTGTACTCAAAATCAAAGGTGTACTAGCTCTAACCACAAGCAATTTAAGTCTATCTACCACATGCCCAGATATGAATGATAAAGTAGAACTAGAATCAATCAACACATGCAACATTATATCACAAATAGAAATCATACCCTCAATCAGATTCTTGCTGGCATCAGGATCTAGTTCAGTCACTACCTTAGCTTGCTCCCTCGTACCAGATGTAACAGAAATAGCTGGAGCAGAAAATTGCCTTGGAGCAGAACACTGATTAGCCTTGTGGCCTTTCACACCACATCCGAAGCAAGTAATAACGGGTCTCGGAACTGATGATGCAGTCTGTGACTGACTCTGTGATCTTACTGGAGTCTAATCTCCCTTACTGTACACTACTGGAATAGATGCTACAGAAGCAGGAGCAACAAATGAATCAACTACAGAAAATCCACCACTAGACTTAGGCTTCTATCTTTATCCCAAGGCTTCTTGTTCCACTTCTTCTTGAACTTTCCTGACGATGGAAATGATGAAGCAGAAGGAAATACAGGTACTGGCGGAATAGTCGTCGCCTTAGATCTCGCCGCAGCCTCAACAGTCTCAAAATCCATAACCTGCATCAAAGCCTGATCATAAGTCGACACACCAGCCAAAGCTAACCCCTGTCGAATCTGATCCCGGAAACCATCCCTCAAAGCATCGGTAGGCACTAACTCCGGAGCAAAGAGTGAGAGTCTGTTAAACTCATGGTCGCACTCTCGAACTGATCTACTACCCTGAGTCAACTGAATGAACTCGTTTCGTCTCCGATCAACCTCTGATCGCGGGTAGTAAGTAGCATAAAACAGCTCCTTAAATCTCATCCAAGTCTTGATCTTACCAAGAGATCTCTGAGTAGTTTCCCACCATTTATCAGCCGCATCAGCCAACTTAAATCTAGCCAGACGAGCTTTGTCTCTGTCTAGAGCCTGCATATCGTTAAGGATGACCTCAATGCGCTGAATCCAACTCTCAACATCCTCAAGCTTCAAACTTCCTGAAATGTTGGAGGTTCTCGTATCTTGAATGCTTTCATCACTTTCTCGTACCAAACTCAGGAGTCGGTACAGTAATTTCAGTAGGAGGAGTGACAGCCACGGCACCAACACTACTAGTGCCCACACCCTGAACAGTAGGTGCATCAACACGTGGTCTGTCTTGTTGTAGCTTGGTGATCATCTGAAGAAGTTGAGCACTTTGCTGCTACTGGATAGCAAACATTTCCTCCAGCCTCTTCAGCCTATCATGATCGCTAGGGTCCATTGCTAACCCTGATTTTGCCCTTTTTCAAAAAACTAAAATTTCAATGGCAAAATACATCAGGCAGGGTAGCATACTATGGATAGCATTATTCATAATCTAACTACCCATATAATACCCATACAATCAAAGCATAATATTATAAAGTTTTTATCTTTCTTAAAGTTTTTATAACCCAAACATAGGTATTCTAAACTTCAGGTTCTAATACCAATATTGTCGCAACCCCTTCCCGGGTGACGTCACGACCGGCACAGTACCCCAGATAATGTCACAACCCGACAAAGCCTAAGGCACTGATAAGCCTTTACACAGAAAGTTACATATGATCCAAAGACATCATCCGTATATGATCAGGATAATTGAATTAAATACATAGATATCGCATCATCATCCAGAACATGATGTCATCAACCCAATCCACAAGATTCGACTCGACTATTCTTAATGTTATTTTATTATTATTTCATTTATTATATACAGATCAAGATTTTATCACGAACTAGATGTTATATACCATAGTATCTGTGATAATTATATACAATAACAAAAGTTCAAACATAAATATCTTCTACCATTTCCCTATGTACAAATCAAAACTCACATATAAAAGAAGTAAGGCAGGCTATACCAACTCTAAGCCTTGCCCATTCCTTTACGATCTAATCCTAAAAAATATTAAGAAAAATAGAATGAGCTCAACTAGCTTAGTGAATACTTTTCACAAAAATCTCCACATAAGCATTTATGTAAAACATGTATGTTACTTGAAATAACATTGTTAAATTTAAATGCATCAATGAAATATATGATATATGCTTCCAAACTAAAGATATAATTATGAATCATTTTCATAAAAGATATGTAGAAAAGCCTCAATAAGAAGTCGCATCAAGATAACATTGCCTACACTTCCCTCATTGCGCCATGAGTTCAGACCAACATGTTACCCAACTAATCTTTCTACCCTTACATTCCTCAGTGATTTGGAAAGTCTTTCCACGAAGTACCAATCTAAGTACTTCGACGGCACATTTTCCGGAAGAACAAGTAAGTAGAAAGAAATCCAACGCCAAGGTATTTAATCTTAAATACCTAAGGTCATTCCAATGCATAAAATTTGTGCTCATGATCATAAATACAATGCACATATATATAATAGGATGCATATCATTTAACAATTCAATTTCATATCTATATATAATGCTATAAATGGAGAATTAAGGTGAGAAATACTCACAACAAAAAAATTTGCCCAAGTCCACAATTCACACATACTTAGCCAAATCACCGATTTTCACCACACATGCATCTTACTTGATGTTGTTCATATTCCAATACTGAATGCATAATCAACACCCTGTAATTAAACATTTTCAGTTTATTAACAGAGAATTTTCAGACACATAAGTTAATCAATTTAATCACTAAGCAATTTACCTAAGCATTTTTCAAATGCTCTAACATTTCCATCACTTAAATTTTAGTCAATTACCCATCAAATTGATCAAAATACATCATTGAACAACTTATCAATGTATTGCCCAATTTTCTAAATTTCCAGCACACCGTTCAGTTAATTAGTCATCAAATGAACTATCATCAACCCAGAATTTCAGAAATTCAGCATTCCAATTTATGTCAAATATCAACCCAACACATCCATAATCAATTTCCAGTCAATACACATTAAAACACCACAAATGGTCACTGAAATTGGGTTCCAAAACCCTGTTCTAACATGGTCTGGAACACCATGTTCTATCCATAAAAAATTAGTGTTTTTATCATCAAAATGTTCACCAATGGACGAGGAAGTAATCCCCCATGGTTTGAGTCAACATATCAGTCAAATCCAATACCAAATTCCCATTCTCCATATTCTGATTTAGCCATAGAAATCAATGTTTAAACCATGAAATTACTTCCCAACAACCAAAGAATTATTCTCCATGGTGTTAGCTAGTAAATCAGTCCCATTCCAGCAGAAACTTCAAGTTTCCATCTCCAATTTCAATCCTCTGTTTAGGAGTTCTAGCCTCCTTTTTTTTTTCTTCCCTTCTTCCTCGACGGTTTCTCTTCTTCATTTGCTAATTTCAGTAAGTTATTTCTCTCAATTTCAGCAAGTTTAACACCTTCTACTAGCTGCCAGCAAGTCAAAACGTGTTGATTTCAGCTTGCCAACAAGTTAATACGTTCCATAATCATGGCTAAGTGGTTGCAAGTAAAGTGTTTTATTTCATGCACAAACACACAAACACATAACAAACACATACACGTATTTTGACTTACACATACACACTAACACATAGCAAACACAAAAATACATCAAAATACTTCGTATACACACAATATACGAGTATTATACACATCAATCACGTGTACAAGACTTCGAGTTGGGCATTTTACTTCATCATGACGTCACATGCGAAAAGTGGGTCGTTACACGTTCATCTCCAAATCTACGGATAGATGTCTTCCATTCTTCAAGTTGATCAAGAAAAAGAACGTGGAATGGACTCCGAAGTGTGAGAAGGGTTTTTAGGAGTTAAAGGCCTACCTAGGCCGAGCTCCCTTATTGTCAAAACCCCTTCCTGGAGAACAATTTTTCCTCTACCTAGCAGTCTTGGAAGCGGCAGTTAGCTCCGCATTGGTAAGAGAAGAGCTCGGGTTTCAAAGATCGATCCATTACACCAGTAAGTCTCTGCTTGATGCAGAGACCAAATATCCGAATATAGAGAAGTTAACCCTTGCACAAGCCACTTCAACTCAGAAGTTGAGGCCATACTTCCAGGCTCACACCATAGTGGTCCTCACCAGAAACCTGCTGTGACAAGTACTCTTGAGGCTGTAGGCATCCAGACAATTGACCAAATGAGCAATCGAGCCAAATGAGTTTGACATCGAGTGTCGACCTCGAACAGTTGTGAAGGGCCAAGTACTGGTAGATTTGCTTCCACATGTTACTCAGCCTACCAACTAGACTTCTCTAGAGGCATAAAAGCTTTTTGTCGACGGTTCGTCCTGCAAGCATGGGTGCGGGGCATGAATTGTGCTTATTTCCCCAGAACCGAAAAACATTTGTGTGCTTTTCATTTTGGCTTCCCAACCTCTAACAAAGAAGCATAGCATGAAGCACTCCTAGCAGGATTGCGACTTGCTCACAACTGGGAGGTAGGCAGCTTGGTCATTTACTATAATTCTTAGTTTGTGGCAGGGCATATCAAATTAGAATACCAGGCCAATGACAACAGGATGCATGCATATTTGAGAGAAGCATTAGCATTGTTGGGAAGGTTCAGAGAATATGAAGTGACACAAGTTCTGAGAACGGAGATGTTTTGGCCGATGTACTCTTTAAGCTCGCCTCCTCCTCCGAATTCGAGCTCATGATACATGTTCCAGTAGAGTTTTGGTCACCTTAGAACATCAGAGAGCTTGATCAAATCGACACTTTTAACCAGACCCCCTCATGGATGGATCCGATTGGAAAGTACATACGCAGTGGTAAAGCTACTAGGTGACAGAGTCAAGGCAAGGAAGATACAGAGCCAAGCTGCTTGATACTCTTTAGTAGACGACAAACGCTACAGGCACAGCTTCACGATGCCTTACTTGAAGTGCCTGCATCAAAAGCAGGCGCAATAGATCCTTAAGGTATTCGCGTAGGCGTATGTGGCAATGACTCTGGTGAAAGCTCTCGCATACAAGGTTTTTCGCTAAGGCTACTATCGTCATAGAATCCACAATGACTCCCTACGAACAACTCGAAAGTGTGATAGCTACTAGAGTCATAGTACCAACATCTGAGCTCCAGCTGAGAATCTCTCGCCAATTCAAAGCCCATGGCCTTTTGCTCAGTTGGGGGTGGATCTGATAGGACCCCTACTGACTTGTAAAGGACAGGTCAAGTTCATGATCGTTACCGTAAATTGCCTCACCAAATGGGCGAAGGTTGAACCTCTAGCTCACATTACTGAGCAGAAGACCACGCGTTTTATCTGATAGTCAAATATGTGTCGCTTTGGTGTCCCATATGCCATCATCTCAAATAATGGCAAGCAGTTTGACAACGCCAAGTTTCGATCGTTCCTCAAAGAGCTCAGCATTCAACATTTCCTTTCTACTCCTGCCCATCTTCAACCTAATGGCCAAGTAGAAGCTGTGAATAAGATAATCAAGCACACCTTGAAGGCTAGGTTCAAGGAAAAAAAAAAGAATGTGGGTTGAATACATGCGACAAGTCCTATAGTTGTACCGCACCACCTCCCGGACTTCAACAGAAGAAACACCCTTCTCATTAGCTTTCGGGATGGAAGTTGTCATCCCAATAGAGGTCGGCATACCAACCTTAAGAACTGCGAACTTCGACGAAGCCATGAAACTTGCTAGAAGATAAGCGGCAATAGGCACAGCTTAAACTGTTAACATATTAGCAGAAAGTCTCCAAGCACTATAATTCCAAGGTGAAACACATAAGTTTCAAGGTTGGCGACTTAGTTCTCATGAAGGTTATGTTGAACACACGAGAGCCTGATCAGGCATACAAGATCACTGCTTGCGCTTTGATCAAGCATGTATCAACTTGAAGACCTTGCTGGAAGAAGAATACCCAAGCCTTGGAACACATATTATCTTAAGAATTACTACTATTAGCAGTAACATTTTTCTAGTTACATTTTTAGATTATTTCTACATTGTTTTTTAGAAAACAATTTACTGCTTCAATAAAATGGCATCACATGTCGTTTTCTCTACAATTTTGCGAGTCTACAGTTGGAAAACTACAAGTGTTCTAACGCTTTGGGACTACTGAGTAGGTCGGCAGTCACCGAGATGAAGGGTTGTAGCCCTAGATTCCCTTGAGAGTACCTCGTAAATGTTTGGTTATCACCGAGAAGATGACCTTAGTCAAAAGTACCTTGGGATACTACTTTCTAAGGATGGTATCACCGAGAAGAAGGGTTAGTACCCTAGAGTGCCTTGGAGCAGTAGAGATGCTGACAACTGACATGAACACTTAAATCCAAAGTGTCTTGGGGGGTTGGACAATCCCCACCGAGAAGTTAAGAGTGAACTAACCAATCCACTGAGCCCATCGATCTGACCAATAGTTAAGTAAATTTATTAAGTATTGAGGAAGAATTTGGTAGGGAACCTAGTGCTACCGACTTGAGGATGCCCTATCGACCTCTGAAGATACCGAGATGAGGTACGGTATATCAGTTTAATCCTAAGGACATCCAAAGAGCTCAGTGTATATGGCCTAATAGCCATCAACCTCGCTAATGTTGGTACACCCAAGAGGGGGGTGAATTAGGCGTCATGGCCGTTTTTAATATTTTTTAATTTCTTATGAGATTCCTTGACTCAATTGGGTTCAATGCATAAATATATATAATGAGCATAAAGTAAAATGCGAAAGTAAAGTACACAAGCATTTATAGTTGTTTGGTTGCGCCTACATCCACTACCTAATCTTTCAATTAGGATTTGAAACTTCGCTAACTGATCTTCTTACGGGTGAAGATCAAACCGATACACTTTCTCAACTTACGAGTGTGAGAAAACCACTTATCCTTTTTTTCGGGCTAAGGAAGAATCGTGTATCCTTTTCTGGGCTAAAGAAGAACCCATGTTCCTTTTGCAGGCTAAGGAAGAACCCACACATCCTTTTCAAGAGAAAGGATGAAACTAGTCTTGATTCCATCATTGCAATCACAAGTGATATTAAATCGCTTTACTTGGTTTGTTTCAAACCATGAAACAATCCAAAAGACTGAAAACAGTGAACGTAATGTTTGTTCTAAGTGATTAGAACAATTACAATGAAGCTCATAAATTCAAATACCAAATACAAGATATGGAAATTTAAGCTCAAGGTGAATAGAGACCTTACAATGATTTATACCTTTCTTGCAACCATATTTGCTCAAGATAATGTTAGCTCAGTATGAAATCCTTTTGAGTAAGTAAAGTCTCAAAGAAAACTACTGTAAAAACAGATCGACTTAAACGTTTTCTTGACCAGAAACTTCGACTAACTTTCAAAAAGTGTTTTAGCTCAAAGAATTTTCGGTGCTTAACAAATTGTTAAGTGTCTGTATTTATAGACTTGTAGAGATGAAGTTGTTGTTGATTTGAATTTAAATTTCAAATATGAACATTTACTCACAACAGCTAGAATATACCACGAAAATGGCAACTGCCCAATTCATGAATATTCTGTTTTTCTCCAGATACACGAATAAGGAAAGTTTTAGAAGACGTGGTTCGTGATTCAGAGAATATCTCTTACAAATACAAAAAATTACTTTTGTACGAAAGTTGTTCTAAAAAGGTGGCGAAAAATACGTACATGTCAGAACAGTATAAATATCATTTCTGTCATTTTGTTCCTTTGAGGGCGCTCATAGAATATCAGCGTCCTACTGAACAATGAAGTGAGGGCACTACTAAATAGTAAGCGTCCTAACTTGCTTTGACAATTAAATGACTTAAAGCATGAGGGCGCTACTTCGCAGTAAGCGTCCTTCTTTGTTTTAAAACGCAAAACATATGAGGGCGCTACTCAAGAATAAGCGTCCTGAACTATTAAAAGCAGTGTTAAAATAATGTTTAAGCACGCTGACAGATGGTGAGCGTCCTGAAAGTTACTTAAGTTGATTCTAAAGATGAGGGTGCTCCTACACAAGTAGCGTCCTGATAATTCATTCAACTTATAACTTATCAGCGTCCTTAAAGATAAAAATCACTTAAAGATAAAAAGATCTTTCAGCGAGCTGAAACTAAGTTAGCGTCCTGACATTCTCAAAGGTTGATAAGAGAAAGTCACTACTAACAAGTAAGCGTCTTTATTAATCAGATCAATTCAACCTTGAGCGTTTTAACATTTTATCAGCGTCCTGACTCATCAAGTCCAGGAAAACGTTGCTAAAACATTAGCGTCCTGAAAGACTTTATAAAAGCGATTTTTGATTTCTCGATTAAAACACTACTAAACATAATGTTTCTTTTAATCAAATCAAATACTTTAGAAATCAACAATTAAACGATCAAACAAGATTTTGATTATTTTGAAAAACTTTGTAGAAATATCATTATAATCAAAACTAATGCAAATATGATTCAAAATAGTTTAAAAACATAGATCAAACATTTTGAATACTTGAAAATCATTTTTAAAGAATACTTAATGCATGAATGAGTTTTATCAAAACTATGCATATGTGAAATATTAATGCATGAAGTTTAGAAAGATTGAGCAATAGGAAAATACAAGAAGGTTATATCCTAATTCTAGACACATAAAGACTCTCAACCTTTTTGTCTTCAATCCTTCAAGTTGTCCAAGCTTTAAGTATGGTTGATCCTTTGCTTGAGAGGCTTCTTGAACTTGAAGACTTAGATCTTGTATTGGCTTTTTTCCATCCTTAGGTGCTGAAATATACTAGATAGAAACATTAGCATCATTGGTTATATTGTTTGTAAGCATCAAAACACTTAAGAGAAAAACTAAGTGCAAAACCACTTAGATCAACAGTTAAGCCTACAAGAGTATACCTAAGGCGTAGTGCAATGAGCTCAACTCTGTGCAACCTCGTCAATGTCAAGACCGCCTTGCATCACCAAACTGCAAAGGGGAGCTGATGAATTATGTCAATATGGGAAAAATCGATTCTTCCCTATTCGGTGTATCCCAAGATACTGCAAGAAAGAACTAGCATAAGTAAGTACCGAGCAAAACAATATCGAGCAAGAAAATAATGCACAAATAACTCAAGGGATGGAGGGAAGCTCAGTACCTGGGGTCCCAGATCTAGTCGGTACACCGACCTGTTCCACCCACTCCCGAGAAGAGAAAAACCACTTGTCTTATCAAGTCTTATTCGAAAATGGGTTATCAGTAATTAGAAGTGTAACACCCCCCACTTTTTCTACTATAGAAACTCATTCCACAACTTGAAAACCCTCCACGTGTAATTTCAATAAGTGGTAAAAGCCCCCCAAAAGAAAGATGTAGACCCCCATAGTGGGACGGTCCCAAGGAAAGGGCATGGGAGGCCAGCCCCCCTTAGTTCACTTCGCTGCCCTCCGAGCTCTCCTCGCTCTCTTTCGAATTTTTTTTGCGTTATCTTGTGTCCTTGCACACTTCAAGAAGTCAGAAGAAAACGTTACGCCACTGAAAGTGTGTTAAGGTGAGGAATGAAGGCTAGGTTTGCATTTCTTACCCATTTAATATTGAATTACATAGCATCATGCATCATATCTGTTACCATACTTTATCTCATGCATAAGGCTATCTATTAAAAAAATGATGTATTATTGGGTGCAATACTGGCCCGGAATAGTGATGTTGTCACTGGATATATTATTGGGTGCTATGTCGTTACATTGGCCCCGGATTAGCGCTGGAACTCATGAGACCTCTCAATTGCTAGATATATTACTGGTGCCTTGCGTCACAGGTTGGGAGTGGATGGTACCTGGCCTGTGATGTTCGTGTGACCAGGGTTCATTCATATCATTGCTTGATTGTATTGTTGTGGCATAACTGTCTGATGATTGTTGTTCTGTATTCCTTATTATGCATGTAAGATTTGTTTACCCTGCTTAATCTCACTGAGTTGTTGAGCTCACCCTGTTGTTAATCTTTCCAGGGAATTAAGATGGGTTCGAATGGACTTATTTTGGGGGTTTTTGCCAAACCCAGTCTATGTAGGGACTTTTGTGTATGTACTCTCCCCAGGTCCCATTAGACCGGTCTGATGATGGTGGCGATGGTTCCAGGCTTCTAGATGCCTCTTTTTTAGTACTACTCTTTTAGTTATTTTGTTACTTTTGTAGGGGTTCGCCCTTATTACCTTTTGGTTGTTTTTCTACTCTAAGGGACGTAATAATTAAAAAACTTTATATGTGAAATATAACTGTATTTTTCTTAATAATTTGTATTGTATTATTGTTAATGTAGGTCACTATGCTTCTGTATGTGCGACGCTGATCGAGTGGAGTGAGCACTCGACCCCCCTAATCTGTTGCACCTCACTCTGGGAAAAAGGGGCGGGGTGTGACAGATTATTTGGTATCAGAGCATGGTCTTGGACACTGCCCACTAGTATTTTTAAATAATACAATATTTAAAAATAAATACATAAATTTTCTAGATCAAGTGTCGGCAAGGTGGGGCCGGCCCCTTTGTTCTTTTTAAGCAAAGGGGGTTCTTTACTCACCCTCCTCACCTCTCTTGTATTCTTTTCTTCTAGGTTATTTCTCTTTAAGGTCTATCTTCAATCAATAACTCGATGTCACAAAGACCAAAGAAGTTTAAGAAGAATGTTGAAGGGGAAAGTTCTCAGCCTCCTCGCTCCAGATCATTTCCTTCAATTCCAATTCAGACGGGAAGACTGGTAATTCTACCTGATGAGTACTACCCTATGCTCCATGACAAACTTGCAGCCTTAGGTTGGACACCAGTCATTAATCTTGGAAGGTGCATTTTTTGGTCTTCTGTTGTCTTATTTTATGAAAATTTGACCGTCACAAACCAAGAGATTTTCACCATCACTACAAAAGTGAATGGTGTTGACATCACCCTTACATTTGCAATATTGTCTGAAGTTTTAGAAATTCCTGAGAAGGGACCATTTGGTGATATTTACACGTCCAGAGGCAGGTTAAGTGTTGTTTCAAACTTTCGACACATGTTTAGGTGTCTTACTTCTCAAGCTAACTGCATGGTCACTAGGATCAAAACCAGTGAAATCAAAGAGTAGTATAATCCTCTCATTCAAGTGATCATGTCAAATATTTTGCCCAAACCTGGAAAAAAACCTACTACCACTCACCCTCAATGCTTTTTGGCATATTATTTGATAAAGGAAATTCATGTGAATCTTCCTTATATCATTTTGTGTCACATGGCACTTAGCACTCGGGAACAAACCTGTCTTCTATATGAAGCACAATTAAACAAAGTACTATGTTGTTTCAGAGTTTTTTCTAGCCCAACCAAGATAACATCTCCCTTGTACAGTGACATCACCGTAAGTGTGGTGAACTCAAGTGGACCCAAGGGAAGTCGTGCGCTTAAAAGGCGAGGAAGTAGGCCAACTAAGTGGGAAGATTTTCCTGACATAGAAGAAAAAACTTCTCCAGAAGACCTTGAGGATTTTGACCTCGATTTTTTCGATATCATGGAAGAAAAGACAAACCCTCCTATAAAAGAATACATTTCTCCATCCACAACACAAGAAACAAATACCCAACAACAACTTGTGGATCAAATGCGAGAAATGATACTGGCAACCGAGGAGCGAATAAGGAAAGAAATGAGAGACCAATTTGAAGTGCAAAATTGCAGCCTTAAAAAACACACTTGAAGCCTCAGAGAACAACAAGAGGCTATTGACTCACTGCTTAAGTGGCGTGAAGAATGTTACGCTGCATTACTAAGGATCGCTCCTCCGGCTTCAGGAGAGAGAGAATTTGGACAGTCGTCCCAACAAGCACAAGATTCGTCGGTGAATCTTAACCTCAACATTGGGGCCTCTCCATTTCCTAACTCAGCATTTACTGGGCAAGTTATGGAAACTCCTTTATTTACTCCCAACATGGAATAGCCAGTATCTCAATTCTCCTCAGAAAATTTTAATTTTGATCTCACACCTCCTCAATAGTTTTACTCATAGTAAATATGTTTTTAAATTTTCAGTAGTATAACATAGCTTCGTAGTAGGTTGAAGTATTTTGAAAGTAATATCGATATCCTTGTAGTAGTTGAAATAGTTTGTAAAATTTTGTAAAAAAAAATAAATAAATAAAAAAATAAACTTCATGTCGAATTCTCAGCTCATAATATGTTGATGTTGTGTGCTAGACTATCTGTGGTAGGCCCACTCGTCCAGTGACTTTCTTCACTATTAATGGGATTGACGTGGTATGGGACACAACAAACTCACACAAATACTAACGAAAACGCGAGACGAGGGAACCTACGGACCTGCTATGTAGCAGTTCATGGCGGAAGTCCGACTAACCATCAGTATCATCAAGTTCACATGGTATGAGACGTGAGAACTTGGAGGATAATAATGGTAGACGATTTTCCACAGGAATCAGCAAAAGACCGCAGATAGATCCCCTAGACTGGACCACGTCCCTTATCACCAAATTCATGCGGAATGGGACGTACGAATTTGGACGATAATAGGAATCGTCAAGTCTTGGTGATAGGTGAGCATAGTATAAACAAGTGCAAAGGAATTGCGACATGTATATGTAGGTGACAACACGAGGAAAAAGTCGAGAAAATATTTGTGGCATGTACTGGTATTCAACAATGTAGTTATTCTCACAAATACACAAGAAATTATTTTTAAACGATTTTAAAAAATGCAAATACTACTATACTAGTCTCTAAAAACATTACAAATCACACTCTTGATTTTGTTTTTAGACCAACCTAAAAAATACAGTGCCACGATGCTCTAAGGCTCCTCATTTTCCCTATTACCTAGCCTAGAAAACTAGGAGATTAAAACCTATGACATGTCACTCAAGAACTTTGCATGTGCACTCCATCACGAATCAATCCTCCTGACTTCTTCACAACTTATATCGCACATTTTGTGCTAATATCAAGCAAATATGCAGACAATGCCGGTACAAACAAGAAGACAGCACAACCCTAGCTCCTTTCAGCAAGCATTTGTATTTATGCAACCGCAAGAGGACGTTGGATCTGAACCTACTCCCGCTGAATCAGAACAAGCGATGGACTACAACGGTAATGCCCCGACAGCTGAACCAACTGTTGCAGCTCCTTCTAATGAAGTAGTCGTACCATTTAGCATGGAGCAATTCTTATAAGGCTTTACTAAATACATGAAGGCGTTCATGAGGGGTTCGGTCCAAAACGTTGCTGATCAGCAAACTGCGGTCCCCCAGCCGCAACCGGCTAAGCAGAAAATGGATCAGATGACCAATCAAATTGCAAAATACAAACGACTACAGCCCATCACCTTTGATGGGAAGCCCGACTCCAATGAAGCCTACAAATGGCTTGAAGAAACGCGAAAAGCGCTCAAGGCAATGGGAGCGTCAGAAGAAAGAAAAATTCCTCTTGTTGTTTACCAGTTAGTTGGAAATGCCAACTCCTGGTAGAAACTTGTTAAGGAGGACCCTTAAGTAAATGCCAGTACCGTGACATGGCAACAATTTGAAGGTGAATTCATCAATGAATATTTCCCAAATGCTGTCAAGAGAAAGAAAATACAGGAGTTCGCTAGACTATTTCAAGGAAGTATGACAGTCTGGAAATATGCAGCCAAGTTCACGAAACTTTCAATTTTTTTCTCTCTACCATCACTACAGAGATAGACAAAATGGATAAGTTTTTCAATGGATTGAGGTCAGACATTAGGCAAACCCTTGCCTTCTTGGAACTGGATAACTTTAGAAAATTGGTGAATATGGCTATAAATTATGAGCAGGAGAAGCTCAAGCAGGAACATAGGCGCAATTAGGGAAAGTGAACCATTAAGCCAGCACAACAGTCTGGCAGGAAGAAACCTCACCAGCCAAATCAAAACGCTCGCCCCAATATGGGCAACCCCCAAAACCCTCGATTCCAATTCGCTCAACATGCTCCAGCACACTGAAATTTTCAACGAAACTTTCCTAATCACTAAAATCAAGTAGGCTAAAGAATTAGAAATAATTGGCGATTTCCACCACCTCTTCCAAATCAACAACCACAAGATCGAGATCATGTATGCTACAATTGTGGTCGGGTGGGTCACGTTCGACAAAATTGTCCTCTCCTAACCCCTGGCCAACCCAGATCCCCAGCTGCACCAGTTCAGCAAACAGCCTTGATGGCTCTACCACAACCCAGACATCAACAAGGCCCTAGTGTAACGACCCACCTTCGCATATAATGTCGTGATGACGTAAAATGCTTGACTCTAGGTCTTGTGTATGTATTTTATGTGTATAATACTCGTATTTTTTATGTTTTGTGCATGTATTTGATATTTTTGTTTGATAATTAATTATTGGTGCTTCAAATGAACTTGGGGATATTAAAAATGAGTCTGGAACATGTCTTTACATAAAAATCGACTGGCTATACGCGAAATTTTGATGTGTATTGAGCGCATAGTAGCGAAATGAAAAATGAGTGTTTTTGGCAAAAAGGAGGACGCCCATGCGCAAATGGGAGGGCGCTGATCTGATTTTTTGGGTGTTTTTTTTTATAAAAAATGGCCAAAAATCAATATTTTGAAAGGGAAAAAGTTGCTACTATTCCCATTTGAGTTTGAAACGAATTGGAGAAGGAATAATGGAGAAAAACTAAGGTTTTAAGAGTAAACCTTTACCATTTATACCCCGAAGTAAGTGATTTTCTCCATTTCTTTCCATGAAATCACCATTGAAGGTGAGAGTAAGCTTTCTAATTGTGTAATTTTCTTAATAGGCCACAGTTTTGGGTATTCTTAACCTAGGGCTGGTTGGTATTTTGCTATTTCGAGTTTGTTTATGGTAGAAACAAACTTCCTTAACCTAGATCTATACCCAATATGCATTTTGCAAGCACTTCACCACGTTTTTTGGTGGAGTTAAGTATAATGGCCCTAAACCTAGAAAATGAACTTAGGGTTTTCCATTCAAGCTGTCACTCAATTATGTTGAATAAATGACTGGTTCTAAGTGATTGATGGTCTAATTCACTGATTTTGAATGGTGGAAAGCCTAGGTGTAATGTAAAATTGGCTTAGGGCTTGATTTCGGGATTTTGCCCAAAATTGGGGCTTTTGACCTAAATCAAGTCAATTGATTAAATTGACTTGAAACTTGTCTAATTGAACCCAAATTGAGTAAAATTGTGGGTTTAAAATGGTTAGACTAGTGTTTGAATTGCATGAGTTAGTTCAATTTGACCATGTAGAGATTTATCTAATTTAGGGCTTTTGAGGCATTTAGATTGGAATTGGTAAATTCAATGGTGTTAAGTGTTTCTAATCCAAATTGGTGTGGATTAGATGTGATTTGGGTTAATAATTATGTATTTAGACATAATGGACTGAAATTGATCATTTGTGTATGAAATTGATTTATTTCAGGTGTATGTAAGTCAATTGGCCAATTAGAATGTAAATGATGTATGAAATTGGCTAGTGAATTGGTTGTGAGTATTTCTCACCTTTTTTCCATTATGGAATTATATATATATATATAAATTGGTTTGTGCAATAGCATGCATCTTATATATATATATATATATATATATATATATATATATATGTATGTGCATTGTGATTTAAGAGCATGAGCATGGAATATATGCATTGATATTGCCTTTGGTGTTTTGGATTAAATACCTTGGCATTGTTGTCTTTCTATTTACTTATTTTTCGGGGAAATGTGCTGCCGGAATACTTGGATTGCTGTTCTGTGGAAAGGACTTTCCGAATAACTGAGGAATGTAATGGTACAAAGATTAGGAGGATTAGTGTCGGGTAATGCGCCGGTCAGAACCTATTGGCCATGTGTTATGGAAAGTAAAGGCATGTGTTATTCTGACATATCCTTTTGGTAAAGAGTCTGCATATTTGATTCTTATGGAAATGATGCATAATTCACATGTTTAGTTTAGACACATGTATAATATGATTTTTCTTGATGCATTTGGTTTATGAATGGAATTTTCGATATCATACGTGTCTTTTATAAATGCATATATGGAAATATATTGTGAGAACTTGCTCATTGAGCTAGTTGAGCTCACCCCATTTTTCCCTACTTTTCTCAGGTTCAGATTAGAAAGGAAAGGGCAAGGCTTAAAGCTTGCGGTCTTCCTTTTCTTCTCTTTTGGACGTATGTTTTGATTCGTATATTTTTGGGAAACTTGGGACTAGTGTAATTGTTTTGTTTCATCTTTGATTATGTATATAAATATAACAAATTCTCATGTATATAAAATATAGATAGTTGTGGTTTGTTTGGTTTTGAGGATGTGGATAAGTCATGGGAGAAAGCAAAATGATTTGGTTTGATATGAATGATGTTGATTATTTGATCATATGTCTTTGTGTGATTGGCTGTGATTATCAGAATATTTTGTGGAACCTCAGATTTATGGGAAGGTTCTGCTGAAAATTTTAGGTATTGTTTTAAAAAGAAGAGGCTGACAGAGTATCGTAAACGTCTAGGTATGGCGTATATGGTATTCTGTTGCGATACTCTGTGCCGTCGTGACGTCACTCGGAGAAGGGTTGCGACACCTAGGCAGCAAGGACATGCCTACGCTGTTGCTAAAAGACCGATGCCGGAAAATAACGTGGTGGAAGGTACCTTTGTTTTTCTTAACATGTTGGTACATGTCTTATTCGATTCGAGTTTTACACATTCTTTTATTGCTACCCAAGTAGTCCAGAAATTAGGACTACAACCAAAGGCTACTCCTGTTACAATTCGAGTATTCACGCCAATAGGACTAGGTACAGAAATAAATCAAATATGTTCAAATTGTATGCTTAGCATCTTGGATCATCAGCTGGTAGCGGACCTCCTAGTAATGGATTTCTATGATTTTGATAGCATCTTGGGTATGGATTGTTAACACCTTTACATGCTCAAATAGATTGTCAGAAGAAGCAAGTTTGACTGACATTACTTAATGGTGATAACCTAAAAGTCCAAGGGGTCCGTGGACATGTTCATCATTCTACCGTGTCCCTTATAAGATCTCAGATGCAAGCTCTTTCAATACTTGATCAGGATAATGAAGAAAGTATAGTGTCCAGTCATCCTCCCAGCTTAAAAGATATTTCACTTATTCATGAATATCCAAGGGTATTCTTAGACGAGCTTCCAGGACTCCCTCCTCCTCGAGAATTCGACTTTGAAATTAAGTTTATTCTTGGTATGGAACCTGTCTACATTTCATCCTACCGCATGCCTAATGTAGAATTAGTCGAACTGGACAAGCAGTTAAAGGAATTGGAGAAACTGGGGTTTATATGAAAGAACACGTCACCATGGGGTGCTCCAGTTCTTTTTGTCAAGAAAAAAATGGTTCACTTCGACTATGCATCGACTATAGAAAACTTAACAAAGTTACTATTAAGAATAGATACCCGTTACCTCGAATAGAAGATTTGTTCGATCAATTAAGGGGAGCAAAATTCTTTTCAAAAATTGACCTTCGCTCGGGGTATCACCAACTCCGGGTTAAGGAAGAAGACATCCCAAAAGCAGCTTTCCGAACAAGATATGGTCATTACGAATTTACAATAATGCCATTTGTCCTATCCAATGCACCTGCAACATTCATGGGTTTAATGAACTGCATTTTCAGACCAAACCTGGATCGCTTTGTCGTTGTCTTTGTCGACGACATACTGATATATTCTCCCACAGAGGAACTCCATGATAACACTTGCGAACTGTACTTAGTACCCTGTAGCAGCATGAATTGTACGCCAAGTTCAGCAAGTGTGAATTCTGGATGACTAAGGTTAAGTTTTTTGGTCATGTCGTGTCCAATGATGGCATTGAAGTAGATCCAGCCAAGGTAGAAACGATACTTAGTTGGAAACAATCGACTAATGCCACAGAAATTAGGAGCTTCTTTGGATTAACAGGATATTACAGACGGTTCATCAAGAATTTTTCCAAACTTGCTAAACCAATCACTTGATTGACCCGGAAGGACACACGTTTTATTTGGAGTGAAGCATGTGAATCAGCCTTTCAAGAACTCAAGAAAAGTCTGACTTCAACACCTGTTCTAACCACTCCAAATGATGGGATTGGTTTCACACTGTACACGGGTGCATCGCTTCAAGGACTTGGAGCTGTGCTTATGCAAGAAGATCGTGTCGTGGCCTATGCCTCTCGGCAGTTGAAAATTCATGAGGTCAATTATCCGACTCATGATTTAAAACTCGCAGCAATAGTGTTTGCCTTAAAATTTTGGCGTCATTACTTGTACGGAGAACGATTTGAAGTCTTCTCTTATCACAAAAGTCTTCAGTATATCTATACTCAGAAAGACTTAAATCTTCAACAAAGACGATGGCTCGAGTTTATCAAAGACTATGACTTTGAACTTAAATATCATCCCGGTAAAGCCAATGTAGAAGAAAGTCATATATCTTCGCCTAGACGATAAATTTTGAAATCGGCAAGCAGTCATACGAGCTAGAAAGGTATAACTTGCAGTTCTTGAATGAGGGAAATGCAGTGAGACTGGCCCAATTCACTACCCATTCCGACCTCATTAAAAGAGTAGTTGCTGCACAAGCCAAGGATGATGAGCTTATAAACATGACAAAGCTCAATCAGCAGAATCAAGCTCTGCATCAATGGTCTCTCACTTCTGATGGTGTGGTATTATATAAAGGGAGATTGTGTGTAGCTCAGGATCCAGAACTTAGGCAGGACTTGATAAATGAGTGCCACAAGTCTAAGTTTTCTATACATCTAGGGGGTGACAAAATGTATAAGGACATGAAAAGGCAATTCTAGTTTAATGGGATGAAAAAGGCCATAGCAGAATTTGTGGCAAAGTGCCTTACCTGTCGACAAGTAAAAGTCGACCGCAAGCTCCCCTATGGTCTGTTACAACCACTTCTTATAGGGGAATGGAAATGGGACAATATTGCCATGGATTTTGTGTTTGCATTACCCAAAAACGTTAAGTGTCAGGACACTGTTTGGGTAATTGTTGATCGGTTAACCAAAGCTGCACATTTTATACCAGTTAGACTCACCGATACTTCAGCCAAGTTAGCCGAAATCTATGAACGAGAGATCATCATACTGCATGGGATCCCTCTCACTATCGTCTGTGATCGAGACCCTAGATTCACCTCTAAGTTCTGGCAAAGCTTTAATGCCAGGCTAGGTACAAAAAATCCTATGAGTACTGCCTTTCATCCCCAGACAAATGGACAATATGAACGGCTTATACAAATTCTTGGAAAACATGCTACGTTGTTGTGCTCTAGATTTTAATGACGAATGGACAAAGTATCTGCATTTAGCAGAGTTTGCATATAATAATAGTTATCAAACAAACATTAAGATAGCCCTGTATGAAGTACTATACGGACGACCATGTACGTTACCTTTGTGTCGGGTAGATATGTCTGATTGACTACAACTTGGTCCTGATTTCACCAGAGAAACCACCGAGAAAATAAAGCTCGTTAAAGACTGACTCCGTACTGCCCAAAGTAGACACAAAAGTTACGCAGACAAGCAACAAAAATAGCTAAAATTTCAAGTTGGCGACTCGATTCTTTTAAAGGTCCAACCATTTAAAGCTGTGAAAAGATTTGGAGCCAAATAAAAACTATCTCCAAGGTTTCTGGAACCATTTTCAATCATTGATCGAGTCGGCAAGTCTGCATACCGTCTGTCTTTACCACAGTCCATGTCCAAGGTACACAACGTGTTTCATGTATCCATGCTCAGAAAATATCTTCATGATCCTTCACACATCATACCATCCTTTGAAGTTGAAATTGAGGAAGGAAATAAGTATAAAGAGTATCTTGTGCAAAGCTTGGACAGAAAGACACAAGACTTGAGAAACAAGAGCATTCTGTTAGTAACAATCCTCTGGAACCATCACAGAATAGAAGAATTAACGTGGGATTTGGAACAAGAGATCAAGCAAAAATATCCTCACTTGTTTGTATAGCACTTGCATGTTTACATTATTGGTCCACCCAAGAGGGGGGTGGATTGGGTGCGATGGTCAATTTTAAAAGTATCTTCCAATAACTTAGTGATGTACATGAGTATATGGAATTGGATGCAAAATAGAACACAGACTAAATTGCAAAAGTGAGGCACACGATTTATAGTGGTTCAACCACCTACATCTACTACCTAACCTCCTCTGAAGGGATTTTAACCTTATCACTAAGGGATTCTCCAAACCGTTACAGCTGCCCTTTTACAGGTTAAAGGCAAACCTATCCTTTACGGGCTAAGGATGAACCGTTTCTTTTTTATAGGCAAGAGATAGCCTATCCTTTTACTGGATGAGGATGAACTGGTTCTCTTTCAATGGCTGAGAGATAACCTATTTTTTTTAAGGTTAAGGACACACCTATCCTTTTGCGGGGTGAGGATGAACCGGTTTCCTTTTTCCTGGTTGAGGAAGAACCCATGTTCTTTTTACGGGATCAAGAAGAATTGTTGTGATTTCGAACCTGAAATCACGTAAGTGAACCACGTCCACTTGTCCTGGTTGTTTCATACCGAAACACACCAGCATTACAACACTAAGATGTTCGTTGGTTCTAACGCAGTAGAACACTTTACAATTAAGCTCAATACATAGCATTACAAAGATATGAAATATGAAATAGGTAATGCTAAGTTGAAATACACCTTCAGTCATTTTCCTTTCAATGTTCGATATTGCTCAAGTGCAGTTTCGAAAAGCATGAATGATATGATATGAAAATCAGTGCTTCTTCAAAAATGGACTGGTGTAAATCAAAGACACAGATAGTTTTCAAAATAAATATAAAATATAAGTATGAAAACTTTTGGTTCTCTGATTAGTAGTTAACCAACTACTGATATAGTTCAATACAATACTTAAGATATGAAATCAAGCACAACTGTATATCTTGAACTATTTCTCAAATTCTATTTCCAGCAAGAATTACACCAGATATGAATCAGTGCTGAGAATTTGAGTTGATAGCAGATCAAATAGATTTTCAAAGATAGAATGAAAATAAGTTCAGTATGAAAATCATTTGAATACATAAGGTATCAGTGAAAAATACTTTGAAAGTTTAGATAATGAAAAACATTTTGACACAGACTAACTTTCAAAAAGTATTGGCACAATACAAAATGATTGGCAAGTTGTTTGATCCTAAGTGATGGTATTTATAGACTTAGTGGGACATAGCCATTAGACATTTGAAGTTCAAATAATATGAACGTTTACACACAACCGCTCGAATGTTATATGAAAATGGCAACTGCAATTTTCACTAACATTCTGGTTCTTTTCAGATTTCATGAAAAAGGAAAGTTTTAGAAAAACTTATTTCATGTATCAGAGACGATCTCTAATAGGTTTGAAAAGGACTCTGCGCAAAGGTCTGTTCTGAAAAAGTAAACTTATGTAGTGTACTTGTTCGAACAGTGACGGTTGTTGAATTAGCGTCCTGATTCTGTAATCAGTGTCCTAACACATAATATCAACAATGTTGTTTTGTTCCTTGAGGGCACTTATTACGTATAAGCGTCCTGCTAAAAACTTAAGTGAGGGCGCTACTAACTCGTAAGCGCTTGACTTACTTTGTCACTTAGACGACTTAAGCTTGAGGGCGCTAATGCGCAGTTATCTTCCTACTATGTTTTAAAACAACTAAGTGCATGAGGGCGCTACTATTTGAGTAAGCGTCTTGCCTTTAAAACATAAAACAAAACATGAGGGCGCTACATTACGTAAGCGTCCTACCGATTAAAAATATTTTAAATAAGACACAAGCACGATAAAGGACAATCAGCGTCCTCAAAGAAACATTCTTTGAAGAACTTAAGACATCTTTCAGTGAGTTGATGCTGAGTCAGCTTCCTGACAACTTCAAAGGTTGACTAATAAAGGAAGCCGCTACTATACAAGTAAGTGTCCTGATAAATTAGTTCTATTCAAACTTGAACGTTATTAACGTCCTAATGAACTATTAGCGTCCTGACTTATCAAGTTCAGGAGAGCACTGTTATTTCATTAGCTTCCTGAAAGACTCCTTGAAAACAGTTTTGACTTGCGATAAAATATACGATAAATGCAAATAAAAACTCGATAGATTTTAAATTAAATATATAGTATTAGATCATTTGAAATATCGTAAAAACATGAAATCAAAACATGCAGATTAGAAAAACATATGTAGATAATTTATGCATGGTTTTGAAAACATTTTGAGCAATAACGATTAGAGAAAGATATACCTTAAATACTTTGTGGATTTCTCATTTCTCATAACCGTTAAATCTAACTCTTCATTATGAGATCTTTAATAATAGCATTGTTGAGTTAAATGTCTTGAACGTTGATCGAGAGATGTAGTCATGAAGCTTGATCGAATCGTTCGAGTGAAATGATCTTGAAATCATGCTGTGATGGTTGAAGTCCTTTTGATTGAAACGAACGTGACTGTTGGATGTGATCTTTGAGTTCCTTGATCGAGTCGTTCCTTGGTTTTTTGCTTTCCTTAGGTGCTTTGACGAAATCTTGATACACGCACGTTTAGCACCGAAAAGTACTTTGTTTGTGATCATCAAAATATACTTTATCAAGTATATTTAGGGACGAGCTAAGTGATGAACCGTATAGGTTAACATACATATTAATAAAATACTTCTTGATCTTATTCTATGATCTTGGGTTTTCTTGTTTTGTTTTTGGCACAGATGTATAAAGATTCAACAAATTACAATTTTGAACCATCTGAACATAGCAATAATTCAAATCAGGATACAAATATGAGTATTGAAGGAGATGATGACATGAGCTCAATCCCTTAAGACTGGAGTCCTTCCACTGACTATTACTCCCAGTCTACATCCCTACAAGGTCACAATCCATAGAAATGCCACAAGTCCAAACCCTAATACATAATCCAACAAGATACTTTTCAGCACATTTTGGGATTTCTGACCTAGAAGATGAAAACATTACAGGTATGCGTCAAGCTAGTTTGCGAGTCCTCCAGACTGCTCGGAAATCAGTACGGCAACCATTGCCTTCTTTCCACAACCCCCACACTACTCCAACATGGAATCCGATCCCAGTCTTTTCCAGGCTTCGGGGGGTGCCAAGACCAGATAAAGCTGGACCATCTAATTGGCAAACCAGGTAATCGCCAACTCAGTCAGGTAGGCGTGTAAGGCCACCGTCTCAACGACCAGGTTTTCTGCCACGTTCGCCACGACGCATCCAAGACCACCTTCTCTTCCTAAATTATCAGATCAAGAAAGAAAGGAGCCCGATTCAGTCCATTTTCTTACCCCATCTCATTCTTGAGATTCTACTGCTCAGAGTGCAGTACCCACGCGTGGCCAACGAGATACAAGGTCTCCAAGCCGAGCGGACAGTAATACGGACATTGAGATTATTGACATATCATATGATAAATAGTATGTATTTTACTTACATGCCAAAACTTTTCCAGAAGCATTCTATCTTATTTAAATTTCGAGGACGAAATTCTTTTAAGGAGGGTAGACTGTAACACTCCCCACTTTTTCTAATATAGAAACTCATTCAACAACTTGGAAACCCTCAACGTGTAATTCCAATAAGTGGTAAAAGCCCCCCAAAGGAAAGATGTAGACCCCCATAGTGGGACAGTCCCAAGGAAAGGGTCGTCTCCTAGGGGGGCCAGCCCCAAGGGGCCACCTTAGAAATAGGGGTAGCCCCCCTCAGTTCACTTTGCCTCCCTCCGAGCTCTCCTCGTTGTTTTTTGAACTTTTTGCGTTATCTTGCGTCCCTGCACACTTCAAGAAGTCAGAAGAAAATGTTACGCCATTGAAAGTGTGTTAAGGTGATGAATGAAGGCTAGGTTTGCATTTCTTACCTGTTTAATATGGAATTACATAGTATCATTCATCATATCTATTTCCATGTTTTACTTCATGCATGAGGCTATCTATTAAAAAAAATGATGTATTATTGGGTGCAATACTAGCCCGGAATAGTGATGTTATCACTGGATATATTATTGGGTGCTATGTCGTTACACTGACCCCAGATTAGCGTTGTAACTCATGAGACCTCTCAGTTGCTGAATATATTACTGGCGCCTCGGGTCACATGTTGCGAGTGGATGGTACCTGGCCTGTGATGTCGTGTGACCAGGGTTCATTCATATCATTGCTTGATTGTATTGTTGTGCCATAACTTTTTGATGACTGTTGTTCTGTATTTTTTATTATGCATGTAAGATTTGTTTACCCTGCTTAATCTCACTGTGCTGTTGAGCTCACCTCGCTGCTAATCTTTCCGGAGAATTAAGATGGGTTAGAATGGACTTATTCCGAGGGTTTTGGCCAAACCCGGTCTATGTAGGGACTTTTGTGTATGTACTCTCCCCAGGTCCCGTTAGACCAGTCTGATGATGGTGGCGATGGTTCCAGGCTTCTAGATGCCTCTCTTTGACTACTACTCTTTTAGTTATTTTGTTACTTTTGTAGGGGTTCGCCCTTATTACCTTTTGGTTGTCTTTCTGCTCTAAGGAATGTAATAATTAAAAAAATTTATATGTGAAATATCACCGTATTTTTCTTAATAATTTGTATTGTATTATTGTTAATGTGGGTCACTATGCTTCTGTATGTACGACTCTAGTCGAGTGGAGTGAGCACTCGACCCCCCTAATCTGTTGCACCTCACTCTGGGAAAAAGGGGCGGGGTGTGACAAGAAGACCCCCTTTGCTTCTTGGTGGGTGGCGGCATAATATAGCCCAGTGCACTTAGGGTGCAACTTAAGTCGGTAGGCTAGGCCGAACTCGTCGAAGTCAAACTCCAACCAATCGTTCTCCTTCCAGAGCACTATGAAACTCATAATGGCCCTCCACACATTTGGGTTAAATTGGGCAGGGGCAACACGAAAAATAGAGGGAAAACAACAAAGAGGTGGCATCCTCATCCCATCTCGAAAGTAGTGGGTGTGGAAAACAACTTTCGCATCTCGAGGACAACTAGCTCGGTTCCCAAGCTCGAATGCTCAAAAAACAATGATGCTCGGGATACCATGTACTTTGTGAAACTGCACAAGGTGGTGATCTTTGATACATGACAGGATGTTGTCTATGGTGAAGAACCCACCTCTGAGCTTGCCAGTTGTACAATTCTCTGTTGCGGGAGGACGACCAGAAGTGTTTGGCTCGGTGGTATCGAGCATTGCTTGTGAACGATCAACAAACAACTGAGGTACGTCAAGTACCTCCTCCTCCTGGTCAGTATCCTCTTCACTCTCCTCGGAACCCTCTTCGGAATCTCCCTCAGAGTTACTACTCCCGGAACCCTCCTCGGAACCATTTTCCTCCTTAGAGGCTTCCTCACAGGCTGCTCTACTGATCTCGGGCTCAGCGTCATCCCCTTTGGGACTCTCTTCGCCCTCCTCAGGAAAGAGCTCCTTGAGAGTGATACTAACCTCCTTGGTAGGCTGAGCAGCCTGCTCGGGATCTACACTTGGGTTAGCCATCTAACCACCCATGCGTCTATAGACTATTGAACTGAAAAAGAATATCGAGTAGCGAATACCAAGCAAAGTATATTGAGCTCGCTGGACAACACGAATGAAAATGCTGAGCAATTAGAAGAGCAACTATTTATAGGTAGGCTTACCTGTACGACATCTCAAATAGTGTGTATCCTGAGGCATGAAAATGAAGAACGTGTAACAGTTATGAAAAGAATAGTGTGACGTTTCGCTACTCAAAGTTGATCAGACAACAGCTGAAGACCTTGATACCTATAGAACAGCTTAAAGTCTCTAACCAAACAAGTTTGATCAGAGCTTAGAAGGTAGATGTTGGACCAACTTCTCGGTACATCGATCTAGCTTCACGTCATCAACCGCGTCAGTCAGACCAACCATCAAGTGATGACGTCAGCTTGGGAAGACATGATACCGACCTGGTGCCACCTAGCTACTGACTTGCTCGTCTAGCAAAATGGAATATTGTGACGACATATTTCAAGCTCCACATACCTTGCTGACCTTACTTAAACAACTGAAAGCGGATAAGGATAGCGCGAGATCCTCTACAATGACAAGCCAGTTAGGCCGAAGATCCTAAACACTATAAATACTCCCTAACCCCTTATTAATGAGGTAAGCACCTAATTAGTCCAGTCAGTGTGATTAATACTTGAAAGAACTTAAAGCTGACTGTTATCTCAATGAACCCCATGACATGAATGTTTTGATGATTCCAAATATCTCCAATTTGTGTATCTAATGATTTTGTCAAGTGTTTCAGATTTATCAAGAGTCAAGATCAAGAAACTATGCTCACAAACCTATTGAACATCAATTAAATTTATGAGTCATTCGGTGTTTATGTAGCACCCGTACCTTTACATGACGTCATTTTGACCCGTATACGTATGCGTATGCGCATTTGCTGCTCAACTCACGTAGGTTTGAGTGTCTTTGCATGGTTTTATGTTATTTAGAGTGAGCGTGACGTTTCGGAATGATCGGAGACCCATTTGACGTCGAAACATGTCGAGAACGGTGTTTTGGATCAGTAGAGCTCGCTCCATGAAGGACAAAATTTTGTCATCAATGGCTGACCTTCTAAATTCGTGGTTTGATTGAGCTGAAATTTTTCCAGATTATTGTACTCTGATAGATCTTCATTATGAACGGTGAAGATCTTAATCGGAGTTGTCTACTGTGAGATATAAGACTCCAAACACTATTTTTTGGATTTACAGATTTTCTTGCGCATTTTTTATCGAACGGTTTGATCTCAAAATCCCACCGTTGGATTGAGCTGAAAATTTACCAGAATGTTGGCAACTGACTCATAAGACATTTGAACGATTAAGATGTTAAATTAGTAAGTAGTTTGCAAGAAATTAGTTATCTAAGTGCAAGTAATTATAGCAGAAAACTGTTTCTTTTATTTAAGTGTATTTTTCATGTGGGCCCAAAATACTTCTATAAAAGCCACCAACACTCCAATTTCGGCTCACTTGCTCATTTTTCACTTTGAAGAGAGGGAAAAGAGCTTGGAGAAGACGAAAAGAAGGGGAGAGGAGAAAGGAGAGAGAAAGCTAGGGTTTTGGTGCTTTCATGCCCGAAATCCCCCTAAGGTATATCTTTCTTCCTCATTTTCTTCATTCTATCTCTTTCATGTATGTTTGCAAGCTTAATTTTGACCTAGGGTTTGTATGAATCCTGGAATTTAAGAGAGTGGTGGAAAACCAATGTTGGACTTAGGTCTTGAATTTGAGATATGTTAATCTAGAGGATGTTGGAAGTCTATAAATGGTGAAACCCCTAATTTCTAACAAGAAAGGTTATATGGACTTGACCTAAACTAGGATTTTGGACTTAGGGTTTCCTATTTAATTTGCATGTGATTTATGTGGATTAGATGGGTAAATGTGAAGGTATGGAACTCCAATTTACTAATCTTGATTAGTGGATAACCCTAGTGTAGTGTAATTTTGGTCTAGGCCACGTAATTTGGGAAATTGCCATGTAATTTGAAAAATTACCATGTAATTTGGGAATTTGCTCAAATTGGGGCTTTTGACCTAAACCAAGTCAATTGATTAAATTGACTTGAGAATTGTCTAATTGGACCCAAATTGAATGAAATTATGGGTTTAGAATGGTTGGACATGTGTTAGAATTGAATGGCCCAATTCAATTTGGCTCTATCCCTATTGCAGAGATTTTTTTTCCAAATTGGGGCATATGCTATGTATTGGCTTGAATTGGGGATTTTGACCTAATTGATGTCAATTGACCAAATTGACTTGCAATTAGTCTAATTAACCCTATTTATGATTGAATTTCATGTATTATAGTGGTTGGATCAACCTATTACATTCAATTTGGGTTAAATGTGGGTTAATGTAGTATTAAATAGTTAAATTGAGCAATATGGAATTGACTCATGTGCTAGACTATTTTAGAATCTCAATTGGCTTTTGATTTGGGTTTATACATGGTTGTGTAGCATACTTTATGGCTGATTTTTAGTATTGAATGAACCATGTTATTTCAGGATTTTGTGGTTGATCTATATAACCCAAATAGTCAATTTGAGGTTGTGGTGCTTGGGGTAATTATGGCATCCAAGTACTTCTTGTGGAATTAGAATTTGGATTGGCTAAGTCTAGCCAATCAAGTTGTGAGTGTCTCTTTACATTTGAATTTTTGTATGTGGCATTGTATTACATAAATTGATTTGAATTGATATCTATAAGTGTTATGCATGTTTTAATATTCCATGAAATAAATTTGAGCATAGTCTATAGGGTTAGTAATTTGGTTTGGTCTCTTAGTTGAGATTTTCCTTGGGAAGTCTCGTAAGTCTACTAGGGTTAGTAATTTGGTTTGGTCTCTTAGTCGAGATTTTCCTTGGGAAGTCTCGTAAGTCTACTAGTAATCCCCAATTATGGACCTGACAGAGGGTTTTATGGCTTGTGTATAGGTAGGATAGCTTAGGTTGGTCTTACGTGTTGCACGACCCCAGAAATCCTACTAGAATACAAGTATTGTTTGGTCGGATCAGGCGCTGCGTGTCGCACACCAGGCCTTTGATTGCCCTTGCTCAAGAGGTGTTAGGATTGCATCGGCATGTTTAGAAATGATGTGCATTGTCTTTGTTATGATATGATGCATTATATTAGCATGTATGTAATCTTGTTTAATCACCATATTATTTCAAATGTTTTTTATGATCTTGCCATGTTTTATATAAATGCACGTATATTGCCACTTGTAGAAGATATTTACTGAGCTTGTTGTAAGTCACACCTCACCCTTTTCTTTCAGGATCGGATAGGAAAGGGAAAGGGAAAGGGAAAGGGAAGGCTTGACTGCGGAGCACTCCCTTGATTTTTATTGATAAAGGAATTGTACAATCTTTGGTATTTTGATATTATGTATATGATAACACCTAGTATATGTATAATTAACACATAGATGGGATGTGGATGGCTTGTATTATTTTGTGGACTTGGAATTTTATATTTGGTATTTTGGAGATGTAATATTTTAATTATTGTTGATGATTATGTTAGATGGATGCTTTATAAGATTACGTTTTATTGCGATTCGTGTTATATTAGGCTGACGGTACGCCGGGTGTGCAGATACAGGGTATACCCGAGGGTTCTGTGTCGGTCATGACGTCACGTATAGTGGGTCGTGACAGTTTAGAATGTAAGGACGCTCAAGGTTGAATTGAACTGATTCATTAGGATGCTTACTTGTAACTAGCAGCCTTCCTTTAGTCAGCCTTTGACAGTGTTAGGACACTGACTTAGTCTCAGCTTGCTAAAAGTTCTCTACGTCTTTAAATGATTTTTATCTATAAAGACGCTGATAATTATAAGTTGAAAAACTATCAAGCTACCTAGATAGGAGCGCCATCATCCTTAGAATCAACTTAATAACTTTCAGGACGCTTACTATCCTTCAACACGCTTTCTATTACTTTAAAATAGTTTTTAATAAAGCAGGATGCTAACTGTAGAGTAGCGCCCTAATGATTTAAGTCATTTTAATTCTCAAAGTAAGTCAGGATGCTTACGAGTTAGTAGCGCCCTCACTTCGTTGTTCTGCAGGACGCTTATGCTCTATGAGCGCCCTCAAATGAACAAAATGACAAAGTTGAAATTGTGTGTCAGGACTCTATTTAAACAATATTACTGTTCTGACACGTATGTACTTTTTAGCCACTTTTTCATAACAACTTTTCGTACGCAAATCAACTTTTTGGATTTGTCGGAGATATCCTCTGATTCATGAACCACGTCTTTTAGAATTTCCTTATTCGTGAATCTGGAGAAAATTAGAATGTTCATGAAATGTGCAGTTGCTATGTTCGTGATACATTCTAGCTATTGTGAGTAAACGTTCATATTTGAAATTCAAATTCAAATTAACAACTCCATCTCTACAAGTCTATAAATACTAGCACTTAACCATTTGCAAAATCACCAAAAATTCTCTAAGCCAAAAACACTTTTGAAAGTTAGTCGAATTTTCATTTGATTTAAAAGTTTAAGTTATTTTGCTTTCAAAGTGTTTTCTTTGAAACTTAGCTTATTCAAATGATTTTCATACTGAGCTAAATTTATATCTTTATCTAAAAAATCATTTGAAAGATTGAATTGTTTTCACTTAAATTTTCATCACTGTTTTAACTTATATCATTCTTGCTACAAGAGAAATTTGAGAGATAGTTCATAGGATACAGTTGTACCTCAAGTCATATCTTGTATACTGTATCAAAGTTGTAACAATAGTTAGACAAACTACTGAGTTGATATTTCTGTATTCAACAAGTCTAGGTCCTCTCAGACCCATAAGTTGAGAAACGGTCCTCTCACACCCGTAAGCTGAGAAACGGTCCTTTCACACCCGAAAGTTGAGAAGTGTAACGGTTGTTCTCACACCCACAGGTTGAGAAAAGGTGTACCGGTTTGATTCTCACTCGTAAGAAAATCCCTTAGTGATAAGGTTCAAAATCCTAACTGAGGAGGTTAGGTAGTGAACGTAGGCAAGTAGCCGAACCACTATAAATCGACTGTGCACATTTACTTATTTTTGCACTTTTATTCTTGTCATTGCATTCAATTTTAAGTTGTCTAAGTGTCCAATTCACCCCCCCTTTTGGACATACCTGGGCCAACATTGGTATCAGAGCAGTGTTGTTCTTCAAAGAAACTTCATAATTTCTTTAATATCAATGGCAATGACCAGTGGCACAGTCATAGGAGCAGGTCAACCTTTAGATAGACCCTCGTTGTTCAATAAAGACTGGCTTGAAGATTGAATGATAAGGATGAAATCCTTTCTACGATCTAAGGATATCAGTCGATGGGAAATGGTTGTAAACGTCTACACCATGCCCAACAAGCCTATTGAGCTATGGACAGACAAGGAGAGACAAAATGATAAGCATAACGCTCAAGTTGTCTATGTCTGGTACTCTCTCTACCCAAGGAAAAAGAAGAAAGGGTAGTTCATCTCGAGAGTGCCAAAGAAATTTGGAAAACACTCAAATCATTTCATTGTGAAAAGATGAACAATTGAGATGAAAAGCTATAAGAGTCTGATAGACTATTTGATGCCTTTGAAATATCTAAGAATGAATCTCTGGATACGGCATACAATAGATATCAATCCATTCTTAATGGAATGAAAGAACTGAATCAGGAAATACCTATGGAGATATCTCTAGTGTATTTCTGTGACAAGCTTCCAAAGAGATGGAATGACAAGCTAACTTTGTTAGTTGAATCTGTTGAACAATGGGAAATGAGTTTAAAAGAGTTTTGTGATCTCTTGAAAACCATGAAAGAAAATGATGAATCTAGAGACCTAGTTAGAACGTTAGAAGAGTCACTCGTCCACTTTAGGGTTTTATAAAGTGAGTCAGTTCATGATAACCTTCAACGTTTTAGACGTCTAGTAAATGAACTTGAACACTTTGGAAAAACCATCTCTCATTCTACTTTAGTGCAATATTTTCTAAACAGTTTTCCTGAAAACTGGAAATATAAAGTAGATTTTTTAAAAGAATTTTCAAATCCATTTGAAATTAATTTTCAAGAACTTAATTATATTTTGAGTGGATTAGAAACATCGTCTTAAAGAGAAGATGTTCTTGCAAATGCACCAAGCAGGAACGGAAGTAAAGTTGCTGATGATATAAACACAATGAGTCAACAATCCTCAGCAAGTACATCCAGAACGCTCAATGGAACATCTCCTGATAGAATGTCGAGAAGGAAGTCAACATGGAGAACGAAGATAATGAATTATCTCAGCTGCTTCAAAAAGAGACAGAGTGCACAAGTCGAAGACTTTGCAGTACCTTGAGGTAAAAGTCAAAAATATGCAAAGGTATAAAAGTCACTCTCATCACTGCTGTAATTATTAGAATATATATTTATCAGTGATTATTAGAAATAAATGATTATCTTTAATCATGCGATTCTTAGAATGCTTAAATATTTTCGCTCATGATTAAATTCTTGACGTTTGGTTGACGTGAAATAATTAGTGATATTGATTATTCAACCATACGATACTTAAGTTTAATCGGTCAAATTTGATTAATATTAGAGTTTAAGTGTCCGCAAGCAAACTGACAGGGAATGAGGATGCTAAAGTGTCCAATGGCTTTAGTCGTTCAAAAACGCTAGTCATAAGAAAAACGTTGATCGGTCGCAAGCGTTAGATAAATTAAACTGCCTTTAGATACTAGGTTGTGACACGTGTGAGTGTGTGTCAGGAGCACGCTCATCGCTTTAGCAGTATAAAATCGAACTTTTTGATGCCCTAGGACGCTTCTTCAAGAACTTACTAGGAATCGCTCCAAGAGTTACTGCTGAACCTTCATCTTTAACCTTCGGTAAACTCTACTCTCTGTTCATTCTCGAGTCCTTTATTCTCTATTTCGTTGGTCTTCGCCAAGTCACCTTAGTTCTTCACCTTTATTCCTGTTCAAAACTTTCTATGGCGCCTGATAAGTTGAGTTTTACTAGTTATTTTGCATGTTAATTTGTTTAATTTTTAGGTTCATTTAGTTAGTTTTTAGGTGTTTTTTGCATGATAAATATACTTAGTTGTTTTAGATGCATTTAGGCTTTATCTTAGGTTTTTATCATGAAAAAATGACATTTTGATACTTATTAATATCATACAAGTCATATACTTTGATTACATTTCATTTTAGTTTAATACATTGATTCATTGCATGATTTTTACACTTAAGTTGTTTTGTTTTGTAGGTAAATAAGGAGTCCAAAGTAGGATGAAACAAGGCTCAAATGGTGATGAAAAGAGGCTAAAAACATGTTCAAACAAAGTGTAAGAAGTGGACCAAAAGCCAAGGAAAAAGCGCAAAGAGAAATGAAGAAAGTGCACAATTTTGAGCACCAGGCCAGGACTGGGCGCCGTGGCGCTCCGAGAAGAAATCGAACGTGAACAATCATCTAGTGCCACGACACTTAGTCCGTTACAAGTCACGCATTTTTTTTTTTTTTTTGGTCTTTTCCACGGACTTGCATATAAGAATTTTTAGGGTTTTGAAGGGGGATCTCACATTCTATTACGTTTTTAGATTATAGTAGTTAGGTTTAGAGAAAGAGGAGAGAAAGAGGAACAAGAAAAGAAACAAGAAAAAGAAAGAGTTGCAGATTTGAAGCTTGAATAAGAAGGGGATTTCTCACCTGATAAGGGGGTTTCTTTACTTATTCTTTCAATTATAACTTGTTTCAATGATTTCCTATTTGAATCTCTATCTTGTATCCATGGATTGGTTTATGAACTAAATATATAATATAGAGTTTTGATTTAGCTATTTTGGATCTTGTAATTGAGTCATTGTTTATGTGTTTTTGAGCAATCTTTTAGGTTTATTTATGATTCTCCATGTTTAATGCTTTCAAATTGCTAATCACTTTTTGAATGAACATAAATTTGGTTTCTTACACTCGAGAGAGGTGTTATCGAATTGGAGCAAGGGATTTGTAACCTAGGTTAGTAGTATCGACTTGAGAGACCTACGAACACCTTTGAAATCATTTAAAATGAATCATAGATCTTAATGGGTTCTTAATATATTGGTTGGCGCTCGAGAGAGGGAATCGATAACTTAAGGGTAAATGTTCAAATTGACGCTCAAGAGAGGTATTTGGAGGGGTCAGGATTCATAATTTATAAATTCCAAAAATTAATTCATTAACATAATTATTAGAGATTATAAGATACAACATACTGAGATCTAAACTCTAGAACTCTAAATCCATTGATTTCTGTCCAAATTCTATTTAATTTGCATTGTTTCGTTTGATTTTGTTTATTTTACATCTTAGCAATTAAACCATGTCTTTATTATCTCCTAGATAAAACCACTAATTATTATAGAATTGAGCATTTTTAATAGTAAAATTACCTTTTATGTGGCGACCTCGCACCCCGGACCACCAACCCCGCAGGGAATGGCGTGCCGAATGCAGGGGCGGGACGCCCGGCGTAGGCATCTCTGACCACTCCTCAACTCCCTTGAGGTGGTTGAGACCCTACGAGCCTTATCTCAAACAACGACATAATATCAAAAGGTACTAAACCAAACTACCCACCGTATTAATCATCAAAGACAAGACATAATCCATAAAATGAACCATAAATAAAATCATAATCCCTACAGTCCATTAAAATTGACATACACATAAAGTCCAAAATTGTGGGTACAAATAAACACCGTCATATGCCCACATGGTCTATCTAACAAGTCCCAACTCACCCATACTACAATGTAGTAAGTGTTATAATTACATAATTCAAAATATAATACTTCATAATTTAAAACACAGTTCAATCAAAATGCCTCTCAATTCACATCGAAGCCTTGGATTCTCTCGCAGGCAAGGCCCTCAAGATATAACTACTCCTATGCCCTCATTCGGGACAGAAGGACCTGAAAGAGGAAAATGAGGGTGAGCCAACGGTGCCCAGTGAATAGAATTCAAATATGCTATCAATACTCATCAATAAATATCATGTATGCATGTCAATGTGTAGCATGATTAAAAGCTTATAACATATAGATATCAAGCATTTATAATAAGTTCGATGCAAGTAAAAGCTTATCAATTTGGATCCACATTCCACATGCATTGGGTTACTAGTGCACGTCTATTTCACCGTACCGTTGACCCCAATCATGTTTATTTGGGGTTACTAGTGCACGTCTAGTTCACCGTACCGTTGACCCCAATCATTTCCTTTCCTAAAACCCTCCTATGACAAGGTTAAGTTCCCCTATTAGCCAGATAGATGGGCCCAACCAAAGTCATAAGGTTTTCTCAAATCAATGCATCATTCAAAACATTAGAACACATTCATGCTTTCAACATACAATATATATAAGTGATATGATGACATAAAAGATATAATCATAAATGAAGTCTACTCACAACCAAGCCTCGCGAGAGTATTTAACCACACACGACCACCAAACCGAATCAACCCAATCAAGATCCTGAAACATACATCAATTTCTATGCTCAATCACATAGACATTACACATCAACCCTAAATCAGCCCACATATAAACAATAGGACTAAATCTCATCTAATCCCATCATTCAACTCAAATCACATGACTTAGGCCTCTAATGAATAGTTCTCATTCATAAACCATTCTATTAATCAAAAATACTGATTTTCAATTCCTTAGGCATAAACATGCCCAAATTGGGTCACTTGATCACAAGTAGACCTAACCCATGATATGGTCACAACCACCAAATCAGTAGCATAATCAACCCTAATCATGCTTAATTAAACATAAGTTGCATCAATTCAATGATTCAAGGCCAAAAGCATCAAAAGCCCTAAAATATGAAATTTTCCATACTTAGGCCATATTGTCGATTTACACTAGGTCACCATGTTCAGCCATGTATATCACTGATTTTGCATCATGGGTTCATCAACAATGGCAACTAGGTCAACATAGTTGACATGCAAGCTATTTGGAAAGGTCTAAGTTCATATTCTAAATTTGGGTCTAATACAAGCAACCCTACCAATTCTTCATTTAATATTATGTTCAGATGTATCAATCTACCAACAGAAATATGTAATCACAAAATCAATCGTACCGATTGAAGTATGTGAAGAAACAAACCTTTTGTCCAAATATCAGCCCAATCCAACGGTGGACAGAAAAGATAAGTATCTTCGATGAACAAGTCTCTAATCAGACAATTTCTCCTTTCCTGCTCCGAATACTCAAACTCAGATGACTATATCACACAAAATACTTAATGACTAAACATCTCCACTGTTCTGAATACAGAAGTATCAGTTGTAAACTACATATAAAAATTGGATATCCATCCAACGGTAGATTGAGTAGATCTATAAGTTTGAGCAAAACGGCGCGAGAAATCCAGACTTTCCGACCAGCTTTGTTTGAGCGGTTAGATCTCTTAGACGAAACCTCTGATCAAGATCTCCACAGACCAGAATGAATAACCATAAGCTACGAACTTGCTGAAAAATGTTGAGCTCAATCTGACCATATATCCAAAAGATCCAGCTCTTTGATGAAAATGTCGCAGAGATCTTCTTTCTGCAACTCTATCTTTCTTTCTCTTCTTCTTTCCTTTCTCTTCTTCTTTCCTTTCTCTTCTTTTGTTTTATTTTTTTTCCTTTCTCTCCACTCACCTCTCTTTCTAGCACTTCCTTGATTCCTTCCACTCACCTCACTTTCTAGCACATTCTTGGAAAAGAGAAGTGGGCATGGGACACTTGTCCACTTTCATGCACCAACCTTCACATGTGTTGGTCTCATACTACCCATACCAACCACATGTACTTTAACCAATCTCATGCTTCCATGTATTTTAAATGTCCAATCCATTTAATACACCAAATTTTCATTCTCATTTATCCTTTTATTCAATCAATCCTAACCCATATCAATTCATGGTTTAATGGGCCCATGCATAAATAATAACATATGCATTATACTTTAATTTAACATGACCCATATACAATTTATAATACACATATTTATAAACATTATCAAGCATCAACGATACAAACATTAAACAACCATCAAACAAACACCAAACATATCAAGGCAACACATAGAGTTTGGGCAAAGTGCAATTGGGTTATGGGCTAGATGAAATAATTTTTGGGGCGTCACATCACACCCACCTTAGAATGAACTTCGTCCTCGAAGTTTTAAGGTTAAGAAATTACCTAAGCCCATGAACTCGGCAAAGTGCTCCATCATGTAGTCCTCACGCTCCCACGTAACCTGCTCCTCGCCATGGAATTGCCATCTAACCTTAACCATCGGAATCTCGCGGTTACGTAACCTCTGGACCTTCCGGTCAAGTATCTGAATAGGTTCCTCATCATAAGTCTTATCCTGCCTCAGTTCAATGTTCCTCCAGTCCAAGACGTGATCAAAATCACTCTTGTACACTCTCAACATTGACACATGAAAGACATTGTGGACTGCTGCTAACTGAGGTGGCAAGGCTAATCGGTAAGCGACAGGGCCGATTCGTTCTAAAACCTCGAACGGCCCAATAAATCTCGGAGCGAGCTTGCCTTTTATCCCAAATCTAGTTTGGCCCTTCTGAGTTGAGACCTTCAATAAAACTTGGTCACCCACCTCGAACTCTACGGTCTTCCGCTTGGCATCAGTGCAACTCTTCTGCCTGTCTTGGGCTACCTTCATATTATGTTTGATCCTCTTAATCTTCTATGTGTGTTAATGTACAAACTCTGGTCCCATCACCGCAGCATCCCCTACCTCCGTCCAACAGATCGGAGATCTACAGGGTCGACCATACAATGCCTCAAAAGGAGCCATGCCAATACTGGACTGATAGCTATTGTTGTACGCGAACTCACACAGATGTATGTACTCCTCCCAGTTACCACTGGACTCAAGGACACAAGCTCGAAGCATATCCTCTAAAATCGATATCAACCTCTCAGACTGGCCATCCGTCTGGGGGTGAAAAGTGGTACTGAGATCTAGTCTAGTGCCGAGCTGCCTCTGCAACCCCTGCCAGAATACCGATGTAAACCTCGGATCCCTATCTGACACAATCGAAACTGGTGCTCCATGTAATCTGATTATCTCCCGCATATAGAGTCTGCTCAGCTTGTCCATAGAATCTCTAGTGTTCACCGGTAGAAAGTGAGCGAACTTGGTCAAGCGATCAATAATAACCCAAACAACATTATGTCTCCTCGGGGTGTTGGGTAATCCCACAACAAAGTCCATAGTGACATGCTCCCCCTTCCACTCAGGAATGGCAAGCGGTTGCATCTGCCCTCCAGGCCTCTGATGCTCAGCTTTGACTCGCTGACAGATCTCACACCTCTGAATGAACTGAGCTATCTCTCTCTTCATGTCGGGCCACCAATACATTCTTTTCATATCATGGTACATCTTGGTTCTGCCAGGATGAATAGCATAATGAGATCTGTGAGCCTCTTGGAGAACACTCTGTCTAAGTTGTGGATCTGCGGGAACCCATAAACGTCCCCTAAATCTCAAGGCACCATCAGATGACAAGTGCCAATCAGTAAAATCACGGCTCTCAGCCCAAGACTTGTACATCCCAGAATCAACGTCAAGTCTATGTTGGTCAATTACCTCCTAGACTTGTGTAGGCTGAGCTCTCATTTGAGCACATATCACAATCTGATCTGAAGGGGTAGCACATATACTCATAACCGTAGCCGCCTCAAGTAGTCTCCACTCATGAGACATCTGGCGTTCTACCATAACTGTCTCTACCCGCTTCCTGCTCAACGCATCAGCCACTATATTGGCTTTACCTGGGTGGTATTCCAATGTAAAATCATAGTCTTTGAGGAGCTCTAACCACCTTCTCTGCCTCATGTTCAATTCCTTCTGAGAGAACAAGTACTTGAGGCTCTTATGGTCAGAATACAAAGTGAATCTCTCACCATAGAGATAATGCCTCCAAATCTTCAAAGCAAAAACCACTGCGGCCAGTTCTAAGTCATGAACAGGGTAGTTCTTTTCATGCACCTTCAACTGCCTCGATGCATAAGCAATGACCCTATCCTTCTGCATCAATACGCAACCCAAGCCGATACAAGAGGCATCAGTATAGATAACCAACTCCTGATCAGGCTCTGGCAAAATCAACACCGGCGTAGATGTCAATCTTTTCTTCAGCTCTAAAAAGGCATTCTCACACTCCTCAGTCCATACAAAAGACACATCTTTTTGGGTGAGCCTAGTCATAGGCGTAGCTATTTTGGAGAATCCCTGAACGAATCTCCTATAGTAACCAGCTAACCCAAGAAAGTTTTTGATCTCGGTCACTGTGGTAGGCCTAGGCCAACTGATAATGGCTTTAACCTTAGACGGATCAACTGAAATCCCCTCAGAACTCACCACATGACCTAAGAACTTCACTTCGGTGATCCAAAACTCGCATTTGCTCAGCTTTGCATATAGCCTATGCTCTCTCAGAGTTTGCAAGGTCACACTCTAAGGTGTTCTTCATGATCAGCCTGAGTCTTGGAATACACCAATATGTCATCAATGAAGACGATGACAAACTTATCCAGATACTGCCTAAAGACCCTCTGCATCAGGTCCATGAACATCGCCGGTGCATTAGTCACACCAAATGGCATCACAAGGAACTCATAATGTCCATAGCGGGTTCTGAATGCTGTCTTAGGCACATCCTCCTCCCTAATCCTCAGCTGATGATACCCGGAGCGCAAATCAATCTTCGAAAAATACCTCGCTCCCCTCAACTGATCAAACAAGTCATCAATCCTTGGGAGAGGATATTTGTTCTTGATGGTCACCCTGTTCAATTGGCGATAGTCGATGCATAACCGCAAGCTCCCATCTTTCTTTTTCACAAAAAGAACTGGAGCTTCCCAGGGTGACACGCTCGGGCAAATAAAGCCCTTAGCCAATAACTCCTCGAGCTGTTTCTGCAACTCTCTCAACTCGGCTGGCGCCATTCTATATGGTGCCATGGAAATAGGCTTTGTGCCAGGGACTAGTTCAATAATGAAATCGATCTCTCGCTTCGGGGGTAATCCTGGAAGATCCGCAGGGAACACATCTGGAAAGTCCCTAACAATGGCAATATCCTCAAGTATCGCCTCACTAGTCTCTTCTTCATCAGGCACTAACCCAGCCAAAATCTCCCTATCTCCATCAGTCACAAATCTACCCCTTGTGACTGTCTGGTCTGAAGCTCTACCCTGTAGTGTAAACACTGGGTGTCCGGGGACCTGAAAAATGATTCTCTTTGCGAAACAGTCGACAACTGCATGATAGGCCGCGAGCCAATCCATCCCTAGAATTGCATCAAACTCTAAAAACTCTAGGACTCGAAAGTCAATAGGCATCTCAACATCACCAATCTGAACCACACACTGGCTACAGATCATGTTCGGGTAGATCCTCTCCCCAGCTACAGTACTCACCACTAACCATGTACTAGCCCTAATGGGAGTCAAATGCAAACTATCTACCATACGTCCAGATATGAATGATAATGTAGACCCAGCATCAAATAATACATGCATAGAAGTACCACAAATAATAAGAGTACCTTCCACCAAAGTCCTGGATGCTGTCGGGTCTGGCTCAGTAGCTGCCTTCGCTGTCTCTCTGGCACTGGACTGCTACACAAATCCCTGAGCTATCTGAAAATTCGGACACTCGAACTTCCTATGCCCAGCCTGCCCACATTGAAAACATAAGAACGGAGCCCTGGGCGCAAATGACCCAGTCTGAGATGTCGTCACATAACTTCCTCGGCCTCTACCTCTGCCTCGGCCAGCAGTCTGTGGGGATGGGGGTCTCGGTGCACTCGGTGCCTGAATAGGAATCGGGACGGGAGAGGAAACCACTGGTGAGGCCATCATACCAGTCTGAACCTGGGATGCCTTGCTCTGAGCACCATCGGACTGTGCTCTTCCAAAAAATTTTCTCTTCCTTTCCCATCTTCCCTTCTTCCACGGAGTCTGGAACTGTCCCCCAGACTCTGCTTGTGAAGTCGGTTCACCTGGAGCTGCTCGTGTAGACATACCATCAACCCGCTCAGCCAACTCATACTGTTTGGCCTTCTGGACCACTGTGGTAAAATCAGTCATCTTCGTCACAGACAAGGCCTGTCGGATCGCAGGCCTTAGGTTCAAAGAAAAACTCATAATCTTGTCACTCGGCGTCTGAACTAACCCAGGGGCATAAACTGCGAGTTGCCTAAACCTGAGCTCGTACTTCCTGACTGACATGGTGCCCTGTGCGAGATTCAAAAACTCGAGTTGTTTAGCCTGTCTCTCAGTCTCTGGAACGTAAGCCTGTAAGAACAACCGTTTGAAGGTGTCCCAACTCTTCACTGCCCCCTGTGTATCCAACACTGAAAGCCACCAGTCCTCTGCATCACTCTCCAGTGTGTGAGCAGCACATAGGACCTGAGACTCCTCATCAAGCTCTAAGGAGCGACTGATCTTCTCGACATTCTTCAGCCAATCTTCGGCCTTCTTCAAGTCAACCCCACCAGTGAATTCCTTAGGCTTTAGCTTCATGAACTTCTCTAGCAGTTTGATCCGCCGATCAGTGGGGTTCTATACAACAATAGGAGCAGGTGTAGGCATAGGCTGAGGTACAGCCATTTGAGGTCCTGCTGCCCCTGCAGCTCCACTAGCCTCGGCCCCACTAGTGCCTGTCGAGCAATAGCCTCAACCTGCTGCACTAACGCCTGTATCTGTGAAGTCTGGGCTGCCATCAAGCGGCCCTGTGCCTGAATGATCTCCTCCATCCTCCCCATCCGGTCATCATCGGATGGCCCTGTGCGTGGCCCTCCCAATCTCTCGCTCCTCCTCATGACACTGAGAAGTAGAAATACGAGCAACCATCACACATTTAAAACATTAACAAAGCCTCATAACTACCCATATCATATAATACACGCAGAAAATATGATAGTAAGGCTTTTAAGTTAGTTCCTTTAAGCTTTTTAATCACCTAAATCTCTCACAGAATTCCTAGGTCAAAGTCATCTAAGTCCAATACATAGACCAAACCTAGTAAAATCAGTCTCTGATACCAACTGTGGCGGCCTCGCACCCCGGACCACCAACCCCGCAGGGAATGGTGTGCGGAATGCCGGGGCGGGACGCCCAGCGTAGGCATCTCCGACCACTCCTCAACACCCGTGAGGTGGTTGAGACCCTACGAGTCTTATCTCAAACAACGACATAATATCAAAAGGTACTAAACAAAACTACCCACCGTATTAATCATCAAAGACAAGAGATAATCCATAAAATGAACCATAAATAAAATCATAATCCCTACAGTCCATTAAAATTGACATACACATAAAGTCCAAAATTGTGGGTACAAATAAACACCGTCATATGCCCACATGGTCTATCTAACAAGTCCCAACTCACCCATACTACAATGTGGTAAGTGTTATAATTACATAATCCAAAATATAATACTTCATAATTTAAAACACAGTTCAATCAAAATGCCTCTCAACTCACATCGAAGCCTTGGATTCTCTCGCAGGCAAGGCCCTCAAGATATAACTACTCCTATGCCCTTATTCGGGACAGAAGGACCTGAAAGAGGAAAATGAGGGTGAGCCAACGGTGCCCAGTGAATAGAATTCAAATATGCTATCAATACTCATCAATAAATATCATGTACGCATGTCAATGTGTAGCATGATTAAAAGCTCATAACATATAGATATCAAGCATTTATAATAAGTTCGATGCAAGTAAAAGCTTATCAATTTGGATCCACATTCCACATGCATTGGGTTACTAGTGCACGTCTATTTCACCGTACCGTTGACCCCAATCATTTCCTTTCCTAAAGCCCTCCTATGACAAGGTTAAGTCCCCCTATTAGCCAGATAGATGGGCCCAACCAAAGTCATAAAGTTTTCTCAAATCAATGCATCATTCAAAACATTAGAACACATTCATGCTTTCAACATACAATATATATAAGTGATATGATGACATAAAAGATATAATCATAAATGAAGTATACTCACAACCAAGCCTCGCGAGAGTATTTAACCACACACGACCACCAAACCGAATCAACCCAATCAAGATCCTGAAACATACATCAATATCCTACCATACTTTAATTTTTATGCTCAATCACATAGACATTACACATCAACCCTAAATCAGCCCACATATAAACAATAGGCCTAAATCCCATCTAATCCCATCATTCAACTCAAATCACATGACATAGGCCTCTAATGCATAGTTCTCATTCATAAACCATTCTATTAATCAAAAATACTGATTTTCAATTCCTTAGGCATAAACATGCCCAAATTGGGTCACTTGATCACAAGTAGGCCTAACCCATGATATGGTCACAACCACCAAATCAGTAGCATAATCAACCCTAATCATGCTTAATTAAACATAAGTTGCATCAATTCAATGATTCTAGGCCAAAAGCATCAAAAGCCCTAAAATATGAAATTTTCCATACTTAGGCCATATTGTCGATTTACACTAGGTCACCATGTTCAGCCATGTATATCACTGATTTTGCATCCATGTTCATCAACAATCGCAACTAGGTCAACATAGTTGACATGCAAGCTATTTGGAAAGGTCTAAGTTCATATTCTAAATTTGGGTCTAATACAAGCAACCCTACCAATTCTTCATTTAATATTATGTTCAGATGTATCAATCTACCAACAGAAATATGTAATCACAAAATCAATCGTACCGATTGAAGTATGTGAAGAAACAAACCTTTTGTCCAAATATCAGCCCAATCCAACGGTGGACAGAAAAGATAAGTATCTTCGATGAACAAGTCTCTAATCAGACAATTTCTCCTTTCCTGCTCCGAATACTCAAACTCAGATGACTATATCACACAAAATACTTAATGAATAAACATCTCCACTATTCTGAATACAGAAGTATCAGTTCTAAACTACATATCAAAATTGGATACCCATCCAACGGTAGATTGAGTAGATCTATAAGTTTGAGCAAAACGGCGCGAGAAATCCAGACTTTCCGACCAGCTTTGTTTGAGCGGTTAGATCTCTTAGACGAAACCTCTGATCAAGATCTCCACAGACCAGAATGAATAACCATAAGCTACGAACTTTCTGACAAATTTTGAGCTCAATCTGACCATATATCCCAAAGATCCAGCTCTTTGATGAAAACGTCGCAGAGATCTTCCTTCTCCAACTCTCTCTTTCTTTCTCTTCTTCTTTCCTTTCTCTTCTTTTCTTTTATTTTTTTTCCTTTCTCTCCACTCACCTCTCTTTCTAGCACTTCCTTGATTCCTTCCACTCACCTCACTTTCTAGCACATTCTTGGAGAAGAGAAGTGGGCATGGGACACTTGTCCACTTTCATGCACCAACCTTCACATGTGTTGGTCTCATACTACCCATACCAACCACATGTACTTTAACCAATCTCATGCTTCCATGTATTTTAAATGTCCAATCCATTTAATACACCAAATTTTCATTCTCATTTATCCTTTTATTCAATCAATCCTAACCCATATCAATTCATGGTTTAATGGGCCCATGCATAAATAATAACATATGCATTATACTTTAATTTAACATGACCCATATACAATTTATAATACACATATTTATATACATTATCAAGCATCAACTATACAAACATTAAACGACCATCAAACAAACACCAAATATATCAAAGCAACACATAGAGTTTGGGCAAAGTGCAATTAGGTTATGGGCTAGATGAAATAATTTTTGGGGCGTCACATTTCATGTGGATACGATAACCCGACTCACCTCGGTATTATAACTTGCTAATCCGTGCACTTGGGAATCAAAATATTTACAATCAAGTTTTTTCCCAAATCCAAGAAGCTTCGCACTTTTTCTTCTAGAAAGAGAGTTGTTTCGCCATCATTACCTCCAGATAGGAGTGTGAGACCAAGGCCTGAACCCACTCATGTCGAACTGGTTGAGGAAACCACACCATTTGTACCCATACCTCTGATAGAAACCGTGGCTGAACCATCTCACCCATCTTTTTCAGCGCGAACAAGCAAAATGGGAGACAAAACAGAGAAGCTCGTCAGTCGAGCTGTTATCGATGGATGTTTTATCGATTATGAGTTTTTCACAAACTCTCGTATAAATATTTTGTCTTTGTTTGAGTTCCAGGGTTGGACAAATCTTCTTTTTTTCAAAGCAAAATGGTACCCCAACCTTGTTAGCCAATTCTATTTAAATCTGGTTGATAAACCAAGTTCTGGACTTGCAAAACAATCTGTGGTAAAAGGAAAATCTATTGAGATTTCTCCCAGATTCTTCTCTGAAGCCTTTTCTCTGCCAAGTGATGAAAATGCCCACATACTTTCTTTAACTAAAAATAAAGTCCAGTATCCAAGCTACAATAGCCTTTCTACTCTTAATCTTGTTTCGAAGAAAAGGGACCGCTCGAGTATTGACAAAAAACTCACAAATTAGTCCTTTGAAGTCTTGCCCAGAATACTCCACAACATCATTACCCATATTATTCAACCCAAAACCGACAATAAGGGTAATGTGAGTGATCTAGATCTATTTCTAGTGTGGTGCATTTTGGGAAAGAAGAAAGTGAATCTCGCCCACATCCTCATGCATGTAATGAATACAGTGGTTAGCAGAGGAGGAGGTCTTCCTTTTGGTATGTACCTCACCACTCTGTTCGAGATTTGTGGTATTGATTTTAGTAGAGAAAGCTTCAAAGAGACCAACAAATACAACTGCACTGGTCAAACCACTGTGAAATTGATGAGATAACTTATGTCCCTGCATTGAAAAAACGGCTTCTAATGTCAGAAGTTCCAATTGAGGGAGAATCCAGTGGAAAAGATGAAACAAGAGAAAAAGATGTTCAACTGAAGTTGTTGAAGCTGAACATGCAGAACAAGCTATTCAAGCTAAAGAACATCCAATGGAAGAGGTGAATCATATTGCTCAAGCCATTTTTGAAGAACATCTGAATGATTCAGAAAATGTTGATGCAATCTTGGAAGAAATCACCAAAGAAAGAGTCAGTGAGGACTCAAATAAAACCGTTTCCGAGCCACCATCCCCATTTGATATACTTTTATCAATGAAACCCCACGACTCGAAAAAGACTGAGTCTGATGCTGGAGAACCTCAAGATGTAGAGGGTGATGATCTGGCTATCATACCCTATTAGGGAGATGACATGAATATAAATGTTGATGAAGAGGATCATATTAAAAATTTTCATGAGGCTAGTGCTAAGTTCCAAGTAGAAGATGAAATAGAACATATTCATGTGGAAAGATCATTTGATCACGAGCCACCTACTAATCCTTCTACCAGCCAGCCAACAGATGAATTCTTCAGATTGGAAGATTTCCTGAGAAGAGTGAGAGAATATCAGATTTTTGTTATGTCTCAGCTGATGAATCATTTGGAACAAAATCAACTACAACTGAATAATGAGATATTAGCAGATGTCTGAGAATCTCTAAAATCTCAGGAGAGAATTAAGATTATTGAGATGATAGAATATAACTCTTGTCTGATCTAGGAAACTGCATTGCTCGAGAAAGTGACACAACTAATGAACCAACAACTAAGTGTCATGCAATCTTTGCCTACTTCATCACTTAATAATGATCTGGTTAAGGACATTCGAGATAACATGCAACAGATAAGGGCATTCATGAAAGCCTTTGTTGCATCAGTTCAACCGAGATCATCAAGCTTTCAACCACCTCAAGCCAAACCTCAAGCATCACAGAGTCACTCAGCGCAAGCTACACCAAGCCATACATCGAGTGTTGTGACCGTAGAAGATTTTTGAAGAACTTCAAAGCTTACAAGGGAAAGTGGTTGACACCTCTAAAGATAAGTCCATTTCTGACACTTTGCAATCAGTTTTGGATGCTATCTTGGATCAAGTGACTAGCAAGATAGCGCTTGATCCAGTGCTGCAAGCCATATCCAGTCTGAAGGAGAATTTTACTTCTGTTGGGCCAGCACAAATAGAGGATAACAGACTAACCAAGATTCTCGACTTGGTTACTCATGCTATTGAAAAGCTTCACAACTTGGAGAACAAAATGCCTTTCCTTGCCACAATCATTATGGATCTGTCATACACTGTCACCACAGCTGCAGATCGAGTGGAAGGAATAGTAGGCTTCTTTGAAGACCTATTTAAGGCAATGAACAACAAGATGCATTCTACTGTATGGTACATTGCCTCAAGCATAAAATGTTTTGGACTACTCTTTCATCTATTAGAGAAGAAAGGTGTAAAAGCTCCACCAGCACCAAGAGCTTCAGCCTTCACACGACCACAAGAACCTAAAGAGTCTAACAGCCTTCTTGGAGTTTTGAAGTGAAGAAGAAGGAAAATTAAATGAAGAGCCTTTGCATCTAATCAGACGAAGAGTGTCTCCACCTCCAGATCCCTCATCAGAAACTTTCCCCAATCCAAAACGCAAGCGACCAATCTGGCTAGAATTTCAAGATCACAAACTTTCTCCTGATTTTGCTCAAGGCCTTGCGGAACGAAAAGATAAAAGCTTTAAACTTAGTCTGTAACGCCCGTACCTTAAGATGACGTCATTTTGACCCGTAGAGTACCCGTATACATATGCATATACGTATTTGATGTTCGACACGTGTTGGTTTGAGTGTCTTTACATACTTTAAGTTGTTTAATGTGTGCGTAAAGTTTCAGAATGATCGGAGACCCGTTCGACTTTGAAACATGTCGAAAATGGTGTTTTGGATCAGTGGAGCTCGCTCCATAGAGGAAGAAATTTTTGTCACTGATTACGTCAATGAATTCATCTCCTAGATCCGTGGTCTGATTGAGCTAAAATTTTTTTTGCTTTTTCTTCTCTGATAGATATTTATTATGTATGGTGAAGATCTTGATCGGAGGTTTCTACTGTGAGATATAAGACTCCAAACACTGTTTCTTGGATTTACAGATTTTCTTGCACAATTTTGATCAAACTATTGGATCTCACAATTCCACCTTACGATTGAGCTGAAAGTTTACCATAATGTTGGTAACTGAATCATAAAACTTTTGAACGGTTACGATGTTAAATTAATGAGTAGTTTGCAAGAAATTAATTATCTAAGTTCAAGTAATTACAACAGAAAAACTATTCGTTTTATTTAAGTGTATTTTTTCTTGTGGGCCCAAAATTTTTCTATAAAAGCAACCAACTCGTTTTTTTTAGCTCACTTGCTCATTTTCACTTAGAAAAGAGTTTGAGGAGCTTGGAGAGGAATAAAAGAAGGGGGAAAGGAGAAAAGGGAGAGAAGTTAGGGTTTTTTTTGTGATTTTTGCCCAAAAATCACCCAAGGTAATCAAATCTCCCTAATTCTTTCTTATTTTTCTTCTTTCTATCACTTTCCTTCATGCATGCAAATTGATTTTCGACCTAGGGTTTCTATGAATCCCGGATATTAAGGGTCCTTGACCTAGGGTTTACTTTTTTAGGCCATTTTATGCTTGTTTTTTATGCTAATGACCTTCCCTAACCTCAGTCAACACCTAATGAGAGTTTTTCCCCATAAATCCTGAAATTTAAGGAGGGTGGTGGAAAACCAATGTTGGACTTAGGTCTTGGAATTGAGATATGTTAATCTAGAGTCTGTTGGGAGTCTATAAATGGTAAAACCCCCAATTTCTTACAAGAAATTAGTGGGGTTTCATGGATTTGACCTAAACTAAGATTTTGACCTAGGGTGTCCTATTTCAAATTGCATGTGATTTGTATGGAATGCATCGGTAAATGTGGTGGTATGACACTCTAATTTACTGATTTTGATTAATGGAAACCCTATTATGGAGTAATTTCTGCCTAGGCCATGCAATTTGGCAATTTTCATGTGATTTTCATGTAATTTGGGGATTTTGACTTGGACTTAGTCAATTGATGAAATTGACTTGCTAGTTAGTCAAATTGACCCTTAATATAATTGAATGTCATGTATTATAGTGTTTGGATCAAGGGAGATCAACCTATTGCATTCAATTTGGATCGAGGACACAAGCTCGAAGCATATCCTCTAAAATAGATATCAACCTCTCAGACTGGCCATCCGTCTGGGGGTGAAAAGCGGTGCTGAGATCTAGTCTAGTGCCGAGCTGCCTCTGCAACCCCTGCCAGAATACCGATGTAAACCTCGGATCCCTATCTGACACAATCAAAACTGGCACTCCATGTAATCTGACTATCTCCCGCATATAGAGTCTGCTCAGCTTGTCCATAAAATCCCTAGTGTTCACCGATAGAAAGTGAGCGGACTTGGTCAAGCGATCAATAATAACCCAAACAACATTATGTCACCTCGGGGTATTGGGTAATCCCACAACAAAGTCCATAGTGAAGTGCTCCCATTTCCACTCAAGAATGGCAAGCGGTTGCATCTGCCCTCCAGGCCTCTGATGTTCAGCTTTGACTCTTTGACAGATCTCACACCTCTGAATGAACTGCGCTATCTCTCTCTTCATGTCGGGCCACCAATACATTCTTTTCATATCATGATACATCTTGGTTCCGCTAGGGTGAATAGCATAATGAGATCTGTGAGCCTCTTGGAGAACACTCTGTATTGGATCGGATTGAATTAGCTAGGTCTAGCCAATCAAGTGTGAGTGTTTCCTTACTTGTTGTCTTCTATATGTGGCATTGTAATATAGAATGATTTTAAATGCTTACCTAATATAGTATGCATGACTTAAATATTCCATGAAATGTATTTGAGCATAGTCTAATAGGGTTGCAATTGGGTTGAGTCTCTTAGTTGGGATTTTCTTTGGAGAATCTTGTGAGTCTAGTGATGATCCTTAATTGTGGACCTGCCAAAGGATTTTTATGGGTTGTGTATATTAGGATTCGCCTAGACATAGTATTTTTCTTGGTGGGCGAATCCTATGGTTCATACAATCCTAGAAATTCTAATGGAATACGGGTAAGAGGTCGATTGGGCAATGAGTGTCGCGCACTCAGGCCCTTATATTGATTCTTACCTAGAAGGTGTTTAGGATTGCATGAGCATGTCATAAATGATATGCATTGTCTTGATATGACATGATGCATTATATTGAGCATGTATGTAACCTATCCATGATATTTAAGCTGTTTTAATGATCTTGAATTGTTTTACTTAAATGCATATATATGTTGCCACTTCTAGAGAACATTTACTGAGCTTGTTGTAGCTCACCTCTTACTCTTATCCTTCCAGGTTTGGATAAGAAGGGGAAGGGAAAGGCTTAGTTGCGAGGCATTTTTCGACATTTTGTGACGTAGGTGTTAGTAGTTTTCTACATTTATTTTGATAAATTGTACTATGTAACACCTAATACTTATACTTAACACTTAGACGGGTTGTAATCATGGTTAAGTATTATTTTGTATATTTGACATTGTGGACTTAGAAAAAAAAATTGGTTGTCATTTGTGTATGTTTTTACAGTAATGATTTGATTATGTCCATATGTCTTGATATAAGTTTGGGGATTATGGTTTGTTATTAGAAGGCTGACGGGATGTTGGGTGTATTGAGGGAGGATATACCCGGGGTTCTGTGTTGGTCATGACATCACAAATAGTGGGTCGTGACATAGTCCACCTCTTAATCCATTCAAATTTGGTGTTTCCAAGCCTGCCCACAAAACAATCATTGAAAAATCTAGGTAGATTGTTGTAATTGACAAATTTGTCAGAAGCTTGAGGAAAAACTCAAGTGGTTCCTCAAAGCCACAATTGCCCAGGAAACCCAAGGAATATGAATCTAGTTCTAGTGGATCCAAAAGGGATAAGAAGGCCTAAAGAAAAAAATAAGGGGAAGGGTCCTAATACGAGCTAAGCCTACCCACTTTTTGATGTTTTCAAAAAGAGGAGAAGATAATGAAGATATTGAGGCTAAGTTAGCTCAAAAGGGAAGCTACAAGTCAGGGGGAGTTCATCTTAGTTTTTGTACAATATGTTGACTATATGATTATCATGTTCTTATAGATTGTGGATGATTATCATGTTCTTGTATATTGTGATTGATTGTACTCATCTTGTAATTTATGTATTGAAATCAGATATACTTGACATGCTTGCAGATATGCCTGACATGCTTGCTATTCTAAATTCGTTATATGTTTGAGTACATGAATATAATTATCTGCATGATTTATGAGTATTTGAAATCATAAAAAATGAGGAGATTGTTATCACAATGAATCCCATGACATAAATGTTTTGATGATTCCAAATATCTCCAATTTGTGTATCTAATGATCTTGTCAAGTGTTTCAGATTTATCAAGAATCAAGATCAAAGAACTATGCTCACAAGCCTATTGAACATCAATTAAAGTTTTGAGTCATTCAATGTTTAGAATGTAAGGACTATTGATCAAATTTACTCTAAGCAAGATTTAATCGTTTTCGTATTTTGGTCATCACATTTTAAAGGTATTTCATGATTTCCAAAGTATTTGATTTAATCCGAAAATATCTTAGTTTTAATCGTGTTTTATCGAGCTTTAATCGAAATATCAAAACCATTTTTAGTCTTTTAGGACGCTAATGTTTCATGAGCGCCCTCTAGACTTGATGAGTTAGGACGCTGATAAAATATTAGGACTCTCAAGGTTGAATTGAACTGATTCATTAGGATGCTTACTTGTAAGTAGCGACCTTCCTTTAGTCACCTTTGACAGTGTCAAGACATTGACTTAGTCTCAGCTTGCTGAAAGTTCTCTAAGTCTTTAAATGATTTTTATCTATAAGGACACTGATAGATATAACTTGAAAAACTATTAGGACGCTACCTGGATAGGAGCGCCCTCATCCTTAGAATCAACTTAATAACTTTCATGACGCTTATTGTCCTTCAACGCACTTATTATTGCTTTAAAACTATTTTTAATAAAACAGGACACTAACTGTCAAGTAGCGCCCTCATGATTTAAGTAGTTTTAATTGTCAAAGTAAGTTAGGACACTTACGAGTTAGTAGCGCCTTCACTTTATTGTTCAGTAGGACGCTTATACTCTATGAGCCCCCTCAAAGGAACAAAATGACAAAGTTGATATTATGTTTCAAGACGCTAATTCTACAATATTACTGTTCTGACACGTTCGTTTTTTTAGCTACTTTTTCAGAACAACCTTTCGTACACAAATCAACTTTTATGATTTGTCAAAGATATCATCTGATTCATGAACCACGTCTTTTGAAATTTCCTTATTTGTGAATATGGAAAGAATCAAAATATTCATGAAATGTGCAGTTGTCATTTTTGTGATACATTCTAACTGTTGTGAGTGTTTATCATATTTGAAATTCAAATTCAAATGAACAACAACTTCATCTCTACAAGTCTATAAATACTAGCACTTAACCATTTGCAAAATCACAGAAAATTCTCTGAGCCAAAAACACTTTTAAAAGTTAGTCAAATTTTCATTTGATTTAAAAGTTTAAGTTATTTTGCTTTCAAAGCGTTTTCTTTGAAACTTTGTTTATTCAAATGATTTTCATACTGAGCTAAATTTATATCTTTATCTGAAAAATCATTTGAAAGATTGAATTATTTTCACTCAAATTTTCAGCATTATTTTAACTTATATCATTCTTGCTAAACGAGAAATTTGAGAAATAGTTCATAGGATATAGTTGTACCTCAATTCATATCTTGTATACTATATCAAGGTTGTAACAGTAGTTAGACAAACTACTAAGTTGATATTTCTATATTCAACAAGTCTAAGTCCTCCCACACCCGTAAGTTAAGAAACGGTCTTCTCACACCCGTAAGCTAAAAAATGATCATCTGACACCCGTAAGCTGAGAAACGGTCTTCTCACACTCAAAAGTTGATAAGTGTAACAGTTGTTCTCACACCCGCAAGTTGAGAAAAGGTGTATCGATTTGATTCTCACCAATAAGAGAATCCCTTAGTGATAAGGTTCAAAATCCTAACTGAGGAGGTTAGGTAGTGGATGTAGGCAAGAAGCCGAACCACTATAAATCGGTTGTGCACATTTACTTATTTTCACACTTATATTCTTGTCATTGCATTCAATTTTAAATTGTCTAAATGTCCAATTCACCCCCTCTTGGACATATACCTGGGTTAACACTGACTTAGGCATTGGAGGATCTTTGGTTGGCACCAAACCGATGCTCCTTACAATAGCCTACTTTTTTCTCTTTTTCTCTTTCAGGTCCGAGGTCCTGAGCAGGCGGGTCAACATTTAGGTGGGTTCCAACTTAGCACGCTCCTTCCACCTCATCATCTACTGATGTTGGTCAAATATTGCACCAACAACATGTATTTTATACTTCATATGTAATGCAAAAACTTTTGTTGTCATACCTCGATTTTTTGGACCTAATCATGTGCACTATAATGGAGTACAACTGGCCTAGATCACCTAACCGGGGCGTGAGTGTCCATCACGTCAGGTCAATGTCCTTATAATAAAAAAACTATTTTAAAATTAGTGAGAACTCTTTTTTTTTCTTTTCTTTTCTTTTAAGGGCATTGCCTAACCCTAATCTTATTATGCCTGCAAATTCAATTCATCTGAGACTGAATGTCTCTATAATTACCTTGGTCTCACCATAGACCTTAATACATTAATCCAACCAAGAAATGTCTATTGCTTTGGCATTCTTAATCCTGGAGACATCAAAAGACTAGATCTATTTTCAATTTTGACATATTTCATCAATAAAGACAAATTTATTAATAAACATTTAATAATTCACATGACATTGGATTAATTAAAATTATACATATGTCCACCAGGTTCTGACATAAATAACATAGAAACTAGTTGTCATACCCTTAGCATAACACTTGACATACTAAATCAAACTAAAATACCAATATTGTTCTTAATGAAACTATCATGCTTATTAGTAAGTACAAATGACCATTACACACAGCCAAATCTAAGCCACCAATAGTACTAGCTACTACTGCTTTTCAACCCATAGATTGCTCATGCTGCATTATTCATTCCTGAAAAAGAAAGGGGGTGAGCTAATGCCTATTAGATCACCTTAAACAATATTTCTGAACTCTTATTTATTAAAAGCATAATACATTAAATTCAATTAGATATTCAAACAAGTGCATACATTACGTTGCAACACTAATTTGTTTTAAGTGTCATCGCTAACCATCCATTTGGGTCATAGACCACCTAGGCGGAATCACCTTTCTCTCGGAACTCCTCTCGAATGAAGTCTGAAATTCACTGGCCATCGTGGCACATAACCTTGGCCTTTCGGAACACCCTAGGCTATGCCAATACACCTTTCAATGTATTGTTATCTTTTTAATATGTCTTTAGTGAGACAAATCATATGACTAACATACCAACATTATTAATGTAATGTATTACATATCATGTCATTATAAAACTATTACTGAACAACGTCTAATAACTCATATCATGTCATAATTTAACAATAATCATTTCATATATGTGAATAGTATCGTATCACAAGGCTACTCCAAAAGAATAGTTCTCAATAAAATCAACCAAGCTAGTCTCCAAGCTGAGTGGTAGAGTCACAATGGTCTCGCTTAAATACTACTTTTCTAGAGCAGCAAACTGCTTCTCGTTCACTATTCAAAGGTACTTGGGACAAGATTGTGTTTGGCTAATTAAATCAATTACTAATTTAGTAGAGTAATGGTATGGCACATGTATTTCATATACCAAGATACATGCATAATTGGTATGATGTAAGTGAATATCAGATATAATGAAAGTGCATAATAACTTTATGAAAATACATAATACATGCATCACAATAATGACTAACATGTAAATAATTTAAGAAAGTAATTTACATACACCCATCTAACTAGATAAGATATAACATGCTAGAAATAAATAAGAATAAAGGAAAAAGTCAAGGATCACACCCACATGTATGTGCGTAATTCGTGTTTCTCGGTACGTGTTGATCTCCACCTAACAGTACACTAAGCTCTTGACCTTCACCTAGTTGCTTGTATGCTAAAAGTGAGAGGAGGATGAGTGTAGTTAAGGGAATGAGATCTATATAAGTGATGGGGTTGTTGTTGGAAGAAAAGAGGAGAACACTCAGGAAAATCTTTTATGTTGTGCAAGATCAGTTAATACTGCAACCACATAGCATACTAGGAATTTCAAGAGAGCTAAGGAGAGGAGAATACACGAGAGCACTTAAGAAAGAACTTGCAACTTGATGCTCAAACCTCTCATTTGAGGGGGTATTTATAGTTGGTTCATGCTAGGTTTATTCAATCCTCACCATTCAATTAAAATCTCTAAAAAAAATTACGGCCTTATACTTGTAATGCACTTTTGACCACTTGCTCACCAATAATTCTCACAGTATTGAACTTGGGCTTTGGACTTTAGGCTTTGGGCTTTATAACATTTTAGGTGTTGGGCTTGAACTTGGGCTTGGTCTTAATATTGATTTTGATTTTATGTTGGGTTTGGCCTTTGGACTTGACTATGGACATGGGCTCAAAATAAATTTATACTATACTAATTTTCTTATTTTGTGACATGTAGATAGTAATGGTGATGAAAATATTGATTTTTTACTTATTTATTTATTAGTTATCTATTTTATAAGTTTATAAAAATTTTAGAGTGTTACACTTGTACTCATCACCTACCCATATTTTTAATTAAAATCTAACATTGAACCTCTTACTAATGATGCTCTTGGAATTTTCAATGATTTTGGATTATGATTGATAAAAACAATATGATTGTTTACATGTCAAGCACTAATAAAAAGAAAAAAAAAATTTAGATTTATTGATTTAATGTTTTTTTTTTTTTTGAAAACGATTTAATGTTAACAAGGGTAAGGTAAGATTTTCTCAATTCAGTTTTTTTGAAAACGATTTAATGTTGACAAGGGTAAGGTAAGATTTTCTCAATTCAGTTCGTGTTGAATAGCCAGACTTACGACATGTTACAACGCGGCTGACTCTACAAGAAAAAAAGCCTGACTGTATCATTTAGTTGTCTGAAAGTGTTTTCCTTTTTATTTATGTATTTATTTTCTACATTGGCTCTCTTGTTTCGTTTGGCTCTTGGCCTTTTCGCAAAGCCAACTCGGGAAAACAAAGACGGAAACGGAGATCCTATTGGAACCCTAAATTCTTAGAATTTTAAGGGGTTTTGAAGATTTTGTCTGAATATACGAAAGTTTGTGTTGTGATGGGGGAACTGGAATACGTTGGAGCTGAATTTGGGTATCTGTTTTGACTCTTTTGTATCTCGAAAATTTGTTTCATTATCTTCTTAAGCTTCGTTTTCTTTTACAGATTTTCGTTTAGTATTGATAAATTTATCTTTCCGTTTCCTTTTGCATTCCTCTTTTTACGATTTTGATTATATATATATATATATATATATATATATATATATATATATATATATATATATATATATATATATATATATTTAATCTGTTGAAGAGTCGATTAACCCTATCTGTATATTTTGCTGGGCGATATTGTTTTTATTTTTAGTTTTATGATGATTGAGAAATATTACGGCCATGCAATGAAATTGGGGTTATAGCGAATTATTGAGAAATCTGGTCTGCGTCTGTACGCATTTGTAGGGGAATTTGAAGGTTCCGTCTCGGAAATATCTCATAATTGCTTGAATAAAGCCTCGAAATACTGAAAGAGCAATTTTTGTGTTAAGATTTGTTCTTACAGATTTTTTTTTTGTAAATATTCTGAAAAAAAAAAACAGAGGTTTGTCTTATAATCCGTCTCTGGTTTTGATTGTTCCCCTCTTTTTCAGTTTTTGAAGAAAGGTTTGTTCAAAATAAGGGAAGGGAAATTAGGTTTGAAGAATTGAATTGGGATTTCAATCTTTCTGTGTAACTTTGTTTTTTGTATTATTTATTTTTTTTTAGTTTTTCTTTTGGGTCTTTGATTTGAATCCAATGGAACACCTTCTGATGGTTGCCACTGTGTTGGGAGACAGTTCGGATCTTGATGTGGACGACATCAGGTGTGAGAATATGGCTGAGAAAGATGTTAGTGATGAAGAAATTGAGGCAGAGGAATTGGAGAGACGAATGTGGAAGGACCGAATTAAATTGAAGAGGATAAAGGAGAAACAGAGATTGGCTGCTCAGTTAGCTGCAGAGAAACGAAAGCCCAAGCAGACGTCTGATCAGGCTCGGAGGAAGAAAATGTCCAGAGCCCAAGATGGAATCCTTAAGTATATGCTAAAACTGATGGAAGTGTGCAAAGTGCGTGGATTTGTCTATGGAATCATACCCGAGAAGGGGAAACCTGTGAGTGGTGCTTCTGACAACATACGAGCATGGTGGAAAGAGAAAGTGAAGTTTGATAAAAATGGGCCTGCAGCCATAGCCAAGTACGAGGTGGAGTGTTTGGCCATGGGGGAGGCAGTTAACAAGCGAGAAGGAAACTCCCAAAGTCTTCAGGACCTTCAAGATGCCACTTTGGGATCACTATTATCATCTCTAATGCAACACTGTGATCCTCCTCAGCGGAAGTACCCTTTAGAGAAGGGGATTCCACCGCCTTGGTGGCCTTCAGGGGGTGAAGATTGGTGGATAAAAATGGGTTTGCCCAAGAATCAGATTCCACCTTATAAGAAGCCTCATGATCTGAAGAAGATGTGGAAGGTTGGGGTGTTGACCGCTGTAATCAAGCACATGTCTCCTGATATTGCTAAGATCAAAAGGCATGTCCGTCAGTCTAAATGTTTGCAGGATAAAATGACTGCCAAGGAGAGTGCAATTTGGTTGGGAGTGTTGAGCCAAGAGGAATCCCTGATACGACAAGTCAGTAATGACAATGGCTCATCTGGCATAACTGAGATTCCTCGCACTTGTCGAAATGCTAGGAAGGAAGTCACAGTTAGTGGTGACACTGACAGTGATTATGATGTTGAAGATTGTGTTGGTTCTGACTGTTCAAAAACTGACAAGAGAAATCAATCAGTTAATCCTGAACCTCGTGGGGATTTACGTGACAATGCCAAGTCCAACCACTCTGCTCATGATAAGGAGCAAGTAGAAGAACAGCAACTCAGAGAGAAAAGACTCTGCGTTAGGCCAAGTAATATTAATGAGCAGGATGCCCAATATCATGGTGAACATGCACAAGAGCAACCAAGACATGCTCTTCCAGATATCAATATTTCAGATTTGCAGTTTGTGGGAAACCAGATGCATGCTGTGCATGAAAATGGTTCAAACTTAGCTCTTATGCCCCTAGATGGCCCACCTCGGTTACCTGAGCCTGAGGTTCAAACTTTCTCTTCTGTTCCATCTCAAAATGTTGCAACCACACAGAGCATGTATGTGGATGGAAGGCCTTTATTGTATCCAGTCCGGGAAAATGTGGAATTGCATTCTGCATCTACTTATGATTTTGGCAATCCATCGGGAGTCTATGGGCTTCCTCATGATAAACAGATGGTTGATTCTCATATTAGACCAGAGGAAAATCATATGCTGGCATTACGTGGAAATGCAAATGAGATTTCTGTTGGAGATATGCACCATTATGCAAAGGAACCTTTTGCCAGTGAGCGAGATAAAACTGTTGAGAGTCATTTTGGCTCTCCAATTGATGGACTGTCATTAGATTTTGGAGGTTTTGACAGTCCATTTCATTTTGGCCTTGATGGTTCTAGTACATTAGATGCTGCTGACTTAGATTTTTCACTTGATGACGATCTGATCCAATACTTTGGGGCATAGGCAAATCTTCAAGGGTAGGTATTACTTCAGTTCAGGGGAACAAGCAATTTGACATCTTTATTTTTATTGATGGTAATTTCATGGAACTTATGTTAGCACCCGCACCCTTGACTTGCAGGATACTGCCTTATATTGCATCCTTGAGTGGTGTGCTCTTTCTGATCCAAAGGAGTTGTTGCCAACATAGGTATTTAATTTCATTGCTTGTCTCAAGGTTGCAGGTAGAAAACTTATGTAAAATTTAGGGCAAAATGCTATTCACATTGCCAACCCTAAATAGTTGGGGTAAGGCATTGTGAACAATGATTATCATGAATGTTGTAACTAATTACAAACCTGGTTTTTCTTGTATGTTCTCTTCTTAATGGAATAATCTGCAGCAACATTTTTTTTTTCACTTGACTACTACTTTTCTGACTACATACAGCAAGAAGTGAATGCAGTGAGTAATGTTATTCTTATGATGGCTACAACTTGTGCTGCATTCAGATAGGTGCCTACTTGATGAAATTGCAACAAGGAGTTTTGTGGCAAAAAAGTTGCCAAGTCCAGCTTTTATTGCTTGATCAATTCGTTATGAAAGGTGCTTATTCCCCCATTTTGTCATCAAAATCCTGTCAACGATGAAATTTATAATAAATTCTGTATATCTTGTGGTGATGAGGATGGTCACGGCCAATGTGGGAAATTGCAAGGGCCTTCAATTGTTGACAGGAGGATTAATTTGTGAAGCCTGAGGGAGGATTCATGCTCAATTATCATTGTTGACGAAGGGTATATCTTTTGGCAGTGGCCATCTAACAAAACCTGAGATATCTGAGAGACTGAATTTAGGTTTTAATGATACTTAGGTTTTCCTGTGATCAAACAAGCAATTGGAATCATTGTTGGTGATTGATTTAACATACTTAAAAGTAGTGTGGGGAATGTCTTGTAGGATCATGAGGGGACCAATTGTGTTGGAATTGGGAAATTTGGTTGAGTTGTTGGTTTAGCTAAAGCCAAAATGGATTAGTTCCAATCATATCCAAGGCATATAGGTTGGTGCCAAATCTGAGCAGTTGGAATTGAACTAGCAAATTCCGACCTGGTTACTCATGAATATTGTCTTGAATTAATTGTAGCTGGTAAGTCGGAAGAAGATGAAAAGCTGTTTGGTTAAGTTTCTGAAAACAAAATTTGTGAAGAGTTTTTAGAGTAGTAATGATTTCAAAAAACAAAAAGCTGTTTCTTTGTTGCTTTACAAATTTTCAATTTGTATTAGAAAACAGTCATAAACTACTCACCGAAACACTTATCGAAGGAATCTTTGTTGTTTATTGTATTTTATTGGTAGCGAAGCTGGCCGTGTTAACGTCTGGATACAATCGTAGTTCTTTCCTTTATTTTTTATTTTTTATTTACTAGAGGGTACTCTATGTCGATTGGAGGAATAGAAATAGGTCTAGGTGAATGTGAGAAGTTTTGCTTTGTGTTTGCAATTGACTACTCCTGCTACTCTTCTTCCTTGTACTACTGTTCTAGCCTTTTGCTCCTTTAATATATACTTTAAAAAAAAAAAATTGGCCACGTCTTATTCTTCTAATTTATATCAAACGTCTGGATTCAGTACTTAATGCTCACCCAAAGGTCTCAAACTTGTAATTCCACGAGAGTTTGACAGAGCTCATTATCTTTTCTGGTATTCAAAGATGGAAAATGTGATTGAGGCTAATGATATTTCCAGAGATACATTGATGATTCTCAAGAATGAAATCTTCGTCAATCTTGAAGGTTCAAATTAATATCCCAGATAAGGTCAAAGTTATTTAGGAAAAAAGCACAGTTTTTGATAATAAATTCAGAAACCATAGTTTAAAATATATAGCAATTTTGAACGTACTCTGCAAATATCCGAATATCTCTTCTAATGATTACCTTAAAAAGAGTAGTATAATATACTTGTTAGTTAAAGACCAAAATAACTCAGAAGAAGATTCTTGTTCAGAGCAAGGATTGTAAGTGTAGCAATTACAAGATGGATATGTTGTCCCATTTTCATAGTGGTGGTGTATCCAAAGCTTTTGCTTTTCATAACAAGGCAGATGATGTTTGACATTGTTGCCTTGCCTTGGACATCCTGCTCTAGGCGGTAAGCACAAGAATTCAAATGTTTTTGTTATAAATCTTCTTGTTCAACATTAAAACTAAGTGAACCATGTCATTTTGCTAATCTCGTTAAATACCTTTTGTTTTTGTCTTGTTCCCTTGTTTTGAGACCACTTGATCAACTTCACTTTGATTTGTAGGGCCCTGCTCTTTAATTCTTACAAGATGCTGCTATATTATATATTCTATATTTTCCATTTATTATTTCCTTTCACAATCTGAGAATGAATCAGAGGACCATTTTCTTTTATAGCTATGTTGATTCGGTGAGTGGTGAGTGGTGCTTGTTTCCTTTTCTTTGCTGATGTGGTGATATATAATGACTTGTCACATTAGGATAAGTATGATTTTAGGCTTTTTTTTTTTTTTTGGGTCATTTTAGCTCTGCTCTGTGCACAAAACTTGAAACTCCTTTGTTTTCTCACCTCTTTTCCTAAGCCTATGCCAAACAAATCCCTATTGAATGTTGTTTGTGAGCTGTAATAGCAACACTTGAGGTAGCTCATGGAGCGTATTCAATGGTTATTTAACTCACATTTTCTTTTCTTGATTATATGGGATTTGCTCATAAACTACTTTTAATAATTCTATCTTTTTTAGTTATTTTTGTTTATATCATTTAAGGTTTTTCTATGCTTCGTTAATACTTACTGCGTTAGTTGATTGGCAAATAAGGCCTAGGTGGATGAAGATGCTTCTATTTATATTACATTTTGGTTTTTAGATAAAATATCTTTTCTTCTTCTTTATGCAATTTCTTCTTATAAAAAAATGTTAATACTCAAATGCTTTAATGGGCTTAATATTATTGTACTCGTTCATGACAGACGGGCTTGGATCATCCCTTTAATTAAGAAATTGTATTTTCAGACTCTTGTTAGAGCTCAACATCCCATTGGTAATTTGATGCATGTTTAAGTCTTGTGTACTAATGGACTGTTTGAAATGCACTCACAACATCTCGATATTGCTTCGGTTTGACAGCTTAAATCAAAATCAAATTAATTACTTGATCAAATCAAATCAAATAATGTCGATTTAGTTTGGTTTAGATTAATCGATTTAGTTATTGAACCTATAACAATATTTATTTTAAATATAAAATAATAAAAATATATAATTTTATCATAAAAAATTATACTTATTATTATGTAACAAGGTAATATTACAATATATTTGACATAAATTATGATTTTAACCTTTGTTAGTTAGGTTAGGATTAGTACAATTTTCAAATTTTCATCTTACATCCCGAACCGAATATGTTAATAAAAACTAAACAGAACTGAACCGAACTAATCGCATCGGTTCTATTTCACGGTTTTAGTCATTGGCTAAACCATTGACACCCTTAGATATCAATGATCTTGTTAGAATAGATATTACTTTTTGTGTCATTGCAGCATTGGCTCAAAGAAAAAATTATCTCAAGTTAAGAGTGTATATTTGAGAAAAAAAAAGAAGAGGAAACCTAGCTGAGAACTAATTGTGTGAACCTCACCAAACGAAATGCAGAAGAGGGAATTTTAAAGTGTATTAATTGTGAGCGCATTTATTGCAGAAATTATGAATGTGTTTTTCTATCTTTAAAAATATTTCGGTATTTTTAATAATGGCTAAATTGATAAATATGAACACCCAATGGTTTAGTTAGTGCTCAAATGTGGCCTAATAGCAGAATTTCCCTATAAGAACAAAAACACCTAATGCGGATTAGCGACATTGGTGTGGTGTATGCCAAAATCCATTTTAATGCTTAAATCAATACAATACATCTTGTTAATAATCTCATTGCTTTTGTTGCTAATAGAAGTAAGAATGTGTATGTTACAAATTTTGCTGAAATGGTTGATCAAAATGTATCATAAGTGTTATTTATAATGATGATGCATGGTTATGAAATAAGAAATTAGCATATATTGGAATGAATAACATTTCTAGACTTGTTAAAAATGAGCTTCCTGGAGGAATTCCCAAAGGAGTGTACTGAAAAATAGAGTATGTAAGCTTTGTCATTTGAACAAACATAAAAAGTCTTTATTCAAGAGAAAGAAACTAGCTCCACATCTAGAGCTCTTGAATTTATTTATATGGATTTCTGTAGACCTACACATACCCAAAACCTAGGAGGGAAATCATATGTTCTTTTGTGATTGTGGATGATTGTACTTGTTTTACTTAGGTATTTTTTTTTGCACTTAAGCATAAGAAATATGAAATATTTGTTAAATTTTGCTCTTGTATTGAAAATGAAAAGGGATATAAGATTACAATCATTAAAAGGAATAGAGGTAGAGAGTTTATGAACAAATAAAACATTAGGACACATCTAGTGACCCACCACCTTTCAACTCCTAGAACTCCTTAACAAAATGAGGTTGTTGAGCAAAAAAACAGATTCTTATAAGAAATTTATACAACTATGCTTTTTGGATATAATATTGATAAGTATTTTAGGGTTGAAGCTGTAACTTGTACATGTTATATTATGAATAAGACATTGTGTCACACCCCGATTTTTAAAACTTAAATTTTAAGTAGTAATAATAAATATTTGCTCTTATCAAGAAAATAGCAAAAGAGAATCGAAGCGTGAATTGTATCCATCTACCTTAACCCCAAAATCTTTACACAGGTAAAAATAAATTTAATAATATCATTTATATTCAAAATAAGGTTACAATTTAAGATAGAAGAATACTCTTTCAATTTCTATGCCACGGACTATAGATTCTCATTACACAAATTAAATATTGAGCCATGGGGATACTTGTCATTGTCCATCCATTATGAACACAACATTTTAAATATATTCATAAAGTAGAATTAACAAATTCAAATCCAAGGCATAAACATATAAAATAACCCAAGAAATCTTCAACGACCACTATAATGGTCCAAAAGCATTGATTTCTAATACAACCCATTTAATTGATATAATTAATTATTAAATAATTACTCAGTTCTACTACCATAACGCTACTCAAGCCACTAACCCACCCCTACTACTGTGAGACACGTCACGAACTTGCGACACTATTCTTTCATGTACCTGCATGTGAAAAATAAGGGTGAGCTTGAAAGCCCGGTGGGTCATCTAAACCATTCACAACATTTTATTATGATATATACACAAGAACATTACAAACAAGTTTCACACATTAATCGTTGCAACATTTGATTGTTTGAGTTGAAAATTTCATCCCGTTCCAAATCACGAGCCTTTAGGGAATCAAACCCCGAGTGGCACTACCCAAAATCAAAACTCATTGGTGATATTCATCATGAACAACTGCCCCATAATAAACATTGGCGATATTCCTTAGAATAACTACTCTATAATAATCATTGGCGATATTCCTTAGAATAATTGCCCCATATGTGTGATTCTTATCTTAATCGTATTCCTTAGTGATGTCACACCATACATACAACATAAATACGATATTAATTGCATTCACAAGACATATTCAAACTCCACTACACATGGTATCATGTCACAATGTCACATATAATAGTATTCATGTATGAACTTTATTATAACAATTATGTCAATATTCTCAAGTCAGATGTTTCATTATCAAGCATTATAATTTTCATATGAATTTCAGTTACCACATGAATTGCATGCATCCAATTAACATCTGATCAGAACAAAAATCATGCGCACATACACATCATCATACTAACAATCACATCACGGTATACATACAATGATGTATCATACACATTCACCAGCAATCTAATAGTGCTATAAATCTAATTAATTGAATGCTCCTATCTATATGTCAAAATAAAATATTATGAAGGCATAGAATCTTCCCCACCTGATTCGCTAAATTTCAAATCATTTAAATTCCTCGTTACGCCTAGTACTCAACCTGTACACGTATATTACGTTTGTTAATATAAATACTCATAAGAACGATTATAAGTGTAGATATATATATAGTGGTGGGATGTTTAACAAGTATATATAACATAAGCTAGCATAATATAACAATATATATATGATGAGATAATATAATACATATCACCTAACGTGAAATATGAGATGAGATGTATCAATTATATAGAATGTATAATATATATGTGTGATGTGGGTGTTTAGATGAGTGATGGTGTGCACGTTTAGAGCGTTAGTGTCTAGTATAATATGATGTTATATGGGTGGTGAGGTGGCACTTAAGTATAGATATTATTGATGGCATTAGGTGGTGCTTGCTGAACATTGGTGCAGAGAAACGAGGAGCAGAGGAAGATAACGGAAAAGAGAAGAGAGAAGAGAGAAGAGAGAAGAGAGAAAGAAGGGGGAAAAGAAATCAGTTGCAGATGGGTTCATTCATGGCTGCCATCTCCTATGCCAAAAACAGAGTGATCGATTGTATAATTAATGGAAAAGTAAACTTACAGTGGTAAAAGGAAATCACCGTGGGTGATGCTCCAACTATGCGCCGGCGGCCGTCACTCTGTGTGCTCACGCTCTAGGGTTGAGAGTAGAATGAAGAAGATGGCGTTGAGTGTGACGCCAATGAAAAGTTCCTCCTATTAATGTAATAGGATTAGGGTTTGGGTAGTGATTTGGTTTCCACTGTGCATCTTGCATGAAGGGGAATTTAGAGTGGATTAAGGAGTAATTTTTGGTTATTTCCAATAAAAGATATTAGAGTTTTGGGTAGTAATTTGGTTTCCAATATTCATCTTGCATGAATGGAAATTTAGAGTAGATTAAGGAGTAATTTTTGGTTATTTCCAATAAAAGATATTAGAGTTTTGGGTAGTTATTTGGTTTCCAATATTTATCTTGCATGAATGAAAATTTAGAGTAGATTAAGAAGTAATTTTTGGTTATTTCTAATAAAAAGATTAGAGGATATTGTTAGAAAGGAAAAGAGAGAAAAATATAAATTTTCACACATGTGACAAATCATTGGCCATTAATAGATTGTTTTGGGGTATTACATCCTACCCGCCTTAAAAGAAATTTCATCCTCGAAATTAAGTTTAAGCTTACTTACTTTATGATGTTTAACTTTCTCCACGGTTGACCACTTGTATCTCGAAACCTAAAACGTTGAAAATATTCTATTAGCAGTCTATTAAATTTACCAATCCATTGGTGAGTTTGAAGAAAGAATTGATAGTACGCACATAGAATGGAGTATTACTAATTACCTAGAGCGTTCTTTGAAATAAGTCGGCATATTTGGCCTTCATTTCACTTTCGGGTTCCCAAGTAGTTTCTTCAACTCCATGATGCTTCCACAACACCTTAACTAATGGAATGTCTTTGTTCCTCAAACTATGAAGTTTCCAATCTAGGATTTTTAAAGGTCCTTCTTCATAGGTGGCATCAACTTGCACTTTTACTTCTTTCCAATCAATGGTGTGGGAAGGGTCTGGTTCATATTTTCGCAACATAGACACATGGAACACGTTGTGGATGGCGGATAAACTAGTTGGCAAGTCTAGTTTGTAAGCATTCTCGCCAATTCGATCACTGATCTTGAACGAACCGATGAACTGAGGCGATAATTTCCCTTTCTTACCAAACCTCATGATGCCTTTTTGAGGGCTTATTCTTAAAAATACCTCATCACCTTTTTGGAACTCTAAAGGTCGGCGCTTCTTATCTGTGTAGCTCTTCTGCCTACTATGTGCAGTAACTAGCCTTTTCTGGATCAACTTCACTTTTTCGTTCATCTCAATTATCATATCAGGTCCTGTAAGTACCTTATCTTCCCAATCGGCCCAACACAGTGGTGACCTACATGGTCGTCCATATAGGGTTTCATGTGGAGCCATTTGTATACTTGCTTGGTAACTATTGTTATAAGAAAACTCTGTTAGGTGCAAGTATTTACTCCAATTTCCCTTGAAATCTAATACACAAGCTCTCAACATGTCTTCTAAGATCTGAATAACCCTTTCAGATTGACCATCTGTTTGAGGATGATAGGCGGTGCTCATGGTTAATTTGGTTCTCAATTCTCGCTGCAAGCTCTGCCAGAACTGAGATGTGAATAAGGAATCTCTATCTGACGCTATTGATTTGGGTACTCCGTGTAGCTTCACAATCTCTTTAACATATAGCTCACCCAATTTACTAACCGGATCTGTGAATTTAATAGGTAAGAAGTGTGCTACTTTAGTAAGTAGATCCACAATTACCCAAACCTTATCCTCACCTTTTTGATTTTTAGGAAGAGCTCCCACGAAATCCATTGCTATGTTATCCCATTTCCATTCAGGAATTTTTAAAGGTTGTAGCAATCCAAACGGTCTTTTATGCTCGACCTTAACTTGCTGACATGTAAGGCATTTAGACACATATTTGGCCACATCTCTCTTCATACCTTTCCACCAGTAGTTTTTCTTCAAATTTTGGTACATCTTATCTCCACCAGGATGTAAAGTGTATTTAGTCTGATGTGCCTCATCAAATAAGATCTTTTTAATTTCCTCAATTCTGGGTACACAAATTCGATCTCTGAACCTCAATAACCCCTCTGAATCGATCTTAAAATTTGCATTTCCATTATTGGCTCTTGCACCTGCCACCCATTTTATCAATTTTCTATCCTGAGCTTGACCTTCCTTAATTTGATGTAGTAGGTCTGGCTTGCAACTCATATTATATAAAAAAATCTGGTTTTCACCTTTCTGTACGCCTAAATCATAATCTTCAATCAACTGGTACATCTGGGCTTTTTCTGCATCGTTCTTATAAGATTTTCGACTTAAAGCATCTGCGACTACATTGGCTTTCCCTGGGTGATAATGCAGCTGAAAATCATAATCATTTAGCAATCCCATCCATCTCCTTTGCCTGAAATTTAACTCCTTTTGCGTATAGATGTACTTCAAACTCTTATGATCAGACTATAGATCAAATTTCTCTCCATAAAGATAGTGTTCCCATATCTTCAAGGTAAATACAATAGCAACCAATTCTAAATCATGAGTCGAGTAATTCTGTTCATGAGTCTTCAGTTGCCTAGAAACATAAGCAACCACTTTACCCTCCTGCATCAGAACAACACCAAGACCATTCTTAGAAGCATCAGTGTAAATAACATAACCGACTCCGCTTGCAGGAGTGATCAATATTGGGGCTGTGGTCAATTGTCTATTCAACTCTTGAAAGGAATTCTCACATTTCTCATCCCAACTAAATTTGGCACCCTTCCTTGTTAGCTTTGTCATAGGCTCAGCTAGTCTCAAAAAATTTAGAATAAATCTTCTATAGTAACCATCTAGTCCCAAAAAGCTTCTAATTTCTGTCACTGATTTTGGCTTTTCCCAGTTCATTACTGCTTCAACTTTTGTTGGATCTACGAATATCCCTTCTGCTGACACTACATGGCCCAAAAATTTGACTGACTTCATCCAAAATTCACATTTTTCAAATTTGGCATACAATTGATTTTGCCTCAATGTCTCCAAAACTACTGTGAGGTGTTCCTGATGTTCCTAATTGATATTCGAATAAACCAAAATATCATCAACAAATACCACTACAAATTTGTCTAGATGAGGCCTAAACGCCCTATTCATTAGGTCCATAAATGTTGCTGGTGCATTAGTGAGTCCAAATGGCATGACTCTGAATTCAAAGTGTCCATACCTAGTCCTGAATGTCGTCTTCGGTATGTTTGACTCTTTGATTCTAAGTTGGTGATAACCGGACCTTAGGTCGATCTTGGAAAAACAAGTTGCTCCCTTCAGTTGATCGAACAAATCATCTATTCTGGGTAGGGGGTACTTGTTCTTGACTGTGACTTGATTTAATTTTCTGTAGTCAATACACAGTCTCATCAACCCATCTTTCTTTTTGACAAACAATACTGGTGCTCCCCAGGGTGATTCGCTCGGCTGGATAAATTCCTTTGCACTAAGATCATCAAGCTGAGTCCTTAGTTCTATTAATTCACCAGGGGCCATTCTGTAGGGTGACATGGCTATGGGGTTTGTTCCAGGGTACAGTTCTATCTTGAACTCTACTTCCCGCTTAGGAGGTAATCCTAATAATTCTTCGGGAAACACTTCAGGGAAGTCTCTAACCACCAAGTTCTCTTCTAAATTCCTCAAGGTTTTTAGAGGCTCAGCTTCTGTTAGGGTTTTGAATTCCTCTTTTTGATTCATAGATTTGAGAAGTGCGAACATGATATTCCTCGGGATTTTGTTTCTATCCCCATAGATTTTCCACAGCTTTCCCGAAGGTAACATCAAAGTAATCTTCTTTCGAAGGCAATCAATCTAGGCTTGGTACTCAGATAACCAATCCATACCCAAGATCACATCATAATCATTAATGGGTAGGAGTATCAATTCAGCTGAAATCAGCTTATCATTAATTCTAAGGTCACAACTACATTTTTCAGTTGTTGGGACGTTTACTCCTACTGTTGTCGAAATCTTCATAACAACAGATAAAGTTACAGTGGAAAGTTGTAGTTTCCTGGCTAAGTTTTCATCTATAAAATTCCAACCCATCTTTAGTACTACATGAGATAATTATTTTCGTTTAAGGTGACTCTAGATTCAAAATTCTAAGTTCTCGAAAATAAAATGATCCTATTGGTTCAGTTTCTAGGTTTTATAAAATTTTGGCAATCCATAATTATCACAGGGTACAGGATTTGGTTTTGATACATGTAAACAAGACAAGCAAACAAACAAACAACACACCACACAATAATGGTATAAAGAAATTCCCAAACTTTCACGTATACCCTCCGTATTCAAGTGTCCCATACCACTCTAGCCCGGTGATATAAGCTTCCACAAAGAAACTTCAATACACCCAAACAATGTGCAAATGTCATACCAACTGAGGCTTCTCAGGTACCCACTATGTCCAAGCTGTCCCATACCAGTTGAACGTAGCGATACAAGCTCGTCCAGAGTTGTTAGTCATTCACCAAACATGGCCTGCTAGTCTCCAAGTTCAAGACCCCTCAAATACCCTTAAATTCCTCCATGTCCCATACCGCTTTGGAACCAAGAGTAAAAGATTCATCCTGATCTTAAATTCTAACCAAACAGCTACCATATAAGTTCTCGTCTCTAACCGATGTCCTAAAAGCTTTGAATTTGTTAGACTCACTATACTTTCATTCTCGATATTATGTTATAAAGTTTATAATTGGCACATTTATCTAGCTCAAGTTGGACCCTAATCTCATAAAGATTTGATACTTACTCTCTGATACTAAGCTTCTCAAAATTTGTTGTAACACTTCTTATGATCTGAAGCCTAAGCTCTGATACCAATCTGTCACACCTCGATTTTTAAAACTTAAATTTTAAGTAATAAGAATAAATATTTGCTCTTATCAAGAAAATAACAAAAGAGAATCGATGTGTGAATTGTATCCATCTACCTTAACCCCAAAATCTTTACACAGGTAAAAATAAATTTAATAATATCATTTATATTCAAAATAAGGTTACAATTTAAGATAAAAGAATACTCTTTCAATTTCTATGCCACGGACTATAGATTCCCATCACACAAATTGAATATTGAGCCATGGGGGTTCTTGCCCTTGTCCATCCATTATGGACACAACATTTTAAATATATTCATCAAGTAGAATTAACAAATTCAAATCCAAGGGATAAACATATAAAATAACCCATGAAATCTTCAACGACCACTATAATGTTCCAAAAGCATTGATTTCTAATACAACCCATTTAATTGATATAATTAATTATTAAATAATTACTCAGTCCTACTACTATAACGCTACTCAAGCCACTAACCCACCCCTACTACTGTGAGGCACGTCACGAACTTGTGACTCTATTCTTTCACGTACCTGCACGTGAAAAATAAGGGTGAGCTTGAAAGCCTGGTGGGTCATCTAAACCATTCACAACATTTTATTATGATATATACACAAGAACATTACAAACAAGTTTCACACATTAATCGTTGCAACATTTGATTGTTTGAGTTGAAAATTCTATCCCATTCCAAATCACGAGCCTTTAGGGAATCAAACCCCGAGTGGCACTACCCAAAATCAAAACTCATTGGTGATATTCATCATGAACAACTGCCCCATAATAAACATTGGCGATATTCCTTAGAATAACTACACAATAATAATTGGCGATATTCCTTAGAATAATTACCCCATATGTGTGATTCTTATCTTAATCGTATTCCTTAGTGATGTCACACCATACATACAACATAAATACGATATTAATTGCATTCACAAGACATATTCAAACTCCACTACACATGGTATCATGTCACAATGTCACATATAATAGTATTCATGTATTAACTTTATTATAACAATTATGACAATATTCTCAAGTCAGATGTCTCATTATCAAGCATTATAATTTTTATATGAATTTCAGTTACCACATGAATTGCATGCATCCAATTAACATCTAATCAGAACAAAAATCATGCACACAAACATATCATCATACTAACAATCACATCACGGTATACATACAATCATGTATCATACACATTCACCAGCAATCTAATAGTGCTATAAATCTAATTAATTTAATATTCCTATCTATATATCAAAATAAAATATTATGAAGTCATAGAATCTTCCCCACCTGAATCTCTAAATTCCAAATCACTTAAATTCCTCGTTACGCCTAGTACTCAACCTGTACACGTATATTACGTTTGTTAATATAAATACTTATAAGAACGATTATGAGTGTAGAGATATATATATATAGTGGTGGGATGTTTAACAAGTATATATAACATAAGCTAGCATAATATAATAATATATATATGATGAGATAATATAATACATATCATCTAATGTTAAATATGAGATGAGATGTATCAATTATATAGAATGTATAATATATATGTGTGATGTGGGTGTTTAGATGAGTGATGGTGTGCACGTTTAGAGCGTTAGTGTCTAGTATAATATGATGTTATATGGGTGGTGAGGTGGCACTTAAGTATAGATATTATTGATGGCATTAGGTGGTGCTTGTTGAACATTGGTGCAGAGAAACGAGGAGCAGAGGAAGAGAACGGAAAAGAGAAGAGAGAAGAGAGAAGAGAGAAGAGAGAAAGAAGGGGGAAAAGAAATCAGTTGCAGATGGGTTCATTCATGGCTGCCATCTCCTACGCCAAAAATAGAGTGATCGATTGTATAATTAATGGAGAAGTAAACTTACAGTGATAAAATGAAATCACCTCCAACGATGCGCCGGTGGCCGTCACTCCGTGTGCTCACGCTCTAGGGTTGAGAGTAGAATGAAGAAGATGGCCTTGAGTGTGACGCCTGGGAAAAGTTCCTCCTATTAATGTAATAGGATTAGGGTTTTGGGTAGTGATTTGGTTTCCAATATGCATCTTGCATGAAGGGAATTTTAGAGTAGATTAAGGAGTAATTTTTGGTTATTTCCAATAAAAGATATTAGAGTTTTGGGTAGTGATTTGGTTTCCAATATGCATCTTGCATGAATGGAAATTTAGAGTAGATTAAGGAGTAATTTTTGGTTATTTCCAATAAAAGATATTAGAGTTTTGGGTAGTGATTTGGTTTCCAATATTCATCTTGCATGAATGGAAATTTAGAGTAGATTAAGGAGTAATTTTTTGTTATTTCTAATAAAAAGATTAGAGGATATTGTTAGAAAGGAAAGGAGAGAAAAATATAAATTTTCACACATGTGACAAATTATTGGCCATTAATAGATCGTTTTGGGGTATTGCACATTGATTAAAATAATAAAGAAAACCCGATATGAGTTATGGAAGGGAAGAATTCCCAATGTTAACTGCTTTAGGTCTTTGGATGCATATAATATATTTTGAAATACATAGACAATTTGGATAAGTTTGATCCAAAATTTGATATCGAAACTTTTCTTGCTTACTCCTCGCATAGTAGGGCATTTAGAGTATTAATAAGACTAATAATACAGTTCAAGAGTGATGGAGCCAACCCTAGGAGAGTCGTTGACCACAGGATTAAAAAGATTTAGGATTAATGATGATGATGAAGATTCCAAAATTCTTGAAAGAGTTGTATGTAAATGATCCTTACTTCGGTGGTATTTGGCAAGAGTGTGAAAAGGATCCGTTTAAGCAATTCTTGAAGCATGATGGATTCCTTTTCAAGGCTCATCGTTTGTGTGTGCCTCATTGTTCACTTAGGCAATCCATTATCATGGAGGCTCATGACAGTGAGATAGTTGGTCATTTTGGGAGAGAAAAGACTCTAGCTCTTGTGGAAGAAAAGTTTTAATGCCTAAAATGTTGAGGGATGCCACCAGGCATGTGCAACAATGTAGAGTTTTTCATGTGGCGAAGACTCATGGGCAAAATACGGGGTTTTATACACCACTTCCAGTGGCTTGTGCTCCTTGGGAAGATGTTAGTCTGGATTTTGTGTTGAGTTTTCCTAGAACTCAAAGGATGTTTTCGAAGATGGCGCATTTCGTTCCTTGTAATAAGACTAACGATGTTTCTTAAATTTCAGATTTTTAGTTCAAGGAGATTGTAAAGCTTCATGGTGTTCCAAAGAAAATTGTTTCAAATTGAGATTCAAAATTTTTGAGTCATTTTTGGTATAGACTTTGGAAGAAGCTTGGTACTAGTCTCAATTTCAGCTCATCTTATCATCCTCAAACCTATGAGCAAACGGACGTCATTAACCGTAGTTTAGGGAATCTTTTGAAATGTTATGCGGGAAAGAATATTCGACAATGGGATCTTATCATACCTCAAGTAGAGTTTGCTTACAATTGCTCTAAAAGCCAAAACACTAATCATAGTCTATATGAAGTAGTGTATGGTAAGAATCCTATTAGTCCTTTGGATTTGGTTCCTATTGCTACTAACAATGATTTTAGTGGAGATGTTGATGCTAGAGCTAGTGAGCTCAAGAAGTTGCATGCTCAAGTTCTAGAGAAGATTTTGAAGCAAAATGAGTAGTACAAGAAAGCTAAAAACAAGCACCGCAAGCATGCTTTGTTCAAGGAAAGAGATTTGTTGTGGATTCAAGGTTTTCCTCATGAGAAGTATGGGAAGTTTAAGCCTAGAGCAGATAGTCCATTCAAGGTACTTCAACGCATGGAGAGAATACATATAAGATTGAGCTATCGGATACTTATGGTGTTTCACTGATGTTTAATGTTGCTAATTTGTCTCCTTATTATGGTGATGTTAACAGTCTAAACTTGAGGAAAAGTCTTTTTCAACTAGGGGAAATTGACACAGGAGTGTCCAATAGCATGAATTCGGACTAAGGCACAAAAAAGGTTTCAAGTTCTTACTATGATTTGTTGAGCAGTGGATTATGCACGAGGGGTAATTTTGGAACATCATATCTTTTGATTAGAATGGAGTTATGAAACGTACCATAACTTGTTGGAAAGCTCAGTCTATTAACATCAATGTCGTGTATTGTAGTGCATGAATTGAACGTTCCTAGAGAGAGTTATTGCTGGTTTTCTTCTAGGTGGTTAGCAATCAACAGTTTGACAAGTTTTAATTGCTTTCTACAGTTTGATGTCCTTAGTTAATTTTCTTGTGTTTTCCATGCAAGTCCTAATTGTTTTCTTAGAGTTTGATGTTTTTTGTTAATTTCTTTGGGTTTTCCATGCTTGGAGGGTTGTTCCAAGATTAGTCTTTAATTTCTTTGTGTTTCTCATGCTTGGAGAGTTGTTCCAAGAATAGTCTTATATATAAGATTATCATGTAAGTCTTAAGGACGTTTTTGGATGCCATTTGAATGAAAATTGCTCTTTTGAGTGTTTATCAAACTCTATATCTCTCTGGTGGATTTTCTTAGAGTGGTGAGTTTATCTTGGGTTTTGTATCCGGGGTTGGTTGAGGGGGTGGTGTATTTGTATCCCTTGAGACTTGCTTTGGTGATGAGTCTCTTTCATGCTGATTTTTCTTTGGGGGATGTTTTTGTATCCCATTGAGAGTTAGCTTTATCTTTTATTTTGTTCTTGAGTGTGTAGCTATTACTTGTGTGAGGAATGTACCAATCGTGTTCTTGCGTTCCGGCACTAGTATATAGCGGCAATATTCTAATTTTGTTGTTGAAGATGGGCTTCAACAAAAAAATTTCCTTTTTTTAATGCTAAAAACCTTTAATTTAGAACAATTAAAAAAAAAAAAAAAACATCATACTTTGAAACAATTTATTAGCAACGCAACCATTTGTTGCTAAATATAGCTTTAGCAACGAAAAAAAAAAGGTTGTTGCTATTCTTATTCACCTTTTTTTATGAAAATCACCAACAAAAGTAATATTTTGTTGCTAAAAGTAATATTTTGTTGCTAAAAGTAATATTTTGCAACACAAAAAATTTGCTGCTATTCTTGTTCAATTTCGTTTAGAAAAACAGCTACAAAAATAATATTTTATTGCTGAAAGCGATATTTAACAACAAAAGACAATTTGTTGCTATAAAATTTGTTGCTAAATATTAAAATTGTTGTAGTAGAAGTACTTGTAAAATGAGTTACACATATTCTAATTTGTTCCTTCTAGAACAAATGATTTTTTTTTTTTTTTTGTTAATTCTTTCATTGGAGAGTTAATAGGTTAGGCCTAAAGATAGTCCTCATGTATTTTTTCTACATATTAAATAATTAATGCTTTTATGTAAAAAATAGGTGTTTGTTATAAATATATTTGAACACCATCACAACCTCTCATTCATGACATGAATTTTGTAACTAATGGAATTAACTTTGTAACCATTGGATTAATGATATATTGTTAATGTAATTTAATCCCCTCTTTATAGCCATGAGCCTATATAACTAGCACAAGTTGCTAGATCAATATGAGAATAAAATCTCTCCTCCATTTCTCTATTTCTTCTTTCAAGCATGTCTCTTTTATATTTGATTATTTGTAATGGTTCTCTATTTAGTTTACAACACGTTATTAGCACGAATGCTCTGAAAATTGAAGGAGATTGTTTGTCTAAATGGAGAAGGTATATTGGTGGTAAGATTGTGAATCTTATTTTTTCTTATTTGATATTATTTGATATCGAGTTATTTTATATTGCCATTATTTTATATTTTATTTATAGCCTCAAGCTATGTAAAAAAATCATATGCTTGAAGCTATATTGTTATATTTTGATTCATATAGCAAAAGGCTGTGGAGAAAATATTTTATAGCTCAAAACTATACAAAATTTTTTCTAGCCAGAAGCTAGATTGAGAAGTTTATTATATGATCGAATGCACTTGAAGTTGCAAGATCAAAATTATGAGAAGAAGAAAAAAAATGAAGAAGACATTATTTTACACCTCAAATATGCTCCTGAAGTAGCTAAATAAAGAATGTTGAAGTCTTCTCAAAGAGAAAATTTTTAATGAAAAATCATATGTTGAGAAAATTTTGTGATGAAAAGTCATGTGTTGATGTCTTTTCAAGAAAATAATTATGATGAAGAATTATCGAGCTTATCTACCTGGTTGTACATTTATCATTCCCTGAAGTGAATGATATTTTTGATTAATGATCATGAATGAGAAATAAATATGGCCATGATCTTAGATGTGAAAAATAAATATGGCAAAGGCCATAATTATAGATGAGAAATGAACATGACAAAGACCATAAGAATAGATGAAAAAAATAAAGGTCATGTCATGATCTTGGAACAAAATTAATATGACAAAATCTATAATTGAGATTATTATGAGAACGTGATGGTTATAATTCTTGAAAAATATGGTTATAGCCATATATATTTCAAGTATATTTACTATTCCACCAAAGTGGAATGATATTGTTATTACAACACAAAGAAAGTTATGAAATAAATCAATGATTAAGTATAAAACGTTTACATTATGTATGAAATAAAATGACATTGGTCGGATACATATTGTATCACCAAATAATTGATCTTTATTAAGCCTCAATAAAGAAAAAGAGATTGAGAAAATTTATTTATGGATCTTAAAGAGCAATTAGTATATTGACAAATGAAGCAAAATTTATAGTGGTAAGTAATGCCTTATAATTTATGTGATACAAAAGATTTTGCTTAATTTTGAATATATATGAACAAAAATATATCACAAATTAAAAGATATTTTTATATTGTTTCATTTATTTTTAGGCAAAAGGAGAAATTTAAAAGAGTTTCCTTCTTTAATTTTTGGCTTATTATATCATGAAATTATGAGGTAAATTAAAATTATATTGTGATGAACCATAAGTTCTTTGACACAAATAAATTTATATTTTTGTATGGTTAGTCAAGTTTGAGAAACCTCATGATATTTTAAGTAATGATATGGATGGCCAAGTTTGAAAGACCTCAATGATATTTTGAATAATAACATAATTGGCCAAGGTTCAGTGAAACAATTTTCCTGCCATTAGGGAGAGAAGTTAATTTAAAAATAATGACATGTATTAGATGCAATATAAGCCCATGTGAATCAATGTCCCACTGGGGAGGAAAGCCAATTTCAAAATAATGACATAAAATTGCAAATGCAATATAAGCCAATATGGATGAGTCAAGTTTTTGACGTGCAAATTGCTAGAATGCAATATGAGGCTATGTGAACTAGAGGCTCAAAGGAGAAGCCAAACTAAAGTATAAGTTCACATGATCAATCATATGCAAGATAATTGCAGATCGGTTAACTGATGCATTTGTTGATGAAGTCCTAGAATGAAAAATTGTTTGTGTTAACACATGAATATGTGACGCTTGAAGCGTGATTGACCAATCAAATGAAATCAAGGGACACAACTTCCTATAAGAGAAAGATATAAATAAAATATTCCTAAAGAGAAATAAAATATTGAGAAATAAATATCCCATGAAGATATATGGATTGATGATTAAATATTCCTTTGATAAGAAAAAATATATGTTTAATGAAAAAACATATATGATTATTTTTTCGATAGTTCTGGTTTGAGAAATATGTATTCCATGAAGAGGAATAAATTGAGAAATGAATGTTCATGAAAGAGACATAAAAATCTCTTGAAGAGGTATGAAATATGAAATAAATATTTTCTGAAGAAAAATAAATTTAATATAAATGTCCAATAAAGAGATATAAGTATGTCTTGAAAATATATAAATTTCAAGAATTAATATTCCTCAAGAAGGAATAAATTTATATGAGGGAATCTAATAAAGTTTCATACATATATATATGATAGACATGGAATGAAAATAATATTGCTTGTGATATGTCCATTGATATTTTTATGTGTCCATTGATATTTTTTAAAAATAGGGATCCCACACCATAGATTGTGTGAAGAATGTTGATGTTGAAATTATTAGCAAAAGTGAAAAATTATTAGCTAAACTCGTTGATGGACGAGAGCTATTTGAAATGAAATTCAAACGCATGAAGCGTAAATCATTTTAGATATAAATGATTATGTATATGAAACTATTCAAGGAAATGAATAAATCCATGAATGATGATATATATTTATGAAAATCTTTTCAGGATTAAAAATGCTTGAAGCAAAAGCATCGGCTGATTCAAAATTGCTTGAATCAAAATTATTTAGCATATACTACATTCATGTTTATATGATCATTATGCATGCATATTTTGTAATAGCTTTAATAATTATTAGTGATCACATATTTATATATGCATGTTATGAAAAAAAATGTATTTATTGATTTGTATTTATTAGGCCATATGTTGATTATTTGAGTTTTATAAGAATTTTTAAAGAATTTGTATTTGTATGTCTTTATAAGGGAAATATGCAATTAAGATTTGAGAAAGACAATAAATACGTCTTAATATGCATATTTTGTCTAGTGAAATTTTTATCCCTTTATCCATTGAGATCTTTAATGGTTGATCTAAAATCAATAAAGATCATTTTCATCATAATTAATATGATTGAAAATTACTTGATCTTGAATTACCATATCTTTAAGCATTGATGTACTTTGGCTTAAAACAAGCACCAAAACAATGACATGAAAAATTCGATACTACAATGATGGCTAACAGATTTTAAATCAATGAATGTGACAAATGTGTCTATGTCAAAGACGCTGACAATGGGTATGTCATTTTGTGTTTTTACGTGGATGACATGCTTATTATTGGAAGTGATGATAAAATGATCAAATCTACCAAGAACATGTTGAATTCAAGATTTGACATGAAAGATATGGGTCCAACCGATGTTATTTTGGGAATAAAAATCTTAAGAACATCAAATGGACTTATTTTAAGCCCGACACATTATGTTGATAACATTCTTAGGAAATTTAACCAAGATGACTATCGTGTGGCTAAAACACCCATAGATACAAGTGTGCATCTTTCCAAGAATAAGAGTGAGAGTGTCTCTCAAGTAGAGTACTCAAGGGTGATAGGTAGCTAATGTACTTAATGAGTTGTACAAGACCTGACATAGCTTATGCAGTGGGAAAACTAAGTAGATATACGAGTAATCCTAGAGCTGGCCATTGGCAAGCAATTGTTAGAGTATTGAGGTACTTGAGATTTACTCGTAACTATGGACTACACTATACGAGATATCCTGCTGTCCTTGAAGGATACAGCGACGCAAACTGGATATCTAATATAAAAGACTCGAGGTCTACTAGTGCATATGTGTTCATACTAGGAGGTGCAGTCGTATCATGGAAATCCTCAAAACATGCAATTATTGCTAGATTCACAATGGAATCTGAATTCATTACATTAGACAAATGTGGGGAAAAAGCAGAATGGCTACGCCAATTCTTAGAGGATATTCCAAGGTGGACAAAGCCTGTGTCAGCAATATGCATACATTGTGATAGTCAATCTGCTATTGGCAGGGCACAAAGCAACATGTATAATGGTAAATCAAGACATATTCGTCGAAGACATAATATCATTAGACAACTACTCTCAACTAGAGTTATCTCTATTGATTATGTGAGGTCAAAAGATAACATTGCGGATCCACTAACCAAAGGGTTAAACAGAGAGTTAGTTGAGAAATCATTGAGAGGAATGAAACTAAAGTCCATGACAAAATAGGTCGATACAATGGAAACCCAACCTAGTTGACTGGAGATCCCAAGATCTAGGTTCAAAAGGACAACCTAATTGTAAAGACTGTGTTGGATCATTGTGGGGATTAACCTTGTCCATTCCTATGATGAAAACAGTGATAATTGTAAGGAAAAAGATAAGCTAGGTTTTTAATGATTCTTAGGCGTCGGAAATCCTAGTGGAGTAATGCAGGTTCATTAAGAAATCACCTATGTGAGAGAGAAGTGGGGCTGCTTCAAAGGGGAATTCTAAAGGACTTGATTCCTTAAAAACTCTTGCAGAACCAGGGAGATGTTCATGGGCAAAACGAACATAACTATGAGAACTGAGTTGAGATTGTAACGATTTTTATGTGGAGTACGTCATCGTTTACACAAATGACAGAAGAATTCAAGGACATCGCGTCTATTGATCAACTAGTAAAGTAAACATAGTTTCACAAGGGAAGGTTCAAAAGGGTAACACTTACCTATCTTATGCAGGTTTTGACCATGGAATTCTATCATCAATTCTAGTGTCTGTTGTTATAGTCAATTTTCATTCATGTAGGAATTGTTGGAAATTTTAATAAATGAAAATTAGATTTGTAACGGTTTAAATTTAATTGAGTTTTAAATTCGAATTAAATTAGAAAAACCGTTATACGTTTTAAATTGAATTAGAGTTAGTAACGGTTAAATAATTTAATTGAGTTTTAAATTTGAATTAAATTGAAAAAACCATTATATGGTTTTAATTCAATTTAATTTGTACCGTTTGAGGCTATTTAGTGCTCTTAATGAAGACATTAAGAGCACCACCCCCTTCTACTAGTATAAAAGGGGGTGCCTTCCCTCATTATGAACACACCAATTCTCAGAGTTTTCTACTACTTCTGAAATTTTCTTCTTCCTTTCTAGTTCTTCTTTTTGGTTTTGAGGTGTGTTGGTCTGTCGTGATAGTCTTCTACAAAGCTCAATTCACCCGAGTAGTGACAGGATAAATAGTCAGCTGCTCATCTATCATTGTATCATAAGAGACAAACATTGATCTACATCTTATACCAAAGTGAGGGACGAATCTGTTTTAAAGACACTATGTGTTACGCAGGCCTCGGTTCCATCTTGATTAACCTTTGTCCTACTGAATTTAGTTTATTTCTAAACTTATTGTGTTGTATGGATATAAGCATATTGTTGTTTGAATTTTATTGTTTATGTTAATATTATTTTAGCTGTTTATTTATTTGTCCTTACATTATTGTTAACAAAAAGATCTACAAAAGCTCAACTAAAAATATATCATTCAAAAAAAGTAGCAGAAAGCATTTTATGAAATCATCAATGGGCTTTACAACATTTTATAAATCTCATCTATAGCTTCTTAGAACTATAGTAGCAAACATAAATGAAAATGGTCTTCGTTTCAATATTGACGTTTTAAAAAAGCTATGAAGGCCTTTACTTCTTTATCGGTGATGGTGTCCTTTTCGACACTATATTAAAGGTTTTTAGTTTTAGTATTATAAAATTTTCATGCCAGGGATTTAGCTACACATATGTGATAAGGGTATTTGCCATAGGATCATTTGCTACTCGGTGACAAATTTGTTGGTTTTAGCAATAAGTTGTCCTAGAACCTCTTCCTTTGTGGTAGTTATATATATAAAGTTATTTGGAATGAAATCATTTTGGATGCACAATTGAAAATCTAACTAAATAATCATTAGTTATAAGAAAAAGCTCTAAAAGAAAACAACTATTTAGTTAATAAATGAAGAATGATGTAATAATAAACATATGTTCTAAATAACTTCAGTCTAATAGTTTATAAATATATATATTAATTCACTGTGTGACCGATTTTGCTGAACTTCCAAAAAATTAACCTCTAAAACTTATAGGTATTATTTATTTTAAAAATTAGTTATGGGCTAATATGGCAATTTGAAAATTATTTATTTCCTTTACCTACTCTATTTTGAAAGACCACTTGATATTCAATTATATACTTATATTAGTTTAATATAAATAATATTTATTTATATTAGCAAAAATATTAGTTATACTCTTAATTTGAAACTTTAGTTTTAAATAAAAAATAAATTTTAATTAATATAACAATATGTGCAACGCTTGCACATACTAGTGTGTGTGTGTGTAATAAAGTATAAAATTTACATGGCTTTTGACAAGAAAAAAAAAATTATATATATATATATATATATATATATATATATATATATATATATATATATATATATAATTTTGGCATGCCATCTAGCTACAAAAAAAATATTATTTTAATATTTTTTTTGACATAGCTTTTGGCTATCAATATATGCATAAGTTTAAAAACCATCAAATTTCAATGTAATTTTCGTTTGAATACTTCTTTCTACATTGCGTTAATTATTAGGCCATGTAAACCAAAAATATAAATATAACTTAAAATTATGAATAAGTTGAATCAAGTAATTAAAAGAAAATTTATATCATATATTTATAACAACCAAAAAAAAATAACATGAAATTTACCATCTTTTGAATTAGAAGAAAATCAAAAGCGTAGGAATTACATTACATTACCATCGATATACTATCCATAGTACTTTAACCACCTTAAAGTAGAAGTGTGAGGTTTTAGTCTAAAAGGTTACGATACTAATAAAAGTGAGATCCTAATTTATATTTTTTATAATTCACAGGCTCGTAATCGATATGAACTATTATTTCATTTCATACGTACCCAACAAAATATACGATTTTTCCTTGGTTCTCTTTTGCTCCTCCCATCTTTCTTAATCAAATTAATCCACACATGGATCTTATGGCATGCAGTTTGGTCCATGCATATCCATATATATATATATATATATATTTCATAAAATTTTATTTTATTCATTTGCTCATTATGACATCCCTATTACATAAACATGAATTTGTATTGGCTTTATTAACTGCAACATAAAGAACTTGAAATATATATCAACTGATAACATTAATTATTTTTTATTAACTTTATTTTGATCCATTAATTATTTCTTCTATATACACGCATAGCTAGTGTACCAATATGGACAACTCTTTAATTCATCTGATTTAATTACTGTTCCTAATTGCTCCAATTGTCGTTTTCGATTAGGAAATTGTGGGACTTCATCCAATGAGAGGAGTGGGTGAGAGATCCCTTTAGCTGCCTTGCACACCTATCCAAATGTCTCTAAATTATAATTTATTTTTCATTTAAAATTGTTTTACTTTTTGTGAGATGTGTTCTGATATACCTAATCCAAAAAAATATAAATATATAATTTGGACTTTTAATTCATCTTTCATTGTGGATGCGTTCTAATTAAAAATATTAATCAACCAAACAAACAAAATCCGGCTTCCTAACCATTGTTTGGAAGCAAAGGAACACGTACAAAGTTTCTTTCTTTCTTCATTAATAAAATAAAAATTACTTTATATTAATTAATGATATTGATATCGACAGTCACGATTAGAATACAATTAACACTAACTAACTAATGTTTATTTCGATTCTTTTAATTTTATTACTTATGACTTTCTTTTCTAAATTGCTTTTATAAATAAAGTACATTAGGTCAATATGTATAATATACATGGCAAGAAAAGTATAAACTCTCAACAGCTACATTTTACATCTAACAAATCACATTCAACTTTCTCGATCGCAACATATCGTTATATGCACGACCTGATGGATTTTCAGGAATTGTGTTTCCATGGTACATTTGAAAGTTCGTAGCCAAAGACCATTATCTAATCAGCTGGTTGATATATACCTTCATATTCTTTGATCTATCTAATCACTTATTGTTATTATTCTCTTAGGTAATTAATTAAGATTTATAAGAGTCGTGAGTTGTACTCTCTCATATATGTTAATATGGATTTCTATTAATTATATTTGAAGAAATAACCACAAATAACTATTTTGTTTATAAATTTAATAAGAAATACATTTCCTAACTACCACACAGTCAACTTCCTGATGAACTATTAAAAAAAAAAAAAAAGGTTTAAGGACACTCTCATACTAGAGAATTTTAACTCGATGAATTATATATCCTTAAATCCAATAATATGTGCCATAAAGTTGCTCTATAAATATTTCTTGGTTTGAATGCTACCTTGCTTCTATTTGTTGTCATGTATATCATTTCTTTTGCTAGCAAATTAATAGAAACACCGTTAGCTTTTATAATACGGATTTTTAGAGATATATATTAGGTTCTATTATTGTTCTTGAAATTGTCTATTGAGAACAAAAAAAAAAAAGATACAAATTTTCTTTTTCTTTTTTTACATTACAAAGATACAAATTACTATTGTATTAGATTTTAACATTAATTCATTACTATAACATATTTTTTAAAAAAAATTATAAATCTGATATGAATCAGATTAATAGCAAATGGTGTGAAAATTTCAATCTTCATAACATTTTTCTTTACTCGGTTTTTAACTGTATGCTAATCGAGAAAATAACCAAGATGCTACTTAATTTTTTTATCAGAATAACACTCACCATGCGATCTAATGAACTGAGCCAAGGAACCAAACAGTCACACACCCTAAAAGAAAGATATAAATGAAAATAAACATAGAAACTCGTTTAAGAACGCTTACAAAACAAGGTCCAAGACAAAACTCACTCCGGACTTTCGTCTCTTTCAAATGTTTTTGTTGGATAAAGCTGGTCTCTGGTCAGGTTTGCTACCAGGAATGAGATTGAATGGAAAGATGCCACATGGCAATTCCACACCACTTTAATCTTTTAAAATCAGCAACTCGAGAGTACGGAATCATTTGTTCGTTTTTTTCTTTTAATTTTATTTTTTTTGTCAGATTCTTTTAAAATTGTTTTCAGTTTTCATTTTCTATGCGGTTAGCTGACAGTCCCTGATTTTATGAGTAGTTCAAAACCGCGAAAATGAGGGGGGCCGGTCGGGTGGGTCCCACCAACCCAGATGTTTGACAAATCTCAAGCTTAGAAGCTACTAACCGTCGGATTCTCGATCGTTCTTCATATGGGGTCCCAAATCCAAGGGCTCCGATTTCCTAAGAAGATGGGGTAGGGCTGGTCACTCCAACGTCACTTTCAGGACGGAGTGAATTTTCAGAATTACGGCGACTCTTAATAGAGACAAGAGGGGCTAGGGCTAGCTGTTGAATTACGAAACCACCCCTAGAAAGTTTTAGAATGACCCGATAGGCTTTGATCTATGTTTGGCGGCATCCTTGAGAGATGGCGGCCTCTTGCAGGGACATCTATGGTTGCACGCGGCAACGCAGTCACGAGAAATCTTATTTCTCTCTTTTATTTTATTTTTGTCGAGTTTTGCTTTTTTTTTTTAAGTTGTATGGAGGGGCCAAACCAGATATGATACCCAATTAATTATGACTAGAGGGTACCTACAATTTACATATTAGAACACAGTAATATTATTTTTATTTTATAAAATAGAAAACTCTTATTGGTTCTTCTTCTTCTTAAAAAAAAAAAAAAAAAAAAAAAAAAAAAACTCTTGTTGGCAAAAAATGTAAATATCTTTTAATAATAGCGAAATGGTAAAAAGTGTCTTTTATTATTTGAAAATAGAAAAGAAGGTGGAGAAAGACTTAAAAATATTAAAAGTAATAATTAAAGATGAAAATAAGTTACTATTATAAATTCAAATAACTATATATACAATCTATATATTATTAACGTATATAGAGAATATATGGGAACAATGATAAAATATAGCTGCATCTAAGTATTATCACGAATAATTAATATTTGTACTATGTATGAAAAGAAATAGTAGAATTGGTGAAAGCAATTGATATACACTTAGTTAAAAAATAATGATAAAACTAAATTATAACTCAATATTTTAGTATATATAGAAAGCACATGGTTTCAAGCCACCTAAATATCAAAATGTTTTATTTAGTTAGTTAGTCTATTTATTGTTGGAGATTAGACGTTCGTTAAAAGGAAAAAAAATTACTTTTTTATTTTTATTTTTTATCACATAACAATGTAAAATATTGTATAATAATAATAATAATAATAAAAGCAATGTAAAATTGTACATGTTATAAATACAAATAAATAGACTCAAATCAGGTTCTAGATCAAGGTACGAGTTCATATATAGTTGGACACGTGGGAGACATGCACTGCTGCTACCAATATTGATTTAGTTGATCTTAGCCATACAAGTAGCACCACAACTTTCATTTTTTTTTTGAGATGTATGTGAAGACATATGTCAATAGTTTAGGTAAAAAAATGAGATAATGTCAACATGCTCTAGAATGGCTGTGAAATTCACATTAAATACCTTAGTATAATCGATTACTGAAGAAAAAAAGTCATGGCATCATCAATTTTACCAACTTGTGAGAAATGTTGATTTTCAACCATCCAAGGTCATATTTTCATGATATCCCATTACTACTGCAATATGAATAATATTTTAGGTCTAAGATGTTATTTAATGACCACCGGTTAATCTCTACATTTCTATATTGAAAATAATGATGCCTAAAATTTTCTTACAATTATGGTCTCATTTATTCCTTTCCAACTTAATTAACGACTTTCTAGCTATAGAGGGTAGGAAAATTGGAAAATATTACACAAATAAAAATACTATAGAAATACAGAGTATCTATGAGCAATCCCTATTTCCATTCTTCTCGTATTACACTTAATTAATTACCTTATTACTTTCTATGACTACAAATAATAGCAATAAAAATAAGATAGTAATTTTTTATTTTAACTAGCTAATTGCATGGCTCCTCTCTTTTAGGCTTTTTAATTTTGTTTTTTTTTTTTATACCCTTTTAACTTCTAATTTTTATTCTGACCTATCTTATTTTTATAAGAAAAATGCTAATTTAACTACAAAAAAAAATACAATTACAATGCAACTACACATTTATGTTTATTGAATATATATGATTTACACATCTTAAGGTGTATAATAAATGATTCAATGAACATAAATGTAAAGTTGCATTTTAGTTACATTTTTTTACAGTTAGATTATCATTCCCCTCTTTATAAAACTTTAGCCATTTTAATCAAGACAAAAATATAACATTTCATTTCTTTTGATAAAAGTTTTACCACTTTAATTAGGTTATTAATCTCAAACTTTGGATTGAATTACTATATATATATAAAGGGTTTAGGGTTTTCATAGTATGGTTTTATTATGGTATTTGTAGCATTAGAATATGTGTGTGTGTGTGTGTGTGTGCAGTGTGTGTATTTATTTGTATATATGTATTTAAAAATATTTTTCTAAAATCAATAAAAGATATTTTCTTTTGGTAACATGGGGATCTAAACCAGCATGTGAATATCAATTAATTTTTAAGGGCAAACCTCAATGAGAAGAGAAAGTGATGTCCCCTAAATGGGTATGTAGGTGAACCCTACTATAAATACGTCTTGTTAAGTAGTGTTTTTTTTTTTATAACTTTAATTAGTTAATTCTAAGCTTATCCATCATTTAAGGTATAATCACAATAATAGATATAGTATATTGTGCTATATATAAAGAGGCAATCAGATTGAGACATCATGTCTTTTAATTTAATGTTATATATTATACATCCATGTCAGAAATAGAACTACATTAAAAGTTACTCCTTTTTTTTTTTTTCAAACAATAAAAGTAAAACACATATACTATAGATGATAAAATTTAAGTTATCATTTATAATTTTAAAATATATATATTTTTAATAAAAAGACTAGAATAATTACCAATATATCAAGTAGGCAATATTCAAAGATTGATGCTATACTGACATCATAGCAAACTTTAATAAAAACATCAAATTCAAACACCATTGGATTGCATTAAAATCATGTGTTGGTGCACGATTCAAGATAATCTAATGATGCATTAATGAAAATTTTTTCATCAATTTCAACTATATATGGATATCACTTTACCATTTTTCACATCAAAACTTTGGCATGAAATAACTTCGTCACGTGGAATGCTTCTCCAAGTATTTGAATTAGGGAAGTGCTGCAATGGAGTCAAAGTAAAGCTTGATTGATGTATTTTTGGCACCAGAGCTCCTTAAATCATCTTAGAGTTGTTCTATACACATGCACGTATTAAGAGAATTCAAGGGATCAGGATGACTAAAAAACTAAAAATAGAGTTTATCACTCTTAATCCATTTATTTACCTTTGTGTGTGAGATACTAATAAACATTTATTAGCCGGCACCGATTACTTTGTTTTATTAATTTTCAAAACTTTTTCTTATACATATATGTGTCTTTAATTTACGAACATAATTTGGAAAATAATTAGTTGACCTCAAATGTCATCATTATCAACATTCCTAGTTTACAGGCTTGTGAAAACAGTACATCAATGGAACAATATCCACGTGCACGTGTGGATGTGTAGTGATTAGTCATGAGCTTGAAGTCTTTTGCAGCGCTCCATCGGCCATCTTTCACCTCCCCCTTTGAAACGTAACCTCCACCAGACCACGACCACTTGACACGCCAACGCTCAACGGCCGCCTCATGGGCGTGACTGGGAGGACCTATATGTCCTTACAACAAAAGTTCTCAGGACATTTTCGTCATTTTGACCAAACGAAACCTAGAGCTGGGACAAGAAGAGTTCCCGGTTCACGATAAGAGCGGTTTCAAATGCCTTCCTTTCCCTTCTAAGTGGTTTTCTCTGGTCTACGGCGGTTTTTGTCCGACTGGAACCCTTTTAGAGAGAGAAAGAGTAAGAGAAAGAAAGAGAGAGAGAGAGATACTACACTCATAGTCATGCTGCAACATTTGTTACAGTACCACCTCTGTTTCCTTTCTCTCTCTCTCCCTATCTTCTAACTCGAGAGAGAGAGAGAACCGCTTTGTCTGAAAAATTAGGTTGCTATATATAGAGAGAGAAAGTCGTCAGGATTTTGGTGAGAGAAAGAGAATTTGTCTTTTGTTTCTTCGCATTCAATTCTAGCTACTGCAATATTTTCTTTCTCCCTCTGATCTTATTGAAACTCTTAATAAATAAATCCATCCATCGAAACCGTCTTTTTTTCTTTTTCTTTCTTTCTTTCTCTTTACCTGCAAAGTATGGAGATCATGGAAGAAAACAGGAGAGGGTGGTTTCGCCATTAATGGGGTTATTGATAGAGCTCTTCTTCTTGTTGTGTCAAAGGAAGGTAGAAAAGAGATTGTTGTGGTTGTAATCATGGCTACTAATAAAGAAAACAATAATAGCCATCAAATTCTTCTTCAACAACAACAGCAGCAACAGCAGCAGCAGCTACTACAGGAGCAGCAGCATCAGATTTCTTATGGAATGATGCAGCAGCAGCAATCATCATCTTCTATTCCTGGAAACTTCATGTACTGTTTACAAATAAAGCTTGGGAAGGAAAACCCATATATTAGATATCATGATCATAACGCCCTTGAATTTTTCAAAAAATACTGGCTGGCCCTCATTGTTGTTGATGTTTGTGTGTCAGCAGAAGCAAAGACGGTACAGGAGCTTATGACTTGGGTGAATTAGATCAAGCCCTTTTTCTATATCTTGAAGGACAAGATCATCACCCATCAACAGTTCACGATCAAAGACGTGAGTTTTTATTTATTTATTGGTTCTAATTTTCCTCACATTTCTAGAAAGTTGGGGGTATTATGTAAGGATTTGAGATTCTTATTTGTGTAAAAGTTGGGTTTTGGTCATGAGGAAAGCGTGGATAACAGATTAAATCTGATCCGATTGATCGTACCACTGAGTGTTTGAATGATCATTCCTGCAAAAAGTAAAAGATAGCAGATGAATCGCAGGAAATAAAATTAAATTTGGATTTCAAAGAACTTTCGTTTTCTTTTTTTCTTCTTTCATTTATATATATTTCTTCTTTTCTTTTTGTTCTCGTGAGACCGTGACATGTAACCAACAAAGGGATCATCAATTCCTTGCAAATGGCCTGTGTGTACTGAAAAGGGTACGAAGAGGGTATCGGTTTCTGCTGCTTTTTTCCTTTATTCTTTCTCTCTTTCTACTTTTCTGTTTCAAGTTTTAGCGAGTTACAAATGCATGACGGATATCCTGGAGTTTCCTCTCCAACTTCAGACACCTCTAATTACCTCCTTGCATATATCATATCCTCTTCATCACTTCTTTTCTTGATCTGTATAAAATTAATTAGTGATGATGATGATCATACTCTTCTATGAGAGCTAGCTTCAAGAAGTTTTCTTCCTTCTCATGAGTCCATATTTTCTGTCTCTCTCTGATTCATACAATATATGCTACTACTGTTAGTTTATAATTAAGCTTAATTAATTAAGTTGCAGTACTTCACGATGGCAATCTAGCTAAACTATTGGTTTCCTGGAATTTCATGTGTGCAGAGAGCAGCTCAGGGATCAGACCTCCAACTTTGAACATTTTTCCTTCGCAGCCTATGCATGTGGAGCCATCCACAAGGGTATGAATTGAAGGATTATTCTAACACTAAGCATCCTTCCTTTTTCTTCTTCTTCTTCATGTTCGTCGTATGAAAGAATTCGTTATTGTCGCAATATTGATTTCAAATGGTTTAATTTAGCCATGTTGGAGCAGGTGAGTGCAGGTGTAGTTTCCCCATCAAGTAGTGGTTCAAAGAGACAATCAGAACCGTCCATGGCGTTGGCCAACCCTAGAAATGATGGACCATCTGGGCATGAACCAGCCAAAATTGTCAAGGTACATATAGATGACTATACAAATATATATGGGATATATAATATTATAAAATATAAACAGCTGATCAAAAGAATGAAGTTACTGGCAAGCAAGATTCTCCTTAATTAGGTGATTTTGAGCTTAATTTCAAACTCTTCTTTTTTTTTTTTTCTCTTGGCTAGTCTTTGATTCTGGGTGTTGTGGCAGCGTGAAACAAACCGTAAGGGACCGACGACATCTAGTTCAGAGCATGAAGGACCCAAAACCCCAGATCCCAAGGTGGGTCCTTTGATTTTCTTTTCCCATTTTTTTTTTAATCTTTCTCTGGATCCCCATGTAAAATTTCCATGTTCTTCAGCTGCAGTTCTCTTTTATTTCCTTCTATCGATGCTATGTGATGTATATGGTTTTGGTTGATTTCTGGGCAGACATTGAGAAGACTTGCTCAGAATAGGGAAGCAGCTAGGAAAAGCAGACTCAGGAAGAAGGTCTGACAACAAAAAGAAGAATTTACTTCTAAATATTATACACAAATTAATCTTCTTTTCTCTAATTATTGTATTCCATGCAGAAAGGAATCAAACATGCATATATGAGACATACATTTACATAATTATTATTGTTTGTCACTTGTTCGTTCTCCAGGCTTATGTTCAGCAGCTAGAGTCAAGTAGAATCAAACTCACTCAGCTAGAACAAGAGCTCCAAAGAGCAAGGGCGCAAGTAAGTCTATACCAGAATAACTAAAATAAACTTTCTAATTTTTTTTTTTTTAATACACGTTAATAACGGAGTTTGGTTTTGTAAATTAGGGTTTCTTCTTAGGTGGAGGTGCTCTTCTAGGAGACCAAGCTCTTCCTGTTGGCATCAGTAATCTCACCACAGGCAATTAATATTCCTCGCTCTCCTACCAACCCTCATCTTGTTATTGTCAAGTTGAAATAATACTGATTATAAGTTTATGTTATTACCTAACTTATAAATTATATCTATGTATATTTGACAATGATCAGAAGCTGCAGTGTTCGACATGGAATATGCAAGGTGGCTGGAAGACCACCATAGACTTATGTGTGAGCTCCAAGCTGCAGTCCATGAACATTTACCAGAAAACGAACTACGATTATTTGTGGATAACTGCTTAGCACATTACGATGAAATTATATCTCTCAAAAGCATGGTGGTGAAATCCGACGTGTTTCATCTTTTCTCTGGCATGTGGAAGACTCCAGCCGAGCGATGCTTCATGTGGATGGGTGGATTCAGGCCTTCCGAACTTATCAAGGTATTAATTATACTATTTATGCCTTATTTAGATACAACTTCATTATCAAAGAAGAATATATATATATAGATCTGCTCCTCATCTTAAATATTTGGTTGTTAAATAACATGATATATTATTTGACCCTTTCAACTAATCCGTACCTTAGTTCAAGGAAATAATTTGAATAATTGCAAACGAGTGGAAAAAGATAAAGAAAGAAAAATATAGGTTTTTAGGTGTTTGAAGCATTTCCTACCTATATATCATTCAAAGGAATTAATAAAACTGATTAATGTGATAATTACAAATAAAATACAATAATTTTACAAATTATAGTTGCCGAGAAAGGTGTCCAGATGATTAACATAAGATTTTCTTTCGATATTGCGGTGGAGAAAAAAAGAGGATATATATATAATTGGACGACCAAGTTGGTATGGTATGAAGAAGAAGATATTATTAGAAGGTATATACTACTAAGTGGTTATGAGACGTACGTGTTTGTTGCATGGCGTCCTTTGTCGGGGATTGCAGAGATCTGGTAAATTGAAATCAAGAATGACGAAAGCTATAGCGTGAAAAAATATTTCCATTAAAGGTGTGAATATGGTGATATTGTCACCCGTGCTATAAAGATGTCTGTTACTTCAATATTTGCTTAGGGTTTTTAGGAGGAAGCCCGTGCAATAACCCCATTCCCCACTCCCTCCTTCTGATGACAACAGAAATTTTGATTCTTTCTTCTTCTTCTTATTTTTCTTTCTTCACTTTTTCCTCCACCCATGATTAATTATATAAAAATTATTATTATTGTTATATATATAACTTTTTTTTTTTTTTTTTTAATATCTTGCATGTGATGTTGATTGTGTGTGTTGGGCATGGGTTTGGTGCAGATTGTCTTGAATCACATCGAGCCGTTGACGGAGCAACAGATCTTAGGGATATGTGGGCTCCAACAATCTACACAAGAAGCTGAGGAGGCACTGAACCAAGGGCTTGATGCTCTCCATCAATCTCTTTCAGATACGATTGCTTCTGATTCATTGAGTTACCCTTCTAACATGGCTAACTACATGGGTCAGATGGCCCTGGCCATGAACAAGCTCTCCACTCTTGAAGGTTTTGTTAGACAGGTATGGATATAACAATATCAATCCATTTTTATAATAAATAAATTACTTCTCCATTAATCATACATACATGCATGCATGTCAATTGCTGCGACTGCATCATCATTAATTCATACATGCATGATGAATAAGGGGGGTCAATGGAATTAGTCTGGCACATGGCGTTAAAGTAGAAAGAGAATCAATTAACTAGCCATGTAACGGGAGTACTAGAACACAACTTTGGATAAAAGTAAAACCACTTTTTGTCACATGCGACGGTGGTGCTGTACAGGGATTAGGTTGATTTATACACTTTTTGGGCCCACTAGTCTTATATTCCTAAACACTGGACATATTTATATGGGTTCCCTTCAAATCATACGTACACGCTTACACTCGTGAAATTGATGGCGTTTTAATAGCCGTCGGACCATTGGACTTCCTTGCGACCAACCATCCGATCATTTTGACCTAGAATCTTATCGTGGGACCCAATACCTCTTTCTTACGTTTCACACTAAACATTTATTTATCAGGCCTTTTTTATTTTATATTTTTCAGTTTGTAGACCTAATTATGATTTTGAATCCAAACGTATATATATATATATATATATTAAATAAAGATAATTCATGTGGTTGTTGAGCAACAAAGTCATATTCATTATAGAAAAAGGGTCCATTAATTTATCAAAATGTCAACTGAGGAACTACTCATTATTGGTCAAAAGATCGAAATACCCAAATGTCACCACTTCTTAATTCCACGTGGCATCACTAGAAAATTTACAAGATTGGGACTGTTCTATACATGTGGAAGAAAGTCAATGGCGGTTGTGTAAACTCATTTCCACATTCTTTTTAAACATTTTCAAACTTTATTTTTATTTCCACATGACTTTTTATAATTAATGTAGCCTTTCGAATAAGAGCATCACTTGACGAAAATGTCATTTTTTGTCTCCTCACAACTTTTATTTTCTGGGCAGTTACTTCAATTATTGTAACGTACGCATCGTTCTCGCTCATCTTTGTTTTGTCATTTGGAGGTGTTGAAAGATAAAAAAATTTGAAACTTTTATCTCGATGTGTGAACTCTCCCCCCAGAGTTTTGGATAAGTTATAATGTAAATTAACTTGATTCCCAATGCCAAATTAAGGTTATTTATCAATTCTCAAAATTTATATATATCAGTAAATGTTGACTAACTTTAATAATGTACATCAAAACTTCTTTACTTGAGGTTAGAAGTTCGATTATCACTCTTTGTAAATAAGTGAAAATTTCTCCTTCCTTAATAATAGTGAAAATTAGATTATAGTAGTTGATTCGCATTATTTTCATTCATGCCCATTATGACCCTTTGCTATTGTGCACACATTCTTCACCCTATTGAGGGGTCCCAATTTCTTTTGGCTCCCTTGCCAGTATCCTCTAATATTGTATCAGCACTTAAAAAAACAGAAGGTTCTATATATATCCAATCACAATTAAGTTTCTCCTATTTTACTTGGGTGATAAAATTCACAGAAATTGATGGCACAGGCATCTGATTGAATGTTCTATGTTTATTTTTTCATTAAAAAGTTCAAGTAAAGTACATATTCACATGCCAACAAGGGCTTTACTCATATGCATGTAGTTTAGTGTAGTCTAAGAATATATAAAGTCACGTGGGAATTTCACTAGTTTCTAAGATTGACTTGTCAATGCTTTTAACTGTTTCAAAGATTGATTATTATTATTATTATTATTTTGCTTTAAGGAATTAATTTTCCTATCTGTGTTATCTATCAAGTAGGTGGTTTGTCAATGGCTTGTACCCATTTCATGATTATTAGAACTCCAAAAGAAAAATCAAATACTACACTCACATTTTCTCGAAACCAAGTTAGAAAAGAAAGGAGCACACGCAATATTTGAACCTAGAAAAAGAAAAAGGACATAAATCTATGGCTTATAGGGGGTAAGATCAGTAGTGCACACCATATGTTATGTAATGCGTATGCATGCATGTAATGTGATTGATATTCATATAATATATTTACATTACTAATGTAATAATGTGAAGAGAATGGTGGGGTTTGGGTTTGTTTGTCTTACAGGCTGATAATCTGAGGCAGCAAACCCTTCATAGGCTTCACCAGCTGCTTACTACCCGTCAAGCTGCGAGATGCTTCCTTGCCATTGCAGAGTATTTCCATCGTCTTCGAGCTCTCAGCTCTCTCTGGCTTTCACGCCCAAGACAGGAATAAATCTAGCTACCTACCTAAATTAAAATATAACATCACCCTTAATTTTAATTTTTTTCTTCTTCTTTTGCCCCCTTTCTTCTTCGTCCACCTTTTCTTCTCTCCTTAATATTAAGGACTCTTTAGAGATTCCTTTGACTCATTTGCATAGAGAGATGTATAGACAATTATATAAATACATAGGCAGATACATTTGGTCTATTATCAACACCAAGAACAAAGTCTCTCTTTGATCAGGTCTTAGATTTTCATTTTTTTTCTTCTTTTCTTTCCGTTTTTTTTTTTGTCTTTCATTTCCTTCTTGTATTCCTTGCATTATGAAGTTGTGGGATGTAATGAATTATATGGCAGCCATTATTGACCAAGAAAATCTTGTACATAGAAAATAAGATCATGGTGAGAAGAAGAACAATAAGGAGGAGGAGAAGGAGAAAAGGTCAGGTATCTGAACAGAACTAATTATAATCTCTATGCCTTTGGAAGATTAAGAAAAGTTTTGAACAAAGATGAAAATAAAGGAGTAAGGCGCCAGTCCAAGTTCCATTTGGCCTTTTCTTAGATGCATGAATGAGGCTCTTTGAATGTGGCAGAAAATGACTTCGTATTGGACATTTGAAGTTGGCTGCTTTTTCACTCAAATGAAATTACTTTCTGCTCCATCTTAATAAAAGCAATTTAACTTTTAATGGAAAAATACTAAATGACATTTCTAGTAGACATTGATAGAAACATTTTCATCAAACCATTATTGGAATATATTAAATTATGCACCTACACACGACTCAAGGAAATTTAATAGTGGAATATTAAAGGTGATGTTTGTATTGATATCAGCTACAAATGTCATCTAACACTACTCAAAAGTAATTACTCTCAACTTTCTTTTACCAAAACTGAAGTAGAATTAGGAAAGGTCACTTTTTGCAAACACCACCTTCAATCCACCATTAAATTACGTGAAGCCACTTTTGAAATCCTACATGGCTGTTAAAATTGATATGGAAAAGGCCTATGATTTGAGTTCATTGGTACTTTCTTCACCAAACACTTCTTCAATTTGGATTTCTAGCTCATCTAATTACCTTGATCATGTACTGTGTTACTCAGTAGAATTCTCGGTGCTTTGGAACGGAGAAGCCACCCCCTCCTTTAAATCTCATAGAGAGCTTAGACAAGGGATCCTCCCTCACCTTATCTCTTTGTTCTTTGCATGGAAAGGCTATCTCAAAAGATTCTAGAAGCCAACTCTGCCAGAAATTGGAAGCCTAGCTATAAAGTGAGTAAAGGGGGCTTGCACCTCTCTCATTTATTCTTTGCAAATGATCTGATTCTCTAATTTGCTCAAGCAAACCAATCGCAAATGAGGAATATGCTAAAGATTATGCAGTAGGCCTTTTGTGATGATTCAGGGGAGAAGATCAATTTTCAAAAATCTACCCAATTTAAGTTGTGCCAAAGCCAGAGACATCAACAATATTTGTCAGATTCCCATCACAAGTGACTTGGGAAAATATCTTGGTCTTTGTCACACTCCGATTTTTAAAACTTAAATTTAAAGTAATAAGAATAAATATTTGCTCTTATCAAAAAATAGCAAAAAAAAATCGAGACATGAATTGTATCCATCTACCTTAACCCCAAAATCTTTACACAGGTAAAAATAAATTTAATAATATCATTTATATTCAAAATAAGGTTACAAGTTAAGATAGAAGAATACTCTTTCAGTTTCTATCCCACGGACTATAGATTCCCATCACACAAATAAAATATTGAGCCATGAAGGTACTTGCCCTTATCCATCCATTATGGACACAACATTTTAAATATATTCATCAAGTAGAATTAACCCGTTCAATTCCAAAGCATATACATTTAAAGTAAATCATGATCCCTTTAGTAATCATAATAAAGTTTTATCAAAATTTCTAGTGTCAATACAACCTTTTCAAATGAAAAGTTTACAAAGTCAAACAAGTAATTAGCTCATTCACTAATTAAAATCTTATCCAAATTACCAACCCACCCCTATCACTGAACCAAGTCACAACTTGCTACTTTATTTTTTAAGTATCTGCATGTGAAAAATAGGGGTGAGCTTGAAAGCCCAGTGGGTCATCTAAACCATTCACAACATTTTATCATGATATATACACAAGAACATTACAAACAAGTTTCACATATTAATCGTTGCAACATTTGATTGTTTGAGTTGAGAATTTCATCACGTTCCAAATCACGTACCTTTAGGGAATCAAACCCCGGGTGGCACTACCCAAAATCAGAACTCATTGGTGATATACATCATGAACAACTGCCCCTTAATAAACATTGGCGATATTCCTTAGAATAACTGCCCCATACGTATGATTTTTATCTTAATCGTGTTCTTAAATGAAGTCGCACCATATATATAACATAAATATGATATGAATTGTACTCACAAGATATGTATAAACTCCACTACACATAGTATCATGTCACAATGTCAAATATAATAGTATTCATGTATGAATTTTATTATAACAATTATGCCAATATTCTCAAGTCAGATGTCTCATTATCAAGCATTATAATTTACATATGAATTTCAGTTACCACATAAATTGCATGCATCCAATTAACATCTGATCCGAACAAAATCATGCACACATACATATCATCATACTAATAATCACATCACGGTATACATACAACTATGTATCATACACATTCACCAGTAATCTAATAGTGCTATAAATCTAATTAATTTAATGTTCCTATCTATATATCAAAATAAAATATTATAAAGGCATAAAATCTTCCCCACCTGTAACGCACGCAGTTTGTTGTTGTTCGAATTTCTTGGTGCATAACGTACGTCCTCAACCTATACATATATGTTACATTTGAATTAGCTGCGTATACCTATCCAAATTTATATATATATATATATATATATATACACACATTTGTAATTGTAGCAACTCAGGAGAGTTGCAGGTATAATATTTACTTATTTAAATGTATGTGTAGTATATAGTATATTTGTGGATAATATATTGTAATATAATGTATTATATAGTTGCAGATGTAGGTAGCATACATATAACCATATAGATATAAAACATAATATATAAAACCTATACACCATCGCACATATGCACCGGCATCATCTCTTTTATATATAACATTATAATATTAAAAGAAGTGGCTGGGAGGCGGTGGTGGTGCGCCACCATTCTGTTTAATTTTCACCACCACTATAATTGGTGGTGGTGTGACGGTGAGCAGGGGAGGGCAGAGAGGAGGGAAAGAAAAGATGGGAAAAAGGAAAATAAAGGAAATAGAAAGAGAGGGAAAGAGAAAGGGGAGAGGTAGAATGTGGCAGCAGTAGCACCATTGTTGTTGCTGTTGTTATATTAATGTAAAACACCATTAATGGAGAAAAGAAAGAAAAGAAAGGAAATTAAAGAAAGAGAGAAAGATGCTCACAGACCTTCTTGGGTCCGTTTTCAGTAACCGGCGTGCTTCTATCACTAGTACGAGGGTGAGCTAAAGGGAGAGATGAAAATGATGTTGGGGATGGCGTTTGGAAGAACTTTTGTATTTATGTACTAGGGTTAAGGTTTTGTGGTGGTGATTTGGTTTCCAATATTTTATCTTGTATGCAAGGAAGATTGGAGTAAATTAAGGAGTGATTTGGTTATTTCCTATAAAAGAATTCAGAGAATAATGCTGAAAAGGAAAGTAGAGATAAAGGAAGGACGTGGCCATATATGCACGCTCCTAAGTAATTTTTCCATCTTTTAGTATTGACATCAAAAATTTATGAAATTAGGTTCCAAGGGTTTTTCGACATTTCGAACTCATCTGTGGAGTCAGATTTATAAATGAGGTCGATTTGATTAAGATTTCATATAATTGACTAAAATAAGTATGTGTCGTTATTATATACGTTCAGTCTCATCAAGGATTCGTTTTCCTTCGTTCTTGACACAATTCACTTCAAAATGTATTTTATAATGTTTCGAACGTGACTCATGTTACACGAGTCCATTTCAATTAGATGTGTAAAATCACAAAAATACCCTTAGGTTTAAAATTACGTAAATATCCTCAAAATTTTCAGGGTATTACATCAATTTTCAGGGTATTACAGTCTTCCTTCGCTACATAAAAGAGTAAGTAGAGCCATTTTCTAGCCTATTATTGATAAAATAGAGAAGAAACTTGTTGGGTGGAAATCCAAACTCCTTAGCACGGCTGGTAGAGCAACTATGATACAAGTTGTTACCTTTGCTATACCCTTATATTACATGCAAAGTCTGAAGCTCCCTACTCCTATATGCGAAAAGATTGATTAATTATATAGGAATTTCCTCTAGAATGATGCCTTAGATTGTCTAAGAGTTCAATTAGTTGGCTGGAACAAGGTTTGCCTACCTAAAATGCTTGGATGGCTTGGAATTAGAAAGATGAAGGAGGCGAATGCCGCCCTCCTTGCTAAGCTTGGCTGGAAAGTCCTCACTAATAATTCTGCTCCTTAGATTCGCTTCTTGAAGGAGAAGTACACTCATGTTTGGAAAAACCTTCTTTACGATTTGAATTACATGAAGAAAGGCCTTGGTTGGAGACTAGGAGATGAAGCTCATGTATCTTTCTGGAATGATGCATGGATTGGTTATTCTCCTCTTTGCAATCTCCTCCCAAATCACCCTGGCCTTGTTGACAACTCCCTCATGTTGCATGATCTAATAGGAGAAGATAGTAATTGGTGCTGCACACTCCCATCTCTAATGATCTTAAGAAGCTTATACTTGGCATTCCTATCCCTTGGATAAGAGATGAGGATAAATTGATTTGGATGGAAAACTCCAACGACTTCTTTTCCTCTAAATCATCCTTTCTTCTATTCACTCAACATGCAGATACAAACAATCAGTTCTGTTAGCCCAGTATTATAGTCCAAAAGGGGGAGGGGGTGTGAATTGGACTTGGCAGATTTTCGCGTTACCTTTCGGATATTTTAATTAAACGAGTAATGTGCACAGTAGGTAACAATTCAAATAACAGATGCAGGAAAATAAATGAACACAAATGATTTAAATTGGTTCGGTTCCCCTTGAACCTACATCCACAACCCAATCACCACGATTAGGATTTTCCAATACACTATTGACTAATCACTTACGAGTGTGATTAGAAGCCGTTTACACTCTAATCGACACAAGGACTTGGTTAGAAAAGTCACAACCTCTAACCTATACCAGGGCTTAGTTAGAAAGCCACAAACTAGCCTACACCAGGGCTTGGCTAGAAGACCACAACTTGTAACCCACTTACGAGTGTGGTTACGTGCCTTACAAATTAAGGTAATATCCTGGTTGACTTAACCAAGTCAACAATACATCAAGATTACAAAGATATAGAAAAGTACACAACAACACTCTCAACAATCTTGAATGAATCAACAATTACTATTCTAACCACTATGATACTAAATGATGCAAAGTGTTGAAATAGGTTTTTGTTAAATGCAATCGATTCAAATATATGTAATATAAAATAGTGAATCGAATATGCGCAACTATCAATATATTGATTCGAAATAATGATAAGTTTAAAGCTCGAGAATCAATATATCATGATGATCAAAACTTGATGATTCTAAATGAATATGTGATTAAGATAAAGAATCAAACAACTCATGATAAAAAAAATTGATTCAATATAATATGATATTAGCACATGAATCGATATCTCAAACTATTCATGAAACCACTAAACAGGGTATTTTGGTATGAAGATCAAGATAGGGTTTCACAAACACAATCAATACAAAATTAGTTTTAAAGATTTTAATCTAAGCACAAAAATTGATTTGCATAAACCCAAAATCACAAAAATCTTGATTAGAAATGTATACCCCACTTTGTAAGGTTGAAGCACCAAGATTCTTCTTGTGTGAAGTTGGATGTGAGAAATCACGATCAAGACTCAATAGAAGATGTAGAAACATTTGAATCGTCTTGAACACTTGCACAAGAGAAATTCTCCAAGTTTCTCAAGGTTTAGAAAGATGTGGAGAACTATTCTGAAGATTGGATCAAATGATCAAATATTGTTGAACTTTTGCTTTCAAAGAAGGTTTAAATCACTCAAGGACTTGTTTATAGCTTGTATAAAAACTGAGACGAAAAATATACAAGTTCTCAAAGTTTTGCAAAAGTTGCTCTTCAAATGAGTGTTATCTCAAGGAACCCCTTGATAAGAATGTTTTGATGATTCCAAATAACTTAAGTTTGTGTAATCTAATGATCTTGTTAAGTGTTTCAGATCTATAAAAAAATCAAGATCAAAGAACCGAGCTTACAAGTCTATCGAATGTCAAAGATCGAAGTTTCAAGATTTTCAACACTTAGAATGTAAAGCTATTGATCAAACTACTCTCAGCAAGATTTAATAAATTGCGTGTTTTGATCGATATGTTTTAAAGGTATTTTAAATGGTTTAAATTCTTAATTTTAAATGTTTGGTTTGATTGAAGTTTAGTTGATTTAATTGAGTTTTGAAAGTTTAAGTTAACTTCAAAAATCAATTTTTATGTGTTCAATCAGGATGCTAATGTCTTAGCAAAGCCCTCCTAGACTTGGTAAGTCAGGACGCTGATGAAACATTAGGACGCTGATAGAGTTCATGGTTGAAATGTTCTTATCTATCAAGACGTCTACTTCATCAGTAGTGGCCACATTTAAGTCAACCTATGAACTTGTCAGGACGCTGATTCTGTATCAGCTTGCTAATTGTTTTTCGAGTTTTGAATTGCTTTTAAAATATCAGGACGCTTACTCATTAGTGGCGCCCTCATGACTTTAAATATTTTAAAACAGGGTAAGACGCTAATTGTGGATTAGCGCCCTCATGAAGTTTAGTCGTTTTAATCGCAAAGTAAGTTAGGACGCTTACGATCAAGTAGCGCCCTCACTTCACAGTTCAACAGGATGCTTATGGTTCATGAGCGCCCTCAAGGATCAAAATGACAAAGTTGATTTTTATGCATCAGGACACTGATTGACCAATCAGGACTCTAATCCAATGCTGTCACAAAACTGACACTTGCACTTTTTTCAATTTCCTTTTTTCGAAATTTTTTGTGCTATTCTACCTTTTCAGATTTGTTAGAGATTTTCTCTGATACACGAAATCACGATTCCTGAAACCTTCCTTATTTCTGTTGTTTGAAAAGAACCAGAATGTTCTTGAAAATTGCAGTTGTGACGCCCCGAAAATTATTTCATCTAGCCCATAACCCAAATGCATTTTGCCCAAACTCTATGTGTTTCTTTGATATGTTTGGTGTTTGTTTGATGGTTGTTTAATGTTTGTATATTTGATGCTTGATAATGTATATAAATATGTGCATTATAAATTGTATATGGGTCATGTTAAATTAAAGTATAATGCATATGTTATTATTTATGCATGGGCCCATTAAACCATGAATTGATATGGGTTAGGATTGATGGAATAAAAAGATAAATGAGAATAAAAAATTTGGTGTATCAGATGGATTGGACATTTAAAATACATGCAAGCATAAGATTGGTTAAAGTACATGTGGTTGGTATGGGTAGTATGAGACCAACACATGTCAAATTGGCGCATGAGAATGGACAAATGTCCCATGCCCCATTTCTCTTCTCCAACACATGTCAAGTTGGTGCATGAGACCAACACATGTCAAGTTGATGCATGATAATGGACAAGTGTCCCATGCCCCATTTCTCTTCTCCAATACATGTCAAGTTGGTGCATGAGACCAACACATGTCAAGTTGGTGCATGAGAGTGCACAAGTGTCCCATGCCCCATTTCTCTTTTCCAACACATGTCAAGTTGGTGCATGAAAGTGGAAAAGTGTCCCATGCCCACTTCTCTTCTCTAAGGAAGTCCTAGAGAGTGAGGTGAGTGGAGGGAAAGGAAAAAAGAAGAGAAAGGAAAGAAGAAGAGAAAGAAAGAGGAAGTTGCTTTGAGGGAAGTCTCAGCAACGTTTTCATCAAAGCGCTGGAACTTGGTGATATATGGTCAGATTTAGCTCAACCTTTGTCCGAAAGTTCATATCTTATGGGTATTCATTCTGGTCGGTGGAGATCGTGATTGGAGTTTTCGTTTGAAATATATAACCTCCCAAACAAAGTTGGTCGGAAAGTCTGGATTTCTCACGCAGTTTAGCTCCAACTAATAGATCTCCTAAATATACCGTTGGATGGATATGATATTTGAGAAGGTGGTTCACAACTGATGTTTCTGCATTATGAACGGTTGAGATGTTGGTGGGTTAAGTATTTTGTGTGCTATAGTCATCTGAGTTCAAGTATTTGCAGCAGGAAAGGAGATATTGTCTGATTAGAAACTTGTTCATCAAATAAGCTTATCTTTTCGGTCCACCGTTGGATTGAGCTGATTTTTGGACAGAAGGTTTGCCTCTTAACATAATTCAATCATACGGTTTATTTTTTGATTAAATAATTCTGTTGATAGCTTGATACATCTGAACAGAATATTAAATGTAAAATTTGTAGGGTTGTTTGTATTAGACATAAATTTAGAATATGAACTTAGACCTTTCCAAATAGCTTGCATGTCAACTATGTTGACCTAGTTGCCATTGTTGATGAACCCATGATGCAAAATCAGTGATATACATGGCTGAACATCGTTACCTAGTGTAAATAGGCAATATGGCTTAAGTATGGAAAATTTCATATTTTAGGGCTTTTGATGCTTTTGGCCTAGAATCATTGAATTGATGCAATTTATGTCTAATTAATTATGATTAGGGTTGATTATGTTACTGATTTGGTGGTTGTGACCATATCATGGGTTAGGCCTACTTGTGATCAAGTGACCCAATTTGGGCATGTTTATACCTAAGGAATTGAAAATTAGTATTTTTGATTAATTGAATGGTTTATGAATGAGAACTATGCATTAGAAGCCTAAGTCATGTGATTTGAGTTGAATGATGGGATTAGATGGGATTTAGGCCTATTGTCTATATGTGGGCTGATTTAGGGTTGATGTGTAATGCCTATGTGATTGAGCATAGAAATTGATGTATGGTTGGATATTGATGAATGTTTCAGGACCTTGATTGGGCTGATTCGGTTTGGTGTCCGTGTGTGGTTAGATACTCTCGCGAGGCTTGGTTGTGAGTAGACTTCATTTATGATTATATCTTTTATGTCATCATATCACTTATATATATTGTATGTTGAAAGCATGAATGTGTCCTAATGTTTTGAATGATGCATTGATTTGAGAAAACCTTATGACTTTGGTTGGGCCCATCTATCTAGCTAATATGGAGACTTAACCTTGTCATAGGAGGGTTTTAAAAAGGAAATATTTGGGGATGAGAACGGTACGGTGAAATAGAGGTGCACTAGTAACCCCAAGTCAACATGATTGGGGATGAGAACGGTACGATGAAATAGACGTGCACTAGTAACCCCAATGCATGTGGAATGTGGATCCAAATTGATAAGCTTTTAATTGCATCGAACTTATTATGAATGCTTGATATCTATATGTTATGAGCTTTTAATCGTGCTACACATTGACATGCATACATGATATTTATTGATGAGTATTGACAGCATATTTGAGTTCTATTCACTGGGCACCGTTTGCTCACCCTCATTTTCCTCTTTCAGGTCCTTCTGTCCTGAATAGGGGCAAAAGAGTAGTCATATCTTGAGGGCCTTGCCGGCGAGAGAATCCAAGGCCTCAATGTGAGTTGAGAGGCATTTTGATTGAACTGTGTTTTAAATTATGATGTATTATATTTTAGACTATGTAATTATAACACTTACCACATTGTAGTATGGATGAGTTGAGACTTGTTAGATAGACCATGTGGGCATATGAGGGTTTTTTTGTACCCATAGTTTTGGACTTTATGTGTACGTCAATCTTGATGGACTGTAGGGATTATGACGATTTTATTTATGGTTCATTTTTATGGAATATCTCTTGTCTTGGATGATTAATACGGTTGGTAGTTTTGTTTAGTACCATTTTATATTATGTCGTTGTTTGGGATAAGGCTCGTAGGGTCTCAACCACCTCACGGAGGTTGAGAAGTGGTTGGAGATGCCTACGCCGGGCGTCCCGCCCCGGCATTCCGCACACCATTCCTTGCGGGGTTGGTGGTCCGGGGTGCGAGGTCGCCACAACATTTGCCATTTTCGTGAAAAATTCCAGTTGTTGTGAGTAAATGATCATTTTTAAATTCAAATTCAAATGGCCAACAATTTTTTTTTCTACTGAGTCTATATATACCATCACTTAGACTCAAATCAAACCGCTTTAAAACAATTGTTGAGCAAATACTTTTGAAAGTTAATCGAAGTTTTCAATTTGATTTCAGAGCTCAAATTGCTTTTGTTTCTGAAAGTGTTTTCTTTGAAACTTAGCTTATTCAAAGGATTTTCATACTGAGCTTAATTTTTATCTTTCTTTGAAAGTTACTGGACTCTTTTCACTCAAATTTCCAGCATTATTTTAATCATATATGATTCATGCTGAACGAGAAATTTTAGAGATAGTTCATAGGATACAGTTGTACTTCATTTCACATCTTGTAAACTGTATCGAGTTGTAATAGTAGTTATACAAACTACTGAGTATTAAATATTGTTTGTGTTTTTCCAAGTGGTTGTTCTCAAGCTAGCAAGTTGAGATGTTTAGGTTAGTCTTACACACGAAAGTTGAGATAGGTTGTTATCAAGCCAATAAGTTGAGAGGTTTAGGTTAGTCTCATACTCGGAAGTTGAGATAGGTAGTTCTTTAGCCTGTAAGTCGAGAGGAATAGTTAGTTGTCTAGCCTGCAAGTCAAAAGGTTTAGGTTGGTCTCAAGCCTGCAAGTTGAGCATTGTAACAATTGTTCTCACACCCGGAAGTTGAGAAAAGGTGTAACAGTTTGGTTCTCACCCGAAAGAGAATCCCTTCGTGAAAATGTTTCAAATCCTAACTGAGGAGGTTAGGTAGTGGGCATAGGCAAGTAGCCGAACCACTCTAAATTGACTGTGTTGTTTCTATTTACATTTCGACATTTACTTATTGCCATTGCATTAATTTTAATTTTCTTAGTGTCCAATTCACCCATTTCTTGGACATACCTAGGCCAACAATGAGCAAGTGTGGTATTTATAAATGAACACCTCACCGAGGCATAGGAACGCGTTCTTTAACATAGGAGCGCGTTCCTTACCTAAGAAGCACGTTCCTTAATATGTTCGTTGGGCATAGGAACGGGTTCCTTCAACAAGAACCACTAACTCTTAAAGTTTTTCCTATTTTACCCTTAGCAATAGGAATGCGTTCTTTTTCCCTGATCAGAAAAATTCTGAGTCTCGGGAAAAGCCACAGGAGTGCGTTCCTCTTATAAGGAGCGCATTCCTTAAACTCTGATAAAAAACCATTGAGTCTTGGAAAAAGCTCAGGAGCGCGTTCCTCACTATATGAGGTGTTCCTTCACTGACAAGTGAAATAAACTCGATTTTTTATCATTATAGGTTTAAGACATTGTAAAAAACATAGACTAACATTTTAAAAATATTTTAAAATATTTTTGACATGATTAAGGTACAATTAACACAATTAAACATGAGTGAATCAATCGATTAAACCAATGATTAAAGCAATAAGTATAATACACATGAAACGGTAAAACCATGCAAAGTTGGCAAGATGAAATAGATGTATGATAAACAATTATGACTAAGTGATAGCATAATTATTAAACTAAAATATGTGCATGCATGAGAATAATAAATTATATGAATGATTTTAAAAAGAAGCAAATCATGTGTGGTTGGAACAAGTAAAAGTTACTCTACAACACTAAGATTCTAATAAAGTAATACAACCATGAAGCTCTTGAATTTTCGTGAGGTGTTGTTCCTTGCACATGCTTTGACATTGCAAATGAATCCATTAGATATATCTAGATAGCACTGAAACAATTATGTCAAAGAAATTAGATAACACAGGTATGTTTGCAATCATCAAAACAAAATTAGGTGAAAGTAGTTACATCAACAATCTTTCCCTTTTTGATGATTTCAAACAAATTCACTATTGACCTTATTGAAGCAAGAAGCATGATTTCTTAAGTGAATGAATGAGTGAAGTGAATAATTTTATCATGCCATTTTTAAGAATATACCACTCAATAAAAGATTTATCATTCAATACCATGTGGAATAATCAATCAGATACCAATAAAAACATACTCAAAGATATGATCAATAAGCACAAAATGTACATGTATATTAATATAGGCAGATCCAACATATACATGTGATCATCATAGATGTGTACATCAAAAAATAAAATACAAATAACATAAGTACACAAAGAGTACAAAAGTGTAAACAAAAAATACAGAACATCCCCAAAATGTATGTCCAACTCCAAAACACTCCCCCTGAGTATGTGCACGAATGATCTTGTCAATCAGACTGATCATACTAATCTCTCCCCCTTTTGAAACATAAAAAAAAGGTGTGCTTATGACGGAGGTGACGATCGAGGATCAAGAGATCCTAGCCTAGCGAATATATCCGGTGAGGTGGGGGCATCGTCCTCCGTGGGGGTGGTACCAGCATCTACATTAGGTGTAACAGTGGTAGCAGATAAGGAGCCAAAGTGGATAACTAGACCACGGCTCGGAGATGGTGGAGAAATGTAAATTCAATTAAGCACTTGGCAAGTTTGTAAAGTCAAACATGCCCAATTCTCGCCTTATATGTGAAAATTGATCTTTAGCCAAATACTTAGTAAAGATCTCAGCTAACTGATCTTTAGTTCTAATATGGACCAATTTCATATCTCCATGTTGCACATGATCTCAAAGAAAATGATGTCGAATTTCATTGTGTTTCGTTCGATAGTGCATTACAGGATTTTTGAAAATATTTATACCGCTTGTATTATCATAATAAATATCTGCACATGGAATAATAATTTGATAATCTGAAAGTTGTTGTTTAAGATATAACACTTAAGCACAACAACTTCCGACTGCAATGTATTCAGCTTCTGCTGTGGATAATGCCACTTAATTCTGTTTTTTGCTAAACCAAGAAATGAGTGAATCGCTTATGAAGTGACAAAATCATGAGGTACTTTTTCGATCTGTCAAACTTTTGGCATAGTCGGAATCAACAAAGCTCTTAAGATTGAAAGAAGTTCCTTTAGCATACCAGATACCCATATCTAGTGTGCTACTAATGTATCGAAATATTTGTTTAACACACTTTAGATGAGACTTTTTAGGATCAGACTGGAATCTAGCACATAGACAAACGCTAAACATAATATTAGGTTTGCTTGCCGTTAGATAAAACAAACTTTGTATCATTCCTCGATATAGCTTAGGGTCGACTGGTTTGCCTTTTTCATCCTTATCCATTTTGATGGTTGAATTATAAGGAGTATCAATAGTTTTCAAATTCTCGAATTTGAACTTTTTAATCATGTCCCTTGCATACTTCGATTGGTTTAAAAATGTTCCATTTTTTATTTGCTTAATTTGTAAACAGAGGAAGTAGTTTAATTCTCCCATCATGCTCATTTCAAACTCACTTGTCATGATAGAAGAGAACTCATCACATAAGGTCTTGTTTGATGCACCAAAGATAATGTCGTCAACATAGATTTGCACTAGAAACATATCATTATCTTTGCATTTAATGAATAACGTTTGATCTTGGGTTCTTTTTTTGAACTTATGATCCAAGAGGAATGTGCTAAGCCTATCATGCCACGCTCTAGGAGCCTGTTTCAAACCATATAAAGCTTTTCCAAGTATATAAACATGATCAGGTTTGACACTGTCCTCAAAATCGAGTAGTTGCTTCACATAAACCTCTTCATTTATAAATTCATTCAAGAAAACACTTTTGACATCCATTTGATATAACATGAATCCATTATAGCAAGCATAAGTAAGTAATAATCTAATTGCTTCTAATCTTGCTACTGGAGCAGAAGCTTCTTCATAGTCAATTCCTTCTTCTTGATTGTAGCCCTGTGCTACCAATCTTGCTTTGTTTCTGACTATGATTCATTTCTCATCTTTCTTGTTCCTAAACACCCATTTGGTTCCAATAACACTTTGGTGTTGCGATTTAGGTACAAGATGTAATACCCCAAAAATTTTAGGGGTATTTACGTAATTTTAAACTTAGGGGCATTTTCATAATTCTGCACATCTAATTGAAATGAAACCATGTGCGACATGCGTTACGTCCAGAACATTATAAAATGTATCTATAAGTGAATCGTGTTGAGAATGAGCAAACTAGATCTTCGATGAGGTCGAACACGTACAATAAGATACAAGCATATTTTAGCTAAGTTGAACAGAAACATAACCAGGCGACCTTGTTTCAAAAATTTGACATCACGGATGAGTTAGGAAGGTCCAAAAACCCTTGGTAACCTAATTTCATAAATTTTAGACGTCAAATGAAAACTTCAAAATACGCACGTGGGTGTGCATGTAACGGGAGATCTGGTAATTCTTCCTTTTCAAATTTGATTTTCTCTCAAGGTTTCTTTTCATGAATTAGTCCGAGTTTTCCAAATTTGCTAGGTAATTCTTTCTTTTCAAATTTGATTTTCTCTCAAAGTTTCCTTTCGTGAATCAGTTTGAGCTTTCCAAATTTGCTAGGATAATTCTCGAATTATCTTCCCACAATCATGCAAATATTGCAAGTACTACAGTTATGGACAATATGCTCACCACCAATGTAACCCAAACCCTATCATATATACATATATGAAAATCACTCTCAGCCGCCATCTCACCTATTCACTTTTTGACCTTCATTCTCCCTTCACGAGCTAGTAACAGAAACGCGAACGAAGGTTGCCAGAGAATCCATACCAGTACCCACGGTAAGCAACCTCTCCACTCCTTTTTTTTTTCTCTTTTCTCTTCTCTTTCTCCCCTCACCATAACCATCCCCTGTTTTGGGATCAAAGGACAGTGGTGACATTGGATGCTACCACCATGTTTTCTTAGTAGTTACACCAAATTTTGAGAAGTTTGAGAAGTTTAGTATCAGAGAGTAGGTATCAAATCTTTATGGGATTAGTGTCCAACTTGAGCTAGATGAATATGCCAATTATAAACCGTATCACATAACATCGAGAATGAAAGTACAGTGGGTCCAATAAATTAAAAACTTTTAGGACATAGGTTAAAGATGAGAACTCGTATGAATACTGTTTGGTTAGAATCTGAGATCAGGATGAATCTTTTATTTTTGGTTCCAAAGTGGTATGGGACGTGGATGAATTTAAGGGTATTTGAGGAGTCTTGAACTTGGAGACTAGCAGGCCATGTTGGTGAATGACTAACAACTCCGGACGAGCTTGTATCGCTTTGTTCAACTGGTATGGGACAACTTAGGCATAGTGGGTACCTGGGAAGCCTTAGTTGGTAGGACATTTGCGCATTGTTTGGGTGTATTGAGGTTTCTTTGTGGAAGCTTATGTCACCGGGCTAGAGTGGTATGGGACACTTGAATACGAAGGGTATAAGTGAAAGTTTGAGAATTTCATTATGCCATTGTTGTGTGGTGTGTTGTTTGTTTGTTTTTCTGTCTTGTTTACATGTATTAAAAACCAAATCCTGTACCTTGTGACAATCATGGATTTTCAAAATCTTATAAAACCTAGAAACTGAACCAATAAGATCATTTTATTTTCGAGAACTTAGAATTCTGAATCTAGAGTCATCCTAAATGAAAATAATTATCTCATGTAGTACTTAAGATGGGTTGTGATTTTAGAGATGGCTGCACCTCGAAGAAGAAACACAAGGTCTGTGGGTGATCTCATGAGGGACACTGAGCTAGTTGTGCAGACACAACCGACACCTGAACCTCAGCCGACGGAGCAAGAACATGCAAATCTGACAGTGAATGTTGACTCTACTGGAGTAAAGAATGTCCAACCTACAACAGTTCCAACCCCTGGAATCTTTTTGGGACCAGAGATGATGGCAGAATTTGTGAGACAAGTAGTGGAATAGGTGGTCAGACAGATGCCTCAGCCCCAACTGAATCCAACAATTGTAGTGCAGAATGAACCAGGAGATAGAAGCACTAGGAGGCCTGAAGAGAAGGAATGGGCTGATCAATTGAAGGATTTCCAACGTATGCATCATTCTAAATTTGAAGGAAAACCAGATTCAAGGAAAGCTGACAAGTGGTTCCAGGAGATTAAAGAACACTTGGAAGTTCTTGGAGTGACTGGCCCGAGAATGGTGGCGATTGCAGCTCACCAATTCATAGGTGAAGCCAAACATTGGTGGAGAATGGTAAAAGAAAGTCCTACAGTGGACGTGAAAACTATGACTTGGACAACTTTTGAGGAGATGTTTTATAATAAATTCTTCCTCATGGCCAACGGAAAAGAATTACAATGAGGCTAACACAAAAGGACATGACAGTGGAGGAGTATGAGGCTAAGTTTACTGAATTTTCCAGATTTGCTCCTGAACTAGTAGTCAATGAACAAATGAAAGCCAGTAGATTCGCAGAGGGTCTCAGGATAGAAATTAGAAAGGTGGTTGTTCCTATGAATATGGAGACTTATAAAGAGGTGGTTGAACGAGCTTTGTTTGTAGAGAGAGAATTGAACCTGTAAGAGGCAATATGGAACAGAAACAAAAGGCCTCAAGGACAAAATTTTGATTACCATGGTAACCATAACAAAAGGCAAAATCTGAATAACTTTGGTGGCAATGGTAATAATTGGAACAGGAACAAGTCCAACAATGGGAACCAGTGGAACAGGGTGCAGAATCACAATAATGGATCAGGACAGTCTAGTCATGATGGTGAACGACAGATGAAGCAGAACAATATTCGTCCACCCTAACAGAATAAAGATCAAATAGTAGCCAAGAGACTTTGCTTCAAATGCAACTGACCTGGTCATTTGGCACGAAACTGCACTGTATAAGGTACTCGACATAATGAGACATTCCATTAGCTTAAACTTTAATTTCAGGACGAAATTTCTTTTAAGGCGGGTAGAATGTATTACCCCCAAAATTTCAAGGGTATTTACGTAATTTTAAACTTAGGGGTATTTTCGTAATTTTGCACATCTAATTGAAATGAAACCATGTGTGACATGCGTTTCGTTCGGAACATTATAAAATGTATCTATAAGTGAGTCGTGTTGAGAATGAGCAAAATAGATCTTCGAGGAGGTCGAACACGTACAATAAGATACAAGCATATTTTAGCTAAATTGAACAGAAACATAACCACTCGACCTTATTTCAAAAACTTGACATCACTGATGAGTTAGGAAGGTCCAAAAACCCTTGGTAACCTAATTTCATAAATTTTAGACGTCAAATGAAAACTTCAAAATACGCACGTCGGTGAATGCATATAACAGGAGAGCCAGTAATTCTTCATTTTCAAATTTGATTTTCTCTCAAGGTTTCCTTTCGTGAATTAGTTCGAGTTTTCCAAATTTGCTAGGTAATTATTCCTTTTCAAATTTGATTTTCTCTCAAAGTTTCCTTTCGTGAATCAGTCTGAGCTTTCCAAATTTGCTAGGATAATTCTCGAATTATATTCCCACAATCATGCAAATCTCGCAAGTACGACAGTTATGGGCAATATGCTCACCACCAATGTAACCTGAACCCTATCATATATACATATATGAAAATCACTCTCAGCTGCCATCTCATTTATTCACTTTCTGACCTTCATTCTCCCCTCATGAGCTAGCAACGAAAACGCGAACGAAGGTCGCCGGAGAATCCATACCAGTACCCACAGTAAGCAACCTTTCCACTCCCTTCTTTTCTCCTTTCTCTTCTCTTTCTCCCCTCACCATAACCATCCCCTGTTTTGGGATCAAAGGATAGTGGCGGCATTGGATGCCACCACCATGTTTTCTTAGTAGTTTTGCTATTATTCTCATGCCAATACACCCATCTCTCCCATTATTGACAATCCCCTATGATGACTAGATGAGTTTTTGCCGGAAACAAAGAAGGAGTTGCTGGAAGACATGCTCTGTTTTGAACAGTTTGCTGTGTACAGACACGCAACAATAGTAGCAACGTTCTTGCTATTGTTGCTGCCCATGAGGGAACCTCGCCCTCCCTTTCTTTCCACTCTCTTATTCTCCTCATCTCTTTTCTCTCCTTCTATTCCTTTCCCTTCTTGTCTCATTCTTCCCTGTTTTTTTCCATCTAACTTCTCTGCAACTAAAGTTCTTATCTACATAATAACCACCATTTTATAAAGAAAACCACCACTACCCACAATGGTGAATGTCACCTCATCACCTCATCTAATTTATGATATATCTATATGTTTTCCATCAAACCCACCGTCACACAATGCATAATGTCACATGAGTGTTATCCACCATAGGTCATGTTCCATATATTATAATATATATATGTATCATACCTACCATGTCACATATCATATAATTAGATTATGTTATGTCATGTTTTATATTTTAACTAACTAGATTATTATTATATATCATATGGAATTATATTAGCTAAGCTATATTATATGTATAATGTAATTACCACCAGACAACATAGATGTACATGCACATTATATTGATATAATATAATATAAAACGATTAATTTATGTACGGTTTATGCGTGTCTAGGTTGATATTGTCGAGTTTTGAGGAATCCAGACACTTTGGGATTTAGCGATTCAGTTGGGAATGAATTCATACTCTTCACTTTATTTTTCTTGGATATGTGCATAGGAACATAGTTAATTATATGTGTGTTTAGTTAGTAATTATGGACGATTGTATCGTATGAGGTGTATGATGATATGAGAATTATGTGATGCCACGCCTTATGAGACATGATGTTAGGATCATACTATGATGACTTGAATGTTAAATTTACATGTTGCGATAATATGCATGTCGATTATAATATGTCTGTGTGATGAAATACCATGTGGAGCATGCTGTGATTGTCAATTCCGATGAAAACATGATTATGTGCTTGATGTTGATTTCATATATATCGCATGTTTTCACTAAAGAACATTATTAAGAATAATAATACACATTTAAGGACGATTATTCAGATGAATATTGTCAAATGTTATTGAGATGAGGCAGATCTCCTGAGATATTTGAGCCAATACCACCATGGGGCGGATCCCCTAAGATGGGGTACTTAGATTTGAGATGAGGCGGATTCCCTGAGATATTTGGGTAAGTATCACCCTGGCGGATCCCCTAAAGGTACACACTGTGTAACACCCCGTGCTTTTAATCAATGTATTTGGTTCATTTATATGCACACTGAAGAGTATAATACACGTATAAGTACCTTTAAAGCCATGTGTACCTATGTCAAATGAACTTGAAAATGTCAAAAGTGAGTTTGAAATGTGATTTTAAATAGAACTCGATTTACAACACGTGTATGTCTCATGTGGATTGAGTGTATAGAAGAAGTGGAGGAATGAAGTAAGAAAAAAATAAAATAAAAATACATTACTGTTCATTTGCAGGTACTGTGCACCGAACAGTACCGTGAACAGTACTCATATGGAAAGAAGACAAAAAAAATAAATAAAAAGAAGAAAAGAAGTCGCTGAGGACGAAAAGAAAAAAAAAAGAGAGAGAAAGAAGAACCGAGAGAAAGGGAAGAACGGGCAGAGACAAGAAGAAGAAGAAGAAAAAAGGGGAAACACGGGATTCGCGCGAAATCAGGACCTGCGGAAAGTGATTTTCACTCTATTTCTTCGTAAAATTACTATCTAAGCTAGATGTAACGATTCTAGCGAAGTAATTTTAGCTATGGGAGCCGTTTTACGACGTTTTCAAAAATTGGGGTTTTGACCCAACGTGAATGAAAATCCGCTAAGAAGGTTGGAAAACACTCCCTGGACTGTCGGGACCCCGAATATGTGGTTAGATTGAATTTCTGTGTTCATTTGAAACTTTTATGGCTGTTGGAAGTTAGAGTGTAGATGGAAGACCATTCCCAATGAAACTCCAGTTTAAGGCTATAGAATGGTAGAATGGACTATTGCGAGTCCATCGATGCTAAGTTCATGATTTTTGGAGACCGTTTGACAATTTATGTTTCCAATGAATAGTGACACGTGAACAGTGATGTGAATAGTACTATGATCATATCCAGTGAATAAAATGGAATTAGAATCCAATGAAACTCCGGTTTGAGATCATAGAATCGTAGAGAACTGAATTCTGGACGTTTCGATGTTAAGAACATGATTTGTGGAAATGACATATGTTTTCATATGTATTTTCATGGTGAAATAGCCCCATCTTAGCTGCTGAACCAGCTAGAAAATTTGAGTGTAGTCCTAGTGTTTTGGTGAGTTGAAATGGTGATTCTCATGATGATCTATGGTTCATTTCTGTGTTTAAATTGAGAGCTCAAGTGCATGGATAAATACTCTTGAGGAAGCAATTATGATGGACGTTTATTGTTGCTCGAATATATTGGCTTAGAAACCCCGTGTAACCACTGTGAGTATAGTTTTCTTGATTTGGTTCTTGTATGACATTGTACACATATAAAATGTTTGATTGTATGCATGTTATAATTATATATAATGCATTGAGTTTTATGGATCATGCAAACTGATTTTAGCAATTGGAGTTTGTAATGATGTCATTTTGTTAGGAATTAAACCCGGACGAGGTTTTGCGAGTCCTCATTGTGAGTAGGCCTGTCCTAACAAGGGTTGCGATCCTTGAAATGACTGTGAATTGGGTAATGAGAGGCTGCGGCTACCTTGTACGACCATACAAGGGTTAGACCCGCTTTCTTGCCTTGAAGGAGGGAGATGGTAAAATATTTATGAATGAGCAATATTGTGTGCACGTATATTATTTTGATGAATGGTGCATATGTGCTTTTGAAATGTTTTAAATCGATTTGATATGCCATGTTTCCTAAAATGCATGCGATTGTCATGTCAAGAACTATATTCACTGAGCTGTTGTTTGCTCACTCCATTTCCTCTAATATTTCAGGTATTGAGTCGAAGGAAAAAGGAAAAATCCGTGAGTGATAATCACGTGAGCCTTCGTCTGGTATGTGTATGCATGCTTGGAGGAAATAAGTTATATGTTTGTTATTTTGATATGTATAATTATCACATACTATAGATATACTATCACCTAGATGGGTTGTGTGGTAATATTATATAATGTTTGGGATGATGGAATGAGATGATCATAGATATTTATCAGGTGAGAATTTAATTTGTGGAATGAATGGAATGAATGTGGTATTTGATTTGATTTGATTTGTGGTATATTGAGAATTTTTGTGAATGTCCGTTGAGGCTGACAGTGTATTGTATACTGTATATGGATATGTACAGTGTATAATACACTGTGCCGATCATGATGTCAGACTACGTCAGGGGCGTCGTGACAATATTGCTATCAGAGCCTAGGTTTAAAATCCTTAAAAAGATAAAAGCTTTCTGATATTATGATTGTTTGTATGGGTATACATATGGGTAGTCCTATTATGTTGAGCCTAATCCAATATGTTATCTTGACTGAGAATCACCTGTGTCGCTGAATTCCAGATTTGGAAAAGACCAGTCAAGATTAACAATGAAAATTGCTGATCACGAAAGGATCAGAAGGCTGAAAGAAAAAGAACTAGATGTAATCCAGTGATAATAAATTACATAGCGTATATATGGATAATAACTACCCAACAACAACGAAATGCACAGCTTATGAGCTTGTGGCAAAGTTGTAATGTGAGAAAGACAGAGGCTTGAACCATTGATAGCTCCAGATGTGGATGCTAATGGTGTGAGTACTTCTGTAAAAACATATATATTTAAGACTGAAGTCAAAATAAAAGAAATAAAAGGTCTCAATGATAAGCCAGATAGACTGAAAAGATGTGAAAGTTATGAAAACTTTCAGGAGAAGAGACTCTCCTATCTTAACTGGCAGTCTGATAGTAGACAGAGTAAAAAATTTTGCTACTCTGAGTGGAGACCATCTTAGAGAATAATTAAGTCTCTGCAAATGATAAAGCACGTTACCTAAGTTTCAGCTAACTGATGATAAGAGATAATAGAAAAATGGGGTTAAGGACTCCTGAGATGATTAAGGCATGAGATTAATTAAAGAAGCTATTGTATAAGGGCTTCTATCATCATGCTGAAATGATGTAAGGCATGAAAAATTTTATCTTGTAAACATGTAGTGACATGCCTAACCATAAATACAAATATGAATTAAATAGATTGATCTAGTTTATTTTTGGACTGATCATTATGGATACAATGAGAATGATAAAGGTCTAGAATAAAGTTCAGGATCCTATACGGCAGGTTTGATAATTGTTGGGTTATAAATATATGCACAGGTTGTGAGGCAGACTATAAATTTTGGGTCAGCCAAAGTTGCGGTGAAATTGTTAACATCAGCAATAGTGAGATAGCTTTCACGGCCGTTAGAAGCCGAGTCATCAACACTAGTGTTAGGTAAAAGGAGAACTAAGTAATGTAAGGAAATGTTGAGGCAATAATATGAAATTCAAGATAAGCGAAACATTGAGTAAGGTTGAGATTTTGGCAGTATTAGTGACTCTGATTTTGTTAGTACCTAACCCAATAATAATGGGAAAAAGGGCAGTGATGGTAACGAATTGTGAAAACCAGAAGTGGTTTCCATTGCCTGAGCAGGAGTCACAGACTACGTACATTGTATCTCAACCAATAATTGTATAGATAGTAATTTCACGAAGAAATAGAGTGAAAATCACTTACCACAGGTCCTGATTTCGCGCGAATCCCCTGTTTCCCCTTTTTCTTCTTCTCCTTCTTCTCTCTACCCGTTCTTCCCTTTCTCTTGGTTCTTCTTTCTCTTTTTCTTTTCATTTCGTCCTCATCGATTTCTTTTCTTCTTTTTATTTATTTATTTTTTTGTCTTCTTTCCATATGAGTACTGTTCATGGTACTATTCGGTGAACAGTACCCGCAAATGAACAGTAATGTATTTTTATTTTATTTTTTTCTTACTTCATTCTTCATCTTCTTCTATACACTCAATCCACATGAGACATACACGTGTTGTAAATCGAGTTCTATTTAAAATCACATTTCGAACTCACTTTTGACATTTTCAAGTTTATTTGACACAGGTACACATGGCTTTAAAAGTACTTATACGTGTATTATACTCTTTAGTGTACATATAAATGAACCAAATACATTGATTAAAAGCACGGGGTGTTACAATCTCCCCAACTTAAAGAATTTCATCCTCGAAATTTAAATCAAGGACTTCCTCAAGTGATACTCAATCCCAGAAAATAGCTCCCGCATTTTATAATTCAGCTCCCATGTTTGCTCTTCTTAATACGTGGTATCCTCCCCAACTGAGAGTTGAGTTATATCCATAACATATATGGAATCCGAATGATATTTTCTCAACATCCATATATGGAAAATATTATGGACACCTATCAACTGTGACAGTAGAGCAAATCGGTAAGCCAATGGACCTATCCTATCACGGATCTCTACTGGTCCAACAAATCGCGGTGCGAGCTTTCCTTTTATCCCAAATCTCATTTGACCTTTCTGTGGTAAGACCCTTAACAAAATTGAGTCAGCCACAATAAATTTCAAGGCCGATATACCAACCTTGTGTATTTAATAATATCCTATGGCACAAATAACATAACTCCACACTTTCAAATCAACAAGTTGGAGATCTATATGGCTTATTATCAAACCTTTAGAGTGCCATCATTATGCTATGATAATAGCTGTTTATACACATAAGTTTACACACATAACATATTCTTTCCAACTTCCACCACAATTCAAGTATGCCAGACCCGAGCATGCTCGCAAGCATCAAAGTCACTCTCTCAGTCTGTCAGCCAATCTGAGAATACAAGATCACACTGAAAAGGAGATGAGTACCAAATCGAGTCTGCATCATATATCAGATCTCGACAAAATCTTCGGATCTTAATCCGACATGACAAATATCTAAGTACTCCCATCAAATCTCCCTATCTCACACATATACAATCTGCTCAGTCTATCAATAGAATTCTGGTGTTCATTAGAAGAATACATAGACTTATCAGTCCACTAATGGTTAGCCAAATGGTATCATTTCTACCCATAACCCATAAGATATCATTCGAATCCCATATTTAATTAATACAATCTATATTACCAATTCCATCATCTTTCATACGGATATCATACTCGTATCATAAATCTTACTCTTTGAATATGAGTATCAATCAGCTGAACGTGCATTCCAGCACAAATATCAACACATGGAGTAATAGAGAGTACACTCATAACTGTAACTCTCACTCAGAACATTCTCCATTTATGGCCTCACTGATAGTTACTACTCCAGTTTCAACCTGTTTCCTGCTCAATGCCTTAGCAACATATTGGTCTTTCCCAGGATAATAATTCAATGTAAAATCAAATCCTTCGGGAATTCTTGCCACATTTATTACCTCATACTCAGGTTCTTTCCGTTTAAATAATTACTTCAGACTCTTAAAATCTGAAGATAATGTGACATTTTTATTACAAAGGCAATGCTCTCATTATTTCAAAATAACTACCAACAAATTTCTATTCACTCTCAGGATAGTTATTCTCGTGCACTACCAAATATCTGGAGACACAAGTAATTAACCTATCCTTTTGTATCAATGCACAACCTAGATCTGGACGTGATATGCATCAATCACAATTACTTCCAGGTTCTGGAAATAGTAATAACATGTAGTACTGTGAGAGTTTTCCCATGCACAACAGTCCACACATTATATAGCATTCATCTGGTTTAGTTTCGTGAGTGAAACAGATAGCTTCAAGGATCTTTCCACGCACTTTCTATAACGTACAACTAATACCAGAGAACTTCTGATTTCCATCATTGACATCAGGTGTCACAGTACTATGATTACTTTGACCTTCCCAGCATCCTTAACGATACTATTTAAACTGGTCATGTGATCCACAAATTCTCATCTTAATTATATTCAACACTCATATTCACCGAGCTTGGCACTCAATCGGTGCTCTCTCAGTGACTACAAATTAATTCTGAGGTGCTATTCATGCTCCTCTTATTTCTTGGGACAAATGCACATATCATCATCAAAGATTATGTAATAATCAAGATATGGTTTATATATCCACTGCATCAATCCAATAAACGTGCTTGACACATTAATCAAGGTTACCAAAATTTCATGCTATCCATATCTTATCTTAAAATAGTTTGCATTATACATCCTTTTCTCGAATTCTTAACTGATGGTGCCTAGATCTCAAAATGATCTTAAAGAAAATTTGGCTCGATTTAGTCAATTGAATTCGACCATCTATCCATGGTAAAGGATATTCATTCTTTATTGTTACCTTGCCCAGTTAACAATAATTCATACTGAAACATATTTCACTATACCTTCTTTCCATCTTATCACAAATGCTCTCTAAGGTGACATATCAAGGATAATAAATCTATCTACACCTTAAATTCTCACAATTCTTCAGGTACTCTTTATATGAAGGAATGGAGATACATCTTATACTGGCATCAGTTTTATATGTTATCAATCTCCTGTCCAGGTAGCAATTTTAATAATTCATCAGATAATACTCCAATATACCAGTTCACCACAGGAATTTTAATCAACTGCATGCCTTATTACATTACTCTAAATGGCTTTGCACTAGCCATATTCTCCATGTTTTCGTAAATAACTAGCTTATCTTAGATAGAAGATTTTGAGGGTATAAATTTTCCACTTATTCAGAATATTACTTCTTTTCGGAGAGACGGTCCACCTGGCATGAAAGGTGACCAGCCAATCATACCCAACAAAGCATCCAATTCCAAAAATTTCATATTCTAAAGTCCATAATTACTTGATGACCCTCATATTACACATAATCTTTGCTAACCATATCATGGTATACTCACAATCAATGATCTACTAGTATAACAGAAGATAATACAATTTGTATACCATATCACCAGAGGTACAAGACCAGGTAGATCCAACAATACATCAGAATATACACAATAACAAATGTTGATCATACCTGTTATCAACGTCTTACTAATCTTTGGATCTGGTTTTGTATTTACATTGATAAAAATATTGGGGCATTCCATATCGACTAACTGGAGATTAACACATCCTGTGTCATACATAAGGCCTTTTTGTCACACCCCAGTACACAGCACACCGCAGTATCTAGTACCCCCGGGATGTGATGGGTACCTCATACAGAGCGTACCCCAGCCATAGTACCACATAATATTGTCGCATCCCAGTACACAGCCCACCGTAATGTCTAGTACCCCCGGGATCATTTGTCCACACTATTCACTATTCATGAATAGTGCAGGGCCTCCCCAAGATTCGAACTCACAACCTATAGTTTGAATCCGAACTCTGAGTAGCCACTGAACCATTGGCTCAGTGGTTACTCAGAGTTTGGATTCAAACTATATGTTGTGAGTTCGAATCTTGGGGAGGCCCTGCACTATTCATGAATAGTGAATAGTGTGGACAAATGATCCCGGGGGTACTAAACACTGCGGTGGGCTGTGTACTGGGATGCAACAATATTATGTGGTACTATGGCTGGGGTACGCTCTGTATGAGGTACCCATCACATCTTGGGGGTACTAGACACTGTGGTGTGCTGTGTACTGGGGTGTGACACACTGAATCTCGACTATCAAACAAATCGATGTGTGCAACGTTAATGTTTGAAACTTGTATGTATGTTCTCATATATATATATATCGGAGTAAAATACTGTGAATGTTTATGGAGGACCCATTGGGCTTTCAAGCTCACCCCTATTTTTCACATGCAGGTACATGAAAGAATAAAGTCACAAGTTCGTGAAGTGTCTCATAGTAGTAGGGGTGGGTTAGTGGCCTGAGCAGCGTTATGGTAGTAGGATTGAGTAATTATTTAATTATTGATTATATCAATTAAATGGGTTGTATTAGAAATCAATACTTTTGGAACATTATAATGGTCGTTGAAGATTTCATGGGTTATTTTATATATTTATGCCTTGGACTTGAACTTGTCAATCCTACTTGATGAATATATTTAGAATGTTGTGTCCATAATGGATGGACAAGGGCAAGTACCCTCATGGCTCAATACTCAATTTGTGTAATGGGAATATATAGCCCGTGGCATAGAAATTGGAAGAGTATTCATCTATCTTAACTTGTGACCTTATTTTGAATATAAATGGCATTATTAAAATTTTCTACATGTGTAAAGATTTTGGGGTTAAGGTAGATGGATACAATTCACACCTTGATTGTTTTTGCTATTTTCTTGATAAGATCAAATATTTATTCTTATTATTTTAAATTTAAGTTTCGAAAATTGGGGTGTGACACAAGATCTCGCACATTGTTTTTAGTGAAGTGTCTCTTCTTGCATAACAAGACTCCAGTTTTCATTAGCTAAAGCTTCTTCTATCTTAGTAGGCTCAATCTGGGATACAAAGGCTACATGCCCTTGATCTCTAAGTGAAGCTCTAGTTGCAACACCTAGGTTTGGATCACCTATGATCTGATCTTGAGGGTGACCTAAAAGCAAATTAGTGTTCTTGGGTAGTTCAACTTGGGACTCACTAGACTCGTGATCAACAGGTTTGTTTGTTATGATTTCATCATCATCATCATCATCATCATCATCATCATCATCATCATCATCATCATCATCATCATCATCATCATCATCATCATCATCATCATCATCATCTATTCTAACATGTTCTATCTTCTTTTCTAGAGCTATTCTAGGGTCAGATTCATCAAATTTAACATGTATTGATTCTTCTACAATGTTTGAAGATTTATTGAATACCCTATAAGCTCTATTGTGAGATGCATACCCTAAAAATATACCAATGTCAGACTTAGGGTCAATTTTATCAAGATTGTCTTTATCGTTTAAAATATAACATTTACAACCAAAGACTTTTAAGTGATCGATTTTAGGAGTTCTAGCCTTCTAAAGTTCATATAGAGTTTTATTTAGTTTTCTCCTAACCATCATTCTATTCATAACATAGCAAGTTGTATTTATAGCTTCAGCCCAAAAGTATTTTGCTACATCATATTCACATTACATTGTTTTGCACAATTCTTGAAGGGATTTATTTTTCCTTTTAACAACTCCATTATGTTGAGGAGTTCTGGGGGCTAAAAGGTGATGGGTGTATCCTTGCTTGTTGCAAAAGTCTTCAAGAATTTTGTTTACAAACTCCCCACCCCGATCACTTCTAATGACAGTGATCTTATATCCCTTTTCATTTTCAACACAAGAGCAAAATTTTACAAATATATCAAATACATCACTCTTATGTGCAAGAAAGTAAACCCACGTATGACGAGTAAAATCATCAACAATCATAAGATAGTAAGATTTTCTACCTAAGCTTTGTGTTCGAGTTGGTCCAAACAAGTCCATATGGACAAGTTCAAGAGCTCTTGTGATTGAGCTTTGGGTTTTACTCTTGGAAGAAGATTTTGTATGTTTGCCACTTGGCATGGCCCACATACTCTATCTTTCAAGTATATTCCTTTAGGGAGCCTTCTAGCTAGGTTAAGTTTTACCAATTTTGAAATATTTTTCATCCCTACATGAGCTAGTCTTCTATGCCAAAGCCAAACATCATTTTGTTCAATAGCACTTAAACATGAAACATTTTGATCGCACAATTCATGCAAATTTGTAGTATAAACATTTTTGGATCTATATGCAATGAATGCAACATTTTCAGTATCATGCTTAATAAGGCAACAATTTGCTTCAAACGAAATGACAAATGTTGGTTATACCCAAAAGGGCGGTGAATTGGGTATAATGGCCATAATGAAACTTTTCCAATGAATTAGTGAAATACTTGAATACATAAGAAATAAATGATCAACCTTAACAAAACACTATGGAGAAAATCATAAGAAACAGGGGACAAACGATTTATAATGGTTTGGCACGCCTACATCGACTACCTAATCTCCGGATTAGGATTTTCTAAATCCACTAACTGATTCTCTTACGGGTGAGAACCAAATCGTTACAAATGCCCTTTTACAGGTTCAAGGCAAACCTATCCTTTTGCGGGCTAAGGATGAATCACATTTCCTTTTTCTAAGCTGAGGAAAAAACCCATGTTCCTTTTGCAGGCTAAGAAGAACCGTGATTCTTTTCGTGGGCTAAGGAACAACCCATGCTCCTTTTGCTAGCTAAGGAAGAATTGTGGTCCTTTTCGTGAGCTAAGGAACAACCCATGATCCTACTTCAAGGTGGAGGATAAACCTTCATATGATTCCAACCTTGGAATCATCAAGTGAACTCAATTCACTTGACTTGGTTGTTTCAATCTTGAAACACACCAACTCATAATTATATAATAACAATGATGGTTCTAATTGAGTAGAACACTTACAATTTAGCTCATACATTGCATTACAAAGATATGTAAAATCAAGCACGTAATGCTGGGAGTACACTTACAATCTTTTTACTTTTCAATGTTTTAGTATTGCTCAAGTGTATTTTCGAAAAGCTTGTATGATGCTTCTTGAAAAACAGTTGTGAAATGCATCTTTAGAAACTCTTTTGCTTGATTAAATATTGAATTTGAAATCAAAGGAAAAAAAATGTAAGAACTTAAGAGATTTTTGAAATCGTGATTAATTTAGTTCCTATCTCTTTTTCCTCTCGTGTGTCTACCTTTCTTTTGAGAGATGGCTAGTGTTGGTGCACCCAAAAGGGGGCTTGAATTGGGTGATGGTCAAATTTGTTATTTCAATGAACCCCATGACATGAATGTTTTGATGATTTAAAATATCTCCAATCTATGTATCTAATGATCTTGTCAAGTGTTTCAGATTTATTAAGAATCAAGATCAAGGAACTGAGCTTACAAGCCTATTGATCATCTCAAGTAAAGTTCTGAATCTGTCAGTACTTAGAATGTAAAGTCTATCGATCAATTTTCTCTCAGCAAGACTTAATCATTTTCATATTTTGATCATCGCATTTTAAAGGCATTTCTATGATTTTTAAAGTATTTGATTTAATCAATAAATATCATGTTTTATCGAACTTTAATCGATAAATTTAAAAATAGCTTTTATAGACTCTTTCTAGATGTTAATGTTTTAGCAGTGCCTAATCGAGTGCATAATAACTATATAACTTGTGATTTTCTCTTGTGCTTTAATATTTAAAAATGTTTAAATCTTGGATTCTGATTATGTTTTGTATTTTGTGAAGTAGATTGAAGAATTGCATCAAAATGAGGTTGGAATTGAATACTTATGTCACGACGCCCCTGACGTAGGCTGAAGTCATGACCTGCACAGTGTACTATACAATGTACATACCCATATACAATATATAATACACTGTTAGCCTTCACGTAGTCTCACAATCATTCCCAAAATTTACAGCAATTTTTTTTTTCTAATAGACCACAAATCAAATCCAATATAGATCTCTATAATCATTCTATTCATTCCACAAATTAATTCTCACCTGATAAATATCTATGATCATCTCATTTCCTCCCAAGCATTATATAATATTACCACACAACCCATCTAGGTGATATTACATATATATAGTGTGTGAAAATTATACATATCAAAATAACATAAATATAATCTATTTCCTCCAAGCATACATACACATACCAGACGAAGGCTCACGTGATTATCACTCACGGATTTTTCCTTTTCCCTTCGACTCAATACCTAAAATATTGGAGGAAATGGGGTGAGCAAACAACAGCTCAATGAATATAGTTCTTGAGATGACAATTATATACATTTAGAGAAATATGACATTTAAAATCATTTCAAACACTTATTCAACACATGCATCATTCAACGAATATATTATACATGTCAACAACATAAATTGCATGAGTTTTCAATAACACAATGCACAATCTCCTTCCTTCGCAAGGCAAGAGAGCGGGTCTAACGCTTGTATGGCCGTACAAGGTAGACACAACCGCTCATTACCCAATTCACAGTCATTTCAAGGATCGCAACCCTTGTTAGGACAGACCTACTGACAATGAGGACTCGCAAAACCTCATCCGGGTCTAATTCCTAACGAAATGACAATGAGGATTCGCAAAACCTCATCATTACAAACTCCAATTGCTAAAATCAGTTTGTATGATCCATAAAACTCAATGCAGTATATATAAATATAACATGCATACAATCAAACATTTTATATGCGTACAATGCCATACAAGAACCAAATCAAGGAAACTATACTCACAGTGGTTACACGGGGTTTCTAATCCAATAGATCATCTAAAATCGAGCACCATAAACGTCATTGCTTCCTCAAGAGCGTTTATCCATGCACTTAAGCTCTCAACTGAAATGAACCATAGCTTATCATGAGAAGCACCATTTATCATATCTTTAGCTACTAAAAATATCAAAGCATAGCCAAATATCATGTTCTAACGTCCGAAATTCAGTTATCTACGATTCTATGATCTCAAACCGGGGTTTCATTGGGTTCACATCACTGTTCACAATACTATTCATATCACTGTTTATATCACTATTTACTATTTACTGTTCCCTGTTCACTGTTCACATCACTGTTCACATCACTGTTCACTATTCACTATAGTGATTTTACGAAGAAAGAGAGTGAAAATCACTTACCGCGGGTCCGATTGGACGCGAATCGCCCGTTCTCCCCTTTTTCTTCTTCTTCTTCTCTGTCGTTCTTCCTCTCTTTCTGTTTTTTTTTCCTTCTGCAACTTCCTTTCTTATCTTTTAAATTTTATTTTATTATTTTTTTTTGTCTTCTTTCCAGTACTGTTCATGATATTGTTCACGGTACTATTCGGTGAACAGTACCCGCAAATGAACAGTACTTTATTTATTTTTTTTCTTCGATACACTCAATCCACATATTTAAGTTAAATTAACTCCAATGTTTAACTTGTAAGCACCCATATAAGATGATCCCATAGGTATCATCTTCTTTCTGTACATACACACGTATATTGGGCTCCTACGTATAAAATACGTGTATTATATATCTCGATATACGTGTATTTCACCGTATGTATTTAATTAAAATTTCGGGGTGTTACAACTTAACATGATTTGAGCAAAATCATAAATTTTGAAGAAAATTTGGAGCTTAAGATTGTAAACGATCCAGAAGAGGTTTTTGCTTAAGGCGCAGGCGCGTTCTATTTACCCAGCGTATGCAGAGTTGAGTTCGTTCGGTATAGTGTTTGCGTGCCTTGCCATTTCATACAATTACTATTTTTGGCCGTGATTTCTTGAGGAAAAGATGTGGCTGCAGCTCGAAGAGTTTTTAATTAAGGCTATCTTTATTTTAAATCTTTTTGGAAAGTCTTTGTTGATTCCTTTAGGATTTTTATTTTTATTTTTATTAAGGAAATGATCAATGTTAATAGGATTTCCTTATTAAAGTTAGATACTTACTTTTAGTAGAATTCTTTTCTTTTAGGAAAGCTAGATTCTCTTAAAAAGCATTTATTTTAGACAGCTAGGTATATATATATTTCATGTGTAACTAAATATTTTCTTCTGACCAAAGGATAATTGAAGTTTTGGATTCTTCAAGAATTGTGAGATCTAATTAATTTTCATTGTTCTTTTATTCTTGAGTATTTATATATCTTCAGTAATTCTAGAGATTATTGCTTTGGTTGACTAAGCAAAGGGCTCGTTGTTTGATTGTCAAAATAATATATCGCCATTTAGAATTTCAAATCTGTAATTGTTTGAATATTCTAATGCTTGTGGTAAAATAACATAGTTGATTATAAAAGAGATTTTCAATTTATGTTATGAAGGTATGTAATCTAATCTAAATGAACTGAGCTTGTGTGTTTGTTTGTTAGAATTGGTGGTATCTCTAGTTTTTAATGCTATTGATAAATTAAATCCTAAGAGCTTGTTTAGGGTTGTTTATTGATAAGAGAAATAATCGAAGAGCTTGTTTTGATTATTGAGAAGGTAAAGAGAAATAGGTTATTAGAGCTTGTTAATAATCATAATCAGTTTATTCAATATTAAAGGAATCTATCTCTGCATCAATGATCAATTCTATGAATCAAAACTGAAATTATACCTTTGGTTGGATACTTGTCTTATATTGATTTTCTATTTAATTGCATTCTTGTTATTAATTAAAATTGCTTTTCTTGAAATTATTTTTAATTTTAATAAATTTCAAAACCCCCATTCTTTTATTTTTATTTTTATTGATTTTTGAAGAAATAAATCTAACCAATCTCTGTGGACACGACCCTGCTCATCACTGCATACAATTTATATTTTTAAGAGTAGGAATTTATTTTTGTTGGATTCGACACCCATCAGCGCCCTCCTGGACTTGATGAGTCAAGATGCTGATAAAATATTAGGATGCTCAAGGTTGAATTGAACTGATTCATAAGGACACTTACTTGTAAGTGGCAACCTCTCTTTTGTCAACCTTTGAAAATGTCATGACGCTAACCTAGTTTTATCTCGCTGGAAGTTCTCTTTGTTTTTAAGTGATTTCTATCTTTAAGGACGCTGATAGTTATAAGTTGAATAAATTATCAAGATGCTACTTGTGTAGGAGTGCCCTCATATTTATAATCAACTTAATAACTTTTAGAACGCTTACTGTCTATCAGCGAACTTAACATCTTTTAAGTTTGTTTTAAAATTGATTTTAAATATCAGGACGCTAACTCTTGAGTAGCGCCCTCGTGCGTTTAAGTGATTTTTAAACAAAGCAAGACGCTTACTCTTGAGTAGCGCCCTCATGATTTAAGTTGTTTAATTGTCAAAGTAAGTCAGGACACTTATGATTCAGTAGGGCCCTCACTTCATTGTTCAGTAGGACGTTGATGCTCTATAAGTGTCCTCAAAGGAACAAAACGACAGAAATTATATTATTGTTATTTTGACATGTATATCCTTTTTGCCACATTTTCAGAACAACTTTTCATACAAAATCAATTTTATGTATTTGTAAGAGATATTCTCTGATTCACGAACCACGTTTTCTAAAACTTTCCGTATTCGTGTATCTGGAGAAAATCAGAATATTCATGAAATGTGCAGTTTCCTTTTTCATGATATATTCTAGCAGTTGTGAGTAAACATTCATATTTGAAATTCAAATTCAAATGAACAACAACTTCATCTCTACAAGTCTATAAATACAGGCACTTAACAAACTGTTAAGACACCGAAAATTCTCTGAGCCAAAACACTTTTTGAAAGTTAGTCAAATTTTCATATGGTCGAAAAAGTTTAAGTTACTTTGTTTTCCAAAGAGTTTTCTTTAAAACTTTACGTATTCAAGTGATTGTCATACTAAGCTAAACTTATATCTTTATCTGAAAATCCATTTGAGATTTCGAAATGTTTTCACTTAAATTGTTCAATACAGTTTTAACTTTTATCATTCTTGCTGCAAGAGAAATTTGAGAGATAGTTCATAGGCTACAGTTGTACTCAATTTCATATCTTGTATACTGTATCAAGGTTATAACAATAGTTAGATAAACTGCTGAGTTAATATTCTTACAATCAACAAGGTTAAGTCTTCTCACACTCGTAAGTTGAGAAACGGTTCTCTCACACCCGTAAGTTGAGAAACGGTAGGTCTCACACTCGTAAGTTGAGAAAGCTTAGGTATGTCTCACACCCATAAGTTGGGATAGGTTGGTCTCTAGCCTGCAAGTTGAGCAGTGTAACGGTTGTTCTCACACTCGCAAATTGAGAAAAGGTGTACCAGTTTGATTATCACCTGTAAGAGAATTCCTTAGTGATAAGATTCAAAATCCTAACTGAGGAGGTTAGGTAGTGGACATAGGCAAGTAGCCGAACCACTATAAATCGATTGTGCACATTTGTTTAATTTGCGCAATTTAATTTTTTCATTGTAATTATTTTTAAATTGTCCAAGTGCCCAATTCACCCCCCCTCTTGGACATATCTGGGCCAACAATTGGTATCGGAGCAGTGCTGCTTTTCAAAGAAACTTCACAATTTCTTTGATATCAATGGCAATGACTAGAGGCACTGTCATAGAAGTAGGCTAACCTTTAGATAGACCACCTCTGTTCAATAGAGACTGGTTTGAATATTGGATGATAAGGATGAAATTCTTTCTATGATCTAAAGATATCAGTTTATGGGAAATGGTTGTAAATGGCTACACCATGCCCAACAAGCCTATTGAGCTATGGACAGATAAGGAAAGACTAAATGATAAACTTAACGCTTAAGTTGTCTATGCCTTGTACTGTTCTCTACCAGAGGAAAAAGTAGAAAGGGTAGTTCATCTTGAGAGTGCCAAGAAGATTTGGGAAACGCTCAAATCACTTCATCGTGAAAAAGACAAACAATCGAGATGAAAAGCTCAAAGAGTCTGATAGACTATTTGACGCTTTTGAGATATCGGAGAATGAATCTCTCGATACGGCATGCAACAAATATCAATTCATTCTTATCGGAATGCAAGAACTAAATCAAGAAATACATGTAGAAATATCGCTAGTATATTTCTGTGAAAAGCTTCCAAAGAAATGGAATGATAAGCTAACTATGTTGGCTGAATCTGTTGAACCATGGAAAATGAGTTTAAAAGAGTTCTGTGATCTCTTGCAAACCATGGAAAGAAGGGATGAGACTAGTGACCCAGTTAGAACATTGAAAGAGCCACTCGTTCACTTTAGGGTTTTAGATTGTGAGTCAGTTCATGATAACCTGCAACGTTTTATACTACTAGTAAATGAACTTGAATACTTTGGAAAAACCATCTCCCACTCTACTTTAGTACAATACTTTTTTAACAGTTTTCCTGAGAACTGAAAATATAAAGTAGATTTTCTAAACAAGTTTTCAAATCCATTTGAAATCAGTTTTCAAGAAATTGATTATATTTTGAGTGGGTTAGAAACTTCATCCGAGAGAGAAGACATTCTTGCAAATGTACCTCCAGGAACGGAAGTGAAGTTGCTGATGATACATATACACAATGAGTCAACAATCCTCAACAAGCACATCCAGGACACTCAATGAAAGATCTCTTGATAGAATGTCAAGAAAGAAGTCAGCATGGAGAACGAAAATAATAAATTATCTTAGTTGCTTCAAAATGAGACAAAGTGCTCAAGTCGAGGACTTTGCAGTATCTTGAGGTAAAAGTCAAAAATTATGCAAAGGTATAAAAGTCACTCACGTCACTAATGTTATTATCAGAATATACTTATCAGTGATAAATGATTGTCTTTAATCATGCAATGCTTAGAATGCTTAAATATTTTCGCTCATGATTAAATTATTGATGATTGGTTGATGAAATATAATTTTGTGATATTGTTTATTCAACCATACGATACTTAAGATTAATTGGTCAAATCTGATTAATAGTAGTGCTTAAATGTCATGAAGCAAACTAACAACAAATGAGGACGCTAACGCGCATATTAGCTCTAGGCGATCAAGAACGCTAGTCGTAAGAAGGACACTAATCGGTTGCAAACTTTAATTAAATTAAACTGCCTTTAGAGACTAAGAAGTGACACGTGCAGGTGAGTGTTAGGAGCGAGCTTGCTTTTACACTATAAAATCAAACTTTTAGTGACGTAGCAGTCACTTTTCACTTCGACGAGAACTTTCTAGGAATTGTTTCAAGAATTACCGCTGAATCTTCATCTTTAACCTTTGGTAAATCTTGTTCTCCATTCACTTTTGAATCCTTTAATTGATATTGTATCAGTCTTTGCTTTGCTGCCTAAGTTCTTCACATCCTTTCATTTGATTTTTCAATGGCACCCAAACCTGAAAAGCTTCGCCCATTTTTAGCAAGAAAGAGAGCTGTTTCACCTTCATCATCTCCAGATAGGAATGTGAGACCAAGAACTGAGCCAATTCCGACTGAAATGGCTGAGGAACCCACACCTCCTATTGAAACGGTGTCTGGACCATCTCACCCATCTTCTTCTTCTCAGATAAGAAGAAATGGAGATAAAGCAGAGAAGCTCATTAACCGAGCTATAATCGATGGATGCTTTGTCAGTCTCAATTTCTTCACTAACTCTTACCTCGACATTCTGTCTTTATTTGAGTTCCAAGGTTGGATTGATTTACTTACCTTCAATTCAAAATGGTACCCCAGTCTCGTCAGCCAATTCTATTTAAATTTGGTCGATAAACCCAACTCTAAATTTACAAAACAATCTATGGTAAAGGAAAAATCTGTTGAGATTTCTCATAGATTCTTTTCTGATGCATTTTCCTTGTCGAGTGATGAAAATGCCCACATACTTTCATTCACCAAAAATAAAGTCCAGTATCCATTCTATAACAACCTTTCTTCTCTTAATCTTATTTCAAAGAAAAAAGACCACTTGAGTGTCGACAAGAAACTCACAAATCAGTTCTTTAAACTTAATCCCAGAATAATCCACAACATCATTACCCATATTATTCAGCCTAAAACTGGTAGTAGGGGTAATGCGAATGACTTAGACTTATTCTTAATCTGGTGCATTCTAGAAAAGAAGAAAGTGAATCTCGCCCACATTCTCATGCATGTGATGAATACAATGGTTAGTAGAGGAGGAGGTTTGCTACTTGGTATGTACCTCACCACTCCGTTCGAGAGATGTGGTATTGATTTCAATAGATAAAGCTTCAAGGAGACTAGCAGATACAACTGCATTGGTCGAACCACCGTGAAATTGATGAGATACACTTATGTCCCTACATTGGACAAATGGCTTCCAATGTCAGACGTTCCACTTGAGGGAGAATCCAGTGGAAAAGATGAAATACGAGGAGAAGATGTCTCTGCAATGGAAAGAGAAGTTGCCCAAGCTTCGATTACTCGAGAAGAATAGGCTGTGCAAGAGGAAGTTGTTGCCACAGCTAACATTAATAATGTTTCAATTGATGATGTGAAAATTGAACATGCAGTGCAAGATAATCACGCTGAAGAACATCTGATGGAAGAGGTGACCCAGATTGCTTAGGCCGTTGTTGAAGAACAACTGCTTGAGTTAGAAAATGTTGATGCAATCTTGGAGGACATCACCAGAGAAAGAGTCAGTGAGGACTCAAATAAAACTATCTCCAGGCCACCATCTCCATTTGATATCCCTGTATCAATAAAATCCTAAGACTCGAAAAGGATTGAGTCTGATGGTGAAAAATGTCAAGATATAGAGGGTTATGATCTGGCTATCATACCCTATCAGGGAGATGACATGAATGAAAAAGTTGACGAAGAGGATCATATTAAAGATTTTCATGAGGCCAATGCTGAGTTCCAAGCAAAAGAAGAAATGGAAAATATTCATAAGGAAAAGAAGAGTGAGAGAAGATCAGATTTTTGTCATGTCTCAGCTAATGACTCGTCTAGAATAAAATCAAGTTCAACTAAAAAATGAGATTTTGACATTGACAGATGTCCGAGAATCTCTGAACTCTCAGGAGAGAATTGAGATCAATGAGATAAAGGAATTTAACTCTCACATGATCCAAGCTATTGCATTGCTCGAGAAAGTGACACAACAAATGGGCCAACAGTTGAGTGTCATGCGATCTTTGCCTGCTTCATCACTAAATAATGATCTGGTTAAGGACATTCGAGATAACATGCAACATATAATGGCATTCATGAAAGTCTTTGTCGCATCAGTTAAACCAAAATCATCAATCTCTCAACCTCCTCAAGCCAGACCTCAAGCATCACAAAGTCACTCAGCCCAAGCTACATCAAGCCATACTTCCAGTGTTGTGACTGTAGAAGCTTTGAAGAAGGTTCTTGAAGAAGTTCAATGCTTAAAAGGTAACATGGCTGAATCCTCTAAAGATAAGTCTATTTCTGACTCCTTGCAATCAGTTTTGGATGCTATCTTGGATCAAGTAACTAGTAAGACAACTCTTGATCCAGTGTTGCAGGCCATCTCTAATCTGAAAAAAAATTTAGACACTGCAAGGCCAGCACAAACAGAGGATGATAGACTAACCAAGATTCTCGACTTGGTTACTTGTTCTTTTGAAAAACCTTTTCTTACCACAACAATTACGGATCCGTCTTACACAGTCATCAAACCTGCAGATCGAGTGGAAGGAGTAGTAGGCTTCTTTGAAGACCTCTTCAAGGTAATGAACAGTAGGATGCATTCTACTATTTGATATATTGCTTCAAGCATGAAACATTTTGCTATGATATTTCATCTGTTGGAGAAGAAAGGTGTAAAGGTTCCACCTGCACCAAGAGCTCCAGCCTTCACACGTCCTCAAGGACCTAAGGAGTCTGACAGACTTCGTGGCATATTAGAATGTGAAGATGAAGAATCATCTGATGAAGAGCCGTTACACAGAATCAATGGAAGAGTATCTCCACCCCCAGATCCCTCATCAGAAAATTTTCCTGATCCCAAATGCAAGCGACCAATCAGGCTAGAATTTGAAAGTCATACACTTCTTCTGATTTTGCTCAAGGTCTTGTAGAACGGAAAGCTAAAAGCTTCAAACCTGGTCCACCTCTTGATCCATTTAAATTTGGCGTTTCCAAACCTGCCCACGAACACTTCATTAAAAGATCTAGGCAGACTATTGTAATTGATGAATTTATCAAAAGTGTGAGAACAAGCTCAAGTGGTTCCTCAAAATCACGTGCGCCTTGAAAATCCAAGAATTCTGAACCTAGTTCTAGTGGATCCAAGAAGGATGAGGAGGCTGAAAGGCAAAGGAAGAGGAAGGGTACTAGTACGGGCTAAGCCTACCCACTTTTTGATGTTTTCAAAAAGGGGGAGAAGAGAATGCAGATATTGAGGCTAAGATTAGCTCAAGAGGAAAACTACAAGTCAGGGGGAGTTCATCTGAGTTTCTGTACAAGATGTTGACTGTTTAATTTTCAAGCTCTTGTATATTGTGATTGAACGTATCTTGTAATCTATATGTTGAAATCAGATACCTGACATGCTTATAGATATGATTGACATACTTGCTACTTTAAATTTGCTATATGTTTGAATGCATGAATACGACTATCTGATGATCTATGAGTATTTGAAGTCATAAAAAAGGGAAAATTGTTATTTTAATGAACCCCATGACATGAATGTTTTAATGAGTCCAAATATCTCCAATCTGTGTATCTAATGATCTTGTCAAGTGATTCAGATTTATCAAGAATCAGGATCAAGAAACTGAGCTTACAAGCCTATTGATCATCTCAAGTAAAGTTTTGAATATGTCAGTACTTAGAATGTAAAGTCTATCGATCAATTTGCTCTCAGCAAGGCTTAATCATTTTCATATTTTGATCGTCGCATTTTAAGGGTATTTCTATGATTTCTAAAGTATTTGATTTAATCTAGAAATATCATGTTTTATCGAACTCTAATCGAGAAATCAAAAAATCGCTTTTATAGAGTCTTTCAGGACGCTAATGTTTTAGCAGCACCCTCCTAGACTTGATGAGTCAGGACGCTGATAAAATATTATGACGCTCAAGGTTGAATTGAACAGATTCATAAGGACGCTTACTTGTAAGTAGCGACCTTTCTTTTGTCAACCTATGAGAATGTCAGGACACTGACCTAGTTTCAGCTCGCTGGAAGTTCTCTTTGTTTATAAGTGATTTCTATCTTTAAGGACGCTGATAGTTATAAGTTGAATAAATTATCAGGACGCTACTTGTGTAGGAGCGCCCTCATCTTTAGAATAAACTTAATAACTTTCAGGACGCTTACTTTCCATCAGCGAACTTAACATCTTTTAAGTTTGTTTTAAAACTGATTTTAAATATCAGTAGCGCCCTCGTGCGTTTAAGTGATTTTAAAACAAAGAAAGATGCTTACTATTGAATAACGCCATCATGATTTAAGTCGTTTAATTGTCAAAGTAAGTCAGGACACTTATGATTCAGTAGTGCCCTCACTTTATTGTTCAGTAGGATGCTGATGCTCAATGAGCGTCCTCAAAGGAACAAAACGACAGAAATGATATTTTTGTTATTCTGACATGTATATCCTTTTTGCCACCTTTTCAAAACAACTTTTCATACAAAATCACTTTTATGTATTTGTAAGAGATATTCTCTGATTCACGAACTACGTTTTCTAAAACTTTCCTTATTCGTGTATTTGGAGAAAATCAGAATATTCATGAAATGTGCAGTTTCCTTTTTCATGATATATTCTAGCTGTTGTGAGTAAACATTCATATTTGAAATTCAAATTCAAATGAACAACAACTTCATCTCTACAAGTTTATAAATACAAGCACTTAACAAATTGTTAAGACACCGAAAATTCTTTGAGCCAAAACACTTTTTGAAAGTTAGTCGAATTTTCATCTGGTCGAAAAAGTTTAAGTTACTTTGTTTTCCAAAGAGTTTTCGTTGAAACTTTACGTATTCAAGTGATTTTCATACTAAGCTAAACTTATATCTTTATCTGAAAATCCATTTGAGATTTTGAACTGTTTTCACTCAAATTGTTCAGCACTGTTTTAATTTATATCATTCTTGCTGAAAGAACAATTTGAGATAGTTGTACTCAATTTCATATCTTGTATTATGTATCAAGGTTGTAACAATAGTTAGATAAACTACTGATTTAATATTCTTACAATCAACAAGGTTAGGTCTTCTCACACCCGTAAGTTGAGAAACAGTCTTCTTACACCCGTAAGTTGAGAAACGGTAGTTCTCACACCCGAAAGTTGAGAAAGCTTAGGTCTGTCTCACACCCGTAAGTTGGGATAGGTTGCTCTCTAGCCTGCAAGTTGAGCAGTGTAACGGTTGTTCTCACACCCGCAAGATGAGAAAAGGTGTAACGGTTTGATTCTCACCCGTAAGAGAATTCCTTAGTGATAAGGTTTAAAATCCTAACTGAGGAGGTTAGGTAGTGGATGTAGGCAAGTAACCGAACCACTATAAATCGACTGTGCACATTTGTTCAATTTCCACACTAATTTTTTCATTGTAATTATTTTTAAATTGTCTATGTTTCCAATTAACCCCCTCTTGGACATATTTGGACCAACAAAATTTAATTCTTTTCCAATAACTTAGTGATTTACTTTGATGCATTGGAATTAAATGCACATACTAACCATAAAGTAAAATGCATAATGTAAAACACACTAGGATTTATAGTGGTTCGGTCAAACCTACTACGTCCACTATCTAATCTCCCGATTAAGATTTTCTCAATCCACTAACTGAGGTGAGAACCAAACCGTTACAACTTGCCCTTTTTCAGGTTCAAGGCAAACCTATCATTTTGCGGGCTAAGGATGAACCAGTTTTCTTTTACAGGTTTAGTAATCTATCCTTTTATAGGTTAAAGATGAACCTATCCTTTTGCGGGATAAGAATGAACTGGTTCTCTTTTATAGGTTCAGAGATAACCTATCCTTTTACAGGTTAAGGGCAAACTTTCCCTTTTACTGGGTAAGGAAGAACCATGATCCTTTTATGGGATAACGAAGAACCGATTTCCTTTTTTCGGGTTGAGGAAGAACCCTAACATGATTTCAACCATGAAATCATCAAGTGAACTACATTCACTTATCCTGGTTGTTTCATTCTGAAACACATCAGCATACCACAATATGAAAATAGTATTGGTTCTAACTAAGTAGAACACTTTACAATTAAGCTCATTACATAGCATTACAAAGATATGTAAATTTAATTACGTAATGCTAATAGAAGATACACCTACAATCCTATACCTTTCAATGTTCGGTATTGCTCAAGTGCAGTTTTGAAAAGCGTGAATGATATGTATATCAATTAAATGCTTCTTCAAAAACTTTTGATACCATTACAACATTGAACTTGAAAATGTAAGACCAGTGTAAAAACACAAACACAAAAGGTTTTCAAAATAGATAAAATGTATAAGCGTGAAAACTTCTGGTTCAGTATTCAGTAGTTAACATAACTACTGATATAGTTTGATACAATACTTAAGATATGGAATTAAGTACACCTGTATCTCTCGAACTATTTCTCAAATTCTTTCTTCAACAAGATTGATATCAAGTATAGATCGGTGTTGAGAATTTGAGTAGAAAACAGTTCTATATAATTCAAATAGATTTTCAGAGATAGAATATAATTTAGGCTCAATATGAAAATCTTTTGAATAAGGAAAAACTTGAACTGTTGAAAACATTTTGAAAATGACTAACATTCAAAAAGTTTTTGGCACAATAAAAATTATCGACATGTTATTTGATTCAAAGTGTTGGTATTTATAGACTTAGTAGATAATAGCCGTTAGATATTTGAAGTTCAAATATAATGTGAACGTTTACACACAAAGGCTAGAATGTATCACGAAAATGGCAACTGCAATTTTCATGACCATTCTGGTTCCTTTCAGATTACATGAATAAGGAATACCTTAGAAAGCATGACTCATGCATCAGAGAACATTTAAGCAATATCGATTAGAGAAAGATATACCTTAAATACTTTGTGTATTTCTCATATTTCTCATAATCTTTAAATCCAACTCTTCATTATGAGATCTTCGATGAACTTCGCGCTAGAGTTGAATGTCTTGATCGTTGATCGAATCGTTCGTGAAAGTGTGGATTGATCTTGAAGTCCTTGATTGAGACGATCTTGAAGGTATGATATGACCTTGAGTTCCTTGATTGAGACGATCTTGAAGGTATGATATGACCTTGAGTTCCTTGATCGAATCATTCTTTGACTTTTTGCTTTCCTGAGGTGTTGAGATAGGTTCTTGATTAAAGCTCGTTACCATCGAAAAAGATTTTGTTTGTGATCATCAAAATATACTTCATCAAGTATACTTAAGAACTTGCTAAGTAATGAATCGCTTAGGTCAACAACTAGAACGAGTGTTTTTATAGATGAAGATCGGTTACTAGGCGCTGCACTAGAAGTGAGCAGGAAAAGTTTGAAAAACATATTTAAACATTTGTCTAACGGTCAAAAACTTATACAAACACAAGGGGTTTTTCGAACGGATAAAAGCATATGTGAAATAAGGTACAACTGTATCCTATGAACTATTTCTCAAATTTCTCATTTAGCAATATTGATGTACGAATAAAACCGTGCTAAAAATTTGAGTACAAAATAATTCAATATCATTCAGATAGATTTTCAAAGAAAGATACATATTAAGCTTAGTATGAAAATCTTTTGGTTAAGCTAAGTTTCAAAGAAAACACTTTGAAAACTAAAACAGTTTGAGCGCTGAAATCAAATTGAAAATTTGACTAACTTTCAAAAGTATTAGCTCAACAAATTTTTTAGTGTCTGGCTTGAGTCTACGTGCTGGTATATATAGACTCAGTAGAAATGAAGTTGTTGGTCATTTGAATTTGAATTTCAAAATGATCATTTACTCACAACAGCTATAATCTTTCACGAAGATGGCAAATGCAATCTTCACGAACATTCTGGTTCTTTTCAGATTACACGAATAAGGAAGGTTTCATGAATTGTGATTTCGTGTATCAGAGAAAATCTCTGACAAATCTAAAAAGGTTTTTGTGCATAAAAGTTATGAAAAAGTAAACTGAAAAAGTGCAAGTGTTAGTTTTGTGACAACGTTGGATTAGCGTTCTGATAAGTTAATCAGCGTCCTGACGCTAAAAACCAACTTTGTCGTTTTGTTCCTTGAGGGCACTCATGGACCACAAGCATCCTGCTGAACTGTGAAGTGAGGGCGTTACTTAATCGTAAGCATCCTAATTTACTTGGCGATTAAAACGACTAAACTTCATGAGGGCGCTAATCCACAATTAGCGTCCTGCCTTGTTTTAAAATATTTAAAGTCATGAGGGCGCTACTAACGTGTAAGTGTCCTGATATTTTTAACTCGTAAAAACAATAAGTGCGCTGAAGGACGATCAGTGTCTTGAAAGTTATTAACTTGGTTTTTAAGCGAGGGCGCTCTTAATTAGGCAGCGTCTAACTTATAACTATCAGCGTCCTTAAAGATTAAAACTCAAAAAATAATCAGAGAGCTGATACTTAATCAGCGTCCTAACAAGTTCAGAGGCTGACTTAAATGAGACCGCTACCGATGAAGTAAGCGTCCAGATGAATAAGTACATTTGAACCTTGAACATTATCAGCGTCCTAACCTACCAAGTCCAGGAGGGCGCTGCTAAGACATTAGCATTCTGAAAAGGCGTATTAGCGTTCTGATTAACACTTAAAAATAATTTTGATTTTTTCATTTAAAACTCAATAAATACGATTAAAATCTCGATATTTTCAGATCAAATCAAACACTTAAAATAATTGAGAATTTAAATCATTTAAAATACCTTTAAAACATATCGATCAAAATACGAAAGAAATTTATGCGTGATTTTGAGAAATGTATACAAGAGATTCATGCATGGTTTTGGAAAGCATTTGAGCAATAAAGAATAAGGAAAGTTACATTACATTCTTTACTTGTACCTCTCATAATTCATCAGATTGTTTGCACTTGAAGATCTTTTGTTGTTGAGTTGAGCAGTCATGAACTTCGATCGTGTGATGTGATTTTGTAGTCCTCGATCGAATTGTTCTTCTACTTTTTGCTTTCTTGAGGTGCTGAAATATATACTTGAATGAAACGTTAGCACCGAACAGTATATTGTTTGTTATTGGTTGTTAACATTAAAACCCTTAGGAGCGTGCTAAGTGATGAACCACTTAGGCCAACATTAAATCCCTTGTCACACAATTGACTTATACTCAAGAGATTATGTTTCAGTCCTTTGACATAAAGAACATTACATATAGATAGAGAGTCGTTACCAACAATGCCGACACTAACAATTTTTCCTTTGTTGTTGTCGCCGAATGTTACGACATGTCCATCTTTGCGAACCATGCTCAAGAAATTTGATTTGTTATGGGTCATGTGCCTAGAGCGTCCGCTATCTAACATACATCATTTTTTGAAGTATCCTACACCACATAAAATACTTTTGATTTTGGTCAATAAATGGTCATATGATTCTTGCTTTGACCCTTCTGTATATCTTAACCCAGCCTTGTCAAAAGAACACCTTTGTGCTCCTAATATCATATCAAACAGTTTTTGACCTTTGTAAACTTTTGCACCACACTGGTTAGGTCATCTACACTCTTTTAGAGTGTATCTCTATCTTTTTTAAGTATTTTATAATTGATTTGGGGAGTATCTAAAGCATCCTGTTGTGATTCTATTTCAACTAAGGCTTCCCTTGAGCTACTTTTGAGTTTTGAGTTCCTTTTAATTTGCCTAGAAAGTTTAAGTCTCAAACACTCAATATCATTTTCATCATTAGAATCAAAACATTCATCAAGAACAAGAGAGGTAGAGTCTTTTACCTCCGTACTTGCCATGAGGCACGGTACAACATTTTCATTGACAGAATCTGAGTCGCAACATTTTCATCCCAAGTGGCCTTCAAGACTTTCTTGTCCTTTCTTCTAGAATCAGAGTACTTTTTTTTCTATTTGGATAGTCATTTCTCATGTGTCCTAGCTTGTTACATTCGTAGCATGTAATTTCATTTGATTAGGTGTCGTTTTTCTTTCTCTTGAAGTACTTTGAACTAGATCCTCATTTTCCCTTTCTTCTCAAAAAACTTAGCTGTTTCATAAGCATTGAAACCTCGTCATCCGTGTTCTCATCACCGGAAGAGGAGTCACTTGAATCGTTCACGTTCAGAGCTAAGTCCTTCTTTGCCTTGTAGTCGTCCATTGATCCCCTCTTGAGTCGGGTTTTCAATTTCATTTCATGAACCATCAAAGATCCACATGACTCATCAGAGGTGTAGTCACCGAGGTTTTTGGCTTCCTCGATTGCCATGACTTTAGGGTCTCATTCTTTTGGTAATCCCCTAACTGTCTTTACCTGTGGGAACACCTCACCCTGATTCTTCATCTTATTTATGATTTTGGTGAAGCTTGTTATTGCATTAGAGATGTTTTCATTCTCACTGATTCTGAAGGTTTCATATGATTCCTTCAGGATTCTCAGCTTTGTCTCTTTTACTTGCTTTGTGCCTTCATGAGTTACTTCCAATTTATCCCAAATCTCTTTGGCAGTATCGCAGACACTAACTCTGTTACACTTGTTAACAGAGAGACTGCAGAAAACATTTTTATGGCTTTATCATTCAGTTGCTCTAGCTTATTTTCTCTAGGTAACTATTCATTATTTCCATTTAGCATAATTACTCCATTTTAGATCTTTGTGGGAGCAGTATATCCATTTCTGACAGTGTCCCAAATATCGGAGTCATGCGACCTCATCAAGAATCTCATCCTTGTTAGAACTAGAAGAACTACTAGAACTAATTCCTGCCATTTACTCAAAGAAATTGTAAGATAACTATGAGTTCAAAAACCTACTCTGATACCACTTGTTGGCCCAATATTATAGTCCAAGAGGGGAGGGGTGAATAGGACTTGATGGATTTTCGCGTTACCTTTCAGATATTTTAATTAAACAATTAATGTGTGCAGTAGGTAACAATCCAAATAACCGATGCAGGAAAATAAATGAACACAAAGGATTCAGAGTGGTTCAGTTCCCTTTGAACCTACATCCACTACCCAATCACCATGATCAGGATTTCCCAATACACTATTGGCTAATCACTTACGAACGTGATTAGAAGCCATTTACACTTTAACCGACACAAGGGCTTGGTTAGAAAAGCCACAACCGCTAACCTACACCAGGGCTTGGTTAGAAAGCCACAAACTAGTCTACACATGGGCTTGGCTAGAAAGCCACAACTTGTAACCCACTTACGGGCGTGGTTACGTGCCGTACAAATTAAGGTAATATCCCGGTTGACTTAACCAAGTCAACAATACATCAAGATTACAAAGATATAAAGAAGTGCACAACAACACTCTCAAAAATATAGGCTTACAATCTTGAATGAGTCAATAATTGCTATTCCAACCACTATGATACTAAATGATGCAAAGTGTTGAAATAGGCTTTCGTAAAATGCAATCGATTCAAATATATGTAATGTAAAATAGTAAATTGATTATGCACAACTATCAAGATATTGATTCTAAATAACGATAAGTTTAAAGCTCGAGAATCAATATATCATGTTGATCAAAACTTGATGATTCTAAATGAATATGTGATTAGGGTCAAGAATCAAACAACTCAAGTATGATTAAAAACTTCGATTCAATATAATATGATATTAGCACATGAATCGATATCTCAAACTATTCATGAAACCACTAAACAAGGTATTTTGTTATAAAGATCAAGATAGGGTTTCACAAACACAATCAATACAAAATCAGTTTTAAAGATTATAATCTAAGCACAAAAACTGATTTGCATAAACCCAAAATCACAAGAATCTAGATTAGAAATGTATACCCCACTCGGTAAGGTTGAAGCACCAAGATTCTTCTTGTGTGAAATTGGATGAGAGAAATCACGATCAAGACTCAATAGAAGATGTAGAAACACTTGAATCGGCTTGAAGACTTGCGCAAGAGAAACTCTCCAAGTTTATCAAGGTTTAGAAAGATGTAAAGAACTATTCGGAAGATTGGATCAAATGATCAAATATTGTTGAAATTTTGCTTTCAATGAAGGTTTAAATCACTCAAGAATTTGTTTATAGCTTGTATAAAGACTGAGACGAAAAAACACACAAGTTCTCAAAGTTTTGCAAAAGTTGCTCTTCAAATGAACAAGTGTGGTATTTATAGATGAACACCACACCGAGGCACAGGAATGCGTTCCTTAACACAGGAGCACGTTTCTGGTTTAAAATATGAAAAATTTCAGATCTCCCTTCAATTAAGGATTGCGTTCCTTACTTAAAGAGTGCACTCCTCAATATGTCTGTTGGGCACATGAACCATTTTTTCAATAAGAACCACTAACTCTTAAAGTTTTTTTATTTTACCCTTGGCAACAGGAGCGCGCTCCTTTTCCCTGATCAAAAAACTTTTGAGTCTCGGGAAAATCTATAGGAGTGCGTTCCTTTTACAAGGAGCGCGTTCTTTTAACGCTGATATAAAACCACCAAGTATCGAGAAAAAGCTTAGGAGCGTGTTACTCACTATAGGAACGCGTTCCTTCATTGATAAGCGAAAGAAACTCGATTTTTTATCAATATAGGTTTAGGGCATTGTCAAAAACATAGACTAACATTTTAAAAACATTTTAAAACATTTTTGACACGATTAAGGTAGAATTAACACAATTAAACCTGAGTGATTCAATCGATTAAACCAATGATTAAAGCAATAAGTATAATACACGTGAAATAGTAAAACCATGCAAAGTTGACAAAATGAATGCATGTTAAACATAAATCAATATATGTATGATAAAAAATTATGACTATGTGATAGCATAATTATTAAACTAAAATGTGTGCATGCATGAGAATAATAAACTATATGAATAATTTTAAAAAGATGTGTAACACCCCGTACATTTGAGTCAAACATATATGTTGAATTATATGTATTGTAAGACATATTTATACGTGTATACATAGGTATATGGGCTTAAGAATGATGACATTACATGTATTGTAGGGTCATTGGTACTCTAGAATGTTAACCATGTCAGTGAATGCCCAATACTTAGTGAAATTTCAAATTAGGAATGCAAGAAGCGCGCTCCCAAGGAAGAGAAGCGCGCTTTTGTGTCAAAACTGAGAAGTGATTTTTCAGTATGTTCAGAGAAGCGCGCTCCTAAGGGGGAGAAGCGAGCTTCTCACGGGTTCAGGGTGAAAAATCTATTTTCTAGGCAAGGAAAAGCACGCTTCTCACTATCTAATAGTTTTTTTTTAATTTGATCGGTAAGGCGGTCCAAAGTTTTTAAAGCACAATTCTCGCTATTTTTCAGCTCATTTGAGCTGGAAGGAAAGGGAAGAACGAAAGGAGAGGAAAAGGAAAGGGCTAGGGTGATTAAAATCAAAGGTAAAAACTTGTCCTTTTGAATTAAAAATTCCAGATTTGAGTTCTTCTCACCAAGTTGTTCAACATAGTTGGTTTTTGTTGATTTTCAATGGTTAGATTTGATGATGGAAATAAAGGGTTTGAGCTGGATATTGAGGAAATTCATGTGGGTTTCATAGGTAAGTGAATCCTTGTGATTATGCAAGTGATTTGCCTATGAAATTGAGTTTAATTGTGTTGTTTTTAATGGTGGAAAGTTCCATCTCAGCTATGAAGTAGCTGAGGGTTTTGGAGCTCCATTAATGGTGGAATTTGATTTCTTCACGTGTGTTTTTGCTAGAATTGTGATTGAACTCTATGTTCAATTGTCATGTGTACAGAAATTGGATTGAAATTGGTGCTGGAACATTGAGGAATTGTGGGGAAATTGAATGTAAGTGATTTCTTGTTATTATGAAAGTTATTTGCTTAAGAAATTCTATAAATTTGTGAGTTTTCATGTGTGTATGAGCCACCCCTGCTACTGTAACAGGAAACGGTTTTAGAATGGTAATTTCAGTTGGTCTAGATGTGCAATTGATTGAATGACAAATACTGAGTTTATTGATGGTGAAATGCCTGCATTTTCGTGGTTGAATATGTTGTTTCTTCAACCCTGCTGTGCTGGAACAGTTGTGGGTTCAAAAGCATGTTCAATAGCATTTTAAAGTGTTTTAGATGTGTGTGATGATTGGGAATTGACTTTGAAAGTATGGAAATGTTGAATTGCAGTAAATGGTGATTTAATGGTGAACATGAGTACATTGGGGAGTGTTTGAATGGAATAGTTTGTGCTAGAATGTGTTGATACTCTTGGAATAGAAAGTGTTTGGCAAACAAATGTGAGTATTCTCCTTGTATTGGTTTCTTTTATGGCATTGTATATATGAAATGATTTTGAATGCGAGCATGTTTCATGAATTGAACTGTTTATAGTATTATACGATTATTGATGAAATGTTTTGGAAAAATGGTGCATGTTAGACTTGTGAAGGCAAGTCATTAACATGGGTTCATTCCGTTGGGAATTAGTCCTAGGTGAAAGTTATATATAACCTCACAGTGCAGTTGGACTGTCCTAACTAGGATTTTATATCCTTGAATGATATTGAAATTGAGTAATAAGAGGTTGTGGCTACCTTGTAAATGCCTTATAAGGGTGAGACCCACTCTATTACTTAGAATGAGGGAGATGGCTATGGATTTCGATGATAAAACCTTGCATGTTTTAGAAATAAATGCATGAAAACTCAACCTATGTTGTGAGCATGTATATGATATTCGAATGTTGTATATATGATTTGGTTGAACTTTTTATATGCTTTGAAATTGCATATTTATTTAAATGCGTATAATTTTCATACACAGGAAATATTCACTGAGCTTGTTGTAGCTCACCAAATTCCCTCAAATATTTTAGGTAAAGACAAAGAGAAAGGCCAGGCGACAGAAGAATAGCGAGCTCTTCAAAATATTTTGAATGTATGTATGTTTTGAGGGATTTGGAATATTGGTTTATTTTGGATTGGTATAACTATAATCTCATATTTATATATTATCACTTAGATGAGTGAAGTGACAACAGGTATATGATTTATGTTTATAAACTTATGATAGGAAGGTCTTTGAATGTGAGATGTTGGTTTATAATGTGATATAAATGTGGAAATGATAAATGGTATGGTTCCTATTTAGGAATTTAGATGTGAGAAATTTGTGTATGAAGATTATGTGAACGAATGATATGAGATTAAACAGAATGAATATATATTGTGAATGGTTGATTTTGAGAAAATCAGGTAGCGTTGGACTTGTGCTAATCAGTAATTTAAGGGAGGTTATGTTGAATTTTTTGTAAATTGTGTATTTTGTATTGGATGGCTAACACTGTGTCATATACGCCTGTGGATGATGTATGTGGTACTCTGTGCCGGTCGTGACATCACCCTACGTAAGGGGCGTTGTGACAAGAGGTAAATCATGTGTGGTTGGAACAAGTAAAAGTTACTCTACAACACTAAGATTCTAATGAAATAATACAATCATGAAGCTCTTGAATCTTCATGAGATGTTGTTCTTTCCACATGTTTTGACATTGTAGTTGAATCCATTAGATATATCTAGTTAGCATTGAAACAACTACGTTAAAGAAATTAGATAACACAGATATGTTGTTTGCAATCATCAAAACAAAACTAGGTGAGAGTAGTTACATCAACAAGCTCAACTGGAATTTGATGTGGAAAATGCAATGCCCTCAAAAGATAAGATTGTTCCTTTGGCTTGTGTTACGTGAGAGCTTGTTAAGGGAGGAAAATAGATACAAACTGAGATTTGTTGCTGACCTTATATGCAAGAAATGCAATTCCCAGTTGGAAACCATTACATACATTCTCAAGGATTGCCTTTAGGCCAAGATAATTAGGAGATCTTGCACCCCTCATATGCTTCCTAAAAACTTCTTTTTCTGATCTTCTAGTAGTTTGGATAAAAAATAATTGCTCCTTTTCAAATGATCAACATGACAAAGTCCTCAAAAGTTTTAGATTCATTGCAATTATTTGGTTTATTTGGAAAGCTTGGAATAAACATGTGATTGAGGGTTGCAATACCCCCATTGGTGTGTTAAAAGCTAGAATCACTCTTTTATGTAGTGAGTTAAACCATGCTTTCCAGACGAACCCCTATGTTAATGTTCAAAATTCCCCTAGATGGGTGGTCTAGCAAGCCCCCCTATCAACTGGTTTAAGCTTAATATAGATGGTGCCTCTAAAGGGAATCCCAATTTTGCAAGCTTTGGTGGTTTCATCAGAAATAGCCATGGCGAGTGTTTTTGGAGGTATATTGTTGGACACCCAAGAAGGGGGATGAATTGGGTGTTTTGGCCAATTAAAACAATATAAACTTATCTTATGTGATCCTTAAATTGGTTGAGGCATTTATTCGAATAGATCATGTATAATAGAAAAATGTAGAAATTAAATGCAAAGACACTAAATTTTTACGTGGTTCGAAAACTTTTTCCTACCTCCACGCCTAAAGAAACCTTCTCTAGGATCCCACTATCTCGAATTTACTTTAATGGTGTGAATCAAACTGTTACAAATGTCTTTTTAAAGGTTCAAGGCAAACCTATCCTTTTTCGGGCTAAGGATGAATATGCAAACCTTTTTCAAGATTAAGGTTAAACTTGAACCTTGATACCAACCTTGGAATCACAAGTGAACCACAATCACTTGACTTGATTTATTCAACTTGAAACAAATCAAAGAGAGTAAGTATAAAGATTAAAATGTTTGTTCTATGTAAATAGAAAAATTACAATGAAGCTCAAGAGATACAAAAAAGATCAATCAAGATATGAAATATTAAGTTCAAGATTGAAGAGAGACCTCACATACAATTTTACCTCATTTGCATCAAAGATTGCTCAAGAGTGATTTGATGAAGCTTTACAAAGTTGCACAAGTTGAAAGCTTTGAAAACCCTTTTTGAATCAACTTATTTTGATTTTGAAACTTGAAGAATGAAGAAAGTAGTAGAAATCTTGAAATCACTGAAATCCCTTTAGTTTTGTCTCTCTTTAAGGTTAAAATGGCTAGAAAAAGTGTATTTATACTTCCAATAGAAATTCTAGCCATTGGATATAAAATCAAGATCATTTAGATTTCAAAATTTGAAATTTAGAAAGTGAAAATCACGCTCAAACACATTGAAATGTGTCTCTCTAGGCAGAAACACATTTTTGAAAAATGTTCCAGAAAGCTCCTTGCTGGAGTGATAGACCAAAACACATTTCGAAGGAAGAAACATGTTTCTGTCAATCCAGTCAACCGGTTTAAACCAGTTTTGCATGACTCTTTTTCATTTAACTTGGTTTTATTTTAAAAAAATTTCCATTTTTATATACTGGCTTGAGCATCAAAATACAATTGAAATACATCTAGTTTGATGATTTAAATATTTTGAAAACACTTCAAACAAGGATTTGAAGACTTGATACAAAACAAGTTAAGTTTCAAAAGTTTAAGAATACGAGATTTTCAAAATAACAAATAGAGAAATGATTTTGACAAAATTAATACACAAGCGATTCAAACAAGTTTAAATTTTTAAAAAAACATGAAGTAAACATGTTTGAATGTTTGAAAACCATTTTTAAAGAAAATCTAATGCATGCATGAATTTTCAAGAATACTTGAACAACATGAGTGCAAATGGGCTTACAACCTAAATGTAGGACTATGATGAGAGCATTCTCTTTTCTTCATTTTGACATGTCCAAGTTGTGACTTGATCTTCATTTGAACTGCTTGATTGGACTTGAACGAGCTTGAATCTTGTATTAGGAGCTTGAAACTTATATTGGCCTTAATTTTGACCTTTGGTGCTGAAACATACTCAATTCAACCATTAGCACCATGGTCATATTGTTTGTTAGTATCAAAAACACCTAGGAGAATTCTAAGTGAAAAACCACTTAAGTCAACAATCTCCCCTTTTTTTAAGACGACAAATAATATAAACTTGCTAAACAAATCAATTTGATAGTACATATAACATATATGTGATAAATTACGAAAAACAAATACTATGACACATTTCAACTTACAGCAATGTCGTTTATCAAGATTCTAAATTTCTCCCCCTTTTGACATCATTAAAAAAGATTCAAGAATTATCTAAACTCTCATGGAGAAAACCTTATGGCATAGCATAAAAAACAAGAGCTCTCCCTTTCAAAAACAGATGGAGACTCTCCCTAAATCTATGCATTCAATACTAAAAAAAATTCATGACATACAATCAAAATTAAGCACACATGAATACATAGAGGATGACACATCATAAGACAAGTTATAAGAATCAAGAATTTTAAGCACATGGAGAAATGTTATAAATATGGCAAAAATTTTCAGTGCAATAGAGGTCGTAGGCTAGGTAGAGAGGATTTTGAAGATTTGCATAGCATAGCCGATGATAGATATAAATGCATAGTATATTGTGAAATCTATCCAATTGCATCTAATCATGGATAATGAGATAAATTGCCAAAGAGATATGATTTACAATGAATTTAAGCACAAGCAATTCAATTTCATGATACGAGGCCTAAAACGAACATATGCTTCATCATGTATAGTTAAACTAAGCATTAGCATATACCAACATTCATAGACTAGGTAAAGATATTCTCAAATTAAGTATGGTCCAGCTAGGATGATTTCAATGAGATGCAAAATATAATTTTAAAGCTTGAGACATTCATTTGAAATAGAATTTTAAAACATTAATTTAATGCATATATAAGAATAAAAAATTTGAAGCATGCATCAAAGTGAAGTGTATAAGCAAGGACGATAATGTCAAAATATAATTAATATGAACGTAGGCAATTTATTCTTCCAAGAAGTTAGGCATATATAAAAATGTGAAAGTGTGCACATAGCCTATATGAAAGGTTCAAAGTGATTCAATTTAAGAATATGGAACATGCAGCATGGATCATTGAATCACAGATAAATATGAATCATGCTTATAAAGAGATCTTGTAAGTTCTAGTGCAAGCATGATCATAAAATGAATGACATATCATAGGCAAATATAATGCAAGGCCTAACTATGGGCCCAATGACATGATTACCTTTTAAAAAAAAAAAAATTTCACAAATGCCATTCATATACAAATAATGACCCATTTGCCATACTTTACTGTTCATTGCACAGTCAGCACGCCAAACAAGCGCCACGTCGGCGCGGAGATGGCATTTTTTTTTTAAGTGAAGGGAAGGCGTCTTTTGAAAAGACGCCTTCCCTTTAAATTTTTTTTTTTTTACAAGGGGAAGGGAAGGCGTCTTTTCAAAAGACGCCTTCCCTTCATAAATTTTTTTTTTAACTGAAGGGAAGGCGTCTTTTGAAAAGACGCCTTCCCTTTACCTTTAAAAAAATTTAGGCCTTCCTTGTTTATTTAGTTAGGTAGGCTGATGGATGAGTGGGGAAAGTGGGTGGGAGGGGGAAGATGATCCTTGAGAGCAACAGAACAGTAGCTCTTAATCCCTACTTTACTTCTTGCAGGTGAACATTTTAGCTCCCTTTTAATTTTCCTCAGTTCTAAGCTCTTCTTTTTTATCTTTATTTAAAAAAAAAAAAAAGTCTCAAATGGGTTAAAGATTTCATGTTTTTGTCTGATAGATTTTTTTTGAAACTAGGCCTCTGATTACATAATGAACAACTTCAGTTTTCTTGAATTCAACCTTTTCTTTGCTTTTCTTCTTCTTCTTTTTTTATTTTTCATTTTCTGAGTCTTCTGAACGATTTTGTTAACTTTAATGGATCTTTACTTAGGCACGGGCAGGGCACTGAAGTTATTTTAAAGCATTTTTTATTAGATTCCTATACTTCCTTCTTGTGTTTGAGTTTTTAGCAATTGATTTGATCTTTGTCTTCTTTACTTATTTTTGTGTGTTGGAATGAGCCTTGTTTAGATGGGAAGAAAGCTGAAGCAAATAGGCAATTATTTTATAAATTCAGTCTCTTGTTTGTTTATTTCGATGTCACGGTATGATATCCGATGATTCATTCTATCGGAATGCTTACAATGATTATTCCCTACATCCAACTCAGGATCTTGAATTGTTCATTGTGAATTCAGAAATCAAATGGACAAGGAAATCGCCTTTTCATTTTCGTCTCTGGTTCATGCCCTCTTCCATTTCCCCTCCAAACTTTTGCAAGATTTATTTTTCCCGTTCCCATTGGATCTTAGCTATTATATAGAGCTTTGAAGTGTAAATCAGTTAAAAAAAATAATGTTGAAGAGAAGGCGTCTTTTGAAAAGACGCCTTATCTTCAGTTAAAAAAAAAGTGCTGAAGGGAAGGCGTCTTTTGAAAAGACGCCTTCCCTTCACTTAAAAATATATATATATATGAAAAGAAGGCGTCTTTTCAAAAGACGCCTTCCTTGAAATGCCACCTGGGCGGTGACGTGGTGCTTGTTTGGCTCGCTGACTGTGCTATGAACAGTAAATTATGGCAAATGGGTCATTATTTATGTGTGGATGGCATTTGTGAAATTATTTTATTTTTTAAGGGTAATCATGTAAAAAGCCCCCTAACTATGCATGTCTTATATAGATGCCAAAGATAATTTATATAGGTGTGGGCATCCATTTTGGCCAAGATGGTTTTATAATACCAAGCATCATGAGCTTTGAATCATTTGAATGCTTATGAGATATTATCCATAGGTGCATCAAATGCATAAATACACAAGCATTCATAATAAAGATTTTAAACCACAAGTTTGTGTCATCTTATGATGGGCAATATGATTAACTTAATATATATGAAAACCATACATATATATTGCATCCATTTATCAATTTATAGCATGTGAGAATATATAGATCAAGCGCATCATGCTTAGAATACTAATGAAGAGTGAAATGCTCACATTTTAGTCCAAAATATCCAATCATTCATTGATGTTTCAAGATGAATACATTAAGTTCCATACATCAACCACAACAAAAAAATGACCTGTAGCCACAAAAATTTGGCAACATCTCCCAGAAAATGTCAATCACCACATACATGTCAAAACATATATAAATCAAACACACTATCAAGACACATAAATATGAAGAAGACATACATAGACACTGTTAATCTAATTGCCCTTATGATCCGGATGAGAAAGATATTTTGATGATTACAAACCACATTCTGATTATGATAATATTATATGCATTGCACTTCTAATTTTACATGAAGATTTACTCAAAGACTTAATGATGCATGGTGAAAAAGCTATTAAGATCAAACTGAAGACCATGATCGTTCGAAGACATATCTTTGTATTATTAGATTGTGTTTAGGTTGTAGAATCTTTGTTATCATATGACTAAGTAATATGCATGATTGCATGGTTTAATCGATTCGATTTTGAAGTATTTTTCATTGATTTTATCAATCACTCACAATGAATTTTCAATGATTGATTTAATTCAATAATATCGAATCCTGTTTAATCAAGCTTTAAAAGTTGAAAAATATCAAAACAGTTTTAAGTGTCCATCAGGACGCTGGTGCATTGATCAGGACGCTAATGTCTCAGTAGCGCCCTCCAGTACTTGGTAAGTCAGGACACTGATGACACATTAGGACGCTGATAAGGTTTTAGGTTGAAAATTTTCATATCTATCAGGACTTTTACGTCTTTAATAGCGCCCTCATAGATTCAACCAAATGAACTTATCAGGACACTGATTGAACATCAACACGCTGATTGTGTTGGCCAAGGTACGTCCAAGAGGGGGGGTGAATTGGACACTTAGAAAATTAAAATTAATGCAATGGAAACTAAATAAGTGCTAAAAAGTAAATCAATTTACACAATCAATTTAGAGTGGTTCGGCTACTTGCCTACATCCACTACTTAACCTCCTCAGTTAGGATTTGAAACCTCTTCACTAAGGGATTCTCTTACGAGTGAGAACCAAACTGTTACACCTTTTCTCAACTTACGGGTGTGAGAACAATTGTTACAATGCTCAACTTGAGGCTTTAGACCAACTTAAACCTCTCGACTTACAGGCTAGAAAGCTACCTATCTCAACTTCAGGGTGTGAGACTAACCTAATGCCTTCTCAACTTACAGGTTTTGAGAACTACTACTTGTTCTAAAAATGAAGTTGGGTACTCAGTAGTTTATATAACTACTGTTACAACTCGATACAGTATACAGGATATGAGATGAAGTACAACTGTATCCTATGAACTATCTCTCAAATTTCTCTTTCAGCAAGAATGATATATGATTAAAATAGTGCTAAAAATTTGAGTGAAAAACAATTCAGTAACCTTCAAATAAATTTTCAAAGAAAGATAGAGATTAAGCTCAGCATGAAAATCTTTTGAATAAATAGAGTTTCAAAGAAGACACTTTGAAAACCTAAAACAGTTTAAGCTCTAAAATCAAATTGAAAATTCAACTAACTTTCAAAAGTATTTGCTTGATGAATTTTCAGTGTGCGTGGATTTTTGAAGTACTGATATTTATAGACTTAGTGAAGATGAAGTTGTTGGTCATTTGAATTTCAATTTAAAAAAGAACGTTCGCTCACAACAGCTAAAATCTTTCACGAAGATGGTAAGACGATTTTCACGAACATTCTGGTTGTTTTCAAATTGCATGAATAAGGAAGGTTTTAGGAATCGTGATTTTGTGCATCAGAGGAAATCTCTGACAAATCTTAAAAGGTTTCTGTGCATAAAAAGTTCTGAAAAATTGCACAGACAGCTTTATGACAGTGTTGGATTAGCGTCCTGATTGGTCAATCAACGTCCTGACGCATAATCTCAACTTTGTCGTTTTGTTCTTTGAGGGCGCTCATGGACCATAAGCGTCCTGCTAAACTAAGAAGTGAGGGCGCTACAAGAATGTAAGCGTATTGACTTACTTAACGTTAAAAACTACTTAAGCTGTAAGGGCGCTACTGAACGGTAAGCGTCCTGACTCACTTTTAAAAACACTTAGAAATATAAGGGCGCTACTTACAACGTAAGTTTTTTTATCTTTAAAATACAAAAAACATAAGGGCGCTACTAAAACGTAAGTGTCTTGATGCTTAAGACGATTAGCGAGCTGATGTTGAATCAACGTCCTGATAAGTTCATTGGGTGACACAATGAGGGCACTACTGATAAAGTAAGTGTCTTGATGGACAAGAATTTTTCCAACCTTAAACTTTGTCAGCGTCTTAATGTATCATTAGCATCTTGACATGCAAGTGCAGGAGGGTGCTACTGAGACATTAGCGTCCTAATCGAATATTTACAGACTGATTTAAAAAGAGATTTTTGTTTTTCAAAACTTAGTCAAATCAGTTAAAGACCCGATCAAATTAAATACTAAAAAAATTAAGAATTTAAATCATTTGAAAAACCTTTCAAACATATAGATCAAAACATGCAATTAAGTAGATCTTGTCGAGAGTAATTTGATCGATAGATTTACATTCTAAGTACTAAAAACTTGAAGCTTTGATCATTGACAATCAAAGGACTTGCAAGCTCTTCTCTTTGATCTTGATTCTTGATAATTCTAAAACACTTAACAAGATCATTAAATACACAAACATGAGTTGTTTGGAATCATCAAAACATTCTCATCTTAGGGTTCCTTGAGATAACAAATTGAACTTAAATGTTTTTAAACATATCAGGATGTTGATTGATTATCAGTGCACTTATTGTTTTCTTATATTTTAAGTTTTTTTAACATTAGGACGCTTACACTCCAGTAGCCCCCTTATGGATCTAAATGTCTTAAGTAAGTCTGGACGCTTACGTTCCAATACTTCCCTCACTTCACAGTTCAGTAGGATGCTCACGTTGTAAGAGCGCCCTCAAGGAACAAAACGACAAAAGTTGGATTTACGTGTCAGGATGCTAATCCAGCACTGTCATAAAGTTGTCAACTGTGCGCTTTTTCAGTTTAACTTTTTCAAAACTTTTTGAACATTTTCAGAACGTTTTAAAACTTTATCAGAACATTCTATTCTTATGAATACTCAGAAGATTCAGGACTTGTTGTCGTGATTGCACAAACTGAATCTATCCTTTTTGAGAAAGAATGTATCTGTTGATTTGAAATAACTTTGTGCGCTAAAATCATTCTTGAAAAAGTTCAAGTTCAAGTGCCATTGTTATCTCTCTATATATATGCTGCTTTAGAGCAGTTGAATACATATAAGAAAAATGAGAAAACTATAAACCTGTTTTCAAAATCTTTAACGATTTTCACTTGTGCAAATACTCTTGAAAGTTATAATTCTATTTGCTGCATAAACTCTTGATACTTTGAAATACTTGAAATCTTCTGAATTTGTCGATCTTCATTCAATATCTTTTCAAAATCCATTGAAGAAGAAGGAAGCTTTTCGAACCTTTTATTTCAGCTGCACTTCATCATATATACTTTGCTGAATCTGTGGCAACAGAAGGTTCAATCCAAAAGCTTTGTAAGTATCACTTTGATTCTGAGTAAAAGGAATCACATCTCAATCTCGTATTTTAGTTATTGGTGACTGATTAGTCACTGGAATAGTGCAAGTATTGCTCGATCTGTCAAGGTTGTTTTCAAGCCTGTGAAGTTGAAAAACTGTCAAGGTTGTTCTCAAGCTTGTGAAGTTGAGAATCTATCAAGGTTGTTCTTAAACCTGTAAAATTGAGAAGGTGTAACGATTCGATCTTCACCCGTAAGAAGATCCGTTAGTGGAGTTTGAACAAAATCCTAACTGAGGAGGTTAGGTAGTGGATGTAGGCACGGCTGAATCACTATAAATCTTGTGTGCATTGTTATTTAGTTGCCTTCATCATTGTTATTGTGCTATCTTTGTCATATCTTGCTTAACTTGTTTTCATTTCATTATTGTTTTAAAGTAAGGTATAAACCTACTAAGTGTCCAATTCACCCCCCTCTCGGACACATTGTTGGCCTAGGTATGTCCAAGAGGGTGGTGAATTGGACACTTAGATAATTAAAAATTAATCCAATGGCAAATAATAAAATGCGGAATAATAAATCAATTGACACAATCGATTTATAGTGGTTCGGTTACTTGCCTACCTCCACTACCTAACCTCCTTAGTTAGAATTTTAAACCTCTTCACTAAGGGATTCTCTTACGGGTAAGAACCAAAGCGCTACACTTTTTCTCAACTTTCGAGTATGAGAACCACCATTACACTACTCAACTCACAAGCTTGAGACCGACCTATACCTCTCGACTTACAGGTTAGAGAACTACCTATCTCAACTTCCGAGAGTGAGACTCACCTAAGGCCTTCTCAACTTACAGGCTTGAGAAAAACCACTGGTTTGAAAAACAAATGAAGATTCAACACTTTATATAACTACCGTTGCAACTTGATATAGTAGTATACAAGATAAGAAATGAAGTACAGTTGTATCCTATGAACTATCTCTCAAATTTCCTCTTTAGTAAGAATGATATATGATTAAAAACTGTGCTGAGAATTTGAGTGAAACAGTTCAACAAACTTCAAACAGATTTTCAATGAAAGATATAAGATAAGCTCAATATGTAAATCCTTAAAACATGTTTCAAAGACAACATTTAGAAAAACAGTTTAACTTGAAAAACGATATGGAAATTCGACTAACTTTCAAAAGTAATGGCTTAAGAATTTTCTGATGTTGTGTGTTTTGATTCTAAGTGCTAGTATGTATAGACTTAGTAAGGTGGAGTTGTTGATCATTTGAATTTTGAATTTCAAAAAGAACGTTTACACTCAACAACTAAAATCTTTCATGAAGATGGAAAAAACCATCTTTATGAACATTCTGATTCTCTTCAAGTTGCATGAGAAAATAAAGTCTCAAAAGACGTGATTCATGCATCAGATGAAATATCTGACAAGCCTGAACAGGGTTTCGTGCATAAAAAGTTCTGAAAGGATAGATTGAAAAAGTGTACAGACAACTTTATGACAGTGTTGGCTTAGCGTCATGATTTGGCAATCGGTGTCCTGACGCGTAAAGCCAACTTTGTCTTTTTGTTCTTTGAGGGCGCTTATAGTCCATAAGCGTCTTGACTTGTTTTAAATTGTTTAAAATCACAAGGGCGCTACTTAAGGTGTAAACGTCCTAATATTTAAAGCATGAAAACATAAGAGCGCTACTAAAGGTGTAAGTGTCCTAATGTTTTAAACATTTATAATGGTTGAAAACATAAGGGCACTACTGGACAATCAGCATCCTGATGTTTAAACACAATCAACGAGCTGATGTTAAATTAGTGTCCAGATAAGTTCCTCGGTTGATTCCAGTGAAGTTACGACTGACACAAAATACCACATACGTCATCCACCGACTTATATGATACATTGTCAACCATCCAATACATCAAAATACACCATTTCAAAAAAAATTCAACATGACCTCTCCATATCTATGAATATCTCATACACCTAATTAATTCATTTCCACACATCATATATCATTTATTCACATAAACCTCACATACAAAATTTCTCATATCTAAGTTCTTAAACACAAACCATACACTAATCATTTTCACATTCACAATCCATAACCATATATATATTTCCATGATTCATATTTATCTCACATTATAAACCAGTATCTCATATTCTAAATTCTTCCTATCACATGTTTCTAAATAGAAACAATACACATTATCACTCCACTCATCTAAGTGATAGTATGTAAATATGAGATTATAATTATACAATCCCAAATTAAACAAGTAATCCAAATCCCTCAACTCATACCTACATTCACAAGAAAATTGAAAAGCTCACTACTCTTCTGTTGTCTGACCTTTCCCTTTGTCTTTACCTGAAATATTTGAGGGATTTGAGTGAGCTACAACAAGCTCAGTAAATATTTCCTGTGTATGGCAATTATATGCATTTACATAAATATGCAATTTAAAAGCATGCAAAAAGCTCAACAAATCACATGTACAACATTCAACATCATATATATGCTCACAACATAGTTTATGCTTCCATGCATTTACTTTCTAAAACATGCAAGATTTTATCATCGAAATCCATAGCCATCTCCCTCCTTTTAAGTAAAGGAGCGGGTCTCACCCTTATTATAAGGCCTTTACAAGCTAGCTACAACCTCTCATTACTCAATTTCAATATCATTCAAGGATATATAATCCTAGTTAGGACAATCCAATTGCACAGCGAGGCTACATATAATCCTCACCTGGGACTAATTCCCAACAGAATGAACTCATGTTTTTTACTTGCCTTCACAAGTCTAACATGCACCATTTAACATTTCACGAATTATCATATAATACTAGAAACAATTCAATTCATGAAACATTTTTGCATTTAAAACATGTCATATATACAATGCCATACAAGAAATCAATACAAGGAATATACTCACAATTGTTTGCCAAACACTTTCTAACCCAATATTCTCTACACATTCCAGCACAAGCTATCCCATGCAAACACTCCCCAATTCACCAATGTTCAACATTCAATCACCATTCTCTACAATTCCCTAATTCAAACCATTCTTAATCACAATTATCAAACTAAACACATTTAAATTAACAAAATCCACCATTAAAGAAGCTCTAAAACCTTTTGCAATTACAGTAGCAATGGTGGCTCATACACACATGAAAACCCTCAAATTTTAGAGAATTTCTTAAGCAAATAACTTCCACTATATCAAGGAATCACTTACCTATCAATTGCACGTCAAAATCCTTGATTTCTAGTTTAAACCCAAGTTCTCAAATCAACCAATCTACCCATGGAAATTCAACAAAAAACATATATGTTGAACAACTCAAGAAGAGGAACTCAAATGTGAACTTTTCATTGGAAACAAATCGATCTTTACCTTCGGATTGGTCAACCCTAACCTTTGCTCCTCTTCTCTTTTCGTTCCCTCTGTTTCTTTTTTTTTTTTACCAAATTCTTCTAGCTCAAATGAGCTGAAAAAGTCGAACAATTGAGTTTTAAAACCCTCAAACCACCTCACCGACCACTTAAAAAAAACACAGTCTGATCCCGAGAAGCGCGCTTCTCCTTCCCAGGAGTGCGCTTCTTCGCTGCCTAGAAAATAAAAAATGGTCAAAACCCATGAGGAGTGCGCTTCTCTTAACTTTTCCACAAACACATATGATGGGTGCAAACCGCAAATGTACGGTTGCCAAGTTATAATATAAACCGATGAGAATCGAATATCTTCCTCAGGGATTGAATTACTACACTAATTATATCATTCCTAGTCCTAATTTTATCTAGAAAACCAAATTGTGGTGATCAGTGGACTAAAATAATAATTAAACTAAAGCACTAATTAAAATAGCAATTTATCAGAATTTGCTGGAGAAAAATCAATATTAAAAACATCTAGAGATTAGATTTCACCTAATTATCAACTATGCAATTTTAGACATGATTGTTATCAAATCCTTATTTGTGTTTATAAGTTAAAATCCTCTAGTTTCTAACACCCTATGTCGATTGCCGCGTTAGAATCTATTACCAAAACACTAGTTTCGATCTATTGATAAAAACCAATACATTAGCAATGCATTAAGCCTTGTGATTTTCCTACAACTTCGGAAGACATTGCATATCTATCGATACTACAACCATCCCATGTCATATTGCTCATGTTCAAACCTAGAGAACCCTCAGCGCTACCCCCCCAAGTTTATGATCATTCGATCCGTGGCCAAGAGATCAAAAACATTAAGCATGGAGAAATATAAATAAACCAAGAATAATTCATTGATAATAAATAAAAACTAATGTTATTGCATAATCTCTAATATAGGATCCATATCCTCTCTAGATTAACAAGTTAGTTCATAACTTGGAATAACAAAAATCAAAACATGTAGAGAAACTCAATAATAGACATAAATAACAAACCTAAAAATCCTGGAACTTGAAGCTTCTTCTTTGTTTCCAACGTCGAATCTTCGTGTTCCTTTGCTCCTAGCCATCTTGTTCTCTTCTTCAGTGTATTCTCCTCGAAAAACCCTAAATTTTGATATATAATATGCCCCAAAGTGGCGTGGATTTTGAATTGAAAAGTGGAGAAAAATCCATAAAAACTCGCCAAAATCCGTAATTTTAAAAATCCGTCAACCCTGTGGTGCTCCGAGCATTTTTTTCTCTTTTGTGTTTCACCACCTAGTAGCACCGCGGCCCTGCTTTTGAGCGTCGTGGTGCCCAAAACCATTACAATTTGCCTGATTTTGGGACTTAGCCATTTTTTCAGTTTTTCTGACTTGGGTTCTTCATGTTCCAGTTTTACATCTTCTTGTACATATTTTCATCATCCAAAACATGACTAACGCATCTAAATACCTACAAAACAAAGCAAATCAAATCAATAACACACTAAAATATGAAATGAATCAAATTATAAACTAATAAACCAATTAATGCATAAAAAACCCAAATTATCCTAAACTAACATATGCATCAAAACTAACATAAACACATGAAACTAATGCATAAAATGTCCTAAAACACACCTAAAACATTCTCTAAAACCTATCTAAGTATGGAACTATCAAATACCCCCAAACTTAGTACTTTGATAGTCCTGAGCAAAGGAAAAACAAAACTAAAACTCATGATTAACATATCCCTTCTAAAATCATATTCTCACACAAATAAAGACTTACTCAATCATTGTAAACAAATATAAGGCCTCCAAGATTACACCAAAAAGAATATTCACTTCTAGGAAGAACTTCAAGAGTGTAGAGTTGTCTAGAATTTCAACCCAACTCTTACCAAGCTCCACCTTTGATTGTATCACATATAAGTACATAGCTAATCTCATCAAACTAATCGTGCAAGTCATGAGCAAATGCAAGCAAGTATTAAGTGTAAGATCTCAAAATATATTATTTAGATTGGAACTCCATAGGCAAGTCTTTCACACCACTCTCCACTAATGTAGATCACACACCATTCAGAATCAAAAGGTCTTTCATAGGTTGTAATGCAAGGCTTAGGTTCAAAGGTAGGAAAAATAGAAAAATTTTAGCTCAAAAACACCCTAAACACTTTGATTAATTGCTAACATCCACTACATTACATTTGAAACCAAAACCCCAAACTCAGTGCATATATCCTCTGAAAAATTCAACTTTTCATTTAGTCCCCATTTTTTTGTTTGCTTCTATTCATCATTCATTTTTTCTTTTCATAGAATGCTACACCCCAAAACTTATTTCTTTTCAACACATAGATGTAACACCCTTTTCTTCTTTTTTTTTTTCATTTTCTTTTCTTTTTCTTTTCTCGTAAGCAATTCACAATTTTTTTTTTCTTCTTTATCACTTTTTTTTTCACTTTTTCTTCCCATTGTTCTTCCTTCCAAATAATAACACTCCAACATGATCAAAGTGTTTAAGGTACATAAGTTGAAAAACAAGGAATTTAAACATGACAAACTCAAAGTTCATGATGCATAGGTAACAAAGAAAAAAGGATATTCAGCTCAAAATGGGAATTATAGATACAATAAAAAGGAAGGTAGGCTCTTTGGCTCAAACTTTGTTTTCAGACATGACCTAAATCATCTTCCTCATGGTGTGTTTTCTAGGATTTTGCCTCGAGTAGTGATCAAATTTGTTCTAGAATCCCAAGAGATCTAAAATATGACTTAGCAAGCAAAAGTTTATTCCCAACAATCTTGATCTAATGATCAAAACCATTCACAATTGGTTAAGTCTTTCCAACAAAACTTAGCAAAAATGGATCAAGCACACAGACATATAGGTACTCTCTACATTCCCCTATCATTTCATGTCTTTGAAGTGTTCTCATGTCATTGGCCTTCCATAAGTAAGTCTAAAATTGTAAAAGAATGTGACTACCTAATCGAAACTAATGCACACTCAACAAACTAACCATGACAAAAAGTCAAAATTCTCCTCCAAACTTAAAGCGAGCATTGTCCTCAATGCATGACATAAATAAAGAAAAACAGAGGAAAATACAAAAGAAGATAGTTTAGAAAAACCCCCTTAACCCAAATGGGTGTAGATCTCATATGATGCACTCCAATCGCCTCTCCTAAATGCTCCAAGAAGACCCCCAAACTTGCTTTAGAACCTAAAATGGAAAAGAAATGAATATGTCAATGGTATGAAACTCAAATCTATACTACAATGACTAAAAACATAAAACATATAAAATAAGAAAACTCCAAAACTGATGGGTTGCCTCCCAACAAACGTTTGGTTTAAAGTCCTCAGCCCGACTATCTGTCACATCGCCATCACGACTCCCCAAGAGTGAGACGCTCATCCTACTGCATCTCTTGGCCAAAGTAGTGCTTCAACCTTTGTCCATTAACTCGAAAGCATACACCACTCTCATTCTTCAGCCCAACCGCTCCAAAAGGAAAGACGAGCTCTACCATGAAAGGTCCCGACCATATTTACTTCAACTTGCCAGGGAACAACTTCGATCTTGAATTGAATAGAAGTACTTGTTGCCACGGTTCAAAATCTCTCTTCTCAATGTTCTTGTCATGCCACTTCTTGGTCTGCTCCTTGTAGATCTTTGCATTCTCATAGGCATCATTCCTAAATTCTTCCATCTCTATTAGTTGCAGTAACTTTTGATCTCCAAATGACTTTAAGTCAAAATTAAGCTTTTTCAACATCCAATAAGCTCGATGCTCTAACTTAACTGGTAAGTGACAAGACTTTCCAAACACAAGGGGTAATGAGACATCCCAATAGGAGTCTTCAATGCAGTCCGATACGCCCATAAAGCCTCATCAAGCTTCGAAAACCAATCCTTCCTAGTGACATTGACAGTTTTCTCCAAAATTTGCTTAACTTCCCGGTTGCTCACTTCGGCTTGACTATTGGTTTGAGGATGGTATGCAAGTGCCACTTTATGTTTCACCCCATACTTGGCAAGAAAAGCATTGAATAAGTTATTGCAAAAATGGGTGCCTTCATCACTTATGATAGCCCTAGGAGTGCCAAATCTAGTGAATATGTGCTTGTGTAGAAATTTCAACACCACCTTAGCATCATTGGTCTCCGTAGCTATAGCTTCAACCCACTTGGATACATAATCCACCGTCAAAAGTGTATACGTCTTGTCAAACGAAGGAGGAAAAGGGCCCATAAAATCAATACCCCACACGTCAAAAAGCTCCACCTCTAATATATTTGTCAAAGGTAACTTGTGTCACCTAGAGATGGTACCAAGACGTTGGCATTTATCACATGTCTTCACAAAGATGTAGCTATCATGAAACATAGTGGGCCAATAAAGCCCACTTTGAAGCACTTTTGCCGCTATCCTAGTAGCTCCAAAATGACCTCCATAGGGGGAAGAATGGCAGTCATGAAAAATGGCTTGAATCTCCTCTTCCTGTACACACCGCCGAATCATTTGATCATTGCATTTTTTAAAAAGTAAAGGCTCATCCCACATGTAGGACTTGACATCATGCAAAAACTTTTTCTTCTTCGAGTAAGATAGATTTGGAGGCAAAATACCACCAACCAAATAGTTAGCAAAATTAGCATACCATGGAGCTTTCACTTCCAATCCATACAATTGCTCATCCGGGAAAGTCTCAAGGATCGGTAAGCACTTATCTTCCTCTTCATATTGCAACCGAGATAGATGGTCGGCTACAACATTTTCACTTCCCTTCTTGTTTTTAATCTCCAAGTCAAACTCTTGCAACAAAAGGATCAACTGAATCAACATTGGCTTGGCCTCTTTCTTCTCAAATAAATATCAAATGACATCATGATCAATGTACACTATAATGTCGGACCCAATGATGTATGACCGGAACTTGTCACATGCAAACACAACGGCTAACAATTCCTTCTTGGTCATGGTGTAACTTTTCTGAGCTCCATCAAGAGTACGACTCTCATAATAGATCGCCCGAAGCATCTTATCTCGCCTTTGCCCAAGAACCGCCCCAACCGCAAAGTCACTTGCATCATACATGATCTCAAACGGTTCCTTACAATCCAGCACAACCATAATAGGGGCCGAGATTAATGTTTTCTTTATCAACTCAAATGCCTCAACACAATGCTCATGAAACTCAAAGGATTCCTCTTTCTCAAGTAAGTTACAAAGGGGTTTGGCAATCTTTGAGAAAACTTTTATAAACTGCAGGTAGAAACCGGCATGCCCCAAGAAACTTTGGATGCCTTTTACATTCTTTGGATGAGGAAGCTTCTCAATGGCCACTATCTTGGCCCTATCCACCTCAAGACCCTTAGAAGACACCCGATGACCCAAAACAATGCCTTCTTGTACCATGAAATGGCACTTCTCCCAATTTAGCACTAGGTTGGTCTCTTCATGTCTTTGAAGCACAAGAGATAAATTTTGAAGGCAATGGTCAAATGAGGTCCCAAAGACTGAAAAATCATCAATATTTACCTCCATGATCTCCTCAATCATATCAGCAAAAATAGACATCATGCATCGTTGAAAAGTAGTCGGTGCATTGCATAAACCAAACGACATCCTTCGTAAAGCAAAAGTACCATATGGGCAAGTGAAAATGGTTTTTTCTTAATCTTCCGGTGCAATGAATATTTGATTATAGCCAGAATATCCATCCAAGAAACGATAGTACTCGAAGCCTGCCAATCCGTCCAACATTTTGATCAATGAAAGGAAGGGGAAAGTGATCCTTACTCGTTGCTTTGTTCAACTTTCGATAATCTATGCATGCACGCCATCCCGTGACTATCCTAGTGGAGATCAACTCATTGTTCTCATTCTTGACTATTGTCATTCCACCTTTCTTGGGTACTACTTTTACCGGACTCACCCAAGAACTATCCGATATAGCATATACAATTCCCGCCTTCAATCACTTCAGAATTTCAGATTTGATAACCTCTTTCATGGCTGGATTTAGCCACGTTTGGTGTTCAATTGAAGGTTTGTAAGATTCCTCCATCAAGATCTTATGCATACAAATCAAAGGACTTATCCCTTTTATGTCGGCTATGGACCGCCTCAAAGTGGACTCTCTCAAAATGCGTAATAGCTTCTCTTCATCCACACTAGACAAAACCGATGATATGATGACTGGCATAGTAGACTTCTCACCCAAAAATGCATAGCGAAGATGCTCCGGTAAGGGCTTCAACTCCGATGAACACTCTACTAACTCGGGTGGCGAAGAAGCTTCAATATCTTCCGCTTTGGTGATTGTACTCTCAGTATTGTGGGCATCAAGAGCTAAGGCATAATGTTGGATTTCATCATGAAAGGCCTCATTGCTAGATATCGAACTCACAAGACAAAGGATCTACTGGTGTAGCTTTACCATGTACCTCGGTCACACATGCATCAACTACTTCCTCAACATCAATCCAGTGACATGTATTCCCCTTCGATGGGAATTTAAGAGTCTTATAGATGTTAAACAACACTTCTTCATCATTCACTCGCAAAGTAAGCTCGCCACATTGCACATCAATCAAAGCTCTCCCGATAGCTAAGAATGGTCGTCCAAGTATAAGAGAAATATCACAATCTTCCTCCATGTCCAAAATTACAAAGTCCACCGGGAAGATGAACTTGTCCACCTTCACTAGCATGTCCTTAATGATACCCCAAGGTATGTAAGTGATCGATCAGCTAGTTGCAAAGATATTGTAGTTGGCTTCACCTCGCCAAGCCCCAATTTCCTAAAAAATAACAAAGGCATCAAATTAACGCTTGCACTAAATCACATAAAGCTTTAGTAAAATTTAATGAACCAATGGTGCAAGGTATAGTGAAATTCCCTGGATATTTTGGCTATTGAGGTAGCTTCTTTTGTAGTATGGCACTACACTCTTCAGTAAGCTTCACCGTCTCGTAGTCCTCTGGATTCCTCTTCTTTGTCATCACATCCTTTACTTCCTTTTCACTTCTTAAGGAAATGACTTGGCATTGCTCTTCCGGGTTTACCTCAATGTTGCTAGGTAGTAACCCCCTTTGTTGGGTACTCATCTATGATGCTAGCTGCCCCACTTGCACCTCTAAATTCTTGATAGAAGCCATTGTCTCCGTTATGAAAGAATTCATCAATTCATCACTAGTAGGCTTCTTATCTTGTACTTGAGTGTAGATACCCGGTGGAGGTTGTAAGGTATTCCTTCTATTGGCATATGAGAGATTCTCATGATTACGAACACCAGGGTGGTATTGATTTGGCACACCTTGATTGCTTCGATAGTTGTACCCCCGATTATTGATGTATTGTACTTGCTCCTTAGATGCTTCATTGCCCGAATAACCCAATTTCAACTCTACCGCATTTTCAATAGATGGTTGTGCACTTTGAGTAGTAAGCACAACAAGTTGGTTGGCAATGCTTGACATCTGATAGATGTGAATTGATCAACTTCATGTAGATCGGTTACCTTCTTCACCATGGATCTTGCCCCTGGAACTTGATAGGTATTGGTAGCCTTATTTTCCAACAAGCTAAATGCCTCAAGAGTAGTCTTGGACAACAATGAACCACCGGCAGCCGCATCTACTAGAGTCCTTGTAGAAAACGACATCCCATTGTAGAAAAGTTGAAGCTGTAACCAATCTTGAAACCCATGTTGAGGACATTTCCTTAACAACTCCTTGAATCTCTCCCAAGAGTCATATAAAGATTCTGACTCTTGTTGCTTGAATTTCCCAATCTCAGCTTGTCGTTGGGCGGTCTTGGCGGGAGGAAAGAATTTCTGTAAAAACTTGTGTACCTTGTCCTCCCATGTTGCTATGCTATTTGGTTGCAAGGATCGCAACCATGCTCTTGCCTTGTCCCAAAGTGAAAATGGGAACAACCTTAGTCTAATGGTGTCTTCAGGAACACCATTCATCTTCACAGTATTACACATCTCCAAGGAAGTGGTGATGTGGATAGTTGGATCTTCCATAGGGGAACCTCCAAATTGGTGATGTTGGACCATCGAGATCAAAATCGGCTTCAACTCAAAGTTGTTCGCATTTATGTGAGTGCGAACAATGCTCGAATAGTTGTCGTTGATGACCGGTTTGAAATAAACTCTCAAAGTCAACTGATTTGGATTATCCGCCATTGTTTCAACACTTACTCTTCTTTCTCTTCTTAGTCTTCCAAACATTCTCTCAATCTCGGGATCAAACGGTACTATCTCAAAGCTTTTCGATCGCCGCATATACGTGGAAAACCTACAAGAAAGAAAAAGAAGGAAAAATTCAGGAAATAACAAATAAAATCTAAATTAAAATCAAAGCTCGAAAACACAATAATAGTGTAAACTAATATCTATCCCCGGAAACGGCACCAAAAACTTAATGGGTGCAAACCACAAGTGTACGGATGCCAAATTACAATATAAACCGATGAGAATCGGGTATCGTCCTCAGGGATTGAATTACTACACTAATTATATCGTTCATATCCCTAATTTTATCTAGAAAACCAAATTGTGATGATCAGTGGACTAAAATAATAATTAAACTAAAACACTAATTAAAATAGCAGTTTATCAAAATTTGCTGGAGAAAAATCAATAATAAAAACATCTAGAGATTAGATTTCACCTAATTATCAACTATCCAATTTTAGACATGATTGTTATCAAATCCTTATTCGTGTTTATTAGTCAAAATCCTCTAGTTTCTAACACCCTCTGTCGAGTGTCGCGTTAGAATCTATTACCAAAATACTAGTTTCGATCTATCGATAAAAACCAATACATTAGCAATGCATTAAGCCTTGTGATTTTCCTACAACTTCATAAGACATCGCATATCTATCGATACTACGACCATCCCATGCCATATTTCTCATGTTCAAACGTAGAGAACCCTCTATCGAGTGCCACTCCCTAAGTCTATGATCATTCGATCCGTGGCCAAGAGATCAAAAGCATTAAGCATGGAGAAATATAAATAAACCAAGAATAATTCATTGATAATAAATAAAAACTAATGTTATTGCATAATCTCTAATATAGGATCTATCTCCTTTCCAGATTAACAAGATAGTTCATAACTTGGAATAACAAAAACCAAAACATGTAGAGAAACTCAATGATAAACATGGATAATAAAACAAAAAATCATGGAACTTGAATCTTCTTCCTTGCTTCCAACTTTGAATCTTCGCGTTCCTTAGCTCTTTGCTGCCTTGTTCTCTTCTTCAGTGTATTCTCCTCAAAAAACCCTACATTTTGATATATAATATGCCCCAAAGTCGTGTGGAATTGGAATTGAAAAGTGGACAAAAATCCATAAAAACTTGCCAAAATCTGTAATTTTAAAAACGCTTCAGCCCCGCGGTGCTCCAAGCGTTTCACCACCCAGCAGCGCCGCGATGCCCAGAACCATCACAATTCGCCTGATTTTGGGACTTTGCCATTTTTTCACACTTTTTGAGTTAGGTTCTTCATGTTCCTCTTTTGCATCTTCTTGTACATGTTTTCATCATCTAAAACATGACTAACACATCTAAATACCTACAAAACAAAGCAAATCAAATCAATAACACACTAAGATATGAAATGAATCAAATTATAAACTAATAAACCAAATTAATGCATAAAAACCCAAATTATCCTAAACTAACATATGCATCAAAACTAACATAAACACATGAAACTAATGCATAAAATGTCCTAAAACATTCTCTAAAACCTATCTAAATATGCAACTATTAAATATCTCGGGTTTTCGCCATAGGAGTGCGCTTCTCCCCTAGGAGCGCACTTCTTGATGTTTTCAGTTGAAAAATATATTCTATGTGTCATTTCTCTTGTCACAACTATGGTCTTAAGGTACCAATGACTTATAATACACACAATCATAGTATGTTAAGTCCAATAGACACGACTATACTAGTCTAAAACCAATTTCATATGTATACACGTATAAATATAGCAATGACATACAGTAAATGTAAATGGGACAATGCAAGTAAGATTTATAGTGGTTTGGCCGCGCTTACATCCACTACCTAACTTCCTCAATTAGGATTTGTTCAAACCTTCTTACGGGTGAAGATCAAACCGGAACACTTTCTCAGCTTACTGGTGTGAGAGGACCGTTTCTCTACTTACAGGTAAAAGAGAGCCTATTCTCAACTTACTAGTGTGAGAATACCGCTTACAACTTTAAGCAACACTTGCTCTGATTCAATGACTTACCCGTCACTACAATATGATTACAAAATTAGATATGATTCCCTTTACTCAGAATCAAAGTGATACTTACAATGCTTTGGATTGAACCTTCTGTTGACACAGATTCAGCGAAATATGTATGATGAAGTTTATGCTGAAAACAGGTTCAAATAGCTTTTGTCTTCGTTAATAGGTTTTTGAAATAATGAAGAAGAAGATCGATCAACCCAGAAGACTTGAAGTTTTTCTTTCAAAAGATTATAAGATCAAGCACAAGTGAAAGAAGACTAACTTTCAAAAAGTGTTTTGGCTCAAACGAAACTGTCAATACGTTTTGAATGAATATCAGTTTCGTATTTCATTAGTTCGTTTTTCTGCTCTAAGGCAACACATACATATAGGAATAACAGAGGCGCAATGGACTTGGTAATTTTGGCGCTCAAAGTTATTTCAAATATAACGTTAACATTCTTTCCAGAAATGGATTGATTCAGCTTAATGCATATTACAGCGATAACACCTAAATCATCTGATCCTTTCATGAAAGAGGAATGTTCTGACAAAATTTTAGAACGTTTTAAAAAGTTCTGAAAAGTTGTTGTACAATTTTGAAAAGTTTTGAAAAGTATTCGTACATTTCTTAAAAAGGTTAACAGAAATGGCAGTAATGTTAGAACAACAAAAATATCTTTTTTGTCGTTTTGTTCCTTTAAGGGCGCTCATAGAACAACAATGTCCTACTGAACAATGAAGTGAGGGCGCTACTAAGTAGTAAACATCCTGACTTTCTTTGACAATTAAACGACTTAAAACATGAGGTCGCTACTTCATAGTAAGCGTCCTGCTTTGTTTTAAAATGTAAAACATATGAGGGCGCTACTCAAGAGTAAGCGTCCTAAACTATTAAAAGCAGTTTTAAAACAATGTTTAAGCACGCTGACGGATGGTAAGTTGATTATAAAGATGAGGACGCTTCTACACAAGTAGCGTCCCGATAATTCATTCAACTTATAACTTATCAGCGTCCTTAAATATAGAAATCACTTATTGATAAAAGAAAATCTTTCAGCGAGCTGAAACTAAGTCAGCGTGCTAACATTCTCAAAGGTTGATAAACGAAAGGTCACTACTAACAAGTAAGCGTCCTTATTAATCAGATCAATTCAACCTTGAGCGTCCTAACTTATCAAGTCCAGGAGGGCGCTGCTAAAACACTAGCGTCCTGAAAGACTTTATAAAAATGGTTTTTGATTTCTCGATTAAAACAAGATAAAACATAAAGTAACCAGATTAAATACATGCAACCAATCGATTAAAACATGTAGGCATGCATATTGCTAAATCACATGGCATAGAAGGTCCTACAACCTATCATAATCTAATTATACAAATAAACCTCTTCAAACAATCATGGTCTTCAAGAAGCTCTTTTAATACGTTCGCTATGCATCATTGAATCTTTGATACCTTCAAGTAAGATTAGATATGTCATATGTGCAGTAATATCATGAACATAATGTAGTTTTGTAATCATCAAAATCTTTCATAATAGGAACATATTCTCGTAAGGGACATGAGGATAATTGGTTCAACAATCTCCCCCTTTTTGATGATTTCAAACACATTACAGTAGGCTTTAAAGGAAACTAATAAAGTGATGTATGTATGCATGAGATGCCGTACTAATGTTCTTTGTTTCATATGATATGAGTGTATTAGCAAGGAATGTACATAAACTATCACTAAGACTCCCCCTTAGTGTTATACTCCCCCTGAGTTTATGATGCTTCAATGATAGTACTTTCTCCCCTTTTTAAAATATCAAAAAGAGTAAAGTAGCATGAAATATATCTCCCTCATATGGAGGTAAGCATCAAAGTGCTACAGATCAGTTTCAGAGAACATTCCAAGTTCTCTGTGAATATGAACAAACTGGTTTTTTGGTAGGGCTTTAGTAAATATGTCAGCCAGTTGTTCTTTGGTTCTAATATGAGATAATACGACTTCTCCATTTTGTACATGATCCCGTAAAAAGTGATGTCTTATTTGAATATGCTTAGTTTGCGAGTGCAATACAAGATTTTTAGATATGTTAATAGCACTAGTATTATCACATAAAATTTCAGCACATTGAATAAATATTTGATAATCCTGAAGTTGTTGTTTCATGTAAAGAACCTGAGAATAACAACTTCCAGCTGCAACATATTCTGCTTCAGCTATGGATAGTGCCACAGAATGTTGTTTCTTGTAGAACCAAGAAATCAGAGAATTTACAAGAAAGTGACAAAATTCGGAGGTACTTTTCCTATCAGTTAGACTGCCATCATAGTCGGAGTCTACATAACTTCTGAGATCAAAAGTAGTACTTTTGGAATACCAAATTCCTAAATTTGTTGTTCCATTTCTGTATCTGAATATTCGTTTGACACATTTTAAATGAGATTCCTTCGGTTCAGATTGAAATCTTGCACATAGACAGACACTGAACATGATGTCAGGTTGACTTGTTGTTAGGTACAGAAGACTTTCAATCATGCTTCTATAAAGTTTTGAATCAATTGATTTACCTTTTTCATCCTTATCTAATTTGATTGCAGAAGTACAAAGAGTGTCAATCGATTTCAAATTGTGCATTTGAAACTTTTTAACCATTTCCTTAGCATACTTTGATTGGCTTAAGAAGGTACCTTTCGACATTTGTTAATTTGTAAGCCGAGAAAGTATGTAAGTTCTCCCATCATACTCATTTCAAATTCCTTCTGCATTAAGTTTGAAAACTCATCACATAGTTCTTTGTTTAATGCACTAAAAATGATATCGTCCACATATATTTGAACAATGAGCATATTATCATTGTGGCATTTGACAAAGAAAATTGGATCAAGTTTTCCTTGTTAAAACTTATGATCTAAAAGAAATGAACTCAGTCGATCATACCAAGCTCTTGGAGCTTGTCTCAATCCATATAAGGCTTTGTGGAGTTTGAACACATATTCTGGGTCTTGAGCATCCTCAAACCCTGGAGGTTGTTCTACATATACCTCTTCATTGATGTAACCATTTAGAAAAGCACTCTTTACATCCATTTGGTATAAGGAAAAATCCTTGTAACAAGAGTAGGCAAGTAACATTCTTATTGCCTCTAGTCTTGCTACCGGGGCAAAAGCTTCTTCGAAGTCTATACCTTCTTCTTGGTTGTACCCTTGTGCAACCAGTCTAGCCTTATTGCAGACAATGATGCCTTGTTCATTCTTTTTGTTCCTAAAGATCCATTTGGTTCCTATAACCGATTGATGAAAAGGTCTAGGAACTAATTCTCATACTTTGTTGTGCACAAAGTGTCCTAATTCTTCTTGCATAGCAAGAATCCAATTTTCATCTTTCACTTTAATTGGTTCAAATTGTGATACAAAAGCGACAAGCTCTTTATCTTTTTGAATTGAGGCTCTAGTGGATACACCTTTTCTTGGATCTCCTAAAATTTGATCTTGGGAAAGACCTTGAAGTAGTTTAAAGTTTTTAGAAGATTCTAGAGATGGTTTAGGTTCAAGATCTATAACCTTGGTTGTCTTAGGCTCATCGTCATCAAAATTTAATTTCTTAAATTCATCCTCAAGACTTTTCTTATTAACACTTTAATCAAAGTTTTCATGAATTGATTCTTCTACAGTTTGATTTGATTTGTTGAAGACTCTGTAGGCTCTACTGTGAGAAGAATATTCTTATGTCAGATTTAGGTTCAAACTTGTCTAGATTGACTTTATCATTTAGAATAAAACATTTACATACGAATACTCGGAAGTAACTGATGTTGGGTGTTTTACCCTTCCATAGTTCATATGGAGTTTTATTCAAATATTTTCTAATCAGAACTCGGTTCATCACATAACAGGCAATGTTTATAGCTTCACCCCAAAAATGATTTGCAGTGTTATACTCATTGAGCATTGTTCTACACATCTCCTACAGAGTTCTGTTCTTTCTTTCAACTACGTCAATTGTTGTGGTGTCCTAGGGCCTGATAGATGGTGAGTGTAACCTTGATTGTTACAAAATTCTTCATTTTTATTAACAAATTCACCACCTCTGTCACTCCTAATTATGTTGATTTTGTAACCTTTTTCATTTTCGCTCTCTTACATAATTTTATAAATGTTTCACATGCATCAGATTTATGAGCTAATAGAAATACCCATGTAAACCGAGTAAAGTCATCAACAATCACAAACACATATGATTTACCACCTAAGCTGTGGGTTTTGGTTTGTCCGAAAAGATCCATGTGAATCAGTTTGAGAGCTTTAGAGGTTAATTGATGCCTCTTGCTCTTAAATGATGATCTGGTGTGCTTGCCAAGTTGACATGGTTCACAAACCTTGTCATTTGAGTAAGTTCCTTTCGGAATTCCCGTGGCCAGATCATGTTTAACAATCTTAGATATGTTGTCATATTAATATGAGCTAATCTTCTATGCCATAGCCATGCATCATTACCAGAGATAGCACTTAAACATGTTACATTTTGTTTCTTCATGTCATTGAAGTTTGTGCAATACACATTCTTAATTCTAGATGCCATGAATGCAACAGTTTTATCAGCATGCTTGACAATACACCTATTTTCCTCAAATGAAATGTCATAACCCTTGTCACATAATTGACTTATGCTCAAGAGATTATGCTTCAGCCTTTTAACATAAAGTACATTAGATATGGATAGAGAATCGTTACCAGTAGTTCCAATGCCTTCAATATCACCTTTGCTATCGTCTCCGAAGGTGACCTTTCCTCATTTCTTCTTTTCAAGGCTCAGGAAGTTAGATCTATCTCCAGACATGTGCCTGGAACAGCTGCTGTCTAGATACCATACATCTTCATTTTTGCTTATCTACACAACATAAAATATTTTTGACTTTGATACCCATGCTTGTTTGGGTCCATGCATGTTAGCATCAATAAGAATAGATTTTTCAATCCATGCATATTTTCTTTTCTTTCTACGTAAGACATTGCATTTGAGTATTGTATGACCTTCCCTATGACATTTGTTGCATTTTGGTTTCTTGGTCAATACGGTGTCGTACTCTTTTTGTTTAGACCCATGAGTATAGCCTAGTCCAGTCTTGTTGAACGCACATTTTTGTGATCCTAACATCATATCAAATATCTTTTGATCATTTGTGGATTTAATCACTGTGCAGTGCAGGTCTTCCTTTTCTTTTCCAAGAGTTTCATTTTCATTTTTCAGTTTCCCAACAACTTTCTTAAGTTGTTCATTATCTAAAGATAGTCCGTCTAGCTCTTCTTGTTGGAACTCAATTTTCTCAAGAGTTTCTTCAAGACTATGCTTAAGTTTTTCATTCTTCCTAATCTCTTTACTAAGTTTTGACTTAAGCTCCTGAATATAAAATGATGAACTCATGCGATTTGTCAATAGGTTCAGTTCTATCTCTATGCTTGCCATTAAGCATAATGCAGCCGTGTGATCTGAATCCACTTCATCTTCGCTTGAGCTTGAATCATCCCATGTGGCTTTGAGAACTTTCTTGTCTTTTCTATAAGAGCCAGTGTTCTTCTTATATTTTATGGGACATTCACTCTTTATATGACCTGGTTTGTTACAATCGTAACATATTAACTCTACAGGTTTAGACTCGAGTTTCTTTCCTTTGTGAAACCTTGAGTAAGAGTTATTCTTACTCTTTCTCCTAAGTAACTTATTGAACTTTCTGGATAACATAGCCATGTCATTTTCTGAGTCTGAATCATTTTCAGAATCAGTTTTAGCATTGAGGGCAATTGATTTTTTTTGTTTCTCCTCAATCTTGACCGGACACATTGTCTCTTTTAGCTTCATTTCATGAACCATTAATGAACTACATAGTTCATCAAAAGTGTATTCAACCAGATTATTGGCTTCTTCTATGGCTGTGGCCTTGGGTTCCCATGCTCTGGGTAGACCTCTTAGAAATTTTCTAACAGTTTCTTCTTGGTCATAGATTTTTCCCAGGTTCTTTATCTCATTGATGTTTGTTGTAAATCGAGCAATAGCTTCAGCTATTGAATCAGTTTCCTTCATCCTATAGGTTTCATATTTTTCAACTAACAGTTGGAGCTTTGCCTCTTTAACTTGTAAAGTTCCTTCGTGGGTGACCTCTAACTTGTTTCAGATTTCCTTAGCGGTTTCACGCACACTAACTCTATTAAACTCTTCGACTGATAAACTACAAAACAAAATGTTTATAGCTTGGTTATTCAATAATTCTTTTTTCTTTTCTTTAGCATTCCATTCGTCTATATCCTTTGGGACAGTAGCACCATCAACTATTTTAGTAGGCATTGGACAGCCATGTGTCACAACATCCCACATCTCTAGATCTTGGGCTTTAAGGTAATACCTAATCTTAGTTTTCCAGTGTGAATAGTTTTCTCCCTTGAACAGTGGTGGTCGGTTGGTGGAGTTTCCTTCACCTGAGAGATAAGTGCGTCTTTCGTTTTGTCCAACCATACTCAATCAAAGATGGTTAGATGCTTTGATGGTTAACCTGCTCTGATACCAATTGTTGGCCCAGATATGTCCAAGAAAGGGGAGGGGGGGTGAATTGGACACTTAGCAGATTTTAACCTTTCTTTAAATTGTGCGGAATAATGAAAGCAGATTAAACACAATATAGCAATGAGATACAGTAAAATGTAAATGGGACAATGCAAGCAAGATTTATAGTGGTTCGACTGCGCTTACATCTGCTACCTAACATCCTCAGTTAGGATTTGTTCAAACTCAAATATGGACCTTCTTACGGGTGAAGATCAAACTGGAACACTTTCTCAGCTTACTGGTGTGAGAAGACCGCTTACAACTTTATGCAACACTTGCTTTGACTCAGTGACTTACCCGTCACTACAATATGATTACAGAATGAGATATGATTCCCTTTACTCAGAATCAAAGTGATACTTACAACGCTTTGGATTGAACCTTCTGTTGCCATAGATTCAACGAAATATGTATGATGAAGTTTATGTTGAAAACATGTTCAAATAGCTTTTGTCTTCGTTAATAGATTTTTAAAATAATGAAGAAGAAGATCGATCAACTCAGAAGACTTGAAGTTTTTCTTTCAAAAGATTATAAGATCAAGCACAAGTGAAAGAAGACTAACTTTCAAAAAGTGTTTTGGCTCAAACGAAAACTGTCAATACGTTTTGAATGAATATCAGTTTCGTATTTCATTAGTTCATTTTTCTGCTTTAAGGCAGCACACATATAAAGGAATAACAGAGGTGCAATGGACTTGGTAATTTTGGCGCTCTAAGTTATTTCAAATATAACGTTAACATTCTTTCCAGAAATGGATTGATTCAGCTTAATGCATATTACGACAATAGCACCTGAATCATCTGAAAAAGTTCTGAAAAGTTGTTGTACAATTCTAAAAATTTTTGAAAAGCATTCGTACGTTTCTGAAAAAGGTTAACAGAAATGGCAGTAATGTCAGAACAATAAAAATATATTTTCTGTACTTTTGTTCCTTTGATGGCGCTCATAGAACATCAGCGTCCTACTGAACAATGAAGTGAGGGCGCTACTAAGTAGTAAGCGTCCTGACTTGCTTTGACAATTAAACAACTTAAAGCATGAGGTCAACTTAAAATGCAAAACATATGAGGGCGCTACTCAAGAGTAAGCGTTTTGAATTATTAAAAAAAGTTTTAAAACAATGTTTAAGAGCGCTGACGGACGGTGAGCGTCTTGAAAGTTATTTAAGTTTATTCTAAAGATGAGGGCGCTCCTACACAAGTAGCGTCCTGATAATTCATTCAACTTATAACTTATCAGCGTCCTTAAAGATAGAAATCACTTAAAGATAAAAGAAAATCTTTCAATGAGCTGAAAGTAAATCAGTGTCCTCACATTCTCAAAGGTTGATAAGCGAAAGGTCACTACTAACAAGTAAGCGTTCTTGTTAATCAGATCAATTCAACCTTGAGCGTCCTAACTTATCAAGTCCAGGAGGGCGCTCCTAAAACATTAGCGTCCTGAAAGACTTTATAAAAGCGGTTTTTGATGTCTCGATTAAAACACGATAAAACATAAAGTAACCGGATTAAATACATGCAACCAATCGATTAAAACATGCAGGCATGCATATTGCGAAATCACATAGCATAGAAGGTCCTACAACCTTTCATAATCTAATCATCCAAAAAACATATTCAAACGATCATGGTCTTCAAGAAGATCTTTTAATACGTTCACCATACATCATTGAATCTTTGATACCTTCAAGTAAGATTAGATATGTCATATGTGTAGTAATATCATGAACATAATGTAGTTTTGTAATCATCAAAATCTTTCATAATATGGACATATTCTCGTAAGGGACTTGAGGATAATTGGTTCAACAATTTCTTGGATTTTAGTGCCCTTCATTTACATCTTTCAATCAAATCCAAAAGGAAGCAAAAAGATGAGGAACTTCACTTCTTTCAAATGCGCTCAACATTAACCACTATTGCTGAACATATCTTTTGTGAAGTTCAAATTGCGTTGTAAGTATTGTTACTTGATTCTTGGTGGGAGAATCAAATTCATTGAATTGTAATTTGATTTGTAAAGTGACGGGGAGTCACTATGTGTGAGCTGTTTAAGCTCAAGTGTAACTGTCTTTCTCACACTCGTGAAGTTGAGAAGTATAATGGTTTTCTCATACTCGTGAAATTGAAAAATTGTAACGGTTTTATCTTTAGCCGTGAAGAGGATTCTTTAGTGGAGTTTGGAAAATCCTAATCAGAGAGATTAAGTAGTGGACGTAGGCCAGGCCGAACCACTCTAAATACTTGTGTACTTTACTTCATTTTTGTTGCACTTTGATTTCTACTATTTAATTTGTGAAAGGTATAACCTGCAAATTTGTCTAATTCTCTCCCCTCTTAGATACTTATCTAGGTCAACTAGTAGTATCAGAGCAGGTAAACTATCAAAGATTTCTAACAATCTCTTTGAGCAAATGGCAAGAAATAACAAGGATTACCATCTTCAGTAAAGGGAACTTAATCAATCGTCCACCTCTCTTCAAGCGAGACAACTATCTTCATTGGAAGACTAGGATGAGGTTCTATTTAAGAACTCAAGATATTGAAATGTGGGATGTTATTGTCAATGGATATTTAGAACCCACTAAGACCATAGGAGAAGCAATTGTACCTAGAGAAATGGATGAGTGGAGTGTAAAGGAGAAAAAGAGGTACCTCGTAAATAACCAGGCTGTAAACATCTTATTTTGTATTTTGTCTGGTGAGGAATTTAATAGGGTTAGTGCTTGTGAGATAGCCAAAGAGATTTGGCAAAAACTAGAGGTAACCCATGAGGGAACACTACAAGTGAAAAAGGCAAAATGCCAAATCCTTGTAGAAAAATATGAGTCATTCAAAATGGATGAGCCATTAGGAGATGCTCTAGGAAGATTCACAAGAATCATCAATGAGCTAAAGACCTCAGGAAAGGTATATGAACCTGATGAGATGTCTAGGAAATTACTTAAAGGTCTTCCCAAGTCATGGGAACCCAAAGTGACAACAATCATTTAGTCCAAAAATCTGGACATTTATAACTTTGATGAACTATGTGGTTCACTCATGGTTTATGAGCTTACATTAAAAGATGACATTGTTCCACCCAAAGTGGAAGAAAAAGGCAAGAAGGACTTGGCCTTGAATGTCACAACCGAGACCACCTCATCATAAAAAAATAAGGGAATCGATGAGGAAGTTTCTATGATTTCTAGGAGGTTGAGTCATTTAATAAAAAAGAAGGGAAAATCTAGCTCAAGCTCAAAATTTCATAAGGGAAAGAAATTTGGAGCCAAACCGAGTGAATTGATATGTTTTGGGTATAATAAACCTGGACATGTCAAGAGTGATTGTCCTAGCAAATACAAGAAAAGATACAACTCAAAGAAGAAAGACAAGAAAGTGTTTAAAGCTACTTGGGATGATTCAAGCTCAAATGAAAGTGATTCGAATTCCAACGACAACAAAGCTGTCATTTGTTTTATGGAAAATGCTAAGGTTGACACAATTGGAGATACTTGGTATCTTGATAGTTGATGTTCAAGGCACATGATAGGAGACAAGTCAAAGTTCTTGTGCTTGGAGAATAAGAAATGAGGCTATGTGACTTTCGTTGACAATAGCAAAGGAAAGATTGTCGGCATTGGCACCATTGGTAACAAATCTCTTTCCAATTTGTCATGTACTTTATGTTAAGGGCCTTAAATATAACCTCTTGAGTATAAGTCAATTATGTGACAAGGGTTATGGAATATCTTTTGAAGCAAATAGATGCATTGTTAGGAATCCAAATGATTCTATTGCATTCATCACATCTATATATAAGAATGTGTATAACACAAATCTTGATGATATTGGTGAACAAAATGTTTTTTGTTTGAATGCTATGACTTGTGTTGATGCATGGCTTTGTCATAGGAGATTGGCTCATTTTAGCATGGATAACATATCTAGACTAGCCAAGAATGAGCTTCCAAAGGGCATTCCAAAAGGAGTGTACCTAAAAGAAAATATGTGTAAACCATGTCAATTAAGCAAGCATACCAATGTTATCTCAAGAGGAACCCCATGAAAGAATATTTTGATGATTCCATATCACTCAATCTTATGATCTAATGATGTTGTTGAAGTGTTTCAGCAAATCAATTTCAAGAGAGTTAAGTTTCAATCAGTCAAGTTCATGCCAAATCAAGTAATCAATAACAAGGTTAAAAAGTGTTAAATATTAGATTGTCGAACCTTACTCAAAACCTCTTTTCAACAAAACAATATTTACTCTCAAAGTTTTTGGATTTTGAAGAAAATTGATTTCAGTCGATTTCACTCAAAGGTTTTTCAATTGTTTTCTGAACCATTTGGACAATTTTCTGAACGTTTGATTTGATCCAAAAAGCTTAAGTATTGATTTGATTAATCGTGTTTTTGAAAAATCAAATTTCAAAAAAAAAATATTTTCAGTGTCATTTAGGACACTGATGGTCAATCAAGACGCTAATGAAGTGACTAGTCACTTAATATCTAGCCAACACTATAGGGCGCTGATGATTTTTGAGTTCAAAAGTTTACCTTTCACGTCAGGACACTGATCGAGTATGAGCGCCCTCACTGAATGAACCTGAAAACCAACTGTTGCACGTCAGGACGTTAATTGTGCATTAGCGCCCTCATCTAAAAACTCAAGTTTCTAGCATTACGCTCATCAGGACGCTAACAGACCATTAGCGCCTTCCCAGAGCAAGTCAGTGAAAATCAAATTTTCAGAACAATGTGTTTCAGGACGCTTACATTCTATTAGGACACTGATAGAACATTGTTAGAAAAACTGAAAAAGAAACTGTCACCTGTCAACTGAATTTTCAGTCTCATGATTAGAGGATCTTTGACTATTTCTATTCTGATGCAAACTGAATTTAACCATAACACTTTCACAGAAACTAAACTTATCATTTTTATGAAAGAATTAATCCGTTTGACACAACGTTCTAATTCATCTTTGCAAATACTTTTCAAATTTCAAAGGTTGCAGATTTGGCGCAAACGTTTCTATAAGTATCTAATTCAAGTTGAATTGCAACAACCTTTCAGAAAATCTCTGACGCTAAAACTTTTGAAAGTTAGTCAATTTCAACTTTGCAAAAATACTATTTTTGATAAACGATTTCTTTCAACAAGTGATTTTTCGTTTTGTGCTTATCTTATATTTTGTCTTCGTAAAAAATCGGTGAAAGAAAGGATACTGATTTTACTCGAATTTTCAGCTACATTCAAATTCATATCTTATTACTGAAAAGAAGTTTTTTTCGAGTGAAAGGGTTGTGAGATTCAGTGTATTAAATTGTCATCTTTTATCTTAATCGAGTTGTAACTGCAATTGTAAAAGTTGCAAGAAGTTATCCTTGTAAGATATGATAGTCAGTTGTTGTTCATATCCGTGAGTTTAAGTATAGGTAGTCTTGCACCTGTAAGCCAAAAATGTAGGTAGTTTTGCACTTGTGAAGCCAAGAGTGTAGGTAGGTCTCACACCTATAAGCTGAGAGTTGTAAGGTAGTTCTCACACCCATGAAGCTTAGAAGATTGTAACAGTTTGGACCTCACCCGTAAGAGGATTGTTTAGTGAAGTTGGAAATCCTAATTAAGGAGCTTAGGTAATGGAGGTAGGCATATCGCTGAACCACTATAAATCATTTGTGCAATATTTATTTTCCGCACTGTCTACTTGCCGTTTCACTGCATATTTTACTTGAAGTTTTAACTGACTATAATGTCCAATTCACCCCCCTCTAAGACATTATTGGGCCAACAAGTGGTATCAAAGCAGTGTTATCATCAAAGGAACTTCACACTTTCTTTGATAGTAATGGCAAGGATTGCACGAAGTCAAGTTCTAGAAATAGGACAAGTTTTGAATAGACCACCATTGTTTAGAAAAGAATGTTTTGAGGAATGGATTAAAGTGATGAAAATCTTTCTCACATCTTAAAACGTAGGTCTATGGGAAATGTTTGTAAATGTAACATCACTCCCAACAAACCAATAAAGTCTTGAACAGATGATGAAAAACTTAGGTGCAACTTAAACTCTCAAGTTATGTATGCAATATTTTGTAGTCTACTCAACGAGGAGTTGGAGAAAGTTAGCCATCTTGAAACAACTAAGGAAATCTGGGAAACTCTTAAAGAAATCCATGGGAAAAAGACAAGAAATTTAGATGAGAAACTCAAGGAACTTGAAAAGTTGTTTGATGACTTTGAAATCCTTGAAGAAGAGTCTCTAGATGTAGCCTCAAATAGGTATCAGTCCATCCTTGATGGCATGAAACAATTGGGTCAAGATATACCTACAGGCATAGCCATAGTTTGCTTCAGTGATAAACTTCCAAGATCATGGAACGACAAATTGGGTACTGTAGCTGAAACCTTCAATCCATGGGAAGTCATTGAAAGAGTTTTGTGACTTATTAAAGTCCATAGAAGAAAGAGATGAGACTAGAAGTCAAATTAGAGCATTAGAAGATGCACTTACTCACTTCACATTTCAAGAAAATGAGTCAGTCCATAATGAGTTGCAAAGATTTCAACCTATCTCAAATTAACTTAAAAACTTTGGAAAAAATATTTTTCATTCTATTCTAGTCAAATACTTTCTTGATAGCTTTCCAGAAAAGTGGAAGTACAAAATCCAGTTTTTAGAAGAATTTTCAAATCCCTTTGAAATTAGTTTTAGAAAAATGAGTTATATATTCAGTGGATTAGAAACCTCATTTGAAATGGAAGATGAATTGGCAAACTTGCCAAATTGAAATGAAGTGAAATTGGCAGCATCAAAATGTCAATAAATCAGCAAGATGAAGAAGAATCTTCAGCATCTTCAAACATAGTAAAAACAGTGAATCCAACTGAAGATGAAAGAGTTCATGTTGAAGTTTCAACAAGAAGAACAACGTGGAAAGTCAATTTCAAAAAGTATCTCAGTTGCTTCAACATAAGGAATCAAATTGCTCAAGTCGAAGACTTTACAGTACCTTGAGATGAATCCTTAAGGTATACTTCAATTTACTGTTTACAGATTACTACCATTCTATTTGCAATATCATATTTTTCAATAATCATTGAAATTGATCAATGTGTCAGTTCTTTATCAAAATGACTTTGAAATATTGAATACTTGAATGCATGATTGATAAGAAATGATATGATGATCTATGCAAATTCTGATATTCTAATGATCTATTTCAAAGAATGAAATCACTATTAATGTGTATCTATTTAAAATGTCGAAACAAATTCAAATTTGAAAATTGTGAAATAGTCGTTAAAATTCAATGATCAGTGTAAAGGAGGATGTTGGAGATGCTAATACAACAATAAACAAGAAGTTATGCTAATACAACAATAAACAAGAAGTTTCACTTAGGGTCATTAGGACGCTCATCGTCTATAAGGAAGCTTGTGCGCGACTGTCTGCGTTAAGTATAATAGTCCATTTGGATGCTAATAGCTCTTTAGGGCATTAATCGAATCATTAAGCAGTGTCTAGTTCATGCACATCAGGACGCTTATGAAGCTTGACGACGAGACATAACAAAAGCCTATAAATTGCAGAAGTTTCGTCGTTCTCTCATTTGAGCTTGCCCTAGGACGCTACTGCTAGAAAAAAGAAAAGCTAGTGCTGGAACTCTGCAATTTCTGCCCTCAATCGATTTCACCAAGTCTTTTTCTTCAATTTAGAAGGTAAAATTTCATTCTCCCATCAAATTCTTGTATAGGAAACCCTAGAAAACCTATTTTCGTTAGAAATCCAGTTCAAACAAATGGCACCAAGGGCTTAGAAACTACCTACTCACTCTACTCGTAAGAGAGCATCATCACTTTCTCCTTCTCCATCCAGGAGAGTGAGAACCAGAAGATAGGGGAACCAACCAGAACCTAGGTGGCGTTTGGTAAATCTAATTCTAAGCTCTAATCCTCTTAAAGTCCAAATAAAGTAGAGGTTGGTGAAATTTAGCTTGTTTGGCAACTATTAACTAACCTCTAAAAGAATTAGATGTTAACAAGAATTAGAGCTTTAACCTCTACTAAAATAAGCCCATTTTTTTTACTTTTTCAATTAAAGGTTTTTCCTCTGATGCGGGTAGAGGAAAGTTTTTCCAAAAAGCCCAAAAAGACCCATCTTTTTCCATTGTATCTGGTTAAACGCATAATGTATCCCATCTTTTCAATTGTTTCTGGTTAACGCACAATCCTCGTCGTGTCTTCTTAATCAAAACTTCCATAGCTTTTGGTCCTTGTTCTGAAGGTCCCAACTTCTTATTCTCCTTCGTTCAAGGGGCATCTCACCACTGCAAGAAGAGGCGTTAATGGCTATGCAAATGGGTTTATTCCTCTTTTCCTTGAGTTCAAACCTCTTTGGCAAAAATGAGTTTCAGGTATTCTGAGTTCAAGGTCGCTGCGATGCACAGTTGGATCATCGCTGACCGGAGTGCTCGAAAGCTCAACCAGAGAGAAAGCTCGACAAGGTCGCCCCATGAAATCGTCAAACTTCTCTTCGGCTTGATCCTTAGATTCAAATTGGGTCATATTTGTAACGACTCGCTTTCGCATATGATGTAGTGATGAAGTAAAATGCCCGACTCTAGGTCTTGTGTGTGTATTTGATGTGTATTATACTCGTATTTTGCGTGTTTTGTATAAGTATTTGACGTTTTTGCATGATAATTAATTATTGGTACGTTAAATGGACTTAGGGATATTAAATATGAGTCCGGAACGCATCTTTACATAGAAATCAACTAGCTATACGTGAAATTTCGATGTGTATTGAGCGCGTAGTAACGAAATGAAAAATGAGTGTTTTGGGCAAAGGATTAGTGCGCTCATGCGCTGAATGAGGACGCTGATCACGTTTTTTGGGCATTTTTTTAGTGAAAAATGGCAAAAGATCGGTATTTTAAAAGGGAAAAAGTTGCTACTATCCCCATTTGAGTTTGGGCGGTTTGTGCATGTTTTGAAACACATGTCACACCCATTTGCAGCCACTTAGAACTAGTTTGAACACATTTTAGACTTATTGGCTTGCTGGCAAGATCAAATAAACTTGCTGAATTGTGAGAATTGGAGAGCAATTCAAAGAGAAAACGTTGAGGAAGAAAAGAGAAAAGAAGAAGATTGAGCTTCAAGCTTCAAAATCCAAGGTAAGAATGGGTTGTTTTAAGCTTAAACTTTCATTAATGGATTCCTCTCTTCATCTTGTACAACATATATAACATGCAAGAGTTTTCTTTGGCTAGATTTGAATCTGGACAATGGAGATTTTGGGCTGGAAATTGAAGGAATTTGCTGGCCAAACTCATGGGTGAATAATTCCTTGTTAATTGGTGGGTAGTTTGATGTTAAATTTACTGATTTTACAAGGCTGAAATGGTGTTGCAAAACCTTGCTGGGTGAGGGTTTTAGGAACCCATTTTCAGTGTTAAATTATGGTATTTTCATGTGTTTAATGGATGGAAATTTATCTTGAACAATTGGTGATGTGAATTACAGAGGATTGAGATACAAAATTTGTAAAATTCTGAGTTTGGTGAAGTGGACAAGGTTACTACTTGTGCTGGAAATATGAGAATTGGATAAATCATTAGTAAGTTGTTCAATGATGTATTTTGATCAGTTTGATGAGTAATTGACTGAAATTAGGTGCTGGAATTGTTGTGTTAGTAATTGCAATGTTTAAATTGCATAGAGTTGATTATGAATTGAATAATGGTATGTGAACAAAAATTGAGGTGTTGGTAATTTGGCTACGTATTGTGGACTTAGGCTAAAAATTTGTATCGTGAGTATTTCTCACCTTAATTCTCCATTTATAGCATTGTATTTATATAAAGTTGAATTATTGAATGATATGCATTTATTATATATATGTGCATTGTATTTATAATCATGAGCACGGATTTATGCATTGGTATTTCCATGGGTATTTTTGATTAAATATCTTAGCATTGTTGTCTTTCTATTTACTTGTTCTTCGGAGAAATGTGCTGCCGGAGTACTTGGATTGGTACTCCGTGGAAAGGACTTTCCGAATCACTGAGGAATGTAAGGGTAGAAGGATTAGTATAGGATAACATGCTAGTCTGAACCCATAACGCGATGGGGGAAGTGTATGCAATATTATTCTGTGGTGACCTCATGGAGGCGTTGGCATAATTTCATGAAAATGATGCATAAATGATATGTTTAGTTTGAAGTCATGTATATTACAATTCTTCTTTGATGCATTGGATTTATGACTGAGCTTTCCATTATCGTACATGTTTTATATAAATGCATATGTGAAGATTTATTGTGAAAATTATTCATTGAACTAGTTGAGCTCACCCCACTCCCTTTTTATTACAGGTATAGATCACAGGGGCAAAGGCAAGGCTCCAGATAGTTGATTGAGCTTGTCTAGTGTTATCTGAGTATGAAGTTTGTACTAGGAGCTGGTTTATACTTTATTTTTGGTATACTATATATAATGCCAAACAATGTTAAATGATTAGTGAGATGTATAAATGATAGGATACACGAGAGTGATACATGCTGATGTATCTTTTGGGAGACTTCATTTTATAAGTCTTGTGAGAACAAAAAATGGATGGTATTTTGTATTCATATCTATTGATGGATTATATACGAATGATGATGATAGTTTGTTATGTACTTTCTGCGTAGAGGCTTATCAGTGCCTCAAATTTTGTCGAATTGTGGCATTATCTGGGGTACTGTGTCAGTGGTAACGTCACCCAAAAAAGGGTCTTAACAATATTCATGATTTCATCCAATTGGAAGCCACAATTCCCATCATGATGGCAGTGATGGGGATTCATTTGAGGTTGTCCACGACGGAACAACCAAAAATGGGCGAAGATGGGAAGGATACTATTTTATAAATATATGTAATTTCATTTAATTTCTTCATGGGTTAATTTTAATTACTTTTTTCTTAAATTTTGATTTTAATTACATCTACTTGCATTTTCTAAATAACTAATTGCACCTTTTATTTGTTTATATAATGGGTTGTGAATTAAGAAGTAGTTTTAATTATTATTTTTAATTAAGTAGTTTTAATTATATATATTTTTCCTGAGAAACAAGTGGTGTTTTGGATAATTCATCGTATTCTGTCTTTTTAACATTTATTTTGTTTAAGCAAACTTATTTGTAGCAATGATTAATTTAAAAATAAAATTAATTTTTGAATAAAATGATAAATATAATTTTATTAAATCAATTTTACAATATTTGAATTAATTCTTTTATTCAAATAATTACCATGTGTAAATAATTATTATTTTTAGAGTTGAATTCAATATAAATCTTATTACTAATATGATTAGACAAATAAATACATTTGTTTTTGTAAAAGCCACCAACTGCCCTTCCATTAACGAGATAAAATGTTGGTTAACAAACAACCTACCTTTAAAATAAAACGAAAAGGGCAGGTTGAAGTACTCCTTGCCAAACGCAATGTTTTAAATACGTTATAATTAAATAAGCTCTAATTCTAATAGAGCTAAAAGAATAAGAGCTAAATTTTTAGATGTAAAGTTACCAAACGGCCCCTAGGGTTCCAACCCCTGGGGTATTGATGTAACGATTCTCACCCTATTTTATTTTGATGATTAAAAATAACATACTTATGATCATTAATCTCTTTGACATAACTGTTTCAGTGTTACCTAGCTATATTAGATGGATTCAACTATATTGTCAAAGCATGTGGAAAGAACATCATTGCATGAAGATTCAAGAGCTTAATGTTTGTAATTCTTATTTAGAATCTTAGCGCTATAGAGTAGCCATTACATGTTCCAACCACAATATATTTTGCATCTTTTTGAAAAATTATGCTTACAATTTATCATACTCATGCATATGCACTATTATATTATTGGTCATGTATGCACACACATTAGTATAATAATTATGCAATCACATAGTTAAAATTTTTTGTCATGCATATTTTTTTCAGTGATTAACATGCATTCATTTTACCAACTTTGCCTGATTTAATCGTTTTACGTGTATTGTATTGAATGTCTCAATCGTATGCTTAGTCGATTGATTTACACGTATTTAACTTTGTTAATTATACTTCAATCTTGTCAAAAAAAAAAAAAAAATTAAGTTAGTCTATGTGTTGGACAAAGTCCAAAACTCATTATGATGGAAAATTCGGGTTTATATCACTTTACAGTGAAAGAACGCGCTTCTCTCTTAAGGAATGCGCTCCTGTACATTTTTCTGAGACTCAGATTTTTTTTATCAAAGTTTAAAGGACGCGCTCCTATGGTTTTTCCCGAGAGTCAGATTTTTCAGATCAGGAAAAAAGGAACGCACTCCTTTCAATAGGAACGTGCTCCTATTGTCAAGGAAAAAGTAAGAAATTTTATAGAGTCAGTGGTTCTTAATAAAGGACCTTGCTCCTATGCTCAACGAACACATTAAGGAATGCACTCCTTATATAAGGAATGCGCTTCTTGATTGGAGGAAAATCTAAAAAGTTTTAGATTTTTAAGCAGAAACGCGCTCCTTCCTTGAGGAACGCATTCCTGTGCCTCAGTGTGGTAATTTTCTATAAACACCACACTTGCTCATTTGAAGAGCAACTTTTGCAAAAATACTTGAACTTGTGCCATTTTTCATCTTAGCATTCTTATAAGTTCTTGAGTGATTTTAAATATCTTTCTAAGCAAAATATCACCTACATTTGGCTATTTGATTCATACTTCTGTATAGTTCACCAAATCTTTCAAAATCTTTGAGAAACTTGTGTTTCTCTTGAGCAAGTAATCAAGACGTTTTTGAGTGTTCTCTACACATTGTTGATTCATGATCATCTTTGAACGTAATATCTCTCAACCATCATCACACTTGAAGAATCATTTAGCTTCAACCTTACCCAAGTGGGGTAAAATCTCTCTAACTCGATTCTTGGGATTTTGTTTGAGTAAATCAGTTTTGCGCATGAGTTTATATCTTGAAAACTGATTTCATTTTGAATAGTTTTTGTGAAACCCTTTTTTATCTTCATATCATTGTATCTTTGTTTAGTGGTTTCATAAATATTATGTGGTATCGATTCATGTGCTAAACTTATAATATATTGAATCGATTTCATAGATCATCACTTGAGTTAGTTGATTCTTGATCTTAATCATTTATACATTTAGAATCATCAAGTTTTGATCATCATTGCATTTATCATTGTTATAATCAATATTTGAACACTTATTGTTGGCCTAGGTAGTTCATTACTTAGCACGCTCCTAAGGGTTTTGATACTAACAACCAATATATTGTTTGGTGCTAACATTTCAATCAAGTATATATTTAAGCACCTAAAGAAAGCAAAAAGTAGAAGAACAATTCAATTGATGACATCAAAATCACATCACACGGTCGAAGTTCATGACTGCTCGACTTAGCAACAAAAGATCTGCAAGTCCAAATAAAGTGATGAATTATGAGAAGAACAAATAAAGAATGTAATATAACTTTCCTTATTCTTTATTGATCAAACGTTTTCCAAAACCACGCACAACCAAATCACGCATAAATTTCTTGCATGTGTTGATCGATATATTTGAAAGGCTTTTCAAATGATGTAAATTCTCAATTATTTTAAGTGTTTGATTTAATAGAATTTTTAATTCATTTAATCGAGTTTTGAAAGTTTAAGTTAATTTAAAAAATCAGTTTTTAAGTGTTCGATTAGGACATTAATGTCTTAGCAGCGCCCTCCTGGACTTGGTAAGTCATGACGCTGATAGAGTTCATGGTTGAAATGCACTTATTCATCAAGACGCTCACTTCGCAAGTAGGGACCTCATTTAAGTTAACCTGTGAACTTGTCAGGACGTTGATTTAGTATAAGCTCGCCGACTGTTTTCTGAGTTCTAAATGTTTTAATCTTTAAGTACGCTAATAGTTATAAGTTGGAAAACTATCAGGACGCTTCCTAATCAGGAGCGCCCTCACTTAAAAACCAACTTAGTAACTCTCAGGACGCTGATGATACTTTAGCACGCTAACTATTTTTATGAGTTAAAATATCAGGACGCTCATCGTTTTGTAGCGCCCTTATGTTTTTCAGTTGTTTTAAATTATTTTTAAAATATCAGGACCCTTACTCGTTAGTAGCGCCCTCCTAACTTTAAATATTTTAAAAACAAGGTAGGACGCTAATTGTGGATTAGCGCCCTCATGAAGTTTAGTTGTTCTAATCACCAAATAAGTTAGGACGCTTACGATTAAGTAGTGCCCTCACTTTACAGTTTAGCAGGACGTTTCTGGTCCATGAGCGCCCTCAAAGAACAAAACGACAAAGTTGGCGTTTATGCGCCCGGACGCTGATTAACTAATCAGGACGTTAATCCAACACTGTCACAAAACTGACACTTACACTTTTTCAGAACTTTTTATGCACAAAAACCTTTTCAGATTTGTCAGAGATTTCCTCTGATACACGAAATCACGATTCTTGAAATCTTCCTTATTCGTGTTGTCTAAAACAAACCAAAATATTCGTGAAAATTGCAGTTGCCATTTTCGTGAAAGGTTCTAGCTGTTGTGAGTAAACGATCATTTTGAAATTAAAATTCAAATGACCAACAACTTCATTCCTACTGAGTCTATATATACCAACACTTAGGCTAAAACCAAGTATCAACCGAAAAATTTACTAAGCAAATACTTTTGAAAGTTAGTCGAATTTTAAATTTGATTTCGGAGCTTAAACTGTTTTAATTTTCAAAGTGTTTTCTTTGAAACCTATCTTATTCAAAAGATTTTCATACTGAGCTTAATCTCTATCTTTCTTTGAAAATATATTTGAAGGATATTGAATTGTTTTCTACTCAAATTCTTAGCATTGTTTTCTTCATATATCAATCTTGCTGAACAAGAAATTTGAGAGATAGTTTATAGAATACAGTTCTACTTCACACATGTTTTTATCCATTTGAAAAACCCTTTGTATTTGTATAAGTTTCTGACTGTCTGCAAATGTTTAAATTTGTTTTTTAAACTTGTCCTACTCACTCCTAGTGTAACGGCTAGTAACCGATCTTCATCTATATAAACACTCGTTCTAGCCATCTCTCAAGAAGAGAAGGAGTCAACACAAGAGGAAAAAGAGATATGAACTAAATTAATCAAGTTTTCCAAATTCTCTTAAGTCTTTACACTTGTTTTCCTTTGATTTCAAATTCAATGTTTGTTCAAGCAAAAGAGTTTCTAAAGATGCATTTCACAACTATTTTTCAAGAAGCATCATACAAGCTTTTAAAAAATGCACTTGAGCAATACTGATACATTGAAAGGTAAAAGGACTGTAAGTGTACTCCTCTCAGCATTACGTGCTTAATTCTACATATCTTTGTAATGCAATGTATGAGCTGAATTGTAAGTGTTCTACTCAGTTAGAACCATCATTGTTATTCTATAATTATGAGTTGGTGTGTTTCAGGATTGAAACAACCAAGTCAAGTAAATTTAGTTCGCTTGATGATTCCAAGGTTGGAATCATACGAAGGTGCATCCCCCACTTTGAAGTAGGAACATGGGTTGTTCCTTAGCCCACAAAAAGGATCACGGTTCTTTCTTAGCCCGTAAAAGAAACATGGGTTTTTCCTCAATCTGAAAAAAGGAAAGGATAGGTTTGCCTTGAACCTGTAAATGGGCATTTGTAACGGTTTGGATCTCACAAGTAAGAGAATCAATTAATGGATTCAGAAAATCCTAATCGGGAGATTAGGTAGTGGATGTAGGTGTGCCAAACCACTATAAATCATTTGTCTGTTTCCTACATTTTTCTCCATAGCATTTTTTTTAAGGATGATCATCTATTTCTTATGTATCCAACTAATACGTTGGAAAAGTTTTATTTTGACCATTATACGCAATTCACCCCCCTCTTGGGTATATCCAACTTGTGGTATCAGAGTGGTTACTCTTAGTTTTAGGTCTAATCACCTAGAGTCAAGATCCAATGGTGAAATCTTGTAAGATCCAACTTGGGTATTTAGTCATTCATGTCATAGGATAGAAAACCTTAGGATTCAAATCGTTGTTCTGACTTAACCACCTAGAAAATCAAATCTTCCATATTATAGAAAGTTTAACCATTATTTAAGTCCACTTAAAAACATTTAAAATTGATACATAGTTATCCTTCCGATTTAGAAATTAAAATATTCCTTAAGACGTCTTTAGGAAGTCTCTTACGTTTCTTCTTCACTTGCACCAGTTGTAGTGAGTGCCTAAAACTTTTCATTTTCATCTCCTTCGTCTCACCTAAAAACCCTAAGTCTCCAATGGCAACCAAAACCCTAGCATCAAAGAAAAGAACTAGAAAAGAACCACCTTCTTCCTCTAGTGGCTTCTCCTTGTCATCTTCCTCGGGTGAATCTATAGAGGAGGTATCCAAGAAAGTCTTTCCCAAGGTAAAACGTACCCCTCCGCCAAATGTTTTCAAAGTCTCTTCGTCTTTCACCGACGAACCTCAGCCTCCCACTACTACCTCTGAAGCATCTTCTTTTGAAAATATATTTGCCAAGTTAAATGATTATATTTTTTCGAGTTTCCAAGCCATCCTAGACATGCTAAGCGAGCATGAAAATAGGTTGAAGGAACTTGAGAAGATTGGAAAGCATTAGAAGGACCTGATGATGATACTTCTCAAGAAGGTTGACAAATCTCAAGCTGAGTTAGGTCAAGATATTAGACAATACACGGTGTATGCAATGAGCCAGATGAAGCGACTCGGCCTTGTTCTTGCATACATCGAGGGAAAAGGAGCATGCATCGCTGAATGGCCGCGTCTGCCGAGGTTTGCTTGACCCATGGCATCGATGGGAAGACCTCGTCCTCACGTTGACGATGCATCTGCTGCTTCGGATGCTCCACACCAACCTTGATGATGTATGCCTATTGTCTGTCTGCCTGTTGTCTATCTGCCATGTTATCTGTCAAAATTTTTGTTGTTTAAAGCAATTTTTTTTGTTATTTTTGTTAAAAAGCCATGCAAACTTTACTACAACTTATTTAATCTGAAAAGTTCAAAGTGTAATAATATTCATGATTTATTTGCGTACAGTTCGATATATGTGTGTGAATGTCATGATTAGCTCTCTGTTTTGTTCATATGCTTAGATCTGCTCATTTCATTGATTGATTGAACATACATTGACATATTACTTTTGCTCTGCACAATAGCTTTAATCTTATACTTGGATTCATGACTGTGAAACCACTTTACATTAAAATATCATTGTATTGCATAATTGAATTTGCTTATATGATTCTGAAATCATAATTCTCTTTTGTCTTGGATAAGTATAAAAAATTAAATGATCTTTAGTTATTCACTCTCAAGCCTTATAATTGCCATGAAATCTACATCTATGAACGATCACTTCACTCGAACGATTCGATCAAGCTTCAAGTCTATATCTCTCGATCAACGTTCAAGTCATTCAACTTCACACAAAGCTCTTATTGAAGATCTCATAATGAAGAGTTGGATTTAACGATTATGAGAAATGAGAAATACACAAAGTATTTAAGGTATATATTTCTCTAATCGTTATTACTCAAAATGTTCTTCAAAACCATGCATAAATCATCTGCATATCTTTTTCAAATCTGCATGTTTTGATCATACATTTTACGGTAATTCAAATGATTTCATTTTATATATTTATGTTGAAATATACCGAGCTTTTATTCACATTTATCAAATATTTAATCGCAAGTCAAAATTGTTTTTCAAGAATCTTTCAGGATGCTAATGATTTAGTAGTGCTCTCTTGAACTTGTTAAGTCATGACGTTGATGCCTCATTAGGACACTGATAACGTTCTAGGTTGAATGGAACTGATTTATTAGGAAGCTTACTTGTATAGTAGAGACCTCCTTTATTAGTCAACCTCTGAAGTTGTCAGGAAGTCGACTCAGCATCAACTCACTGAAAGATGTCTTAAGTTCTTCAAAGAATGTATCTTTGAGGACGCTGATAGTCATAAGTTGAATAATCTATTAAGACGCTACCTGGATAGGAGCGCCCTCACCTTTCGGGAATCAACTTAGTACCTTTTAGGACGTTGATTGTCCTTCAACGTGTTTGTGTTTGGTTTCAAATATTCTTAACTAGTAGGACGCATACATTGTTGTAGCGCCCTCATATAATGTCTTATGTTTTAAACTTGTAGCACGCTTACTCGGATAGTAGCGCCCTCATACATTGAATTGTTTTAAAACTAGGATGTTAACTGTGCATTAGCGCCATCAGGTTTAAGTTGTTTAAGTGTCAAAATAAGTCAGAACGCTTACGAGTTAGTAGCGCCCTCTCTTAAGTGTTCAGCAGGATGCTTATATGTAATGAGCGCCCTCAAGGAATAAAACGACATTGTTGATATTATGCGGTAGGACACTGATCACGGAATTAGGACGCTAATTCAACAACCGTCACTGTTCGAATAAGTACACTACATCAGTGTACTTTTTCTGAACGGACCTTTGCACAGAGTCCTTTTCAGACCTATCAGAGATCGTCTCTGATACATGAAATAAGTTTTTCTAAAACTTTCCTTTTTCATGAAATCTGAAAAGAACCAGAATGTTAGTGAAAATTGCAGTTGCCATTTTCATATAGCATTCTAGCCATTGTGTGTAAACGTTCATATTATTTGAACTTCAAATGTCGAACGGCTATGTCCCACTAAGTCTATAAATATCAATACTTAGGATCAAACAACTTGCCAATCTATGTGTATTGTGCCAATATTTTTTGAAAGTTAGTCTATGTCAAAATGTTTTTCATTATCTAAACTTTCAAAGTATTTTTCACTGATACCTTTACGTATTCAAATGATTTTCATACTGAGCTTATTTTTCATTCTATCTTTGAAAATCTATTTGATCTGGTATCAACTTAAATTCTCAGCACCGATTCATACTTGGTATCATTCTTGCTGAAGATAGAATTTGAGAAATAGTTCATGATATACAGTTGTACTTGATTTCATATCTTAAGTACTATGTCGAACTATATCAGTAGTTGCGTTAACTATTGATCATAGAACCAAAAGTTTTCAAAGTTATATTTTATATCTATTTCGAAAATTATTTGTGTCTATGATTTTGCATGAGTCCTTCGTTTTTCTAAATCAATGTTTATTTGGTATCATATTATTTTCGAAGAAGCACTGATTTTCATATCATATCATTCATGCTTTTCGAAACTACACTAAAGCAATACCAAACATTGAAAGGTAAAGGACTGTAGGTGCATTTTATCCTAGCATTACCTATTTCATAATTCATATCTTTGTAATGCTATGTACTGAGCTTAATTGTAAAGTGTTCTACTACGTTAGAACTAATCAACATTATTGTGTTGTAATGTTGGTGTGTTTCTGGACTGAAACAACCAGGACAAGTGAATGTAGTTCACTTAATGATTTCAGGATTGAAATCATGTTAAGGTTATCTCTGAACCTGTAAAAGAGAAAAAAGTTCATCCTCACCTACAAGTAGGAAACCGGTTCATCCTAATCCCGTAAAAGGATAGGTGCGTCCTTAACCAGTAAAAGGATAGGTTATCTCTTAACCTGTAAAAGAGAAACGGTTGTTCCTCATCCCTTAAAAAGATCACAGTTCTTCCTTATCCCGTAAAAGGAAAACGGTTCCTCCTATCCCGTAAAAGGAACATGGGTTTCTCCTCATCTCGAAAACAAGAAATTTGGTTCATCCTTAGCCCATGAAAGGATAGTTTGCCTTTAACCTGAAAAAGGGCAGTTGTAACGGTTTGGTTCTCACCTGTAAGAGAATCGGTTAGTAGATTGAGAAAATCCTAATCGGGATATTAGGTAGTGGACGTAGGCTCGGCCGAACCACTACAAATCGGGGTATCTCACGTTTGCAATTTAGTCTGTGTTCTAGTTTTGCATCCAATTCTAATACACTTATGTATATCACTAAGTTATTGGAAGAGATATTTAAAATTGAACATCTCACCCAATTCACCCCCCATTTTGGTGGACCAACATGGACACTTAGACAATTTAAAAATAATTACAATCGCAAAATTAAAGTGCGGAAATTAAACAAATGTGCACAGTCGATTTATAATGGTTCGGCTACTTGCCTACGTCCACTACCTAACCTCCTCAGTTAGGATTTTGAACCTTATCACTAAGGGATTATCTTACGGGTAAGAATCAAACCGTTACACCTTTTCTCAACTTGAAGGTGTGAGAACAACCGTTACACTGCTCAACTTACGGGTGTGAGGCAAACCAAAGCTTTTTCAACTTGCAGGTGTGAGAACTACTGTTTCTCAACTTACGGGTGTGAGAAGACCGTTTCTAAACTTACGGGTGTGAGAAGACCTAACCTTGTTGAATAAAGGAATATCAACTCAGTAGTTTATCTAACTACTGTTACAACCTTGATACAGTATACAAGATATGGAATTGAGTACAACTATATCCTATGAACTATCTCTCAAATTTCTCTTTCAGCTAGAATGATATAAGTTAAAACAGTGCTAAACAATTTGAGTGAAAACAGTTCAAAATCTCAAATGGATTTTCAGATAAAGATATAAATTTAGCTCAGTATGAAAATTATTTTAATACGTAAAGTTTTAAAGAAAACTCTTTGAAAACAAAGTAACTTAAACTTTTTCGACTAGATGAAAATTCGACTAACTTTCAAAAAGTGTTTTGGTTCAGAGAATTTTCTTTAGGTTTAAAATGTTGTTAAGTGCCTGTATATATAGACTAGTAGAGATGAAGTTGTTGTTCATTTGAATTTAAAATTCAAATTTGAACGTTTACTCACAACAGCTAGAATATATCATGAAAATGACAACTATACATTTTCATGAATATTCTGATTTTCTCCAGATACACGAATAAGGAAAGTTATAGAATATGTGGTTCTTGAATCAGAGAATATCTCTTACAAATACAAAAGGTTGATATTGTAAGAAAAGTTGTTCTGAAAAAGTGGCCAAAAAGCATGAACATGTCAGACCAACAAAAATATCATTTTTGTCATTTTATTCCTTTCAGGGCGCTCATAGAGCATTAGCGTCCTACTGAACAATGAAGTGAGGGCGCTACTGAATCGTAAGCGTCCTAACTTACTTTGAAAATTAAACGACTTAAATCATGAGGGCGCTACTCGATAGTAAGCGTCCTGATTTTTAAAATCAATTTTAAAACAAACTTAAAATATGTTAAGTTTGCTGATGGACAGTAAGTGTCCTAAAAGTTATTAAGTTGATTCTAAAGATGAGGGCACTCCTACACAAGTAGCATCCTGATAGTTTATTTAACTTATAACTATCAGCGTCCTTAAAGATAGAAATCACTTAAAAACAAAGAGAACTTCCAGCGAGCTGAAACTAAGTCAGCGTCCTGACATTCTTAAGGGTTGACAAAAAGGAAAGTTGCTACTTACAAGTAAGCGTCCTTATGAATCAATCTAATTCAACCTTGAGCGTCCTAATATTTTATCAGCGTCCTGACTCATCAAGTCCAGGAGGGCACTGCTAAAACATTAGTGGCCTGAAAGTTTCTATAAAAGCCATTTTTGAATTCTCGATTAAAGCTCGATAAAACAACAAGATATTTTTGGATTAAATCAAGTACTTTAGAAATCATAGAAATACCTTTAAAATGCGATGATCAAAATATGAAAATGATTAAATCTTGCTGAGAGCAAATTAATCGATAGACATTACATTCTAAGTACTGACAGACTCAGATCTTTACTTGAGATGATCAATAGGCTTGTAAGCTCAGTTCATTGATCTTGATTCTTGATAAATTTGAAACACTTGACAAGATCATTAGATACACAGATTGGAGATATTTGGAATCATCAAAACATTCATGTTATGGGGTTCATTGAAATAACAATCTCCCCCTTTTTATGATTTCAAATACTCATAGATCATGCAGATAATTGTACTTATGCATTCAAACATATAACGAAATTAAAGTAGCAAGTATGTCAAGCCTATCTGTAAACATGTCAGGTATCTAATTTCAACATAAAAATTACAAGATAAGTTCAATCACAATATACAAGAGCTTGAAAATTATACAGTAAATATTTTGTACAGAAACTCAGATGAACTCCCCCTGACTTTGTAGCTTCCTTCTTGAGCTAATCTTAGCCTCCCTCTTGAGCTAATCTAAGCCTTAATATCCGCATTCTTTTCTTCCCCTTTTGAAAACAACAAAAAGTGGGTAGGCTTAGCTCGTACTAGGACCATTCCCTTTCTTTCCAGAGGGAAGTCTTCGTTCTGCCTTAACTTACTGGCAAACGAGACATCGAGCAACGAAGTGTGCAATCGCCTTCTTAATTCCAGAAAACCAGAATTGTCGCCTGACATCCTTGTACATCTTGTCATCCCCAGGATGCATAGTGAACCTCGAACAATGCATCTCAATGAGCACTTCTTTCCGAACCTCAAGATCGTTCGGTACACAGAAACGTTTTTTTATAGAAAATGGCCCCGTCTACAGAGACCGACCAATGAGGAAGGTCTTGTCCGCTGAATAGAAGTTCTCGTTTCTCCATTAATATAGGGTCGTTGGCTTGAGTTGCTGAAATCTTTCGAACCAGCTCAGAGTTGGCTGATACAAGGGTTAGACTCTCTTTCTTGCCTTGCAGAGGAGGGAGATTGTGCATTGTGTTATTGTATTGTAAACTCATGCAATTTATGTTGTTGACATGTATAATATATTCGTTGAATGATGCATGTGTTGAATAAGTGTTTGAAATGATTTTAAATGTCATATTTCTCTAAATGTATATAATTACCATTTCAAGAACTATATTCACCGAGCTGTTGTTTGCTCACCCCATTTCCTCCAATATTTCAGGTATTGAGTCGAAGGGAAAAGGAAAATCCGTGAGTGATCATCACGTGAGCCTTCGCCTGGTATGTGTATGTATGCTTGGAGGAAATAGCTTTTGTTATTTTGATATGTATACTTATCACACATTATATATATGTATTATCATCTAGATGGGATGTGTGGGCATATATATAGCTTAATTATCGGGATGGTACTGGAGTTGAAAGTCATAATTTTTCAAGAATTCCAACCATCGTCTTTGGCGGAGGTTTAGTTCTCTCTGGGTGTAGATGTACTTAAGACTCTTGTGATCCGAGAATACCTCAAACCGTTCACCGTATAGGTAATGAAGCCATAACTTCAGTGCAAATACGACAGATGCAAGTTCCAAGTCATTTGTTGGGTAATTACCCTCATGAATCTTCAGTTGCCTAGAGGCATATGCAACAACTTGATTTGTCATAAGTTCAGCAATCTTTGAGAAGTCCTTAATGAAGCGTCTATAATAGCCAGCCAAGCCAAGAAAACTCCTAATCTGAGTAACAGTGGTAGGCTGCTTCTAGTTTAAAACCTCTTCAACCTTAGAAGGATCCACCTCAATGTCATTGCCTGAAACCACATGGTCTAGGAATTGAACTCGTTTCGCCCAAAATTCGCTCTTACTCAACTTTGCATACAACTTGTGGGTTCTCAAGGTCTGGAAGACTATCTTCAAATGTATTTTATGGTCTTCCTCGATTGAGGAATATATCAAGATATCGTCCACAAAAACCACCACAAATTGGTCTGAGTATAACCTAAAGATGCGGTTCATCAAATCCATGAACGCAGCAGGTGCATTTGTTAGACTGAACGGCATGACCAAGAACTCGTAGTGACCGTACCAAGTTCTGAATGTCGTCTTGGTAATGTCCAACTCTCGGATCCAGAGTTGATGATAATCGAATCATAGATCAATCTTAGAGAAGTATTTGGCATCTAGTGAGCGTAAACACGATTAAGTACAAGTCTGATTTCATTAATTTCAGAATCTATTTGTACATGAAATAGTTAAGGGAACATTCTCCCAAAATCCCCAATGAATAATACAAAAGGTACAAAATGTGGGCCCAAAAACCTGCACCCAGTCCACCCTAATCTCCTGCAAAAAATTGGATAACAACGGGGTGAGCTACACGCTCAGTGGGAAAAATAGTTCATGAATATAACAATTAATAAAGCAAACTTCATAATCAAATATCTTAAATACACATCAGAGCGTCATAATCAATCGAACATGTATGTATGCATGACACCGTCTCGTATTGGTTGGATGATTGTGCATCGCCTGATTTCACGTACAGATGTCCCTCCCCAGGAGTAGTCGGGTTCTCATTGTACGTCCCTCCTCAGGAACAACGCTCTGGATTCACGTACAAATGTCTCTCCCCAGGAGTAGCCAGATTCTCACTGTACGTCCCTCTCCAGAGAAATATAATGAATAGCGAGCATTGCTTCTAACTATTCTATGAATCATAAACCACATACGTCCTCAGGTGGTGCTATTTATGATGCCAATGCATGAACTGGTTCAGTCTTTACTTAATATTAGACAGGATTTGGCAACGTCTGGTGATCCTTATCAGGGCCGGTATCACTACGTGCAAGGTTAGGACATTCAGTATTACTTGTATAAGCTTATAGCTTTCAAATAAGACCAACCAGATCAGTCTCCAGTTGAGAGGTGAGACACGAGGTCTACTTAAATACCAATCATCTAGAGCAGCACGCTGCCTCCTGTTCACTATTTAAAGTTACTGAGGACAAGACTGAGTCTGGTTGAGTCAGATTGACCACTAATCCGACATAATAACAGTGTAATACATGAACTCCAAATATACAGGCATAAGTATGACAAGTATAAACATTATACGCAATAATACAGTGTAAATAAATAGTAGACATAATGATAAATGAATGTAAACTTTAATAAAAGTTATAAGACACGCAAACCTATGTTTTGTTCCCCACCTTCAAATAAAAACTCCTTTGAAAACTGGCACCTTCCCCCGGGCAGAACCGCGGTGCACCGCACAGAGAGTCTCGGAAAGAGAGTCTCAAAAGAGAAGACAAAAACTCAATATAAGTGAGAGAGAGAAGAAAAATCACAAGGAAAAGTGATTTTGGTGTGAGAAATGATGAGGGGGAAGGGTTCCTTAAATAGGAAAAATGGCGCCTGAAGGTTCCTTAAATACTTTCGAAGCATGGATACGTGAAAAACATCATGAACCTTAGACATGGACAATGGAAGTGACAGATGATAAGCAAGTTTGCCAATACGTTCAATGATCTGAAATGGACCGATATACCATAGGGAGAGCTTTTCTTTGATTCCAAAGCGTTTGACACCTCTTGTGGGCTGAACTTTTAGAAAAACCAAGTCTCCCTTATCAAATTCTAGAGGCTGCCTTCGCTTGTCAGCATAGCTCTTCTGTCGACTTTGTGCAACACGAAGTCGCTCATTTACTAGTGTGATCTTCTCAGAAGTCTCTTGAACTAGTTCAGGCCCCAACTGCTGTCAATCTGCCATATCTAACCAGCATACCAGATATCTGTAAAGGCAACCATAGAGAGCCTCGTACGGTGCCATGCCGATACTAGTTTGGTAGCTATTGTTGTATGCAAACTCAGCTAAATGTAAGTACTTTTCCCATCCGTCAAGAAAGTCCAAAATGCAGCACCGTAACATGTCTTCCAAGATTTGGATAAGACGCTCTGACTGCCCATCAGTCTGAGGGTGAAAGGTTGTGCTCATGGTGATCCCAAAGCCCATTCTACTCTTGAAACTTTGCCAAAACTTTGATGTGAATCGAGGGTCTCGATCAGAGACAATCGTGAGTGGTATGCCATGGAGGCGTACGATTTATCTTTCATATAGTTCGGCAAGCTTGGCAAGGTTATCCGTGAACTTTATTGGCAAGAAGTGTGCAGACTTTGTAAGTCTGTCAATGATAACCTAAATAACATCTTGCCCTTTATTATTTTGAGGCAAGGCCGTAAAACCACCATCAACAGGCTCACCTATGAAGACATAGCCTTTAGAAGTAGAAAAATATCTTATAAAGATTCATTTTTTTCCTCTAGGACCTAACTTCCCAAATTTATGAGAAGTATCATGTAGGTAAGCTGCTGATCCCCATGGACACAAATAACTTAAATCAAGTTTATTGCCAGTCCATAGTTCATAAGGTGTAGATGAAATTGACTTAGAAGGCATGTAGTTTAAAATTTAGGTTGTAGTCAATAATGCATCTCCTTAATAAGATATTAGAAGATTTGCTTGCACCATCATTGAATGCACCATGTCTAACAATGTACAATTTTGTCTTTCTGCAACACAGTTTTACTATGGAGTTTGAGGAATCACTAATTGTCGAATGATACCTTTTTCATCACAAAGTACTTTAAATTGTTCAAAAAGATACTCGTGGCCTCGGTCAGTACAAATAGCTTTAACTAGTTTATCTAATTGATTCTCAACTTCAAAAAGATAACTTCTAAAACAATCTAATGCTTCAGACTTGTGAGATGTCAAATAGACATGACCAAAAAGCGTACGGTCATTTATAAATGTGAAGAAATAAGGTGCCCCGTGTCAAGCCTTTACATTCATAAGACCACAAATGTCAGAATGTGTAAGCTGCAATGGTTCAGATGCCCGTTTGGCTTTGAAAAATGGTTTCCTTGTTGCCTTGCCTGCTTGGAAAGGTTCACAAAAGGACAATTGAACTTTGGCGAGTGTGCCTAAAGGACCCTCTCTAGCCAATAGTTGCAGTCTTTTTTGCCCTATGTGACCTAAGCATGCTATCTAATAGAATCAATATCAAATGAAACATAACAATGAGAATAAGAATTATCATTAATACTAGAATAGTCAACATCCATAACCATTAAACCATTTAGTACATAACCAGAACCATAGTAAACAATGTTCAAATACAATTTGACACACAAAATTTTTCAAACACAAATTGAAATCCTAACTCCATCAAGCTAAGAAATGAAAATAAGTTATGTTGAATCCTAGGAACATAAGATATGTTATGAAGATAAAGAATGTGTCCACAACACAAGTCCAGCCGATAGGTGCCAATTTCTAGCACGTCGACGCTAAAATCATTACCTATGTAGACCTTTTTGTTCTCAACTAGTACACGATAGAACTCGACATAACCAACTCTGCTCCTCGCTATATGGCTTGTTGTTCCTAAGTCTACAACCCACAAGAGAGGAGAATGAGCAACTAAATCTTGACATGTAACAAAACAATCAAAATGAAAATTATAGTTAGAAATTACCTTCTTCGGCTCAGTGCACTCAAAAGCAAAGTGGCCTAACTTTTGACAGTTGTAGCAAGTGAGTTTGAACTTTTCTTTCTTGCCACCTCGTCTACCACCCCGTTTACCTCTCTTACGCTTCTTATTGTTGCCATTTGGCATTTGGGCTGTCACGACCCACTATACGTGACGTCATGACCGACACGGGAACCTCCGAGTATACCCTTCGTCGGTACACCCGATATCCCGTCAGCCTAATATACATATACGAATCCCCAAAAAGAAATAAAAGTACATCCTTAACAACCAACTAACATGATCATAATGAAATAAAATATTACTTCTCCAAATTACCAAATATAAAATTCCAGAGTCTTCAAAATGTTACAAAACCAACACATCCCAACTATGTGTTAAATATACAATTACTAGGTGTTATCATGTACATAATTATCAAAATACAAAACTAAATGTACAACACCTACATGAAACAAAAACAAGGGACGCTCCGCAGTCAAGCCTTCCCTTTTCCTTTTCTATCAGATCCTGAAAGAAGATGGTGAGGCGTGAGCTACAGCCAGCTCAGTGAATGTTATTTACAAGTGGCATATACGTGCATTTATAAAACATGATAAGGTCATAAATCATTGAAATATCATGATGACGAAATATATTACATATATGCTAACATAATGCATCAAGTCATACATAAGACGATGCATAACATTTGTAGTCATGCTCATGCAATCCTAACACCTCCTGAGTATGGGGGTTTCAAGGCCTGGTGCGTGACACGCAGCGCCCAAACACACACACAATACTCGTATTCTAATAGGGTTTATGGGGTCGTGCAGCACGTAGGATTAGTTTAAACTAACCTACCCATACACAAGGCATAAAACCCTCTGCAGGGTACACAACTGGGATCGCCGCTTGACTTACAAGAATTCCCAAGAAGGAAATTCCAACTAGGAGCCTCAACCCGAATTGTCATCCCAATGAATTATGCTCAAATGTATTTTATGGAATATTAAAACATGCATACCATCATACATAAGCATTTAAAACATTTCTATACTACAATGCCACATATAAATAATCCAAAAGTAAAGGAACACTCACTCTTGATTGGCTAAGTCTAGCCAATCCAATCGCCAAAACTCTCCAATTGACTATACGGGTTCAAGATCAATCACAAGACTTGGAAATAACATGGTTCACACAACTGAAAATCAGTCATAAAGTGTGTCAAAACCCCACGTTCAAACCCAATCTAAAGTCAATTAGATTCTAAATTGATTACCCCCTTGAGCCAATTTCCATATTGCTCAACTTGATCATTTAGACTCAATTAAACTAAGATTGACCTAAATTGAATGTAATAGGGTGATCCCATGATCCAACCACTAATATACATGAAATTCAATTATAATTAGGGTCAATTAGACTATACATCAAGTCAATTTCATCAATTGACTAAGTCTTTGTCAAAACCCCCAATTAGGCCAATATAAAACATAAGGTCAAAATGAACTAAGTCATATCAATTTAACATAGGTTCTAACATTTTAAACCCATGATTCTACTCAATTTGGGTCCAATTAAACAATCCCCAAATCAATTTCATAAATTGACTTGCTTTGGGTGAAAAGTCCCAATTTGGGCAAAATCCCCAAATTACATGCAAAATTGCCAAAGTACATGAAAAATGTCAAATGCTTAGCCTAGATCAAAATTAGTCAACCTTAGGGTGTCCATTATGAGAACCCACTGAATTCAATCATCAAACAACACTAATCATGTCCAATTAGACCTACATTGCATAATTTTCCAGATTTTATATCAAGAGCATCAAAAGCCCCAAATCTGGAAATTTTTATACATAGGCCATATTGCCAATTTTACACAAGGCCACCATGTTCAGCCATGAATATTACTGATCTTGCAACATGGAATCATCCACAATGGCCACTAGGTCAACATAGTTGACATGCAAAGATTTTGAAAAGGTCTAAGGTCATAAACTAAGTACAAGTCATTTGAACTAACCCTTCCAATTTTTTGCTAAAAATTGGGGGTTTCACCATTAGTGTACTCCCAACACTCTCTAATCACACATATGTGACATGCAAGACTCAACTCCAACTTTGGTCTTCCACCCATCCAAGGTTCATCACAATGCATGCATCAAAATGAAACCCTCATGCTCAAAATAAAGCTATCATGCAACTAATGGAGAGATTCAAGGAAGAAATGGAGGAAAAATGCAAACCTTAGGTGTTCTTGAGCAAGAAACCACCAAACCCTAACTTTCCTCTCCTTTTCTCCTCTCTAGCTCCTTTCTCCCTTCTCTAAGAAATGAGCAAATGAGCCTAAAATTACGTTTTGGTTGCTTAAATAGATAAGCTTGGGCCCACAACTAAAAGTTGCCACAATTTATCAAAAACTCAGTTTTCCTGTTACAATACTTGCATTTAGATAGTCAATATCTTCCAAAATACCCACCAATATAACATCTTAACCGGTCAAAGATTTCATGAGTAAGTTAGCAACATTCTGGTAAACGTTTAACTCAATCCAACGGTGGGATTGTGAGATCTAACGGTTTGATCAAAACTGCGTAAGAAAATCTCAAAATCCGTGAAACAGTGTTTGGAGTCTTATAACTCATAGTAGGTAACTCCGATCAAGATCTTCACCGTTCATTAGGAAGATATATCATATAAGAATGAGCTGACAAAAGTTCAGCTCAATCGGACCACGGATCTAGGAGATCAACCCATGGATGTAATTTGTGACAGAAATTTCTTCCTCCATGAAGCGAGCTCCACTGGATCCAAAACACCCTTTTCGACATGTTTTGACGTCGAACGGGTCTCTGATGGTTCCGAAACTTCATGTGCACTCTTTATGACCTAAAATCATGAAAAGACACTCGAACTTACGTGCTTCGAGCATCAAAATACATATACACATACATATACGAATACGTATACGTGTACTCTACGGGTACACTATGGGTCAAAATGACGTCACCTAAAGGCACAGGTGCTATATGGGCCCTGCCGGATCTCTTCTTGAAATGACCACAATGCTTGGAAGAACTTTTCTGGGAGCTTGTCTCAGTAGCTTCTAGGCGCTCAACTTCTAACTCCAAATGACGTGAGATGTCCTCAAAGGTGCAAACATTCTCGTTGTGCATCATATTCCGCTTCATTTACTCCCACGAATGTGGAAGAGATTGTATGGCATCCTGCACTTGCTGTTCATTAGTGAGATGGTGGCCAGCTGCTCAAAGATTGTAGATCATTGACGACATCACTCTCAGATGTTGCTTCATAGAGTGGTTTTGCCTCTTTTGATAAGAGTCAAACTTCATCGTAAGACTGCGTAACTTGGCTAGAGAGGTAACGCCAAATTTCTTCTTGATTGCCTCCCACATTTCATAAGAAGTTTTATACTTCTCAAATTCACCAATGAGATCATTCTGCATGCCGCTTAACATAGTATGACGCACAGTACGATCATCTTCAAGCCATTTCTTATAGGCTTCTTCATCTCGTCGGTGTTTAGCAGTGTTCCCTTCTTTGGGAGCAAGCATAGTCTTTTCTAGGGTGTAGAGGACCTCTTGCTCATTCAGGAGATATTGGATCTTACAATGCCGTATATCATAGTTTTCGCCATCCAACTTCTCTCCCTTATTCAAGTCTACTACTACATTCTTAGCGGCCATAATCTATATAAAATATCATATGGGATGTTAATGAATGACACACCACATTTATCTAATTTTGTAGCATAAATCTAAATATTGATAAAAGGTTCTAAACACACGTCACATGATTGAAAATTTGTTAAAAATGCCTAATCATCTCTCGCGCCAGCTGTGGTGAATCCTAATATCCAATATTAAATTAATGCGCAAAATTGAATAATACATGATCTAATTAAACATATGTTATTCTCCTACTAAAATAGACAAACACAATGCATTCAAATAAGCAATAAAGATTACATTGTATATTTAAACATACATAAAGAACTATTGTCACGACGCCCCTGACGTAGATGTCATGACCGGCACATTGTACTATCCACTGTACATAACCATATACAATATATAATACACTGTCAGCCTTCACGTAGTCTCACAATAAGTCCCAATAGTTACAGTAATTTTTTTTTTTTTTTAATATACCACAAATCAAATCCAATATAGCTCTCTATAATCATTTCATTCGTTCCACAAATTAAATTCTCACCTAATAAATATCTATGATCATCTCAGTTCATCATCCAAGCATTATATAATATAAAAGCACGGGGTGTTACAACTACAATCTCCGGTCATTGAAAGAGAAAAAAATGCAACAATTAACAAGACATAGTACATAAAATAATCATTTCTTGAAGTCATAAAAAGGGTATATCGACTATAATTGTGCGAATCCAAATCCATATCTATTTAACAATAAAAAATCTTAGTTAAATACATTTACCTAAGGTAAAATAAGGTAAATATAAGATACATCATGAACATAATCAGAGTATCAACATTTGACCTTATGGATGGATAGAACATTGAAACATAATAGGGTCATAGTTCAGTGTTTTCCCAAATAATGATCACAAGCTCCTCATTAAAAGCCTAGATTGTTAAGATTAAGTCAAAATGCAAGTTTTAGATTTGAGTAATTCGAAGTCAATCTGTGAATTTCAACCGTATAGATAGAAAGATCATAGAAAAATATCATAAGTCTTAGTTCATGATATTTTGTAAAAAATCATCATAAGGCCTCCTTTAAACCATAAAAATTTAACGATTCAAATTTAACAAGAAACAAAAGAGAATTTAAATGAAAATATCGTGATATGAGATATTCAACTTAACATGATATATTATCAATATATTGTCAATTTATCGTGACATTGACCATTGTTTGACCAATTTTGACCTAATTGGCTCGAGTTGACCGAGTTGACTCGATCCATGTGGGCTGGATTAGGGTTGGGCCGTTGGGCTTAGGTCGATTTGGCTTGGCTAGGTTATGCTTAGCCCAGTTGGGCTTGGCCTAATTGGGCGTAACGCAATTTAAGTTTTGTGTGGTGGCGGGTTGGGATGATCTAACCTGATGAACTGGGTAGATGATGCAAATAGTTCATCTTCTCTACCCGGATAGCCGGCAACATCCATATGTAAACCACCACCTTCAATCGACCATAACTTTTCCTTCCAATGTTCAATTCATGTAGTCTATATGTTGTTGGAATCGTCTCGAAACGAGGAACAAACTAGTTGGTATTTCAGCAACCCACACGACCGAAATCTGGTGAAAATGCCGTGAGTAAAAACTTAAATTAAACATCAATTTGAAACCCATTTTCACAATCTTTAACATCAAAATGATTCTCCAAACATTCTAAACACAGAAACATCATATAAAGCTTTGATACTAATGTAAATTAACATGTATTAAAATCAAATACATGGAAGCATGTTACTCAATTTGTTTGCAATGCTCCACGTCTTGCCTTTGGTGTTGAAAATCCTTTTCGTGAACTCGTACTAATGCTTGATTTTATAATGCTCACAGTCCAAATGCTTGATTTTAAAGAACAAATGAGATAATCTTGGAGAGATTAACTTTGAGAAGGGTTAGTTTATTTCTCTAATATTACTCACGAAAATCTTTAGCAAATGGGGAGAGAGACCAATATATTTGGTCTCCTTCCCCTAAATTGATTTGGATAACTGTTTCATACGGTTATGGTAACCGTGGGGTACTGGTTATTCAAACCACCCCAAATCAAAATCGCTAACAGATACATTGATTGTCATCAATGCAGTGAACAGGTCCTCATGGCTACAAGTTGATGCAATTCTCTTTGACATTACTGCATCGTGTCTCCAAGGGCGAGAGACTCTCCTCGCCTATGTTAATCGGTATGCAAAATCTCTAGCTCACAACTTAGCTAGACATGCGCTCCAAAGGAAAAGTTTTATTGTTTGTTTGAATGCTCTACTTATATGGTTGGATGCTTGTAATTCAGCTCGTTTTGTTTCCTGGCCTTAATGCCCCTATTTTGAGTAATTAATGCTTCCTCCTATTTTTTTTTTTAAAAAGGTATCCCATATTAATATAAACAAAACCTCACTTGAAATTGAGGAGGAAAAAAAAAAAGATGGTGAGTATCAGATTTCCCATATGTTCTATTATGAGAAATCTCAAGTTGTATTAACCCACGAGAACATTAACTATTTTTTAAAAGTTAAAAGGTCATGTCTCTCCAAAACCTCATAGCTTTCCACAGGTTTTCCATTAGCATAAAGCCCATGTCATTCCTACTATTCTCTTATTTACTAGTTTGGTCACCTGCTTAATTCGCACTTGTTAAAAATATATTTTAGTATATTAATAGTATTTGTACATTTGATAAGGTAATATGAAATAAAGTATTAATGAATACTTTTAGAGCAACAAAATCATAACTTATATAAAATAAGTTCATTAATGATAACTAATACGTATGAACAGGAAAAAAAAAGATTTATATAAGTGTAGTTTGATTTTATAAACATATATATATTACACTTTCTACAATATGCATTTATTAAGGCCTTGACTATCTTTTTTGATGTAAATAAACTTTATACAATAGTTTGTTTAATGAAAATAAACTTCATTAAATAGTTTACAACTAAAGCGAGTTATGGAATAAATAGATTATAATTTGATCTTTAAAATAAAAGAAAGGACGCTTCATTTGACATGTCCATAATTGTTAGACAATTTTGATTGCTAGAATTGGAAAAACACTACTAATAATCATCATGAGTTGAAATTGAATCTATGTTTACAATTATGTACAACTAAAACAAGATCCCTTGTATGACATCCTACTGGTGGCCATGCCAGTGTTAAGTTTTTGTGGGCCCCACCAACAGTCTTGAGTCAATGCAATTGACTTATAAATTAAAAAAGGGTAGCTCATTAATTGATTTCTTACTATTTTATCATATCCGAATCAAAAGAATCGATCCCATAGTTTCTGTTGATTACCGTTCATTGATGACCCTTTAACAGTCTAAAAAGTCAAAATATCAAATTTTAAATTATTATTAATTTTAACACAAAATGGATATTAAATCGATTGTGACATCGTCACAAGTTCTAACGCAACTGATCGTGTCCAAATTAGATACCAAACAAACTTGTAACGTGCAAAGTAAATTTTCATTGCGAACACAAAATTTGAGGTTAATTACATTAAGGTCGACGACACAAGTCCAACTTCTCTTGAGCCACAATACCTGTCAACGAATGGCTTGATGTGAGACAAGAGGGACAAATGACATCTAAGAGAAAAATTAATTATGCATCCATCAAAAGTTTGTAAAAATGCATGGAAGCCCCTTACTTTCTCTCAAATCTCAAAGCACCCCCACCTATAAAAGACCCAAAACCCACTTATTCTCTCATTCCTCGCACCAGAGAATTCATTTCTCTCCATATTTCCTTCTACTTCCCTTCCCTAAACTCTCCATTAAAGACTTCAAGGGAGCATCAAGTTGGGAAGCTCCATGAGCAAGGATGAGGCAAGTAACTATTACTTCCCTTACTTCTCTTACCATTCCACTTTCTATCTTTTATTATTCCTTGTATGTTTTTCTTATTCTTGATAAACCTACTACATGAATCTCTTGTTCAAATGAGGTAAAATGTTGTGGTTCTACTCTTATTGGCTATATAGTTCATAAAAACACAGCCACACCAAACCATGGACATGCATGGATGTCTCACGGTCATGGCCGAGCCATGGACAAGATTATGAGCCCAAAGGCTCCTTGTAGAGCCAACATTAGAGACCATGGAGAAATCGACCATAAAAATGATGAGGAATATGGCTGGTTGCAAAAAAAAATAAATTAAAAGAAAAAGTGGAGACTAGCTAATGTAGCAGCCCATATGTTAGTTGATTTTACTCCCTTAAAATAAAACCCATAGGAGCTGTGAGAGGGTGAAATCCAAAGAAAGAAGATGGGGAAAGAGAATGGATGTGAGAAATGGAGAAAATGAGGGGCTAATCCATGCTAAAAACGTTGAGGAATAGTGGCTGTTCACCATGAAAGAAAATGACAGAAGTTGATTAGTAGCCATGTTTGGAGCAAGATTTCACCATCTAAATTTGTTTGATTGAATCTATGGGTTAGATGAATCAAAATTAGGAAGTAAGGATAAGGAAAAGGAGAAGAGAAGTAGAAGAAATGACTAAGAAAAACAAGAGAAAAGTGAGGAGAAGTAGGGCTGAAAACGATGCTCCTACAGCGTCAAATGAGGAAGAAGATAAATAGTGTTCATCTGACCGATTTTGACCGGTCAAGACAGCACTTTGACCTAATAGATATAGAATTGATTTAATTAGCTTTAATAAACCTAGACCTTTGTACTCAATTTGAAGAAGAAAAAATGTGACTAATTAAACTAATGTGGGTTGTAGCCTAGGCCATATTAGGATAATCTACTTCCTAAATTAGACTTCATTAATAAGTGAACAAATGCAGATTTTAGTCATAGGGCCAAAATATCAACTATATAAAAAATAATTTGATTTTTGATAATTATGTCACTCAAATGAATAAGTTAGTGTATTTCCCTAAAGGAGAATTAAGTCAACATTACCAGATCAACAGATTAATGGGTCACATAAAAGAAATACTTAAACAGTTACTTTGCCCATACCTAAATTTAGTGATAAATTAGTTTAGGATTTGCTTAATCCACTTATATGAGTGGGTGCCCAGTGACCTATGTGTATAATAAAAAAACTATGTTAGTAAGCAGAGTCTTGAAGATTTAGGTGACACAAACTGAAATAATACGGACACGAAGATTTAAGTTGACCTCTCCAGTAATCATTAATTATTATCGTTCATTATCCACTTCTCCATAGTTTCTAAAGCTCCTATATCTCTACTAGATACTCTAAGATATAATGAACCCTTATAATACCATATTAGGATTCCTTACCTAATTTTAAGTGTCAACATAGTTAAGTTATATATAACCCAAAGATGATGAAAAAATTACTATAATGCTCTTGGTAATCAAATAATTGATAGAATACTTAGAAATAAGACTAAAATCTTAGTAAGGATTTCCGCTTAAGAACATTTAAGATAACAAATAAAATAAAGCATAAAAATTACTATTTTTCTTGTATGACTTTAAGGTTGGAAAGTGTTATATGTGTAATATCTACCTTATATATTAAGACAAAGTATTATAAAAGAATAAACGTTCACACCAAATTGAATAAATTATAGATATCATAGTTTTGTCCATACTTTAAATATTACTTTAAAGAGTACTATTGATTAATTGATGAAGGTGGTTGATCACCGTTCTTTGAAAATTGATCAATGGTCACTAATGTATATTCGAATCGCAAACGGGACTTCGTAATCATGCATCGGCTCATTAAAGAGAATGTGCTTGATAGATATGCGAAATTGATAATTTCTTGAAGTAAATAAATAACCTATATTTAGCTATTAAGACGTGGATCGATTATTGAGATTTAATTTTGACGGAAATTGGATTTTAAAGAAAGCTAGATTTTTATAGAATATCCTACTTATATTTTATGTGCATTTACATGCATTTATGCGTAGTTTTCCGTAGTTTTATCGATGACTCACATATTGCTGCAATAAACAAACTCTCATATGATAAATGATGAATGTTTAAAAGAATGGAGTGATCGGATCCTAGGATACATGTTTGCCTGACAGGCATAGACACGAGGGTCACGTCGACCTTGAATTGATGTCGTATTACCGTCTAATCAGTGGATTTGTGGGTCAACCGTTTGACCAGCAGATTAGTTGGTTCCCGTTCCCTCCCGTGGGTACGTCCAGAGGGGTTGTGCTACTTGGATGTTGAGTGGATGACTGTTGAGTGCATTTGGCCAGCAAAGTAGGCTACGAGCACTTCATACAGAAAAGTTGAAGCTGGGAGTAATGATGGCTTTGTCCAGAGGTAGATAATTCAAAGTTCTAACGCGAACCTCCCTGCTCGGTGAATACGAGGAACATGATACCTTGACTGGGATGTTGTAAAACCGGTCATATAGCTAGTTGATGCGTGCAAACCGCAAGTGTACGGTTGCCAAGTTATAATATAAACCAATGAGAATTGGGTATCGTCCTCAGGCATTGAATTATTACACTAATTATATCGTTCCTAGCCCTAATTTTATTTAGAAAACCAAATTGTGATGATTAGTGAACTAAAATAATAATTAAATGAAAACACTAATTAAAATAGCAATTTATCAGAATTTTGTGGAGAAAAATCAATATTAAAAACGTCTAGATATTAGATTTCACCTAATTATCAATTATGCAATATTAGACATGATTGTTATCAAATCCTTATTCATGTTTATATGTCAAAATCCTCTATTTTCTAACACCCTCTGTTGAGTGTCGTGTTAGAATATATTACCAAAACATTAGTTTCGATCTATCGATAAAAATTAATATATTAGCAATGCATTAAGCCTTGTGATTTTCCTACAACTTCATAAGACATCGCATATTTATCGATACTACGATAATCCCATGTCATAATTCTCATGTTCAAACCTAAAGAACCCTTTATCGAGTGTCGCCCCTCAAGTCTATGATCATTCGATCCGTGGCCAAGAGATTAAAAACATTAAGTATGGAGAAATATAAATAAACTATGAATAATTCATTGATAATAAATAAAAACTAATGTTATTGCATAATCTCTAATATAGGATCCATCTCCTTTCTAGACTAACAAGTTAGTTCATAACTTGAAATAATAAAAACCAAAACATGTAGAGAAACAAGAAAATAAACATCAAAACCCAAACTAGTTGCTATTGAACTTGTAAAATCCTCCTTGTCTCCAAGTCGTTTTCTTCGCGTTCCTTTGCTCCTAGCCGTCGTTCTCTCTTCTCCAGTGTATTCTCCTTGAAAAACCCTAAATTTTGATATATAATATGTCCCAAAGTCGTGTGAAATTTAAATTAGAAAGTCGGGAAAAAATACACAAAAACTTGCTAATTTCACAAGTATAAAAGCCCAATGGCGCCGCGGCGCCCAGAACATTGTGTTGTGTTTTTTTTTCTTCGTGGCCTTAGCCAAATTCCGCTTCTTTCTAACTTGTATTCTTCATGTTTCTTCTTTGCATCTTCTTGCACATGTTTTCATCATCCAAAACCATGACTAACACATCTAAATACCGACAAAACAAAGCAAATCAAATCAATAACACACTAAAATATGAAATGGATCAAATCATAAACTAATAAACCAAATTAATGCATAAAAATCCAAATTACCCTAAACTAACAATTGCATAAAAACTAACATAAACACATGAAACTAATGCATAAAATGTCGTAAAACACACCTAAAACATGCTCTAAAACCTATCTAAATATGCAACTATCACTAGTGGTTCAGAAAAAATGTTTCATGGGATGGGAATCTCATCGTGGTTAAAGTGGAAGCATAAGTATATGCTAAGGGCGGGTCCCAAGGCATGTTATTGATTAGTGTGCTCGCTATTAGGAGGATTCATGAGAAACCCAGTGTATGGGCGTAGATTGTTTCGACTTGTCTCCTTCGTATTATCACTACATTGTTGTTATGAAAAATTGAGTTGGCAGATCTTGCATTCACTAATGAGTTGTTTATTATTATGTTACAATATTAGTTGAGTAAATGATTCATGTCATGTATCTATTCAGTCATATTACTTACCTTGCATGATAATGAATAATTGCTTAAGTTGCATAATATAAAGAATCATAACATGTTCAAATATGACTTAGAATATTCTTGATATTTAGAGAAGATAAGTAGTTGATATGAAGTGCGACACTAAAATATAGTTTTAGAGATTTGTGTTACCAATGAGATAAGACCTAGGACATCGTTCATAGCTTAAACATGGCGACATAGTGCTCGCAAAAGAAAACTACCTTAGATAAATGCTTCTTTTCCTTTCCCTGGGTGAGTGGGTTTGGGAAGTAGTTGTTACTTGCGAGCCCCGTGGATTTAGGCTCACAATCTCCCATATTTTAACATTTTTTAGATATAGTAGATGTGGAGGTTCTAGCACATAAAGGCGCTACCAAAGGCCAAGGGTAGGCTCGCCGAATTGGGTACCTGTTAACTATTACAACAACTATAAGGATGGAAAAGGGATAAACTTTTGGTTCTTAGTTTTAGATTATCTACAATTTAGGCTTTATCTTGTACTATGATACTGTAAATAAGGTAACTGTAGTTATAATGTTTCATATTGTAGACTTTCGTTGCAGTTCATTTAAATTTTATAATTTGTATTGGATCTTGATATTTGGATTGATAATGGGGTAAGAGGTTAGGGTTGCTACAAATGGTGGTACTTGTAGCGCCGCGCCGACTAGGAGGTAAAAAAAAAAGTACCCCTTTTTAAGAGTTGTCAGTGACACCTTAGATAAGAAAAAAATAAAAGAAAAAAATAAGTAAAAAAAATTATAATCTGATTTTTAACAAAAGAAGAAATTTATTACAAAATGACATAATTTCCTTGCATTAAGAAACTTAAGGAATTTAAAAAACTTTTAGTTCAACCATTTATCTGTTGGACACCTAAGAGTGGGGTGAATTGAGTGTAATGGCCGGTTTTGAAATTTTATAAGTCCTTAGTGGAAATCCTTGATTAGATTAAGTTAAATACTCAAATTAATTCAAAGTGCATAATGTAAAGTGTGGAAATTAAAAAACAAATGCACACAAAGATTTTTACGTGGTTTGAAAAAACTTTTCCTACTCCACACCTAGAAAAGGTTTCTCTAGGATTTCACTATACCGGCTTCAGTTCAAGGGTGTGAATCGAACCGTTACAATGTCTTTTTCAAGGCTTAAGACAAACCACTTATTCTTTTTTCGGGGGCAAAGGAAAGCCGAAATCTTTTTCGTGGGCTAAGGATGAACCACTTTACCCATTTCAAGATAAAATGTGAAACTAAACTTGATTCCAATCTTGAAATCACAAGTGATATCACAATCACTTGACTTGGTTTGTTTTAACTAGAAACAAACCAAATACTTAACAAATTATAAGAATAATGTTTGTTCTTTGTAAATAGAACAATTAGAATGAAGCTCAAATCAAATATACAACAAATTACAAGATATGAAAAATTAAGCTCAAAGAAAGAGAGAGAGACCTTGCAATCATGGATTTTACCTTCCTTGCTTCAATGTTGCTCAAGTATGCATTTGAAAACTCTTTGAAGGATGCACAACAAGAAAACTTGAGAAAATCCTTTCTTCAAATCTTTTTTCCTATTCTAGGGTTTTTGAAATGATACAAATCCTTAGATTTTAAAGAACACTCCCTAGATTCATATTTGTGTCTCTATTGTGTTTAAAATGAACTAAGTGCACGTATTTATAGTTTAGGAATGAGTACTAGCCGTTAGACACAAGAACCTGGCTGTGGGGGGCTCAAAAATCAAGTTTTTGACCGTTGGAATCACGCTCAGAAGGTCACTAGTGCGCTACTCTGCATGCCCGCTGCTTTGCATGCCTGCAAGTCTAGAATCCAAGAACATGGCAGGAGCGCACTTCTCCTAGCCCGGATCGCGCTGCCAAGCAATCCAATCAACTGGTTCACCAGTTTTGACAACAGTTTTTCGTATTTTATTTTCATTTGGTTACCCAACCTATCCTACACCAAATATAGACATGTTATACCTTAAAATTCATGGAAAGCTCACTTTGCATCCATTGGAACCATTTCCAAACCCATTTAAGAAGTCTAGAAAACACTTGGGTTGCAGTCAAGTGGTTTTGGGCTAATTTGCCATGAACTTTTTGTGTTTTCTTGATTTTTCGAAAATCTAACTTTATGAAATTATTTGGGGAACAAAATATGATGAAAATGCATCAGCTTCAATGATTAAAACACTTTGAAATCATTTCAAACAAAGAGAACAAGTCCAAGTTCAAAACAAATTGAACTTGAAAACTTAAACCAATAAGTTTTGAAAAACTTTGTAGAAATGTGATTTTGATTAAAACAAATGCAAATATGAGCTAGTTTGCCATGAACTTTTTGTGTTTTCTTCATTTTTCGAAAATCTAACTTTATGAAATTATTTGGAGAACAAAATATGATGAAAATACATCAACTTTGATGATTAAAACACTTTGAAATCATTTCAAACAAAGAGAACAAGTCCAAGTTCAAAACAAATTGAACTTGAAAACTTAAACCAATAAGTTTTGAAAAACTTTGTAGAAATGTGATTTTGATTAAAACAAATGCAAATATGACTCAAACAAGTTTGAAATAGTTTAAGAACATAAACCAAACATGTTTGAACACTTTAGAAGTATTTTAAAACCAAACTCAATGCATATATGATTTTTGATAAAAATATGCAAGTGTGAAGTATGTATGCATGATTTAAGAATGATTGAGCAAAGATGAAATCAATAAGTTACATCCTAGTTCTAGACACACAAAGACTCTCAATGTCTTTGTCTTCATTCGTTCAAGATGTCCAATTGTCTAAGCTTTAAGTGTACTTGATCTTTTTCTTTGATCCTTTGCTTAAGGGACTTCTTGACCTTGAAGACTTGGATCTTGCATTGGCTCTTCTTCATTTTAGGTGCTGAAATATGCTAGATGAAATCATTAGCAACATGAATTATATTGTTTGTCAATACCAAAACACTAAGGAGAAAACTAAGTGGAAAACCACTTAGGTCAATAATCTCCCCCTTTTTTATGATGACAAACAACATAAACTTGATAAACATAATAACTATATAATGCAAGATAGTATGATTATAAATATGAGGTATGAAGAACATACATACTATTAATCAATGGTGTTTATCAAGGTTCAACTATTTCTCCCCCTTTTGATATCATAAAAAAGGAAAAAATAATCATCTAGATTCTCATGGAGAATGTCCTATAAACTTGATATCAAAACACGAGAGCTTCTCCTTTCAAAAATAGATGGAGACTCCCCTAAATCTATGCATGCAAAACTCAAGAGTGTTGATGTAACGACTCTCACCCAGTTTTGTTTTGATGATTACAAACAACATTCCTTGTGATCACTAATCTCTTTGACTTAGTTGTTTCAGTGCTAACTAGCTATATTAGATGGATTCAACTATATCGTCAAAACGTGTGAATGGAACAATAATGCACGGAGATTTAAGAGCTTCATGTTTGTAATCTTATGGCTAGAATCTTAGTGTTGTAGAGTCATCCTTGCTCGTTCTAACCACAATATGATTTGCATCTTTTGAAAATCATGCATATAGGTTATCATATTCATGCACATATACTACTATCATATTCATCATGCATGCACATACATTATCATGATTATCATGCAATCAAATAGTTAACATTGTTTATCATGCACTCTTATTATCAACTTTGCATGGTTTTTATCTGTATTAATCGATTGTTGTAGACGTGTTTATCTACAAAAATTATGTTTCAATCTTGTCAAAAATGTGGGTTTCTATCACTTCAACGTGAAGGAATGCGCTCTGCATTCAATGAACGCGCTCCTGAGCTTTTTTCCAAGAATTAGATTTTTTCTAATCAGAGTTTAAGGAACGTGCTCCTGTGGTTTTTTTCGAGACTCGGACTTTTTTGATTAGGTAATAAGGAACGCGTTCTTCTTAATAGGAACATGCTCCTGTAGAAAAGGGCAAAATAGTAATGTTTATAGAGTTAGTGGTTCTTGATGAAGAACCTCGCTTCCATGCCCAACGAACATATTAAGGAACGTGCTCATCGATTGGAGAGAAATCTGAAAAGTCTCAGATTTCAAACCAAAAATGTGCTCATCTTTTTAGGAACTCGTTCTTGTGCATCGGTCTGATATTTTTCTATAAATACCACACTTGCTCATTTGAAGAACAACTTTTGCAAAATCATTGAACTTGTGCTGTTTTTCATACTTTCATTTCTACAATTCCAAAACAAGTTCTTGAGTGATTTAAACATCTTTTCAAAGCAAAAGTCCACCTACATTTGAGTCTTTGATTCATACTTCCGAATGGTTCGCTGATAAGTTGAGTTTTAGTAGTTAGTTTGCATGTTAATTTGATAGACTTTTAGGTGCATTTGCTTAGTTTTTAGATTTTTCCCCTTTTAAAAACAATTTTCAATACAGTTTACTTTTCGTTTTATCTTCTCCCCTTTTTGAAACATCAAAAAGAGGGGAATGCGTGAGCGCCATTAAAGTAGAGAAGTGTCTTCCAGGAGATTACCCAAAATGAAGGACAGAAGTGAGAAGCGCCCTGCACCATGTGCTGCGTCCTCAAGTTGTGGACTGACAATTATGTAAAGTTTCAGGCTAGAAAAACATTGATCAAACACACAAAAAATCATCAAAATATCACACAATGACATCAAGTGATCAAAGATTTAACACATTAGACTAAAAATACATGCCTAATTCTCTCCTAATGTGAACAAACTAATATTTGGGTAAGGTTTTCGCAAGGATATCTGCAAGTTGGTCCTTAATGCCAATGTGAATAAGCTTCACATCCCCTTTTTACACATGATCTCTCAACAAATGATGTTTAATCTCAATGTGAATAGTTCTTAAGTGTAGAACAAGATTCTTTGAGATATTTATTGCACTTGTATTATCACAGAATATCTCAGCACAATTAACATAAATTTGGTAATCCTTGAGTTTTCGTTCATGTAAAGAACTTGAGAACAACAACTACCATCTGCAACATACTCTTCTTCAGCTGTGGATACTGCCATTAAATGTTGTTTCTTGTTGAACCAAGAAATTCGAGAATTACCCAAAAAGTGACAAAATCGTGAGGTATTCTTTCCATCTATGTGACTACCAACATAATCAGAGTCTATAAAACTTCTAAGCTCAAAAGAAGTACCTTTGGGATACCAAATTTACCTTTGGGATACCAAATTTTTAAATTAGTTGTCTCACTTACATATCTAAAGATTCGTTTTACACATTTTGGGTGGGATTCTCTAGGGCTCGACTGAAATTTAGCACAAAGGCATACACTAAACATTATGTCGAGTCTACTAGCTGTTAGATACAATAAACTTCTTATCATACCTCTATACAACTTCAGATCAATAGGCTTTCCTTTTTCATCCTTGTCCATCTTTATAGTTGAGTTTCATGGGGTATTAATAGTTTTCAAGTTCTTCAACTTGAACTTCTTGATCATTTCCTAGCATACTTAGAATGTGCCATTTGGAAATTACTTGATTTGCAAGCCAAGAAAGTATGTAAGTTTTCTCATCATACTCATTTCAAACTCATTTTGCATAAGTTTGGAAAATTCATTGCAAAGACTTTTGTTTGGAGCACCAAAAATGATATCATCAACATAGATTTGAACTAGTAACATATCAGAATCTTTATGCTTGATGAATAAAGTAGGATCTAGTGTTCCCTTATGAAAATCATGTACTAGAAGAAATGAACTAAGCTTATCATACTAGGCTCTAGTGCTTGTTTTAACCCATACAAAGCTTTGTGGAGTTTAAATACATATTCCGGGTTATGAGAATCCTCAAAACCTGGTGGTTGTTCCACATGTACCTCTTCATTGATATGGCCATTAAGAAAGACACTTTTAACATCCATTTGGTATAAGGGAAAGTCTTTATAACAAGCATAGGCATGTGACATTCTAATAGCCTATAATCTTGCTACTAGGGCAAAAGCTTTTTCACAGTCAATGTCCTCTTTTTGCATAGCGAGAATCCAATTCTCATCTGTCAAGGCCTCTTCAATATTTGTTGGTTCAATTTGAGACACAAAAGCTACATGCTCTTGGTCCTTATGAAGAGAAGCTCTTGTTGACACTCCTCTAGAAGGATTACCTAAGATTTGATCTTTAGGATGACTAAAAAGCAATCTAGTGTTCTTAGGGGCTTTTAAGGATTGTTCATCATTGGTTTCAACATTTTGTGACACTTTGGGACCATCATCATCATCATCATCATCATCATCATCATCAATGATCATCTTTCCAATCTCATCTCCCTAACTCTTTCTAGGATCATTTTCATCAAAGTTCACATGAATTGATTCTTCTACGACTTTAGTAAACTTATTAAAGACTCTATAAGCCCTACTGTGAGAAGAATATCCTAAAAAGATGCAAATATATGGTTTTGGATCAAACTTATCCAAAAACTCTAAAGTAACTAATATTGGGTGCTCTACCCTTCCAAAGCTCATGGGGAGTCTTGTTCATGTTTCTCCTAATTAATGACCTATTCATAACATAGCATGTCGTATTGATTGCCTCAGCTCAAAAATAGGTTGCTACATTGTACTCACTGAGCATAGTTCTACACATCTCTTGTAATGTTCTTCTATTCTTCCTTTCAACTACCCCATTTTGTTGAGATGTCCTAGGGCTGAAAGATAATAAGTGTATCCTTATTTGTTACAAAAATATTCAAGACTTCTGTTTACAAACTCCCCACCTCTATCACTTCTAATTACATTGATTTTATATCCTTTTTCATTTTTTATTTTACGACATAATCTAACAAATATTTCATACACTTCATGCTTATGAGCCAGAAAGATACCCAAGTAAATCTTGTAAAATCATCAACAATCACAAAAGTATGTGATTTACCTCCCAAACTTTGGGTTCGTGTGGGTCCAAAAAGATTCATGTGAATCATTTCAAGAGCTCTAGATGAAGACATATAATTTTTGCTCTTAAATGAAGATTTGGTTGTTGGCCCAGGAGTGTCTGAGAGGGGGGTGAATTGGACATTATAGTCAGTTAAAACTTTAAGTAAAATATGTAGTGACACGACAAGTAGATAGTGCAAAAAAAAATTTGCACAGATGATTTATAGTGGTTCAACAATATGCCTACCTTCACTACCTAATCTCCTAAGTTAGGATTTCCAAAATCACTAAACAATCATCTTAGGGGTTAGGTCCAAACCGTTACAATCTTCTCAACTTCACGGGTGTGAGAACTACCTTACAAATCTCAACTTACAGGTGTGAGACCTACCTACACTCTTCGATTCACAGGTACAAGACTACCTACACTCTTGGTTTATAGGTGCAAGATTACCTATACTCTTGGCTTACAGGTGCAAGACTACCTATGCTTAAACTCATGGATATGAACAACAACTGACTATCCTATCTTACACAGATAACTTCCTTCAACTTTTACAATTGCAATTACAACTCGATTTAGATAAAAGATATACAATTTAATACACTGAATCCTACAACCCTTTCACTCGAAAAAAACTTCTTTTCAGTAATAAGATATGAATTTGACTATAGCTGAAAAATCCGAGGAAAATCAGTATCCTTTCTTTCACCGATTTTTCAAAAGACAAGATATAAGCTAAGCACAAAATGAAAAACCACTTGTTGAAAGAAATTGTTTATCAAAAACAGTATTTTTTGCAAAGTTGAAATTGTCTAACTTTCAAAAGTTTTAGGCTCAGAGATTTTCTAAAAGGTTGCTGCCATTCAGCTTAAATCAGATACTTATAGAAACATTTGCGCCCAATCTGCAACTTTTGAAATTTGAAAAGTATTTGAAAAGATGAATTAGAACGTTGTGTCAAACATATTGATTCTTTCATAAAAATGATAAGTTTAGTTTCTGTGAAAGTATTTTGGTTAAATTTAGTTTGCATGAGAATAGAAATAGTCAGAGATCTTCTTATCATGCGACTGAAAAGTCAGTTGACAGGTGACGGTTTCTTTTTTAGTTTTTCTGACAATGTTCTATCAGCGTCCTGATAGAGTGTCAGTGTCCTAAACAACATTGTTTTGAAAATTTGATTTTCATTGACTTGCTTTGGGAAGGCACTAATGCTTCATTAGCATCCTGACGAGCGTAATGCCAGGAACTTGAGTTTCAAATGAGGCCGCTAATGCACTATTAGCGTCCTAACGTGCAACTGTTAGTTTTTAGGTTCATTCAATGAGGGTGCTTAACTCGATCTGCGTCCTTACGTGAATGATAAACTTTTGAACCCAGAAACCATTAGCGCTTTGATGATCTATCAACGTCCTGCAATTTTGGCTCGATATAAGTGACTAGCCACTGTATTAGCGTCCTAATTAACCGTCAACGTCCTGAAAGACACTAAAATATTTTTCTTTAAAAATTGATTTTCCAAAAACACGATTAATCAAATCAATACTTGAGCTTTTTGGATCAAATCAAATGTTCAGAAAATTGTTCAAATGTTTCAGAAAACTATTGAAAAACTTTTGAGTGAAATCGACATAAATCATTTTTCTTCGAAATCCAAAAACTTTGAGAGTAAATATTGTTTTGCTAAAAAGAAGTTTTGAGTACGGTTCAACAATCTAATATTTAACTTTTTTTAACCTTGTTCTTGATAAGTTGATTTCGCATGAACTTGACTGATTGAAACTTGATTTTCTGGAAACTGATTTGTTGAAACACTTCAACAACATCATTAGATCATAAGATTGAGTGATTTGGAATCATCAAAACATTCTTTCATGAGGTTCCTCTTGAGATAACAATCTCCCCCTTTTTGATGATTTTAAATACTCATTAAACCTTTCAATAAAAAGATCAAAAAAAGTCATGGAAAAAAGCTCATGTACACAATCATAATCTTGTCAAGTAACATATTCATTTATTGACCAAAAAAGTTCATGATTCATGATTTACGTTTGTCAGGATTTTCAGAACATAGCACACCATATTATGTCATTTAAAACATAGCATTCAAAACACAATCATGAGTACAAATTTACAAATTTCTTGTTCTCCCCCTAAGTACAAGACAAATACAATACAAACATTGAATGTTTCTTATTCTTCTTCTCCCCCTTAATCTAAGATATCTATTCTCCCCCTTTTGAAAACATCAAAAAGGTGGGAGAAGAACAAACTACTTCTTCTTCCCTTTCCCTTTTGGCTTGCTTGGTTCTCCTTTGTCCTTGCCTTTCTTAGTTGTTTTGTAATTCCTTACAAAATTGGCAAAGGAAGTCTCGAAGTTAGAATCTAAGTCAAAAGGATTATTGGGATCAACTCCTTGAAAAGATTGGCGATATCTTGCAGCAAGACCAATGACAAATGTTGGAAAAAGTTTTACACCTTCAAATTGTAGCCCTACCACAAATGTGGATTTGGGAATTTCAAAGACATCATCTTCATTAGGTGGAGGAGTCATGCATCTGGAGATTTGTGCAGCTGGCACAAAGTCTTTAGGTTCTTCACCAATATCAGCTTCCTCTTGTTTTTCAAACTCTTCATGTTCAATGCAACATGCTATGCAGGAATAGCAGGCTGATGAGACAGTGTTTTGATTTACTCCTTAATGTGTTTCAAATATTCATGCAAGTCACTCAGACAACTCAAATCAGGTGTTGTTGTGCTAGTAGATGGCAAACTTGTTTGCAAATTCTCAAATTGTCTTTCTATGCCAGTCACCATAATACTTAGCTTTTCAGACACTTGCGCTAGACCTTCAGTGCACTTCTTGATTTCTTCTTTACTTTCCATTGCTTGATCTGAGATTAGTTTCTTCACTTCTTCAATCATCACGACTCTTTGTTCCTCTTGAATTTCCTTGATTTTCTTCAACAAATCTTCTTCATTAAAGGTAGCAGTAGAAGGTTGATCAGTGAAGTAGTGAATTGGTGACATATATCCACCATGATCAGTAAAGTGCTGAGGTGATTTGACATCAAACCTCTCTTCTACTCTTGCTTCTTCTTCTTGGATAGATGGAGGGACTGTTGAAGTAGCTTCTTCACCAACTGTCTCATGGGGCTCCTCTTCCATAGGAACTTCCCCTCTAAAAGGAAAATCTAAAGCTGTCATTTTCGAATTAGGTCTTTCCTCTTGAACATGATCAGTATCCATTATCTCTTTAGCTTCCTCCTTGAAGGGTTCAGTTTCAACTCCTTAAGGAATAACCTTTGAATGATACCATCTCTTGGGTGCGGGAGCATACACATATTTCATCAGTTTTACTGTGGTATGTCTTTTGCATCCATATATATCCAATTCCTTCTTTTCTTCTTCATTTAAATCAACACTTGTTTTCTCTAACAGAGGTGTGAGATACATCCCAAATGGTAATCCTCCTCCTCTTTTTGATGTAGTATCAATAACATGCATGAGGATGTAAGGAAGGCTGATTTTCCTTTTCTAAAGTACGCACCATGTGAGGGACAATTCCAACTCATTCACATTTCCCTTACTGTCAGATCTTGGCTGAAATATAAGGGACACAATGTTGTGACTGATTCAAGGAATAAGTTAAAAGGATTGGTTGGTTAGCTAGCTATCTGATCCTTTTTCCTAAACAAAAAGTTTAAGGCTGCAACACTGTTGTAACCTGGAAATAAGATTCCTTACTTTGAAAAGGGGGAATTTGATCAACATCAGGCATAAAAATGTGTTGATGAAGTACTGAGGAGAGATTTCTAGGGACTTTCCTTTGACATGGGTTTTCCTAACTATCCCATATCTTGGTTTCTTTTGGAGGTTCAAGTAAAATTCCTTGATAAGATTTGAAAACCATTTGTTTTGGTAAGAACAAAGTTGTACCCATCCCTGGAGTTCAAAAAGAGGTTGCACATTCAAATGTGCCTTGGCAAAGAAATGAAAATCTACAAAACATCCATGTAGGATAAATCTAGTAGCTAAATTTCTCAGATTTTTCTTTCTTTTTGGATTTCTTGGAAGTTTGAGCAGATGTGGATGGCTCAAATTGTGGATTATCAGTTGGAGCTACTGTTGGTTCCACCATAGGTGTTTCAGTAGGTACCTCATGTTGGCCCAGTATTATAGTCCAAAAGGGTGAATTGGACTTGGTAGATTTTCGTGTTACCTTTCAGTTAAAATAATTAAACAGATAAAGTGCGCAACAGGTAACAATCAAAATAAACAAGTGCAGGAAAAATAAATGGACACAATGATTTAGAGTGGTTCGGTTCCGATTGAACCTACGTCCACTACCCAAATCACCATGATTAGGATTTCCCAATACACTATTGGCTAGTCAACTTATGGGCGCGACTAGAAGTTGTTTACAAAAGCCAACACAAAGGTTTGGCTCAAAACTTTACACTAACCAACACAAGGGCTTGGTTAGAAAGCAACACATGCTAACCTACACAAGTGCTTGGTTAGAAAGCCACACACTAACCAACACAAGGGCTTGGTTACAAAGCCACACACTAACCAACACAAGGGCTTGGTTACCAAGCCACACTCTAGCCTACACAAGGGCTTGGCTAGAAAGCCACACTGTAACCAACTTACGGGCAAGGTTACGAGCTGTAAAATAGTATGGTATGTTTTCGGTTGACAAACACGTCAACGATACATCAAGATTACAAATAATAGAGAGAAGTGTTCTACAACACTCTCAACAATGACAAGCTTACAATCTTGAATGAGTAAGCACCACTATTCCAATTACATTTAAATGATGCGATGTGTTGAAATAGCTTTTCTCAAATGTAATTGATTCAAATATATATGATACGAAAACAAGAATCGAATATGCACAAGTGTTGGATATACCCAAGGGGAGTGAATTGGGTATAATGGTCAAAATGAAACTTTTCCAACGTATTCGTGATACTTGGATACATATGAAATAGATGATCATCCTTAACAAAATACTATAGAGAAAAATGTAAGAAATAGAGGACAAACGATTTATAGTGGTTTGGCACAGCTACATCCACTACCTAATCTCCCGATTAGGATTTTTTGAATACACTAACTGATTCTCTTACGGGTGAGAACCAAACCGTTACAAATGCCCTTTTTCATGTACAAGGCAAACCTATCATTCTGCGGGCTAAGGATGAACCGCATTGCCCTTTTCCTGGCAGAGGAAAAACCCAAGTTCTTTTTGCGAGCTAAGGAAGAATCGTGATCCTGTCCGCGGGCTAAGGAACAACCCATGTTCCTACTTCAAGGTGGAGGATACACCTTCGTATGATTCCAACCTTGGAATCATCAAGTAAACTAAATTCACTTGACTTGGTTGTTTCAATCCTGAAACACACAAACTCATAATTACAGAATAACAATGATGGGTCTAATTGAGTAGAACACTTACAATTTAGCTCATACATTGCATTACAAAGATATGTAGAATTAAGCACGTAATGCTGAGAGGAGTATACTTACAGTCCTTTTACCTTTCAATGTATCAGTATTGCTCAAGTGCCTCAAAAAGCTTGTATGATGCTTCTTGAAAAATAGTTGTGAAATGCATCTTCAGAAACTCTTTTGCTTGAACAAACATTGACTTTGAAATCAAAGGAAAACAAGTGTAAATACTTAAGAGATTTTGGAAAACATGATTAATTTAGCTCCTATCTCTTTTTCCTCTCGTGTGATTCTCTCTCTTCTTGAGCGATGGCAAGAACGAGTGTTTATATAGATGAAGATCGGTTACTAGTCGTTATACTAGGAGTTAGTAGGACAAGTTTGAAAAACAAATTTAAACATTTGTGAAACGGTCAAAAACTTATACAAATATAGAGGGTTTTTCAAACGGATAAAAACATGTGTGAAGTATAACTGTATTCTATGAACTATCTCTCAAATTTCTCGTTCAACAAGATAGATATATGAATAAAACAGTGCTGAAGATTTGAGTAGAAAACAATTTAATATCCTTCAAATAGATTTTCAAAGAAAGATAAAGATTAAGCTCAGTATGAAAATCTTTTGAATAAGATAAGTTTCAAAGAAAATACTTTGAAAACTAAACCAGTTTAAGCTCTGAAATCAAATTTAAAATTCGACTAACTTTCAAAAGTACTTGCTTAGTAAATTTTTCGGTCGGTATTTGGTTTGAGTCTAAGTGTTGGTATGTATAAACTCAGTAGGAATGACGTTGTTGGTCATTTGAATTTTAATTTCAAAATGATCGTTTACTCACAACAACTAGAACCTTTCACGAAAATGGCAACTGCAATTTTCACGAACATTCTGGTTTTTTCAGACAACACGAATAAGAAAGATTTCAGGAATCATGATTTCGTGTATCAGAGGAAGTCTCTGACAAATCTGAAAAGGTTTCTGTACATAAAAAGTTCTGAAAAAGTAAACGGAAAAAGTGTAAGTGTCAACTTTGTGACAGTGTTGGATTAGCGTCCTGATTAGTTAATCAGCGTCCTGATTAGTTAATCAGTGTCCTGACGCATAAAAACCAACTTTGTCGTTTTGTTTCTTGAGGGCGCTCATGGACCATAAGCGTCCTGCTGAACTGTGAAGTGAGGGCGCTACTTAATCGTAAGCGTCCTAACTTACTTGGCAATTAGAACGACTAAACTTCATGAGGGTGCTAATCCACAATTAGCGTCCTGTCTTGTTTTTAAAATATTTAAAGTCACGAGGGCGCTAGTAATGAGTAAGCATTCTGATATTCTAAAAATAATTTAAAACAAGAATCGACGTAAGGGTGCTACAAAATGATGAGCGTCCTGATATTTTAACTCGTAAAAATAGTTAGTGCGCTGAAGAACGATTAGCGTCCTGAGAGTTACTAAGTTGGTTCTTAAGTGAGGGCGTTCCTAATTAGGCAGCATCCTGATAGTTTTTGAACTTATAACTATTAACATCCTTAAAGATTAAAACATTTAAAACTCGAAAAATAGTTAGCGAGCTGATCTTGAATCAACGTCCTGACAAGTTCACAAGTTGACTTAAATGAGGTCGTTACTGATGAAGTGAGCGTCTTGATGAATAAGTGCATTTCAACCTTGAACTCTATTAGCGTCCTGACTTACCAAGTCAAGGAGGGGGCTGCTAAGACATTAGCGTCCTAATCAAACACTTAAAAATTGATTTTTGAAATTAACTTAAACTTTTAAAACTCCATTAAATCAATTAAAAATTCGATCAAATCAAACACTTAAAATAATTGCGAATTTAAACCATTTGAAAAACCTTTCAAATATATCGATCAACACATGCAAGAACTTTATGCGTGATTTTGAGAAATGCATGCAAGAGATTCGTGCGTGATTTTGGAAAACGTTTGAGCAATAAAGAATAAGGAAAGTTACATTACATTATTTATTCGTTCTTCTCACAATTCATCACTTTGTTTGCACTTGGAGATCTTTCATTGTTGAGTCGAGCAGTCATGAACTTCGATCGTGTGATGTGATTTTGAAGTCCTCGATCAAATTGTTCTTCTATTTTTTGCTTTCTTGAGGTGCTAAAATAAATACTTGATTGACGCGTTAGCACCAAACAATATATTGGTTGTTAGCATCAAAACCTTTAGGAGCATGCTAAGTGATGAACCACTTAGGCCAACAATCTCCCCCTTTTTTATGATGACAAACAATAAAGAAATTTAGGCGTTGAAGCAAAAGGATGAATCATTTTATTTTTCATTTATCTTTTATATTTCTCTTCTCATTCTTCTTTATTTATTCTTCTCCCCTTTGTCATAATAAAAAAGGTGAAAGAAATATCGAGATCTCATAGTCTAGATCCTATAGTATAACATCAAAACACGAAGCTCCCCCTTTCAAAAAGAGATGGAGACTCCCCCTTACTCTATGCATTCATCCTCAAGAGGATTTATGACACCATGTCATGGTTAGGCACGTGAGAATGCATAAGGGATGCTATACAGTAAGAAAGCATACGATAAACAAGATTTATCATTAAGCACAATGAGAAATAGATTGCAGTATTGAGTATTCATGGGCTATTTAAAAAATATTTGAAGTAATAGAATAGCCAGGAATTCCATAGATGCATTCAATATTTGAAAATTAGATGCAACATCATGTTATAAGAAGTAATTGCTGGAATGTATAATTAAAGCACATGCAATCATTCTTATATTATTAGGCAAAATTATTAACCGATACCAAGCATTATTGTATAGGATAAGCATAGGCATTCACGACTGATATCGAATTCATAGCATAGACAGGAACAAATAATTAAGCACAACCTAGCTATTTTAATTCAAATAGGATGCAAAAGATGAATTTTGAAGCTCGTGGCATCTATTTGACCTCGAAGAAACACAACCAGTTGATGCATATGGAAATTAAGGTCTTAAGCAAAGCATCAATGTTGAGAGCTTTCCAAAGTTTAGGCATAATAATATTTCATATGAATATCATAGCCTAAGGATGAGTATATGCTAAATTTCATAAAGCTTATTCAAGCATATGTTCATTTTCATATACTAGACGAATAATTTCAATCGAATTGTGGCCTAGATTATTTGATTTTAATGAACGATAATCTTGAAAGTATACATTCATTAAAAATCAAATATTCATGAAAAGATAATATCAAAAGATTATAGATATGGGCATAAACATCTATCTTTTCATAGGCGTATGATATGCAATTGTGAGTACATGGTCTAGAGATTATGTCATATAAATTTGGAATAGGCATGAGCACATCATAGACAAATATGAGGTTGTGGCATAAATGATCTTTTCATGAGAAACACCACAAACATATGCACAAAAGAATCATGCATAGATCTAAATCTCATAAGTTCAATGATCATGATATCATAGCTTCTTAACAAGTGAATATGATGATTGCTTGAGCATTCATATTGCACATACAGGAAATTTCAAACTACTTCAGCAGAATGAAAATTTCCCAAAATTTCACTTTCAGTATGCATTCATAGGTTTAAGATCTAAGCAGTGTTATTTCAATGAACCCCATGGCATGAATGTTTTGATGATTCCAAATATCTCCAATCTGTGTATCTAATGATCTTGTCAAGTGTTTCAGATTTATCAAGAATCAAGATCAAAGAATTGAGCTTACAAGCCTATTGATCATCTCAAGTCACGTTCTGAATCTGTCAGTACTTAGAATGTAATGTCTATCGATCAATTTGCTCTTAGCAAGATTTAATCATTTTCATATTTTGATCGTCGCATTTTAAAGGTATTTCTATGATTTCTAAAGTACTTGATTTAATTCGAAAATATCTTGTTGTTTTATCGAGCTTTAATCGAGAATTCAAAAACTGCTTTTATAGTCTTTCAAGACGCTAATGTTTTAGTAGCGCCCTCCTGGACTTGATGAGTCAGGACACTGATAAAATATTAGGATGCTCAAGGTTGAATTGGACTGATTCATAAGGACGCTTACTTGTAAGTAGCAACCTTCCTTTTTGTCAACCCTTGAGAATGTCAGGACGCTGACTTAGTTTCAACTCGCTATAGTTCTCTTTGTTTTTAAGTGATTTCTATCTTTAAGGACGCTGATAGTTATAAGTTAAATAAACTATCAGGATGCTACTTGTGTAGGAGTGCCCTCATCTTTAGAATCAACTTAATAACTTTCAGGACGCTTACTGTCCATTAGCGAACTTAACATCTTTTAAGTTTGTTTTAAAACTAAATTTAAATATCAGGACGCTTACTATAGAGTAGCGCCCTCATGATTTAAGTCATTTAATTTTCAAAGTAAGTCAGGACGCTTATGATTCAGAAGCACCCTCACTTCATTGTTCAGTAGGACGCTGATGCTCTATGAGCGCCCTCAAAGGAACAAAACGACAAAAATGATATTTTATTGTTTTCACATGTACATCCTTTTTGGCCACCTTTTCAGAACAACATTTCGTACAAAATCACCTTTTGTATTTGTAAGAGATATTATCTGATTCACGAACCACTTCTTCTATAACTTTCCTTATTCGTGTATCTGGAGAAAATCAGAATATTCATGAAAATGTACAGTTGCCATTTTCGTGATATATTCTAGCTATTGTGAGTAAACTTTCATATTTGAAATTCAAATTCAAATGAACAACAACTTCATCTCTACTAGTCTATATATACAGGCACTTAACAACATTTTAAACCTACCGAAAATTCTCTGAGCCAAAACACTTTTTGAAAGTTAGTCGAATTTTCATCTGGTCGAAAAAGTTTAAGTTACTTTGTTTTCAAAGAGTTTCTTTGAAACTTTACGTATTTAAATGATTTTCATACTGAGCTAAATTTATATCTTTATCTGAAAATCCATTTCACTCAAATTGTTCAGCACTGTTTTAACTTATATCATTATTGCTGAAAGTGAAATTTGAGATATAGTTCATAGGATACAGTTGTACTCAATTCCATATCTTGTATATTGTATCAAGGTTGTAACAGTAGTTAGATAAACTACTGAGTTGATATTCCTTTATTCAACAAGGTTAGGTCTTCTCGCACCCATAAGTTGAGAAACTGTCTTCTCACACCCGTAAGTTGAGAACCGACCTTCTCACACCTGTAAGTTGAGAAATAGTAGTTCTCACACCCGTAAGTTGAGAAAGCTTAGGTTTGCCTCATACCTGTAAGTTGAGCAGTGTAACGGTTGTTTTCACACCTACAAGTTGAGAAAAGGTGTAACGGTTTGATTCTCACCCGTAAGAGAATCCCTTAGTGATAAGGTTCAAAATCCTAACTGAGGAGGTTAGGTAGTGGACGTAGGCAAGTAGCCGAACCACTATAAATCGAATGTGCATATTTATTTAATTTTTGCACTTTAATTTTGCTATTGTAATTATTTTTAAATTGTCTAAGTGTCCAATTCACCCCCTTCTTGGACATATCTGGGCCAACAGTTGGTATCAGAGCAGTGTTGCTCTTTAAAGAAACTTCACAATTTCTTTGATATCAATGGCAATGACCAGAGGCACTGTCATAGAAGTAGGTCAACCTTTAGATAAACCACCTCTGTTCAATAGAGACTGATTTGAAGATTGGATGATTAGGATGAAATCCTTTCTACGATCTAAGGATATCAGTTTATGGGAAATGGTTGTAATCGGTTACACCATGCCCAACAAGCCTATTGAGCTATGGACAAACAAGGAAAGACTAAATGATAAAAATAACGCTCAAGCTGGCTATGCCTTTGAGATATCGAGAGTGCCAAAGAAATTTGGGAAACACTCAAATCACTTCACTGTGAAAAGATTAACATTCGAGATGAAAAGCTCAAAGAGTCTAATAGACCATTTGACGCCTTTGAGATATTGAAAAAGAATATCTCGATACAACATGCAACATATATCAATTCATTCTTGTCGGAATGTAAGAACTGAATCAGGAAATACCAGTAGAAATATCCTTAGTATATTTCTGTGATAAGCTTCCAAAGAAATGGAATGATAAGCTAACTATGTTAGTTGAATCTGTTGAACCTTGGGAAATGAGTTTAAAATAGTTATGTGATCTCTTGCAAACCATGAAAAGAAGGGATGAGACTAGAGACCCAGTTAGAACATTAGAAGAGCCACTCGTTCACTTTAGGATTCTAGATAGTGAGTCAATTCATGATAACCTGCAATGTTTTTTACATCTAGTAAATGAACTTGAAAAGCCATCTCTCACTCTACTTTAGTACAATATTTTTTTAACAATTTTCCTGAGAACTGGAAATATAAAGTAGATTTTCTAAACGAGTTTTTAAATCCATTTGAAATTAGTTTTCCTGAAATTGATTATATTTTGAGTGGGTTAAAAACTTCATCTGAGAGAGAAGACATTCTTGCTAATGCACCAAGCAGGAACGAAAGTGAAGTTGCTACTGATTCAAACACAATGAGTCAACAGTCCTCAGCAAGCACGTCTAGGACGCTCAATGAAAGATCTCCTAATGGAATGTCGAGAAAGAAGTTAACATGGAGAACGAAGATAATGAATTATCTCAGCTGCTTCAAAAAGAGACAGAGTGCTCAAGTCGAGGACTTTGCAATACCTTGAGGTAAAAGTCAAAAATATGCTAAGGTATAAAAGTCACTCTCATCACTTCTGACCTTATTTAAATATATTTACCAGTAATTACAAAATGTTAATGATTATCTTTAATCATGCGATGCTTAGAATGCTTAAATATTTTCGCTCATGATTAAACTGTTGATAGTTGGTTGATGAAATATAATTTGTGATATTGTCTATTCAACCATACGTTACTTTAATTTAGTTGGTCAAATTTGATTAATAGCAGTGCTTAAGTGTCTGAAAGTAAACCAACTGCAAATGAGGATGCTAATGTGCCTATTAGCTTTAGTTGATAAAAAACACTATGTTAAGCTATATGGTTCATCCTTAGCACATCCCTAAAGTATACTTGATGAAGTATATTTTGATGATCACAAACAAAGTATTTTTCAATTCTAACGAACGTTTTTCAAGAACTTATCTTTGCACCAAAGGAAAAGCAAAAAGCCAAGGACCGACTCGATCAAGGAACTCAAAGCTTACATCCAACGATCAAGCTCGTCTCAACTAACGGACTTCAACGATCACATCATGATTTCAAGATCACTTCTCTCGGACGTTTCGATCAAGCTTCAAGACTATATCTCGATCAACGTTTAAGTCATTCAACTTCGAATTACTTTTATTGAAGATCTCATAATGAAGAGTTGGATTTAAGGGTTATGAGAAAAGAGAAATACACAAAGTATTTAAGGTATATCTTTCTCTAATCGTTATTGCTTAAAATGTTTTTCAAAACCATGCATATATCATTTTCATATGTTTTCTAAATTTGCATGTTTTGATGTCTTAACTATATTTCAAGAAATTTAATACTATATATTTAATTTGAAATATACCGAGTTTTTATTCGCATTTATCGAATATTTTATCGCGAGTCAAAACTGTTTTCAAAGAGTCTTTTAGGACGCTAATGAAATAGCAGAGCTCTCCTGAACTTGTTAAGTCAGGACGCTAATAGGTCATTAGGACGCTGATAACGCTTAAGGTTGAAATGAACTGATTAATCAGGACGCTTACTTGTATAGTAGCGGTCTTATATATTAGTTAACCTCTGAAGTTGTCAAGAAGCTGACTCAACATCAACTCACTGAAAGATATTTTAAAAGTTTTCCAAAGAATGTTTCTTTGAGGATGCTGATGGTTATAAGTTGATTAAACTATCAGGACGCTTTCGGGATAGGAGCGGCCTCACCTTTGGAAATCAATTGAATAACTTTCAAGATGCTGATTGTCCTTCAGCGTGTTTTTAAATGTCTTAACTTGTAGGACGCTTACATAGTAGTAGCGCCCTCATGTTATGTTTTTATCTAGTAGGACGCTTACGGAATGTAGCGCCTCATGTTTTGTTTTATGTTTCAAAAGCAGTACGCTTCCTCGGATAGTAGCGCCTTCATGCACTTAATAGTTTTAAAACATAGCAGAACGCTAACTGTGCATTACCGCCCTCAAGGTTTAAGTCGTCTAAAGTCATAAGTAAGTCATGACGCTTACGAGTTAGTAACGCCCTCACTTAAGTGTTCAACAAGACGCTTATAAGTAGTAAGCGCCCTCAAGGAACAAAATGACAAAGTTGATATTATGCATTAGGACACTGATTACGGAATTAGGACGTTAATTCAACTACCGTCACTGTTCGAATGAGTACACTACATCAATTTACTTTCTTAGAACAAACATTTGCACAGAGTCCTTTTCAGACTTATCAGAGAACCTTTTTGATACATGAAAGAAGTTCTTCTAAAGCTTTCCTCTTTCATGAAATCAGAAAAGAACCAGAATGTAATCGCAGTTGCTATTTTCATATAACATTCTAGCCGTTGTGTGAAAATGTTCACATTATTTGAACTTCAAATGTCTAACGACTATGTCCCACTTTGTCTATAAATACCAAAACTTAGGAACAAAAAACTTCCAATCACTTTGTGTTGTGCCAATACTTTTGAAAGTTAGTCTAAGTCAAAATGAATTTCATTTTCTAATCTTTCAAAGTATTTTCACTGATACCTATACGATTTTCATATTGAGTTTCAAATATATTTCTATCTTTGAAAGTCTATTTTTATATTGGTATCAACTCAAATTCTCAGCACTGATTCACATTTGGTATCATTCTTGCCGATGATAGAATTTGAGAAATAGTTCAAGTTATACAGTTGCACTTGATTTCATATTTTAAGTATTGTATTGAACTATATCAGTAGTAGCGTTCAACTACTGATCATTGAACCAAACGTTTTCATACTTATACTTTATATCTATTTTAAAAATTGTCCGTGTCTTTGATTTACACCAGTCTTTAGTTTTATACGTCAATGTTTTATTGGTATTATATTGTTTTCGAAGAAGCTCTGATTTTCATATCATATCATTCATGCTTTTCAAAACTGCACTTCAGCAATACCGAACATTGAAAGGTAAAAGACTGAAGATGTATTTCAACTTAGCATTACCTACTTCACATTTCATATCTTTGTAATGTTATGTATTGTGCTTAATGTAAAGTGTTCTACTGCATTAGAACCACCCAACATCTTAGTGTTGTAATGCTGGTGTGTTTCTGGATTGAAACAACCAGGACAAGTGAAGGTAGTTCGCTTGATGATTTCAGGATTGAAATCAGGTAGGTTAACTCTTAGCGTTTAAAAGAGAAAACGGTTCATCCTCATCCAGTAAAAGGGTAAGTGTGTCCTTAACCTTTAAAAGGATAGGTTATCTCTCAGCCTTTAAAAGAGAATCCGGTTCGTCCTCATCCCGTAAAAGGATAGGTGCGTCCTTAACCTGTAAGAAGATATGTTATCTCTTAACCTATAAAAGAGAAACGGTTGTTCCTTATCCCGCAAAAGGATCATGGTTCTTCTTTAGCCAGTAAAAGAAACATGAGTTTCTCCTTATCCCAGAAAAAGAAAATATGGTTCTTCCTTAGCCAGTAAAAAGAACATGGGTTTCTCCTCATCTTGGAAAAAGGAAATTTGGTTATTTCTTAGCCAATAAAAGGAACATGGGTTTTTTCCTAATCCCGGAAAAAGGAAAATGGTTCATTTTTAGCCCATGAAAGGATAGGTTTGCCTTTAACCTATAAAAGGGCAGTTGTAACAGTTTGGTTATCACCCGTAAGAAAATCAGTTAGTGGATTGAGTAAATCCTAATCGGGAGATTAGGTAGTGGACATAGGTTTGGCCGAACCACTATAAATCTGTGTGTCAAACGTTTGCATTTTAGTCTGTGTTCTAATTTGTATCATGTTCCAATTAACTTATGTAAATCACTTAAGTTATTGGAAGACCTTTTTAAAATTGACCATTGCACCCAATTCACCCCCCTTTTGGGTGGACCAACACACTAGTCATAATAAGGATGCTAATTAGCTACAAATATTATTTAAATTAAGCCATCTTTAGAGACTAGGAAGCGACACGTGCTGGTGTGTGTCAGGAGCGAGCTTATCGCTTTAGCATCATAAAATCAAACCTTCAATGACCTAGCAGTCATTTTTCACTTTTGGTGCCCAAGGACGCTTTGACGAAAAGTTACTAGGAATCGTTACAGGATTTACGGTTGAATCTTCATCTTTAACCTTTGGTAAATCTTGATCTCCGCTCTTTTTTGAATTCTCTGATTCCTACTCTGCCTTGTTGCCTCATCTCTTTATTTGATTTTAAATGGCACCCAAACCTGAAAAGCTTCACCCCTTTTCTTCGAGAAAACGAGTTGTTTCACCTACATCACCTCCAGATAGGAGTGTGAGACCAAGAACCGAACCAACTCAGACCGAAATGGTTGAGGACCCCACACCATTTGTACCCACACCTCCTATTGAAACCGTGTCTGGACCATCTTACCCACATTCTTCTTCTTAGATAAGAATAAAGGGAGATAAAGAAGAGAAGCTCATTAACCGAGTTGTAATCGATGGATGCTTTGTCGATTTCGATTTCTTCATTAACTCTCACCTAGACATTCTGTCTTTATTTGAGTTCCAAGGTTGGATCGATTTACTTACCTTCAATTCAAAATGGTACCCTAGTCTCGTCAGCCAATTCTATTTAAATTTAGTTGATAAACCTGGTTCTGAACTCACAAAACAATCTATGGTAAAGGGAAAATTTGTTGAGATTTCTCCCAGATTCTTTTGTGAAGCATTTTTCTTGCCGAGTGATGAAAGTGCCCACATACTTTCATTCACCAAAAATAAAGTCCAGTATCCAGGCTATAACAGCCTTTCTGCTCTTAATCTTATTTCAAAGAGAAAGGACCACTCGAGTGTCGACAAGAAACTCACAAATCAGTCCTTTGAACTTATTCCCAGAATAATCCACAACATCATTACCCCCATCATTTAGCCTAAAACCGGCAGCAAGGGTAATGTAAATGACTTAGATTTTTTCTTAATTTGGTGCATTCTGGAAAAGAAGAAAGTGAATCTCGCCCGCATTCTCATGCATGTGACAAATACAATGGTTAGTAGATGAGGAGGTCTGCCACTTGGTATGTACCTCACCACTCTGTTCAAGAGATGTGGTATTGATTTCAGTGGAGAATGCTTCAAGGAGACAAGCAGATACAACTGCATTGGCCAAACCACTGTGAAATTGATGAGATACGCCTATGTGCCTGCAGTGGAAAGATGGCTTCCAATGTCAGAAGTTCCACTTGAAGGACAATCCAGTGGAAAAGTTGATTCGAAAGAAGAAGATGTCTCAGCAATGGAGAAAGAAGTTGCCCAAGCTTCGACTACTCTAGATGAACAGGATGTGCAAGAGCAAGTTGTTCCCACAGCTGACATTGAGCATATTTTAATTGACGAGGTAGAAATTGAATATGCAGAGAAAGTTGTTCATGCTGAAGAACATCTCATGGAAGAGGTGACCCAGATTGCTCAGTTTGTTGTTAAAGAACAACTAAATGAGTCAGAAAATGCTGATGCAATCTTGGAGGAAATCACTAGAGAAAGGGTCAGTGAGGACTCAGATAAAACCATCTCCGGATCACCATCTCCATTTGATATCTCTGTATCAATGGAATCCGAAGACTTGACAAAGACTGTGTCTAATGGTGAAAAATGTCATGATACGGAGGGTGATGATCTGACCATCACACCCTATCAGGGAGATGACATGAATGACAAAGTTGATGAAGATGATCATATGGAAGATTTTCATGAGGCCAATGCTGAGTCTCGAGAAGAAGATAAAATGGAAAATATTCATGAAGAAAGCTCATCTGATCATGAGACACCTTCTACCAGCAAGCCAACAAATGAATTCTTCAGAAAGGAAGATTTCCTGAGAAAAGTGAGAAAAGATCAAGTTTTTGTCATGTCTCAACTAATGACTCGTTTAGAACAGAGTCAAGTTCAGCTGAAAAATGAGACATTGTCACAGATCCGAAAATCTCTGAAATCTCAGGAGAAAGTTGAGATTAATGAGATAAAAGAATTTAACTCTCTTATGATCAAGGCAACTGCATTGCTCGAGAAAATTACACAACAAATGGACACACAATTAAGTGTCATGCAGTCCTTGCCTTCATCGAGCTACACTTCATCATCACATGATGATCTTATAAAAAACATTTAGAACAACATGCAATAGATTAAAGTATTCATGAAAGCTTTTGTTGCTAGTGTTCCCCCGAGATTGGCAGCTCCTCAACAAGCTCCAACCAGACCCTAAGATCCACAAAGTCGCACAATGCCAACTATGCCAAGTAGTGCTGCAAGTGTTATAACTAAAGAAGCTTCGAAGAAGATTCTTGAAGAAATTCAAAGATTAAAAGATAAAATGGTTGAATCCTCTAAAAATGCCTCCATTTCTGACTCACTACAATCAGTTTTGGATGTTATCTTGAATCAAGTAACTAGCAAGACAGTGCTTGATCCAGTGCTGCAGGCCATCTCTAGTCTGAAAGAGAATGTAGATACTGCAAGGCCAGCACAAAGAGAGGATGATAGACTAACCAAGATTCTCGACTTGGTTACTCGACCTGTTGAAAAACATCACAACTTGGAGAACAAGATGTTTTTCCTTGCCACAAGCATTATGGATCTGTCTTACATTGTCATCACAGTTGCAGATCGAGTGGAAGGAGTAGTAGGTTTTTTTGAAGACCTCTTCAAGGCAATGAACAATAGACTACATTCTACTGTGTGGTATATTGCTTCTAGCGTGAAACGTTTTGCAATGCTCTTTCATCTGTAGGAGAAGAAGGGTGTCAAAGTTCTACCTGTACCAGGAGCTCCAGCCTTCACAGGCCCTTAAGGACCTAAAGAGTCTGACAGACTTCTTGGCATATTAGAATGTGAAGATGAAGAAGCATCTGATAAAGAGCCGTTACATAGAATCAATGGAAGAGTGTCTCCACCCCCAGATCCCTCATAAGTGACCGTTCTTGATCCCAAACGGAAGCGACCAATCAGGCTAGAATTTAAAGGTCATAAACTTTCTCCTGATTTTGCTCAAGGTCTTGCAGAACGGAAAGCTAAAGGCTTTAAACCCAGTCCACCTCTTGATCCATTTAAATTTGGTGTTTCCAAGCATGCTCACGAAAAATTCATTGAAAAATCTAGGAAGGGTCTTGTAATTGATGAATCTGTCAGTAGTGTGAGACAAAACACATGTGGTTCTTCAAGGCCACGAGCACCAAGGAAACCCAATGAATCTCAACCTAGTTCTAGTGGATCCAATAAGGATGAGGAAGCCTTGGTCGAACAAGTCATCAATCCTGGGCAATGGGTATCTGTTCTTAATGGTGACGTTATTCAGCTTGCGATAGTCGATGCAAAGTCGTAACGAACCATCCTTTTTGCGAACAAACAGAACTGGAGCGCCCCAGGGTGATGAACTTTTTCTGATGTAGCCATTACTCTCTAATTCCTTCAGTTGTTTGTCCAATTTGACCAGTTCAACATTTGACATTCTGTATGGTGGAATTGTGATAGGCCCGGTCCCAGGTACGAGATTGATCTCAAAATCGAATTCTCTCACCGGAGGTAGACCAGGAAGGTCTTTTAGAAAAACTGTTGGGAATTCAGATGTTACCGGGACATCGTGTACTTCGAGAGGGTACAGTGGTGGTGATTCATTTTCATCACCAAGGGATAGAGCTCGAAGCTGTGCCTTGAGAAGTGCAACAATCGAGTTGTGTATCCATTTCCTCATTCCCTAAATCTTAACAAACTCCCCCGTGGGCAAGGTTAAACGGACTTGCTTCTTCATACAATCGATTTTTGCATTCAGTGGTGCGAGCCAGTCCATGCCAAGGATGATGTCGAAGTCTTCAATGTCCATCACAAAAATCTCTGCATATATTATCTGTTATGAAATTCGAAGCTCACATCGAGAACACTACAAATTCACATCAGTACCAGATCCTAAAGGTGATGTGACATGGATTGTGATGTCTGTGGGTTCAGGATGCAACCCTAAATGTCTTACCAATGCAGACGATATAAAAGAATGTGTAGCACCCGAATCGAACAAGACATGCACCATTGTATTGAACAAGAGAAATGTACCTTCGACTACATTGTTGTTTGGGAGCGGTTGTTGAGCGATAGCAAATGCTCTGCCTTGGTTTCGTTGCCCCTGGTTCTGCTGGTTCTGCCTGGGTTGGGCATTAGCAGCAGGTGGTGCTTGTTGGACTAGAACAGCGGGAACAGTTTTTTGAAGGTGAGGACAGGAATTTCTTACATAGCCCTGCAGGCCGCAATTGTAACACGTCAGCCTCTACTGCTGATGATTCTGTTGGTCGTGTTGATTGTGGTGCTGACCACCACCTCTGCCATTGTCGTTTCGACAACCACCCCTGCCATTACGGCCTCCTCGGCCATGATTGCAAAAACCCTGATGGCCAGGGTTAGATGGTTCAGTCGCAGGTGTCGTGGCCTCATTCTTCTGAACAGGGGTTGGGAGGGTTGGGTTTTTATTATAGTAGGGCTTCTTCTTGTTGCCCTGTTGCGAGCCCTATTGGGAAAAGGATGTGGGTTGGGGTGGCACTGCCTGCCCAGACGTAGTGGCAGTGTCGGGTGTGGCCTGCGCTGTTGTCGGAGGCGGCGGTTCCTGGTTCTAAATCTCAGGAGGTGCCTCCTCTTCTGGACGGACAGTACGTGGCCTTCCTCTCTTCCTGGTTTGCATTTTCTCACTGGCAAGGAGAAAATAAAACCATAATTTAGGAACTGTAGCCAAGTATAATGTTATGATATTCTCAGCAACAAATTCGAGAGTACTGCAATATAAAACCCACATGTCTTTCTAAGTATAGTGTAAGGTTTTTGTTGATGAATCAAATAATCTTGTGCCTCGTAAGTTTGGCCATGGTGTAAAACAAGGTTAAAATGTTTATATAATAAGTATAAAACTTTGCAAGTATTTCAAATGTTTTGGTTCTGGTTTTTGTGAACATACATATATATTTCAATGAAAATTCATACGAGTCATAAAAATTCTAAGATTTGCCTCGGTAAATATCATGATCTAACGTACTATCGCAATCTTATGTATTCAAACTCTTTCGCTTAGTCTTTTCGACTATTATCCAAATTCGTGTGTCCCATACCACATGAATTTGGTAATAAGGGTGTCAACCAAGTTAAGTTGTATAAACACGGTCTCTATAAAACATCGATTGAATAGTAGTTCACTAATAGTATTGTCCAAGTTTACTCGTCCCATACCATGTAAACTTAGTGATAATGTTAGTAATACAACTTTCTCCAAATGTTTCTTTTCACACAAGGTCGTAGGTTTTCTTACTTCCACATTTTATTTAGTATCCTCCAATTTTGTTGTGTCCCATACCACTCCAAAGTTAGTGATACAATAGAAAGAATGGTTGTAAGTCGGCCCACCAAAGATAGTCTTAAACAAAACATTTTCACTCATATATAAAATAAATTTTACAATGCCAGTGATCATTCATGATTTTCCTGCCTACTACCACTCCTTTTAGACCTCCTGCTAGGTACAGAAAGACTACTAGAAGAAGTTTGAGAAATTGCTCGTTGTTATTCGACGTTTTGCATACGTGTTAACAAAGCATTTTGAGTCTCTTCAATCCGAGCAATACTAGCTACAATCACATTTAACTGCTCGAATGGGTTAGTCGATTGCCCCGTCAATGGTTGGTGGGTCGACTGTCCCATAGGTGGAGGGTAGGCCGTAGGCATTGGTGGAAAGTATTGATCGTACGGTTGACTCATAGGTGTGGGGTAGTTGTTTTGATTGTACGGGGATTCCCTAATTGGAACCCCTTGGACATTTGGATATGCTTGGGTTGAAAAGTCTTGAAACAATGAGCTCATTGGGATATCCTATCTTCCAAAATTTACTGCTGCACAATTTTGTTGTTGTTGGTTCACAGGAACTTGTGGAACTGGCCGATACGGTACCTCAGGAGTTGGAAACCTTTGGTGCGTAGTATTGCCTTGAGTTGGCATGTTCCAAGAAGGTGGATTTGCTGGAACTCTTTGTCCATCCTGATTTGGTTGAGGTTGATTTAGGTTGGCAAAGAAATCTTCCTCAGAGAATAGGTGATCAGTTTGACCATTATTCGAGGCTGGGTTTGCCGTAGGGTTCTGGTTTGGCTCGTTATTTAGTACCTTCCTAACATGAATCTTGCGCTGACCTTTTCGTTGACAACGTCCATTTTTGTCTCTAATTCTTTCGCCATTTTCTTCTAAAGTCGCGCCGAATACTTCCTCATCAGTCACCCCTCCACTTGTGACAATCGTCTTGTAGATAGAGGATGTTGTAACCACCTCAGTGATCTGCTTCGAAGACTCATCAAAAGTGTTGATGTTTGCCTCGTATAGCATCCTTATGATCAAGACTCCGTAGCCGAGGAGTTCCTTTCTTAAAGGGTTTTGGATCACCCGCAACATTTGTTGGATTGATGATGTGAGGTAGGGAGACCTTAATTTTCTTCTCTATGCAGTATAGCACAAGAAGTTGAGCCCTTGACATAACACCTCTAGTCACCTTTTCCAGCAAGATGTTGCCGAATACAATCTTTCCAAGGCCGGCAAGAGGTGGTTTAAGGAAATTGTTTGGGAGGTGGGCATACGCCAATTGGGTGTACGACTTTTGGCAAGGGAATTGAACAATTGTTCTTTGGATTCCGCGATCTCTGCAACTGTCTGGGGTTCGTGTGGATCAATGATTCTATCTTCAATCGGGATCTCCATAAGTCGCGCAATAATTTCGGCGTTGATAGAAATCTTTGTTCCCCTGACCGTTGTCTCCAAGACATGGCTGATCCCATCTTCTTGAAGTCCTACACAATTCATGGCTTCGTAGAAGGACTTCACCAAGTTGTAAGATACGTAACCCTCAACCTTTGTTATGTTCAACCACCCCAGTGTTGCGAGTTTTTTGTGAAGGATCGAACGGAGGCGGAGATCTCTATTGTCGATACTCCTCATAGTCACAACCTCCTTTTCGAACAATTCCTTGAGTCTGGTGGGAATTGGTTCCCGACTACTAGAAGTCGTTCCTTCACTTGAGGCCATTATCTTGTTGAATGGAAAATAAACTTGTGAAAGACACATAATATATTCCTAACATTTTTAAGATTTATGTCTTGTCCATTGGACAATATTTTCTATTTTTCTCTTGATGTTTATGCCATCATTTAATCCAAATTTTCCATTAGCAATATTATATATATATATATATATCTCATATATACATAGATATATAGATATATATATATTTAACCATAACTATATATACAGTTTTCATAAATCATAACTATATATATATATATTTTTTTTTAATATAAACTATATAAAAACTATATAGTTTTCTAGATATATATTTACTATAAATCTCAACTATATATAATTCATATATATGTATAGTTCTAAAGACATATATATCTAATAAAAAATTTCTTCCCCTAATTTGGTGGACTTGGGCGGCTCGTGGACCTTACGCTCTGATACCATTAAATGTCACACCCCGCTCGGACGCGCCTAAACCGGCGGGACACTCACGGACGGGGCGCGAATTGGCTTCACAACGATAGCAGTGTGCGCGGAAACACGATTAAGTACAAGTCTGATTTCATTAATTTCAGAATATATTTGTACATGAAATAGTTAAGGGAACATTCTCCCAAAATTTCCAATGAATAATACAAAGGGTACAAAATGTGGGCCCAAAAACCTGCACCCAGTCCACCCTAATCTCCTGTGAAAATTTGGATAACAACGGGGTGAGCTACACTCTCAGTGGGTAAAATAGTTCGTGAATATAACAATTAATAAAGCAAACTTCATAATCAAATATCTTAAATAGACATCAGAGCATCATAATCAATCCAACATGTATGTATGCATGACACCATCTCGTATTGGTTTGATGATTGTACATCGCCTGAGTTCACGTACAGATGTCCCTCCCCAAGAGTAGCCGGGTTCTCATTGTACGTCCCTCCTCAGGAACGACGCTCTGGATTCACGTACAGATGTCCTGTCACACCCTGGGTTGCACAGCGTGTCCCCTACCCAGGTGTGAGCGCACCCCCTCGGGGCGAACGCCAGCCATTATGGATTCATAATATTGTCTCATCCCGGTACAGCCACCGCCACACAAGGACGTCTCTTGTACACGGGATCATTTGTTTGACACTATTCATAAATAGTGCAGGGCCTCCCCCAGAATTGAACTCGAGACCTCCCTTAAGGAGTCTGATTTCGCATTCCTAGTAGCCATTGAACCATTGGCTCAGTGGTTACTCCAAGTGCGAAATCTAACCTCATGTATACATAAGGCCTTTTTGTCACACCCTGGGTTGCACAGCGTGCCCCCTAGCCAGGTGTGGGAGCACCCCCTCGGGGCGAACGCCTAGCCATTATGGATCCATAATATTGTCACATCTAGCGGAATTCGCGATACCCAACAGGGCCCTAGTAACGGATTAGATCATTTACCCCCACTATTCATGAATAGTAAAGGGTCTCCCCCCAAGTCGAACTCGCAACCTCCCCCTCAAGAGGTTAGATTTCGCACTTGGAGTAACCACTGAGCCAATGGTTCAATGGCTACTAGGAATGCGAAATCAGACTCCTTAAGGGAGGTCTCGAGTTCAATTCTGGGGGAGGCCCTGCACTATTTATGAATAGTGTCAAACAAATGATCCCGTGTACAAGAGACGTCCTTGTGTGGCGGTAGCTGTACCGGGATGGGACAATATTATGGATCCATAATGGCTGGCGTTCGCCCCGAGGGCGTGCGCCCACACCTGGGTAGGGGGCACGCTGTGCAACCCAGGGTGTGACATGTCCCTCCCCAGGAGTAGTCAGGTTCTCATTGTAGTCCCTCTCCAGAGAAATATAATGAATATCGAGCATTGCTTCTAACTATTCTATGAATCATAAACCACATACGTCCATAAGTGGTGCTATGTATGATGCCAATGCATGAACTAGTCCAGTCTTTACTTAACATTCAACAGGATTTGGCAACGTCTGGTGATCTTTATCAAGGTCGCTATCACTATGTGCAAGGTTAGGACATTCAGTACTACTTGTATAAGTTGATAGCTTTCAAATAAGACCAACCAGATCAGTCTCCAGTTGAAAGGTGAGACACGAGGTCTACTTAAATATCAATCTTCTAGAGCAGCACGCTGCCTCTCGTTCACTATTTAAAGTTACTGAGGACAAGACTGAGTCTGGTTGAGTCAGATTGACCACTAATCCAGCATAACAATAGTGTAATACATGAACTTCAAATATACAGGCATAAGTATGACAAGTATAAACATTATACGCAATAATGTAGTGTAAATAAATAGTGGACATAATGATAAATGAATGTAAACTTTAATAAAAGTTATAAGACACGTAAACCTATGTTTCGTTCCCCACCTTCAGATAAAAACTCCTTTGAAAACTGACGCCTTCCCTCGGGCAGAACCGCGTTGCACCGCACAGAAAGTCTCGGAATGAGAGTCTCAAAAGAGAAGACAAAAACTCAAAATGAGTGAGAAAGAGAAGAAAAATCACAAAGAGGAGTGATTTTGGTGTGAGAAATGAGGAGGGGGAGGAGTTCCTTAAATAGGAAAAATGACGCCTGAAGGTTCGGGCAGGCACCTAAACGTTCGGGCGCGGTGCTTGAAGGTTCGGGCATGCACCTGAACGTTCGAGCGCGGTGCCTGAAGGTTCGGGCAGGTGCCCGAATTTTTTTTTTTTTTTTTGGTGCAAACCTAGGGTATTAAAGTAGATGGTTCTATTGAAAGATATAAGGCTCACTTAGTAGCCAAAGGATACACCCAACATAAAAGGACAGATTACGAGGAAACATTTTCTTCTATTGTTCGACTTACCTCTATCTATTTAATTCTAGCTATTGTTGCATATTTAGACCTTGGGTTATGTCAAATGGATGTTAAAACTGCATTTCTTAGTGGAGAATTAAATGAGGAGATCTATATGGATCAACCTAAAGGCTTTATATCCAAAGGAAATGAGCACAAAGTTTGCAAGCTCAATAGTTCCATTTATGGAAATGGAAATGATTCTCGCCACTAAAGAGTAGTTCTACATTTGAAATGAAAGACATGGGTGATGCAAATTATATCCTTAGAGTTAGGATATATAGAAATCATTCAAAACAACTTTTGGGCTGCTCTCAAGAGACATATATTAATAAGATACTTAAACAGTTTCAAATGTATAATTGCAAATCTATTGCCACTCCTATGGGAAAAGGTGAATCTTTGAGCCTTATGATGTGTCCTCAAACACTAGAAGAAAATGACAAGATGACCAGTGTACCATATTCCAGTGTTGTTTGGAGTCTGATGTACGCAATGATGTGTACTCGACCTAACATATGTTATGCGTTTGGATTGGTCAGTCGATATCAATCTAATCCTGGATTTGCTCATTAGAAAGTAGTTAAGAGGATATTACGATAGCTTCGTAGAACTATTGATTACATGTTATGTTATCAAGGTTCAAATTTGCAGTTAGTAGGCTATAATGACGCAGAATGGAGTGGTGATCTAGATGAAAGAAAATCCACATCAAGATACATGTTCTTGCTTAATGGAGGAGTTCTCTCATGGAGTAGTAAAAATCAGTCTTGCATTGCCTTGTCTAAGATGGAAGCAGAATTCATTGCATGTTGTACTGTAGTGCAAAAAGTTATTTAGTTGCAAAGGTTCTTTCATAATCTTGAATTGTCCCAAATTCTGCAGATCCAGTGACAATCCATTGTGATAGTAATGACTGTTCTTGCCTATGTGAAAGACCCTACGTACCATTGCAAAACCAAAGATATTGATCTGAGATACCATTTCATTCGCGATATAGTAGCTAAGAATGAAGTTTCTTTAGAATACGTACCTACTGAACGCATGGTTGCAAATCCTTTTACAAAACCAATTGCTAGAGATGTGTAGTGACACACGTTAAAGCATTAGGACTTCGTAGGTTGTAATTTAGTTTATTCAAGTTTTTTTTACACTTATTATATCTTATTCATGGGATATTGATTAATGAATGTCATATGGTTTGAGTATTTTTTATTGCTCAATATCTGTTGCACACATTTTTTTTAGATTGGAGTATGTTTCCAGGCTTTAACCGGCTCTCTCACACGAGCGGTTGCTTTTGGCATTTTATGTTAAGCAAGCAAAGATAAGACATTCGAGCTTAGAGTTGGCTATATATATGTTTGGCTCATATAATAATGTCGCCCTGATTAGAATCAATATGAGATCATAATTGATCGATAATGGAAATCCCACACTCCATTATGCCTATTTGTAAATACTCGCATCTAGTATTCAACGCCTCAGATTGGTGAGCAATGAAGAGTTGGATTTAACGATTATGAGAAATGAGAAATACACAAAGTGTTTAAGGTATTTCTTTCTCTAATCAACATTGCTCAAACGTTTTCCAAAACCATGCACAAATCACTTGCATACTTGCATGTTTTGATCTTACATTTTAAGGTATTTCAAATGATTTAATTTTTTACATTTAATTTAAAATTTATCGAGTTTTTACTCACATATATCGTATATTTTATCGCGAGTCAAAACTGTTTTTAAAGAGTCTTTTAGGACGCTAATGAAATTGCAGTGCTCACCTGAACTTGATAAATCAGGACGTTGATAGTTCATTAGGACGTTGATAACATTCAAGGTTGAATTGAACTGATTTATCAGAACGCTTACTTGTATAGTAGTGGCCTCATTTATTAGTCAACCTCTGAAGTTATCAGGAAGCTGACTCAGCATCAGCTCACTGAAAGATTTCTTAAGTTTTTCAAAGAATGTCTCTTTGAGGACGCTGATAGTTATAAGTTGAATAATCTATCAATACGCTACCTGGATAGAAGTGCCCTCACCTTTCGGAATTAACTTAGTAACTTTCAGGACGCTAATTGTCTTTCAATGTGTTTGTATCTTATTTCAAGTGTTTTAACTGGTAGGACGCTTACATAGTTGTAACGCCTTCGTGTTTTGTTTTATGTTTTAAACTGGCAGGACGCTTACTCGGATAGTAGCGCCCTCATGTACTTAACTATTTTAAAACATAGTGGGACACTAAATGTGCATTAGCGCCCTAAAGGTTAAGTCGTTTAAATATCAAAGAAAGTCAGGACGCTCACAAGCTTGTAGCGCCCTCACTTAATTGTTCAGTAGGACGCTTATAAGTAATGAGCGCCCTCAAGGAACAAAATAACAAAGTTGACATTATGCGTCAGGACCATGATAATGGAATCAGGACGCTAATTCAACAATTGTCACTGATCGAACAAGTACACTACGTAAGTTTACTTTTTCAGAATGGACCTTTGCACAGAGTCCTTTTTCAGACCTATCAGAGATCGTCTCTGGTAGATGAAATAAGTTTTTCTAAAACTTTCCTTTTTCATGAAATCTGAAAAGAACCAGAATGTTAGTGAAAATTACAGTTGCCATTTTCATATAATGCACACCAGTCCTTCGTGTTATAAGTCAATCTTTATTCGATATATATTATTTTTGAAGAAGCTCTGATTTTCATATCATATCATTCATGCTTTTCGAAACTCCACTTGAGCAATATCGAACATTGAAAGGTAAAGGACTTTCAGTGTATTTCAACTTAGCATTACCTATTTCATATTTCATATTTTTGTAATGCTATGTACTGAGCTTAATTGTAAAGTGTTCTACTCAGTTAGAACCAACATTATCTTGTGTTGTAATGGTAGTGTGTTTCTGGATTGAAACAACCAGGAGAAGGAAATGTAGTTCACTTAATAATTTCAGGATTGAAATCATGTTAAGGTTATCTCTGACCCTGTAAAAGAGAAAAAAGTTCATCCTCACCTGTAAGTAGGAAAACGGTTCATCCTCATTCCGTAAAAGGATAGGTATGTCCTTAACCTAAAAAAGGATAGGTTATTTCTTAACCTGTAAAAGAGAACCAGTTCATCCTCATCCCGTAAAAGGATAGGTTATCTCTAAACCTGTAAAATAGAAACGGTTCTTCTTTATCACGTAAAAGGAATATGGGTTTTTCCTCATCCCAGAAAAAGGGAATACGGTTCATCCTTAACCCGTAAAAGGATAGGTTTGCCTTTAACCTGTAAAAGGGCAGTTGTAACGGTTTCGTTCTCACCCGTAAGAGAATCAGTTAGTGGATTGAGAAAACCTTAATTGGGAGATTAGGTAATGGACGTAGGCTTGGCCGAACCACTATGAATTTGTGTGTCTCACGTTTGCAATTTAGTCTGTGTTTTATTTTGCATCTAATTTCAATATACTCATGTACATCACTAAGTTATTGGAAGATAATTTTTAAATTGACCATCATACCCAATTCACCCCCCTCTTGGGTGGACCAACATGAGCGTCCTGACTTTCTTTGACACTTAAACGACTTAACCCTAAGGGCGTTAATGCACAGTTAGGATCCTGTTATGTTTTAAGACAATTAAGTACATAAGGGCACTACTTTCCGAGTAAGCGACCTACCTTTTAAAACACATAAACATGACACGAGAGCGCTACAACTATGTACGCGTCCTACCACATATTTAAAGCAATACAAAACTCGTTGAAGGACAATCAGCGTCCTGAAAGTTATTAAGTTGATTCTCAAAGGTGAGGGCGCTCCTATCCAGGTAGCGTCCTGATAGATTGTTCAACTTATAACTATCAGTGTCCTCAAAGATAGATTTTTTTAAGAACTTAGAAATCTTTAAGTAAGCTGATATTGAGTCAGCGTCCTGACAACTTCAGAGGTTGACTAAAGGGAGGCTGCTACTTACAAGTTAGCGTCCTAATGAATCAGTTCAATTCAACCTTAAATGTTATCAGTGTCCTAATGAGTCATCAGCGTCCTGACTTATTTAGTTCAGGAGAGCGCTGCTAAATCATTAGCGTCCTGAAAGACTCTTGAAAAATAGTTTTGACTCGCGATTAAAAATACGATAAATACAAATAAAAACTCAATAAATTTTAAATTAAATATAAAAAATTAAATCATTTGAAATACCGTAAAACATAAGATCAAAACATGCAAATATGCAAGTGATTTGTGCATGGTTTTGGAAAACGTTTGAGCAATGTCGAATAGAGAAAGATATACCTTTAAATATTGTGTATTTCTCATATTTCTCATAATCATTAAATCCAACTTTTTATTATGAGATCTTCAATGTTGACTGCTCGCTAGAGTCGAGAGTCTTGAACGTTGATCGAAAGATGTAGACTTGAAGCTTGATCGAATCGTTCTAGTGAAGTGATCTTGAAATCATGATATGATCATTGAAGTCCTTTTGATTGAAACGATCTTGAACGTCTTATATGACTTTGAGTTCCTTGATCGGATCATTCTTTGGCTTTTTGCTTTCCTGAGGTGCTAAGATAGGTTCTTGATAAAAGCTCGTTAGCACCAAAAGAGATTTCGTTTGTGATCATCAAAATATACTTCATCATAATATATTTAGGGACGTGCTAAGTGATGAACCGCTTAGGTTAACATAAAAGAGTTACTCCACTGTAACATGTATTCTCTTATATTTGTGTTTATGGCGACCACGTTAGGAAATGATGAATGGATCCCTACTTCATCACCGTGATAGTCCTAATAAAAATTATTTCTTAATAATTTTCACTATTGCCCTTATTACTTTTGACTACACTATAACGTAGAAAATTAATGACAGCTATTTGGCAAGTTGCCTGTGGTCATGAATGATTCAGCTTAAAGGGGTTTCGCTGGGAAAGTGATTGATTTTCTACTATGTAATGGGGAGGGCGAAAGGAAGGTTATTTGCTTTACATCTATACTATATATTCTGAATCACAATCTCTAATATTGCATTGTATTATTTGCAATATTAGTGCGAATATATTGTTGAAAAGTGGGTTCATGAGTCGCTCTTTGAGGGATTAGAGGTGCATGAGCATATGTAACCAAATGAATCTAGGGCATATGAGATATTAGTTTAAATTTGTTAAAGGGTTTGGTGCCTCTATGCTAACTGTATTGAGTTGTTAGTGTAGAGCTCCCACTTGTAGGTATTTTCACGGTCACACGGTTCATTTGCTATTAATTCACTGCCAATTAGAGAAATATATAACACATGTGTGAGTGGGAGAGTTACATAAATTAAAATTAGGTGCACATGGTGTATATATAATCATGTGCGAGTGGGAGTTTGTTAGCAGTTTTGATTTGGGGTAGTTTAGATAACCACCCCACGGTTACCTTAATCGTATGAAACGGTTATCCAAACCGTTTTTGGACAAAGAGACCATTAAAGAAAGAAAGTAATCCTTCTCAAAGTTAATCTCTCCAAGATCATCTCAATTGTTCTTTGAAATCAAGCATTTGGACTATGGGAATTATACTTGTACTCTAATTGTATAACAAGTTCATCGAAAGGATTTAATACCAAAGGAAATACGTGGAGCATCACAAACGAATTGGGTAACAAACTTCCACTAGTGTATTTGATTTTAATACATGTTAATCTACAGGATCTCATAAGCAAACAAGCTTTGGTATACCTTCCATGCATTGAAATAAGCCCAAATCCAAGACCCTTGCTTCTGCTTCGTTAACCGAATTTGAAGGACTACTGAATTTGCAACTGGCTTTAACTATGGAAAATAATTAGTAGACACCTTTTTCTCACATATTTTTTAACATTGTAGGTGAGAGTGGTTGGATTGTCTCAAATTACATAACAGTGCCTCGTATCACGCAATCAACGCATGATATGAGGTACTGTCACGTTATTCAAAGCGATCCAACCACTCTCACCTATAATGTCAAAATGTGTGTTAAAAAAGTGTATTTATGTAGCATTACCCTTTAACTATAGCACCATATGGGTCGAACAAGGGTTCTTAGCACGTGTAAAAAAAATGGAAACCAAAACCTCAAAAAATAAAAAATTATTGTTTTGGAGAAGATACTTCCATTCTATAATTTATTAATTTTACTATGCAAGCAAAATTGAGTGCAGACATATTATTTTGGTGTCAATAGAGAATCTCAAATCAAATCAATTTATGATTTTTTTTTTTTTTTGTAGAGAAGGTTGATTTTCTTTTTTCTTTTTCTTTTTCTTTTTTTTTATTGGCGGTTTTCGGCATTCTAAAGGTGTCCTCATTTCCTTTGGGCGAGACTAATCTTTTCAGACTCGGGTATGGCAGAGGTTTTTAGGTTGGCCCTCTCAGTAGAAGTGGATAAATGAGGACACGTCCAAGCTCCAACTCGAGAAATGGACCTCAATCCCACTTATAGAGAATGTTGATTTTCGAGATATGGATAATGTTATATACATTATAATAAGAATTACTATACCTTACAAAAAAGAAAAAAAAATAATATATGATGTTCCTGTTAGTTTCAATTCCTTTATGGGAAAATAATTTAAATTTGAGTTATTATAAATTTAAGTATTTCGATAATTTTGTTTTTACATGCTTTTCTATAATATTCAATTAGTTATTATTATCTTTTATATTTTTTTTAATACTATACCCACAAAAATAATATAATAAGCAATTATTATGTCATTTATTCTGATACTTTATTATTGTCCATTAATTTATATAAAAATAATTTAAAGTTAATTAGTAAATTAATTTATTTTTTTGTTTTTTCAAGATTAAATTAATTTAACTTTTCTAAGATTAATACTTAAATTTTTAAAATAAATTATAGATATTTAAAATAGGATTCTAAGTATATATATATATATATATACATAAACACTTTGTATTACTCTATTTACAATTAAGTCATAATATTGTAAACATAATTTGCACCTGTATATTACAAGATATTAATAAATATAATCTATATAATCTATTCTTATAATTTTAATAAATATTCAAACTTGATATTAATATAAAGAAAACCCGCCCATTGTGTGGGGTTACAAAATTGTTTGGATATAATTACTATGTGTTCATATAATCCAGTTAGATAATCCTCTTTGATTCTATATGTTTTGCCTTTCTATATCTAGAAAAATTGAAGTTAGATTAGTTAATCAAATAGTCCATTGATTAAATAGTTGATTTTTTTTTTTTTTTCAAAACCTAATAGACCAACTTATATATACATATACTTTTTTTTTTTTTTTGAAAAATATATACATATACTTACATTTACCTATATATATATATATATATATATATATAAACACAAACCTTGCCAAACCAATGCTTACAATAATAGACCTAGCTTTTGGTAATTGCTTTCGGTGGTCATTGGTAACTAAATTCTACCATTATATGGTTTTCATTCAATAATTTTACCTTAACTTAATGTCATACAATTAGTACTAATATTTTTTTTTAAATGTTAAAATAATATTTTTAATTGACATTAATAAAAACATTTTCATAAATATACCATTAAATTATATTGACTCATGCGCTTACATATGCATGATTCGAAGTACCAATAATGTATTAATGGGATTGTAATTTTTATCTATGTCAGTTATAAATGTTAATCTAGGGTTATTTGCAATACCCTATATTTCACCAAAAAAAAAAAAAAATTACTATTTAGGCAACACCTAAATGTTCAGGCGCAGGACAGGACATTCAAGCGCCTGACAGGCACAATGCATGCCCAAACGTTCAGGCGCATGACAGAACGTTCAGGCACAAGGCATGCCAGAACGTTCAGGCGCATGCCAGAACGTACAGGCGCAAAAATCTCTATATAAGAAACCTCCTCATTTCTCATTCCTCACACCAAATCACCTTCTCTTGTGAATTTCTTCTCCTTTTCACGCATTCTAAGTTTTTGAGACTCTCTGTCCGAGACTCTCGGTGCGGTGCAATAAAGTTCTGTCTGGAGGAAGGCGCCAGATCTGAAAGAAGAAGTTTTATCTGAAGGTGGGGAACGAAACATAGGTTTGCGTGTTTCATAACTTTTATTAAAGTTTACATTCAATTATTATTATGTCTACTATTCATTTACACTGCATTATGTCATATACTGTTTATACTGCCGCATATATGCCTGTTTATTTTGAATTCATGTATTGCACTGTTATAATGCCGGATTTGTAGTCAATCCGACTCAACTAGACTCGGTCTTGTCCTCAGTAACTTTAAATAGTGAACGGGAGGTTGCGGGCTGCTCTAGGCAATTGGTATTTAAGCAGACCTTATGTCTCACCTCTCAACTGAGGACTGATCTAGTTGGTCTTATTGAAGGCTATCTGTGACGACCCTGCACCCCGGACCACCAACCCCGCAAGGAATGGCGTGCGGAATGCCGGGGCGGGACGCCCGGCGTAGGCATCTCCGACCACTCCTCAACTCTCGTGAGGTGGTTGAGACCTTACGAGCCTTATCTCAAACAACGACATAATATCAAAAGGTACTAAACAAAACTACCCACCGTATTCGGGATAGAAGGACCTGAAAGAGGAAAATGAGGGTGAGCCAACGGTGCCCAGTGAATAGAATTCAAATATGCTATCAATACTCATCAATAAATATCATGTATGCATGTCAATGTGTAGCATGATTAAAAGCTCGTAACATATAGATATCAAGCATTTATAATAAGTTCGATGCAAGTAAAAGCTTATCAATTTGGATCCACATTCCACATGCATTGGGTTACTAGTGCACGTCTATTTCACCGTACCGTTGACCCCAATCATTTCCTTTCCTAAAACCCTCCTATGACAATGTTAAGTCCCCCTATTAGCCAGATAGATGGGCCCAACCAAAGTCATAAGGTTTTCTCAAATCAATGCATCGTTCAAAACATTAAAACACATTCATGCTTTCAACATACAATATATATAAGTGATATGATGACATAAAAGATATAATCATAAATGAAGTCTACTCACAACCAAGCCTCGCGAGAGTATTTAACCACACACGACCACCAAACCGAATCAACCCAATCAAGATCCTGAAACATACATCAATATCCTACCATACATCAATTTTTATGCTCAATCACATAGACATTACATTAACCCTAAATCAGCCCACATATAAACAATAGGCCTAAATTCCATCTAATCCCATCATTCAACTCAAATCACATGACTTAGGCCTCTAATGCATAGTTCTCATTCATAAACCATTCTATTAATCAAAAATACTGATTTTTAATTCCTTAGGCATAAACATGCCCAAATTGGGTCACTTGATCACAAGTGGGCCTAACCCATGATATGGTCACAACCACCAAATCAGTAGCATAATCAACCCTAATCATGCGTAATTAAACATAAGTTGCATCAATTCAATGATTCTAGGCCAAAAGCATCAAAAGCCCTAAAATATGAAAGTTTTCATACTTAGGCCATATTGCCGATTTACATTAGGTCACCATGTTCAGCCATGTATATCACTGATTTTGCATCATGGGTTCATCAACAATGGCAACTAGGTCAACATAGTTGACATGCAAGCTATTTGGAAAGGTCTAAGTTCATATTCTAAATTTAGGTCTAATACAAACAACCCTACCAATTCTTCATTTAATATTCTGTTCAGATGTATCAATCTACCAACAGAAATATGTAATCACAAAATCAACCGTACAGATTGAAGTATGTGAATAAACAAGCCTTCTGTCCAAATATCAGCCCAATCCAACGGCGGACCGAAAAGATATGTATCTTTGATGAACAAGTCTCTAATCAGACAATTTCTCCTTTCCTACTGCAATTACTCAAACTCAGATGACTATATCACACAAAATACTTAACTCATAAAAATCTTCACGTTCAGAATACAGAAATATCAGTTATAAACTACATACCCAAATTTGATATCCATCCAACGGTAGATTTAGGAGATCTATTAGTTTGATCAAAACTGCGCGAGAAATCTAGACTTTCCGACCAGCTTTGTTTGAGAGGTTAGATCTCTCAGATGAAACCTCTAATCAAGATCTCTACCGTTCAGAATGCAGACATATCAGTTGTACACTACATACCTAAATTTTATATCCATCCAACGGTAGATTAAGGAGATCTAGAAGTTTGAGCGAAACGGCGCGAGAAATCTAGACTTTCCGACCAGCTTTGTTTGAGAGGTTAGATCTCTTAGACGAAACCTCTGATCAAGATCTCCACCGACCAGAATGAATAACCATAAGCTACGAACTTGCTGACAAATTTTGAGCTCAATCTGACCATATATCCCAAATATCCATCTCTTTGATGAAAACGTCGCAGAGATCTTCCTCCTGCAACTCCCTCTTTCTTTCTCTTCTTCTTTCCTTTCTCTTCTTTTCTTTTATTTTTTTTTTTCCTTTCTCTCCACTCACCTCTTTTTAGCACTTCCTTGATTCCCTCCTTGATTCTCTCCTTGATTCCCTCCACTCATTCTAGCACTTCCTTGAAGAAGAGAAGTGGGCATGGGACACTTGTCCACTTTCATGCACCAACCTTCACATGTGTTGGTCTCATACTACCCATACCAACCACATATACTTTAACCAATCTCATGCTTCCATGTATTTTAAATGTCCAATCCATTTAATACACCAAATTTTCATTCTCATTTATCCTTTTATTCAGTCAATCCTAACCCATATCAATTCATAGTTTAATGAGTCCATGCATAAATAATAACATATGCATTATACTTTAATTTAACATGACCCATATACAATTTATGATACACATTTATATACATTATCAAGCATCAACTATACAAACATTAAACAATCATCAAACAAACACCAAACATATCAAGGCAACGCATAGAGTTTGGGCAAAGTGCAATTGGGTTATGGGCTAAATGAAATAATTTTCGGGGCGTCACACTATCAGCTTATACAGTAATACTGAATGTCCTAATCTTGCACGTCGTGATACCAACCCTGATAAGGATCACCAGACGTTGCCAAAGTCAGTCTAAATGACAAGAAAAGACTAGACCAGTAGACTAGACCAGTTCATGCATTGGCATCATACATATCACCACCTAGGGACGTATTTGGTTTATGACTCATAGAATAGTTAGGAGCATTGCTCGCTATTCATTACATTTCTCTGGAGAGGGACGTACATGAGAACCCGACTACACCCGGGGAGGGACATCAGTACGTGAATCCAGAGCATCGTTCCTGTACGTGAATTCAGGCGATGTACGTTCATCAAACCATTACGAGACGGTGTCATGCATACATTCATATTGATTGATTATGATGCTCACATGTGTATTTAAGATATTTGATATTGAAGTATACTTTATTAATTGTTATACTCATGCACTATTTACCCACTGAGCGCGTTAAGCTCACTCCATTATTATCCAATCTTTCACAGGAAATTAGGGTGGACTGGGTGCAGGTTATAGGGCCCACATTTTATACTATTTGTTTAATTCATTGGGGATTTTTGGAGTATGTTCCCTTGACCATTTTATGTACAAAAGTATTCTGAATTTAATGAAATCATATTTGTACTGTGTGTACTGTATTTCCGCTGCGCACTCTGTTGTTACCATTATAATTGTTCCAAATGCGCGCCCCGTCCGTGAGTGTACCGCCGGTTTAGGCGCGTCCGGGCTGGGTGTGACATTTAATGGTATCAGAGCGTACGGTCCACGGCCCGCCCAAGTCCACCAAATTAGGGGAAGAAAAATTTTATTAGATATATATATATCGCTAGAACTATATATACATATGTCAATTATATATAGTTGAGATTTGTATTAAATATATATCTAGAAAACTATATGATTTTTATATAGTTTGATTTAAATATACATATAGTCATGATTTATTAGAAACTATATGTGTAGTTATGATTGAATATATATATCTGTATACCTTAGTTTATATGAGGTACGTGTAAAAAAAAAAAAATTAGAAAAAAAAAATTATTTTTCAAAAAAAAAAATTTATTCGACAAAAAAAAATAATTTAAAAAGTTTATTTGATATATCTAAACCTATATATATATATGAATTATATATATAGTTAAGATTTGGATTAAAAACAACTATATATGATTTTTATATAGTTTAATTTCAAATATATATATATATATGTAGTTGATTTATGGAAACTATATATATAGTTATGATTAAATATGTTTATACATTCATATGTGAATACAACATATATACATATTTCAAATAGTTGATTTTTAGAAACTATATATATAGTTATGATTAAATATGTCTATACCTTCATATGTGAATACAACATATATACATATTTCAAATAGTTGTTTTTGGAAACTATATATAGTTATGATTAAATATGTCTATACATTCATAGGTGAATACGACATATATACATCAAATCACTAATGAAGAAATTTTCATGATGACATAAACATCAAAAGAAAACTCGAAAAAAATGTCTAGCAGATAAACCATAAATCTTAAAAATGTTAGGAATATATTTTGTGTATTTCACACAAATTTATTTTCCTTTCAGCATAAGAATGAGCTCCAGGGAAGGAACAACTTCCACTAGCAGGGAACCAATCCCCACTAGACTAACGGAATTGTCCAAAAGAGAGGTTATGACTATGAGGAGCATCGACAATAGAGATCTCCGACTCCGCCCAATCCTTCACGACAAACTCGCAACATTGGATTGGTTAAATATAACCAAAGTCGAGGGACAAGTCTCTTACAACTTGGTCAGATCCTTCTACGAAGCCATGAATTACGTAGGACTTCCAGAAGAGGGAATCAGCCCTGTATTGGAGACAACAGTTATGGGGATAAAAATTTCTATCAACGTCGAACTTATTGCTCGACTATTGGAGATTCAGATTGAGGAAAGGATTATTGATCCACATGAACCCCAGATAGTTGCAGATATCGCAGAATCTAATGAACAATTGTTCAATTCCCTCGTCAAAGAGCCATACACCCAATCAACATACACCAACCTCCCAACCAATCATCTTAAGCCATCTCTTGTCGGCCTCGGAAAGATTGTCTACGGCAACATCTTGCCAGAAAGGGGGACTACAGGCACTATATCAAGGGCTCAACTTCTGATGTTATACTGCATAGAGAAGAAAATTAAGGTCTCCCTACCTCACATTATTATCCAACAAATGTTGAGGGTAATACAACACCCTTTAAGAAAAGAATTCCTCGGCTACGGAGTCTTGATTATGAGGATACTATTCGAGGCAAACGTCGCCATTTTCGATGGAACGTCAAAGCTCATCACTGAACCAGTTACAACATCCTCTATCTTTAAGACATATGGCACAAGTGGAAAGGTAACTGACGAAGATGTATTCGGCACGACGATAAGAAATGCCGAAAGAATGAGAGACAAGCATGGACGTTGCCTTCGCAAAATTCGACACAAGATGCCCGTCCAAAAAGGCCCAAATAATGATTCAAACTCAAATCCTACATCAGACCCAGCCCTGAATAGTGATCCAACCGATCGTCCATTCACTGACGAAGAGTTATATGTCACACTAAATCAACCTACACAAAGTCATGATAGACAAGGTACGCCAGCAAATCCACCAACTTGGAACGTACCCACTCAAGCCACCACTTCGTACCAACGACTTCCAACTCCTACGGTACAGTATCAGCCAGTTCCACAAGTTGTTATGAACCAACAACAACAATATTAGGCGTCACCAAATCTTGGAGGACAAAACATCCCGATAAGCCAATTGTTTCAAACTTTTTCACCACAAACAAATCAAAATATCCAAGGAGTTCCAGTTAGGGGATCGCCGCACAATCAAAACAACTACCTTCCACCTATGAACCCATACTTTCCCCCAATGTCTATGGCCTACCCTTCTCCTACGGGACAAACGACCCATCAACCAACAATGGGACAACCGACTAACCTACTTAAACGGTTAGATTAAATGGCATCCAATATTGCTGCACTGAAAGAGAGCCACACTAATATATTAACTCGTTTGCACAACTCCGACGCAGAGCGTGCAAACTCTCAGCCTTCTGTTAGTAGTCGTTCTCTACGTAGCAGTAGATCTCGAATGAGCGGTAGTAGACACGAAAGTCACAATTAATTACTGGCATTGTAAACTTTTCTTTGATATATATGAATGAAATTGTTTTGTTTAAAGACTATCTTTGGTGGGCCGACTTACAACCATTTTTTCTTTTGTATCACTAACTTTTGAGTGGTATGGGACACACCAAAATTGGAGGATACTAAATAAAATGTGGAAGTAAGAAAACCCATGACCTTGTGTGAAAAGAAACATTTGGAGAAAGTTGCATTACTAATATTATCACTAAGTTTACACGGTATGGGACGAGTAAATTTGGACGATACTATTAGTGAACTTCTATTCAGCCAATGTTTTTAGAGACCGTGTTCATACAACTTAACTTGGTTGACACCTTTATTACTAAATTCATGTGGTATGGGACACATGAACTTGGATAATAATTGAAAAGACTAAGAGTAAGCGTCTGAATGCATAAGCTTGCGATAGAACGTTAGCTCAGGCTATTTACCGAGGCAAATCTTAGAATTCTTATGACTCGTATGGATTTTCAATGAAATATATGTATGTTCACAAAGACCAAAAACAAATCATTTGAAATACTTGCACAATTTTGTACTTATTATATAAACATTCTAACCTTGTTTGTTTTTACACCATGGCCACACATACGAGATATATAAGATTCTTTGATTCCTCAACAACAACTTTACACTCTAGTTAGAAAAATAGGTGATTTTAATATTACAGTACTCTCGAAATTGTTGTTGAGCATACTATAACATTATACTTGCCTACAGTTTCTTAATCTTGTTTTATTTTCTCCTTGCCAGTGAGAAAATACAAACAAGAAAGAGATGAAAGCCACGCATTGTTCGTCCCGCAGTGGAGGCACCTCCTGAGATTCAGGAACCGACGCCTCCGACAACAGCACAGGCCACACTCAACACTGCCATTACATCTGGGCAGGCAATACCACCCCGACCCGCACCCTTTGCCATGCCTTCAAGCATTGAAACCTTCTTCGCTGGATTTATTGAGGCGATGAAGGCCACTGTTCAAATTGTCGTTCGTGAGACTACAGCCAGTCAGGTTGCCACGGTTCAAGCACCTATAAAATTTGGGTCGGAAGCTCAAACCGATCAGATTACTAAATACAAGCGGCTACAACCTCTTACTTTCGATGGCACCATTGATCCTGATGAGGTGCAAAAGTGGCTAGATGAGTCAAAGAAGGCTCTTGATGCAATGAGAGTCGATGAGACTCGCAAAATTCCACTAGCGACCTACCAACTTGTTGGTGGAGCAAACAAATGGTGGCTCACAGTGAAAGAAGACCCACAGGTCAACATCACAGATATGACTTGGCAACAGTTCAAGTCAATGTTCATTGATGAATATTTTTCCAGTGCGGTGACGAAGCAGAAGCGACAGGAATTCGCTAAGTTATACCAAGGCACCATGCCCGTCAGAGAATATGCTGGAAAATTCAAAGAATTATCTGTCTACTCTCTCTCCACCATCTCAACGGAGTGAGATAAAACTGAGAAATTTATAATGGCGTTCGCCATGACATTCGGCAAGCCTTATCAATCTTGGATCTCAAAATTTACAAAGAGGTTGTTGACAAAGCCATGAGCTTTGAACAAGAGAAGCTCTTACAGGAACAGCGAATGAATAAGGGCAAACGGCCTGCAACGTTTTCCCAACAAGGCTTGCAACAGGGCAACAAGAAAAAGCCCTACTACAATCAAAACCCAGCCCTCCCAACCCCGGTTTCGAAGAATGAGGCCACAACACCTGCGGCTGAACCTTCTAACCCTAACCATCAGGGTTTTCAAAATCATGGCCGCGGAGGTCGTTATGGAAGAGGTGGCCGAAACGGCAATGGCAGAGGTGGTGGTCGACACCACATTCAGCATGGCCAGCAGAACAATCAGCATGGCCAACAGCACCATCCGCAGTATCATCTGACATGTTTCAACTGCGGCCAGAAGGGCCATGTAAAACATCTTTGTCCGCACCTTCAGCAACCTATTCCGACTATTCCAGTCCAACAAGCATCACCTGCTGCTAATGCCCAACCCAGGCAGAACCAGCAGAACCAGGGTCAACGGAATCAGGGCCGAGCATTCGCCATCACTCAACATCCCCTACCAGACAACAATGTCGTCGAATGTACCTTTCCTTTGTTCAATACAATGGTGCATGTTTTGTTTGATTCAGGTGCTACGCATTCTTTTATATCATCAGCATTGGTAAGACATTTAGGCCTGCATCCTGAACCCACAAACATCACACTCCATGTCACATCACCGTTCGGATCTGGTGCTGACGTCAACTTGCAGTGTTCTCGATGTGAGCTTCGAATGTCAGAACATATCATATATGCCGATCTGTTTGTGATGGATTTTGACGACTTCGACATCATCCTTGGCATGAACTGGTTAACACCACTGGATGCAAAGATCGAATGTATGAAGAAGCAAGTTCAGTTAACCTTGCCTACAGGAGAGTTGGTCAAGCTTCAGGGAACGAGGCAATGGATACACAAATCAACCGTTGCCCTTCTCAAGGCACAACTTCGAGCTCTATCCCTTGGCAATGAAACCAACTCACCAGCACTATACCCTCTCGAAGTACATGATGTTCCAGTCATATCTGAATTCCCAACGGTTTTTCTTAATGACCTTCCTGGTCTACCTCCAGTTAGGGAATTCAATTTTGAGATCAACCTCATACCAGGGACAAGGCCTATCTCCATTCCACCATACAGAATGTCAAATGTTGAACTGGTCGAATTAGACAAACAACTTAAGGAATTAGAGAGTAATGGCTTCATCCAAAAGAGTTCATCACCCTGGGGCGCTCCAGTTCTGTTTGTTCGCAAAGAGGATGGTTCGTTACGACTTTGCATCGATTATCGCAAGTTGAATAACGTCACCATCAAGAACAAATATCCGTTGCCCAGGATCAATGACTTGTTCGACCAACTTAGAGATACCAAATACTTCTCTAAGATTGATTTACGGTCTGGTTATCACCAACTCCGGATCCAAGAGTCGAATATCACCAAGACGGCGTTCAGAACTCGGTACGGTCATTACGAGTTCTTAGTTATGTCGTTCGATCTAACAAATGCACCTGTTGCATTCATGGATTTGATGAATTGCATATTCATGTTATACTTAGACCTATTTGTGGTGGTTTTTGTGGACGACATCTTGATATATTCCTCAACCGAGGAAGTCCATAAAATACATTTGAAGATAGTCCTCCAGACCTTGAGAAGCCACCAACTGTATGCAAAGTTGAGTAAGTGCGAATTTTGGGCAAAGGGAGTTCAATTCATAGGCCATGTGGTTTCAGGCAATGGCATTGAGGTAGATCCTTCTAAGGTTGAAGCAGTTTTAAACTGGAAGCAGCCTACCACTGTTACTCAGATTATGAGTTTTCTTGGTTTGGCTGGCTATTACAGACGCTTCATCAAGGACTTCTCAAAGATTGCTGACCCTATGACCAAGCTCACTCGAAAAGATGTGTGATTTATCTGGAATCCCGCCTGTGAAGCATCATTTCAGGAATTAAAGAAACGCCTCACGACAGCACCTGTACTTATCACTCCAAGAAATGCAATTGGATTTTCATTATACACCGACGCCTCTCTCCAAGGCTTAGGTGTCGTGCTAATGCAAGAAGGCCAAGTGGTTGCATATGCATCCAGACAACTGAAGATTCATGAGGGTAATTACCCAACGCATGACTTGGAACTTGCAGCTGTCGTATTTGCACTGAAGTTATGGCGTCATTACCTATACGGTGAACGGTTTGAGGTCTTCTCGGATCACAAGAGTCTTAAGTACATATACACTCAGAGATACCTTAACCTCCGCTAAAGACGATGGTTGGAATTCTTGAAAGATTATGACTTTCAACTCCAGTACCATCCCAGAAAGGCTAATGTTGTGGCCGATGCCCTGAGTAGAAAATCTTACGTTGCTTGCACTCTTAACTACGAAATGGGGAAGTTGGCTACAGAGTTGGAGAACTTTAACCTACAGCTGAACGTCGAAGGACCAAGACCACGACTCTCTCAATTATCAGTCAACTCTGAGCTCGTTCGAAAGATTTCAGCCGCTCAAGCCAATGACCCTTTGTTAATGGAGAAACGAGACCTTCTACTCAGCGGCCAGGACCTTCCTCATTGATCGGTCTTTGGAGACGGCACCGTTTTCTATAAAAAAACGTCTCTACCTACCGAACGATCTTGAGGTTCGTAAAGAAGTGCTTATTGAGATACACTGTTCGAGGTACGCTATGCATCCTGGGGGTGACAAGATGTACAAGGATGTCAAGCGACAATTCTGGTTTTCTGGAATGAAGAAGGGAATTGCAGACTTTGTTGCTCGATCTCTCGTTTGCTAGAAAGTCAAGGCAGAACGAAGACTTCCCTCTGGACTTCTCCAGCCGTTACCTATTGGAGAATGGAAATGGGAGAACATCGCAATGGATTTTGTCACGTCCTTACCTCGCAACAATAAAGGGCAAGATGTTATATGGGTTATCATTAACAGACTTACAAAGTCTGCACACTTCTTGCCAATAAAGTTCACGGATAATCCCGCCAAACTTGCAGAACTATATGAAAGAGAGATCGTACGCCTTCATGGCATACCACTCACGATCGTCTCTGATCGAGACCCTCGATTCACATCAAACTTTTGGAAAAGCTTCCAGAGTAGAATGGGTTCTAAGATCACTATGAGCACAGCCTTCCACCCTCAGACTGATGGGCAGTCAGAGAGGCTTATCCAAATCTTAGAAGACATGTTACGATGCTGCATTTTGGACTTTAATGACGGATGGGCAAAGTATTTGCATCTAGCTGAGTTTGCATACAACAATAGCTACCAAACTAGTATCGGCATGGAACCATACGAGGTTCTCTATGGTCGGCCTTGCAGATCTCCTGTATGCTGGTTAGATATGGCAGATCGCTCGCAGTTAGGCCCTGAACTAGTTCAAGAGACTTCTGAGAAGATCACACTAGTAAAGGAACGACTCCGCGTTGCACAAAGTCGACAGAAGAGCTATGCTGACAAGCGGAGACAACCTCTAGAATTTGATAAGGGGGACTTTGTTTTTCTGAAAGTCCAGCCCACAAGAGGTGTCAAACGCTTTGAAGTCAATGGCAAGCTCTCCCCGCGATATATCGGTCCATTTCAGATCATTGAACGTATTGGCAAACTTGCTTATCGTCTGTCCCTTCCATTCTCCATGCCTAAGGTTCATGACGTTTTTCACGTATCTATGCTTCGCAAGTATCGTCCTGATCCTTCGCATATCATCCCTTTAGTTGAGGTTCGGGTTGAGGAAGGAAATACGTATCAGGAGAAAGCAATCCAGATTTTAAATCGAAAAACTCAAGAACTACGGCGACGTAGCATACCACTTGTGAAAGTGCTCTGGGATCACCACGGCGTAGAGGAAGCAACATGGGAACTAGAAGCAACAATTAAACAGAAATACCCTGAATTGTTTTCTAGTACCAACTGATGATGTGGTACATTGTATCATTTTCACTTATCAATCCCAGGATGAAACATTATTTACCCCTATCTTGATCCATTGTTTCACTTCAATAACTACGCAGATGTCTGAAAATAATATCAATGGATATAGTGATGCACACATGCAGTGGCCTCCTTATCCACCTGTGGCTACTTCTCAAGCCGCTAACCCTCATCACTACTTAACTTGATTTCGAGGGCGAAATCCCTTTAAGAGGGGTAGAGTGTAATACCCTATATTTCACAAAAAATAATAATAATAATAATAATAATAATAATTTACTATTTGGGCAACGCCCGAACGTTCAGGCGCATGACAGAACGTTCAGGCGCATGACAGAACGTTCAGGCGCATGCCAGAACGTTCAGGCGCATGACAGAACGTTCAGGCGCATGATAGAACGTTCAGGCGCAAGGCATGCCAGAACGTTCAGGCGCATGCTAGAACGTACAGGCGCATGCCGGAACGTTCAGGCTCATGCCGGAACGTTCAGGCGCATGCCGGAACTTTCAGGCGCATGCCGGAACGTTCAGGCGCATGCCGGAACGTTCAGGCGCATGCCAGAACGTACAGGCGCATGCCAGAACATTTAGGCGCATGCCCAAACGTTCAGGAGCAAAAATATCTATATAAGAAACCTCATCATTTCTCATTCCTCACACCAAATCACCTTCTCTTGTGAATTTCTTCTCCTTTCCACGCATTATAAGTTTTTGAGACTCTCTGTCCGTGACTCTCGGTGCGGTGCAACAAAGTTCTGTCCAGAGGAAAGCGCCAGATCTGAAAGCGGTGCAACGAAGTTCTGTCTGGAGGAAAGCGCCAGATCTGAAAGAAGAAGTTTTATCTGAAGGTGAGGAACGAAACATAGGTTTGCGTGTTTCATAACTTTTATTAAAGTTTACATTCAATTATTATTATGTCTACTATTCATTTACACTGCATTATGCCATATACTGTTTATACTGCCGCACTTATGCCTGTATATTTTGAATTCATATATTGCACTGTTATAATGCCAGATTTGTGGTCAATCTGACTCAACTAGACTCGGTCTTGTCCTCAGTAACTTTAAATAGTGAACGGGAGGCAGCGGGCTGCTCTAGGCGATTGGTATTTAAGCAGACCTTGTGTCTCACCTCTCAACTGGGGACTGATCTAGTTGGTCTTATTGAAAGCTATCAGCTTATACAGTAATACTGAATGTCCTAATCTTGCACGTCGTGATACCGACCCTAATAAGGATCACCAGACGTTGCCAAAGTCAGTCTAAATGTCAAGAAAGACTAGACCAGTTCATGCATTGGCATCATACATATCACCACCTAGGGACGTATTTGGTTTATGACTCATAGAATAGTTAGGAGCATTGCTCACTATTCATTACATTTCTCTGGAGAGGGACGTACATGAGAACCCGACTACACCCGGGGAGGGACATCAGTACGTGAATCCAGAGCATCGTTCCTGTACGTGAATTCAAGCGATGTACGTTCATCAAACCATTACGAGACGGTGTCATGCATACATTCATATTGATTGATTATGATGCTCACATGTGTATTTAAGATATTTGATATTGAAGTATGCTTTATTAATTGTTATACTCATGCACTATTTACCCACTGAGCGCGTTAAGCTCACTCCATTATTATACAATCTTTCACAATAAATTAGGGTGGACTGGGTGCAGGTTATGGGGCCCACATTTTGTACCCTTTGTATGATTCATTGGGGATTTTGGGAGTATGTTCCCTTGACCGTTTCATGTACAAAAGTATTCTGAATTAAATGAAATCAGATTTGTACTGTGTGTACCGTATTTCCGTTGCGCACTCTGTTGTTACCATTATAATTGTTCCAAATGCGCGGCCCGTCCGTGAGTGTACCGCCGGTTTTGGCACGTCCGGGCAGGGTGTGACACTACCTACCATCTGTGGAGTTATACCATAAGTTTCAGTCGGGCATAGGTGTGTTGTAGAGGTATTCTTTAAATATAAATGGTGTACACCAGTGCACAGGGGCGGAGCCATGCAGGGTTGAAGCCCAAGTAGAAAATTTTCAAAAAAATTATGAAGTTTTGTAATTAAAAAAAAAAAAAACGCTGATGTATTACAAAAATACCATTTATATAAATATATACATTTGTCATTTATAGTTCACTCTTCACTATTTGTCAACCTTGAAACTTTATGCCTCTACCTCTGTTAATTAAGATTTCATCTTATTTTGTGGTCTGTGACTTTGCGATTTGTCAAGCGCCACATAAGGGTGACAATTTGGCCCGAGACCCATGAGCTTGATCTGGTCCGCCATAAATATTATGATCCGGACCTGAGCTCAAGTATTATATGGGCCGGGCCGGCTCGGTCCCAAAATTTATTGAACGGGTTTGAGATCATATAGTTAGACCCGGTCCGGCCCCCTAACTCTGTCCAAAGTCCCAGCCCGAAGGCCTGACCCAAAGGCCTGATTACATATACACGTGTATGTATTTTATATTTATTATAAAATAAATACACATATATGTGAAATATACTCTTAATTAAAAATTTACACATACACACTAACATATATATATGTGTGTGTGTGTAATTAAAAGTATATAAAATGGGAAAAAAAAAACATAAATAAGATTGTGTTATATGATTAAAGGATATATAGTATATATAATAGATACTACATACATTGTGTCAAAAAAAAAATACTACACACACACATGCGCGCACACACACACACATATATATAAAAAGTTCACAAAATGATAAAAAAAACATAATCAAGTGTGTTATTAGTTATTACAATCAAGAGTATATAAAGTGTGTGTAATATATATTTAATTAAGTCAAGAGTGTTATATAATTAAGGGTATATATTTGTATTATATATACATTGTTAAGAGTATGTTCAATTAAGTATATAATACGAAAAAAGTACATATAATTAACTAATATTATATATATATATATATATAGTTTATATTATAATGTATTTTTTTTATTTTGTTGCATTTCAACTTTATTAAGTATACTCTCTAAAAAAAATAAAAACTTTACCAAGTATCCTTTATTAAGTATACCGTCACGATGTCCGTAACGTAAGCTGACGTCATGACCGACACAGTATACTATACAATATATATACACAATATATTGTATACAATACACTGTCAGCCTCAACGAAATTACACAAAATTTTTCAAAATTTCGGCAACATGTCCCCATAAATTGGACATCTCACAGTTTTTCCTAAGATATCACGAATCAAATCAAATATATATATATATGTATAGATAATCATCTCATTCATTCATTCCATTCATCCATTCCATCCACCATTTAATCATACAATCATATACATCATCACCCACTGTTTCATAACCAAAATATTCAACCATTCTCTATATTATCACCCAAGCCATCTATGTGAAAATGTACATATAGTATGTGTTAAGTATACTTATCAAAATAAAACAAAAAACAAACCAACTTCTTCATACATACATCAACAAAGCAGAAATTCGGGTCAAGTGTCTATCATTCTCTTGCTTTCCTTTTTCTTTTTGAATCTTTACCTGAAATATTGGAGGAAATGGAGTAAGCATACCACAAGTTCAGTGAATATATATCTTGATATGACAATCATATGCATTTAGGGAAACATGTACTTGAAATCATTCAAAACATTTATTAAACACACATGCATCATTCAACAAATGTATCATACATGCCAGTAATATAAATTTTTATGATCATGTTCAGTAAAACAATGCACCATTTTCGACGAAATCCACAATCTCCCTCCTTCTAGGTAATAGAGTAGGGTTAACCCTTATATGACGGTTACAAGGTAGCCACAGCCTCCCATTACCCAATTCACAATCGTTGCAAGGATTTAAAACCATTGTTAGGGCAGTCTTACAGACAATGAAGTTACGCATAACACTCATCCGGAACTAATTTTTAACGAAATGCTTTCATATTCGACCGGCCTTCGCAAGTCTCACATGCTCCAATGTCAAAATCAGTCGTGAATGTTAATATAACACAATGCATAATTATATACATAACATGCTTACATTTAAACATTTCATATAAGTACAATGTCGTACAAGAACCAAAATCAAGAAAATATATTCACAGAGCAAGACTTTCCAACTTAAAATACAATCATCGTCGCTTTCGAGTTCAGTTCCAATTTAAATCCAACTAACTCAACCTGTCACAACCACTCCATAATTTAATTTCATTTATTCATATCTATTTTGCGCATAAATACTCAGTTTCTATTTACATATTTAATTTTTCAACTCACTTCAAATCACCAATAAACATTTGCAATTCATGTATAATTCGAATCTATTTCACTTAACTATACTTACTTGTATTATTCATTCAAATACATTTCATTTGATCCAAGACTTGCTCATTCACCATTAATTCTTACTTTAGCAACCTGAAAAATATTGTACACATTCCATGAATTTAAATTCCAACTGAATTTAGGACTCATAAGCAGTTGAAAATGCTACTCTACTGTTTCTACGATCAATCTAGATATTTCCACAAGAAGGAACAATGAAAATAGATTTCCAAATCATATTTTCATAAGTTCTCAATTTTATTTTTCTACTGGAAACATATATAAATTTTATTAAACATATAGAATATTCCTAAAATTATTTTGTCCACATCGACACATATAAAATCAGTCCTACTACCTTCAACAGGTATTTTACTAAGGTTTTACATGTTTGCGGGGTCACCAAAGTCAATTTTACTGACCAAAATCATATATTTAGTTACTAAAAATATCAAATCATATCCAAAAATCATGATCTTAACATCGAAATGTCTGGAATTAGTAGATCTATTTTTCTATAGTTTAAAATCAAAATTTCATCGAGTTTTACTAGGGTTCTGAAGGTCTACAATATCAAATTTAAGGGTTTCAAAGGTCTCAAGTATCAAATCAAACTTCCAACAACTATAAAAAATTCAAATGAACCAATAAATGAAATCTAACCACATATTCAGAATTTCTACAGTTTAGGAAGTGTTTTTTAACCTTCCCCTCAAATTTTCTTTCACGTTGGATAAAAACTCCAAATTTTGAAAACACCGTAAAATAGCTCCTATAACAAAATTTACTATGAGGAAATCGTTATATCTAGCTTAAATATTGATTTCACGAAGAAATAGAGTGAAAATCACTTATCGTGGGTCTCGATTCGGCCAAAAATTCAGCGTTTCCTTTTTCTCCTCTTCCTCCTCTCTTAGTTCCTTCTTCCTTTTTTTTTTTTTTTTTTTCTTCTTTCACAAGCACGTTGGAGAGAGAGATTAAAAGTGAGATATTTGTTTTTTTAAAGATCTCATCATCCTCATGCAACTTAATAAAGCAACTCTCCATGCTTAAGTTAAATATATATATATATCTGTGTGTGTGTGCCTGCGCGTGTGTGTGTATGTATGTACTTCACACATATTGTTTTGATCTTGATAATCTAATTAAAATTTATAGAAATACAACTATATATACTTGTATACATATATTTTTATGTATTATATGCATATTATACATCTCAATATACGTATAAGTCAACGTAGAATTTTTTTTTAATTAAAACTTCAGGGTGTTACATATACTCTCTAAAAGTATGTAGGGTTAGATATAAATATATAATGAATTTAACTAAATTATAATAACGTGAGTTGGACTACAATTATGAAAGAAAGACATTATCCAACTACATATATATATATATATATATATATATATATATATATATATATATATATATATATATATATATATTTAATTAAGTCAAGAGTGTTATATAATTAAGGGTATATATTTGTATTATATATACATTATTAAGAATATGTTCAATTAAGTATATAAATACGAAAAAAGAGTACATATAATCAACTAATATTATATATATATATATATATATATATATATATATATATATAGTTTATATTATATTATCCTTTTAATTTTGCTGCATTTCAACTTTATTGAGTATACTCTCTAAAAAAAAAAGAACTTTACCAAGTATGTTTTATTAAGTATATTCTCTAAAAGTATATAGGGCTAGATATAAATATATAATGAATTTAACTAAATTATAATAACATGAATTGGGCTAAAATTATGAAAGAAAGACATTATCCAACTACATATATAAACTCACTCATTTTAATGATTAGAATGAATTAACATATATTTTAGATAAATTAAATAAATATGATATATACATAGAAAAATTATTTGCCGTCAAATAATGATTTGTATGATTTATTTAATTATTGAACTAAAATTTTATATTTTATTGTAATTAATCTAACATTAAAATATGCATTTGGTTACATTGGTGGTCCAAAAGCTCGATCCTAAGACCCGATTTTAAGGCTCAATCCATATATATTTTGGATCGGGCTTGGGTCAAGATTTTTTAATGTCGAATAGGCTTGGCTTGGCCAGAAATTTTATAAGGCCCTGGCTGACCCGATTATTCCTAGGCTTGGTGGGGCAGGGCCAAATGGCCCAAATTGCCACTCCTAGCTCTACGCAATCATTCCCGCTAACCTGGAGCCCAAGTCAAATATTTCAAAAAAGCCCCCAAGAGGGTGTTTTGCAGACCCGCAGGTTCACAAAGATACGTACCACTACACCACGCCACACCAAGTGGTGCAATGGTACAATACATTTTTTTTTGTTTTTTTTTAATATAAAGAAAGGAACTTCCATCCATAGTGTGTGCGTTGTTACACAAAGCGTAATTGCGCGCCATTAAATTATAATTAATATTTTATTAATATATAAAGTATATTAAATATTAATTTATCAAAGACTAATATCTAACAAATTACAATTATAATTAATAAATTTTTTTCTTATAAACATCTGAAAACGCACTCGATCCTCTGAATTTGTCACTCAAGCGTCGATTTATAATATTAAAGATCATACTACTAAATAATTTTCAAAAAGTTTAGCTGGACCATTTTTTTTGGCATAATGTTTAGCTAAATTCAAAATAACTATACATGTCTATCCTTTGAATATTAATAATTTATATAACTTAAAGTGTGTAATAAATGATCCAATGGATATACGTGTAGTTGCACATATAGTTACAAATTCTTGCAGTTAAATTAGTATTTCTCTTATTAAAAGAGAAATGATAATCTAATCGTAAAAGTTACAACTACATGTACGACAACACATGCTTATTATTTAAATATTAGTGATTTACATATTTCAATCAATAAATGTTTCTTGTATTGTTAAAGTTTGTCTAAAAATTTTTTTTAGCCCACCCAAATAAATTTCCTGACTACGTCCTTGCTATTGCAGTGTGCCCGAGTATAGGGTCAACCTATCTTCATACTAGTTTTAGTTGAATAAAAAATAATAATAACTAACTACCATGAAATTTTATTTTTCATATCTAATCAATCATTAGAAAACTTTCTTCATTTTTTCAAGTAGATTTTTTAGAGAGAATTTTATGGAGGAAATACTATTTTCTGAAAATTTCGTGGGTATGAAGCAGTGGTCATTTCACGTTACCATACATGGGAATGCTCTAGACCTTCCCATACTACTGGCTGTCTCGCGTCGAACCGCAGGAGCAATTACAAGTGCAAGAGCTAGCAAGAGCGGCGGCTTCCTTCTTTAATTTTCAATTTCAAATTTGCTCGATCACATCTCATCTCATATGGGGCCTCATCATCCACTTTTATTTCCACCTAAAAGACCTGTGAGAGTTCTCTTTTTTTTTTTCTTATTTGTTTTTTCTATCTTTTCTCAAAAGAAAGGTTATGTAGTATCAATTGGATCTAACATATATCTAATATATATATATATATATATATATATGGAGTATATATATCTATTTTTTTGGTAACTTGAAATTGTTAGAAATCACTTTACCTAAAAGTTATAGCTATTCACGTGCAGCCTCATTTTGCAGGCGAAGAGTCAAAAGAAAAATATCAATTATATAAATAAAAAATATATAAATGTCAATAACGAAATTTGAACCCAAGACCTCTTATAAAATTAAGACTTAGATACAATATTAGAAACCACTTGACTTATAAGTTATAGCTATTAGATAATGATCCAATAATGTATATTAAACTATCATCAACAAAAATATCTGAGTTATTTTACATATACTGACTAATTCTTAAGACAAGTCCCAGCTAAAGAAAAGAGTGATATCCTCTCAATAAATGTGTAAGTGCCTACATATAGTCCACAGTATAATTTTTTTTTTTTTCAAATAAAGAACACGTCTACCCATTAAACGTTGAGACTTAAACTCATGTCATTATAAATTACGAATACGAGTCAATCCACTTTGTCATCCTCATTGACAATACTTATAATAATATATCAATAGTATGACTCAGGCGCCAGGCTCTCCACTCAATCGGCCGTATATCTATTAAAAGGAAAAATCTGATGGCTCGATTTGGGTTTCTTTTGGCTTTTCAATAAATTTCTTCTATATTCGTAATTTAAAAATTAATTTTTAGATGATAAAAATCATATTTTGTATATATTTACATATAATATAAGGAGTAATATATTTATTTAAAGATCCAATTTCCTCCACAATTTTTACTTATACTTTTTAACTTAATCTAATTGATATTTTTTACCCTTTCATTTATATTTTTTTGCAATTAATTATCACTAATTATTTACATTTAAAATACTAAATATTGTTATACTAAATATTGCTATAATCCACCTTAAATACTAAAGGTTTTTTTTTTTTAATCCTTTTGCATTCATTAATATATATATACATAGAGGTACTAATGTCCATGCAGATTCGTTGGCATGTAACTTTTATTTTTTTATAATTAAATAAAAATGTAGTATTATAGTTTTATAACAAGTTCGGATACCTATTTAACTTGGGTATCCTTATTCTCTTTTTAATTAACAAAAACAATCTTACAGTTTTTTCATTTTTTTTTTATAAAAAAAAGAAGACAATATCTTCCTTAAAAAATAATAATAAAGAGAGAATAGCAGAAAATCTAGGATTTTATTAATAAATAGTAAAAAAGCGCACATGTAATTCAAAATACACATCTAGTACTATAAGTGTGTTAACATCTGTCATTCTTCTAGCATTATCCTTATCAATCTTCTGGTTATCTTTAGTTATAATATTAAATAATTAGTACATTAATTTAATTACTTATTCAACTACTCTATCTTAATTTTTGCAAGGCTGTAGGCTGTGTTTGGTTTAATGTTTAAAAATAAAATTTTGTTTCATTTTTAGTACCCAAAAAATAAAAAAAGAGAAACCCGAAAAATGATGTTTTACCATTTTCCAAAAATTTATTATTAAGGGAGAAATTCAAAAATTAATTTTCATGTGATACCAGATCACCAAATGCATATTTCTAACTTTTTATTTTATTATATATGTATATTTGAAAACAAAAAACAATTTTTGGGTTGTGAAGCAAAAATTTTACACTCTAATGAAAATTTGTCCTTTGTACTCTTTTTATTTCTAGACTTTTACTTTTCAAGATATTCATTCCATTTTGAAATTATATATAAATTATTTTTCTTGAAAAATCGTAGTATTAATATAAAATTTGACTTTTTGTTGAATAAATTGTAAATGTCAAGCAACTAAAATCTAAAAAAAAAAATTAAGAAACTTGATTTTCTCTAATCTCTGAACATTAAAATACTAACCAATTAAATGACTTTTTTTTACTTTTATTCAATCTAAGAGACTCTAAAAATAAGGGTGTCTTTCCATTAATGGGTATGTATATCCTTGGTATAGACGCAACTCGAGGACAATCCAACGGTTGATCAGTCTACACACAAAAGCATTTCCTACGGTGACAGCGGCAATTCTCTTTGCTGGTGGGACCATCGCCGTCTCGCGTGCGAGTCACTACAGCAATCAAATGCCAATATGCCACGAAGATTAGGTCTTCGTCTCCTAACCGTGGCATACCTACCAAAGGAAAACGACAAAATAAGCACTAATTTTAGTTTAGTTTAGGCTTTAGCCTCCCTAATTCCGAGTTCTTCTTTAACTCGGTCGAACCGGCCGGTTTGAACAAGAACCGGAGATTTGAACAATATGGGGGATGTAACGTTTACTGTTTAGAGGTTGAGTAGCGTGATTTGATGAGAGTTAGAGGGGTATTTATGTATTTTCACAGGATGAAGAGAAATCGGTAACCGAGTTGCGTGCTCGCGATCCGACCTTTAAAAATTGATGAGAGGAAATGTAGATGAGAAGAGATTAAATTAGATATGAAATGAAAAAGCGAGAAAATGAACGAAACAATAAAATCATAAAAGGAAAAAAATATGACGAAGAAGACCGAACGAGAGAAAAAATAACAAAACAAAAACAAAAAAAAAACCCTAGAAATTTTTTGAAGGAGCAATCGATGAATTGCGTTGAGAGGAGGGGTCGAAGGATAGATAGATAGATAGATAGATAGACATGAGAAATCAATCATGGCGAAACCAGAAGAAGATAGAGAAAAGGAAATATGGGGAAGTTGGGAAGAGCTTTTGCTAGCATGCGCCGTGAATCGGCATGGAACAAAGAACTGGGATTTGGTTTCCATGGAAATAAAGACCAGAACCTCTGCTCCTCACTTGTTCTTAACTCCTCAGAACTGTAAACAAAAATACCATGATCTACATCGCCGATTCACCGCACAACGAGACGATAAAACAAACGATGATACACAAAAAGAAGAATCCGACCATAAGAAAGACGATAAGATTAAGATTCCTTGGTTAGATGAGTTGAGGAAACGACGAGTTGCAGAGCTCAAACGAGAAGTTCAACGTTACGATGTTTCGATCGTGTAAATCTCTCTGTTATTTTTCCCTAAGTTTAAGATCTAAAATTTAAAATTTGGTTTGTCGTTCAAACTTCCTTGAGCTTCATTCATTGATTCGATTCTGTTGTTTTTGCACAGTTCTCTGCAATTGAAAGTGAAAAGGTTGAAAGAAGAACGCGAGCGGAGCGTGAGAGACTCGGAAGATAACGATGCGAAACCAGATCTGGAGAAAGGAAGGGAAGAAGAGAAGAAAGAGGACGTCGACGATAATAAACCGGCGAGATCCTCGCCGGAGAGCGTCGAAGGAAATCCGGTATCCAGCGAGGAATCCGGTCGTGAGAATCAGTCATTTAACGAGTCGAATTCGACGGATCAAAAAGGCGAAAAAAGAGACGCCGGTGGCCATGAGTTGTCGGAAAAGGAACAGGAACCGAAACCGGAACCTGAATCTGGACCGGCGAAATCCGCCTCCGGGGAACCGGATCCCGTCTCCGCCGTCTCTCCCGGCGAGAAACTGGTCGCCGAGGGATCTTACAATGGTAGTTCGGACACTATAGCGAAAGACTCAACGATTCCTGCGGCCGAGAAGTCGTCGGAAGCGGTTCCAACGAGGAAGGCCGGTGACTCGCCGGAGTTATGGGAATCAGTTGCCGAGTCGAAGGGTGGAGAAGACGAAGGCTCGAAGGAGAACAGCGACGTGCAGAGCTCGGCGAGTTTGTCGAAGAAAAACCGCCGGAAAAAGGAAGTTTCGGCGAGCAGCAGCGGCGGCGAAGAACCGGAGACCGAAGAGGTTTCTCCCGCCATCGAAAGGGTATCCGTTGAATCTGAGCCTTTGGCTACAATCATAGAGATCATCAAATCTCATAAACATGGCACCGTATTCGAAAGACGGCTCGAGAGCCAGGTATTCTTTATTATTTATTTCATTTAATTTAATTTAGCTTTACTGTTATTTTTTGAAATTTTTTTACAGAAAATCTTTCATTTTCATTTGTGAATTTTAAGCGGAGAATTATTATACTGTGCTGCACAGTAAGTAAATAACCGAACCGTAGATGTGGCCGTAGGATTTTTTGAATGTGAATGAGTATTTTTTTGGTCCTAGGGCGGTATCTGATGCCTCGTGCATGCATGTAATGGACCAATAAAAATTCATTGTTGAAACTTATTTTTATTTTTTTTCTTGGTTCACCTGATTCTGATTTTTGGCCCGAAAAGCGATTTCACCGTAGGCGAAAAGAAAAGAAAACAAAACAAAAAACGATTTCTTCATCCCATCCGGACTGAGTAGTTGTCAATTAAAGTGTTGATTTGGTATCCGCCTGAGATGATCATGTACCGACCATTTCTGAAGATAATGTTATTTGATGATGATCCTCGTGATTTGCTAGTTTGTGGGGCATCCAAAAATTCTTTTTTATTTGACGATAATATTGCTTTCCATTAACACATTGATTCGTCTTTTTCCAGATTTTCAGAGGCAAAAGAAGGATTAAAGAAAAAAGAAATATTTTTGTACACATGGAAACGAGTTTTTTTTTTTTTAATTAGTATACTTTTTTATAGTTTATATTAAATTTGTATACTTGTGATGATTTAAATATGTAAACTAACGTGATCCGTGGCGTATTGCCAGTGGACATCATTTGTTGGGCCCGGCAGTATTTCTAAAGTACAGGGATACATAATTGGCCCGGGCTTGGCTTAAACCCTACCTGCAAGTTTGGGCTTACGGGCCTCATGTTAATTGGATCAATGAATACTAGACGTTCATGGGTCTTCGACGTCTTTGGACGTGCATTCCTTCACAGTCGGGAATTCGTGACATTCTATCGCGCAAAGCTCGGGCCACGTGCTAGGGATAGTCAAGGAGGTGGATACGTGTGCCACGTGTATAAGCCCATTACCCTCAGAATAGAGAGGACATTTTTTCATTCTTTAATAATTTATTTAACCCTTGAGAAGATCTGGTGCTTGGTTGGAAAGGAGCTTAATATGACGTAATCCACATACATGTTTTATTTTTATTTGCTTCTCTATTATTTGGCTTTCGTGGGTGTATGCTGATTTGCTATTTTCCAAGGTTAAGACTTGAGAGCAGCTGAGCAACATATTCATTCATTAATAGGGTTTAGCACACCACGGGGCTGACGTTTTCTGATACACATTGCAGGAAAGTGCACGGTACAAAGGCTTAATCCGGCAGCACATGGACCTGCGAACGGTAGAAACAAGGCTAAAAGATGGGTGGTATTCTGGCTGCAGAAACAAATTTTACCGTGACATTCTACTTCTCTTCAACAACGCTATCGTCTTCTTTCCTAAGAATTCCACAGAATTCTCTGCCGCCACTGAACTCCGACACCTCGTTTCCAAAAAAATCACTTGGGCGACGCCTCCACTATCTAATCTGCAGCAGCAGCAGCCCGAAGAATCGACGCCCCCGGCAGCCGTACCGCCGCCACCTTCAATCCCAAAGCCCGATCCAGAACCTTCTGATTCCCTTCTGGCAAAACAGAAATCCTCCGGTCCCACGATCGTTTGCCGTAAACGCAGCTCCATAACTGCCAAGGCATCGACAACATCGGCTGCTGAGAAGAAAGGGGAACAGAAAGCCGCGCCTCCGGTGGAATCCAAGAAGACCGCCGCTTCTGATCCAAAGCAACCAGATAATGCTTCGAAGACCACCGCTTCTGATCGAAAGCAACCAGATAATGCTTCGAAGACCACCGCAGTTGTGGTTGAAGAACAGGGCGTTGTAAACAAGAGAAAAAGAGATGGGTCGGCGGTTTCAGGCACAAGAAGCTCAAGATCAAGCAGCAAGAACAGAAACAACAACAACAACAACAACAGTAGTAGCAATAATCCTCCCAAGAATTCCAATTTGAATTCTAATCAAAATCCCAGCTCAAGCACTAACGTGAGCTCGGCGGCGGCCAAGGGAGGAACAACAGCTGATGATGGCTCGGAGACTAAAACAGAGAAGGAGAAGAAAAACAACAACAGCAACAGCAACAACGTGACGACAACTGTGGCGAAGAAGCGAAGTGTGGCGAATTTCCTGAATAGAATGAAACGGAACTCTTCTTCTTCATCGAATAACAACGGGACGTTGCTGGAGACGCTGAAGAATTCGAGTGGGACGAGTGGGAAAAGTGGAGTGGCGGCGGCGGTGGCGACGGAGCAGAAGAAAACCGGTGGGGGTCGGAAAGAGCAGGGTGGTGGTGGCTCGAGGCAAAAACAGGCAGCGGCGCAGGAACAGAGTAGTCCGGCCAAGAGGAGTGTCGGGAGGCCACCGAAGCGGTCGAGTGCACCGCCACCACCGCCGCCCTCGAAACGGACTAGGGAAACTGTTGAGACTGAGACGGTGGCGGCTTCACGCCAGCCCAGAAAACGATCCAGGAGATGATGGAAGGGAAGGCACTTTGTGTAAAAATTATTTGGTGGTGATGGTGGGGAGATGTTCTGATTTGTGTTTCTGCTTATTGTAACTATTTATTTGTATTACCTTTTTTCTTTTTTCCCCAACTAAAAGAAAATTTTATTGCCAACCGGGCGTTGTCTCGCTTGGCACCCAAACGATGCCCCAACAAATCTCCTACCACGCACTGATGGGTGGGAGTTTCCTCTCCTTGCATGGGATGTGGATCATGGAGTGGTATATGGTCCAGGTTCTGGCTTCATATGCCTTTTGACGTTGGGTTTTTTTCCACCGGGTCTTGATTACTTAGACCACCGGTGTCAGTACTTAAAAAAACTTTAAAAAGGAAATATTTTATTTTTTTCGTTTTGACAGGTTTTGAATTTTGATTTTTTAATTTTTTTACTACTTGTATTCTTTGGAAGGTGTCGAAATCACTGGGAAACAAAAGACTTTCTAGAGTTACGGTAATAGATGCATTTTACTCTTTTAATTAATGCAAGAGCTACTTCCGCCTATTTTATTTAATTATTTTTTGTTTTCTTTCTAAAAAAATAAACAATTAAGGTACCCTTGGGTAACTTTAATATTGAAAAATAAGCTCTAATATTTTTAGTTTTATTTTAATACAAATTTATTTTAGTAATGCTTATTTAAAATATATCATTTTGTAATTAATGCTTTAACATTTAATTTTAGTTTTGAATTAGATTTAAAGCATTTGGTAATTAACACTCAATTATTTTATTAGAGGGGTATTTGATGTTTTTTATAAAAATATTTTTTTACTATTATATTATTTATAATAAAAATATCTAAAAAATTAAATTAAACATTAAAAAATAAATTTAACATTTTTCAAATATTATATTATTATAATTATACAACTAATTTGACTAATTAATTAATTATTTATTATTCACATCGCAATAAGAAATATATTAATCATATTTAGTTTTTTAAATATTATTATTATTAGCTTTATTATTAATAATTAAATTAAACTTATCTTTTAGTTATTATTATTATTATTGTTGGACCATATACCGAGCATCAGACACGTCAGACATATTAGTTTTGTCCGGTGAGACGTAACACGTACCATGTATATGTACCTACTTGTTCTGGACAGATCATACAGATCCATTCAATCGGGCATATAGTCCGAGTCGATGGTCGGTCATACTGACCAGAAGAATGTCATATTCGCAGAGGATGACAGGTCAGCAACGATAGGTCTACAAATCCAGGTCGGCATACCATTCTAATGAATACCGACCACTATATAACAATCTCGTTACAGACCATATCTTCAGTATCAAGCAGACATAATTAGAGACTACAGATCGGTATACCGATCTGTAGAGATCTCCGACTCCGGAACGGATGACGACGGAATGCCCGATCAGATAGGGATAGGGCGTGAACCACTGCGACAAGTTCCGGAGTTACTCCAAATTCGACTCTGATAAGGCATGAAGCTCTATTAGTTCGACTAAGAGATTGATAAGTCATCCTAATCCTACAAAGATCGTACCAGATATTCTTAGTTTGACCAGGAATCAAACATGCTCTCCCAACAGGATTTGGATCCTTGATTCTACAATGACACTATTACAAGACCAAAGACCTCAAACTCTCTCTATAAAAGACTACAACCCTTAAGGGGGAGGTAACCAACTCTAAGCCATTATCGACTCAGTTGAATACTACTAAGCTCTGAACTAACTTAGGCATCGGAGGGTCTTTGGCCGCACCACACCAGTGTTCCTCACGATAGCCTGTATTATCTTGTCTTTCCTCTTTCAGATAACCAACCTTCGACTATTTTTTTAGCACTCCAACGAGTTTCATATCAACATCTTCCCTCCACCTTATCGTTTCCTGGTGTTGGTCAAATCTTGCACCAACATTTGGCGCCGTCTATGGGGATCAACATTGCAAGTCAAAAACAACTCTGTCGTCATGAGTTAGGAGGCATAAATACCAGTTGAGGTGGAGCCCGTCGCCACACAGGCGGCACCCCAAAAACAAAGGAGAAGACCACCAAAAAAATAGTCTAAGAATTCTGCTTAGAGATCAAGGTTGATTGCTATAGAAAAGAATATGGAAAAAATGACTCAAAACGTCCTGGAGCAGCAACGGATGTTGAGAGAAGTACTCCCCCTACAACCACTTCATAGTCACCTACCACGTCCTAGCCTTTGACCTCAGAGGGGAGAGGAGAGTAGGTGCCAAAGTGTGACCTCAAAGAAGAGGTCAGTACTAGAAAAACCCCTCCTAATCGAAAGTCTTTATCTCCTAAAGAATTGCGTCACTCGCTAAATGCCAAGAAAAGTCACAACTATTCAGGTCGGCTCTTTAGAGATCGACGAAACCAACCTCATACAGGTCGGTATTTGGAGCTGTGGCAGGAAAGCTTGGTCTTGAGAGATCGGTACCGAGGAAGTCGTACGAATCAGAACGCTCTGAAACTACTAGATCCGCACCTCGGCACTACCACGAGTATAAGGAACACCCTTTACCTTTTATTGAGGATATACTCTAGACACCGCTTCCGAAAAAATGTCAAGACTGCAGATGTCAGGACGTACAAAGGGAAGGTAGACCCTAGAGAGCACATTGAGAACTACAAGTCCTAGATGAAATTAAGGGCTACGACGACGCCACTATGTGCAAGGGTTTCTAGATCACCTTTGGCGGACCTGCTCGAAGTGGTACCAAAAACCCAAAATCGGCTCTATATGTTTTTTTGGCACTTAGCTCACAAGTTCATGAACCACTTCGTTGGAAAGAAGGAAAGGGGAAAGCGTGTGAACAACTTGCTAGGCATCAAGCAAAAGAAAGGCGAAACTCTGAGGAATACCTCAATCATTTCGACAAATGTACGAGTCGACGTAGACGATAAGACGACGATCATTGCCTTCCTCACAAGATTAAGGCTCAGGAAGTTCTAATGCTCTATTGGAAAAAAAGGCACAAACCTACGAAGAGATCCTGGACTGAGCAGAAAAATACATCAATGCCAATGAGCAAACCGATGCAAAGCAAGGGGCATATGATTCCCCGAAAAGCTCAAAAAAAGAGAAGAAGAAGAAGAAAAAGGAATACGACTCAAAGGAGGACAATAGAGCGGAAAGAGATCGGATGCTGGCGGCCGAGATCAAAGGAGTAACAAAGTACTCCAAAACGTGTACTCCAACTACACGCCTCTTACTGCTTCACGAGAACAAGTCCTCCTTGAAATCCAGAACAAAGAGTACATCCGATGGCCCAGAAAGTTGAAAACGCCTGTAGAACGGCGGGATAAGAAGAAGTATTGCTTGTACCATCGAGACCACGGTCACGATACCAACTAGTGTTATGATCTCAAGCAAGAGATCAAAACTCTAATTTGAAAAGGTCATCTGAGGGAATTTGTGAAGAATCCCAACCGGTAGAGGACTCCAGGTGATGACCGAGCTGGGCCAGTGGGCGAGATCAGAACAATCTTTGGTGGAGACTAGATCGATACCTCAAACTGGGCTATGAAGGCTTATGCCCGGGAATCCAGGTTGGAAGTCATGAACCTTGGGTATCGACCTGAGAAACAGAAGCGGGTTAATTTCGCGATTACTTTCACCGAAGAGGAAACCTAAGACATACTTCGCCCACAAGCCGACGCTTTAGTGGTCACGATGACCGTAGCTAACTACAACATTCGTCGAATGCTGGTCGACAACAGTAGCTCGGAAAATATTCTCTACTGGTCGGTGTTCAAAAAACTAAGATTGACCAAGGATCAGCTGAGCCTGGTAGATGTCCCACTGATCGGCTTCACTGGAAACAACATCATGCCGGAATGACAGATAACCCTACCAGTGACAGCCGGTGACTCAGAGCACAAAGTCACGGTCATGACCAATTTTTTGGTGGTAAAATGCCCCACCGTTTACAACGTCATAATAGGACGACCCCTCTTTAATAACTTGAGAACGGTTGTATCAACCTATCATCTGGCTTTGAAGTTCCAAGTAGAGCGAGGCGTCGAAGTGGTAAAGGGCAGCCAAAAAGAGTCCCGAGACTACTATGTCATAGCTTTAAAGAAGAAGATGGGACATGAGGAAAGTATCATGTCCACAGAAGAGCAACTAATGCTTCTAGAGTATCCAATCAGTACCGACCTCGACCCTAGGGAAGAGAGGATGAATGCGCTGAGGTGCAGATCGGGAAAGATCCAGCAAGGACGGTTAAGATCGGTACAGGAATGAGCCAATCCCTCACCGATCAGCTGGTCGGTATCCTATAGGAATACAAAGATATTTTTGCTTGGTCCCATGAAGACATGCCTGACATATCGACCAGTGTGATGGTGTACCGGTTGAATGTTGACCCGGAAGCCAAGCCTGTTCGACAGAAGAGAAGGGCTCTCAGTTTCAACCGAGCTTAAGGTTTACGAGAAGAGGTAGACAAGTTATTGACGACAGGCTTCATCAGAGAAGTGTTATATCTGGATTGGCTGGCTAACGTAGTAACGGTCTAGAAATCTAATGGAAAGTGGAGAACATGCGTCGACTTCACCGATCTGAACAAAGCCTGCCCAAAAGATAGTTTCCCGCTGCCTCTCATCGACCAACTGGTGGATGGAACCGTAAGTCACAAGCTTCTAAGCTTCATGGACGTGTATTCAAGGTACAACCAGATTGTGCTGAGCCGTAGAGATGAAGAGAAAACAACCTTCATTACAAACTGAGGTCTGTATTGTTACAAGGTGATGCCTTTCAGCCTGAAAAATGCCGGGGCTACTTATCAGAGGCTGGTTAACAACATGTTCGCGGAGAAAATTAGAGTGAACATGGAAGTCTACGTCGATGACATGTTGGTCAAAAGTGTGGAATCGACAGCTCATCCTACCGACCTGTCAGAAGTATTTACGATACTGAGAAAGTATCACATGAAGCTCAACCCGGCAAAGAACACATTTAGAGTGAGTTCTGGTAAATTCCTGGGATTCCTCATTAATCAAAGAGGAATCGAACTGAGCAAGTTCATCTCCAGGTCAATAGACAGATGCCTTCCGTTCTTCAAGCTGATCAAGAAGAAGACAGTGGAGTGACCCCCAAGTGTGAGAAGGCTTTTCAGGAGCTAAATGCTTACCTAGGTCAGACTCCTTTGCTCTCAAAACCCTTTTATGGAGAACAACTCTTCCTATACCTAGCAGTTTCGGAAGCGGCTGTTAGTTCTGCTTTAGTCAGAGAAGAGCTAGGGAGTCAAAAGGCGGTCTACTACACCAACAAGTCTTTGCTTCAGGCAGAGATGAGATATCCTGAGATTGAAAAGCTAGCAGTAGCACTTGTCACTTCAGCTCGGAAGTTGAGAACCTACTTCTAGGCCCACATTATAGTCGTTCTCACCATGCACCCACTGAGACAGGTGCTCCTGAGGCCGGAAACATCCGAACAGTTGACTAAGTGGGCCATTGAGTTAAGTGAATTCGACATCGAGTACCGAACTTGTACAACTATGAAGGGTCAAGCATTGGCTGATTTTCTGTCTGAGTTGCCTCAGATACAACCGACTACCGACCAGTACCCTGAAGAAGCCTGAAAGTTGTTCATCGATAGCTCTTGCTGCAAGCAGGGATGTGTAGCAGGAATAGTGCTCATCTCCTTCAGAGGCGAGAACCATCTGTATGCTCTTCGCTTCAATTTTCCAACATCCAATAATGAAGCAGAATACGAAGCACTTCTGGCTGGCTTGCGATTTGCTCTCAGCTGCTGGGTGAACAAACTGCTCGTCTACTGTGACTCTTAGCTCGTCATGGGGCAGGTCACATCAGAGTATCAGGCCAAGGACGACAGAATGCAAACATATCTGAAAGAAGCACTGGCCCTACTAGGAAGGTTCAAGGAGTACGAACTGACGTAGGTACCGAGAACAGGAAATACCTTGGCCGACGCCTTTTCTAAGCTGGCCTCCTCCTCAGAGGCCGAGCTCATGATCTAGGTCCCGATGGAATTCTTACCTGAAAGAAGTATTGGGAAAATGGATACTAACCAACAGGTCGACAACCTCAGCCAGAACCCTTCATGGATGGACCAGATTGAAGATTTCATATGAAATGGAAACCTCCCCGAGGACAAAATCAAAGCAAGAAAAGTGCAAAGACAAGCTGCTAGATATTCCATAAAAGACGATCAGCTCTATAAGCGCATTTTCTTTATGCCTTATTTAAGATGGATACAAAAAGAGCAAAAATGACTAGTCCTGGAGGAAATTAATGCAGGCGTATGTGGCAACCATTTTGGCGGAAGGACTCTCGCGTACAAGGTTCTTCGTCAGGGTTATTATTGGCCAACAATCTCGAAGTACTATAATGCCAAGGTGAAGCACAAAAGCTTCAAAGTCGGTGACCTAGTGTTAAAGAAGGTCATGCTGAACACGTGTGAACCTGGAGCAGGCGCTCTCGTCCCAACTGGGAAGGGCCTTACAAGATCATGGCGATACTTCGCAACGGGGTATACGAGCTCGAAGATTTGACTGGGAGAAGAATTCTTAAGCCCTGGAATGTAGAACACCTCAAGAAGTATTACCAGTAGTAGTAGCAGTTCAGTAGCTATGTTACAGTATTTTCCAAGGTGTTGGTTACCTCTAATTTTATTTTTAGATTTCTACAAGTATTTTTTCGAGATATTTTTACGATAAGCAAGAGTTTTCATTTTACAAATCTACGTCTACGATCAACAAATAAAAGTGCCTTGGGACTACCGACCAGATCAGAAGCCACTGAGAAGAAGGGTCCCGACCCTAGAATGCCATGGGGGTACTGAGCTCTAGCTAAATACCTACCGAGAAGATGACTACCGTTCAAAGTTCTTTGGGGTTCTGCCCTAGAAGGGCATATACTACTGAGAAGATGGCTCACTGACCCTTAAAACGCCTTGGAGCGGCGATCAAACCGCTACCGAGAAGAGAACCGAAAGGTTCAGCTCGCAGTATGACCGACCTTATGATGCGACAAACACTTGAAGAAACTAATTCAAGAGATCGGTACAAATCTATGATTCACCGACCTCATGACCCAACAAACACTTAGAGAAAACTAAGTAAAAAGATCGACATGAAACCGTAGCTCACTGACTTCATTACGCGACAAACTCTTTGGAAAAAAACTACGCACAAATTCAGAGTGCAAGAAGATCATTTCTGAACAAAAATGGACATTTCATTAACGATCGAAGAAGAATAAAAGGAGGAATAGAGAAGGTAAAATTATTAAGGCACTCAGACCCATTACAAAAGACACAACCGAAATTAAAGCAACCCCCTATGACTCCGGACTGGTGAAACGACGCATGATCTCAATTAGATTGACTGGCTCATCATCGTCATTAGCTCGGCGCGTCTTCTCCTTGGAGTCCACAGTTTGAGGCTGCTTGGACGATGTCCTCGGAGTCGTGGGGGTAGCACTAGTTGGTGGCTGCTCAGAGGATGTCCCCGGAGCTGTGGGTGTAGCACCCTGGTCGGCAAAGATGTCTTCTACCCCAGCCTCTTCCTCTATTACTCCTTCTCCAGTTGCCGAGCTGGCCCACTCGTCGAAGCCCTTCCAGTTTACCAAGTTGCCAAAGAACTCCTCCAGATCCGCTCGGTAGATAGTCACTGCCTCGATGCAAATCGCATTCAATCGGGCTTGGCAGAGTTCCTCAGCCTAGGTCTCGACAGTGGCCCGGTACCTGGTTAGCTCGTTGATAGTTGCATATTTAGATAGGTTTTAGAGTATGTTTTAGGTGTGTTTTAGGACATTTAATGCATTAGTTTAGTGTAGTGATTTTAGTTTTAATACATTTGTTAGTTTAGGAACAAATTGGTTTTTATTCATTATTTTAGTTGATTAGTTTATAATTTGATTTAATCTATGCTTGAGTAAGTTATTAACTTAATTTGCTTTGTTTTGTAGGTGTTTGGATGCATTAGTCATGGATTTGGATGAGAAGAACATGTACAAGAAAGTGTAAAAGAAAAGTGTGAAGAACCCAAGTCAAGAAGAGGCAAAAATTTGGCTAAGTCCAAAAATGCAGCAGAAATTCACAGTTCTAGGCGCCGCGACGTTCAGATGCAGCGCTGCGATGCCCAAAAAGGCACGAAAACAAGTTGGACTGAGCGCTGCGGTGCTACTAGAAAATTTTAGCTCAAAACACCCTAAACACTTTGATCAATTACAAACATCCACAACATTACATTTAGAACCAAAAACCCAATTTAAACACATCTACCCACTTCAAATATTCAACTTTTTTACTCAATCTCCATTCTTTTGTTTACTTTTTTTTTTTCATAGAATACTACACCCCAAACTTATTTCTTTACATATCACATAGGCATAACATTCTTCTCTTTTTTTTTTTTTTTTTTTTGTTTTTTTGTTTTTTTTTAATATAGCAAACTTTGCAAATTCCCAATATACATTTCTTCATCACATTCTTTTCATTCTTTTTCATTCCCCCTTTTCTACCTTCCAAAAAGATAACACTCCAACATAATCAAAGTGTATAAGATGCATAGGTTGAAAAATAAGGATTTTAACATACATAGCTCAAGTGAATTAATGCATAGGCAACAAAGAAAAGATCAATAAGCTCGACATGGGTGACTAAAGGATATAAAAAAAACAAGGTAGGCTATATGGCCCAAACTCATCCAAACATGGCCTAAATCATCTCCCTCATGGCATGTTCTCTAGGATTTCGCCTCAAGTGATAATCAAACTTGTTCTAAGATTTCTAGAGATCTAATATATATAATTTTACTTGTACACATCCAATCCAAACAAGTCATGATTCGACAAAATCAACCGCACTAGACATGTAGAGAATTTCAAACAAAACCAAGTTCAAAGTTGTATCAAGCACACAGACTTATAAATTACTCTCTACATTATCCTAGAGTCATGTTCATATACATGTTCTCTTATCATTGGCCATTTAGAAAAATAAAATAAAATTAGAATCAAATCAAAATTTGTAAGATCATAGGATATCCTAACCTAAAACTACCACATCTCTACCATGACAAGTCAAAAAATCAAAACTCTCCCCCCAAACTTAAAACAAGCATTGTCCTCAATGCTTCACAATAACACCATAGTATAACATGGATCGAAGTAAAATAGATAAGGGTAAGAAAACCCCCTATAACCCAAAAGGGTAAGCTCTCCATCCTCTCCATGTAGCTTGCAAGAGAACCCCCAAACTTGATCTAGAACCTGGGAATGAGATAACAAAAGACATGTCATTGGTAAAGGTAGATACTAAACAACTAAAGAAACAAAATAAATGAACTAAAAACATATTTGAAAACCGATGGGTTGCCACCCAACAAGCGCTTAGTTTATAGTCCTCAGCCCGACTTTCTTTTCTCATTTGAATCGAGTGTGTTTCCTTATTATTTTGAGCATCCTCCCGTCTTCCTCATTGTTGAACATTGATTGCATCACCGAACTTGTGCACTTCTCCTATAAAAATGCTGAGGAATGCTCTTAAAGTAGAAACAAAAAGTCCGACGAAGCATCACTCCTATCTAAGGGAAGAATGCCATCGAAACACTCAATTGGTGTTTTTCAAACATGATAACCAAACACCTCGAAATGGCTTTGAATCTTGTTATCACCTCAACAATTACCGTTTTCACTAATTTCTAATTTTATCTAATGATCAATTTGTAGAGATTCAAATAATTAAAAATCAAAATAAAACTAATTAAGATTAATGAACTATGAATTATATCAATATATGAGGAATGGCTAGAGAATCAACTTCACGTAACCTTCAATTATGTTATTTAGACATGCTTATTAACAAATCAATTTCCTAATCTATAAGTCAAAACCCTTGCGTCTCTAATTCCCTTTCTCGAGTGCAGAATTAGAACGTGTTATCAAGAACAGGGTTCGATCTCTCGATAAAACCTAAATTCTTGGCAACCCATTAAACTCTGTGATTTTCCTACAACTTCATGAAACTTTGCAAACCTCTCGATTCTACAATACTTTCATGTCAGAATTCCCTTGTTCCAACCTAAAAAACCCTCTCTCGAGTGCCGCCTCCCAAGTCTAAACACATTCGATTTGTGATCAAGAAACCGAAAGCATTAAGCATATGAAATCATGAATAAACTATAGAAATCTCATTGATAATAAACAAAGTCTAACATTAAACCATAATATTCAAGTTAGGATCCATCTCCTCTCTAGAACAATAAACTTAGTTCATAGCTTGAATGGTCAAAACATAAAACATGGAGAAAAAGTCAATAGAAAACATGAATATAAAATAGAAAATCTGGAACTTGAATCTTCTTTCGAATCTTCTCCAATGTCTTCCTCTTCTAAAACCCTCAATTGTGATATATTATATGCCTCCTAAGTCGTCCCAACGAAATTAGAAAGTTCCTCTCATTAAAATCATCCAAAGTTGCAAAACGCAACTTGTCCAGCGTCGCGACGCTAACACCTCTAGCGCCACGGTGCTTTGATAAAATTTTCAAGCACCACGGTACCGTGGTGCTTAGTCCAACTTGTTTTCGTGCCTTTTTGGGTGCCGCAACGCTGCATCTGAGCGTCGCGATGCCCAAAACCGTGAATTTTCGTTGCATTTTTAGACTTAGCCAAAATTTTGCCTCTTATTGACTTGGGTTCTTCATACTTTTCTTTTACACTTTCTTGTACATGTTCTTCTCATCCAAATCCATGACTAATGCATCTAAACACCTACAAAACAAAGCAAATTAAGTTAATAACTTACTCAAGCATAGATTAAATCAAGTTATAAACTAATCAACTAAAATAATGAATAAAAACCAAATTGTTCCTAAACTAACAAATGTATTAAAACTAAAATAACTACACTAAACTAATGCATGAAATGTCCTAAAACACACCTAAAACATACTCTAAAACCTATCTAAATGTGCAACTATCAAATACCCCCAAACTTAGGACTTTGATCGTCCCGAGCAAAGGAAAAATAAACTAGAACTCATGATTATCACAACCCTTCGAGAGTCACAATCTCGCACAATTAAAGACTTAACACAACATTATAAACACATACGTGGCCTCTAAGATTACACCAAAAAGAACATTCAATTCTAGGAAGAATTTCAAGAGTAAAAAATATTCTAGAATTTAACCCAACTCTCACCAAGTTGTTGCCTTTGATTCTTTCACACATGAGTACATAGCTAATCTCATCAAACTAATCATGCAAGTCATGAACAAGTGCAAGCAAGTGTAAAATATGAGATCTTAGAATATATGGTTTAAGTTGGAATTTCATAGGAAAATTTTTGACACCACTCTCCACTAATGTAGAACACACACCATTCAGGATGAATAGGTCTTTCATAGGTTGTAATGTAAGGCTTAGGTTCAAAGGTAGGGAAAAATAAGAAACATTGTAGCTCAAAACACCCTAAACACTTTGATCAATTACTAACATCTACTACATTACATTTGAAACCAAAACCTCTCTTCAACACATATATCCTCTCAAATATTCTCATTCTTTTGCTTGCTTTTTATCATCATTCATTTTTCTTTTATAAAATGCTACACCCCCAAACTTACTTCTTTTCAACTCATAGATGTAACACTATTTTCTTCTCTTTTTCATCCTCATTTCTTTTTCTTATTTTTCTTTCAATACAATTCATAAGCAAACATCACATTTTTTTTTTCATTCTCTACCCTTCAAATAATAACACTCCAACATGATCAAAGTGTTTAAGGTACAGAAGTTGGAAAACAAGGGATTTAAACATGACTAGCTCATAATTCATGATGCCATAGGTAACAAAGAAAAAAAAATTAGCTCAAAGTGGGAACTATGGATACAATAAAAAGTAGGGTAGGCTATTTGGCTCAAGCTTTTTCAAACATGGCCTAAATCATCTTCCTCATAGTGTGTTTTCTAGGATTTCGCCTCGAGTGATGATCAAACTTGTTCTAGAATCCTTAAAGATCTAAGATATGACTTAGCAAGTAAAGGTTCATTTCGAACAATCTTAATCTAATGATCAAAACCATGTACAAATGGTTAAGTCTCTCCAACAATTCCCAGCAAAAAGTTGGATCAAGCACACAGACATATAGGTAACTCTTTACATTCCCTATAGTTTCATATCTCTAAAGTGTTCTCTTGTCATTGGCCCTCCATAAGCAAGTCTAAAGTTGTAAAAGAATGTGACTGCCTAACCTAGTCTAATGCATAATCAACAAACATACCATGACCAAAAATTCAAAACTCGCCCCCCAAACTTAAAGCAAACATTGTCCTCAATGCAAAAATGAGTAAAAAAATATTAGGAAAAACAGAGGCACATAAGAGAGAAAGTAGTTTAGAAAACCCCCTGAACCCAAATGGGTGAAGATGGTACATGATGCATTCCATTCATCTCTCCAAAATGCTCCAAAAAGACCCCCAAACTTGCTTTAGAACCTGAAAAGGGCGAAGTAACAAAAAAAAAAAAATCAAATCCTATACTACAACTACTAAAAAAATAATAATAAATGAAAAAAGAAATAAATAAATAAAGCATAAACCAATGGGTTGCCTCTCATCCAACGCTTGGTTTAGAGTCGTCAACCCGACTTTACTACACAACACCTCTTCATGGCTTGCCAAGTGTGATGTGCTCCTCATACCGCTCTGTTGGCTAAAATAATGCTTTAGCCGCTGACCATTTATTCGAAAACATGAACCATCTCCACTTTGTAGCTCTACCGCATAGTAAGGAAAGACCTTAGCAATAGTAAACGATCCACTCCATCTAGATTTGAGCTTTCCCGGAAACAACTTTAACCTGGATTTAAATAAGAGAACTTGTTTCCCCAGTTTGAAGTCTTTCTTCACAATGTGCTTGTCATGCCATTTCTTGGTCCGCTCCTTGTAGATCTTGGCATTCTCATAAGCATCATTTTGAAACTCTTCCATTTCCATGAGCTGGAGCAATCTTTGATCTCCGGAAGTCTTCAAGTCGTAGTTCAATTTCTTAACCGCCCAATAAGCTTTATGCTCCAACTTTACCGGTAGGTGACATGATTTCCCAAACACAAGCTGGTATGGAGACATCCCAATAGGTGTCTTCAATGCAGTCCAGTATGCCCACAAAGCATCATCCCATTTCATTGCCCAATCCTTCCTATTAACATTTACGGTCTTCTCCAAGATTTGCTTGACTTCTCGATTGCTTATTTCGGCTTGGCCATTGGTTTGGGGGTGATATGCAAGTGTGACCTTATGTTTCACCCCATACTTAGCAAGAATAACATTAAATAGCTTGTTACAAAAATGAATGCCCTCATCACTAATAATAGCCCGAGGAGTGCCGAATCTTGTAAATATATGCTTGTGTAAGAACCTCAACACTACCTTGGCATCATTCGTTTCCGTAGCTATGGCTTCAACCCACTTGGACGCATAGTCCACCGCCAAAAGTATGTATATCTTGCCAAAAGAGGAGGAAAAAGGTCTCAAATCGATACCCCATACATCAAAAAGCTCAACCTTTAATATGTTAGTCAAAGGTAACTCATGGCGCCGTGAAATATTTCCAAGTCGTTGGCACCTATCACATGTCTTCACAAAGGTGTAGCTATCTCAGAATAAGGTGGGCCAATAGAATCCACTTTGTAAGACCTTAGCCACCGTTCTTGTGGGTCCAAATGACCGCCATAAAGGGAGGAATGACATTCATGAAGAATGGCTTGGACGTCCTCTTCTGGTACACAACGCCGAATCAATTGATCATTGCATCTCTTGAACAGTAGTGGCTCATCCCACATATAGGATTTGACATCATGTAAAAATTTCTTTTTCTTAGCATAAGAGAGATTCGGATGCAATGTTCCACAATCTAAGAAATTTACAAAATCAGCGTACCATGGCACTTTCACGCCTACACCATATAGTTGTTCATCAGGAAAAGTTTTAAGAATAGGTAGGCAAGCATCCTCAACCTCATATTGCAACTGGGAAAGATGGTCAGCTACAACATTCTCACTTCCTTTCTTATCTTTGATCTCCAAATCAAATTCTTGCAACAAAAGAATCCATCGAATCAACCTAGGCTTGGCGTCCTTCTTCTCAAATAAATAACGAATCACCACATGATCGGTATACATGATGACCTTGGACCCAATGATATAAGATCGGAACTTGTCACATGAAAATACAACCGCTAATAATTCATTCTCGGTCATACTGTAATTTTGTTGGGCTCCATCTAAGGTATAACTAGCATAGTAGATAGCCCGAAACATCTTTTCTTTCCATTGACCTAACACCGCCCCAATAGCAAAGTCACTAGCATCGCACACAATCTCAAATGGTTCTTTCCAATTGGGTACAATCATAATAGGGGCTGAGATTAATGTCTTCTTTATCAACTCAAAGGCCTCCACACAATGATCATCAAAATCAAACGGTGTATTTTTGTCAAGCAAGTTACAAAGGGGCTTAGCAATTTTCAAATTTTTTTAATAAACCACCGGTAGAAACCGGCATGCCATAAGAAACTACGGATGCCTTTCACATTCTTAGGATGAGAAAGCTTCTTAATGACCACTATCTTTGCCCTATCCACCTCAAGCCCCTGGGAAGAAAGCCTATGGCCTAGAACGATGCGTTCTTAAACCATGAAATGACACTTCTCCCAATTTAGCACTAAGTTAGTTTCTTCACATCTTTGAAGCACAAGAGAAATTATGAAGGCAATGGTCAAATGAGGTCCCAAAGATTGAAAAATCATCCATAAATACCTCCATTATCTCCTTTATCATATCAGCAAAAAGAGCCATCATACACCATTGAAAAGTCGCCGGTGCATTGCATAAGCCAAATGTCAGTCTCTGAAAGGCAAATGTGCCATACGGGAAAGTGAAAGTTGTCTTCTCTTGGTCCTTCGATGCAATGACTATTTGATTATAGCCCAAATAACCATCTAAGAAGCAATATTATTCAAAAGCCGCCAATCTATCCAACATTTGATCAATAAACGGAAGGGAAAAATGGTCCTTCCTTGTGGCCTTATTCAACTTCCTATAATCTATGCAAACACGCTATTCCTATAATTTGAACCTAAATTATTTCAATTTTCCCTACCTTTGAACCTTGGCCATACATTACAACCTAATAAAGACCTATTGATTCGTAATGGCATGTGATCTACATTAGTGGAGAGTGATAGGAAAGATTTGCTTATGGGATTCACTATATATAGCTATTCGAGATCACTTACACTTTATACTTGCTTGCACGTGTCTATGAATTACATTAATGATTTTATGAGATTAACTATATGATGGTGTGTTTGAGAATGGAAGATGAGGTTAGGTGAGGAGTTGGATTGAAAATCTAAACATATCTAACACTCTTGAAACTTTCTGATGAGTTATTGTCTGTTAATTTGATCTCAGAGGCCATAATGATGATATGCACGTTTTATCTTGAATCAAAGTTTAATTTGTTTGAAAATAGGATGGTAGATTGATGATCGAGTTTTTGTTTTGTTTTTCCCTTTGCTTGGGACGATCAAAGTCCAAAGTTTGGGGGTATTTGATAGTTACATATTTAGATAGGATTTATAGCATGTTTTAAGTGTTTTTAGGATGATTTATACATTAGTTTAGTGTGTTTATGTTAGTTTTGATTCATTTGTTAGTTTAGGAATAAATTGGTTTTTATGCATTATTTCGATTTGTTAATTTATATGTTTGATCAATTTATGTTTCGGGTGTTTTAATTACTTGCTTTGCATCGTTATGTAGGTATTTAGATTTGTGGAAGAGAGCATGAATGGTGAACATAACATATGAGAAGCCTAGATGATGTTTCATGAAGAACCCAAGTCAAAAAGTGAAAAAAAAATGGTTAAGTCCACAAGAAGAAAGTCAAGCGGAGCAGGAAAATGACTAATTCCACAGATTGAGCATGACCCAGTCTCTGGGCGCCGAGGCGCTCATCACGGCGCCGGGTTGGTAGTCAAGAGAAGGCTCTGGGCGCCGTGAGGTATTGATCGGAGAGCTACGACGCTGAAGATGTTTTTAGTTGCGTTTTAGCAACTTGGAATTTAGGGAATTTCTGGACTTTCTAATTTTTACACACGACAAAAGGGGGCTTATTATATATCAAAAGAAAGGGTTTTTCGTGATGAACACATTGGAATATAGAAAGGAGAACGAAGGTTTGACGGTTGAACAAAAAATGGAGAAGAAGATTCGTATTGCAGATTATTGAAAATCTTTACACCAATTCTAGTTTGTTTTCCTTTGTTTCGATTTATGTTTGAACTATTGTTTACCGTTTTTATTTCTTTAGTTATGAACTAAACCTTTTTCTAGAGGTTTAAATTGATCTTAACTCGAGACTATGTCTTAGCTTTTATGATTTAAATTATTGTTAATAAAGTTTTGTAGTTTATTTATATTTCTCTGGGTGTAATGCTTTTAATCCCCTGATCACAGATTAGATGATCATAGATTCGAGGTAGATGCTCTAAAAGAGGGTACCTTGGGTTTGAATATGGAAAATATAACCTAGGCTATCGTGAGACTCAAAAGGAGATCAAGAATTTTTTAAGTCATTAAGTGGAAATCATAGATCTTAATGAATTACCGTTGTGTTAGGTTTTCATCGAAAGAGCAATACAACGATAATATGCTGTAGTTCTGCTCCAAACGAGAGAATTAGAAACGTTAGGAATTTCGATTTATAAGCTAAGGAACTGATTTAATAATAATATATATATATAAAGACATAGTTGAGAGTGAGGTGATATCGAACCTCTAATATATTCTTCGATTGATTTTTCTATTCGATTTCATTTGCATTGTTGATTTCATACTTAGTTGTTTTAGTTATTGCTTTTAATTACCCAATCATTTGAAATTGGTTTTCTAGATAAAATTAGGGTTAAAATGTGGTAGATAGTGTAGTAAATATCTCTGAGGACGATATCCGATTTCTCATCGGAATATATTATAACTTGGCAACTGTTCACTTGCGGTTTGCGTGCAACATAACCCTTTACCCTATCAATACCATTCGGGTATTTATAACCATGAAAACTACTCTTATGATAATTCATGGAATACCTTGCAACCTCTATCAGATTTCTACTATCAAGTAGAGGATGAGTCTTCTTTTGAGGATATGTTGAGCTCATGCATGATGGAGACTAGGGCTTTACTGATGAACCTTGAAGTGAAAATGGGGCAACTAGCTTCAGACATGAATGCCCAACAATATGGTTCATTGCCTAGTACTATCGAGGTGAACCGGAACGAGTAATACAATGTCATCACATTGAGCGATGAAGAATATGTTAAGGGGGCTGATTCATTATGTCAAGAAATGATGCCACTATAACCACCACCACCACCTCTACTAAGACAATTGACTATTTTAGAAGTGATGCAACGCTATAAGGCCTCGAGAGGGGAAGAGATGAATATTCAACAAGATGTGCTTAACTATGATAATCAAGAGGTGCCCATGGATGTGCAATCAAGTGAGCTTATGATGCCATATGATGAATTGGCACTAGTGTTGAGGAGTGTTTGGATATCAAGGAATTTGCATTCACTTTTGAGGATTCGTTTGCCCATGTACTTCAAGAGAAAGTTGAAGGGGTTGATAACAAGATTCAAAGCCATTTCAAGATGCTTGGTTACCAATGCATAAATGTTTGGAAAGCACCAATTGAGTATTTCAATGACATTCCTTCGTTAGATGGGAGTGATGCTTCATTGGACTTTGTGTTTCTATTTGAGGATTGTTCATATGAATTTTTATGGGAGAAGTGCACAAGTTCGGTGATTCCATCCTTAATGCTAAATAATGAGGAAGATGGGAGTATGCTCGAAATAATAAGGAAACATACTCGGTTTAAGCGAGTAGAAGAAGTCGGGCCGAGGACTTTAAACAAAGCGCTTGTTGGGAGGGAACCCATCAATTTCTTTTTTTGTTTTCTATTTTTATTTATTTATTTGGTTTATTTAATTGATTAGTATCTACCTTTTCCAATGACATGTCTTTTGCTATCTCATTCTCAGGTTCTAGATCAAGTTTGGGGGTCCTTATGCAAGCTACATGAAGAGGGTGAAGAGCTTATGTGGAGACTTCAAACCTTTGGGTTAAAGGGGGTTTTCTCAACCTCTTTTTCTTTTATTCCCATCCTTTTTCTGAATATGTTTTTTTATTGTGAAGCGTTGAGGACAATGCTTGTTTTAAGTTTGGGAGGAGAGTTTCGATTATTTTTTACTTGTCATGGTAAAGATGTGGTAGTTTTAGGTTAGGATGTCCTATGATTTTACAAATTCTGATTTGATTCAATTATTTTTATTTTTCTGAATGGCCAATGATAAGATAACATGTATATGAACGTGACTCTAGGAGAATGTAGAGAGATATCTTAAGTTTGTGTGCTTGATTCAACTTTGAACTTGGTTTTGTTGGAAATTCTCTACATGTCTAGTGTAGTTGGTTTTGCGGAATCATGACTTGTTTGGATTGGATTTGTGCAAGTAAAGTTAATTATACTAGATCTCTATGGATCCTAGAACAAGTTTGATTATCACTTGAGGCGAAATCCTAGAGAGCATGCCATGAAGAAAATGATTTAGGCCATGTTTGGAAAAGCTTGAGCCATACAACCTACCTTATTTTTGATTATATCCTTAGTCACCCATGTTGAGCTTAATGATATTTTTTTTTATTACCTATGCATTAATTTACTTGAGCCACGTGTATTAAAATAATTATTTTTCAACCTATGCATCTTATACACTTTGATTATGTTGGAGTGTTATCTTTTTGAGGGTTGAAAGTGAGAATAAAAAGAATGAAAAGAGGGTGATGAAGAATAATATATTGAGATTATACAAAACTTGCTAGCATATAAAAAAAAAAAGAAAAAAAAAGAGAAGAAAAAGATGTTATCCCCATGATTATGAAAATAAATAAGTTTGGGGCCGTAGTTGTTCTTTGAAAATAAGAAAACAAGCAAACAAAAGAATGGGGAATGGAATGAAAAGTTTGAATATTTAAAGAGAGGATATATGTGGTGAAATTGGGTTTTTGGTTCTAAATGTAATGTTGTGGATGTTTGTAATTGATCAAAGTGCATAGGGTGTTTTCAGCCTCAATTCTGCCAATTTTTCCCTACCTTTGAACCTTGGCCATATATTACAACCTAGGAAAGACCTATTGATTCTAAATGGCATATAATCTACATTAGTGGAGAGTGGTATGAAAGATTTGCCTATGGGATTCACTTTATATATATCTATTTGAGATCACTTACACTTCATACTTGCTTGCACTTATCTATGAATTTCATGAATGTTTTAAGAGATTGACTATGTGATAATGTGTTTGAGAGTGAAATATGAGGTTAGGTGAGGACTTGGATTGAAATTCTAGACATCTCTAACACTCATGAAATTTTCTAATGAGTTATTATCTTTTAAAGTGATCTTAGAGGCCAAGATGATGATCTTGTATGAAATTTAGAATCATATTCTTAATTTGTTTGAGAATAGGATGGTGAATTGATGTTTGATATATTAGTTGAGTTTAGTTTTGTTTTCTCTTTGCTCGGGACGATCAAAGTCCTAAGTTTGGGGGTGTTTGATAAGTAGCAATTTAATATGTGTTTTGGAGTATATTTTAGGTGTGTTTTATGGTATTTAGTTCATATGTTAGGTTAGTTTATCATATATTAGGTTATTTGATAGTTTTGTCAAGTTTTGGTGTTTTTGCATTATTTCGGTTTGAATTTTTATAGGTTAGTTCATGAGACTATAAAAGCATGATACTCACTTAATTTGGTTTGTTTTGAAGGTGTTTTGATGGACCTAAAGTTGATTTAGAGGTTTGAAACAAGCTGTAAGAAGTTGGAATAAGATACATGTGCAAGAAGGTGCGAAAAACGCAGAAAAAACAACATTTTGGTAATAACTTTCTTAATTTAACTCCGAATTAGACGTGGTTTGTTTCTATGGATTCCTTATTTGAAATAATGGATTACTTATTAGCGAAAATAGAGTGAGTCAATCCACAACAACGACGCCAAAAAATTCTTACCTGCAAGCCTCAAAACCCTTCTATCTTGTATTATTTCAAATAAGGAATCCATAAAAACAAACCACGTCCAATTCAAAGTTAAATTAAGAAAGTTATGACCGAAATACAAAAGGCGCGCAGTTTCTATTTTGCCCAGTGTCGCGTTGTTTTTTCTGCTTTTTTCGCACCTTCTTGCACATGTATTTTATTCCAACTTCTTGCAACTTGTTTCAAACCTCTAAATCAACTTTAGGTCCATCAAAACACCTTAAAAAAATCAAATTAAGTGAGTATCATGCTTTTATAGTCTCATGAACTAACCTATAAAACTCCAAAACGAAATAATGCAAAAACACCAAAACTTGACAAAACTTTCAAATAACCTAATTTATGATAAACTACCCTAATATATGAACTAAGTAACATAAAACACACCTAAAATATACTCCAAAACACATACTAAATTGCTTCAATGATATTACTTCTCCCCCTTTTGAAATATCAAAATAAGTAAAGTATTATGAAATATGTCTCCCCTCATATAGAGGTAAGCATCACAAATCAGTCTCAGAGAATATGCCAAGTTCTCTTTGAAAGTGAACAAACTGGTCTTTTGGTAAGGCTTTAGTAAATATGTTAGCCAGTTATTATTTGATTCCAATGCGAGATAATATGACTTCTCCATTTTGCACATGATCCCGTAAAAAGTGATGTCTTATTTGAATATGCTTAGTTCGGGAGTGCAATACAAGATTTTTAGATATGTTAATAGCACTGGTATTATCACACAGAATTTCAGCACATTGAATAAATATTTGATAATCCTGAAGTTGTTGTTTTATGTAAAGAACCTGAGAACAACAACTTCCAGCTGCAACATGCTTCAGCTGTGGATAATGCCACAGAATGTTGCTTCTTGCAAAACCAAGAAATTAAAGAATTTCCAAGAAAGTGACAAAATCCGGAGGTACTTTTCCTATCAATTAGACTACCAGCACAGTCGGAGTCTACATAACTTCTGAAAACAAAAGTAGTACCTTTGGAATACCAAATTCCAAAGTGTGTTGTGCCATTTTTGTATCAGAATATTCGTTTGACACACTTTAAATGAGATTCTTTAGGTTCAGATTGAAATCTTGCACAAAGACAAACATTGAACATGATATCAGGCTGATTTGCTGTTAAGTACAAAAGACTTCCAATCATGCTTCTATAAAGTTTTGAATCAATTAATTTATTTTTTTCATCCTTATCTAATTTGATTGCAAAGGTACAGGGAGTATCAATCGATTTCAAATTGTGCATTTGAAACTTTTTAACCATTTCCTTATCATACTTTGATTGGCTTATGAAGGTGCCTTTCGACATTTGTTTAATTTGTAAGCCGAGAAAGTATGTAAGTTCTCCCATCATACTCATTTCAAATTTCTTCTACATTAATTTAGAAAACTCATCACATAGTTCTTTGTTCGATGCACCAAAAATGATGTCATCCACATAAATTTTAACAATAAGCATATTGTCATTGTGATGTTTGATTAACAAAGTTGGATCAAGTTTTCTTTTTTGAAACTTATGATCTAAAAGAAATGAACTCAGTCGATCATACCAAGCTCTCAGAGCTTGTCTTAATCCATACAAGGCTTTGTGGAGTTTGAACTCATATTCTGGGTCTTGAGCATCCTCAAACCCTGGTGGTTGTTCCACATATACCTCTCCAATGATGTATCCATTTAGAAAAGCATTCTTTACATCCATTTGGTATAAGGGAAAATCCTTGTAACAAGCATAGGCAAGTAACATTCTTATTGCCTCTAATCTTGCTACTGGGGCAAAGGCTTCTTCGAAGTCTATACCTTCTTCTTAGTTGTACCCTTGTGCAACCAATCTAGCTTTATTGCGGACAATGATACCTTGTTCATTCTTTTTGTTTCTAAAGATCCATTTGGTTCCTATAACAGATTGATGAAAAGGTCTAGAAACTAATTCCCATACTTTGTTTCGCACAAAGTGTCCTAGTTCGTCTTACATAGCAAGAATCCAATTTTCATCTTTCAGTGCCTCTTCCACTTTAATTGGTTCAAATTGTGATACAAAATCAACAAGCTCATGATCTTTTTGACTTGAAGCTCTAGTGGATACACCCTTTCGTGGATCTCCTAAAATTTGATATTGGGAAAGACCTTGAAGTAGTCTAGATTTTTTAGAAGATTCTAAAGATGGTCCAGGCTGAAGATCTATAACCTTGGTTGTCTTGGGTTCATCGTCATCAAAATTTAATTGCTTAAATTCATCCTCAAGACTTTTCTTATTAATACTTCCATGAAAATTTATATGAATTGATTTTTCTACTGTTTGATTAGATTTGTTGAAGACTCTATAGGTTCTACTGTGATAAGAATATCCTAAGAATATTCTTATATCAGATTTAGGTTCAAACTTATCTAGATTGTCTTTATCATTAAGAATAAAATATTTACATCTGAATACTCGGACGTAACTGATGTTGGGTGCTCTACCTTTCCATAGTTCATATGGAGTTTTATTCAAAACTTTTCTAATTACAACTCGGTTGATCACATAGCAGGCAATGTTTATAGCTTCACCCCAAAATGATTTGCAGTGTTATACTCATTGAGCATGGTTCTACACATTTCTTGCATAGTTATATTCTTTCTCTCAACTACACCATTTTGCTGTGGTGTCCTAGGGGTTGATAGATGGTGAGTGTAACCTTGATTGTTGCAAAATTCTTCATTTTTATTGAAAAATTCACCTCTATCACTCCTAATTATGTTGATTTTGTGACCCTTTTCATTTTTGACTCTCTTACAAAATTTTATAAATGTTCACAAGCATCAGATTTATGAGCTAATAGAAATACCCATGTGAATCGAGTAAAGTCATCAACAATCACAAACACATACGATTTACTACCTAAGCTTTTGGTTTTGGTTGGTCGGAAAAGATCCATGTGAATCAGTTCGAGAGCTCTAGAGATTGATTGATGCCTCTTGCTCTTAAATGATGATCGGTATGCTTACCAAGTTGACATGGTTCACATACCTTGTCATTTGAGTAAGTTCCTTTCGAAATACCCTTTTCAAGATCATGTTTGGCAATTCTAGATATGTTATCCATATTAACATGAGCTAATCTCCTATGCCATAGCCATGCATCATTACAAGAGATAACACTTAAACATGTTACATTTTGTTTCTTCACGTCATTAAAGTTTGTGCAATACACATTCTTAATTCTAGATGCCATGAATGGAACAGTTTTATCCACATGCTTGACAATGCACCTATTTGCCTCAAATGAAATTTTATAACCCTTGTCACATAATTGACATATGCTCAAGAGATTATGCTTCAGCCTTTTAACATAAAGTACATCAGATATGGATAGAGAATCGTTACCAATAGTTCCAATGCCTTCAATGTCACCTTTGATGTCGTCTCCGAAGGTGACCTTTCCTCCTTTCTTCTTTTCAAGGCTCAGAAAGTTAGATCTATCTCCAGACATGTACCTTGAACAACCGCTATCTAGATACCATATATCTTTATTTTTGCACATTTACACAACATAAAATATTTTTGACTTTGGTACCCATGCTTGTTTGGGTCCATGCATGTTAGCATCAGTAAGAACATATTTTTCAATCCATGCATATTTTCTTTTCTTTTTACGTAAGACATTGCATCTAAGTATTGTATGACCTTCCCTATGACATTTGTTGCATATTGGTCTTTTTGGTCAGTACGGTATCATACTCCTTTTGTTTAGATCCATGAGTGTGGCCTAAGTCAGTCTTGTCGAATGCATATCTTTGTGATCCTAACATTATGTCAAATATCTTTTGACCATTTATGAATTTAATCACTGTGCAGTTTAGGTCTTCCTTTTGCTTTCTAAGAGTTTTATTTTCATTTTTCAGCTTCCCAACAACTTTCTTAAGTTGTTCATTGTCTAGAGACATTCCGTCTAGCTCTTCTTGTTGGAACTCTATTTCCTCAAGAACTTCTTCAAGACTATGCTTGAGCTTTTAAGTTTTCTTGGTCTCTTGACTAAGTTTTGTCTTAAGTTCTTGAATATGAGCATAGATCTCATTAAGTTTATCAATGGGTTCAGATTTTACCTCGGTGCTTGCCATTAAGCACAGTGCAGCAGTGTCATCTGAATCTGCTTCATCTTCGCTTGAACTTGAATCATCCCATGTAGCTTTGAGAACTTTCTTGCCCTTTCTATATGAGCTTGAATTATTTTTATATTTAGCGGGACATTCGCTCTTTACATGACCTGGTTTGTTACAACCGTAACAAATTAACTCTACAGGTTTAGACTTAGGTTTCTTTCCTTTGTGAAACATTGTGTAAGAGTTATTCTTACTCTTTCTCCTAAGCAACTTATTGAACTTTCTAGATAACATAGCCTTGTCATCTTCTGAATCTGAATCATTTTCAGAATAAGTTTCAACATTGAGGGCAATATATTTCATTTCTTTTTCCTCAACTTTAACTGGGCTCGTCTTATCTTTCAACTTCATTACATGAACCATCAATGAACCACATAGTTCATCAAAAGTATACTCAGCCAGATTCTTGGCTTCTTCAATGGCTGTGACCTTGGGTTCCCATGCTTTGGGTAGGCCCCTTAGAAACTTTCTAACAATTTCTTCTTGGTCATAAATTTTTCCTAGGTTCTTCATCTCATTGATGTTTGTTGTAAACCGAGCAATAGCCTCAGTTATCGAATCAGTTTTCTTCATCCTATAGGTCTCATATTTTTCAACTTCCAGTTGGAGCTTTGCCTTTTTAACTTGCACAGTTCCTTGTGGGTGACCACTAACTTGTTCCAGATTTCCTTAGCGGTTTCACACGCACTAACTCTATTGAACTCTTCGACTGATAAATTGCAAAACAAAATGTTTACAGCTTGGTTATTCAATAGTTCTCTTTTCTTTTCCTTGGTACTTCATTCGTCTATTTCCTTTGGGACAGTAGCACCGTCAACTATTTTAGTAGGCGTTGGACAGCCATATGTCACAACATCCCACATCTCTAGATCTTGGGCTTTAAGGTAGTACCTAATCTTAGCTTTTCAGTGTGAATAGTTTTCTTCCTTGAACAATGGTGGTCGGTTGGTGGAGTTTCCTTATCCTGAGAGATAAGTACTTCTTTCGTTTTGTCCTGCCATACTCAATCAAAGATGGTTAGATACTTTGACAGTTAACTTGCTCTGATACCAATTATTGGCCCAGATATGTCCAAGAGGGGGGTAAATTTGACACTTAGCAAATTTTAACTTTTCTTAAAATTGTGCGGAATAATAAAAGCAGATTAAACAAAGTATAACAATCAAAGACAACAAATGTAAATGAGACAATGTAAGCAAGATTTATAATGGTTCGGCCAGGCCTACATCAACTACCTAACCTCCTCAGTTAGGATTTGTTCAAACTCCACTATAGACCTTTTACACCTTCTCAACTTACGAGTGTGAGATGACCGTTTCTCAATTTGCTGGTGTGAAAAGACCTATTCTTTACTTACAGGTGAGAGATAACCCATTCTCAACTTACGGGTGTGAGAAGACCGTTTACAACTTTGAGCAACACTTGCTTTAACTCAGTGACTTACCAGTCACCACAAACTGAATACAAGATGAGATATGATTCCCTTTACTTAGAATCAAAGTGATACTTACAAAGCTTTGGATTGAACCTTATGTGATCACAGATTCAACAAAATATGTATAATGAAGTTTATGCTAAAAGCAAGTTGAAAAAGCTTTTGTTTTCTTCAGTGGGTTTTCAAAATAATGAAGATGAAGATCAATCAACCCAGAAAACTTTAAGTTTTTCTTTCAAAGCGCAAGTGAAAGAAGACTAACTTTCAAAAAGTGTTTAGCACAAACGAAAACTATTAATACATTTTGAATGAATATCAGTTTCGTATTTCATTAGTAGTTTTTTTGCTGTAAGGCAACGCGTATATATAGGAATAACAAAGGCGCAATGAACTTGATGATTTTGGCACTCTAGGTTATTTCAAATATAACGTTAACATTCTTGTCCGAAATAGATCGATTCAGCTCAATGCATATTACAACAATAGCACCTGAATCATCTGATCCTTTCATGAAAGAGGAATGTTCTGACGAAGTTTAAGAATGTTTAAAAAGTTTTGAAAAAGTTGTTGTACGATTCTGAAAAGTTATGAAAAATTATTCGTATGTTTCTGAAAAAGTTAACAGAAATAGCAGTAAGGTCAGAACAACAAAAATATCTTTTATGTCGTTTTGTTCCTTTGAGGGCGCTCATAGAACATTAGCGTCCTACTGAACAATGAAGTGAGGGCGCTATTGAATAGTAAGCGTCCTGACTTACTTTGACAATTGAATGAGTCAAATTGTGAGGGCGCTACTTAGCAGTAAGCGTTCTGCTTTGTTTTAAAACATTTTGACACACGAGGGTGCTACTCAAGAGTAAGCGTCATGAACTATTAAAAATAGTTTTAAAACAATGTTAAGTGCGCTGACGGACGGTAAGCGTCCTGAAAGTTATTTAAGTTGATTCTAAAGATGAGGGCGCTCCTACACAAGTAGTGTCGTAATAATTTATTCAACTTATAACTTATCAGTGTCCTTAAAGATAGAAATCACTTAAAGACAAAAAGAACTTTCAGCGAGCTGAAACTAAGTCAGCGTCCTGACATTCTCAAAGGTTGATAAAAGAAAGGTTGCTACTAAGAAGTAAGCGTCCTCAGTTCAATTCAACCTTGAGCTTCCTAATATTTTACTAGCGTCCTGACTCATCAAGTTTAGGAGGGCGTTGTTAAAACATTAGCGTCGTGAAAGACTTTTACAAAAATGGTTTTTTAATTTCTTGATTAAAGCTCGATAAGACCTAATGTAACCGGATTAAATCGAATATGCAACCGATCGATTAAAACATGCAGGCATGCATATTATTGAATCACATGACAAAGAAGGTCCTACAACCTATCATAATCTAATCATACAACTAAACATCTTCAAAAGATCATGGTTTTCAAGAAGATCTTTTAATACGTTCGCCATGCATCATTGAATCTTTGAAACCTTCAAATGAGATTAGATATGCCATATGTACAGTAATATCATAAGTAGAATGTAGTTTTGTAATCATCAAAATCTTTCATAATAGGGACATATTCTCGTAAGGGACATGAGGACAATTGGTTCAATAATGTACTCTCCTCCATTGGAAACTTGAGAGTCTTGTAGATGTTAAACAAGACTTCTTCATCATTAACTCTCAATGTGAGTTCCCCTCGTTGCACATCTATCAATGCACGTTCGGTAACTAGAAAAGGTCTCCCAAGTATCAAAGGTATGTCGCCATCCTCTTCCATATCCAAAACCACAAAGTCCACCAGAAAGATGAACTTAACCACCTTTACTAGAACATCTTCAATCACTCCTCGAGGATATGTCATTGACCGGTCCGCTAATTGAAGTGAAATGGTGGTAGGCTTTACTTCTCCAAGTCCTAATCTCTTGAAAATAGAAAGAGGCATAAGATTAATACTTTCATGCAAATCACATAAAACTTTGTTAAAATTTAAAGGACCAATAGTGCAAGGGATAGTAAAACTCCCTGGATCTTTAAGCTTTTGGGGGACCTCCTTTTGTAATATCGTGCTACACTCCTCGGTAAGCTTCACTGTCTCGTTCACTTCCAACTTTCTCTTCTTTGTCATCACATCCTTCATAAATTTGACGTAATTAGGCATTTGCTCCAAAGCATCGACAAATTGGATGTTGATGTGAATCTTCTTGAATATCTCTACGAACTTGGCAAATTGCACATCCAATCTCTTCGTTTGGAATCTTTGAGGATAAGGTAGAGGAGGCTTTAATATTGGAGGATTATCCGAAAAAGAGATGGAACCCGGTCAGTATGGCCTTTCCTTTTGTTCTTCTTTCTTTTGCCTCTCATGATGTGTTTCACTCTCTAAATTGCTTGACAGTGGCGATGTGGCCTTCTCATCCTTATTATTCTTTTCACCCCGTTCAACTTCCTTTCCACTCTGGAGAGTGATAGCTTTACATTACTCCTTGGGGTTGACTTGAGTGTTGCTAGGAAATGACCCTTGTTGTTGTGCATTTATGGCTGAAGCAAGTTGTCCAATTTGCAATCCCATATTCTTCATTGAAGGTTCCAAGCTATCTATCCTTGAATCAACCCTATCTTGTTTCGCCTAAGATTTTGCGATATACCCACTTAAAAGCTCCTCCAAGGAAGGCTTCTTCTTTTGTGATGACATAGATATACTCGGTGGTGGAGGATTCAAAACATTCCTAGAGTTGGAATATGAGAAGTTTTCATGATTCCTTATTCTCGGGTGATATTGGTTTGGGACTTGAGCATTGCTCCTATAGTTGTACCCCTGGTTATTCATGTAATTAGCTTGCTATTCAATGGTTCCTCCACTCAAATATCCCATCCTTGCTGCCGCTACAATCTCAATGGATGGTTGTTGTGCACTTTGCATCAATGTAATTTGGTTAGACAATGTGGCTAACTGTGTCAAAATTGTAGTCATCGGATCAAGCTCAAGCACTCCAACAACTTTTTTTACCAAGGATCTCTCACTAGGTGTTTTATATGTATTGGAAGCCATTTCTTCCAATAAGTTAAGAGCTCCCTCTGTCGTCTTGCCCATTATAGTGCCACCAGTTGTGGCATCTACCAAAGCACGTGTAGCCACTGTCATCCCATTATAAAAAATTTGAAGTTGCATCCACACTTCAAAGCCATGTTGTCGACACTTCCTCAACAACTCCTTAAACCGTTCCCACGCCTCACATAGTGATTCATTTTTCAATTGCTTGAACTGACCAATCTCTACCCGTAGTTGAGCTGCCTTTGCCGGTGGGAAAAACTTTTGAAGGAATTTTTGTATCAATTCCTCCCATGTGGCAACACTCCCAGGTTGCAAACCTTGTAACCATGACTTGGACTTGTCCCTCAAAGAGAATGGGAACAATCTCAGTCGAATCACATTTTCAGCCATGCCATTGAATTTGACTGTATCGCTCTTCTCCAAGAATGACTGTATATGTGTCATCAGATCTTCTATTAGAGAGCCCCTGTACTGATGTTATTGAACCATTGTGATTAATGCCAGCTTCAACTCAAAGTTATTCGCAGCAATGGGTGCTCTCACTATCCTAGAGTAATTTTCAGTGATGATGGGCTTGAAGTAGTCCCGAAGAAGACGCTGATTATTTTCAGGCTCCATTGCTTCTTGCTCCACTCTTCTTTCTCTTTGCCTCTGTCCCAAAGTGCGCCCAATCTCAGGATCCAACGGTACTAATTCAACACTTTTGGAACGTCGCATATACTTCAATCAATCCTTCAAAACAAAAACAAGAAAAAAAATTAAAAAAATTTAGAAAAATACTAGGTTAAAATCAAAATCAATTGCTAACAATATTGATGAAACTAAAGTGAAACAATCCCCGACAACAACGCTGAAAACTTGGGCATTTTTCTTGTGGACTTAGCCAATTTTCGGCCCCTTTTTGCATTGTATTCTTCATGCTTTTCTTTTTCAACTTCTTGTATATGTTTTCATCATCCAAAACCATGACTAACACACCTAAACACCTACAAAACAAAACAAAACAAAACAAATCAAATCAAATCAAATCAAATCAAATCAATGACACACTAAATTATGAAATGAATCAAATTTTAAACTAATAAACCAAATTAATGCATAAAAGCCAATTTATTCGTAAACTGTCAAATGCATCAAAACTAACATAAACACATCAAACTACTGCATGAAATGTCCTAAAACACACCTAAAACATGCTCTATAACCTATCTAAATATGCAACTATCACTTGTCCAAGCCCAACTATCTTTAAGCTTCAGCTTCTTGATCTCGGCATCCCGAGCTAGAACCTTGGACTTCCAGATTACTGAGGTTGTGTGGGCATCCTTCACCGCATCTTGGAATTTGGCATAGTGACTCTTGATGCAGCCTGCAGAGCCAAGAAGAACCCAGTTAGAGATTACCCTTAACTTTTGTTATGTTCAACCACCCCAGTGTTGCGAGTTTTTTTTGTGAAGGATCGAACGAAGGCGAAGATCTCTATTGCCGATACTCTTCATAGTCATAACCTCCCCTCCGAACAGTTCCGTGAGTCTAGTGGGAATTGGTTCCTGACTACTGGACGTCGTTCCTTCACTTGAGGCCATTATCTTGCTGAGAGGAAGATAAACTTGTAAAATACACAAAATATATTCCTAACATTTTTAAGATTTATGCCTTGTCCATTGGACAAAATTTTCTATTTTTTCTCTTGATGTTTATGCCATCATTTAATCCAATTTTTTTTCTTCCATTAGCAATATGATATTTATATATATATATATATATATATATATATATATATATATATATATTTAATCATAACTATATATATAGTTTTCATAAATCATAACTATATATATATTTTGAACGTAAACTATATAAAAACTATATAGTTTTCTACATATATATTTAATATAAATCTCAACTATATATAATTTATATATATATATAGTTCTAAAGATATATATATCTAATAAAATTTTTTCTTCCAGTAATTTGGTGGACTTGGGCTGGCCGTGGACTTTACTCTCTGATACCATTAAATGTCACACCCCGCCCGGACGCGCCTAAACCGGCGGGACGCTTACGGACGAGGCAAGAATGCATTATAAAAATAACTGAGTGCGCGGAAACACAATTAAGTACAAGTCTGATTTCATTAATTTCAGAATATATTTGTACATGAAATAGTTAAGGGAACATTCTCCAAAAATCCCCAATGAATAATACAAAGAGTACAAAATGTGGGCCCAAAAACCTGCACCCAGTTCACCCTAACTTCCTGTGAAAAATTGTATAACAACGGGGTGAGCTACACGCTCAGTGGGTAAACTAGTTCGTGAATATAACAATTAATAAAGCAAACTTCATAATCAAATATCTTAAATCCACATCAGAGCATCATAATCAATCCAACATGTATGTATGCATGACACTGTCTTGTATTGGTTTGATGATTGTACATCGCCTGAGTTCAGGTACAGATATTCCTCCCCAGGAGTAGCCGGGTTCTCATTGTACGTCCCTCCTCAGGAACGACGCTCTGGATTCACGTACAGATGTCCCTCCCGAAGAGTAGCCAGGTTCTCATTGTACGTCCATCTCCAGAGAAATATAATGAATAGCGAGCATTGCTTCTAACTATTCTATGAATCATAAACCACATACGTCCCTAGGTGGTGCTATGTATGATGCCAATGCATGAACTGGTCCGGTCTTTACTTAACATTTAGACAGGATTTGGCAACGTCTGGTGATCCTTATCAGGGTCGGTATCACTACGTGAAAGGTTAGGACATTCAATATTACTTGTATAAGCTGATAGCTTTCAAATAAGACCAACCAAATCAATCTCCAGTTGAGAGGTGAGACACGAGGTCTACGTAAATACCAATCGTCTAGACCAGCACGCTGCTTCTCGTTCATTATTTAAAGTTACTGAGGACAAGACTGAGTCTGGTTGAGCCAGATTGACCACTAATTCGACATAACAACAGTGTAATACATGAACTCCAAATATACAGGCATAAGTATGACAAGTATAAACATTATACGCAATAATGCAGTGTAAATGAATAGTAGACATAATGATAAATGAATGTAAACTTTAATAAAAGTTATAAGACACGCAAACCTATGTTTCGTTCCCCACCTTCAGATAAAAACTCGTTTGAGAACTGACGCCTTCCCCCGAGCAGAACCATGTTGCACCGCATAGAGAGTCTCGAAAAGAGAGTGTCAAAAGAGAAGACAAAAACTCAAAATGAGTGAAAGAGAGAAGGAAAACCATAAGGAGAAGTGATTTTGGTGTGAGAAATGAGGAGGGGGAGGGGTTCCTTAAATAGAAAAAATGGCGCCTAAAGGTTCGGACGTTGGGCCTGAACGTTAGGGCATATTTTTTTTTTTTTGTGCAAACCTAGGGTATTACATAAGCTTAATGAGGGAGAGATCTTATAATCACGTTTACCTTCCTTGCAACTGTATTTTCTCAATGAAATGCTTTTAATGATGCTTGAAATGATGCACGAAATCAAGACACAAAATCCAAGCTTTGGTTCAAAACATTTGACTCAGTAGTTTTGAAAATGTGAGAAAGAGTTTGATTTTGAAGAACACTTTTTGATTGCTGTTTGCTTAAATGGAATCACGTTTTTGCTTTCTGGAAATAGACTTTGAGAAACTCATAATAACTTGCAAAACCGTGGTTACATCTCAGTTGAACAAACACTCTCTCTATTTCAAAATGAGCAAGTTTGGTGTTTTGATAAAAAAATAACTATGGGTTGATTTGATTTAAAATATTGTTTAATGTAAGATGTGTAAGAGTATGCTAGACAATAGGAATAATCTAGGTTTTAGTGGATAATATTTCAGCTAGGATAGCTTGACAAAAATGTGTGAAAAATAAAACATCGAGCTAGTGGAATCTCCCACGTTTTTCTTGTTAGAGCTGTCAGTGTTCTGTCTCAGGCTTGGATAACGCGCTATCAAGGCCTACAACGAGCTATCGGGCTGTGTATCGAGCCCTATATTGATGGATAGCGGGCTATAGCATGTCAATATACACAAACTCGAGAGCTCTGGAATTTTCAAAAAACCGATAGCACACTATCAATCCCTATACCGCGCTATTGCCTCAAATTCCAGAAAACTAAAATTTTGGCAATAGATGGATAGAGAGCTATCATCAATGATAGCGCGTTATTGCTTATTTTTCAAAAAATCAGAATTTTGGCAATCGATATGATGGCGTGCTATCATCAACAATAACACACTATTACCTTCTTAAAACTTTGGCAATTGGTTGGATAGCGGGCTATAGGGACCTATAGCCCGCTATTGGTTCCTATTTTTGAAAAAATCACTCTTTTCACATACAAGAACCTTTTTATTGATTCATAAACATTTTGATATAGGATTAAACACTTTTCAATCATTCAAAACTCATTGAAAACAAGATCGAAACCTTTTTAAAACAATTTTGACAAGATCATGCTAAAGATTAAGACATTTTGGAAAACTTGAAACTTCGAATATGATTTTGTGAAAGACTAATGCATGATATTTAAGATGATAATTTAACAAATTGGAGCAAGTAGGTTACGTCCTAATTCTAGAAAAAAATGGGACTCTCAACCTCTTGTTTCTTCTTCTTCCAAGTTGTCCAAGCTTTGCATGTGGTTGATCCTTTGCTTTGATTTTTTGCTTGAGGGACTTATAATACTTTGATCTTGTATTTGCTCTTATATATTGTAGGTGCTGAAATATACTAGATAAATTTATTAGCACCAAATTGAGTATTGTTTGTTAGCATCAAAACACCTAGGAGAATGTCAAGTGGAAGACCTCTTAGGCTAACAATCTCCCCCTTTTTGATGATAACAAAACAATATACACTTGATAAACATTAATATCAAAAAGTACATGATAGCATGATTAAAATGAATATGAAATATTACACACATACTATCAACTCATATTGTTTATCAAGGTTCCATTATCTCTCCCCCCTTTTTATATCAACAAAAAGGATAAAAAGAATCATCCAGATTCTCGTGGAGAAAGTATTATGTCCTAGGCATCAAAACATGAGAGTTGTCCCTTTCTAAAAGAGATGGAGGCTGCCCCTAAATCTATGCACTCAACACTCAAGAAGATTCTTGATATACAATCAAGATTAAGCACACATAAATGCATAGTAGATGCCATACCATAAGACACACACATGAGATTCAAGAATGATAATTTAAGCACATGGAGAAATTCAATAAAATATAAATTGAAAAAGTTTAAGCTCTACATAAATTTGGCTAGCTAGATAAGATTTGGGAATGTTGCATAGCTTATAGCCAATAAAACGAACATGTAGATGCATAAAAGATGTGACATTCATATGAAGCATTAGATATGTAAAAATGAGAAAGATATGCCAAAAAAGATAAATTCGTAAAGAATTTTATGCACAAGCAATCATTCTCATGTTGTTAGGCATAGCCAAGAATTTGATACATATAAAGAACATGGCCTAAAATAATATATGCTTTGTCATGTATATCAATAATAGCATAAGCATGCATCAAGATCCCTAGCATAGACAAAATGATCTATGATTAAGCATGGCCTAGCTATCATGATTCCAATGAGATGCAAAAAATAATGTTAAAGTTTAAGGCATTCATTAGGAATCGTTTGTTTGTTATTTATTTATTTTTTAAATAAATGATGCATATAGGATTTGAAATTCACAATGCATCCAAATCATGGAGCACGAATTCCAAAATAGATAAGTATGAACATGAGCATTCTATTTCCATTGAGTTAGGCATGTGAGCTAATGTAGATATGCACATAACCTAAAATGTGGATTCAAAGTAATGCATTGAAATATATAAGCACTGTGGAATGCAGACTTGAATCATGAAGTAGATGTGAATCATGCATACGATATGTAGATTCAATTTCAAGCACGACTACATTCAAAGTGAAATAGCATTGGCAAACCAAATTATGTAGAATAATGCATTGTTTAGCTATTTGGCTTAAAACTAGAAGTTAAGGATATTTTAACTTTGAATTTAAAATATGTAGCATATAAGTCCTTAAGAGAAATGCCATGAATATAGATTCACAAGGAGTATAAGCTCATAAGCATTCTCTTTTCATGATATTAGGCGTAGATAAGGTGTTGAACCAATTATCCTCACGTCATTTACGAAGAATATGTCCCTAATATGAAAGATATTTTGATGAATACGAACCACATTTTGTCTATGATATTACTGCACATATGGCATATCTAATCTTACTTGAAGGTTTCAAAGAATCAATGATGCATGACAAACGTATTAAAGATCTTCTTGAAGACCATGATCATTTTAAGATGTTCGATTGTATGATTAGATTATGATAGGTTGTGTGACCTTTTATGTCATATGATTCAGTGATATGTATGCCTACATGTTTTAATTGATCGTTTGCATATTCGATTTAATCCGGTTACATTATGTTTTATCGAGCTTTAATCGAGAACTCAAAAACTACTCTTATAAAGGCTTTCAGGACACTAATGTTTTAAGCAACGCTCTCCTGGACTTGATAAGCAGAACGCTGATAAAATATTAGGACGCTCAAGGTTGAATTGAACTGATTAATAAGGACGCTTACTTGTCAGTGGCGACCTTTCTTTTATCAACCTTTGAGAATTTGAGGACGCTGACTTAGTTTCAGCTTGCTGAAAGTTCTTTTATTTTCTAGTGATTTCTATCTTCAAGGGCGCTGATAGTTATAAGTTGAATAAATTATGAGGACGCTAATTGTGAAGGAGCGCCCTCATTTTTAGAATCAACTTAATAACCCTCAGGATGCTTACGGTCCTTCAGCGAACTCAACATTGTTTTAAAATTGATTTTAAATTTCAGGACGCTAACTCTTGAGTAGTGCCCTTGTGTGTTTAGTGTTTTAAAACAAAGTAGGATGCTAACTGCGAAGTAGCGCCCTCATTTTTTGAATTGTTTAAATCGTTAAAGTAAGTTAGGACGCTTACGACTTAGTAGCGCTGTTGCGTGCAAACTGCAAGTGAACGATTGCCAAGTTATAATATATTCTGATGAGAAATCGGGTATCGTCCTCAGGGATATCTACTACACTATCTATCGTGTTTGAACCCTAGTTTTATCTAGAAAATCAAAATCGAACAATTGAATGATTAAGACTAAAATTAAACTAATTAATTGATAACTAAAAAAAAAAGGCAATGTAAATCAATAGAGAATATACTAGAGGTTCGGTGTCACCTCGCTCTCAACTATCTCTTGATATATGTATTATTAATAAATAAATTCTCTAGCTTATAAGTCAGAATTCCTAACATTTCTAATTCTCTCTTTTGAAGCAGAACTAGAGCATATTATCGTTGTGTTGATTTAACTCTTTCGATGAAAACCAAACACAACGATAATTCATTAAGATCTGTGATTTCCTCTTAATGACTTCAGAGGTTCTTGATCTCCTTTTGAGTTTCACGATAGCGTAGGTTATACTCCCCAGGTTCCAACTCAAAGTACCCTCTTTTGGAGCATCTACCTCGAATCTGGGATCGGTCAATCCTTGATCAGGGGATCGACAACTTTATGCACAGAAAAACATAAATAAACTAAAAGAATTCACTAATCATAATTAAATAATAAAAGCTAAGACATAATCTCGAGTTTGGATCAATCTACCTCTGGAAAGAGGTTTAGTTCGTAACTAAAGACATAAAAACAATAACTAATGGTTCAAACATGAATCGGAACAAAGGAAAACAAACTAGAATTGGTGTAGAGATTTTTAACAATCTTCAATACGAATCTTTTTCACTACTTTTCTTCCAGCCGTCAAACCTTCGTTCTCCTCACCATATTCCAATGTGTTTCTCTCGAAAAACCCTAAAAAGTGATATATAATATGCCCTCCTATAGTCGTTCGAAAAATTAGAAAATCCTCAAAATTCCCCAAAATTTGCTAGAATGCAACTTACAAACTAGCACCATGGCACTCCGACAGGATTTCCAGTGTCGCGACGCTCTGTTAATATTGTTCTAGCGCCGCGGCGCCCAGAGCCACTTCTTTTTCCTGATTCCAGCTCTGCAAGCTACTCTGCGGTGCCCAAAACCTACACTGCTGTGTGATTTTGTGGACTTAGCCGAATTTCTACTCATTTTTGCCTTCCTTCTTGTGGACTTAGCCAATTTTCTTCTACTTCTTCACTTAGGTTCTTCAAGAAACATCAACTAGGCTTCTCATATGTTGTGTCCATCATTCATGCTCACTTCCACACATCTAAATACCTACAAAACAAATTAAAACAAGTAATTAACACACTAAAAACATAAATTGATCCAACAAATAAATTAACAAACCGAAATAATGCTTAAAAGCCAATTTATTCCTAAACTAACAAATGAATCAAAACTAACATAAACACACTAAACTAATGTATAAATCATCCTAAAACACACCTAAAACATGCTATAAATCCTATATAAATATGTAATTATCAAGCGCCCTTACTTAAATGTTCAGCAGGATGCTTATGCTCCATGAGCGCCCTCAAGGAACAAAATGACAAAAGTTGATATTATGAGCAAAGATGCTAATTCAACAAATGTTACTGTTTTGACAAGAACACCATTTCTGTTACTTTCTTTAGAACCGTTTGAATACTTTTCAGAACTTTTCAGAATCGTACAACAACTTTTTCAGAACTTTTTGAACATTCTAAAAGCATGTCAGAACATTCTCTTTTCATGAAAGGATCAGATGATTCAGGTGCTATTGTCGTAATGTGCATTGAGCTGAATTGATCCATTTCTGGAAAGAAAGTATACGTTGTATTAAAAATAACCTAAAGCGCCAAAATCATCAAGTCCATTGCGCTTATGTTATTCCTATATATACGTACTGCCTTAGAGCTGATAAACTACTAAGGATATACGAAAAACTGATATTCATTCAAAACGTATTAACAGTTTTCACTTGCGCCAAAGCACTTTTCGAAAGTTAGTCGTCTTTCACTTGTGCTTGATCTTATGATCCTTTGAAAGAAAAACTTCAAGTCTTCTGGATTGATTGATCTTCATCTTCATTATTTTGACAATCCATTGAAGCAGACAAAAGCTCTTTGAACTTGTTTTTAGCATAAACTTCATGATACATATCTTGCTGAATCTGTGATCATAGAAGGTTCAATCGAAAGTTTTGTAAGTATTAGTTTGATTCTAAGTAAAGGGAATCATAGTTTCATTTTAATTGTTAATATTGCTATATCATTGTCCATAATTTCATTTTAATTGTTAATATTTTGTTAGTTGGTTGATTTACTTACTTATGGTTGTTTTGTTTTGTAGGTAATAAAAGCTTGAAAATGTGGCGAATCGAGGCCCAAATGATGGTGAAAAGTGACTAGCGCCCAGAACATGGAAAAATAACCCAAAAACACACGATGGTAGCGCTGCAGCGTTACCCCCTCAAGCATTGTAGCGCTACCACGTTTTTTTGGGTTGAAAGTATGTGAGTTTGGGCATTTTTACGAATTCAACTCTGATATTATATATCAAATTTTAGGGTTTTTGAAGAAAAATCCATGGGAGAAGAGCAAAAGACGGCTAGGTTGCAAGTAAAATGAAGATCGACTTTGAAAGTGAAGAGGATTGAAGATTTACAGTATTTTTAGCAGATTTTAAAGATGATTTCAATGTTTTCTATCTTATTTTGTGTTTTCTTCTTCAACAACATGAACTAAATTCTTATTCTAGAGAATAAACGGATCTTAGTTTGTCTTTGATGGGCTAATTGTGACATTTGTTCATTGTTAATGCAATTTTCGATGGTTTATTCATAATTCTTTGTATGTAATGCTTTTGGTTTACTGATCATGAATCGAATGAACATAGACTTAAGGGGTGGCACTCGAGAGAGGGTTCTTTAGATTGGAAAGTGAGATTTATGAGTTGAGATTGCTATAGAATCGAGAGGTTTATAGGATCTTATGAGATCATTGAGAAATCCCTAGAGTTCATGGCATAATTGGGAATTGGATCTTTATCGAGAGGTCGAGATCCAATCCCATTTGTAGGCTTCAATCCGGCACTCAGGAGAGGGGATTGATAACCCTTGGATTTGGTTTATAAATTTGGAAAATGAATTGAACAATGAATGATCCCAATTAATTTTGATTTGCAAATTAAGTGAAGTTGATTATCTAGATCATTCTCATTATTAAATTTTCTTTACATTTTGTTGCTTACATTCAATTTTAATTTCCAACACCTTTATTTTATTGATATCTTCTTTTGATCGTCTAAATAAAGTTCTAAATCTGTGAATTGGTAATTGAAAGAAAGTAATAATTCCCTGTGGACAATACCCGATCTAATTGGATTATTACTACATCGTTGACGCTGTATATTTGCCATAGATTACGATCAACTTGAAGTACTTTGATTTTGTATTTGCTCTTCTCTATTGTAGGTGCTGAAATATACTAGATAAAATTATTCGCACCAAATTGCGTATTGTTTGTTAGCATCAAAACACCTAGGAGAATGCTAAGTGGAAAACCTCTTAGGCCAATAGATTCAAGCTCAAGTGAGGATGAACCAGATTCAGATCACACTGCTGCACTATGCTTTATGGCAAGTACAGAGGTAAAATCTGAACATGATGATGGAGGAAATGCTTTTGATATTCATGTGCATGATCTTAAGTTAAAACTCAGTAAAGAGGTTAAGAAAAATGAGAAGCTCAAGCACAGTCTTGAAGAAGCTCTTGAAGAAATAGAATTTCAACAAAAAAAACTAGATGAATTGTCCCTAGATAATGAACAACTTAAGAAAGTTGTTGAGAAATTGAAAAATGAAAATGAAACACATAAAAAGGAAAAGGAAGACTTGAATTGCACTGTGATCAAGTTCACCATTGGTCAAAAATTATTTGACATGATGTTGGAATCACAAAGATGTGCATTCGATATAGTTGGCTCAGGTTACACACATGAGTCAAAGCAAAATGAGTATAACACTTTATTGACCAAAAGAACGAAATGCCATAAGTGTCATAGGGAAGGTCATACCATGCTTAGACGTAATGTCTTAAATGGAAAGAACAAGAAATATGCACGGATTGAAAAAACTGCTCTTACTGATGCTAACATGCATGGACCCAAAGTAGAATGGGTGCCAAAGTCAAAAGTATTTTATGTCGTGTGGATGAGAAAAAATGAAGAATGTTGACCTAAGCGGTTCATCACTTAGCACGTCCCTAAGTATACTTGATGAAGTATATTTTGATGATCACAAACAAAATCTCTTTCAGTGCTAACGAGTTTTAATTAGGAATTTATCTCAGCACCTCAGGAAAGAAAAAAGCCAAAGAATGATTCGATCAAGGAATTTAAGATCATATAAGACGTTCAAGATCGTTTCAATCAAAGGACCTCAAAGATCATATGATGATTTCAAGATCACACCACTCGAACGATTCGATCAAGAGCTTCAAGTCTACATCATTCGATCAACGTTCATGAAATTCAATTCAAGCACAATGTTCACATCAAAGTTCTCATAATGAAGAGTTGGATTTAAAGATTATGAGAAATACACGATATTTAAGGTATATTTTTCTCTAATAGATATTGCTCAAATGCTTTTCAAAACCATGGACAAATCACTTGCATAGTTGCATGCTTCGATCATACGCGTTACGGTATTTGATATAATTTAATTTTCTATGTATGATTTGAAATTTATTGAGTTCTATCGCGAGTCAAAACTATTTTTCAAGAGTTTTTCAGGATGCTAATGATTTAGCAACGCTCTCCTAAACTTGTGTGTTTATGAAACACATAACGCTGATAATTCATTAGGACACTGATAACATTCAAGGTTGAATTGAACTGATTCCTCAGGATGCTTACTTGTAAGTAGCCGTTTCCTTTTAGTCAACCTCTAAAGTTGTCAGGACGCTGACTTAACATCAGCTTACCGAAAGATTTCTAAGTTCTTCAAAGAATTTATCTTTGAGGACGCTAATAGTTATAAGTTGGATAAACAATCAGGGCGCTACCTGGATAGGAGCGCCCTCATCTTTGGGAACCAACTTAATAACTTTCAGGACGTTGATTGTCCGGCAACTCACTTGGTTTTGTTTTCAAATATTTTGAAATGACAAGATGCTTATTGATAGTTGCATATTTAGATTGGTTATAGAGCATGTTTTAGGTGTGTCTTAGAATCACGTGTTTATGTTAGTTTTGATGCATTTGATAGTTTAGGAATAAATTGATTTTGATGCATTAATTTGGTTTATTAGTATATGATTTGATCCATTTCATAATTTAGTGTGTTATTGATTTGATTTGATTTGTTTTGCAGGTGTTTAGATGTGTTAGTCATAGTTTTGGATGATGAAAACATGTACAAGAAGTTGCAAAGGAGAAGCATGAAGAATACATGTCAAAAAGGGGCTAAAAATTGGCTAACTCCACAAGAAAAATGCCAAAAATACGTTTTGAGCGCCGTTGCTCTCCGCAGAAGGCAACTTGCGTGATTTTGTTGCTTCGCCCATAACTCTCTCAATTCAACTCCGAATTGGACGTGGTTTGTTTCTATGAATTCCTTACTTGAAATAATATAAGATAAAATGGTTTTGAGGGGGGGGGGATTTGGAGTGGAGGTGCCTAAACTGTTGGTCTAGTCTGTCACTTAATATGCTCATGTAGCTCAAATTGTGCGGCCCTCATGGTCACGGTCCGGAACTCGACCATCTCAGTCACTGACAAGGCCTGCCTGATAGCAAGCCTCAATCCCAACATGAACTATGTGATCCGGTCCTCAGTCGACTGTACCAAACCCAGAGCATAGGCAAAAAACTGCATGAACTTGATCTCGTAATGACGAACAGTCCTGGTGCCCTGCTTAAGGTTCATGAACTCATGCCTCTTCTTCAGTCTCTCAGTAGCGGGAACATCGACCTCTAGGAATAGCTGTCTAAATGACTGCCAATTGTTATCTCAATGAACCCCATGATATGAATATTTTGATGATTCCAAATATCTTCAGTTTGTGTATCTAATGATTTTGTCAAATGTTTTAGATTTATCAAGAATCAAGATCAAGGAATTGTGCTCAGAAGCCCATTGTACATCACAAAGTAAAGTTTCGAGTATGTCAGTACTTAGAATGTAAAGTCTATGGATCAACTTACTCTCGGCAAGATTTTATCATTTGCATATTTTGATCGTAACATTTTAGTCGTACCTTATGATTTCTAAATCATTTGATCTGATTAAGAGAAATAATGATTTTTATCGAGCTTTAATCGAGAAATCAAAAATCACTTTTATAAAAGTCTTTCAGGATACTAATGTTTTAGTAGCGCCCTCCTGGACTTGATGAGTCAGGACACTGATAAAATATTAAGAAGCTCAAGGTTGAATTGAACTGATTAATAAGGACGCTTACTTGTTAGTAGCGACCTTTCTTTTATCAACCTTTGAGAATGTCAGGATGCTGACTTAGTTTCAGCTTGTTAGAAGTTCCTTTTGCGTTTTAAGTGATTTTTATCTTTAAGGACACAGATAAGTTATAAGTTGAATAAATTATTAAGACACTACTTGTAGGAGTGCACTCATCTTTAGAATCAACTTAAATAACTTTCAGGACACTTGCTGTCCTTCAACACACTTAACATTGTTTTAAAACTATTTTTAAATATCAGGACGCTTGCTCTTGAGTAGTGCCCTCATGTGTTTAATGTTTTAAAACAAAGCAGGACGCTAACTGTGAAGTAGCGCCCTCATGATTTAAGTCTATTAATTATCAAAGTAAGCCAGAACGCTTATTATTCAGTAGCGCCCTCACTTCATTGTTCAGTAGGACGCTGATGTTCTATGAGTGCCCTCAAAGGAACAAAAAGACATAAATGATATTTTTGTTGTTCTGACATGTACGTCCTTTTCGCCATCTTTTCAAAACAATTTTTCGTACAAAATTAATTTTTTTGTATTAGTAAGAGATATTCTTTGAACCACGTCTTCTAAAACTTTCCCTATTCGTGTATCTGGAGAAAATTAGAATATTCATGAAATGTGCAATTGCCATTTTCGTGATATATTCTAGTTGTTGTAAGTAAATGTTCATATTTGAAATTCAAATTCAAATGAACAACAACTTCATCTCTACAAGTCTATAAATACAGACACTTAAGAATTTGTTAAGACCACTGAAAATTCTTTGTGCTAAAACGCTTTTTGAAAGTTAGTCGAATTCTAGTTTTAAAGCGTTTATTTGAATCATTACTTATTTAAATGATTTTCACACTGAGCTAAAATTCAAAAATTGATTTGAAAGTATGAACTGTTTTTCACTCAAATTATTCAGTACTGTTTTTACTTACATCATTCTTGCTGAAAGAGAAATTTGAGAGATAGTTTATAGGATACAATTGTACTCAATTTCATATCGTGTATACTATATCAAGCTTGTAACAGTAGTTAGATAAACTACTGAGTTGATATTCTATATTCAACAAAGTCGGGTCTTCTCACACTCGTAAGTTGAAAGACGGAAGTTCTTACACCCGTAAGTTGAGAAAGCTTAGGTCTGTTTCACACCCGTAAGTTTGGATAGATTGGTCTCACACCTGAAAGCTGAGTAGTGTAACGGTTTTTCTCACACCCGCAAGTTGAGAAAATGTGTAACGGTTTGATTCTCACCTGTAAGAGAATCCCTTAGTGATAAGGTTCAAAAGCCTAACTGAGGAGGTTAGGTAGTGGACGTAGTCAAGTAGCCGAACCACTATAAATCGATTGTGCATATTTGTTTAATTTCTGCAATTTATTTATGCCATTGTTTTTAAATTGTCTAAGTGTCCAATTCACCCCCCTCTTGGACATATTTGGGCCAACAATTGGTATCGGAGCAGTGTTGCTCTTCAAAGAAAATGCACAATTTCTTTGATATTAATGGCAATGACCAGAGGGACTGTCGTAGAAGTAGGTCAACCTTTAGACAGACCACCTCTGTTCACTAAAGATTGAATGTTAAGGATGAAATCCTTTCTATGATCTAAGGATATCAGTCTATGGAAAATGGTTGTAAATGGCTACACCATGCCCGACAAACCTATTGAGCAATGAACAGATAAGGAAAGAGTAAATGACAAACTTAGCGCTCAAGTTGTCTATGCCTTGTATTGTTCTCTACCCGAGAAAGATGTAGAAAGGATAGTTCATCTTGAAAGTGCCAAGGAGATTTGGGAAACTCAAATCACTTCATTGTAAAAAGATTAATATTCAAGATGAAAAGCTCAAAGAGTCTAATAGACTATTTGATGCCTTTGAGATATCGGAGAATGAATCTCTCGATACGACATGCAACATATATCAATCTATTCTTAACAGAATGCAAGAACTGAATCAGGAAATACCTGTAGAAATATCTCTAGTATACTTCTGTGATAAGCTTCCAAAGAAATGGAATGATAAGCTGACTATGTTAGCTGAATCTGTTGAACCATGGGAAATGAGTTTAAAGGAGTTTTGTGATCTCCTGCAAACCGTGAAAAAAAGGAATGAGACTAAAAACCCAGTTAAAACATTAAAAGAACCACTCATTCACTTTAGAGTTTTAAAAAGTGAGTCTGTTCTTGATAACCTGCAACGTTTTATACCTCAAGTAAATGAACCTGAATACTTTGGAAGAACCATATCTCATTCTACTTTAGTACATTACTTTTTTAACAATTTTCCTAAAAATTGGAAATTTAAAGTAGATTTTCAAAACGAGTTTTCAAATCCATTTTAAATTAGTTTTTAAGAAATTGATTACATTTTGAGTGGGTTAGAAACTTCATCTGAGAGAGAAGACATTCTTGCAAATATACCAACCAGGAACGGAAGTGAAGTTGCTGATGATATATACACAATAAGTGATCAATCCTCAGCAAACACATCCAAGACGCTCAATGAAAGATCTCCTGATAGAATGTCGAGAAAGAAGTCAGCATGGAGAACGCGGATAATGAATTATCTTAGCTGCTTCAAAATAAGACAAAGTGCTCAAGTCAAGGACGTTGTTGTGAGGTAAAAGTCAAAAATATGCAAAGGTATAAAAGTCATTCTCTTTTTTTCTATTACTAGAATATATTCATTAGTGACTATTTGAAATTAATGATTATCTTTAATCATGCGTTGCCTAGAATGTTTAAATATTTTCGTTCATGATTAAATTATTGACTGTTGGTTAATGAAATATAATTTGCGATATCATTTATTCAACCATACGATACTTGAGTTTATATTAGTCAAATATGCTAAATATTAGAGTTTAAGTATCAATAAGGATGCTAGCAATGTTTGAGGACGCTAATGTGCCCGATGCCATTAGTTGTTCCAAAACCACTTGTCATAAGGAGGACGCTAATGTGCATACTAGCTCTAGTCGATTAAGAACGTTAGTCAAAAGAAGGACGATAATCGATCAATATTGCTAATTAAATTAAACCACCTTTAAAGAATAGGAAGCGACACGTGCTGGTATGTGTCAAGAGCAAGCTTATCGCTTTTTCTCTATAAAGCCGAACTTTTTGTAACCCGGTAGTCACTTTTCACCTTTTGTGCCCTAGGACGCTTCGATGAACTTTCTAGGAATCGTTTCAAAATTTACCGCTGGAACTTCATCTTTAACCTTTGGTAAATTTTGTTCTTTGTTCATTTCTGAATCCTCTAATTCCTACTGTATCAGTATTTTTGTTGTTGCCTGAGTTCTTCATATTTTTTTAATGGCCCCAAAACCCAAAAAGCTTCACCTTTTTTTTGCAAGAAAGCAAGTTGTTTTACCATCATCACCTCCATAAAGGAGCGTGAGACCAAGAACTGAACCAACTCAGGCCGAACTGGTTGAGGAAACACAAACCATCTGTACCAACACCTCCTATTGAGACCGCATCTGGACCATCTCACCCACCTTCTTCTTCTCAGATGAGAAGACAGGGAGGTAAAGCTGAGAAGCTCATGAACCGAGCTGTAATTGATGGATGCTTTGTCGATTTTGATTTCTTCATTAACTCCCATCTGGATATTTTCTCTCTATTTGAATTCCAAGGATAAATCGATTTACTTACCCTTAATTCAAAATGGTACCCCAGTCTTGTCAGCCAATTCTATTCAAATCTGGTTGATAAACTCGACTCTGAACTCACAAAACAATCTATGGTAAAGGGAAAATTTGTTGAGATTTCTCCCAGATTCTTTTCTTAAGCATTTTACTTGCCTAGTGATGAAAGTGCCCACATACTTTCATTTACCAAGAAGAAAGTCCAATATCCAGGCTATAACAACCTTTCTGCTCTTAATCTTATTTCAAAAAAAAGGACCACTCGAGTGTCGACAAGAAACTCACAAATTAGTCCTTTGAACTTATTTCCAGAATAATCTACAACATCATTACCCACATCATTCAGCCTAAAACCATTAGAAGAGGCAATGTTAATGAATTAGACTTATTCTTAATCTGGTGCATTTTGGAAAAGAAGAAAGTGAATCTCGCCCACATTCTCATGCATGTAATGAATATTGTGATCAGTAGAGGAGGAGGTATGCCTCTAGTATGTACCTCAGCACACTGTTCGAAAGATGTGGTATCCATTTTAGTAGAGAAAGCTTCAAGGAAACCAACAGATACAACTGCATTGGTCAAACCACTGTGAAATTGATGAGATATACTTATGTTCCTGCATTGGACAAATGGCTTCCAATGTCATGTTCCACTTGAGGGAGAATCCAGTAGAAAAAATGTAATAAGAGAAGAAGATGTCTCAGCAATGGAGAAAGAAGCTGCACAAACTTCTACTGCTCAAGAAGAACAGGCTGTGCAAGAAGAAGTTGTTCCCACAGTTAACATTGAGCATGTTTCAATTGATGATGTGGAAATTGAACATGCAGAGCAAACTGTTTATGCTGAGGAACATCTGATGGAGGAGGTGACCTAGATTGCTCAGGCCGTTGTTGAAGAACATCTGCATGGGTCAAAAACTACTGATGCAATCTTGGAAGATCTCACCAGAGAAAGAGTCAGCGAGGACTCAGATAAAACTATCTTCAGACCACCATCTCTATTTGATATCCCTGTACCAATGGAATCTCAAGACTCGCAGAAGAATGAGTCTGATGGTGTACAAAGTAAGGATTCAGAGGGCTATGATCTGGCTATCATACCCTATCAGGGAGATGACTTCAATGAAAAAGTTGATGAAGAAGATCATGTTGAAAATTTTCATGAGGTCAATGCTGAATTTCTAGCAGAAGATGATATGAAAAATGTTCATGTGGTAAGCACGTATGATCAAGCTGCCTTCCTATCCATCTGCAAGTAGGCCAACTAATGAATTCTTCAGAGAGGAAGGCTTTCTCAGACGAGTAGAGAAGATCAGATTTTTGTGATGTCTCAACTAATGACTCGTTTGGAACAGAACCATGTTCAGCTGAAAGACGAGACATTGTCAGAAGTTTGAGAATCTCTAAAATCTCAAGAGAGAGTTGAGATTAATGAGATGAAAGAATTTAACTCTCACATGATCAAGGCAACTGAACTGCTCGAGAAGTTGTCTCAACAAATGGACAGACAATTAAGTATCATCCAGTCCTTGCCTTCATCGATCTCCACTCCATCATCATCACTTGATGATTTTATAAAGAATATTTAGGAGAACATGCAACAGATTAAGACATTCATAAAATCCTTTGTTGGTAGTGTTCCACCGAGATTGGCAACTCCTCAACAACCCCCAACCAGACCTCAAGTTTCACAAAGTAGCATAATGCCAGCTACGCCAAGTAAGGATACAAGTGCTATAAATGGAGAAGCTTTGAAGAAGATTCTTGAAGAAATTCAAAGCTTGAAAGAAACAATGGGTGAATAATCTAAAGATAAGTCCATTTTTTACTCTTTGCAATCAGTTTTGGATGCTATCTTAGATCAAGTGATCAACAAGACAACACTTGATCCGATGCTGCAGGCCATCTCTAGTATGAAAGGGAATATAGATACTTCAAGGCGAACACAACCAGAGGATGATAGACTAACCAAGTTTCTCTACTTGGTTACTTGTGTTTTTGAAAAACTACAAAACTTGGAGAGCAAGATGCCTTTCCTTGCCACAACCATTATGGATCTGTCTTATATTGTCATTACAGCTGCAGATCGAGTCGAAGGAGTAGCAGGCTTCTTTGAAGACCTCTTCAAGGCAATGAACAGTAGATTGCATTCTACTGTTTGGTATATTGCCTCAAGCATGAAACTTTTTGCTAAGCTCTTTCATCTGTTGGAGAAGAAAGGTGTAAAAGTTTCACTTGCACCTAGAGCTCCAGCCTTCACACACACTTAAGGACCTAAGGAGTCTGACAAACTTCATGGCAAATTAGTATGTGAAGATGAAGAAGAATCTGATGAAGAGCCATTACATAGAGTTAGTCGAACAGTGTCTCCACCCCCTGATCCCTCATCAGAAAATTTCCCAGATCCTAAACATAAGCAACCAATCATGCCATAATTTGAAAGTCATACACTTTCTCCTGAGTTTGCTCAAGGTCTTGCGGAATGAAAAACAAAAGGTTTTAAACCTGGTCCACCTCTTGATCCATTTAAATTTGGTGTTTCCAAGCATGCTCATGAAAAATTCATTGAAAAATCTAGGAAGGGTATTGTAATTGATGAGTCTGTCAGTAGTATGAGACAGAGCACACGTGGCTCTTCAAGGCTACGAGCACCAAGGAAACCCAAGAATTCAGCACCCAGTTCTAGTGGATCCAAGAAGGATGAGGACGCCGAAAGAAAAAAGAAAGAGAAGGGGTCCCAGTACGAGCTAAGCCTACCTACTTTTTGATATTTTCAAAAGGGGGAGAAGAGAAAATGCAGATATTAAGGCTAAGTTGGCTCTAGAGAGGGAAACAACATGTAAGGGGGAGTTCTATCTAAGTTATTGTATTCATTCTTGTACATTATATTGTTTGCAACTCATCGTGTAAATCTTTATGATTGAAATGAGATAGAACTACTATGTATGCAGATACCGTTCTAAATTTGTTGCATGTTTAATACATGAATATAATTATCTGCTTGATCTCTGAGTATTTGAAATCATAAAAAGGGGGAGATTGTTATCTTAATGAACCCCATGATATGAATGTTTTGATGATTCCAAATATCTTCAGTTTGTGTATCTAATGATCATGTCAAGTGTTTCAGATTTATCGGGAATCAAGATCAAGGAACTCTGCTCAGAAGTCCATTGAACATCACAAAGTAAAGTTCTGAGTATGTCAATACTTAGAATGTAACGTCTATCGATCAACTTACTCTCAGCAAGATTTTATCATTTGCATATTTTGATCGTAACATTTTAATCGTACCTTATGATTTCTTAAACATTTGATCTGATTAAGAGAAACAATGATTTTTATCAAGCTTTAATCGAGAAATCAAAAACCGTTTTTATAAAAGTCTTTCAAGACACTAATGTTTTAGCAGCCCCCTCCTGGACTTGATGAGTCAAGACGCTGATAAAATATTAGGAAGCTCAATGTTGAATTGAACTGATTAATAAGGACGCTTACTTGTTAGTAGCGACCTTTCTTTTATCAACCTTTGAGAATGTCAGGATGTTGACTTAGTTTCAGCTCGCTGGAAGTTCTTTTTACGTTTTAAGTGATTTCTATCTTTAAGGACGTTGAAAAGTTATAAGTTGAATAAATTATTAGGGCGCTACTTATGTAGAAGCGCCCTCATCTTTAGAATCAACTTAAATAACTTTTAGGATGCTTACTGTCCTTCAGCACACTTAACATTGTTTTAAAATTATTTTTAAATATCAGGACGGTTGCACTTGCGTAGCGCCCTAATGTGTTTAATGTTTTAAAACAAAGCAAGACGCTAACTGTGAAGTAGAGCCCTCATGATTTAAGTCTTTTAATTGTCAAAGTAAGTCAGGATGCTTACTATTCAGTAGCGCCCCCACTTCATTGTTCAGTAGGATGTTGATGTTCTATGAGCGCCCTCAAAGGAACAAAATGACATAAATGATATTTTTGCTGTTTTGACATGTATGTCATTTCACCATCTTTTCAGAATAATTTTTCATACAAAACAATTTTGTGTATTTGTAAGAGATATTCTCTGATTCATGAACCACGTCTTCTAAAACTTTTCCTATTCATTTATCTGGAGAAAATTAGAATATTCATGAAATGTGCAGTTGCCATTTTTGTGATATATTTTAGCTGTTGTGAGTAAACGTTCATATTTGAAATTCAAATTCAAATGAACAACAACTTCACCTCTACAAGTCTATAAATACAAACACTTAACAATTTGTTAAGACCACCGAAAATTCTCTGTGCTAAAACAATTTTTGAAAGTTAGTCGAATTTTCATATGATTCAAAAAGCTTAAGTTATTCTAGTTTCAAAGCGTTTATTTGAATCATTACTTATTCAAATGATTTTCATATTGAGCTAAGATTTTGTCTTTATCTGAAAATCGATTTGAAAGTTTGAACTATTTTTCACTCAAATTATTCAGAATTGTTTTTATTTACATCATTATTGCTGAAAGAGAAATTTGAGAGATAGTTTATATGATGCAATTGTACTCAATTTCATTTCTTGTATACCGTATCAAGCTTGCAACAGTAGTAAGATAAACTACTGAGTTGATATTCTATATTCAACAAAGTCAGGTCTTCTCACACTCGTAAGTTGAGATACGGTAGTTCTCACGCCTGTAAGTTGAGAAAGCTTAGGTCTGTCTCACACCCGTAAGTTGGGATAGGTTGGTCTCACGCCTGAAAGCTGAGCAATGTAACGATTTTTCTCACACCCGCTAGTTGAGAAAAGGTGTAACGGTTTGATTCTCACCCGTAAGAGAATCCCGTAGTGATAAAGTTCAAAATCCTAACTGAGGAGGTTAGGTAGTGGACGTAGGCAAGTATCCGAACCACTATAAATTGACTATACATATTTGTTTAATTTCTGCACTTTATTTATGTCATTGTAATTGTTTTTAAATTGTCTAAGTGTCTACATGACCCCTCTCTTGGACATATTTGGGTCAACACCAAATCCGTACTGTGCCTCGATTCTTCAATACATTTTTCCACTAATCATCTGCATCACCCTCCAGCATATGGGTAGAACAAAGCACTTGAGCCTCCTCATCAAAGCTAAGAGTCCTAGCAATCTTCTCCACATTCTTCAACCAATCCTCTACCTTCTTCTGTTCTGCTCCCCCATAGAACTTCTCAGGCTTTAGCTTCATGAATTTCCCTACCATCCTGATCTGATAGTCTGAAAGGCCTCTGGCAGGAATAGGAACGAGTGCAGGTGCAATCTCTGTCTGTGGTGCAGCCATAGGGTCTCAACTGCATCCTCATCTCCCATAGGATCGACCTCAACCTCACCAACACCATCCTCCTAGGGCACAACTGGAGATGGCTATGGTGTTGTGGCCTCTGTCCTCCTGATCAACTCCTGAATCTTAGCTGTCTGTGTTGCCATCAACCGACCTTGTGTGGCAACAAGTTCCTACAACCTTCTCATCCAATCATCTTCCTCAGATGCATCCATGTGTGGTTGTCTTTTTCCACTTCTCCTCATGGTTATGAGAAGCACAACACAAACTAATCATTCACATGTTCATCCAAGAAATATCCCCAAAGCCTTATAACTACCCATAATATGTAATACACACACAAAATAGAGTAGTAAGACTTTTAAGTTATCATTTTATCTATTAATCACTTAAAGCTCTCAACTCGTTCAATCTAGGTCAAAGTCTCTACGTCTAACTCCTAGACATAACCTACCAACTATGACGACCCACACCCCAGACCGCCATCCCTCATAGATCGGCGTGTGGAAGTGCCAAGGTAGGACACTGGACGTAGGCATCCACGACCACCTCAAATCATCCCATGAGAGGATCGGGACCCTACCAGCCTCAACCAGAGTCTCACATAGAGTCCCAAAAAAAAATTGAAACAACATCAAACACCTGATAGACTTAACAATTCAAATTATCAATAACATACACATCCACATGACTCAAAAGACATAATCCTCCAAAGCATACAAGATAAGACAATGATCATAACAGTCCTTAAATACCCAAAACAACCTAAGGCAACATGCCTAAGCCTATCATCAAATCCAAGTCCAAGGCACATGGCCAATATACAACCATAAATACAAGGTCTCTCACCATCTAGATTCAACAAGTGTTATATTAATTACATATGTATCAATTTAATTAAAACCATACACATATGTAATTAAGGACATCAAACCATACATAAGAGTCCTAGCTTTGGCAATGGCTAGGTCCTCAAGCAAACGCAATACCCTTGCCCTTGCCCTTATCAGTAGAACCTGGAAAGAGAGTCACAGTGTGAGCCAACGATGCCCAGTGAATAGTATTTAAAAGTGTCATCAATTATACATCAGTAAAAGTCATATATGCATATGCATGAAATAATGCTCATGAGTATGTGAAACATGAAACACATAGTATAATAAGCATTCTCAATTCCATGCATTTCAAAACCATTCATTTCTTGTTGTAGAGACCCACATGGCCCTCCTTTATTAAGGTACAACTGACATTTAGATCATTCACTCGTCAGTGACATGCTCCTCCCTTAATTGGGGCATGTCCATTTACACGTCTAGAGAAGTCAGCTTGCCAAACATGCACAAGCTTCCTAGGAACACCTAGGGAACTTAGCTTGGAGCACCAAGCTTCTAGAGTTTCAAAACCATTCAAAATCCATCTTTAGAAAAGTCAGCTTGGAAAACATGCACAAGTCTCCTAGGAACACCTAGGGGAAATAGCTTGGAACACCAAGCTTCTAGAGCTTCGACATACAAATCTACCTCTAGAGAAGTCAACTTGGAAAACATGCACAAGCCTCCTAGGAACACCTAGGGAACTTAGCTTGGAACACCAAGCTTGTAAGGTATCAATGCATGCCATTTCAAAACATATTAAACACATGCATTTCCATAATGATATTCATGACTTTCAACATACTAGTATAAGTAAATAGGATGACACAAGTGATAAACAAGATGACCAACTACTCACAACCAATGCCACGCAAACAAAACTATCCACACACGGATCAACACAGATACCAATGCAAATCAAGATCCTGTAAACTATAAATTCATGCACATATATCAATTATCATGACCATCCATACAAAGACACACTAATCATGATTAATTCTCAATTCAACAAGTTTACGTGCATCTAATCCCCATCATGAGTTTCCCATCTCATGATCAACCTCGACATCCGTGCAAATCCACATATAAGACTAATTCCCAAAAACTAAGACAAACACTTAGTCTAGGTCATTCAATTCCAACACAAGTCCAAACCATTCAAAACCATGCAAGATTGATCATAATCAAGTCAATTCCTCAATTCAAATCAATACATGGCATATGACCCAATTTTGGGGAAAGATCTCTACAATAGGCAGAAAACAAAATTGCACTAAGTCATACAATTGTAACATAGGTTCAAACATTCTAAACCTATAATTTCACCCAATTAGTGTCAAATTAGACAATCCCCAAGTCAACCCAAGTCAATTTGATCAATTGACTTGGTTTAGGTCAAAAGCCCCAATTTGGGCAAAATCCCCAAAATCTAGCCCTAGGCCAATTTTACACTACAACTAGGATTTCCAAAGGATAGAAATACTGAACACTACCATCAATCAACTAGAATCAACCATTTATTCAACATAGTTGATATGCAAGCCCAAAGGAAAACCCTAAGTTTGATTTCTAGGGTTTAGGTTGATAGAGAAAATTTAAATTCGCAAGTGAACAAATTTATCAAGTTGTAAAATCGAGGTGAGTCGGGTATCGTATCCACAGGAAAAAGTAATTTTACTAAAATAAATGCCCAATACTACTATGAGATTAATTTTATTTAGGTGATAGAAAGGATGATTTAATGTGTTTGAATTAAAACAAACAAAAGCAAAGTAAATCAATGCAAATTAAACTAAATTGGTGGAGAAAAAAAAAAAAATGATTAGAAACTCTAGAGGATTAATTTCACTATGTTGTCACTTATGGTTTTCAAAAGATCATGCAAATCATTTAATCATGGATCATAAATCAATCAAGCCCCTCTTCCAAGTATGTCCACAGAAATGATCTAGTCAATCAGACCAATCATATACTAATCTCTCCCCCCGTTTTGAAACATCAAAAAGAGGGTGTGCCTAAAACTGAGGGGACGATCGAGGATCAAAAGATCCTAGTCCAGCGAATATGTCGTCAGCTAGTGAGGTCAGGGCATCGTTCTTCACGGGGGTGGTACCAACATCTACATCAAGTATGACAGTGGTAGCAACATATGAGGTAGCAGAGGTGGAGCCGGAGTGGATAGGATAACCAAATCACAACCAAGAGATAGTGGAGAAATACGTGGAAGTGAGAGCATCAAATCCAAAGAAAAGTCTGCCATAGTAAGAGAAGAAAGAAGTCTGGGAGAAAGAATCCTCAGAGGTGCTGCCGATAAAGGATCAGTGCTAAGGCAATGGATACCGAAAGAGAACCAGAGGAAGGATCTAAAGCTAAAGCTGGATGGACAGGCGAAGCTAGCTGCTAAAAACTCGGTGAAAGTGTAGACCGCACTCGGTCGCCAAAAATAACTTCCTGACTGAAGCTGAACTCATGAGGCTCCTCAACCGATAATCGATCAAGTATAATCTGGAGCATAACTCCATGAGCTAGTACGTCTGAGACCAAATCCTCATACTTCTTCTCCATGGCAGAATAAAAAGTGAGCAATGTTCGCTGTTGGTCTCTGACCTTCGTTAGCATTTGTAGAACTGGATTTGAAGGAGCAGGATACCATCAGGAGGGGCCTGGTATATCTGAGAATCTTGCACAACCACGGTCACGTCCACGTCCTGAAGGTGCCTCAGCCTATGCCTAAGCTAGTGCTGCTTCTCCTCCACGCAGACGAAACACTAGTGGTGCATGATATGAATCTAGTGACTTCGCCCTGACGGTGCCTACTGATATGCACCAAATCTACGATGCGTCTCACCCACTGGTATCCGAGTGGTCGGATAGTATTCTCTTTAATAAAATTTTTCTTATTCGACTTTGTCAAAACCCTGAAGCCCGTCAAGTCAACTCTAGCGTGCTTAGCGAACAAAGCTACTAATGCCTCATAGGGCAGTGCCCTCGTGTAGTGTCGTGTCCCGGTGATGTGATTAATGATGACATGGGACAAGCAGATACCGGTGGGACTATGCATGCACCAAAGAAGAAAAATATCGAGAGGATTTGCCTTCGCACGTAAAGTCAACCGAGGAATGATGACTCTCGAGATAATATTATGAAAAATCTTGAGCCACAACCCGAAGTTGGTGTTGGACACCATCAACACCCCATGTCTTGGCTCCACTCTCGACGTGGTCCTCAATGCAGTGATTCAATCATAGTTAGGAAAGATGATCTCGTCGTCCTCCCCAGAGTGAGTAACGATTATCAAAAGAAAATCCAAATATCTCATGTAGGATAGAATGAGATATATCAATGTCGATGCCAAAAATCCTGGAGCGATAGTGAAGAGGATTATCGCCCGGAATGTGAGTAAGATCGGAGTAGAAAACTTGGACTAACTCGGTGTAAATGGTGTCACCATGGGAAAGGAACTGCTCCCATCTCATCTCAATGAAGTGGGTGAACAGAGGCATATGTATCCTTGTAAAGTCATCAAAATCAACTTTGATGCTTAGAGTGAGATGTCGAATGTCGTGAGGTCAGACGACAGTCACAAGAAGTGTAGGTTGAGAGGTAGGTGAAGCCACAGGAGCGAAAATGATAGCATCATCATCCGATGAGGATGATGAGGATGATGAAGGTGATGGTAATGGGGAAGGCTCGCAAGGTGGCCGTGTAGGCCTGGGTGTGTGTGTGGAGTATTCGTCGATCTCCAATCAACGTTTAGAAGTAGTTGTTTTCTTTGGAGGCTATTTGTCAAACACTTTGAGTGCAACCAAAGATAATACTAGGGTTTTGGGTGAAAAAGTGATGAAAACGGGTTTTTCCGTGTGAAATCGAAGGAGAAAAAAGAAAAAAGAAAATTGATGAAAAATTGTTAAATGTGGCGGTTTTGGTGATGAATGACAGGATTTGATGATGTTTTTGGCAATGAAATCGATGAATTTGATGATTATGGTGAACGGAAATATGTTTGGAGCAATCAAAACAAAAAAAATAGGGGTTTGAGAAATCGGATGTGTGAGGAAAGACGGAAAAATAGAAGAAAAAATAAGAAGATAGCTCTCGGGTTACTCAAGACTGTCCTGATAACAGTCTAAGGAACGTGTTCCTCTTACGAGGAGTGCATTCTTGTGTTCTCTGCAAAACACTTCTTGGTGTTCTTGCAGAGGAGCACGTTCCTTTAGAACACATAACACTTAAACATTTTGATTTTTGATTTTCTTAATTTCCACTTTGATTAAACTGATGATTTATGATAATTCAAGAAAATTTTGGTCATTTCTAAGTGAATAATAAACACGTCAAATGATAAAAACATTATACTCGAAATCATTCACACCAAATCAACACACACGTGAACATCAATAATAATTCATGCATCATTATTAGAGATAATACATACAAGATTATTAAGTATAATACATGTACGATTATCATAAATGATATATTCACGTGAACATAAAATAATCATCATTCACACATTCACATGAATACATTAGAAGAGATAAGATATAGAATATTCAACATGCATACTTCCAATTAAATTGCATAATAATCATAATATCAATTTAGTATCGATGCTCAATGACATTTTTCAATATCAAATGGATTAGTACATATAAAACTTTTAAGCACATGATCCATTTAATATAAGTCAACTTTTTCCATGTGAACATATGATAATTGATTTTCAGCAAGTTCACAAGATTACATAGCTTAATCAATGAACAAAATATAGATCATTCAAAGTATGTTCAAAACGATTAACTTTAAGACATAAGCAATAAGATATGATAATCATTTTAATTAAGCCTAAGATATTTTCAAAGTCATATTAATGGTATAGTTAAGCATAGTATGACATGAAAAATCATCCGACACAATCATCACTCAAGCAAATATATAATACTCATCAATAATGTGATATGTGCAATAAGAGTGATATGATAAGTGTCATGCTTGAATGGACACTGAATGCCTCAACAAAGACATAACTCTTAATACACAATTAATTTATGCTTAAGAGGATATGTTCATGCCATTTGTGGAATAGCACAATAAAAATATTTAAAATTTAAATAGAAGTGTTACCCATAAGTGAAGATTGATCATAAATTACTTCAAAGAACCTCGAAACTTGCATTTTGATCATCAACTGTGTTGCTTGACTCTTTGCTGCATCTAAGGAGTTTCCTAATCCACATCTTCCATCTAGGAACTTTTGGAAACCTTCGAATTCGTATTTGTACATTCAGATCTTCGTTTTCATCAGTTGAGGTATAAAAGATTGAACCATTAGATGCGGCACTTGAAAGTTGGTCTTCCTCAACTTGTTCTTCTTCGTAGCTCATATTCTCTAGTGATGATATTTCATTTTTGTTCTCTTCATCATGGTTATCATCACTTGGCAGATTTGCAAGTATTTTTCTTCTTTCAGATTAATCATCACTCTCTTCAGAAGAGGTTTTTAGTTTGCTTAACACATAGAGTATTCTTTCAAAACTACTGTTAAACGGATCACCGAACATTTCAATAAAACTGACTTTGAATTTCCATTTGTCCAAAAAACCTTCTAAGAAATACTTGACCAATATTTGATGAGGATAGGTTATTCCATAACTTTGCAAATCACTTGCTAATTCCATAAACCTATCAAGTCCCTCATTAATTGTTTCTTCATGTAAGAACTTGAAATTTTCAAATGATCTTTTCAGCATCTCAGTTCTTACTGTTGTTTCATCCTTTGCTTTGATGGGTATTAGTAAGTTGCAAAACTCTTCTAAGGTGAAATCCCATTGATTAAATGTTTTTACAATGCTGATAAGATTTTTAGCCCGTGCTTTCGAAAGCTTGTCAGCAAAGTAGACGACGTTAATCTCATTTGGTATGTCTTGACCCAACCTTTTTAAATCTTCAAGAATTTGTATGAATCTAGAACACGCCTCTTCAATTGGTTCATCATTAGGAAATATAAAATCTTCAAATATTTTTTCTGCATCCCCTAGCCTTGATTATTTATTATCAAGTGCCTCATAGTGAACCAAGTGAAGCAATTCCCATGCTTCTTTTCCAGTCTCACATTCACTAACTTGTTATAACTCATTGTCCGGGAGGCTACAAAATAAAGAATACACCGCTTTGGAATTTAGACGATACTCTTCTCTTTCTTGCATTGTCCATAGCTCGGTTGGCTTGTCAGGAAAAGTATAGCCATTTTTCACCATTTCCCAAAGATCAACGTCTTGTGATCTCATAAATATTTTCATGAGAATCTTCCACTCATGGAAATTTTCTTTTCTAAACAATGGTGGTCTATCGATGTATTTACTGTTGTCCATAGCATAGCTAGTTGAGCACTGTCTTGCAATCTTACTCAAAGAAATTGTTAAATAATTTTGAGTGCAAAAACCCGTTCTCATACCACTTGTAGGTCAAGTATTATAGTCCAAGAGGAAGGGTGAATTGGACTTGGCGGATTTTCGCGTTACCTTTGGATTAATATAATTAAACAGATTAAGTGCGCAGTAGGCAACACTCAAAATAAACAAATGCAGGAAAGATAAATAGGCACAGAGATTTAGAGTGGTTCAGTTCCCCTTGAACCTACGTCCACTACCCAATCACCACGATCAGGATTTCTAAATACACTATTGGCTAGTCAACTTACGGGCGTGACTAGAAGCTGTTTACAAAAGCCAACACAAAGGCTGGGCTCAAAGCCTTACACTAACCAACATGAGGGTTTGGTTAGAAAGCCACACACGCTAACCTACACAACGGTTGGTTAGAAAGCCACATATTAACCAACACAAGGGCTTGGTTAGAAAGCCACATTGTAGCCTACACAAGGATGGCTAGAAAGCCACATTGTTGTCAACTTATAGTATGGTATAAATTCGGTTGACAAACACGTCAACGATACATCAAGATTACAAAAGATAAAGAGAAGTGTTGTACAACACTCTCAACAATATTAGGCTTACAATCTTGAATAAACACCATTATTCCAACCACAATGATTTAAATGATGCGATGTGTTGAAATAGTTTTTCTCAAATATGAAATCGATTCAAATATATATGATATAAACTAAAGAATCAAATGTGCACATGTATCTAGATATTGGTTCTAACAATGATATGTTTAAAGCATAAGAATCAATATATAATGATGATCAAAATATGATGATTCTAAAAGTGTAAATGATTAAGATAAAAAATCAAACAAACCAAGTGTTGATCTATGAAATCGATTCAATATAGTATAGCTTTAACACATGAATCAATACCACAAGATATTCATGAAACCACTAAATAAGATACTAAGATATGATAATCAAAATGGGGTTTCCCAAACAATACTCAAAGCGAAATCAGTTTTCAATATTTTAACATAAGCACAAAACTAATTTGCTCAAACCAAAATTAGAAGAATCTAGATACAGAAAATATACCCCAGTTAGGTAAGGTTGAAGCTCCGAGATTCTTCAAGTATGACGTTGGATGAGAGATACCACGTTTAAGAATGATCAAGACACAACAAGATGTGTAGTTAACACTCAAAGACATCTTGAACACTTGCTCAATGGAAACACACAAGTTTCTCAAAGTTTTGAAGGATTTGGAGACTATACGGAAGCATGAATCAAATGAACAAATGTAGGTGAAATTTTGCTTTGAAAGAGATTTAAAATCACTTAAGAACTTGTTTTGGACTTGTGGAAATGCTACGATGAAAAACGCACAAGTTTTATAGTTTTTGCAAAAGTTACTCTTCAAATGAGCAAGTGTGGTATTTATAAAAAAAACCACATCGAGGCACAAGAACACGTTTCTTAAGAAAGGAGCGCGTTTCTACTTTGGAATCTGAAACTTTTTAGATTTCACTCCAATCAAGGAGCGCATTCCTTAATGGGTTCGTTGGGCATAGGAGCAAGGTCCTTCATCAAGAACCACTGATTTTGTCAAATTTCTATTTTGCCTTTGACAATAGGAGCGCGTTCCTATTGGAAGGAGCGAGTTCCTTTTTCCCTGATCAGAAAATTCTGACTCTCAGGAAAAACCATAGGAGGGTGTTCCTTTTACAAGGAGCGTGTTCCTTAAACTTTCATAAGTCTCAAAAAAATTCTCAGGAGCACGTTCTTTAACAAAAGGGGAACCATCACATGATGATACTAAGCACACGACGCGCGGTACACTCCGTAGTTGCTATTTTATTTATAAAGCACACGTACGTTAGTACGGAGGATGCTGCTGCATTTCGTGATTGTATTGCTTGACGTGGATTGAAATGCATTATTCTATGTATTGTTGTATTTATCTTCTGTAAATGTTGTGTTTACTTTGCTTGAACCACTGAGCTGTTGAACTCACCTAGTTGATATTTCCCCTAGGCTCTTAGACGTTGCATGCTAGAATAAGAGCCGTCAAAGCTACGAGCGTAGGAGGCGGTGGAAAGCGGAACGTCAATATAGATCTAGGAGTGTAGATGTTTGTAGATGTATTTACGCTGCGTACTCGTGTATGTAAATTAATGTACCATTTGTACTTGTGACCTCCCTAATTAATGGAGGATGAATAAAATATCTATGTTAATGTCCATAATTGTTCGCACTCTGGTTCTACGATTCGTTGCATATTTTTGGGTAACATAACACGATGTGACACCCTATGCATGATTTTCGAAAAGTTGTAAATGATATTGTGGTTGGAACATGTAATGGTTAATCTACAACATTAAGATTCTAAATAACATTTACAAACATTAAGCTTTTGAATCTTTGTGCAATCTTCTACATGCTTTGACAGTATAGTTGAATCCATCTGATATAGCTAGTTAGCACTAAAACAACTACGTCAAAGAGATTAGTGATCAAGAGTATGTTGTTTGTAATCATAAAAAAAAAAACAGGGTGAGAGTAGTTAAGTCAACACGTCTTGTTGCATACTGTATCAAAAACATGAGTTCAGCTAACTTTGTTCTTTGAGCGCGCTGACAGTGCATCAGCGTTCTCAACAAAACATATTAAACCCAAAAGGCAGTGAGGGTGCTAATCAATGAACAACGTCCTGATACTCTTTAAAATGTAAAAACCCAAAAACGCATGAGTGTGCTAATGCACTATCAGCGTCCTGATACTTCATCAGGTTGGTTCTATGAGGGCCCTTCTATACGAGTAGCGTCCTTACATATCCAAACCAATATGCCTTCATCGTCCTGATGGAACATTGAAAAAATAATTTTTGAAATTCGATTCTTTGATTAAAACTCAATTAAAACATGATAAAACTTGAAACTTTAGAATCAATTTGATCATTGAAAAACTCAACAAAACTAATAAAAAAACCTTCAAAAGTGAATGGATGAAAAACATTTTCTTAGTGAGAAAACCATTGAAAAATTATGCATAAGGTGATTAAAACTTGCTGAGGATTTTTGAGTAAGAGTTTTACATTCTAGACACTTAATCCTCCTGAGACTTGCTCTTGGTTACTTTGTCGTCCATGATCTCAATGCTGATTGATCTTAATTTTTTGATTTGACTGAAATACTAAAACAAGATCATTAGACAACAAGGTGGAGTGGTTTGTAATTATTAAAATATTCCTCATGGGTTTCCTTGAGATAACAATCTCCTCTTTTTATGATTTCAAACACTCATAATATCTTTTGGCTAAGAGACATATAAATATATATCATTTGCATCATGAACACATTTGCATAGCACAAAGATTAATACAAAGGTCAATACATTATGCAAACATCATGACAGGTTCATCCATAGCAAAATATAGCAGAATTTGCATTCATTAACAGATACATAAAATAGTACAAAACATAGTCAAAGTTCATTATATTCATTTACAGTCAAGTTTCAATACATGTCTCCCCCTTAGTCCATACACTTCTTCTCCCCCTTTTGAAAGCATAAAAAAGGTTGGGACTAAGACATCCTTTATTTCTCCTTGCCTTTAACCTTGCCTTTGTCTTTTTCTTTTTCTTTACCTTTCCCTCTATAATTTCGTATGAAATTCTGAAATGAGGTTTCTGAGGGCACTTCAAAGTCGATAGGATTTAAAGGATCAGGCCTTGAGAAGGACTTCCTGTACCTTTCAGCAAGACCAATGAAAAAAGGTGAAGATAGCTTATGTCCAGCATGCTTAGGTCTCACTAAAGCTCTAGGTGGTGGAATTTAAAATATATATTCTTCTCCTTCAGGAGGGGTCATACACCTAGTGACTTGAGTAATTGGTGCTTGCTCTGGAGCATTCTCATCAGGTTCTGAAAGTAATCTTTCAGGTAAATCAAGTTGTTCACTTGGCATCCTTGGGCTTGTGAAAGTTGAGGCTCTAGGTGGTTTTGGCACTCTGATTCCTCTTTCTCTAAGAGGTTCAAACAACATGTTGAACCTATGCATGTGTTGTAGATAAAACCAGACTGAAGAGTGAAGTCTTCTAGATATGATTTTCAACATCTCCTCAATGAAGAATACGACTCCTTCCATCTTGTCCGCTGCTCTTGTCATTGTGAAAGATAAATCAAAGATTGTTGAAGACAGGAAAGGAATCCTATTTTCCATTGATGTCATCTTTTCCTTGACTTGATCAATTGATAACCAAAGATTCTCCAACTTTCTTCCATCAATGTTAGTTGGACCAGATGCATTAGATAGTACTGTAATCTTGAGGTTCTTGATTGCTTCTAAGATAGGTTGAAGACTATTTGTGAGGGCAGGTGAAGTGAATGAATTTTGCAGATTTTGAATTGCATCCAACACAGGTTGAAAATCATTTGAGCTAGCGCTTGAAGATGTAGTAATCATTTCTTTCAAACTTAAAATTTCTTCAATCACCTTCTTCAAATCTTCTTTATCATCTTGATCAACACTCCTTGAAGATGATTGGATCATTTGTTTCAAACCAGCAACCTCTTCAATGATTGGCCTCAATTGACCTTGCTTTTGAGGTTGTGGTGTGGAAGACTTCTGAGTTAGTGAGTTGGTTGTTGCATGCAAACCGCAAGTGAATGGTTGCCAAGTTATAATATATTCCGATGAGAAATCAGATATCGTTCTTAGGAATATTTACTAGACTAGCTATCACGTTTTAGCCCTAATTTTATCTAGACAGTTGAAAATCGAGTGATTGAATGATTAAGACAGAAATTAAACTAATTAATTATTAACTAATAACAGAATGTAAATCAGAAAAGAAATAAATTGGAGATTAGACTAGAGGTTTGACGTCACCCCACTCTCAACTATGTCTTGATATATGTATTATTATTAAATCAATTCTCTTGCTTATAAGTCGGAATTCCTAACATTTCTAATTCTCTCTTTTGAAGCAGAACTAGAGCATATTATCGTTGTATTGATTTAACTCTTTCGATGAAAACCAAAAGCAATGGTAATTCATTAAGATCTATGATTTCCACCTAATGACTTCAAAGGTTCTCGATCTCCTTTTGAGTCTCAATCTATACCTCCAGAAAGTGGTTTAGTTCATAACTAAAGAAATAAAAATAGTAAACAATAGTGTCAACATAAATCAGAATAAAATAAACTAGAATAAGTTTAGAACATGTGAGTGATCTTCAATGCGAATCTTTTTCTCTACTTTTCTTCCAGCCGTCAAACCTTCATTCTCCTCTCTATATTCCCATCTCCCCTCTTGAAAAACCCTTTCTTTTGATATATAATAATCCACACTTCTCGTCCAAAATCATAATTAGAAAGTCTGTAATTTACCAAGTTGCTAAAACCGCAACTGGAAAAAACACAGCGCCGTGGCATTCGTTAATGTTGTTCCAGTGTCGCGACGCCCAGAACCTCGTCTTTTCAATACAAGTAGCACCGTTTGAGCACCGCGGAATCCATAACCTCAACTGTTGCACTTGATTCGTGGACTTAGCCAATTTTTGCCTCTTTTATGTTTTCCTTCTTGTGGACTTAGCCAATTTTCTTCACTTCTTGACTTGGGTTCTTCATGAATCATCCTCTAGCCTTCTCACATGTTGCCTCCATCTCTCATTCTCACTTCCAACACATCTAAACACCTACAAAATAAATTAAAACAAGTAATTAACACACCAAAAACATAAATTGATCCAACATATAAATTAACAAACTAAAATAATGCATAAAAACCTATTTCATTACTAAACTAACAAATGCATCAAAACTAACCTAAACACACTAAACTAATGCATAAATCATCCTAAAAACTCCTATAAAATACTCCTAAAATATGTCTAAATATGCATCTATCAAGCACCCCCAAACTTAGGACTTTGATTGTCCCGAGCAAAGGGAAAACAAAACTAAAAACAAATCAATCAATCAAACTACTATCCTATTCTCAAACAAATTAAGAATTTGATTTGAAATATCATGCAAGATCATCATTATGGCCTCCAAGATCACATTAACAGACAATAACTCATCGGAAAGTTTCAAGAGTGTTAGAGATATCTAGATTTTCAATCCAAGTCCTCACCTAACTTCATTTTCCATCCTCAAACGCACCATCATATAATTAATCTCATAAAACCATTACTGTAATTCATAAACACGTGCAAGAAAGTATAAAATATAAGTGATCTCGAATAGATATATATAGTGAATCCCATAAGCAAATCGTTCATATCAATCTCCACTAATGTAGATTGCATGCCATCTAGAATTAATAGGTCTTTCCTAGGTTGTAATGCATGGCCAGGGTTCAAAGGTTGGGAAAATTTGGAAAAATTTAGGCTCAAAACACCCTAAACACTTTTATCATTTACAACATCCACGACATCACATATAGAACCAACACAACCCGATTGCAACACCTATACCTCTTTCAAATATTTGATTTTTTCATTTCATTCCCCATTCTTTTGTTTGCTTGTTTTCTTATTTTCAAAAAAAAAACAACTACACCCCCAAACTTATTTCTTTCCATACTCATGGGCATAGCTTCCTTTCCTTCTCTTTTTCAATTGCTTGTCTTTTTCAATAAAACTCATAAACAAACTTCACATTTTTCGCTTCTTTGTCACCCTTTTTATTCACTTTTCTTTCCAATCGTTCTTTCATCCAAATAGTAACGTCCCAACATGATCAAAGTGAATACGGTACATAGGTTGAAAAATAGGGAAATTAACATGATAAGCTCAAATTTCCTGATGTATAGGTAATAAAGAAAAGGATATTCAGCTCAAAATGGGAACTATGGATACAATAAAAGGTAAGGTCGGCTATTTGGCTCAAACTTATCCAAACATGGCCTAAATCATCTCCCTCATGGCATGCTCTCTAGGATTTCGCTTCAAGTGATAATCAAACTTGTTCTAGGATTTCTAGAGATCTAATATATATAACTTTACTTGCACAAATTCAATCCAAACAAGTCATGATTCTACAAAATTAACCACACCATACATGTAAAGAATTTTCAACAAAGCAGAGTTCAAAGTTGAAGCACACAAACTTATAAGTTACTCTCTGCATTCTCCTAGAATCATTTTCATGTACATGTTTTCTTATCATTGGCGATTCAAAAAAATGAAACTAATTGAATTAAAGCAGAATTTGTAAGAACATAGGATATCCTAACCTAAAACTACTATATCTTCACCATGAAAAGTCAAAAATTAAAACTCTCCCCCCCTAAACTTAAAACAAGCATTGTCCCTAATGCTTCACAATAAGAATAAAAATAGAGCATGGATGTAAATAAAATAAGGAGAGGCTAGAAAACCCCCTTTAACCCAAAGGGTGGAAATCTACACATAAGCTCTCCATCCTTTCCATGTAGCTCACATAGGGACCTCCAAACTCGCTTTAGAACCTGGACAGGAAAAGAAACATACTCATTAATGGTAAGAAACTCAAACCTATACTACAATGACTAACATAAAGAAATAAATAAATAAATAAAAGAAATAAATAAAACTCAACAACCGATGGGTTACCTCCTAACAAGCGCTTGGTGTAAAATCCTCAGCCCAACTTTGTTCAAGCTCCACAATTAAGGTCCTCAAAGTATAAATCATCCTCATGCGCGGGCTCGCTTCCATAGTAGTGTTTCACTCGATGTCCATTGACTCTAAAGAGAGAGTCATCTTTGCTACGCATCTCGATTGTGCCATATGGAAACACCTTTGCAATAGTGAAAGGTCCCGACCATCTAGACTTCAATTTACCCAGAAACAATGTCAACCTTGAATTGTAAAGAAGAACCTCTTGTTCCAGCTTGAACTAACTATCATCTTGTCATGCCATTTCTTGCTTCTCCTTGTATACCTTGCCATTCTCATAGGGATCTTGGCGGAATTCATCCATCTCATTCAATTGGAGAAGTCTTTGCTAACCGGATGCTTCAAATCATAATTCAACTTCTTAACAGCCCAAAAAACACGGTGTTGCAACTCGACCGGTAAGTGGCATGCTTTCCCGAACACCAAATGATACGGAGACATCCCAATGGGTGTCTTAAAAGCTGTCTCGTATGCCCATAAAGCGTCATCGAGCTGCAAAGCCCAATCCTTTCTCTTGGTGTTCACGGTCTTCTCTAGGATTTGCTTCACCTCCCAGTTACTAATCTCAGCTTGTCCATTGCTTTGAGGATGGTAGGCCATGGCAACCTTGTGTTTCACCCCATACTTGCCAAGTAATGCATTAAAAAGTTTGTTGCAAAAGTGGGATCCTTCGTTACTAATAATTGTCCGAGGAGTGCCAAAGCGTGTAAAAATATGCTTTTGAAGGAACTTCAATACTACCCTTGCATCATTAGTGGTTGTGGCAATTGCTTCCACCCACTTTGACACATAATCCACCGCTAAGAGAATGTACGTCTTCCCACATGAAAAGGGAAACGGGCCCATGAAGTCTATACCCCAAACATCAAATAGCTCCACCTCTAAGATATTCGTTAATGGTTGCTCATGTCTCCTTGAAATAGTACAAAGGTGTTGGCATCGGTCACAAGTTTTCACAAAAGCATAACTGTCCCGAAACAATGTAGGCCAATAAAACCCACTTTGAAGAACCTTTGTCGTTGTCCATGTAGCTCCAAAATGACCACCATATGGAGAGAAGTGGCAATCATGGAGAATGGGCTGCACTTCCTCCTCTGGTACACACCTCCTAATGATTTGATCATTGCACCTCCTAAATATCAAGGGTTCATCCCAAAGGTAGAAGCGCACATCATGTAGAAACTTCTTTTTCCTTGCATATGATATATTCGAAGGTAAGACACCACTAGCCAAGTAATTCACATAGTCGGCATACCATGGAAGTTTTGCAAATATCCCGTACAATTGTTCATCTGGAAATGTTTCCATTATAGGCACACCGTCATCTTTCTCATCTAGTTGTAGCCGAGATAAGTGATCCGCAACTACGTTATCACTCCCCTTCTTGTCTCTAATTTCCATATCAAATTCTTGAAGTAAGAAGACCCATCAAATCAACCGAGGCTTTGCATCCTTTTCTTAAACAAGTAGCGGATGGCGGCATGGTCGGTGTATACAATCACTTTAGACCGAATGATGTAGGATCTAAACTTATCACAAGCAAAGACCACTGCAAGCAATTCCTTCTCAGTTGTGGTGTAATTTTGTTGAGCCCCATCAAGTGTCCTACTCGCATAATAAATAGCCTGAAACATCTTCTCCCTTCTTTGTCCAAGAACCGCTCCCACTGCATAGTTACTTGAATCACACATGATCTCGAACGGTTCACTCCAATCCGGTGTTACCATGATAGGTACTAATATCAAATCTATCTTGATCAACTCAGAAGCTTTCTCACAATGCTCATCAAACACAAATGGAGTCTCTTTCTCAAGTCGGTTGCAAAGGGGTTTTGCTATCTTAGAAAAGTCCTTTATAAATCTTCTATAAAACCCCGCATGCCCCAAGAAGCTCCTTATGTCCTTAACACTTTTCGGATGTGGAAGCTTCTCAATAGTGCAAATCTTTGCCTTGTCTACCTCAAGTTCCTTATGCGAAACCCAGCGTCCAAGAACAATCCCCTCATGCACCATGAAGTGACACTTTTCCCAATTAAGCACAAGATTTGTTTCTTCACACCTCTTCAACACAAGGGAAAGGTTAAGTAAACAACGATCAAATGAGGATCCAAAAACTGAAAAATCATCCATGAATACTTCCATGATATCCTCCACCAAATCAAAAAATATAGCCATCATGCACCGTTGAAAAGTCACCGTTGACATACGCCGAAACGCAAAAGTACCATATGGGCAAGTGAATGTAGTCTTCTCTTGATCTTCTGAGGTGATGGCTATCTGATTATACCTCGAGTACCTGTCTAAAAAGAAATAGTAATGGAAACCCGCTAACAAATCTAACATATGATCAATGAAAGGAAGGGGAAAGTGATCCTTCTTTGTGGCCATGTTGAGCTTCCGATAGTCTATGCATACTCTTTAGCCTGTCATTGTTCTAGTTGAAATCAGTTCATTCTTGTCATTCATGACCACACTCATACCCCCTTTCTTAAGCACCACTTGAATCAGACTTATCAATGAACTATCTGAAATGGTGTATATGATACCCGCCTTGAGCCACTTTAAAACTTCAGCTTTCACAACCTCCTTCATGGGTGGATTTAGGCTTCTTTGATGTTCAATTGATGGCTTGTAAGATTCCCCCATCAATATCTTGGGCATACAAATGGAGGGACTTATCCCCTTGATGTCGGCTATGGACCACCCCAAAGCAGATTTGTACTCTCTCAAGATGCATAATAGCTTCTCCACTTCCACACTAGACAAAGCCGATGATATGATGACCGGCATAGTAGACTTCTCACCCAAAAATGCATAATGAGGGTGCTCTGGTAAGAGCTTCAACTCCGGCGAAGATTCTAATGACTCGGGTGGCGAAGAAACTTCAATATCTTCCAATTTGGTGATTGTCCTTGTAGGATTATGGGCTTCAAGAGCTAAGGCATAATTATGGACATCATCATGAGAGGCCTCATCTCTAGATACCGAACTCACAAAACACTTCTCTAAAGGATCTCCTGGTGTAGCCTCCTCATGTACCTCAGTCACACATGCATCCACTACTTCTGCTACATCTATCCGGTGACATGTATTCCCCTCTGATGGAAATTTAATGGTCTTGTATATATTAAACAAGATTTCTTCATCATCTACTCTTAGGGTAAGCTCACCACATTTCACATCGATCAAAGCTCTCCCGGTAGCTAAGAATGGCCACCTAAGTATAAGAGGGATATCACTATCTTCCTCCACATCGAAAATAACGAAATCCACTGAGAAGATGAACTTATCCACCTTCACTAGCACGTCCTCAATAATACCCCGAGGGTATGTAAGTGTTTGATTTGTTAGTTGCAAAGATATCATAGTCGGCTTCACCTCGCCAAGCCCCAATTTCCTGGAAATTGACAAAGGCATCAAGTTAGTGCTAGCACCCAAATCACATAAAGCTTTTTTAAAATTCAAGGAACCAATGATGCAAGGTATAGTGAAACTTCCTGGATCTTGTAGCTTTTGAGGTAGCTTCTTTTATAGTATAGCACTACATTCTTCAGTAAGTTTCACCGTCTCATAGTCCTCTAGCTTCCTCTTCTTTGTCATCACATCCTTCATGAACTTGATGTAGTTTGGCATTTGCTCCAACACATCTGCAAAAGGGATATTAATGTGATTTTTTTTAAAAATTTCCAAGAACTTGGCGAATTGCTTGTCAAGACTTTTCTTTGAAATCGCTGAGGGAAAGGAATAGGAGTTTTGAGTTTAGGAGGGTTATCCGTGAATGTGATAGAACCAGGCTGGTATGGCCTCTTATGCGATTTCTCCCCCTTTGACAACTCTTTGTCCTTCTCTTTACTCGGCTTGGCCTCAATACTTATATCCTCTTGCTCTTCAACGGGTGGTAGTGGTGTGCTTAGGCTTAGGTCATCCCCCTTTACTTCCTTTCCACTTCTCAAAGTGATGGCTTGGCACTGCTCTTTTGGGTTCACTTCGGTGTTGCTAGGTAGTGACCCCTTTTGTTGGGTATTCACAGTTGAGGCTAGTTACCCGACTTGTACTTCTAAATTTTTAATCGATGCCCTTGTTTCCATCATAAATGACCCAATCATATCCTCCAAAGATGGCTTCTTTTCTTGAGCTTGGGTGTAAAATCCAGATGGAGGTTGCAATGTGTTCCTCGTGTTAGCATAGGACAAGTTCTCATGATTTCTGATGCTTGGGTGGTACTGATTTGATACTGCCTGATTGCTTCTATAGTTGTACCCTAGATTGTTGATATATTGAACCTCTTCCTCACGTGCTTCATTCCCCGAAGAACTCGCATGTAAAATTGCCGCCTTCTTAATAGACGGTTGTGCATTTTGAGTAGTAAGCACAACAAGTTGGTTGGCAATGCTTGATATCTGTGCGAAGAGAGATGTTAATGGATCTACTTCGTGTAAACAGGCCACCTTCTTTACTATGGATCGTGCACCTGGAACCTCATAAGTGTTGGTGGCCATATCCTCCAACATATACAACTCCTCAGTAGTCGTCTTGGTCAAAAGTGATCCACCGGCCGCCGCATCAACTAGTGTTCGAGTAGAAAATGTCATCCCATTCTAGAAAAGGTGAATCTATAGCCAATCTTGGAATCCATGCTGAGGACATTTCCTTAAGAGCTCCTTAAATGCTTCCCAAGCCTCATACAAATATTCCATCTCTAGTTGCTTGAATTGCCCAATTTCAGCTCGTAGTTGGGCGATTTTGGCGGGTAGAAAGAACTTTTGTAAGAACTTCTGTACCATTTCTTGCCAAGTTGCAATGCTAATCGGTTGCAAAGATTGCAACCATGCTCGTGTTTTGTTCCTTAGAGGAAAAAGGAACAATTTTAACCTTATGGTGTCCTCAGTAACACCAATCATCTTCACCGTATCACACATCTCCAAGAAGGTGGTGACGTGGATAGTAAGAACTTCAGTAGGCAGCCCCCCATACTGATGTTGTTGCACGATCGAGATCAATGCCGGTTTCAATTCAAAGTTGTTCACATTGATAGGAATACGAACAATACTCGAGTAATTGTCATTGATGATTGGTTTGAAGTAGTCTCTGAAGGTCAACTAATGTTGATCGTCTGCCATTACTTCAGTTTCTCTTTTTCTTTCTGGCCTCAATTTTTCAAGAGTTCGTTCAATCTCAGGATCCAACGGCAAAACTTCAAAACTTCTTGCTCTTTGCATACACTCTTGAAATCCTTCAAAATAGTAACTAAAAAGAGAATCAGAGAATAACAATAAAATATAAGAATCTAAATTAAAATCAAAGCTAAATAACACGATATTAGTGCAAACTAATAAATATCCCTAGCAACGGTGCCAAAAACTTGTTGCGTGCAAACCGCAAGTGAACGGTTGCCAAGTTATAATATATTTCAATGAGAAATCGGATATCGTCTTTAGCGATATTTACTACACTAGCTATCACATTTTAGCCCTAATTTTATCTAGACAGTTGAAATCGAGTGATTGACTGATTAAGACATAAATTAAACTAATTAATTATTAATTAATAACACAATGTAAATCAGATAAGAAATAAATTGGAGATTAAACTAGAAGTTCGATGTCACCTTAGTCTCAACTATGTCTTGATATATGTATTATTATTAAATCAATTCTCTAGCTTATAAGTCGAAATTCCTAACGTTTCTAATTATCTCTTTTGAAGCAGAACTAGAGCATATTATCGTTGTATTGATTTAACTCTTTCGATGAAAACCAAAAGCAACGATATTTCATTAAGATCTAAGATTTCCACCTAATGACTTCAAAGGTTCTCGATCTCATTTTCAGTCTCACGATAGCCTAGGTTATACTCTCCAGATTCCAACTCAAGGTACCCTCTTTTGAAGCATCTACCTCGAATCTAGGATAAGTCAATCCTTAATCAGGGGATCGAAAGCTTTATACACAGAAAAGTATAAATAAACTAAAAGAATTCATTAATAATAATTAAATAATAAAAGCTATAAGACATAGTCTCGAGTTTGGATCAATCTACATCTCCAGAAAGAGGTTCAGTTCATAACTAAAGAAATAAAAACAGTAAACAATAGTGTCAACATAAATCAGAATAATAGAAAATAAACTGAATAAGTTTAGAACATGTGAGTGATCTTCAATGCGAATCTTTTTCTCTACTTTTCTTCCAACCGTCAAACCTTCATTCTCCTCTCTATATTCCCATCTGCCCTCTTGAAAAACCCTTTCTTTTGATATATAATAATCCACACTTCTCGTCCAAAATCATAATTAGAAAGTCTGTAATTTACCATGTTGCTAAAACCGCAACTGGAAAAAACGCAGCGCAGCGGCATTCGTTAATGTTGTTTCAGCGCCGCGACGCCTAGAGCCTTGTCTTTTCAGTACAAGTAGCGCCGTTTGAGTGCCGCGGCGTCCAGAACCTCAACTTTTGCACCTGATTCGTGGACTTAGCCAATTTTTGCCTCTTTTATGTTTTCCTTCCTGTGGACTTAGCCAATTTTTTTCACTTTTTGACATGGGTTCTTCATGAATCATCCTCTAGCCTTCTCACATGTTGCCTCCATCATTCATTCTCACTTCCAACACATCTAAACACCTACAAAATAAATTAAAACAAGCAATTAACACACCAAAAACATAAATTGATCCAACATATAAATTAACAAACTAAAATATTGCATAAAAACCTATTTCATTAGTAAACTAACAAATGCATCAAAACTAACCTAAACACACTAAACTAATGCATAAATCATCCTAAAAACTCCTATAAAATACTCCTAAAATATGTCTAAATATGCATCTATGACTTGGGAAGGCCTTTATAAAAGTCTTGATATATTTAAACTTTTTTTCAATTTCCTTGAAATTGCTGGAGTTAGGAACACTTGAGTTTGATGGTGAAACAGGTAAGCTAATAACTGCAAGGTGTTGTTCCATTGAGCTTGCTACTTTATTCAATTTTCTAGACACTTGAATCAGGTTACTTGTGCAGCTCTTTATCTCCTTAGAATATGTTTTTCTTTGGTCTTGCAACAGTTTTTTCACTTCCTCCATAAACTGAGATTTTTGCTCCTCTTGAGCTTCTTTGATCTTTCTTAGAAAATTCTCTTCATCAAATGCAAGAATTGAAGATGGACTTTTGAAATGGTGAAGTGGTGAAGGGTATCCACCTAGATCAACAAAGTGTTGAGGTGATTGTGCACCAAATTCCCTTTGATTTTCTTATCTTCCTTTTCCCTTCTTCTTCTTGTGGTTGGGGGATAGCAAAAGTTGCTTCATGCATTTTTTCTTCATTTCTAGGCTTATGGCGTTCCTCTTACATAGGAATATCCCCTCTAAAAGGTAAATCAGAGGCAGTGCTATCAAAATCACCTCTTTTTCCTTCTTTTTGAAGTTGATCTTGATCATCAAGTTGTTCTTTTTTGTATATGAATGGTTCAACAACTACTCCTTGAGGAACAACTTTGTTGTGGAACCATCTCTTCAAAGTAGGTGCATAGACATACTTCATGAGCTTGATGGTAGTATGTCCTATGCATCCATATCTGTCAGCTTCAATGTACTCTTCTCCAATTATGTCAACACCACTCTTCTCAAATAATTATGTGCGATACATTCCAAATAGAAATCATCCTTCTCTACTCACGACTGTATCCATAACATGGATGACGATATATGACAGATTAATCTTCCTTCTTTGAAGAACACTTCACACCAAGAATAAATCCAGCTCATTTACACTTCCCCTACTTCTTAATCTGGGTTGGATGATATGGGAGATGATGTTATGAATGATCCTAGGAATTAGACTGTTGTAATCAAGAAAATTGAATTTTCATTTTGAAGAAATGAGCATAGAGCATCATCATCATCAAGTAGAGAAAAGGTTTCTATGAAGAACTGTGGTTTTACAATTGATTTCCCAACCATTCTAGATTTTGGCTTTTTCTGTAGGTTATGATAGAATTCTTTAACTAAGTTTGGATGCCATCTACCTTGGTGGGTAAGAAATTTGATCCAGCCTTGGTATTCAAACAGGGGTTGCACATTAAGATGTGCTTTGGCAAAGAGGTTGAAGTCTACATAACAACCATTAAGGATGGCTCTAGAGGCTAGTTTGGTGGCTCTATCTTTCGTTTTGGATTTTTGAGTAGGTGTAGAAGTTGAAGGTTTAGATTGAGGGACATTGGCTGAAGGTTCAGCTGGGATTACGGGTTCAAATGCAAAGACAGTGAGTGTCTCAGTTTGAACAGAAGGTTGAGGCTGAGTTGGTTTAACTCTTGGTTTTACCCTCCTTGATGGCGATGGTGAAGGTGAATAAGCTCTCTTACGAGCAAAATGAATGGGTAGTTTTTTCATCTTTGGTGCCATTGAAGAGATCTTAGAACAGTACAGGTTCAAGGTGATTTCACAGTAAAAATTTGATTTCTAAGGTTCTCCTGGTTCGAAATTAAACAAAGTTTACGATTTTACCTAAGAAATTCGAAATAAGATTTGATGAAATCGACTAGGGATGGAATTAGCAGAAGGGTCCCAAGAGCAGTTCTTCCTTCCTTTCACAGTAGTGTCCTAGGGCTCGAATGAACGGTCAAACTGACTATTCTAACCCTATATATACTTTTCCCTTTTTGGTTTGGGTGAGCGTCCACATGCTCCATAAGTGTCCTCACACAGATCTTTTAGGTTTGATCAGCGTCCTACCCAGTGATGAACGTCTTTACGCGTTTCCCATTACTGAACATAACACTTGGGTGTTAGCGTCCTCCCGTTCGATGAGCGTCTTGTCATATGCTACATAATTTTCTTGCTCAATGAGATAGTAACGTCCTACTATGTTGTTAGCGTCCTCTTATACACTATGCACTGATTTTCATTAGTTGTTTCATGTTTTTGAGTTTGATATTTTTGGATGAATAGTCAATAATAACAATTTTAATTTCATAAGTTACTTATCAAAATATCCTAATTCACACAAATTATAGCAAAATTTATATCAATCATGTCGACAAGTTATTTTATCATTTCAAGTTTAACAGGATCATAGAATGTCACTTTTATCAAATTCAACGGTTACTGAAATATATGATAATGCAAACATAACTATGACTAGTAAGATATACCTTGATTCTCTTCACGGCACAGCAAAGTCTTCGACTTGTGCTGCAATTGATAGCATAAATTTAAATTCGCAAGTGTACGAATTATCAAGTTATAATACCCATGGTGAGTGGGTTATTGTATCCACAGAGAAGGTAATTTTACTAATCTTAATTCCCAATTCTACAATGATTAATGGTTTTATGTAGGTGATAAAAAGTGGAGTGAATTAACTAATAAAATGCAAATTAAACAAAGGCAAATAAAAACAAACAATATAAATGGAAATTGGAGAGAAATCAATAGATTTATAGTTCTAGAGTTTAGATCTCACTATGTTGTCTCTCATGATTTCTAATAATTGTGTTAACATTAATTTTTGAAATTTATAAATCCTGAATCCTTTTTCATTCAAACCTCTCTCTTGAGTGATAGCTTAAATATCTACTCTCAATCTATTAATTCCCTCTCTCGAGTGATAAACCTTTAGATCAAGAATGCCTTAGGTTCTATGATTCATTTTAATGGATTTCAAAAGGTTTTGTTGGTCTCTCGATTCATTACTCTACCCTAGGTTACAAATCCTTTGATCAAATTCGATATCCCCTCTCTCGAGTGATAGAAACCAAATCTAAGTTCATTGAAAGAGTGATCAGCAATTTGAAAGCATTAAGCATGGAAAATCGTAAGTAAACTCAAAAGATTGTTCAAAAACACACAAACAATGACTCAATCACAAGATCCAAGAAAACTAAATCAAATCTCTAGATTATCTATTTAGTTCATAATCAAATCCATAGATACAAGAGAAAGAGTTAAAGAAGAAAACATGGAAACAAACTAAGATTAGAAGATAAATGAAGCAATGGTGGACTCTCCTTCTTCTTCTTGTCTCGAACTTGCAACTCTTCTTCTTCTTCAATCCTTCACTTGCCTCTCTTTCAAAACCCTAACCTAATATATTCTATTCTAATTCCAATTTACAAGATAAAAAATATCTAAGATAAAGTCTGAAATCTTTTTTAAAAAGCTAAAAAATGTTTATATACAAGAAGGAGTCAAAAGACAAAAATGAGCAACAAAAACCCACATAAAACACACACAAAAAATGCATGATGAACAACAACGGCGCCGCGGCGCCTAGAATGTGAAAAATGCACATTTTGTGCATTCTTCTCTTGGCTTTTTGTTGGCTTTTGGTCCACTTCTTGGGCATGTTCTTGACTTCATTTTGGCTTTAATTGCTCCTCATTAAGCTCCTTATTCACCTACAAACAAAAGCAAAAACAAATGTAAGTAAACTATATTAATCAATTAATATAAAACTATATGCAAGTATGTATGTATTAACATGTAAAATATGAGAATATTAATATGAAAATGATGCAATTGAATTTAGAAAAAATACCTAAAAATCATGATTATTTTCCTAAGCTAGCCTAATGCATGCAATTCATGAAAATATCTAGAACTAACTTCTAAAATTCATAAAAACATCTAAATGGACCTTAAACACCTAAATATGAGTAATTAATGCAAATATATCTAAAAACTAGCTAAATGCACCTAAAAACCTATAAAATTAACATGTAAACTAACAACAAAAACTCAACTTATCAGTAACAACCCTCAATTTAATAAAAAGAGACCCCAAACTTTTAATGAAAGTAGGAGTGTGTGTTGTATTTTTTTTAATGTTTAATGTGTGTTTAGTAGTGTAAATTTGGTTGGGACACCAATCGGGGGAAGAAATAGGTGAAAAAGTGAGGAAAAGGGGTAAAATAGGCTTAGGAGCATGCTCCCAAGAAGGGAGGAGCATGCTCGTCTGTGCTGGAAACAAGATAGATTTCTGGGTATGGGAGAAGCGCTCTCTTTGCAAAACCCGAGAACTAAGAATTTTCATAAAAGGGAGAAGGGCACTCCTCACATTAAAATCCAATTTTTTAATAAAAGTCGATGGGACAGTGTGTGCGAAATAAAACACCCAAACCCATTTTTATTCGCTCATTTCAGCAAGAACAAAAGGGGAGAAAGGGGGAAAAGAGAAAAGAGGGTTCCGATGCAAATCTTCACCGAATTGATGCCGAGGTGAGTCATTTCTCCAATTTTTCTCCATGAAATTGCTATTTAGAGCAAAAGGAACCTTTCTACCCGTATTGATTTCATAATAGATGATGATTTGGGCGACTTCCAACTTAGGGTTTTGATGTTCTTTGTTGGAAAACGTTTGGAAATTGTGGGATTAGCATTCACTAACCTAAATCACAAAGAAAACATCGAGCAGGTTAAGTTGGACAAGCAAATGAAGGAATTGGAAAGTAATGGCTTCATCAGGACAAGTTCATCACCCTGGGGCGCTCCAGTTCTATTTGTTCGCAAAAAAGATGGTTCGTTACGACTGTGCATCGACTATCGCAAGTTGAATAACCCCACCATCAAGAACAGATACTCATTACCCAGGATCGGTGACTTGTTCGACCAACTTAGAGATGCCAAGTACTTCTCTATGATTGATTTACGATCTGGTTACCATCAACTCTGGATCAAAGAGTCAGACATTAATGAAACGACTTTTAGAACTTGGTACGGTCATTACGAGTTCTTGGTTATGCTGTCTGGTCTAACAAATGCACCTGCAGCGTCCATGGATTTGATGAACTGCATCTTTAGGTTACACTTAGACCGATTTGTGGTGGTATTTGTGGATGATATATTGATATATTCCTCAATCGAGGAAGACCATAAGATACATCTGAGGATTGTCCTCCAAACCTTGAGAAGCCACCAGTTGTATGCAAAGTTGAGTAAGTGGCAAAGCGAGTTCAATTCCTAGGTCATGTGGTTTCAAGCAATAGCATTGAGGTGGATCCTTCAAAGGTCGAAACGGTTTTAAACTGGAAGGAGCCCACCATTGTTACTCAAATTCAGAGTTTTCTTGGTTTGGCTGGCTACTACCAACACTTCATCAAGGATTTCTCAAAGATTGCTGAATCTGTGACCAAATTCACTCGGAAAGACATTTGATTCATTTGGAATCGCGCCTGTGAATCATCATTTAAGGAATTGAAGAAGCGCCTCACGACAACATCGGTACTAATCACTTCATGAAATGGAGTTGGGCTTTCACTATACACCGATGCCTCTCTCCAAGGCTTAGGTACAGTACTAATGCAAGAAGGCCAAGTTGTTGCATATACTTCGAGGCAACTGTAGAGTCATGAGGGTAATTACCTAACGCATGACTTGGAACTTGCAGCTGTCGTATTCACACTAAAGTTATGGCGTCATTACCTATATGGTGAACGATTTGAGGTCTTCTCGGATCACAAGAGTCTTAAGTACATCTACACTCAGAGAGACCTAAACCTCTGCCAAAGGCGATGGTTGGAATTCTTGAAAGATTATGACTTTCAACTCCAATACCATCCCGGTAAGGCAAATATTGTCGCAGATGCCCTGAGTAGAAAATCTTATGTTGCTTGCACTCTTAACTTTGAGACTGGGAAGTTGGCTACAGAGATGGAGAATTTTAACATACAACTGATTAAGGAGGGAGGAAGATCACGACTCTCTCAATTATTAGCTAACTCTGAGCTGGTTACAAGGATTTCAGCAGTGCAGGCCAACAACCTTATGTTAATGGAGAAATGAGAACTTCTACTTTGCAGACAAGACCTTCCTTACTGGTCGGTATTTGAAGATGGGGCCATTTTCTACAAAAAACGTCTCTGTCTACCGAACGATCCTGAGGTTCGAAAAGAAGTGCTCACTGAAATGCACTGTTCGAGGTTTGCTATGCATCCTGGGGTAGACAAGATGTACAAGGATGTCAAGGGACAATTCTGGTTTTCCAGAATGAAGAAGTCTATTGCAGACTTCGTTGCTTGATGTCTCGTTTGCCAACAAGCAAAGCCAAAATGCAGACTTCCCTTTGGACTTCTCCAGCCTTTACCTATTGGAGAATGAAAGTGGGAGAACATTGCAATGGATTTTGTTACAGCCTTGGCTCGAAATAATAAAGGGCAAGATGCAATCTGGGTTATTATTGATAGACTTACAAAGTTTGCACACTTTTTACCAATAAAGTTCACGGATAACCCCGCCAAGCTAGCCGAGTTGTACGAAAAAGAGAGCATATGCCTCCATGGCATACCACTCACGATCGTCTCTGATCGAGACCCTCGATTCACATCAAAGTTTTGGCAAAGCTTCCAGAATAGAATGGGTTCTAGGATCACCATGAGCGCAACCTTTCACCCTCAGACTGATGGGCAATCAGAGCATCTTATCCAGATCTTGGAGGACATGTTACGTTGCTACATTTTGGACTTTCATGACAGATGGGCAAAACACTTACATTTGGTGGAGTTTGCATACAACAACAACTACCAAACCAGTATCGGCATGGCACCATACGAGGCTCTCTATCGTCGCCTTTGCAAATCTCCAGTATGTTGGTTAGATATGGTAGATCGACCACAGTTTGGGCCTGAACTAGTTCAAGAGACTTCTGAAAAGAACTATGCTGACAAGCGGAGACAGCCTCAAGAATTTGATAAGGGGGACTTGATTTTTCTAAAAGTTCAGCCTACAAGAGGTGTCAAACGCTTTGGGATCAAAGGAAAGCTCTCCCCATGGGATATCGGTCCATTTCAAATCATTGAACGTATTGAAAAACTAGCCTATCTTCCATCCCTTCCATCGTCCATATCTAAGGTTCATGACGTTTTTCACGTATCCATGCTTCGAAAGTATTGTCCTGATCCTTCGCATATCATCCCTTTGGTCGAGGTTCGGGTTGAAGAAGGAAATAAGTATCAGGAGAGAGCGATACAAAATTTTGGATCGAAAAACTCAAGAACTAAGGCGACGTAGCATACCACTTGTAAAGGTGCTCTGGGATCACCACGGAGTAGAGGAAGCAACATGGGAACTAGAGGCAACAATTAAACAGAAATACCCTGAATTATTTTTTAGTAATAATATATGATGTGATACATTGTACTTTTTACTTATCAATAAAATGATGGAACTTTGTTTACAATATCTTAATATATTCTTTCATTTAAATAACTATGCAGATGTCTGAAAATAATACCTATGGAGGTAATGATGCACACACGCAATGGCCTCTTTGGCAACCTGTGGCGACTCCTTCAGGATTTGAGTCAAGCCACAACTACTTTGCATCATCAACTCCATCGCCCCACAGACAGTGATCCTTATCGCCATAGCGTGCATGGCTTTTTCGTAACAATTTTGCCTGAAACAATCCTGTGCTCTCATCCTGGCAGGATCTCCTACCAAAATTGCCAGGGGGCCAAATTCGGGCAACTGCACAAAAAAGCATTCCGTCGCTCATCCAACCTCCCCTGAAAAGCTGCAACTTGCAGTACCCTACACCACCATCTGTGAGGCAATTGTCGGAACCTTTTGAGGACTAATCCAACTTCATTTGCTCTCCATTGTTCGATGATATAAAGTATTCCTCCGACCACAATAATATTCAAGGGCCTTACAAGCACTACCCTGATCTTTGGAGTAATGACGACAGCGGTGAATTCCACGTAGACAGCAATCATTACTAAACAAACTGAATTTCAAGGGCGAAATTCTTTCAAGGGGGATAGAGTCTAATACCCTAAGTTTGCACAAAAAAAATAAAAATAAAAAAATAAATATTTTTGAACTTCGGGCACCTGCACGGACGGTCAGGCACCTTTTTGGCCGTAAAAGCCCCCCCCTCCCGTCTTTGGTATTTTTCACACCAAATCCTCTGTTCTCTCTTGCTCCTTGTTGGCTCTACACTCTCCTTGACTTTTTTGTCATCTCTTTTGAGACTCTCGTGGTGCAACAGGTTCGGCTCCGAAAAAGGTGGGAACGAAACATAGGTTTGCGTGTCTTATAACTTTTATTAAAATTTACATTCATTTATCATTATGTTGGCTATTTATTTACACTGCATTATTGCGTATAATGTTCATACCTGTCATACTTATGCCTGTATATTTAGAGTTCATGTATTATACTATTGCTATGTCGAATTCTTGGTCAGTCTGACTAAACTAGACTTAGTTTTATCCTTAGTAACTTTAAATAGTGAACAGGAGGCAGCGTGCTGCTCTAGATGATTAGTATTTAAGTGGACCTCATGTCTCACCTCTCAAACTAGAGATTGATCTGGTTCGTCTTATTCGAAAGTTATCAGCTTGTACAAGTGATACTGAACATCCTAACTTTACACGTGGTGATACTGATTTGATAAGAATCACCAGACACTACCAAATCCTGTCTAATGTTAGTAAAGACTGGACCTGGTCATGCATTGACATCATACATAAGCACCACCTAGGGACGTAAGTTGTTTATGATTCACAAAATAGTTAGAAGCAATGCTCACTATTCTTGATATTTCTCTGGAGAGGGATGTACAATGAGAACACAGGTTTAACAAGAGATGGAAATCTGTCCGTGAATCCAGGGCGACGACCTTGGGGAAGGATGTACAATGAGAACCCGGGTTTACCTGGGGATGGACATCTGTACGTGAACTCAGGGCGCGCACAATCATGGAACCATTTCGAGACGGTGTCATGCATACATACATGTTGTACTATTTATGATACCTGTTGTGTTTATGTGATATTTGATTATGAAGTTTCCTTTATTAATTGTTATATTCATGAATTATTTTACCCACTGGGCAATAGCTCACCCCGTTGTTATTTAATTTTTCTAAGGAGATTAGGGTGGACTGGGTGGTGGTTTTTGGGCCCACATTTTTGTGTTGGCCCAAATATGTCCAAGAGGGGAGTGAATTGGATGCTTAGACGATTTAGAAAATAATAACAATGGCAAAGATACAGTGCAGAAAATAAACAAATATGCACAGTCAATTTATAGTGGTTCGGCTACTTGCCTACATCCACCACTACCTAACCTCCTCAAATAGGATTTTAACCTTGTCACTAAAGGACACTCATACGGGTGAGAATCAAACCGTTACACCTTTTATCACTTGCGGGTGTGAGAACAACCTTTACACTACGCAGCTTACAGGCGTGACACCAACCTATCTCAACTTACAAGTGTGTCAGCTATCGTTGCTCAACTTACAGGTATGAGAAGATCTGACTTTGTTGAATATAAAATGTCAACTCAGTAGCTTATCTAATTATTATTACAACCTTGATACAGTATACAAAATATGAAATTTAATACAACTGTATCCTATGAACTATCTCTCAAATTACTCTTTCGGCAAGAATGATATAAGTTAAAAAAGTGCTAAACGATTTGAGTGAAAACAGTTCAAAGCTTCAAATAGATTTTCAGATAAAGATAGAATGTTAGCTCAGTATGAAAACCTTTTGAGTACGCAAAGTCTCAAAGAAAAACTACTGTGAAAACAGATCAACTTAAACGTTTTCTTAACCAGATGAAAATGACTAACTTTCAAAAAGTGTTTTAGCTTAGAGAGTTTTCGGTGCTTAACAACTTGTTAAGTGTCTCTATTTATAAAATTGTAGAGATGAAGTTGTTGTTCATTTGAGTTTAAATTTCCAATATGAACGTTTACTCACAACAGCTAGAATATATCACGATAATGGCAACTGCATAATTCATGAATCTTCTATTTTTCTCCAGATACACGAATAAGGAAAGTTGTAGAAGACGTGGTTCGTGAATCAAAGAATATCTCTTACAAATACAAAAAATTGATTTTGTACGAAAAGTTGATCAGAGAAGGTGGCAAAAAATACGTACATGTCAGAACAGTAAAAATATCATTTCTGTCGTTTTGTTCCTTTGAGGGCGCTCATAAAATATCAGCGTCGTACTGAATAATGAAGTGAGGGCGCTACTAAGTAGTACGCATCCTGACTTTCTTTGACAATTAAACGACTTAAAGCATGCGGACACTACTTCGAAGTAAGCATCCTGCTTGGTTTTAAAACGCAAAACATATGAGGGCGCTACTCTAGAGTAAGCGTTCTGAACTATTAAAAGCAGTTTTAAAACAATGTTTAAGCATGCTGATGGACGATGAGCGTCCTGAAAGTTTCTTAAGTTGATTTTAATGATGAGGGGGCTCCTACACAGGTAGCGTTCTGATAATTCATTCAACTTATAACTTATCAGCATCCTTAAAGATAGAAATCACTTAAAGATAAAAGAAAATCTTTCAGCGAGCTGAAACTAAATTAGTGTCCTGACACTCTCAAAGGTTGATAAGAGAAAGGTCACTACTAACAAGTAAGCATCCTTATTAATCAGATCAATTCAATCTTGAGCGTCTTAACATTTTATCAGCATCCTAACTCATCAAGTCCAAAAGAGCGCTGCTAAAATATTAGCGTCTTGAAAGACTTTATAAAAGTGGTTTTTGATTTCTCGATTAAAACATGATAAAACATGAAGTAACCGGATTAAATCAAACATGCAACCAATCGATTAAAACATGTAGATGATAAAAATCTTGCTGAGAGTAAATTGATTGATAAACCTTACAATCTAAGTACTGACAGACTTGGAACATCACTTTTCTGTTTAATAAGCTTGTGATCTCAGTTCTTTGATCTTGATTCTTGATAAATCTGAAACACTTGACAAGATCATTAGATAGACCAACTCGAGATATGTGGAATCATCAAAACCTTCATATAATGGGGTTCATTGAGATAACAATCTCCCCCTTTTGATGATTTCAAATACTCAAAGATCATGCAGATAACTATTCATGTGATCAAACATATACCGAATTTAAAACGATATCTGCATCCACGTCAGTTTTATTTTCTTTTAATCATACAATTTACATGGTAAGATGCAGACATTGCAGAAAACACACAATGTAAATCATAAAGAAGAATGAATACATTAATGTGTATAGAACACGGTAACTTGGATAGAACTCCCCCTTACATGTAGCTTCCTTCTTGAGCTAATTTAGCCTTAATATCTACAATCTCTTCTCCCCCCTTTTGAAAACATCAAAAAGTGGTTAGGCTCAGCCTGTACTTGGAATCTTCCCTTTCCTTTTCCTTTCGGCCTCTTCATCCTTCTTTGATCCACTGGAACTAGATGAAGAATTCTTGGTGGTCTTGAAGAACCACGTGTGCTCTGTCTCACATTGCTGACAGATTCACCAATTACAATACCTTTCCTTGATTTTTAAATGAATTTGTCATGAGCATGCTTGGAAACACCACATTTAAATGGATCAAAAGGTGGACCAGGTTTGAAACCTTTTACTTTTCGTTCCGCAAGACCTTGAGCAAACCAAGGGGACAGTGTATGACCTTCGAATTCTGGCCTGATTGGTCGCTTGCATTTGGAATCAGGGAGAGTTTCTGATGAGGGATTTGGGGGTGGAGACACTCTTCGATTGATTTTATTCAATGTCCTCCTGAATTGTCTTAATAAAGTCATCAAGTGGTGATGATGAAGTGGAGCTCGATGAAGGCAAGGACTGCATGACTTTTAACTGGCTATCCATTTGTTGAGATAACTTCTCGAGCAATTCAGTTTCCTTGATCATGTGAGAGTTAAGTTCTTTGATCTCATTAATCTCAACTCTCTTCTGAGATTTCAAAGATTCTCGAACTTTTGACAATGTCTCATTTTTCAACTGAACTTGGTTCTGTTCCAAACGGGTCATTAGTTGAGGCATGACAAAAATCTGATCTTCTCTTACTCATTTGAGAAAGCCTTCCTCTCTGAAGAATTCATCTTTTGGCCTGCTTGTGGATGGATAAGAAGGCTGCTCATGATCAGATGAGTTTTCCTCATAAATATTTTCTACTTCATCTTCTGCTTGAAATTCAAGATTGCCCTCCTAAAAATCTTCAACATGATCCTCTTCATCAACCTCTTCATTCATGTCATCTTCCTGATAGGGTATGATAGCCAGATCATAACCCTCTGAATCCTTACTTTGTATACCACCAGACTCATTTTTCTGCGAGTCTTGAGATTCCATTGGTACAGGGATGTCAAATGGAGATGGTGGTCTGAAGATGGTTTTATCCGAGTCCTCACTGACTTGTTCTCTGGTGATGTCCTCCAAGATTGCATCAACATTTTTTGACTCATGCAAATGTTCTTCAATTATGGCCTGAGCAATCTGGGTCACCTCTTCCATTAGATCTTTCTTCAGCATAGACATCTTGCTTTGCATGTTCAATTTTTACATCATCAATTGAAACATGCTCAATATTAACTATGGGGACAGCTTATTCTAGCACATCCTCTTTGACTGGAGCATTTGAAACTTGGGCAACTTCTTTCTCTATTGCTGATACATCTTCTTCTCTTGCTTCATCTTTTCCACTGGGTTTACCTTCAAGTGGAACTTCTGATATTGGAAGCCATTTGTCTAATGCAGGAACATAAGTATATCTCATCAATTTCATAGTGGTTTGACCAATGCAGTTATATCTGCTAGGTTCCTTAAAGCTTTCTCCACTGAAATCGATACCACATCTCTCGAACAGAGTGGTGAGGTACATACCCAGAGGTAGACGTCCTCCTCTACTAACCACTGTATTCATTACATGCATGAGAATGTGGGCGAGATTTATTTTCTTCTTCTCCAGAATGCGCCAAATTAAGAATAAGTCTAATTCATTTACATTACCCTACTGCCGGTTTTAGGTTGAATGATGTGGGTAATGACGTTGTGGATTATTCTGGGAATAAGTTCAAAGGACTGATTTGTGACTTTCTTGTCGACATAAGAATGGTTTTTTTCCTTGAGACAAGATTGAGAGCAGAAAAGCTGTTATAGCCTGGATACTAAACTTTATTCTTGGTGAATGAAAGTATGTGGGCACTTTCATCATTTGACAAATGGAATGTCTCAGAAAAGAATCTGGGAGAAATCTCAACAGATTTTCCTCACCACAGATTGTTTTGAGAGTTCAGAGACGGGTTTATCAACCAGATTCAAATAGAATTGGCTGACGAGACTAGAACAACATTTTGAGTTTAGAATGAGAAACTCGATCCAGCCTTGGAATTCAAAAAGAGAGAAAATGTCCATATGAGAGTTAATGGAGAAGTCAAAGTCGACATAGCTTCCATCAATTACAGCTCAGTTCATGAGCTTCTCGGCTTTGTCTCATTTTCTTCTCATCTGAGAAGAAGAAGGTGGGTGAGACGTGGTTTCAGTAGGAGGTGTAGGTATCACTGGTGTGTGTTCCTCAGTCGGTGCGGCTAGAGTTAGTTCAGTTCTTGGTCTCACACTCCTATCTGGAGGTAATGATGGTGACACAACTCACTTTCTAGCAGAAAATGGGCGAAGCTCTTCGGGTTTAGGTGCCATTGAAAAAAAAAATCAAAAGAGAAGATTGTGATGAACTTAGACTACAAGACAGAGACTGAAGCACCAGAGAATAGAGGATTCGAAAAAGAGCAGAGAGCAGAATCTACCAAGGTTAAAGATGAAGATTTAGTGGTAACTATGGAAACGATTCCTGGAAAAGTTCTTCGAAGCGTCCTAGGGCATAAAAGATGAAAAGTTACTTCTAGGATGCAACAAGTTTGGCTTTATAGAAAGAAAGCGATAAGGTCGCTCCTGACATATATCAGCACGTGTCGCTTCTTATTCTTAAAAAAAGGCGGTTTGATTTAATGAGTAATATTGACCGATTAGCGTCTTACTTCAAACTATCGTTCTTACTCGACTAGAGCTATTATGCACATTAGTGTGCTCCTTGTGATGAGTGATTTTGGAACAGCTAATGGCATTGGGCACATTAGCGTCCTCAAACACTATTAGCATCCTTATTGATACGTAGACTCTAATATTTAGCATATTTGACTAATACAAGCTCAAATATCGTATGGTTGAATAACTGATATTGCAAATTATATTTCATCAACCAATAATCAATAATTTAATCATAAGCAAAAAGGATTTAAACATTCCGAGCAACACATAATTAAACATAGACATTAATTTCAAGTAGTCACTGATGAGTATGTTCCAGTAATAGAAGAAAAGATAGTGACTTTTATACCTTTCCATATTTTTGACTTTTACCTCAAGGTACTACAAAGTCCTCGACTTGAGTACTCTATCTCATTTTGAAGCAGCTAAGATAATTCATTATCTTTGTTCTCCATGCCGACTTTTTTATCGACATTCTATCAGGAGATCTTTCATTGAGCGTTCTGGATGTGCTTGCTGAGGATTGTTGACTCATTGTATATATTTCATCAGCAACTTCACTTCTGCTCCTGCTTGATGCATTTGCAAGAATGTGTTCTCTCTCAGATGAAGTTTCTAATCCACTTAAAATATAATAAATTTCTCTAAAACTAATTTCAAATGGATTTGAAAATTCGTTTATAAAATCTACTTTATATTTCCAGTTCTCAGGAAAACTATTAAAAAAACATTGTACTAAAGTAGAGTGAGTAATGGTTTTTCTAGAGTATTCAAGTTCATTTACTATATGTATAAAATGTTGAAAGTTATCATGAACTGACTCGTTGTTTGAAACCCTAAAGTGGATAAGTGGCTCTTCTAATGTTCTAACTGGGTTTCTAGTTTCATCCCTTCTTTCCATGGTTTGCAGGAGATCACAAAACTCCTTTAAAATCATTTCCCATGGTTCAACAGATTCAGCTAACGTAGTCAGCTTATCATTTCATTTCTTTGGAAGCTTATCACTAAAATAAACCAGGGATATTTCTGCAAGTATTTCCTGATTCAGTTCTTGCATTCCATCAAGAATGGATTGATATTTGTTGCATGCCGTATCGAGAGATTCATTCTCCGATATCTCAAAGGCATTGAATAGTCTATCAGACTCTTTGAGCTTTTCATCTCAAATGTTAATCTTATCACAATGAAGTGATTTGAGAGTTTCCCAAATTTCCTTGTCACTCTCAAGATGAACTACCCTTTCTACTTCTTCATCGGGTAGAAAACAGTACAAGGCATAGACCGCTTGAGCGTTAAGTTTGTCATTTAGTCTTTCCTTATCTCTCCATAACTCAATAGGCTTGTTGGGCATGGAGTAGCCATTTACAACCATTTCCCATAGACTGATATCCATAGATCGTAGAAAGGATTTCATCCTTATCATCCAATCTTCAAACCAATCTTCATTGAACAGAGGTGGTCTGTCTAAAGGTTGACCTACTTCTATGACGTTATCTCTGGTCATTCCCATTGATATCAAAGAAGTTGTGAAGTTTCTTTGAAGAGCACCACTACTCTGATACCAATTGTTGGGCCAGATATGTCCAAGAGGGGGTTGAATTGAACACTTAGACGATTTCGAAAATAAAAACAATGGCAAAGATATAGTGCAGAAAATAAACAAATATGCACAGTCAATTTATAGTGGTTCGGCTACTTGCCTACATCCATTACCTAACCTCCTCAGTTAGGATTTTAACCTTGTCACTAAGTGATTCTCTTACAGGTTAGAATCAAACCGTTACACCTTTTCTCAACTTGTGGGTATGAGAACAACCGTTACACTGCTCAGCTTATAGGCGTGAGACCAACCTATCTCAACTTACGGGTGTGAGAACTACCGTTTCTCAACTTACGGGTGTAAGAAGACCTGACTTTGCTGAATATAAAATATAAACTCAGTAGTTTATCTAAGTACTGTTACATCCTTGATACAGAATACAGAATGAGAAATTGAATACAACTATATCCTATGAACTATCTCTCAAATTACTCTTTCAGCAAGAATGATATAAGTTAAAACAGTGTTGAACGATTTGAGTGAAAATAGTTCAAAGCTTCAAGTAGATTTTCAGATAAAGATAGAATGTTAGCTCAGTATGAAAACCTTTTGAGTACGTAAAGTCTCAAAGAAAAACTACTGTGAAAACAGATCAACTTAAACGTTTTTTTGACCAGATGAAAATTCGACCAACTTTCAAAAAGTGTTTTAGCTTAGAGAATTTTCGGTGCTTAACAAATTTTTAAGTGTCTGTAGTTATAGACTTGTTGAGATGAAGTTGTTGTTCATTTGAATTTGAATTTCAAATATGAACATTTACTCACAACAGCTAGAATATATCATGATAGTGGCAACTGCACAATTCATGAATATTTTGTTTTTCTCCAGATACAAGAATAAGGAAAGTTGTAGAAGACGTGGTTCGTGAATCAGAGAATATCTCTTACAAATACAAAAAATTGATTCTGTACGAAAAGTTGCTTAGAGAAGGTGGCAAAAAATACGTACATGTAAGAACAGTAAAAATATCATTTCTATCGTTTTATTCCTTTGAGGGCGCTCACAGAATATCAGCGTCGTACTGAACAATAAAGTGATGACGCTACTAAGTAGTAAGCGTCCTGACTTGCTTTGACAATTAAATGACTTAAAGCATGAGGGCACTACTTCGCAGTAAGCGTCCTGCTTGGTTTTAAAACGCAAAACATATGAGGGCGCTACTCAAGAGTAAGCGTCCTCTGAACTATTAAAAGCAGTTTTAAAATAATGTTTAAGCACGTTGATTGACGGTGAGCGTCCTGAAAGTTTCTTAAGTTGATTTTAATGATGAGGGGGCTCCTACACCGGTAGAGTTCTAATAATTCATTCAACTTATAACTTATCAGCGTCCTTAAAGATATAAATCACTTAAAGATAAAAGAAAATCTTTCAACGAGCTGAAACTAAATTAGTGTCCTGACACTGTCAAAGGTTGATAAGAGAAAGGTCACTAGTAACAAGTAAGCATCCTTTTTAATTAGATCAATTCAACCTTGAGCGTCTTAACATTTTATCAGCATCCTGACTCATCAAGTCCAAGAGAGCGCTGCAAAAACATTAGCGTCTTCAAAGACTTCATAAAAGCGATTTTTGATTTCTCGATTAAAACATGATAAAACATAAAGTAACCGGATTAAATCAAACATGCAACCAATCGATTAAAACATGTAGATGATAAAAATCTTGCTGAGAGTAAGTTGATTGATAGACCTTACAATCTAAGTACTGACAGACTTGGAACATCATTTTTCTGTTTAATAAGCTTGTGATCTCAGTTCCTTGATCTTGATTCTTGATAAATCTGAAACACTTGACAAGATCATCAGATAGACCAACTAGAGATATATTGAATCATCAAAACCTTCATATCATGGGGTTCATTAAGATAAAATTTTGTACCTTTTGTTTATTCATTAGGGATTTTGGGAGAATGTTCTCTTTACTATTTCATGTACAAAAAGATATTCTGAAATTAATGAAATCAGACTTTCACTAAATTGTGTACCTGCATACTTGGTTATTATTATAATGCACTCGCGCCCCATCCGTGAGTGTTCTGCCAGTTTAGGGGCGTCCGGGCGGGGTGTGACAAAGTTAGCTCAAGAGTGGGAAGCAACATGTAAGGGGGAGTTATATCTAAGTTATTGTATTCATTCTTGTATATTGTACTATTTGCAACTCTTCGTGTAAATCTTTATCATTGAAATGAGATAGAACTAATATGTATGTCCGTTCTAAATTCCTTATATGTTTAATACATGAATATAATTATTTGCATGATCTTTGAGTATATGAAATCATCAAAAAGGGAGAGATTATTATCTCAATGAGATATGAATGTTTTGATGATTCCAAATATCTTCAGTTTGTGTATCTCATGATCTTGTCAAATGTTTCAAATTTTTCAAGAATCATGATTAAGGAACTATGCTCACAAGCCCATTGAACATCACAAAGTAAAGTTCTGAGTATGTCAATACTTAGAATGTAATGTCTATCGATCAACTTACTCTCAGCAAGATTTTATCGTTTGCATATTTTGATCGTAACATTTTAATCGTACCTTATGATTTCAAAAGCATTTGATCTAATTAAGAGAAACAATGATTTTTATCGAGCTTTAATCGATAAATCAAAAACCGTTTTTATAAAAATCTTTCAGGACACTAATGTTTTAGCAGCGCCCTCCTGGACTTGATGAGTTAGGACGCTGATAAAATATTAGGAAGCTCAAAATTGAATTGGACTGATTAATAAGGACGCTTACTTGTTAGTAGCGACCTTTCTTTTATCAACCTTTGAGAATGTCAGGACACTGACTTAGTTTCAGCTCGTTAGAAGTTCGTTTTCCATTTTAAGTGATTTCTATTTTTAAGGACGCTAATAAGTTATAAGTTGAATAAATTATGAAGATGCTACTTGTGTAAGAGCGCCCTCATCTTTAGAATCAACATAAATAACTTTCAGGACGCTTACTATCTTTTAGCGCACTTAACATTGTTTTAAAACTTTTTTTAAATATCAGGACGCTTACTGTTGAGTAGCGCCCTCGTGTGCTTAATGTTTCAAAACAAAGCAGGACGCTAACTGCGAGTAACGCCTACATGATTTAAGTCGTTTAATTGTCAAAGTAAGTCAGGATGCTTACTAATTAGTAGTGCCATCCCTTCATTGTTCAGTAGGACGTTGATGTTCTATGAGCGCCCTCAAAAGAACAAAACGACAAAAATGATATTTTTGTTGTTCTGACAAATACGACCTTTTCGCCATTTTTTTAGTACAACTTTTCGTACAAAATCAATTTTTTGTATTTGTAAGAGATATTCTCTTATTCACGAATCACGTCTTCTAAAACTTTTCTTATTCGTGTATTGGAGAAAATCAAAATATTCATGAAATGTGCAGTTGCCATTTTCATGATATATTCTAGTTGTTGTGAGTAAACATTCATATTTGAAATTCAAATTCAAATGAACAACAACTTCATCTCTACAAGTCTATAAATACAAACACTTAACAATCTGTTAAGACCACCAAAAATTCTCTAAGGTAAAACACTTTTTGAAAGTTAGTCGAATTTTCATATGATTCAAAAAGCTTAAGTTATTTTAGTTTCAAAGCATTTTATTTGAATCATTACTTATTCAAATGATTTTCAAACTGAGCTAAGATTCTATCTTTATCTGAAAATCGATTTGAAAGTTTGAATTGTTTTCACTCAAATTATTTAGCACTGTTTTTACTTATATCATTCTTGCTGAAAGAAAATTTTGAGAGATAGTTCATAGGATACAGTCGTACTCAATTTCATATCTTGTATACTGTATCAAGGTTGTAACAATAGTTAGATAAACTATTGAGTTGATATTCTATACTCAATAAGGTTAGGTCTTCTCACACCCGTAAGTTGAGAGAAGATAGTTCTCACACCTGTAAGTTGAGAAAGCTTAGGTCTGTCTCACACCTGTAAGTTGGGATAGGTTGGTCTCACGCCTGAAAGCTGAGTAGTGTAACGGTTCTTCTCACACCCGCAAGTTGAGAAAATGTGTAATGGGTTGATTCTCACCTGTAAGAGAATCCCGTAGTGATAAGGTTCAAAATCCTAACTCAGGAGGTTAGGTAGTGGACGTAGGCAAATAGTTGAACCACTATAAATCAATTGTACATATTTGTTTAATTTATGCACTTTATTTCTGCCTATGAAATTGTTTTTAAATTTTCTAAGTGTCCAATTCACCTTCCCTCTTGGACATATCTGGTCCAACACTTTGTCATGTATATATATATGAGATCATTTTTTTATATATGAGATCATGGATGTTTTACTACATGTTATGGATGTGTTTGCTTATATTGATTTGTTGTGAGCATTCATTTTTAAAACAAAATGCTACCAAAATTTTTCAAAAATCATACATATTAGGATTGCTTCTTAAGGCCAATATCAAGTGTTTGAAATCATCAAAAAGTAGATCTTGTTGGACCAATGCTCCTCACGTCGGTATCTTGGTATTTTGATGATTACAAACCACATGATATCACTTGTAATTGTTTCTCTAAGTGTTACAGCTAATTCATCAAGAACACATCAAATTGTAGTTGTTGAAGAGACTACCAAGATCAAGCTCGAAGAACGAAGACAAATTTAATATGTAATGCATTAGTTTGATGTTAGGGGTGTAGGGTAACCTCTAGATCAATCTCAGTACTAAAACTCTCTAAATTGCAAAGTTTTCAAAATCACTTTGATTCTGTATTTGATTTTGATAAAATGTTTTTCGAAAGGTTTTAATTATGTTTTCAATAAGTTTTGAATGATTTAAAAGTGTTTAATCTTATGTCAAAATGTTTTGATTCAATGGAAAGGTTTTTGAATGTGAAAAGTTTGATTTTTCCAAAATCAGGAACCTATAGCACGCTATCATGGATGACAGCACGCTATCTAGCTATTTGCCAAATTTTCAAAAGGCAATAGCGCGCTATCATTAATGATAGCATGCTATCGAGTCAATTGTCAAAAATACTAACCTTCTGGAAAACAGGCAATAGCACGCTATCATGGATGAGTTCAAAAATCTGGAACTCTCGATTTTTCAGGATATTGAGCATACAAGCTCGTTATCAGACAATATTGTGCATAACGCACAGGCCGATAGCCCGTTATAGGGCATGACAGCGGGCTATCATTGGCGGAGACAAAAAATTGACTTTTCTGACAAGAAAAACGAGGGCACTTTTTCTTGCTCGATTTTTATAATCCTTGCACAGTTTTTCCTGACCATGTTAACTGAAATATTCTCCACTAACACCTGAGCGATTCTCATTGTCTCGCATGCTCAAACAATTTTAGATTAAACAAAGTTTTGAATTCAAATCTCTCCATACTCTGTTGTTGCAAAACCTGCAACTACTCATTTTATTAAACAACTTATGTTCTATTTTTCAAAGAACACAACACAATTTTTACAAGTTAGACTGAGCTTTCCAAAAAGTTTTCAAAACGAAGAAAGTTGTTATTCTTGCATTGCACAAACAAGTTTCAAATTGAATCAATATTGCAAACTATTTTTAAGATAACCTCACTGTTCAACAAGTTATTCATTTTATCCTTATGTGCTGAGATTTCCAGAGGCTATCCATTGAGTTAATCTGTAAGTATATGAAGTGTTCTTGGTAAGAGAACATCTTCAAAAGCTATACTTGTATTCCAGCAAGTGTTGTAAGTGACTGAGGTCACAAGGGAGAAAAAGCTGAGTGTTTAGGCTCTTGTAAAGGTTGACTTACACTTGTGAACTAAGTGATGTAATCGGTTTGATCATCACCCTCGAAGTACGATCCATTAGTGGGAAGTTTGAAAAAATCTTGATCGGGGAGATCAAGTCGTGGACGTAGGTCGTTGGTACCAAACCACGCTAAATCTTGTCTGTTTTAGTTTCTGCCATTTCATTTTACTTGCTTTCATTACAACTTATTTTTGAAAGGCTAAAAACTTGCAACTCGTTCAATTCACCCCCCTCTTGGACGTTTAATCTGGGCCAACAGATCTTGGATATACCGAGTAGGATGTGAAATCCCTACAAGGAAATGATCACCTATTCTAGTAAACTTACTAAATGTGAATTACAGGTCGGTTTTTAACATGTTTGTCTGTTGATTGAATTTGAGTCATCATTTAGTGTTCCATTGCAGAGTCTTTCTATGATCAGTATTGAGTCGATGCCTTGGGGTAGATCGGGCTAGACTTTTAACAAAGTTATGGATAATTTATGTCGTACCATTGAATGGGCTTTATATTCACTGCCACTGACGGAGTATCAAATTGAGAAATCAATTTGAAAGTGTCTTACCATTGGTTGTATGAGTATTATGACCTTGGTACACTAGTTAAAATATGTGGAGTAAAGGTGGATAAGGGGGATGAATTTTAAAATGCAATGACTATATGTTCTTGAATTATGATGTTTGCATATGATATTACATTTGCTTCTTACATGTCATAAAACATGCATACATGGATGTTTGGATGAATAAGTGATGGTAGGATTGAATTCTATTTCACTGGGTATTGTTGGTTCACCCCATTCCCATATTTTAGGTCCTTTTGTTGCCGATAAAGGCAAGGGAATAACTTTTCAGTGAGAGTGTTGTTCCCTTAATGACCCTCACCCTTTGCACTTTTGATGATTCCAAACGATATTTTCTGTTATCTAACTTATTTGTTGAGCATGTTTCAGTTTAATGTGTTTTAAGTCTTAAAGTTAGAAACATACACAATACACTCATCAAGCGTAGAAGTTCCAAAAGCAAGACTTGAAGCACAAATACCAAGGATCCCTAAAGTGTAAACAAAGCAAGTTAATTGAAGTCAAGATAAAGCTCAACTAAAGTCAACCAAAGATCAAAACACAAGAACGAAATGATTCAAAACGTTGTAATTGCTTTAGATTTTTTTAGGATGTAAGTTTCTTTTAGTAATTGATCAACCACTTCTCTTTATCGTATGCTTAACCGAATCAAATTTTATTTCTCAAAGGTTTTTAACCATTCAATCTTACTTGAAGATATAACCGTGCTTTGACTTGGTTTCTATCATTGTATCGCTCATAGAACTTAAGTGATATTCTTGATATGTACACGATTCCCTAGAACCCGTGGAATGCATTCCTACTCTGTTGAACACACTCCTACAGTAAAAACACGTCTCATTTGCCTCGAACAAGCTGAAATGAACTCCAGCAAGGAGGAACAAGTTTCAGGTACAAGGCAAAGAGTGTGCATAGCTCTCAGGTTTGGTGAAATGTGTTTCAATTGAGTGAAACGTGTTCCAGCTGTACAAAACCCGTTCTAGTGTATTTTTGCCTCGGACACACTGAAACACATTTCAGCCTTCTGAAATGCGTTCCAGTTGGGTTGAAAAAAATCACTCATTTTTTACTCGGGTCTCGTGAAACGGGTTTCAGCTAACTAAAACGCGTTTTAGCTGGTGTGTGAAAATATGTTGTTTTCTCTCAGGGTTCCTGAAACGCACTCCACTTTTCTAAAATGCACTCCAGCCTGTTTTTTTCCATTTTTGCTCATTTTCGAGTTTTAAACTCTAGCAACCATTGTAGGCCATTGATTTCACTAATACATGATTAAATCTTTTAATCCGGGCCACTCATAATAGGTTTAGATTTTTGAATCATGATTTTATATTTAAACAATCATTAAACCCTATTCTAAACACTAATAACTTTTAATATCATTTTGAAACTGATTTTGCTCTACAACTGAAGGCAGCTGCCATTGAAGATTTGAAAATACGTGCTTATGCATTGAGATTCTGGTATTTCTTCTTTAACAAAAGTTGTTCGTCATCTTGAGCTCTATCACATATCACGTTTCTGGTTTGTTTCGAGGTAATATCATTTTGATTTCTTGATTTAATGTTGTGCATGCTTTTCTTACTATAGTGGCTGAGAAATCCTGTAAGAAATCATTTAAAGTTGTATTTTACTTTTTCTTGGTGTTTGTTCCCTTGTTGAGCAAATTTCATGTTGATAAATTGATGTATTACCGAAATCTAGCAAGTGTGCTAGTTGGGAATATTCTCCTACGGAGAATAGGTGTTTATATTCGGTTTGATCCTCACCTATTAAGTAGGATCAGTTTAGTGAAGAGTTTTGAAAATCCTAGTCGAGGAGACTAGGCAGTGGGGGTAGGCTTATTGGGAAGCCGAACCACTATATATCGTTGTGCATTGTCTGCTTTATTGCTTTACTCATATTCCTGTGTTATTGCTTGTTCATGTATTTCAAATATTTGAGAAAGATCCTGAAAAATCCGCCAACACCCAATTCACCCTCTTCTTGGGTGTCTATCAAGTGGAATCAAAGCGGGTTTTTCACTCAAAAGTATATAACATTTCTTTTGAGATTATGGCAGAAAGGGGCATTGTTAGGGGCGTCTTCATGGAAGGATCATCATCCCATCGACCACCACTATTTGAATGAGATAACTATCTCTACTGGAAAACTCGGATTCATTTTTACATTAGAGCGCGAGGTGTGGAAATGTGGGACATTGTGATAAATGGGTTCCTGCCACCTACAAAGATTAAGAATGGTGAAATTGTGATGAAAGCAAGACATGAATGGTCGCCTCATGAAAAGAAACTGAAGCAACTAGATGACCAAGCCATTAATATATTGTTTTGCAGTCTTTCAGCAAATGAGTTTAACCGAGTAAGTGTTAGTACAACAGCCAAAGAAACTTGGGATAAACTTAAGGTTACTCATGAAGGCACCAAGCAAGTCAAGGAAACAAAGCTACACATCCTTGAAGAAGCATATGAAACTTTCAAGGTGAAAGAAAGTGAAGAAATATCTGATGGTATAACAAGATTTACCAAGATTATAAATGAGATCAAAAATCTCGGTGAGACCTACCCCCAAGCGAAAAACGGTTGGGAGGTTTTTACGAGGATGACCTAAAGAATGGGATCCAAAGGTCACTGCCATAGAAGAGGCAAAGAACCTTGGAGAATATACTTTCGATGAACTGTGTGGATCACTGATGATACATGAGATAAAGTTGAAGGAAAGGGAAAAAGTTGTGCAAAAAGAAGAAAGTAAAACAAAGAAAGATGTAGCTCTAAATGTGACACAACACAATATAGAAGGCATCTTCAGAAAATGACACGGATAATGAAGTAGCTATGCTCCCCAAAAGACTGAGTCAGATACTAAGAAAAAGAGGAAAAGGTAGACCAAGCTCAAAATTTTATAAGAACAAGAAATTTGGTGAAAAACCAAACGAGTTAATATGTTTTGGGTGTAATAAGCTGGGGAATGTGAAGAACGAGTGTCCAAACAAGAAGAAAAATACCTTCAATGAGTCAGAATTTGATGATGAGAAAGCAATATTGTGTTTGATGGCAAACACCAAGGTAAAATTTTCCGACCCTGAAAATTTTGATGACTTTGATGATTTAGTAGATGATAATGATTTCAGTCTTGTAAAAAGTCAACTAGAAAAGGATATTAGAAAGAACATAAAGCTGAAAAAGGCTTTGATCACAGCCTTAGAAAAAATAGAGTCGCATCTTGAGAGCAATTATGCTTTAGAGGTGAGCCTTGAAAAGGTTAGCGAGGAAAGAGACACACTTAAACAAGTTCACTAATAGACAAAAGATGTTTGACATGATGTTGAGTTCACAGAGATGTGTATTTAACAAAGCCAGTCTACGATATAGTATAGGACATAAACAAAGAACCTATGACCATGTACTAACCAAAAGGCCTATCTGCCATCATTGCAATAGGCAAGGACGCACTATAGTAAGATGCCTATCATACACAAACATAAGGGAAAATTAGCATGGATAGAGAAATCCATCTTAAGTGATGCAAACTCTCAAGAACCCAAAGGATTTTGGGTACAAAAATCAAAGATTTGTCATGTGATGTAGGATTGTTCCAAGCAAGAATCATGGTATTTGGATAGCGGGTGCTCTAGGCATATGATCGATGATAGATCAAAGTTCCTGAATCTTACTTACAAAGATGGAGAAGTTGTCACATTTGGAGACAACAACAAAGGGAAGATCACTGGCATCGGTAAAGTAGGTAACAACTCTTTAACCATATCTGATGTTCTTTTTGTTGATGGCCTGAAGCATAACCTCTTGAGCATTAGCCAATTGTGTGACAAGGGATATGTCGTTTCGTTTGAAGCTACAAGATGTGTTGTAAAACATGATGATGATAGTGTTAACCTAAGTTGTTCATCACTTAGCACGTCCCTAAATATACTATGATGAAGTATATTCTGATGATCACAAACAAAATCTCTTTCGATGCTAACGAGTGTTTATCAAGAGCTTATCTCAGCACCTTAGGAATGCAGAAAGTCAAAGATTGATTCGATCAAGGAATTCAAGATCATATTAGACGTTCAAGATCGCTTCATTAAAAGAACCTCAATGTTCACATCATGAATTCAAGATCACACCACTTGAACGATTCGATCAAGCTTCAAGTGTACATTTTCGATCAACATTCAAGACATTCAACTCTAGCGGGCAGTCAACATTGAAGATCTCATAATAAAGAGTTGGATTTAACGATTATGAGAAATATGAGCAATACATAGTATTTAAGGTGTATCTTTCTCTAATTAACATTGCTCAAACGTTTTTCAAAACCATGCACAAATCACTTGTATATTTGCAAGTTTTGATCGTATTTCTAATTGTGAGTCGAAACTATTTTTCAAAGTGTTTTTCAGGACGCTAATGATTTAGCAGCGCTCTCCTGAACAGGATAAGTTAGGACACTGATGACTCATTAGGACGTTGATAACATTCAAGGTTGAATTGAACTGATTCATTAGGACACTTACTTGTAACCTCTGAAGTTGTCTGGACGCTGACTAAGTATCAGCTTACTCAAAGATTTCTAAGTTCTTCAAAGAATTTATTTTTCAGGACGCTGATAGTTATAAGTTGAACAATCTATCAGAACGCTGCCTGGATAAGAACGCCCTCACCTTTGGGAATCAACTTAATAACTTTCAGGACGCTAATTGTCCTTCAACGTGTTTTGTATTGTTTTAAATATGTGGTAGGACGCTTACATAGTTGTAGCGCCCTCGTGTTTTTTTTTTAATGTTTTAAAAAGTTAGACGCTTACTCGGAAAGTAACACCCTTATGTACTTAATTGTTTTACAACATAGCAAGACGCTAACTGTGCATTAGAGCCCTCAGGGTTAAGTCGTTTAAGTGTCAAAGACAGTCAGGACGCTCACATTTCAGTAGTACCCTCACTTCATTGTTCAGCAAGACGCTTATACATAATGAGCACCCTCAAGGAACAAAACGACAAAGTTGATATTATGTGTCAGGACGTGATTATGGAATCAAGACGCTAATTCAAAAACCGTCACTATTCTAACAAGTACACTATATAAGTCTACTTTTTCAGAACGGATCTTTGCACAGAGTCCTTTTCAGATTTATCAGAGATCTTCTCTGATACATGAATTAAGTTTTTCTAAAACTTTCCTTTTTCATGTAATCTAAAAAAAAAAACCAGGATGTTAGTGAAAATTGCAGTTGCCATTTTCATATAACATTCTAGCCGTTGTGTGTAAACGTTCATATTATTTGAACTTCAAATGTCTAGCGGCTATCTCCTACTAAGTCTATAAATACCAGTACATAGAATTGAACAACTCACCGATAATTTTAATTGTGCCAACACTTTTTGAAAGTTAGTCTTTGCCAAAATGTTTTTCAAATGTCTAAGCTTTCAAAGTATTTTTCACTGATACCTTTACATATTCAAAAGATTTTCATACTAAGCTTAATTCATATTCTATCTTTGAAAATCTAGTTGATCTGGTATCTACTCAAATTCTCAGCACTGATCTATACTTGATATCAATCTTGTTAAAGAAAGAATTTGAAAAATAGTTAATGAGAGATACAGTTGTACTTAATTACATATCTTAAGTATTGTATTGAACTACATCAGTAGTTGGGTGAACTACTGAACACTGGACCATAAGTTTTCATACTTATATTCTATATCTATTTTGAAAATTGTCTGTGTGTTTGATTTACACTGGTCCTTCATTTTCTACGTCAATGATTCATTGGTATTATATTATTTTCGAAGAAGCACTGATTTTCATATCACAGTATTCATGCTTTTCAAAACTGCACTTGAGCAATACCGAACATTGAAAGGTAAAAGATTGTAAGTATATTTCTTCTTAGCATTATGTATCTCAATTTATACATCTTTGTAATGCTATGCACATGAGCTTAATTGTAAAGTGTTCTACTCAGTTAGAACCAACATTATCTTGTATTGTAATGCTGGTGTGTTTCTGGATTGAAACAACCAGGACAAGTGAATGGAGTTCACTTAATGATTTCCAGATTGAAATCATGTTAAGGTTATCTCAGAACCTGTAAAAGAGAAAAAGGTCCATCCTCACTTGTAAGTAGGAAACCAATTCTTCCTTATCCTGTAAAAAGAAATCAATTTTTCCTTATCCCGTAAAAGTAAAACGATTCTTCCTTATCCCGTAAAATGAACATGAATTTTTCCTCATCCCGAAAAAGAGAAATACGGTTCATCCTTAGCCTGTAAAAGGATAGGTTTGCCTTTAACCTGTAAAAGGGCAGTTGTAATGGTTTGGCTCTCACCCGTAAGAGAATCAATTAGTGGATTGAGAAAATCCTAATCAGGAGATTAGGTAGTGGACGTAGGCTTGGTCGAACAACTATAAATCTTAGTGTGTTTCACGTGTTGCAATTTAGTCTAAGTTTTGTTTATGCGTTCAATTCCAATACACTCATTAATATCACTAAGTTATTGGAAGAGAAGTTTAAAATTGACCATCACACCAATTCACTCCCCTCTTGGGTGGACCAACAGATAGTACTACTCTTACTGCTTCTAGAGATAATTTTTGTGATATTGGTAATCAAAATTTTTCATGTTTGAGTGCAATTCATCATAATGATGCATGGTTGTGGCGTAAAAGATTAGCTCATATAGGAATGGACAACATCTCTAGACTTGCTAAATTTGATCTTGCTCGAGGCATCCCCAAAGGGGTGTATTTGAAGGATAAAGTATGTGAACCTTGTCAACTGGGCAAACACACAAAATCCTTTTTTAAGAGCAAAAGCAAGAACTCCATATCTAGAGCATTAGAACTTATTCATATGGATCTGTTCGGACCCACACGTACACTTAGTTTAGGTGAAAAATCATATTGCTTTGTGATTATGGACGACTTCACTAGATTTATGTAAGTTTCCTTTTTAGCTCATAAGCATGTGGTTTTTGATGTGTTTGTAAAATTTTGTTCTCTTGTTGAAAATGAGAAGGGGTATAAGATCCCTATTATTAGAAGTGATAGGGGTGTTCAGTTTGTTAATAAAAGTCTTGAAGACTTCTATAACAAACAAGGATACACCCATCATCTTTTATCTCCTAGAACTCCACAACAAAATAGAGTTGTTGAAAGGAAGAACCGAACCCTTTAGGAAATGTGTAGGACCATGTTGTGTGAATATAACGTGGCAAAATACTTTTGGGCTGAAGCCATAAACACTGCATGCTATGTGATGAATAGGACTATGATTAGAAAGAAGATAAATAAAACTCCTTATGAATTGTGGAAAGATAGAAAACCCAACATAAGCCATTTTCGAGTGTTCGGATGTAAATGCTACATCTTAAATGATAAAGACAACTTCGATAAATTTGATCCAAAATCTGATGTAGGCATATTTCTAGGATAGTCCTCTCATAGCAAGGCATACAGGGTATTTAACAAATCATCGAAGACAATTGAGGAATCAATCCATATAAAAGTCGATGAAGCCAATCCCTGAGTGCTATTAGAAAAGGAATTAGAGAAAATAGATCTTGATGACGAAGAGGACCTCATTCCATGAAAAGAATATGAAAATCGAGAGACAAGTGAGGAAGATAGACATAAATCCACCATACAACCTCCTAAAAATTCTAGATTACTCAGATCCTCCCATAGATCAAATTATAGGTGATCCAACCAGAAGAGTACTTGTTCGCAAATTTATCGTAAGCACACGACAATCAAGTTATAATATAACGATAGTGAGTCGGGTTATCATATCCACAGGGAATTTTTACTTCATCCGTTTCACAGATTTTAAACTTTATTTAGACAATCAAATGGAGATATTAACCAGATTAAAATGTTGGAAATTAAATGGAATTAAAGCAATTGAAATTAAAGAGAACTTAATAAGGGAATAGATCTAGAGATTTAATTTCACTTAGTTTGTAAATCAAGATTAATTGGGGTCATTCATCATTAAATTCTTTTCATAATTTATAAATTAAATCCAATATTTATCAATCCCTTCTCTTGAGTGTTGGATCAAAATCTATAAGTGGGGTTGAATCTAGACTTCTCGATAAAGACCCAATCTCCAATTATGCATTAAGTTTTAGGGATTTCTCAATGATCTTACAAGATTCTATAACAATCTCATGTCATAATTCTCATTTTCCAACCTAAAGAACCCTCTCTCGAGTGTCGCCCCTTAGGTCTAGGTTCAATCAATTCATGATCAGTAAACCAAAAGCATTAAGTACAAAGAATTATAAATAAACCATAGAAATTGCATTAATAATGAATAAAATCCACTATCAATCCATCAAAATCAAACTAAGATCCATTTAATCTCTAGAGAATAGAATTAGTTCATGGACACGATTACAATAGAGAAATTGAAAGAAGACATCATCAAGATAAATTGTAAATGGAGGAAAAGTAAGAAAACACCCTTTTCCTCCTAGAATTTCTTTGCAACTCTCCTTCTTCATTAATGTCTTCTCTTGCTTTCCTCCTTATTCTCTAAACCCTAGTAACTCTAATTTATTCTAAAACTCGTAGAATGTAAGATGATCCCCTTTTTCTAAAACCTAAAATGAGCCTAAATACCATGTGTGGGTAAAGACCAAAAAACCACAAAATAAACGTAGCAAGGGGTTTCATGTAGCGCCGCAGCTCTACATGCTTTTATCGCACATGAGTTTCTCTCAGAGCACCGTGACGCTTATTTTGAGTGATGTGGCGCTTCGATCGAGTCTTCTCTTTTTTTTCTCTCTTTTGTCTTTTCGTTCTTGTGGACTTAAACACTTTTCTAGCTTTTCTCTTGGCTTTTGGTCCACTTCTTGAGCATGTTCTTGACCCCTTTTTAGCCTAATTAGACTCTTTACTTTCCTACAAAACAAAGCACAAAAACACAAGTAAATGATCTAAACTAATCAAATATTAAAAGTCTAAATGCAAATATGTATTAGCATGCAAAATGTGACAATATTACTATGTAGATGATGAAATTGACTTTACGAAAAAATACCTAAAAATCATGATTATTTTCCTAAGCTAGTGTAATGCATTTTATTCATGAAAACCACTAAAACCAACTTATAAAACTCATAAAAGTATCTAAATGAACCTAAACACTAAATATGATCAAATTGCAAAAATACCTAAAAACTAACTAAATGCACCTAAAAATCTAACAAATTAACATGCAAAATAACTACTAAAACTCAACTTATCAGTAACCACTAGAGCATATGTTAGTCGAGATCAAGGACATGTAGCTTTTGTCTCCCAGATAGAACCAACCAAGCTTGAGGAAGCCCTAGGTGATGAGTTTTGGATTTTAGCGATGCGAAAGGAATTTGGACACTTTGTTAGAAGCAAAGTATGGAAACTTGTTCCTAGACCTAGTCACCATACAGTCATTGGAACAAAATGGGCATTTAGGAATAAGAAAAATAAACAAGGAGAGATCGTCAGAAATAAGGCAAGATTGGTTGCACAAGGGTACAACCAAGACGAGGGAATAGACTATGAAGAGGCATTTACACCTGTAGCAAGACTAGAAGCAATTCGAATGCTACTAGCTTATGCTTGCTATAAGGATTTTCCATTATACCAAATGGACGTCAAAAGCACGTTTTTAAACGGCGTCATAAATGAAGAGGTATACGTGAAGCAACTGCCCGGTTTTGAGGACACTCAAAGACCAAATCAGGTTTATCGCCTTCACAAAGCCTTATATGGATTAAGGCAAGCACCCAAAGCATGGTATGACAGACTAAGTTCTTTTCTATTAGAACATGATTTTAAGAAAGGAAAGCTAGATTCGACCTTGTTTATTAAAAACAAAGGTGAGGACATGCTATTGGTATAGACTTATGTTGACGACATCATCTTCGGTGCCTCGAACAAATCACTTTGTGAAGAATTCTCTTCAATTATGAAAAGTGAATTTGAGATGAGTATGATGGGAGAGCTGAATTATTTCCTTGGCTTACAAATCAAACAAATGAAGAATGGGATATTCTTCAGCCAGTCAAAATATTCAAGAGACGTGATAAATAAATTTAAGTTTGAAAACTTGAAATCAAGTGACACTCCTTGTAGCTCATTGATCGTGATTATTTTGATTCGCAAATGTACGAATATCAAGTTATAATACCGAGATGAGTCGGGTTATCGTCCTCAGGGAAAAGTAATTTTACTAATATAAATTCCCCAAAACTACTATGATTTTAATTTTATCTAGGTGATCAAAATGGATGGTTTAATGTGCTGGAATATAAATTGAACAATTTAAAACGAATTAGTGCAAAATTAATTGAAAATGGGTATAAATCAATGAATGAAAACTCTAGAGGATTGAAATCATTATGTTTTATTTTATGGGTTTCAAAAGATTGTGTTATTGATTTAAATAATAAGTTTATAAATCATGAATCCTATCCCAATCAAACCCCTCTCTCGAGTGTAATTAGAAAATCTATACTTAACCTATTAAACCAACAAATCATGCATGCCTTAAGATTTGTGATTCATATTATCCGATTTCAAAGGTTTTCGAGGTCTTTCGACTCAATACTACTAACCTAACTCACAAATTCCCTGATCCGATTTGATAATACCTTTCTCAAGTGTAAGAAATCAAATCTAAGGACACTCAACTAGTGGCCAGCAAATTGAAGGCATTAAGCATATGAATTTGCAAATAAATTCAATAACACAGAAATAAACATTAACCCATAAAATCAAACATAATTCATGCAAGTTTCTAGATCAAGAATTTAGCTCATATTCATGTTCATGGAGACAAGATGAAAAAGAAATAAAACAAAGGAAGAAAACATTTCAAGATACAAGAAATAGAAATCAAAAGTTAGAATCCCCCTTTCAACGGTGGATTAATCTTCTTCTTCCCCTTGGTTCATTCAAGCCTCCAATCCCAAAGTTCTTTCTCCTCTTCCTTTCTTGCCTCCTCTTTTTCACACCTCAACCTAATTCTCTCCCTTCATAATGATAAAATAAAACCCTAAACATGAATTCTACACTTAAGTGGGTCAAAAGACCAAAATGGGCATGAAAACTCGCATAAAAAATGCAATCCCACAACTCTGCAAACACCGGTGCTGCGGCGCCCACACACTGTCCACCACCACCATTTTTCTGCATCTAGGCCCCGCAGCGCCCAGTCTTGGGTTGGGTTGTGGTGATTTGTGGACTTTGCCGATTTTTCCACTTTTTTACACACTTCTTGCACATGTTTTACACATGATCTTGACTTCTTTTACACACCATTTGCACCTTGTTTCAACCCACTTTTAAGCTCTTTATTTACATACAAAACAAAGCATAAACAAATGTAAATTTTATGCAATTAATCAAAGTATTGACTAAAATAAAATGTACTCAAAACATGTGACTTCTATAATATTAACATGTATCACAAAGTCATTTATTCATGATAAAAACCTATAAAAACCTAAGATAAAATCAAAATGCATCTAAAACAATTAAGTATACTAATCATGTAAAAACACCTGAAAACTAACCAAATGAACCTAAAAATCTAGCAAATTAACATGCAAACTAACTATCAAAAACTCAACTTATCAAATTCCCCCAAACTTAGACTTTGATCGTCCCGAGCAAAAAGAAAAATGATATTAAACTAACAAACTTTTCACATACTCCCCCTTCTCATTTCTCACACCAAAATCACCTCTCCTTGTGATTTTCCTTCTCCTTTTCACTCATTTTGAGTTTTTGTCTTCTCTTTTGAGACTCTCTGTGCGGTGCGATGCGGTTCTATCCGGGGGAAGGCGCCAGTTCTGAAAGGAGTTCTTATCTGAAGGTGGGGAACAAAACATAGGTTTGCGTGTCTTATAACTTTTATTAAAGTTTACATTCATTTATCATTATGTCTACTATTCATTTACACTACATTATTGCATCTATTGTTTATACTTGTCATACTTATGCTTGTATATCTGGAGTTCATGTATTACACTGTGGCTATGTCGGATTAGTGGTCAATCTGGCTCAACCAGACTTAGTCTTGTCCTCAGTAACTTTAAATAGTGAACGGGAGGCAGCGTGCTACTCTAGACGATTGATATTTAAGTAGACCTTATGTCTCACTTCTCAACTGGAGACTAATCTGGTTGGTCTTATTTGAGAGCTATCAACTTATACAAGTAATACTGAATGTCCCAACCTTGCACGTAGTGATACCAACCCTTATAAGGATCACCAAATGTTGCCAAATCCTGTCTAAATGTTAAGTAAAGACCGGACAAGTTCATGCATTGGCATCATACATAGCACCACCTAGGGACGTATGTGGTTAATGATTCATAGAATAGTTAGAAGCAATGCTCGCTATTCATTATAGCGTACGTGAATCCAGAGCGTCGTTCCTGAGGAGGGACGTACAATGAGAACCCGACTACTCCTGGGGAGGGACATCTGTACATGAACTCAGGCGATGTATAATCATCAAACCAATACGAGACGGTGTCATGCATACATACATGTTGGATTGATTATGATGCTCTGATGTGTATTTAAGATATTTGATTATGAAGTTTGCTTTATTAATTGTTATATTCACGAACTATTTTACCCACTGAGCCTGTAGCTCACCCCGTTGTTATCCAATTTTTCATTGGAGATTAGGGTGGACTGGGTGCAGGTTTCTGGGCCTACATTTTGTACCCTTTGTATTATTCATTGGGGATTTTGGGAGAATGTTCCCTTAACTATTTCATGTACAATTATATTCTGAAATTAATGAAATCAGGCTTGTACTTAATTGTGCTTTCGCGTACTCTGCTATTGTTACGATTCCAAGTCACACCCCGTCCGTGAGTGTCCCGTTGGTTTAGGAGTGTCCGGGTGGGGTGTGACAAAATGAATCATCACATCACCCTTTACATTCCCCCAAACTTATTCAATACACTCATTGATGAAGAACTATTCTTTTTCTTTTCATTATTTTTCTTCTTCATCTTTCTTTTTCTTCTTCTTTACATATTTTGAACCATTTTGAATCTTTTCTCATCACCTTTACATACATTATCATTCCATAACACATTTACACATAAATTCCCATGAAAACGACCCAACCCATTATAATTCATCTACTTCAAAGAGTTAAGGGTGCAAGGGTGAATAACAGGGGAAATTCAATCAAAGGCCTTGGCTAATCATTTTAGGTGACAAAGAACAGTATATAGAGCTCAAAATAGGGTAACTAGGGGTAATCCATAGCTAGGTGGGTTTTATATCTCAAAACTGTCCCAAAATGGCCTAAATCATATCTCTCATGGTGTGATTCCTAGGATTTCACCTTAAGAAGAGATCAAGCAAGTTCTAGAGTTCAGTTTGAGAAGTGAGATTCAATGAAGCTTAATCTTGCAAAATCTCAATTTAAATAGTGTTGGTCCCACCCAAGAGGGGGTGAATTGGGTGCGATGGTCAATTTTAAATTTATCTTCCAATACCTTAGTGATTTATATGAGTGTATTGGAATTGGATGCAAAATAGAACATAGACTAAATTGCAAAAGTGAGACACACGATTTATAGTGATTCGGTTGCGCCTACGTCCACTAACTAATCTCGCGATTAGGATTTTCTCAATTCACTAATTGATTCTCTTACGGGTGAAAACCAAACCGTTACATCTGTCCTTTTACAGGTTAAAGGCAAACCTATCCTTTCATGGGCTAAGGATGAACCATTTTCTTTTTTTCGGGATTAAGAGAAAACCCATGTTCCTTTTACTGGCTAAGGAAGAACCAAATTTTCTTTTTTCGGGATGAGGAGAAACCCATGTTCCTTTTACTGGCTAAGGGATAGCCATGATCCTTTTACGGGATAAGGAACAACCGTTTCTCTTTTATAGGTTAAGAGATAACCTATCCTCTTACAGGTTGAGGACGCATCTATCCTTTTACGGGATGAGGACGAATCAATTTCTCTTTTAAGGGCTGAGGGATAACCTATCTTTTTTAAGGTTAAGGACACACCTACTCTTTTACTAGATGAGGATGAACCATTTTCTCTTTTAAAGGCTAAGAGATAACCTACCTGATTTCAATCTTGAAATCATCATGTGAACTACCACCTTCATTTGTCCTGGTTGTTTCACTCCAAAAACACACCCGCATTACAACACTAAGATGTTGGGTGGTTCTAATGTAGTAGAACACTTTACATTAAGTACAGTATATAACATTACAAATATATGAAATGTGAAGTAGGTAATGCTAAGTTGAAATACACCTTCAATCCTTTACCTTTCAATCTTCGGTATTTCTCAAGTGCAATTTCGGAAAGCAAGAATGATATTATATGAAAATCAGAGCTTCTTCAAAAATAATATAATACAAATAAAACATTGACGTATAAAACTAAGAATTGTTGTAAATCAAAGACACAGACAATTATCAAAATAGATATAAAGTATAAGTACGAAAATGTTTGGTTCAATGATCAGTAGTTTAATGCTACTACTGATATAGTTCAATACAGTACTTAAAATATGAAATCAAGTGCAACTGTATATCTTGAACTATTTCTCAACTTCTATCATCAGCAAGAATGATACCAAATGTGAATCAGTGCTGAGAGTTTGAGTTGATACCAATATAAAAACAGATTTTCAAAGAAAGAAATATATTTGAAACTCAATATGGAAATCGTATAGGTATCAGTGAAAATACTTTGAAAGATTAGAAAATGAAATTCATTTTTACTCAGACTAACTTTCAAAAATATTGGCACAACACAAAGTGATTGGCAAGTTGTTTGGTCCTAAGTGTTGATATTTATAGACTTAGTGGGACATAGTCGTTAGACATTTGAAGTTCAAATAATGTGAACGCTTTCACACAACGACTAGAATGTTATATGAAAATAGCAACTGCGATTTTCACTAACATTCTGGTTCTTTTCAGATTTCATGAAAGAGGAAAGCTTTAGAAGAACTTCTTTCATGTATCATATAGGGTCTCTGGTAAGTCTGAAAAGGACTCTGTGCAAGTGTCTATTCTGAAAAAGTAAACTGACGTAGTGTATTCATTCGAATAGTGATGGTAGTTGAATTAGCATCCTGATTATGTAATCACTGTCCTAACTCATAATATCAACTTTGTCGTTTTGTTCCTTGAGGGCGCTTACTACGTATAAGTGTCATGTTGAACACTTAAGTGAGGGCGCTACTAACTCGTAAGCATCCTGACTTACTTATGAATTTAGACGACTTAATCCTTTAGGGTGCTAATGCACAGTTAACGTTCTACTATGTTTTAAAACTGTTAAGTGCATGAGGGCACTACTATCTGAGTAAGCATCCTGCTTTTAAAACATAAAACAAAACATGAGGGCATTATATTACGTGAGTATCTTACTAGATAAAAGCATAACATGAGGGTGCTACTACTATGTAAGCATCTTACAAGTTAAGACATTTAAAAACACGTTGAAAGACAATCAACATCCTGAAAGTTATTCAGCTGATTTCCAAAGGTGGGGGCGCTCCTATCCAGAAAGCGTCCTAATAGTTTAATCAACTTATAACCATCAGCGTCCTCAAAGAAACATTCTTTGAAGAACTTTTAAAAGATTTTTCAGTGAGCTGATGTTGAGTCAGCTTCTTGACAACTTCAGAGTTTGACTAATATATAAGACCGCTACTATACAAGTAAGCATCCTGATTAATCAGTTCATTTCAAACTTGAGCGTTATGAGCGTCCTAATAACCTATCAATGTCTTGACTTAACAAGTTCAGGAGAGCGCTGCTATTTCATTAGCGTCCTGAAAGACTCTTTGAAAATAGTTTTGACTAGCGATAAAATATTCAATAAATGAGAATAAAAACTCGATATATTTTAAATTAAATATATAGTATTAAATTTCTTAAAATATAGTTAAGACATCAAAACATGCAGATTTAGAAAACATATGAAAATGATATATGCATCGTTTTGAAAAACATTTTGAGCAATAACGATTAGAGAAAGATATACCTTAAATACTTTGTGTATTTCTCTTTTCTCATAACCGTTAAATCCAACTCTTCATTATGAGATCTTCAATAAGAGTAATTCGGAGTTGAATGACTTGAACGTTGATTGAGAGATGCAGTCTTGAAGTTTGATCGAAACTTCCGAGAAAATTGATCTTGAAATCATGACTTGATCGTTGAAGTCTGTTAGTTGAAACGAGCTTGATCGTTGGATGTAAGCTTTAAGTTCCTTGATCGAGTCGTTCCTTGGCTTTCTGCTTTTCCTTTGGTGCAGAGCTAATGTCACACCCTGGGTTGCACAGCGTGCCCCCTACCCAGGTGCGGGCGCACCCCCTCGGGGCGAACGCCTAGCCATAGTACCACATAATATTGTCATGTCGCCATGTAGCAACGCAACCGCAGCTGGTCTACATCGAAACGATTATTTGTCTACCACTATTCATAAATAGTAAAGGGCCTCCCTAGGAATCGAACTCGAGACCTCCCTTAAGGAGTCTAATTTCGCATTCCTAGTAGCCACTGAACCAATCCTTTACTATTTATGAATAGTGGTAGACAAATAATCGTTTCGATGTAGACCAGCTGCGGTTGCGTTGCTACATGGCGATATGACAATATTATGGATCCATAATGGCTAGGCGTTCACCCCGAGGGGGTGCACCCACACCTGGGTAGGGGGCACGCTGTGCAACCCAGGGTGTGACAGATAAGTTCTTGAAAAACGTCGTTAGCACCAAAAAATACTTTGTTTGTGATCATCAAAATATACTTCATCAAGTATACTTTAGGGATGTGCTAAGGATGAACCATATAGGTTAACAAATAGCAAGTAGAACTCATGATCATAATTTTATACTCAGAAGTCAACAAAAATCTCCAATAAACATGGCAAAATAGATCAAACACACAGACTTAAGTGTACTTTCTAATTTTCCAAAGGTCATGTTCAAAACCAAGTGCTAATTTTTTCATTAACCATCCGTACAAGATCAAATCAAATCAAAGTTCATAAGGGAATATGGATTATTCATGATCAAAACTCAAAAATTTAAATTTTCATAAAAAATAAAATAAAAATGCAATCAACTTTTTCACTAAGACATATAATTCAAACTCTCCCCCAAACTTAAATTGAGGATTGTCCTCAATGCAAAACAACTACAAAGCAAGATAAGGAGATAAAGGATAACAAAACTCTCCTATACCACATGGGTAGAAGCTTCCATAATGATTCTCCTTCTCTTTTGAGGAGGACTTCCAAATTTGAATGAGTACCTAGGGAATGACATAAAGAGATGTCATTAGTGAAAAGTAAAAACATAACTTCTATACTACAATGATTAGAAATAAACGAAAGCATAAACAAAACCGGTTGGGTTGCCTCCCAACAAGCGCTTGTTTATAGTCATTAGCTAGACTTTCTCTTCTTTCTTCACTTTGGTTCTCGAAGGAATAACACTTTCTTGCTTCGGAAGTCTTGGCCATAATAGTGATTCACTCTTTGGCAATTGACTCGAAATTTGCTTCCATCCTTGTGGCATTGCAACTCCACCACTCTATAAGGAAAGACATTGATAACTTGAAATGGACCCAACCATCTCTTTTGCATCTAGGCGTCGCGGCGCCCAGTCTCGGGTTGGGTGGTGGTGATCTGTGGACTTAGCCGATTTTTCCACTTTTTTGCACACTTCTTGCACATATTTTGCACATGATCTTGACTTCTTTTACACACCATTTGAACCTTGTTTCAACTCACTTTTAAGATCTTTATTTACTTACAAAACAAATCATAAACAAATATAAATTCTATGCAATTAATCAAAGTATTAACTAAAATGAAATGTACTCAAAACATGTGACTTCTATGATATTAACACGAATCACAAAGTCATTTATTCATGACAAAAACCTAAAAAAACCTACGATAAAACCGAAATGCATCCAAAACAACTAAATATACTAATCATGTAAAAACACCTAAAAACTAACTAAATGAACCTAAAAATTTAACAAATTAACATGCAAACTAACTATTAAAAACTCAACTTATCACTCATCCATCAAAATGGATAAAGATGTGACTGAAAAATCAGTAGACACAAAGATGAATCGAGGGATGATTGGCAGTTTCCTGTATTTAACAGCAAGTCTACCAGACATCATATTTAGCATATGTTTGTGTGCCCGATTTTAGTCTGATTCGAAGAACCCCACCTTACATGCATAAAAAGAATATTTAGATACATAAGTGGGACACTAGACATGGGAATTTTGTACAACAAGAGTACGTTGTTTGATCTTCGTAGTTTTGTATATTCTGACAATGCAGGCAGTTTAGTTGATTGAAAAAGTACCTCTGCCTTTTGCCACTTCTTAGGTGGCTCATTGATTTCTTGGTTCCGCAAGAAACAAAACTCTGTAGCCTTATCCACCGCCGAAGCGGAATACGTGGCAGCCGGAAGTTGTTGCGCTCAAGTTTTATACATGAAACAACAACTATCTGATTACCAAATTCATGTTGAATGTGCGGATATCTTTTGTGACAACACCAGTGCAATTCATATCTCCAAAAATCCTGTGTTGCACTGAAGAACCAAGCACATTGAGATTCGACGTCACTTTCTTCGAGATCATGTGCAAAAAAGCAATGTCAAACTCATACACATAGGCACTAAAGATCAATTTGCCAATATATTCACGAAACCTATGCCTAAGGATCAGTTTGTTTTACTCCAACGTGAATTAGGCATGTTCAGGGAAACGGACTTATGAAAAACATTGGCACTGTGCTCGCTTAACTTGAGAAATTAATTATGATCATGACGATTTCAATAGCCCAATTATCATTAATAATGATACTAGCGTTATCAAAAGGTGTGCTATACCAAATTTCCCTCGAATAATCGAAGAAATAATTCGAAAAGTTCATAAATGAGGAAAATTGGGTGAAACCAATTTCAACCTGGTGAAACGTGTTTCACCAAGGCCGAGCCCCCAGTGCTGTGAAAAAGGGGTGTTGAAATGCGTTTCAATCAATTAAAATGAGTTCCAGCTGGGCCAAGGTAGGTTTATAACTCATGCTATAAGTGAAACGCACTTCATTTGCACTCTAACGCCTTCCACCTCCTTCCCTCGCCCCAACTTGCGTTCCATCTCCCTCTTGCATACGACGGCCGTTTTCTTTGTGAAAATAGGAGTTGGAAAGCTTGTGGGACATCCTCTGACTCTTCTACTATCTTTTTCTTCATTTTTTTTTATTGGGCCATTGTCAAGTATGTGCTAAAACTACTTCATTTGGTGACTTGCATATTAAGTGTTTGACATAATGGCAAGAAGAAATCCTACAAGGAATACTCGCAATGTGGTCATTCCTAGAAGAAAAGAACGGGAAGATCGTCAATCTAGACCTCGTCGTCGATCACCACCACCACCACCAGCTCCTATGCTCAAACAAATCTCGCACCAAGTGCTTAGGCATCCAATTTCTCCAGGCGTGTACATGAACTTTGCATTCTTTGATCGCGCTTACATACCACTCCGACCTCTATTTTATGAACTTGGGTGGACTTTTTTTGGTCATTTCACCGCACCTTGGTACGAGACTCTTGTTCCAACATTTTATAGTGGATTCACTCAGGATGCGGATGATCGTGTTCATAACACTTACCGATATCACTCCTATGTAATAGGTCGTCGTATCTTCATCTCTCCGATGCTCATTGAAGATAAATTTGAGATACCATGAGGTGGTCCTTATGCCTTGAATGTTAAAAGGAACATAAATTTCCAGCTTTGACAAGTTGGAAGTTCTTGATAACTTCTCCAAACTGATAGTGCATCCAACCTATCCTAAGAAAGTTTCTAACACCACTTTTTCATTCATGCCTCAACTTATTCACAATGTCATCTCTCGCATCATACTTCCAACGAGGAGTAGTCATAGCAATGTCATTCCGATTGATCTATTTCTTATCTGGGTGATTACATCCAGGACTAGGGTAAATCTGTCCCACATTATCTGTCATCATATCGCCACTACGATGAAGAGATCACGTGCTCTCCCTTACGTGATGTAGCTTACTCATTTCTTTGCGAACACCGGTATTGATCTGTCAGCTATTAGGCCGGTCAGTCATGTTCAGCTGCGAGACGTCGTTGATGAAGGCACTCTACACAACATGGGATTCTACTATGTGCGCAGGTTGCAATGATGGCTAACTCCTAGACAGGTACCACGGGGTGAGTCATATGGTAATTTTTAGTTTCCTCACCTGAGCGATCCCTCTTCCTTTGAGATGGAAGACCACATTCACGAGGACCATTCAGACGATAATTCTTATATGACTTCTAACTCTTTTTCTGAGTCGTCCTCTGAAGATGACCCTCACCGTGATGAGGCTAGACCTAGTCAGCTACCTCCATCCGTACCATTTCCTGATTTTGACTTCAGCAGTCTTGAACAGCAGTTGCATGAGATCCATACCACACATACTACTTTTATGGCTTCCCTGCATTCTGATCTCACAGCTATTCATACTGTCATGACAGGTCTCGCTGACCGTCATGATCGTGTTTTTCATTTTCTTGGATATTGAGATGATATTTTAGCAGATACGTCTTTTTACTCATAGTTCCTGCATCTTCGGAGTCATTTTGACTCGCTTGACTAGTAGATCCTTCATCCTTCTCAGCCGTCGATGCATGATTTTTTCTCTACTACTGCACCTCCACCTCCCGACGCATTCGATATGTCACATAACTTGACCATCTCTCAAGATGATATCTTTCGAGATTTGGAGCGACAGGCAGGTCTGTCTGATCCACCAACGAAATAATTTCGCCCTCTTTTTGATGATTTTAAAGGGGGAGAATTTTGCGGATTGTGTTGAGCATAGACTCAGGGGGAATTAAAGGAGTATGTAGGATTAAGAGGGAGTTTTTTTATTTTTTGAACTCTCTCTTTGAACTCTAGTATTTGGATGAATATAATGTTATACTCTGATACATGCTATGATATGTTTATCCTTTCGACATGCAACCGTTATATGCAATTATGTGATTGTTCCATCTATAAGTCTTGTTTATTCATCAAGCTTCAGTTGCTTTAATCAGGCCTAGAGTAAGATGTTTGATATCATCATAAAGGGGGATATTGTTGGCTTGATAACCCTCACATTTTGCACTTTTGATGATTCCAAACGATATTTTATGTTATCTAACTTATATGTTGAGCATGTTTTAGTTTAATATGTTATAAGTCTTAAAGTCAGAAACAGAAATAGTACACTCATCAAGCGTAGAAGTTTCAAAAGCAAGACCTAAAGCACAAATACCAAGGATCTCTAAAGTGTAAACAAAGCAAGTCAACTGAAGTCAAGATAAAGCTCAACTGAAGTCAACCAAAGATCAAAGCACAAGAACAAAACGATTCAAAATGTTGTAAGTGCTTTACATCTTTTTAGGATGTAAGTTTCTTTCAGTAATTGATCAGCCACTTCTCTTTATCGTATGCTTAACCAAATCGAATTTTATTTCTCAAAGTTTTTAACCATTCAATCTTACTTGAAGATTTAGCCATGATTTAACTTGGTTTTTATCATTGTATCGCTTATAGAACTTAAGTTATATTTTGGATATGTACATGATTGGCCAAGAACCCGTGGAATGCATTCTTACTTTGTGAAACGCACTCCTGTAGCAAAAACACATCTCATTTGCATCAGACAAGCTAAAACACACTCCAGCAAGGAGAAACACGTTTCAGATACAAGGCAAAGAGTGTACATAACTCTCGGGTCTGGTGAAACGCGTTTCAGTTGAGTAAAACGCTATCCAGCTGTACAAAACCCGTTCTAGTGTGTTTTTTCTGGGCTCACAGAAATGCATTTCAGCCTTCTGAAACGCATTCCAGCTGGGTTGAAAAAAATTACTTATTTTTGTCTCGGGTCTCATGAAACGCGTTCCAGCTAACTGAAACGCGTTTTAGTTGGTGTGTGAAAATATGTTATTTTCTCTCGGGCTTCTTGAAACGCACTCCACTTTTCTAAAACGCACTCCAGCCTATTTTTCCATTTTTGCTCATTTTCGAGTTTTAAACTTGAGCAACCATTGTGGGCCATTGATTTCACTAATACATGATTAAATCTTTTAATCCTGGCTACTCATAATAGGTTTAGGGTTTTGAATCATGATTTTCTATTTAAACAATCATTAAAACCTATTCTAAACACTAAGAACTTTTAATATCATCCTGAAACTGATTTTGCTCTGCAACTAAAGGCAGCTGTCATTGAAGATTTGAAAATACATGCTAATGCACTGAGATTCTGGTATTTCTTCTTTAACAAAAGTTGTTCATCATCTTGACCTCTATAACATATCTCGTTTCTGGTTTGTTTCGAGGTAATATCATTTTGATTTCTCGATTTAATGTTGTGCATGCTTTTCTTACGACAGTGGCTGAGAAATCCTTTAAGAAATCATTTAAAATTATATTTTACTTTTTCTTGGAGTTTGTTCCCTTGTTGAGCAAATTTCCTGTTGATAAATTGATGTATTACTGAAATCTTGCAAGTGTGCTAGTTGGGAAGATTCTCCTACGGTGAATCGGTGTTTGTATTCGGTTTGATCCTCACCCGTGAAGTAGGATCAATTTAGTGAAGAGTTTTGGAAATCCTAGTAGAGGAGACTAGGTAGTGGAGGTAGGCTTATTGGGAAGCCAAACCACTATATATTGTTGTGCATTGTCTGCTTTAGTGCTTTACTCATATTCTTGTGTTATTGCTTGTTCACGTATTTCAAATATTTGAGAAAGATCCTGAAAAATCTGCCAACACCCAATTCACCCCTCTTTTGGGTGTTTATCCTGAAAAATCCGGAAACAAAAGAACTGTTTTTGATGTAGGTTTGGTAATGGTATACATGTATTTTGATTTTTGTAAATATATGTTTATAACATCTCACATGTATAACTAAGTAGATGAATGTATATAATAGACGGTTGTGATAGATAGAACACTGTTAAATGTTGGGTTGGTTGTGATAGACATGAATGATGAAATATTTTGATGGATATGCTGAAATGTATATTTGTTTTGTGGATGGATTATTAGGTGATTGATATGTGAGATATTTAGTTTACAGGGAAGACTCAGTCGGAGTCTCGGTTGAGGCTTAACAGGGATCTAATGGTCCTATGAGAGATAGGATAGTTAGATTCTTGTACCGGTCAGGATGCCTTGAGGGATTGTCAAGGGGTTCTAACATGTGTACTCTACCTTTTGTTGAAGTAGCTAAAATATCTCTTGATATTAATTCTCCAAGCTGACTTCCTCTTTGGCATTTCAACATAAGTTCTTTTATTTTCATCCTGAATTAGCGTTCTTGTCATGCTTGTTGAGGATTCTTCGTTCTATATAATTATTTGAATCTCCTCATCACCAAGCTGACTTCCATCTCCACTTGTAAGTTAGCAATTTCATCTTTTCTTTCAGAAGAAGTCTCCAATCAACTCAACATGTAATTCTTTTTGAAAACTGATTTCAAATGGATTTGAATACTCATTCAATTTTATTTTTTTTGTAATTCCATTTTCTAGGAAAACTACTAAGAAGATATTGAACTAAAGTAGAATGAGGAATAATTTTTTCAAAACATTCAAGTTCATTGGATATGCGTTGAGATCTTTGTAAACCATCATGAATTGTTTCTTTTTGTAGAAATATAAAATGTATAAGTGCATTGATAAGTTGAGTTTTAATAGTTAGTTTGCATCTTAATTTGATAGATTTTTGTGTTCATTCGATTAGTGTTTAGGTATTTTTTCTTGATTAATATACTTAGTTGTTTTAGATGCATTTAGGCTTTATCTTAGATATTTATAGGTTTTTATCATGAATAAATGACTTATTGATACATGTTAATATCATAGAAGTCATATGTTTTGAGTATATTTCATTATAGTTTATTCTTTGATTAATTGCTTGGAATTTACACTTGTTTTTTATTTGTTTTGTAGGTAAATAAGGAGTCCAAAGTGGGTTGAATCAAGGCTAAATTGATGTTCAAAAAAAGTTAAAACATGTGCAAGAAGTGTGCAAGAAGTGAAAGAAAATTGGTTAAGTCCACAATAAGGAAGTCGATGCGGAGCAGAAAAAATGGCTAAGTTCACAACTGGGCAAACAAACGCACAAAAATGAGACTCTGGGCGCCGCAGTGCCCAAGAATCTCTAACGCAACTCCGCGACGCCAGTGCTTTTAGTTGTTTTTTTTAAGCAACTCCTCTCGATTTAGCAAGTTTTTCTAATAGATATTGGACGACTTTCGGGGCGTTTAATATATTGATTTATAGGGTTTTTCTAGAGGAATAAGAGGAGGAAAGAAGAAAAGAACAAAAAGTAACGGGAGATTTGAAGAAACCAAGAGAAGAAAGGAGATTAACAACCATTGAAGGGTGTTTCTAACCTAGTTTTCTTCTCTTGGTGCTTGTAATGCTTATTTTCGTAGTTTTATATCTTTTTATTCTTGTATCCATGATTACGAATATGAGCTAAACTTCTAATCTAGAGGTTTAATTGATCTATGTTGAATCTTATGGTTTGAATAATTTATATTTGTTCTTTATTGATTTGTGAATTTATCTGCAATTTCAGATCCTTAATGCTTACAAATTGCTGGCCACATTTCGTATGATCTTAGATTTGGTATCTATCACTCGGGAGAGGGGATAGTGAATTTGATTAGTGAATTTGCAACCTTGGATAATTGTATCATGTTGGAAAACCTACAATTCCTTTTGAAATCACTTAAAAATGGATCTCAAACCTTAATGTATGTCTAATACATTGGTTTATTACTTAGGAAAGGGAATTAATGTGTTAGGCATAGGTAATTAAACTATCACTTGGAAAAGGGGTTTGATTGATTTATGATCCATGATTTATAATTCCATGATTAAATGATTTGCATGATCTTTTGAAAACCGTAAGTGACAACATAGTGAAATTAATCCTCTAGAGTTTCTAATCATTGTTTTTCCCCCCAATTTAATTTAATTTGCATTGATTTACTTTAATTTTGTTTGTTTTAATTCAAGCACATTAAATCATCTTTTTTATCACCTAAATCAAATTAATCTCATAGTAGTATTGGGCATTTATTTCAGTAAAATTACTTTTTCCTTTGGATACGATACCCGACTCACCTCGGTTTTACAACTCGATAAATTCCTACGCTTGAGAAATTAGATTTTCTCTATCATGCATCTTCTAATACTTTTGCCTAATTTTTACTTTCCTCCCTTCCTTCCATGGTCTTCAATAGATCACAAAATTCTACTAAGGACATTTCCCATGGATTAATTGATTGAGCTAAAGTGCATAGCTATTCATTCCATTTTTTTGGAAGCTTATCACTGAAACATACTATTGTTATTCCCATAGGCATTACCTTACCAGGTTTTTTCATTCTGTCCAAGATGGACTGATACCTATTGCAAGTTGTGTCTGAGGATTCTTTCTCATGGATTTCGAAGTTATCAAACAACCTATAATATTCCTTAAGTTTTTCATCTAAATTGACTAACTTCGTTTCATGAAGTGACTTTAGAGTTTCCCAAATCTCTTTAGCTGTTTCTAAGTGACTGATCCTTCCTAGCTCTTCGTTAGGTAGGCTGCAGTATAAGGCATAGACAACTCGAGAGCTTATGTTATGGTTGAGTCTCTCAACATCCGTCCAAAGCTCTATAGGTTTTTTGGGTATGGTGTAGCCATTTACAACCATGCATAAACTAATATTTTGAGACATGAGAAAAACCTTTATTATTTCTGTCCACTCTTCGAAGCATTATCTTCTAAACAGGGGTGGTATGTCTAGGACTTGGCCTGTTTCAATGACTTTATTTCAGGACCTTAATGCCATTGATATCAAGAAAGTTGTTAGATTTCCTTGATGAGCAGCTTGCCTTGAGACCACTTGTTGGCCCAGATGTGTCCAAGAGGGGAGGGGGGTTGAATTGGACCCACCAACACAATGGAAAATAGTAAACAAAAAATAAATAGATGAACACATATAACTTATAGTGGTTCAACTATATTCCTATGTCACTACCTAACCTCCTCAATAAGGATTATCTAAAGTCCACTAACTGATTTTCTTACGGGTGAGAACCAAACCGTTACAAATACCCTTTTCTCAAGTTCAAGGCAAACCTATCCTTTTACAGGCGAAGGATGAACCTATAGCTTCTCGATTTACAGACTAGAGAACTACCTATAGCTTCTCGACTTACAGGCTAGAGAACTACCTATACACTCTGATCGTAAAATTATCGCAAGTGCACGACAGTCAAGTTATAATATAATCCGATGAAATCGAGTATCGTCCTCGGGGATAATTAGAACACTAGCTATCACGTTTTTTACTTAATTTTATCTGGACAACCGAATTCGAATGATTAAGTAATTAAACAGTAATGAAAACAACTAACAAAGCAATGAAAACGACAGATTATCAATAAAGAATCAATTTCACCTAACTATCAACTATGTTCTTTCCAATTATTTATCATTAATGTATTTACTTAGTTTATAAGCCAGAAATCCTAATGTTTCTAACACCCTCTATCGAGTGCTGCGTTAGAGCATATTCATAGGAATTGATCTCGATCTATCGATAAAGATCTAATTCCTACAAACTCACTAAGATCTATGATTTCTTTTAATGACTTCAAAGGGTCTCAATCTCCTATCGGTCTCACGATAACCTAGGCTATATTTCCCTTGTTCCGATCCAAAGTACCCTCTGTCGAGTGTCGCACTCTAGAACTAAGATCATCCAATCTTGATCAAGAGATTGAAAGCATTAATAATGGAGAAATATAAATAAACTATCACAAATCCATTAATAATAATTAAGACTTTAAACTAGAACATAACATCAAAGTTAGGATCCATCTATCCTCTAGAAACAATGTTTTAGTTCATAACTGAAGCCTTTTTTTCCTGATCACCTGGCGTCGTGGCCCCCAGAGCACTGTTTGTGTGCAATGTTGTGGACTTAGTCATTTTTCGCTCTTTTTGATTTCCTTCTTGTGGACTTAGCAAATTTTCTTCCACATTTTGACTTGGGTTCTTCATGACTCGTCATCTAGGCTTCTCATATGTTGTGTCCATCATTCATGCTCACTTCCATACATCTAAATACCTTCAAAACAAAACAAAACAAAACAAGTAACTAAAACACTCAGAACATAAATTGATCCAACATATAAATTAGCAAATCGAAATAATGCATAAAAACCAATTTAATCTTAAATAAACAAATGAATCAAAACTAACATAAACACACTCAACTAATGCATAAATTATCCTAAAACAACTATAAAACTCTCCTAAAACATGTCTAAATATGCAACTATCAAATACCCCCAAACTTAGGACTTTGATTGTCCCGAGCAAAGGGAAAAGAAAACTAAAAACTCATAATTAACATGTCCCTTCTAAAGTCACAATCTCGCACAATTAAAGACTTAACTCAACATTATAAACACATACATGGCCTCCAAGATTACACCAAAAGGAATATTTACTTCTAGGAAAAAATTTCAAGAGTATAGAATTGTCTAGAATTTCAACCCAACTCTCACCAAGTTTAACTTTTGATTCTTTCACACATGAGTACATAACTAATCTCATCAACTAATCATGCAAGTCATGAACAAGTGCAAGCAAGTGTTAAGCGTAAGATCTCATAATATAAAATTTTAGTTGGAACTCCATAGGCATGTTTTTCACACCACTCTCCACTAATGTAGATCATACACCATTTAGAATTAATAGGTCTTTCATAGGTTGTAATATAAGGCCTAGGTTCAAATGTAGGGAAAAATAGAAAAATTTTAACTCAAAAAGTGCCCTAACCACTTTGATCAATTTTTATCATCCACTACATTACATTTAGAACCAAAAACCCAATTTCAGCAAATATATATTGTCACGACCCACTCTACGTGACGTCATGACCGACACGGGAACCTTCGAGTATACCCTCTGTCGGTACACCCGACGTCCCGTCAGCTCTCGAATACATACACGAATCCCCAAAGAGAAATAAAAGTACATCCTTAACAACCAGCTAACATGATCATAATGAAATAAAATATTACTTCAAATTTTTACAAATATAAAATTTCAGAGTCTTCAAAATGATACAAAACCCAACACATCCCAACTATGTGTTAAATATACAATTACTAGGTGTTATCATGTACATAATTATCAAAATACAAAACTAAATGTACAACACCTACATGAAACAAAAACAAGGGACGCTCCGCAGTCAAGCCTTCTCTTTTCCTTTTCTATCAGATCCTGAAAGAATATGGTGAGGTGTGAGCTACAATCAGCTCAGTGTGAGCTACAATCAGCTCAGTGAATGTTATTTACAAGTGGCATATACGTGCATTTATAAAACATGGTAAGATCATAAAACATGCTAACATAATGGATCAAGTCAAACATAAGACAATGCATAACATTTGTAGTCATGCTCATGCAATCCTAACACCTCCTGAGTACGGGGGTTCAAGGTTGGTGCGCTACACACGGTACCTGAACACACACTCAATACTCGTATCCTAATAGGATTTCTGGGGTTGTGCAGCACGTAGGATTAGCCTTAACTAACCTACCCATACACAAGCCATAAAACCCTCTGCCAGGCACACAACTGGGATCGCCGCTAGACTTACGAGAATTCCCAAAAGGAAGAAATTCCAACTAGGAGCCTCAACCCAAATTGTCATCCCAACGAATTATGCTCAAATGTATTTCATGGAATATTAAAACATGCATACCATCATACATAAGCATTTAAAACATTTCTATACTATAATGCCACATATAAATAATCCAAAAGTAAAAGAACACTCACTCTTGATTGGCTAAGTCTAGCCAATCCAACCGCCAAAACTCTCCAATTGACTAAATGGGTTCAAGATTAATCACAAGACCTAGAAATAACATGGTTCACACAACTGAAAATCAGTCATAAAGTGTGTCAAGACCCCATGTTCAAACCCAATCTAAAGTCAATTAGATTCTAAATTGATTACCCCCTTGAGCCAATTTCCATATTGCCCAACTTGATCATTTAGACTCAATTAAACTAAGATTGACCTAAATTGAATGTAATAGGGTGATCCCATGATCCAACCACTAATATACATGAAATCAATTATAATTAGGGTCAATTAGACTATACATCAAGTCAATTTCATCAATTGACTAAGTCTTGGTCAAAACCCCCAATTAGGCCAATATAAAACATAAGTCAAAATGAACTAAGTCATAACAATTTAACATAGGTTCTAACATTTTAAACCCATGATTCTACTCAATTTGGGTCCAATTAAACAATCCCCAAGTCAATTTCATAAATTGACTTGCTTTGGGTGAAAAGTCCCAATTTGGGCAAAATCCTCAAATTTCATGCAAAATTGCCAAAGTACATGAAAAATGTCAAATACTTAGCCTAGATCAAAATTAGTCAACCTTAGGGTGTCCATTATGAGAACCCATTGAATTCAATCATCAACAACCCTAATAATGTCCAATTAGACCTACATTGCATAATTTTTCAGATTTTATATCAAGAGCATCAAAAGCCCCAAATCTGAAAATTTTCATACATAGGCCATATTGCTAATTTTACACTAGGCCATCATTTTCAGCCATGAATTTTACTGATCTTGCAACATGGAATCATCCACAATGGCCACTAGGTCAACATAGTTGACATGCAAAGATTTTGAAAAAGTCTAAGGTCATAAACTAAGTATAGGTTATTTGAACTAACCCTTCCAATTTCTTGCTAGAAATTGGGGGTTTCACCATTAGTGTACTCCTAACACTCTCTAATCACACATATGTGACATGCAAGACTCAACTCCAACTTTGGTCTTCCACCCATCCAAGGTTCATCACAATGCATGCATCAAAATGAAACCCTCATGCTCAAAATAAAGCTATCATGCAACTAATAGAAAGATTCAAGGAAGAAATGGAGGAAAAATGCAAACCTTAGGTGTTCTTGAGCAAGAAACCACAAAACCCTAATTTTCCTCTCATTTTCTCCTCTCCAGCTCCTTTCTCTCTTTTCTGGCTGAGAAATGAGCAAATGAGCCTAAAATTACGTTTTGGTTGCTTAAATAGCCAAGCTTGGGCCCACAACTAAAAGTTGCCATAAACTATCAAAAAATCAATTTTTTTGTTACAATACTTGCACTTAGATAGTCCAATTCTTGCACAATACCCACCACTTTGCCATCGTAACCGTTCAAAAGTTGCATGAGTCAGTTACCAACATTCTGGTAAACGTTCAACTCAATCAAACGGTGGGATTACGAGATCTAACAGTTTGATCAAAACTGCGTAAGAAAATCCGAAAATCCATGAAACAGTGTTTTGAGTCTTATAACTCATAGTAGGTAACTCTGATCACGATCTTCACCGTTCATAATGAAGATCTATCATATAAGAATGAACTGAAACAATTTCAGCTCAATTGGACCACGGATCTAGGAGATAAAACCGTTGATGTAATTTGTGACAGAAATTTATTCATCCATGGAGAGAGCTCCACTGGATCCAAAACACCGTTCTCGACATGTTTTGAAGTCGAACGGGTCTCCGATGGTTCCGAAGCTTCATGTGCACTCTTTATGACCTAAAGTCATGCAAAGACAATCGAACTTACGTGCTTCGAGCATCAAAATACATATACACATACGTATACGAATACGTATACGGGTCCTCTGCGGGTACACTATGGGTCAAAATGACGTCACCTAAAGGCACGGGTGCTACAACTCTCCCCAACTTAGGAATATTTTTGTCCTAAAAAAATAAAAGCAAGAGATCTAACCTCAATCGGTAAAGAGGTCGGGGAGCAGGGGAACTGCACCCTTATCTGGTCCTCGCGCTCCCAGGTTTGCTCTTCATTATCGTGAAATTGCCATCTGACTCGCACAAGCGGGATTTCCTTATTTCTCAATTTCTGAACACACCTGGGTTGCGTAAGAGCCCCATTCCCAGTGTGATGAATACCCACACAGGGCATACTCCAGCCATAGCACCACATAATATTGTCCCATCTGGGTTGCACAAGCGCCCCATACCCAGATCATTTGTCCCATCTGGAATACTGAATGAATAGTGTGGACAAATGATCTGGGTATGGGGCGCTTGTGCAAACCAGATGGGACAATATTATGTAGTGCTATGGCTGGAGTATGCCCTGCGGGGGTACTCATCACAATGGGTATGGGGCGCTTGCGCAACCCAGGTGTGACAAAAAGGCCTTATGTATATCTCTTTAAATATTCAATCTTTTCATCTCATTCCCCATTCTTTGTTTGCTTGTTTTCTTATTTTCAAAAAGCAACTACACCTCCAAACTTATTTCTTTTCATAATCATGGGCATAGCATCCTTTTTCTTCTCTTTTTCATTTTCTTTTCTTTTCTTTTTTTTCAATAAAACTCATAAGCAAACTTCACATTTCTCTATTCTTTGTCACCCTTTTTCTTCACTTTTCTTTCCCATTATTCTTTCATCCAAATAATAACACTCCATAATCAAAGTGTATAAGGTACATAGGTTGAAAAATAAGGGAATTAAACATGATAAGCTCAGATTTCCTGATGTATAGGTCACAAAGAAAAGAATATTCAGCTCAAAGTGGGGACTATAGATACAATAAAAAGTAAGGTAGGCTATATGGCTCAAACGTTTTCAAACATGGCCTAAATCATCTTCCTCATGGTGTGTTAACTAGGATTTCGCCTCGAGTGGTGATCAAACTTGTTCTAGAATCCCTAGAGATCTAAAATATGACTTAGAAAGCAAAAGTCCATTCCCAACAATCTCAATCCAATGATCAAAAAGCATGTACAAATGGTTAAGTCTCTCCAACAATTCCTAGCAAAAGTTGGATTAAGCACACAGACGTATAGGTAACTCTCTACATTCTCCTATTGTTTCATATCTCTAAAGTGTCATCTTATGATTGGCCTTCCATAAGTAAGTCTAAAATTGTAAAAAATTGTGACTTCCTAACCTAAAGTAATGCATACTCAACTAACATACCATATGACAAAAATTCAAAACTCTCCCCCCAAACTTAAAGCAAGCATTGTCCTCAATGCATGATATAAACAAATAAAGAAAAATAGAGGCATAAAAGAGAGAGAGGAGTTTAGAAAAGCCCCTAAACCCAAATAGGTGAAGATGCGCGCCATTCGTCGCTCCATAATGCTTCAAAGAGACCCCCAAACTTGCATTAGAACCTGAAAAAAGGCAAAGGAAACAAATCTGTTAAGGCACGAAAGTCAAATCTATACTATAATGGCTAAAAAAAATTTAAAACACAAAAAAATAAAAACTAAAAAATAAAACTTCAAAACCGATGGGTTGCCTCCCATCTAGCGCTTGCTTGAAAGTCATTAGCCCAACTTTCAGACACATTGCCATCATGGATCCCGTAAAGTGATGCGATCATCTCGCCGCACCTTGTGGCCATAGTAATGCTTCAACCTTTGGCCATTAACTCGGAAGCAAACACCATTTTCATTCTTTAGCTCAACCGCGCCAAAAGGGAAAACTCGTTCCACCATAAAAGGTCCCAACCATCTGCATTTCAATTTGCCAGGAAACAACTTCAATCTGGAATTGAATAGGAGTACTTGTTGCCCTGGTTCAGAATCTCGCTTCTCAATGTTCTTGTCATGCCATTTCTGGGTCCGCTCTTTGTAGATCTTGGCATTCTCCTAAGCATCATTCCTAAACTCTTCCATCTCCATTAGTTGCAATAGCCTTTGATCCCCAGATGCCTTTAAGTCAAAATTAAGCTTTTTCACCGCCCAATACGCTCGATGCTCCAACTCAACCGGTAAGTGACAATTTTTTCCAAACACAAGGCGGTAAGGAGACATCCCAACAAGAGTCTTTAATGCAGTCTGATACGCCCATAAAACATCATCAAGCTTCAAAGACCAATCCTTCCTAGTGACATCGACGGTCTTCTCCAAAATATGCTTGACTTCCCAAGTGCTCACTTCGGCTTGGCCATTGGTCTGAGGATGGTATGCAAGTGCCACTTTATGTTTCACCCCATACTTGGCAAGAAGAGCATTGAATAATTTATTATAAAAGTGGGTGCCTTCATCACTTATGATAGCTCTAGGTGTGCCAAATCTAATGAATATTTACCTGTGTAAAAATTTCAGCACCACCTTAGCATTATTGGTCTCTGTAGCTATAGTTTCGACCCACTTGGAAATATAATCAATTGCCAAAAGCATATATGTTTTGTCACACGAAGAGGGAAACGGGCCCATAAAATCAATACCCCACACATCAAAAACCTTTGCCGTTGTTCTTGTAGCCCCAAAGTGACCACCATATGGAAACGAATGGCAATCATGTAGAATGGATTGCATTTCCTCCTCCGATATACATCTCTTTATCAGTTGATCATTGCACCTCTTAAATAGCAAGGGTTCATCCCAAAAATAGAAACGCACATCATGTAGAAACTTCTTCTTCCTTGCATATGATAGATCCAGAGGCAAGACACCACTAGCCAAGTAGTTCACATAATCAGCATACCATGGAAGTTTGGCAAATAGCCCATATAATTGTTCATTTGCAAATGTTTACAAAATAGGCACACCATCATCTTGCTCATCTAGTTGCAGCCGAGATAAGTGATCCGCAACTACATTCTCACTTCTTTTCTTGTCCCTAATCTCCATACCAAACTCTTGAAGCAAGAGGATCCATCTAATCAACTGAGGTTTTGCATCCTTCTACTCAAACAAGTAACGGATGGCGACATCGTCGGTATAGACAATCACTTTAAACCCAATGATGTAGGATCTATAGTTATCACAAGCAAAAACCACTTCTAATAATTCCTTCTAGGTTGTTGTGTAACTTTGCTAAGCCCCATCAAGTGTCCTACTAGAATAATAAATGGCCCGGAACATCTTCTATCTTCGTTGCCCAAGAACCGTTCCCACTGCATAGTCGCACGCATCACACATGATCTCGAACGGTTCACTCTAATCCGATATCACCATAATAGGTGCTGATATCAAAGCTTTCTTGATCAACTCAAAAGCTTCCTCACAATGTTCACCAAACACAAATAGGGTTTCTTTCTCAAGGAGGTTGCAAAGAGGTTTGGCAATCTTGAAAAAATCCTTGATGAATCGTCTCTAGAAACCCGCATGCCCCAAGAAACTCCTTATGTCCTTAACAGTCTGCGAATGTGAAAGCTTTTCAATAGTAACAATTTTTGCCTTGTCTACCTCAAGGCCTTTAGATGAAATCCGGTGGCCAAGAACAATGCCCTCATGCACCATGAAGTAACATTTTTCCCAATTAAGCACAAGGTTCATTTCTTCACACCTCTTCAACACAAGGGGGAGGTTATGCAAACAATGATCAAAGGAGGACTCAAATACTGAAAAATCGTCCATAAAAACCTCCATGATATCCTCTATTAAGTCAGAAAATATAGCCATCGTGCACCGTTGAAATGTCGTGGGTGCATTATATAATCCAAATGGCATGCGCCGAAAAGCAAAAGTATCATATGGGAAAGTGAATGTAGTCTTCTCTTGATCCTCCGGGGCGATGGCTATCTGATTATATCCTGAATACCCGTCTAGGAAACAATAGTAATGGAAGCCCGCCAACCGATCTAGCATCTGATCAATAAAAGGAAGAGGAAAGTGATCCTTTCTTGTGGCCTTGTTAAGCTTCCTGCAGTCTATGCAAACTTTCCAGCCTGTCACTGTCCTAGTGGAAATCGGCTCATTCTTATCATTCATCACTACAGTCATACCACCTTTCTTGGGCACCACTTGAACCGGACTTACCCACGAACCATCTAAAATGGAGTATATGATACCCGCCTTGAGCCACATTAAAATCTCAGCTTTCACAACCTCTTTCATGGGTGGATTTAGCCTTCTTTGATGCTCAACAAAAGGCTTGTAAGAATCGTCCATCAAGATCTTGTTCATGCAAATGGAACGACTTATTCTCTTGATGTCGGCTATAGACCACCCCAAAGCAGACTTGTACTCTCTCAAGATGCATAATAGCTTCTCTTCCTCCACACTAGACAAAACCGATGATATGATGACTAGCATAGTAGACTTCTCACCCAAAAATGCATAGCGAAGATGCTCAGGTAATGGCTTCAACTTTGGTGAAGACTCTACTGACTCGAGTGGTGAAGAAGCTTTAATATCTTCCGATTCGATGATTGTACTTGCAGGATTGTTAACCTCAAGAGCTAAGGAAAAATGCTGGACTTCATCATGAAAGGCCTCATTTCTAGATATCAAACTCACAAGAAACTTCTCTAAAGGATCTTCTGGTGTAGCCATATCATGTACCTCGGTCACACATGCATCAACCACTTCTACTACATCAATCCAGTGACATGTATTCCCCTCAGATGGGAATTTAAGAGTCTTGTACATGTTAAACAAGACCTTTTCATCATTCACTCGCAAGGTAAGCTCTCCACGCTGCACATCTATCAAAGCTCTCCCAATAGCTAAGAATGGCCGCCCAAGTATAAGAGAAATATCACTATCCATGTCCAAAACTAAAAAGTCCACCGGGAAGATGAACTTTTCCACCTTCACTAGCACATCCTCAATTATACCCCAAGGATATGTAAGTGTTCGGTCTGCTAGTTGCAACTATATTGTAGTTGGCTTAACCTCGCCAAGTCCTAATTTCCTGAAAATTGACAAAGGCATCAAGTTAATACTTGCAACTAAATCACATAAAGCTTTAGTGAAATTTAAAGAACCAATGGTGCAAGGTATAGTGAAACTCTCTGGATCTTTTAGCTTTTGAGGTAGCTTCTTTTGTAGTATGGCACTACATTATTCAGTAAGCTTCACCGTCTCATAGTCCTCTAGCTTCATCTTCTTTGTCATCACATCCTTCATGAACTTCACATAGTTGGGCATTTGCTCCAAAGCATCGACAAAAGGGATGTTGATATGGATCTTCTTGAAAATCTCAAGAAACTTGGCGAATTGCTCATTAAGCTTCTTCTTTTGGAAACATTGGGGAAAAGGGATAGGAGTCTTAAGAATGGGGGATTATCTGGGAATTGATGGAGCCGGGCCTATAAGGCCTCTCTTAAGATTTTTCACCCTTACTTGATTCTTCCTCTTCTTTGCTTGACTTAGCTTCCCTGTTGGGCTGCTAATTCTCTTGACTAGATGAAGGGGGAGATGTAATGTGTTGGCTTGTAGAATCAGCCCCCTTAACTTCTTTTCCACTCCTCAAAGTGATGGCCTTGCATTGTTCCTTGGGATCTATCTCAGTGTTGCTAGGCAAGGATCCATGTGGTTGTGCATTCATTGTTTGGGCTAGCTGTCCCACTTGTACTTCTAAGTTCTTAATTGAAGCTCTTGTCTCCATCATAAATGATCCCAACATATCCTCCAAGGATGGCTTCTTCTCTTGAGCTTGATTGTAGAAACTGGGTGGAGGTTGCAATGTATTCCTCGTGTTGGCATAGGAAAAGTTCGCATGATTTCGAACACTTGGCTGGTACTGATTTGGAATTCCTTGATTGCTTCTGAAGTTGTACCCCCAATTACTAATGTATTGAACTTTTTCTTCATGTGCCTCATTCCCTGAAAAACTCATATGTAAAGTCATCGCCTTTTCAATAGACGGTTGTGCACTTTGAGTAGTGAGCACAGCGAATTGGTTGGCAATGCTTGATATCTGAGCAGAGAGAAATGTGAATGGATCAACTTCATGTAGACCAACCACCTTCTTAACTATTGATCGTGCACCCGGAACCTCATAAGTGTTGCTAGCCATAGCCTCTAACATGTTCAGTGCCTCAGTAGCTGTCAAAAGTGACCCACCGGCTGCCACATCAACTAAAGTTCTTGTGGAGAGAAGGTCATCCCATTATAAAAAAGTTGGATTTGCAACGAATCTTGGAACCCATGCTAAGGACACTTCCTCAACAATTCCTTGAAACACTCCCAAGTTTCATACAATGACTCGGACTCGTGTTGCTTGAATTGTCCGATCTCAGCTCTCAATTGGGCGGTCTTGACAGGAGGAAAGAATTTTTTAAGAAATTTTTGTACCATCTCTTGCCAAGTTGCAATGCTCCCCGATTGCAAAGATTGCGACCATGCTCGTGTTTTGTCCCTTAGAGAAAAATGGAACAATCTCAACCTTATGGTGTCCTCAGTAACACCATTCATCTTTACCGTATCACACATCTCCAAGAAGGTAGTGATGTGGATAGTAGGATCTTCAGTAGGCGACCCCCCATACTAGTGTTGTTGAACCATGGAGATCACCGCCGGTTTCAATTCAAAGTTGTTCGCATTAATAGGCATACGAACAATACTAGAGTAATTATCATTGATAACCTATTTGAAATGGTCTCTCAAAAGTCAACTAATTGTGCTCGTATGCCATTGCTTCGGTTTCACTTCTTCTCTCTTGTCTCAGTCTTCCAAGAGTACGTTCAATCTCAGAATCAAACGGTAGTACTTGAAGACTTCTTGCCCTTTGCATAAACTCCTATAAAACAGAAACTAAGAAAGAAAATCAGAGAATAAAAAAAACAAAATATAGAAATCTAAATTAAAATCAAAGTTAAAGAACACGATATTAGTGAAAACTAATAATTATCCCCAGCAACGGCACCAAAAACTTTATCGTAAAATTATCGCAAGTGCACGACAGTCAAGTTATAATATAATGCGATGAAATTGGGTATCGTCCTCAGGGATAATTAGAACACTAGCTATCACGCTTTTGCCTTTATTTTATCTAGACAATCGAATTCGATTGATTGAGTAATTAAAAAGTAATGAAACCAACTAATTATTAACTAGAAAAGCAATGAAAACAACAAATTATCAATAAAGAAACAATCTAGAGAATTGATTTCACCTAACTATCAACTATATTCTTTCCAATTATTTATCATTAATGTATTTACTTAGTTTATAAGCCAGAAATCCTAATGTTTCTAACAACCTCGATCGAGTGTCGCGTTAGAGCATATTCATAGGAATTGATCTCAATCTATCGATAAAGATCTAATTCCTACAAACTCATTAATATCTATGATTTCTTTTAATGACTTCAAAGGGTCTTGTTCTCCTATCGGTCTCACGATAACCTAGGCTATATTTTCCTTGTTCCGATCCAAAGTACCCTCTGTCGAGTGCCGCACTCTAGAATTAAGATCATCCAATTCGTGATCAAGGTATTGACAGCATTAACAATGGAGAAATATAAATAAACTAGCACAAATCCATTAATAATAATTAAGACTTTAAACTAGAACATAGCATCAAAGTTAGGATCCATCTATCCTCTAGAAACGATGCTTTAGTTCATAACTAAAGACATAAAAACATAAAGTACGAAATTGAACATCAAACAGAACAAAGGAAAGATAAAACTAGAGTTTTGCAGAGATTTTGAATAGTCTATGATGCCCTTCTCCCCTTCGCTCCAGCCGTCAAGCCTTTCTTCTCCCAGATTCTCCTCTCGAAAAACCCTCCAAAAATTCATATCTTGGGAGCCCAAAGTCGTGTTCAATTGGAATTTCAAAGTTTCCAAAAAACCATTGTCAAGTTGCTAAATTAGCAGCATTTAAACATGGGGTGTCATGAGTGGCGCGGTGGCACCCCGTTAAGAAATTCCAACGTCAAGGCGCTGCATTGAATTTCCTCTGGGAGCCGCAGCCCCCAGAGCACTGTTTGTGCGCAATGTTGTGGGCTTAGTCATTTTTTCCTCCTTTTGATTTCCTTCTTGTGGACTTAGCCAATTTTTTTCCACTTTTTGGCTTGGGTTCTTCATGACTCATCATCTAAGCTTCTCATATGTTGTGTCCATCATTCATGCTCACTTCCATATATCTAAATACCTACAAAACAAAACAAAACAAGTAATTAAAACACTCAAAACATAAATTGATCCAACATATAAATTAATAAACCGAAATAGTGCATAAAAACCAATTTATTCTTAAACTAACAAATGAATCAAAACAAATATAAACACACTCAACTAAGTCATAAATTATCCTAAAACAACAATAAAAATCTCCTAAAACATGTCTAAATATGCAACTATCACACTCGTTTTCACTGGTAGGAGTAAACCACTATTCCAACTTAAGAATAAACAATTTTTTTTGCAGTTGGTTTAACTACAGTTACAAAGCTTCATACAGTTATAAAGATACAAAATTAATGCACAACTGTATCCTATGAACTTTCACTCAGATTCCTCCTTCAGCAATGAATAATTTGAGATTTAAAACGTGTTGAAAAATTCGAATAAAACAGTTCAAAGATTTCTTTTCAACAGATTTTCAGAAATGATAGAATATAAGCTCAATGAAAATCATTTAAATAGAAAGTGATTAAAAGTACTTTTGATACTAAACAACTCTTTAAAAATTCGACTAACTTTTAAAAGTTTTGGCTAAGTGATTTTTATCTGTATGTTTCACTTGTTCTGAATCACATACGTATAGACTTGTTGTTAAATTTGTTGCACACTTAGGTTTCAAATTTGAATTTGAACGTTTAGTCAAAACGACTTTAATCTTTCACTAAAATGGTAATCTTGATTTTTTAAAACGTTCTGATTTAATTCAATATACATGAATGAGGAAAGTCTAGGTTAAAGTGATTCATGTATCTGAAATGTCAGCTAACAGGTTTCGTCAGTTACTTTTTCAAGTTTTTAATAGTAGTACTTGAATGTCCTGATGGAACAAGAGCGTCTTGATGCATACTATATCAAAAACATGAGTTCAGTTGACTTTGTTCTTTGAGCACGCTGACAGTGCATCAGCGTCTTGAAGCTAAACAAAACATATTAAACCCAGAAGGCAATAAGGGCTCTAATCAAAGAGTAGCGTCCTGATACTCTTTAAAACGTAAAAACCTAGAAACGCGTGAGCGTGCTAACGCACTATCAACATCCTGATACTTCATCAGGTTGGTTCTATGAGGGCGCTCCTATACGAGTAGCATCTTGACATATCCTAACCAATACTCTTTCAGTGTCCTGATGAGTCTGTTAGCGTCCAGATGGAACACTGAAAAAATGATTTTTGAAATTCTATTCTTTGATTAAAACTCGATTAAAACATGATAAGACTTGATAATTTAGAATCAATTTGATCATTGAAAAACTCAACAAAACTAATCAAAAAGTCTTCAAAAGTGAATCGATCAAAAACATTTTCTTAGTGAGAAAACCATTGAAAAATTATGCATAAGGTGATTAAAACTTGCTGAGGATTTTTTAGTAAGAGTTTTACATTCTAGACACTTAATCCTCTTTGGACTTGATCTTGATTACTTTGTCTTCCATGATCTCAGTGTTGATTGATCTTGATCTTTTGATTTAACTGAAATACTAAAACAAGATCATTAAAAAACAAGGTGGAGTAGTTTGTAATCATCAAAATATTCCTCATGGGATTCCTTGAGATAACAACTCTGTCTGAGGGTTAAATTGAATGAATCTTGTACCCTCGCCCTGACAGCGCCTGCTGATGTGCACCCAGTCCTGGATGCGTCTCACCCACTGATATCCTAAAGATCTAATCGTATTATCTGTAGTGGATTTTTTCTTGTTCGACTTCGTCGATACTAGAAAGCCGGTCAAATCAAGGCCTGCTCGCTTAGTGAGCAAAGCCACTAGAGCACCATACGGCAGTGCTCGCTTGTAGTGCTGTGTCCCGGTAATGTGATTAATAATACCATGAGACAACCAGATCCTAATGCGTGTATACATGCACCACAAAAGGAAGGCATCAAGAGGCTTCACCTTTACACGAGAGCTCAGTCAAGGGATGATGATCGTCGAGATAATGTTGTGGAAGATCTTGAGTCGCAACCCAAAGATGGTGTTTGTCACTATCCACACCCCATGCCCTGGCTATACTCCAGACATGGTCCTCAACTCTATGATCCGGTCGTAGTGAGGATAAACTAACTCATCATCTTCCCTATAATATGAGAATGTGGATCATAAGAGGAAAATTCAAAGATCTCATCTAGTATAGATGGAGATATATCTATGTCGTGACCGAGAGTCCTGGAGCGATAGTGACAGGGATTATCGCCAGGAACGAGCGATAGCCCAAAGTAGAAAACTCGGACTAGCTTAGTATAAATGGTGTCACCATGAGAGAAGAATTATTCCCATCTCATCTCAGTGAAGTGAGTGAAAAGAGGCATATGAATCCTCGTGACATTGATGCTTGCAAGCAGCAAGTGTACGGTGCCAAGTTATAATATTTACCGATGAGAATCGGTATCTTCCTCAGGGATTGATTTACTACACTAATTATATTGTTCCTAACCCTAATTTTTTCTAGACAACCAAGATCAATGAACTAAAATAATACTTAAACTAACACAATAATTAAAATAGCAATTTATCATAATGTTTTGGAGAAAAATTAATATTAAAAATACCTAGAGATTCAATTTCACCTAATTATCAATTATGCAATATTAGACATGCTCATTATCAAATTATCATTCAAGTTTATAAGTCAAAATCCTCCAGTTCTTAACACCTTCTGTCAAGTGTCGCGTTAGAATCTATCACCAAAATAGAGTTTCGATCTGTCAATAAAACCCATATATTAGTAATGTAGTACACTTTGTGATTTTCCTACAACTTCATGAAACATCGCATATCTATCAATACTACGACCATCTCATGTCATATTTCTCATATTCCAACCAAAAGAACCCTCTATCGAGTGTCGCCCCTCTAGTCTATGATCAATCGATCCGTAGCCAAGAAATCAATAACATTACGCATAGAGAAATATAAATAAACCATGAATATATCATTGATAATAAACAAAAGCTAATATTATTGCATAATCTCTAATATATGATCCATCTCATCTCTAGATTAACAAATTAGTTCATACTTTGGAACAATGAAATCCAAAACATGTAGAGAAACAGGAAAATAAACATTCAAAACCAAACTAATTGCTATTGAACTTGTAGAATCCTCCTTGTTTCCAAGTCAATTTCTTCGCGTTCCTTTGCTCTTAGCTGTCATTCTCTATTCTCCAATGTATTCCCCTTGAAAATCCTAAATTTTGATATATAATATGCCTCAAAGTCGTGTGGAATTCAAATTAGAAAGTGGGAAAAAATACACAAAAACTTGTTAATTTCGCAAGTATAAAACCCCAACGACGCCGCGGCGCCAGGAACCCTCTTCTTCTCGTCTTCGTTCTACCTCTACAGCGCCGCAACGCCATTTCCTGGCGCCGCGGCGCCCAAAATGTTGCACTTTGCTCTTCTTTTTGAGACTTACCCATTTTTCTACCCTTTTTTTACTTGGATTCTTCATGTTCCTCTTTTGCATCTTCTTGTACATGTTTTCATCATCCAAAACCATGACTAATACATTTAAATACCTACAAAACAAAGCAAATCAAATCAATAACACACTTAAATATGAAATGAATCAAATCACAAACTAATAAACTAAAATAATGCATGAAAAACCAAATTATCGTAAACTAACATATGCATCAAAACAAACATAAACACATAAAACTAATGCATAAAATGTCCTAAAACAGACCAAAAACATTCTCTAAAACCTATCTAAATATGAAACTATCAAATACCCCTAAACTTAGGACTTTGATTGTCCCGAGCCAAAGGAAAACAAAACTAAAACTCATGATTAACATATCCCTTCTAAAGTCACAATCTCGCACTAATAAAAACTTAACTCAACATTGTAAACACATATATGGCCTCTATGATTACACGAAAAAGAATATTCACTTCTAGGAAGAACTTCGAGAGTAAAAAGTTGTCTAGAATTTCAACCCGACTCTCACCAAGTTTCACCTTTGATTCTTTCCCACATAAGTACATAGCTTATCTCATCAAACTAATCATGCAAGTCATGAGCAAATGCAAGCAAGTATTAAGTGTGAGATCTCAAAATATATGGTTTAGATTGGAACTCCATAGGCCAGCCTTTCACACCACTCTCCATTAAAGTAGATCACACACCATTCAGAATCAATAGGTCTTGCATAGGTTGTAATGCAAGGCTTAGGCTCAAAGGTAGGGGAAAATAGGAACATTGTAGCTCAAAAACACCCTAAACACTTTGATTAATTACTAACATCCACTACATTACATTTGAAACCAAAACCCCAATTTTAGTGCACATATCCTCTGTAAAATTCAACTTTTTATTCACTCCCCATTCTTTTGTTTTCTTTTTATCATCATTCATTTTTTTTCCTTCTTCTTTCATAGAATGCTAGACCCCCAAACTTATTTCTTTTCAAAGCATAGATGTAACACCCTTTTCTTCTCTTTTTTCATTTTCTTTCCTTTTTCTCTTATTTTTTTTCTTCAATATAATGATAACCTAAGTGGTTCATCACTGAGCATGTCCCTAAGTATACTTAATGAAGTATATTTTGATGATCACAAACAAAATCTCTTTCGATGCTAACGAACTTTAACCAAGAACCTATCTCAGCACCTCAGGAAAGCAAAAAGCCAAAGAATGATTCGACTAAGGAACTCAACGTAATATCAGACGTTCAAGATCATTTCAATCAAAGGACCTCAAAGATCATATCCTGATTTCAAGATCACAGCACAAAAATAATTCGATCAAGCTTCAAGTTTACATCTTTCGATCAACATTCAAGACATTCAACTTCTGTGTGAAGTTCTTATTAAAGATCTCATAATAAAGAATTGGATTTAAAGATTATGAGAAATATGAGAAATACACAATATTTAAGGTATAGATTTCTCTAATAGATATTGCCCAAACGTCTTTCAAAACCATGCACAAATCACTTGCATGTTTGCATGTTTTTCGGTATTTCAAATGATTTAATTCTCTATGTTTAATTTGAAATTTACCGAGTTTTTATTCACATTCATCGTATTTTTTTATTGTGAGTCAAAACTACGTTTCAAGAGTCTTTCAAAACACTAATGATTTAGCAGCACTCTCTTGAACTTGATAAGTCAGGACGCTAATGATTCATTAGGATGCTGATAACATTCAAGATTGAATTGAACTAGTTAATCAGGATGCTTAGTTATAAGTAGGTGTCTCCCATTAGTCAACCTCTGAAGTTGTCAGGACGCTGACTCAGTATCAGCTTACTGAAAGATTTCTATGTTCTTCAAAGAATTTATCTTTGAGGACGTTGAAAGTTATAAGTTGGATAAACTATCAGGATGCTGCCTGGATAGGAGCGCCCTCACCTTTGGAACCCAACTTAATAACTTTCAGGAGACTAATTGTCCTTCAATGCACTTAGTTTTATTGTCAAATATTTTGAAATGTCAGGACGCTTACATAGTTGTAGCGCCCTTGTGTTTTATGTTTTAAAAGGTAGGACACTTACTTGAAAAAGTAGCGCCATCATTTACTTAATTGTTTTAAAAACAAAGCAGGATGCTAACTTTGCATTAGCGCCCTCAGGGTTAAGTCACATATGTCGCAAAAAAGTTAGGACGCTTACAAGTTAGTAGTGCTCTCACTTCATTGTTCAGCAGAATGCTTATACATAATGAGCACCCTAAAGGAACAAAATAACAAAGTTGACATTATGCGTCAGGACGCTGATTACCGAATCATGATTCTAATTCAACAACTGTCATTGTTCTAACAAGTACGCTATATCAGTCTACTTTTTCAGAACAGATCTTTGCATAGAATCCTTTTTAGATTTATCAGAGATCTTCTCTGATATATGAATCAAGTTTTTCTAAAACTTTCCTTATTCATGTAATCTGAAAAGAATAAGAATGTTAGTGAAAATTGCAGTTGCCATTTTCATATAACACTCTAGCCGTTGTGTGTAAATGTTCACATTGTATTTGAATTTCAAATGTCTAACGGCTATTACCTACTAAGTTTATAAATATCAACACTTTGAATCAAACAACTCGCGGATAATTTTATTGTACCCAAAACTTTTTGAATGTTAGTCATTTTCAAAAATGTTTTCAACTATTATAGTTTGCAAAGTATCTTCACTGATACTTTACATATTCAAAAGATTTTCATATTAAGCTTCAATTATATTCTATCTTTGAAAATCTATTTTGATCTGGTTTCTGCTCAAATTCTCAGCACTGATCTATACTTGATATCAATCTTGCTGAAGAAAGAATTTGAGAAATAGTTCAAGTGATACAGTTGTACTTGATTTCATATCTTAAGTACTATATTGAACTATTTCAGTAATTGTGTTAACAACTGAATACTGAACCTGAAGTTTTGATGCTTATATACTATATCTATTTTGAAAATCGTCTGTGTCTATGATTTACATTGGTCCTGCGTTTTCAACTTCAATGTTTCAATGGTATCATAATGTTTTTGAAGAAGCACTTAATTGATTTACATATCATTCACGTTTTTCAAAACTTCACTTGAGCAATACCGAACACTGAAAGGTAAAGGAATGTGAGTGTATGTCTCTTAGCATTACATATTCAAATTTATACATCTTTGTAATGCTTTGCACATGAGCTTAATTATAAAATGTTCTACTTAGTTAGAACCAACATTATATTGTGTTGTAATGAATGTGTGTTTCTGGATTGAAACAACCAGGACAAGTGAATGTAATTCACTTAATGATTTCAATGTGAAATCATGTTCAGGTTCATCCTCACCATTAAGTAGGAATATAGGTTCGTCCTTAACCTGTAAAAGGATAGGTTATCTCTAAACCTATAAAAGAGAAACAGTTCTTCCTTATCCCATAAAAGGAAAACGGTTCTTCCTTATCCCGTAAAAGGAACATGGGTATTTCCTCATCTCGAAAAAAGAAAATGCGGTTCATCCTTAGCCTGCAAAAGGATAGGTTTGCCTTGAACCTGTAAAAGGGCACGTATAACGATTTGGTTCTCACCCGTAAGAGAATCAGTTCATGGATTGAGAAAATCCTAATCAAAAGATTAGGTAATGGACGTAGGCTTGGCCGAACCACTATAAATTCTAGTGTGTTTTAAGTTATGCATTTTACTTTACCGTTAATATGTGCATTTAGTTCCAATGTACCAATGTATATCACTAAGTCATTGGAAAAGTTCAAAATTGACCATCGCACCCAATTCACCCCCCCTCTTGGGAGCACCAACAATTGGTATTATAGAGGGTTCTCTGAATATTTAGTCTAACAAGCTAGAGTCTAGATCATTTGGTCAATTCATATAGGATTCATCTTAGGTATCTTATATTTCGTGTCTCAAGATAGAAAATCCTGGAACCCATATCGCCACTCTTTCCCAACCGCTTCAGTAATCATTTTTCATCACTGTTCAGAATTCGCAACTTTCATTTGTGTCCACTTCAGGTAATTAATTTATTTCATGTTTATCCTTCCGCCTTTCTCTTAAATATTATATTCCCTTCATACTCATTTCCCTATCGTCAGCCCGTACTATCACGCCACCATGCATTTAATGCATGACCGGCCTTTGAGACGTTTAAAAGAAGCCTTTACTTTTCATCTTCACTTGCAACATCTGCAGTGAAACACCCAAGTCTCCTCATCTTCTCGATCATCACCCATGGCCTCCAGAACTCCTGCTTCCCAGAAGCACACCAGAGAAGAACCGTCGTCTTCCTTAAGTGGATTCTCTTTGTCTTCCTCTTCTTCTTCATCTGATGACTCAGTCAAACAAGTTGGATGTATTATGTATCCTAAAACCTATTTTGTGCCTCCTCCAAATCGCTAGAGAAAATTGTCTCCACCTCCTGTTGAACAAGTGCCACCCTAGGCCATCCACGAAGAACTTTTGGTTGAGGATCTCCTAGCTCAGCTCTTCAAATCCAACTCATCAAGCTTCCAATTGGTTGTAGATCTTCTCTGCAAACAAGAAAGTAGATTGAAAGAACTTGAGAAGGTTTCTAAGAATCAGAAAGATCTGATAATGATCCTCCTTAAGAAATTAGACAAAACTCAAGCAGAGCTACACCAGGAAATTAGAAGAAGTTCCACCTACACCATGAGCCAGATGAAAAAGGCTCTGTCACGACCCACGATCAGTGACGTCATGACCGGCACAGAACCCCAGGTATATCCTCCCTCGATATCCCCGGCATCCCATTAGCCTTATCTAATAACACACTATAATCCCAACGTACAACATCAAAACACATGGACATAATCAGATCATCAATATAAATTACATTCCCAAAATGACAACCATAAAATTTCTTAAGTCCATAATGTTCAAAAATACAAAATCATACTTAACCATAAAATACAACACATCTATGTGTTAAGTATAAACATTAGGTGTTATATAGTACAATTTATCAAAATGCGGAAAAGTACTACGACACCTACATCACAAAATACGGGGAAATGCTCTGCAGCTAAGCCTCTCCCTTCCCCTTCTTATCCGAACCTAAAATGATAAGAATGAGGAGTGAGCTACAACAAACTCAGTGAATGTTTTCTACAAGTGGCAACATATATATGCATTTAGGTAAAACATTGCAAAATCATTAAAAACTATTTAAACAACATGGATATAAACAAGATTACATACATGCCAAATATAATGCATCATGTCATAAACAAGACAATGCATATCGTTTTCTAAACATGCGCATGCAATCCTAAACACCTCCTGAGCAAGGGCAATCAAGAGCCTGGGTTCACAACACTCAGCGCCCGATCCGACCAAACAATACTCGTATTCTGATAGTATTCCAGGAGTTGTGTAGCTAATAGGATCAGCCCACCAAAACAAATACCATGTCTAGGCGATCTTATCTACACAAGCCATAAAATCCTCTACAAGGTCCACAACTGGGGATTACCGCTAGACATACGAGATTTTCTGAAGAAAATCTCAACTAGGAGATCCAACCCAAATTGTTAATCCAACTGGACTATGCTCAAATACATTTCATGAATAATTAAATCATGCATACTATAATAGATAAGCATTTAAAACACTTTATACTACAATGCCACATATAGAAACCAACAAGTAAAGATACAATCACAAATTGATTGGCTAGACTCAACCAATCCAAATCCAACTAATGAAGTACTAGGAAGTCACCAAAACTGTCACGCCTGGGTTGCACCGCAGTGCCCCCTACCCAGGGTGATGAGTACCCCAATCTATAGGGCGTACTCCAGCCATTATGGATCCCATAATATTGTCTCATATGGGTGGCATCCCCTCCGCAGAGCGTACTTTCAGTGGCTACCTAGGATGCGAAATCAGACTCCTTAAAGGGAGGTCTCGAGTTCGATCCCGGGGGAGGCCCTCCCTGTGCTGTGGATTGTGCAGGGGGTAAATGATCTGGCTGGAGAGTACGCTCTGCGAAGGGGATGCCACCCAGATGAGACAATATTATGGAATCCATAATGGCTGGAGTACGCCCTATAGATTGGGGTACTCATCACCCTGGGTAGGGGGCACTGCGGTGCAACCCGGGCGTGACAGTAACAACGTAAATTGAGGCTAGAGTGTAACTTTATGTCGTTAAGACAATTATGTCTCGCTTAGGTGCTCACGGTGTATGACACTTGTCTCCCAGGATACAACAATCTCCTTCTTGTGACAGTAGCACTTCAACTCACAAGAATATCGAACAAAAATTGGTTGTACTCACTCACAAAAGAATGCTAAAAGCAGAAAAGAGATAAGAGAAGAAAATTCAGATATTTTGGAATTTTTTGGGATGAATTTCTGAGTTATGGAAGGCTCTATTTATAGGCAAATCGTGGCTGTACATGGTGCTTATTTCTGCACCGTTGGATCAATTTTGATCGCCTTTAGGCTCAATTTGACCGATTTGATTGACGCACCCGATCGTACACCATTGGATCGTATCCGATCAATTTAGGCACAATCTAATGGCTCCGCTCTTCGAAACCGATCTCGCACCGTTGGATAGCGGTCGATCCAATCGGTCACGATCTGACGATCCCGATTAGCACATCTGATCCCACACCGTCGGATCTTCGTATATCACACCTAGAGAGATAACTACATTCATCGTATTTGGACGTTCCAGATCTGATCTTCCACGAACGCATCTCATCCGTCCGATCTGCCTCTACCTCTGAAAAACGAAAAGCTCCCCAGCTCCTCACGACGATGCGTACGTGCGAAGTGCAAAGTGTTGTGCACCCTAAGTCGCCCTTTTGCCCTCGCACACTCTCGCTCCCGAGCCTTCCTTGTGTGTGTGTGTTAGCTAAAATTCAAGTGTAGTATTCTAGCTACACTTATAAGTAAATAATTAAAATTTTATCTATCCCATGTGGGATTTTCAAATTTCACCACTTTACACATATCAAATAGGCTACTTTAGACTCAATTTCTTAGTGATATATAAATGGGTATAGCTAAATACTTATATATTCTTAATCTTCACATATCAAAGATTAATAATCAACTTGGACCCACCCAAAATCATTTGTGGATACCATTTTAATATTTAGCTGAAAATGGTGAAAAACCATGTTTAATTACCCTTTTTCCAACACATTATCGATTGTAGTAAAAAGAAGAAGAAGATTACTGTAGATGCTACAAAGATTACTGTAGAGACTGTTGGAGATGAGGGCCATATTATTGGGAAACCAACTATGTCTTCTTCTACTACAGTGGTTGCTAATAATGTTGCAAATTCCTCGTGCAAGTTAGACCTCAAAGGCCCAGACCTCAAAGGCCCATCCTTCAAAGATAAACTTTTAACAGGAATGCAAGAACCTAATATGGAGTTCCAGTATGTCACGAATGATGAGAATGATGTCCCTCACGAGGATAGGACAGGTGAGAAAGAGATGCATGCAGAAGGAGGGGAAGACAGTTGTTATCATGTTTTTCTAGATGAGCAAACCAAATTGAGGATAAGTTTTCCATGGAGGAAAACCTTGATAATTAAACTGCTTGGAAATTAGTGGGTTACAACTATATTTGTACCAGGATTAAATCTCTTTGGAAACCTTTGGGAGAGATAGATGTGATCGATGATGACTTTGTTAGAGCTCTTACGGAAGGGCCTTGGATTATTTCTGAACACTACTTGTATGTGATGCGATGGGTGCCCAATTTTCGTCCTGCAGTAGCAACAACACAACTCTAGCAGTGTGGTTACGCCTTCCTGGGCTACCTATCGAATACTATGATGAGGATATTCTGAAAAATGTAGGCAATGTTCTCGGGAAAATGCTCAAGATTGATCGGAACACCATGCTAGCTGCTCGAGGAAAATATGTGAGAATCTGTGTCGAATTGAGTATGAGTGCTTATACTTTATTTGATTCAATTGTGGGAGGGTGGGACACCAAAAAGAGACTTGCTGGGTTGTTAAAGAACCTAACACAACAAATGAAACCTCTCAAGAAAGTGATAACAGTAGCATCGATAAGCCCCGGGAGGATGACCGGAGCATCGCCGGAGACTCAACCTACAGCCCTTGGATGGTGGTCGCGCGACGTAACAAGAAAGTTCTCCAGACAAGGAAAGGGGAAGAACAAAATGAAAACCAAAATCAACGTCAATCTCAGAATCATCTAAAAGGAAGTTCTAATAGATTCACATCTCTTGCTCAAGCTCATATGGAAAATCTAGAGACACAGAATGATACTACAACAGCAGTTTCCACTTCTAAGGTTTCCAAAGAGATTTCAAAGGGAAAAGAAAAGGAAGTAACCATGAATAATAATTCTTCTATTACAGCTGATGGGTGTGTCCAATACTTTCCTAATGAGGACATACAACAACACCCAAGACCGACAACTTCCAAAAGCAAAGAGATTTTTAATAGTGTAGGGTCTCTTAATGTGCTATCTTCATAAGGTACCTCCTCAGCCATGGAGTGTCAGGCTTTGGTTTCCTACGCTGGAGGGACCCAAAAGGAAAGGACACCGAAACGCATAGACATTAGGACTGAGGAAATTTTCTTTACTATCCTCAAGTCTATGCACGAGGCTAGGAATAGCCCCATTAGGCACTTATCCTTTAATAATCCTCTTTTTCTCTCATTGAGACAGATTTAAGGGTGATGCTATTTTCCAACCTGCAAAACCTCCAGATGAAATTGTAAATAGCAAGGAAGGTTTGAGTTATAGAGATGCTGATGGTAGTAGGAGCAGCATGGATCTGGTTCGGGCAGACCGTAGTAGAAGCCCCCATGGTCTTAGAATTTGAAGTATTGGGTGTTGGTTGTTTTTGTCCTCTCTTTTTGATTTCCTTTATACTTACAATGAAGATTGTTTCTTGGAATTGTCGTGGTGCAGCCCACCCAAATTTCAGAAGATGGTTTAAGGAGCTTTATAAGCATATAAAGCCTGATGTCACTTGCTTATTGGAGACCAGAATTGCCTCCCCTAAGCTTGATTTTCTCCGAAGGAATCCTCAAATTTTTGTCTCCTATATACCAGCTGAAAGCCGTAATGGTAGCTTGGCTCTTATCTGGCGCAATGATAGTATTAAGCTCCAAATTCTTCAAATAATTACTGCTGAAGTCTCTACTGAACAAGGCTCTTCATGGCATCATGTTGCCCGCTACGCTTACAATAATCCCCATCTTAAGCAAGTTCAATGGGATTTGATTCATCAGTTTGCTCATGACTATAAAGGGTCGTGGCTCATCTTAGGCGACTTCAATGATGTGGCTGAATACAAAGAAAAGATGGGTGGTTTTTTCTCTGCTAGAAGAAGTCGAATCTTTAATGAAAATGTGAGTAAGTGTAATCTCATTGACTTGGGGTTCGAATGTCCAAAATTTACTTGGACTAACCTCAGATTCGGAGTTCATCTTATTAAGGAAAGACTTGATCGAGGACTATGCAACATTCAATGGAGAAAACTCTTCTAGGAAGCAAAATTGAGACACCTCCCACGTACCCATTCAAACCACTTCCCAATCCTGGTGGAAACCGATGTCATGTTACAACCCCCCTCTCATCAGAAACCTTTCCCCTTTGAAGCAGCCTGGCTCTCCCATGAGAGCTTTCGTGAGGTAGTTGTCTCTTCTTGGCACTCTGATTCACTTTTCTTAACAGATTCTATGACTAATTTAACAGAGAAGCTTAAAGTCTGGAATAGAGAAAACTTTGGTAACATATTCATAAGGAAACGAAGACTTCTCACCTATATCCTTAGCATTCAAAATGCTCTTGGATTCAGCATATCTTCTTTTTTTCTCTAATCTAGAGCTGCAGGTGATAAAATAGTATAATGAAGCATTAAAATAAGAACAACTTCTATGGTCCCAAAAATCTAGAATTTAATGGCTTCAAGAAGGAGATCTTAACACATATTTCTTCCATATCAGTACCCTCAACCGAAGAGCTAGGAACAAGATTTATACCCTTAAAATCGATGGCAGTCGATGCACTGACAATGAAACGTTGAAACTTTATGCTATGAAGTACTTCAATGATCCCTATTTGGTTACAGAAAATAGAGTCTTTTTTTCCTTTGAATGAAGATGTTCTTAACCTTCTATCAAATGATAATATTACTTCTCTTGTTGTCCAAGTTATTGATGCGAAGATTAGAACGACTTTGATGACTATGAAACCCTTGAAAGCTTCGGGTCCAGACGAATTTCAAGCTATCTTTTTCCAAAAACTCTGGGATGTTGGTGCTTCATTCTGCAGTATGATCAAATCGGCTTGGAGGTTGGGATCTATTCCCATTAGTATCAACAAGAATATTGTTTCCTTGATACCGAAGGTGGATCGTCTTGAGCTCATTAATCAGCTTCGGCCCATAAGCCTTTGTAATGTGGTTTACAAAATAATCACCAAGGTTATTGTTAGGAAACTCCGCCCCATTATGCATAAGCTAGTTGGTCCCTTCCAAAACAGCTTTATCCTGGATCGCAGCTGTAATCCCCTGAAAAATTGTAATCCCTGAAAAATCTAAAAATCTCGCTATTTCACTCTCGTCATGACTCCTTACTATCTCGCCCTGCAATCTCGCCCTACAATCTCGCAATTTCGCTCTAGCCGTGACTCTTTGCTCTCTCGCCCTACAATCTCGCAATTTCGCTCTCGCCGTGACTCTTTGCTCTCTCGCCTCTCTTCTCACAAGCTCGTAACTCTCTCTATCAAAACCTAATCACGCCTCTCTCTCTCTCAAAACCCAATCGCGCAAACCTCTCTCCCTAAACTCTCCGCTGGTTCGAAAACTGAAACGCGCCTCTTTTCTTCAGCCGCAGAGCATATCATTTGCTATGGAGAAGAAGAAGAAGAAGAGTTTAGCTGTTGCAGCTCTGACGGAGAATCTTACCGGGGCTGAATCGTCGGCCTTCATACAGCCTTGCGCCGGCAAGAGGACCGGGGTTTGTGTGAAGGAAGTGAGGGATGCTCGCCGGAAGCGATTGGACCAGCAAAAGATGAACGTGGATTCAAACGAAGATCACAACAGTTGCTACGATTCCCGAATCAGATGTTCATCACGTGATTCTGGCCGGAAAAAAAAAAAAAACAAAACAAAAAACAAAAAGGAACGAACAGAAACAGCAAGAATACCTTCACAATTCGTTATTAATGCAAACGCTATCGCCGACGTCATCTTCGTCGGAGAACAACGCCGGCACCGGTGGCGAACCGATTGAAATATCGGTATCTTTAAGACGATCAGGAAAATGCCAATCTCGAGGACGAGTAGTGGAAGAATCGTACGGTTCGGTGTCGATGTGTGGACGGAGGAGAGAGATGGAAGATGCGATGAGGGTGGCGCGAGGGTTTCTGACAACTAGCTCGCTCGTAGGAACGTACGATTTCTTCGCGGTGTACGACGGACACGGTGGATCGGGTGTTGCGGAAGCGTGTAGAGACCGGCTGCACCGGATCATAGCGGAAGAGATCATCGAAAACGATGGTGTTGTAGATGATGAAGAGGTAGTAGTTGATTGGGAGAAAGTGATGAGAGTGTGTTTCTCGAGGATGGATGATGAGATCAACGGTGGAGATGGAGATGTGGAAACGGGTCGGGTTCGATGAAAACGGTCGGGTCGACGGCGATTGTTGTCGTGATCGGAGCTGAGGAGGTGGTTGTGGCTAATTGTGGAGACTCGAGAGTTGTGTTGTCTCGCGGTGGTGTGGCCATGCGAGCCCGATAGACCTGATGAAATGGAGATAGTGGAAGCTACTAGTGGAAGGGTCATAAATTGGAATGGCTACCGTGTCCTAGGAGTACTTGCTACTTCTAGATCAATTGGTGATTACTACCTCAAACCTTATGTAATCCCCATGCCCGAGGTCATAATAAGTGAGCGTACAGTGGACGACGAGTTCTTGATACTAGCAAGCGACGGTTTATGGGATGTCATCTCAAATGAGGTTGCATGTCAGGTAATAAGGAGATGCCTGGCAGTTAGACTCATGAGAAGGTTGATAACGCCCAACGTCGAGGAATCTCAACACTTTTGGGACTAACCGATTTAGATGGGGAAGATTCTAGGCCTTCATAATATTTTATTTTGATATATAGATAGGAATGTTAAATTAATTAGGTCTATAGTATTATTAGATTGCTTATGCATGTCTATTGTACGTGATTTTATATATACCATGTTGTGATTGTTAGCTATGATGATATGTGTGTCAACATGACTTCTTGTTTTGATTAGATGATAATTGGATGCATGCAATTCATGTGATATTTGAGACTTATTTATAAAATATAATGCCTGATAATGAAATGTATGACTTGGAATATTGGCATAGTAAAGCTCATGCGTGAATACTATTGTAATTGACTTTGTGACATGATACCATGTGCAGTGAAGTTTGAATATGTCTTATGAATGCACTTAACATCGTACTTCTATCGCATGTATGGCGTGAAATCACTAAGGAACACGATTAAGATAAGAATCACGCATATGGGGCAGTTATTCTAAGGAATATCGCCATTGATTATTATGGGGCAGTTATTCTAAGGAATATCGCCAATGTTTATTATGGGGCAGTTATTCATGATGAATATCGCCAACGAGTTTCTAATTTTTGGGTAGTGCCACCCTGGGTTTGATTTCCGAAAGGTACGTGATTTAGAACGTGATAAAATTCTCGACTCAAACAACCTAATGTTGCAACGATTAATGTGTGAAACTTGTTTGTAATGTTATTGTGTATATATCATGATAAAATGTTGTGAATCGTTTAGATGACCCACTGGACTTTCAAGCTCACCCCTGTTTTTCATATGCAGGTACTTAAGAGAATAAAATCGCGAGTTCGTGATGTAGTTCAGAGTAGTAGGGGTGGGTTAATTAATTCGTTAGTATTGTGGTGATAGGGTTGAATATTTTTATTTGATTTTTTAAAAGTTTATTATTTAAACGGGTTGTATTGACAATCGAAATTTAATGAACATTGTTATGGTTAGTAAAGACCTTGTGGTTTATTTCACGTGTAAATACCTTGGACTTGAGTTCATTAATTCTATTTGATGAATGTATTTAAATATTGTGTCCATAATGGATGGACAAGGGCAAGTACCCTCACAATAATTTGTGTCATGACGCCCCTGACGTAGGCTGACGTCATGACCGGCACAGTGTACTATACACTGTACATACTCATATACAGTATATAATACACTGTCAGCCTTCGCGTAGTCTCACAATCAATCCCAAAATTTATAGTAATTTTTTTTTCCAATATATCACAAATCACATCCAATATAGATCTCTAAAATCATTCCCTTCCTTCACACATCACATTTTCATTTCATCATCCAATATATTAAACTATCTATGTCCACACATCTCATCTAGATGATAATACATATATATATAATGTGTGATAACTATACATATCAAAATAACAAAAATATAATCTATTTCCTCCAAACATACATACACATACCAGACGAAGGCTCACGTGAGTATCACTCACGAAATTTTCCTTTTCCCTTCGACTCAATACCTGAAATATTGGAGGAAATGGGGTGAGCAAACAACAGCTCAGTGAATATAATTCTTGATATGGCAATTATATACATTTAGATAAATATGACATTTAAAATCATTTCAAACACTTATGCAACACATGCATCATTCAATGAATATATTATACATGTCAACAACATAAATTTCATGAGTTTTCAATAACACAATGCACAATCTCCCTCCTCCGCAAGGCAAGAGAGCGGGTCTAACCCTTGTATCGCCGTACAAGGTAGACACAGTCTCTAATCACCCAATTCACAGTCATTTCAAGGATCACAACCCTTGTTAGGACAGACCTACTGACAATGAAGACTCGCAAAACCTCATCTGGGTCTATTCCTAACGAAATGACAATGAGGATTCGCAAAGCCTCATCATTACAAACTCCAATTGCTAAAATCAGTTTGCATGATCCATAAAACTCAATGCATTATATATAAATATACCATGCATACAATCAAACATTTTATATGCGTACAATGTCATACAAGAACCAAATCAAGAAAACTATACTCACAGTGGTTACACGGGTTTCTAATCCAATATATCCTCTAAAATCGAACACCATAAACATCATTGCTTCCTCAATAGCGTTTATCCATGTACGTAAGCTCTCAACTGAAATGAACCAGAGCTTATCATGAGAAGCACCATTTATCATATCGTTAGCTACTAAAAATATCAAATCATATCCAAAAATCACAATCTTAGCATCGAAACGTCCGGAATTCAGTTCTTTACGATTCTAGGATCTCAAACCGGAGTTTCATTGTATGCACATCACTGTTCACAGTTCACATCACTATTCATTATTTACTATTCACTGTTCACATCACTATTCACTATTTATCACTATTCATCTGAAAGATGTAAATTGTATTAAAATTGTCAAACGGTCTCCAAAACGCATGAAATAGAATCTAACCACAGATTCGGAGTCCCGACAGTCCAGGGAGTGTTTTTCTACCTTCCTAGCGGATTTTCCATTCACGTTGGGTCAAAATCCCAATTTTTGAAAACGTCGTAAAACGGCTCCCACAGCTAAAATTAGTCCGTTAGAATCGTTACATCTAGCTTAGATAGTAATTTCACGAAGAAATAGCGTGAAAATCACTTACCGCGAGGCCCGATTGGACGCGAATCCCGCGTTCCCTTTTTTCTTCTTCTCCGCCTTCTCAGTTCTTCTCTCTGGTTCTTTCTTTCCCTCTCTGGAAACTTTTTTTCATTTCTTTCTAATTCTTTTCTTTTCTATTTTTTTTTCTCTTGGTGTACACGTTGGAACCAGATAGTCAAATATAGAGCTCTTTATTTTATTTTATTTTATTTTATTTTTATTCAACGTTGAGAGATTGAGATTAACATGAGAGTTGATATTTATATATACAAATAATTCAATACGCCTAGGCTCCCCTTAATAACCAACTCCTCCATCAAATTCCATTCAATTCAACTCATCTCATTCATATAAGTCATTTAATAATTCAATTTCAATCTACACCATTTAATATGTCACTTATTTCACATGTATTCATTTACACACATGCATTACATCATACGATGCATTAAGTCCTTAACTCATACTCCAATCCACCTATTTCATTAACCAACCTCATAAATTAATCAATTTAATTCATATGTATCATCTGCATTGTATAAGTTTATTTATTTACTACTAATCATACACGCGCATATTTAGCTCATATGTATAAAATACATATATTATCCAGCGTATATTTAGCTCCTACGTATAAATACGTGTATTATATATCTCGATATATGTATTTCACCGTATGTATTTAATTAAAATTACGGGGTGTTACAATTTGTATAGTAAAATTATGTGGTCCTTGGTATGAAGATGAAAGGGTATTCGTTTATCTTAACCAGGAAGTTGGTTAGAAGAATACAAATTCATAGTTTTTTTGTAAATTTTATTATCTATATAATGGTTATGGGTTAAGATAGATGGATACGATTAGCATCTCGATTTTCAGTGATCTTTCTCGATAAAATTAAAATATTCATTATTTTACTTAAAATTTAAGTCTTGAAAATCGGGGTGTTACACAGCACTATGAATAATGTTATTATAGCTCAGGAGGCTATCCACACTATGAGAAGGAAGAAGGGAGGCACATGCATCCTTGCCGCTAAGATTGATTTCGAAAAGGCTTATGATCGAGTCCGGTGGGATTTCCTCCAACAAACTCTAGAATTTTTTCAGTTCCCAGAAAACCTGATATGCCTCATTATGTCTTGTGTTACATCAGTGGAGTCCACAGTCCCTTGGAATGGGGAACTTACTTCCAGTTTTACTTCTCAAAGGGGGTTGCGGCAAGAAGATCCTCTTTCCCCCTACCTATTTGTGCTTTGTATGGAACGGCTATCGTTGATGATTACCAAAGCCTCTCTTATGGGGTCAATAGAAGCCTATTAAACTCTCTAGAGGGGGGCTTAATTTAACTCACATCTTCTTCGCGGATGATCTACTTTTCTTCACCACGGCTTCCACTTGCCAAGCCAGGACCATGATGAAGATTCTTAGAGACTTTTGTGACATGTCTGGGGAACGTATAAGTTTGAACAAATCTAAGATTCACATTTCTCAAAATGTGAGCAGAGCTCTGATCCAAGATATTAGTGATATTTGCCAGATTGCCCATACTCCCAATCTTGGGAAGTACCTCAGCATTCCTTTGCTTCACTCCAAAGTTTTTAAACACACTTTTCAATCCCTTGTGGATAGAATGGCAGCAAGTTAGCTAGTTGGAAATCCCATCTCCTAAACATGGCCGGCAGAGCCACCCTTATTCAATCAGACACATCAACTATTCTGGTGTACACCATGAACTGTTTTAAAATACCTTCTGCTATTTGTGATCGGATCGATCAGATGAATAGAAACTTCCTATGGAGTGATGATTCTGATACCAAAAAAGTCCATCTTGTGAACTGGGAGAATGTGTGTCATCCGAAATCCAAGGAAGGGCTTGGAATCAAGCCAATGAGGTCATATAACCTAGCTCTTCTACCTAAGCTTGGTTGGAAAATTTTAGAAGATAATGAGGCTGTCTGGATTCAGTTGCTCAAAGGGAAGTATCTAAAGAATCAAAACCTCCTCTCTCTCAACCTGGTTCCCAATTCTTCCTACATATGGACAAGCATCCTTCATGGTGTGAAAGCCCTTAAGCAAGGTATGTCATGGAGAGTGGGTACAGGTGTTAATATTTCAGTATGGAATGATACCTGGATTGGGGATGCCCTCTAAAAGACAGCATCCAAGATGTTATACACCCAAATGGTGTTAGCCTCCACATTAAAGATCTCATCTCTTCTCAAAGGAATTGGGATTTTGGCAGGTTGCACACACAGCTACCTTCGGAGCTTAAAAACAGAATCAGTGGCATACTTAATCCTTGGGGAAATCAGGAAGATAGCCTTATCTGGAGAGGGACATCAAATGACATTTTTTCGGTGAAATATGCTTTTAGAATGATAAGTGGATCAGATAGCCTTCCAAATTCCCCTTGTTATTGGATTTGGAAACTTAAATGCCCTCAGAAGTTAAAGATATTTATCTGGCTCAGTTGGCAAGATTGTCTCCTCACAGAAGACCTGAGATTTAAAAGGAAAATCACTCAAGATCCAATTTGCAAGCGATGCTACCAAAGCTCTGAGAACACTATCCACATCCTTCGTGATTGCCAAAAATCTGCTAGAGTTTGGAACTCTATATTCGAGGATCTCCCAACAAATTTCTTCCAACTTTCCCTCATGGACTAGCTGAAAATGAACTGCAACCCACCGTTTTCCTTCAATCACTACTCTAGCTGGCCTATTTTCTTTCTTGATGTTAGCTGGAACCTGTAGAAAGCAAGAAACAAAGAACCCATCTCTCTTCGGGCTAGCTCAGAGAGGGATATATGGACTGATATCCACCATTTCCATGTGGATCTTAAACAAGCCTTCGATAGTGCTGAGAACAACCAGATCGTGTGACCTGTTAGGTGGGTAGCTTGGAAACCCCCTCCAGATTCTTGGGTGAAACTAAACACGGACGGAGCTTGTAAAGGCAACCCCGCTCTCGCAGGCTTTGGAGGGGTTTTTCGCAATAGTCTTGGAGAATGGTTGAAGGGTTTTTGGGGTTTCATTGGTCACTCCACCAACCTGTTAGCTGAGATCTGGAGTATCAGAGAAGGGCTTCGAATCGCTTGGGATTTAGATTTCAGGAAGCTGCTTGTAGAGATTGACTCTCTCTCTGTCGTCCACCTCCTTCATCGAGTTCCATCCCAGGAACACCCCCTATTTGGCGTGTTGACGGACTGCCACAATATGCTAAACTGAGATTGGGAGTGCAAGATTGAACACACTTTGAGAGAGGGCAATGTCTGCGCGGATTTCTTGGCTAATACGGGTTTGAATAGAGGAAGTTTTGTCTGCCTCCTCCTGGTCTCTTCAACTTGTTACGTAGTAACGCCATGGGCGCTGTTTTGCCAGGTTCTAGTCTCCGAACCTGACCTGGCTTCATAGAACGAAAATATATATATATATATATATATATATATATATATATATATATATATATATATATATATATATTTTTCTCGTAAGAAAATTTGTAGTAGTATTAATCTCATTCATTTTCATATTAATTTAGTGAAACTTTTATATATATATATATATATATATATATATATATATATATATATATATAAATGTCTCATGTTCGACTCACGGGTCAAAATAAAAAAATTAATTTAGTTTGGTTTTTAAAATATTATCCATTTTTTTTATATAAAATCCATTAATTTAGTTTGGTTCAATCGATTTCAAGTTTATAAGTTCAAAAATCGAATTTGACTCAAATCAAACTAGAACACCCATTACATAATTTTTCCTATAAATTAATTAATGTTGCTTCTTTTTTTTATTTATTTTTGACATTGAATATGTTAAAGATCTTGAGTTCAATTTTCTATGAAAGTGAATCTATATCATATTCTAAATATTAGATATGCTTTTATAGGTATATTAATATTAACTCTAAGATTTATCATTTGTATGTATATAAATACAAATCGATCAATTGAAATCGAATCAAATTAAATGACCGCAAATTTGGGGACGCGTACTATTCTAGAAAGTAATGCTGCTCTTTTAGCTAAATTGGGTTGGTGTTTATTAACAAAGGGATACAATGTTAACTACTCACAACAACTGGAACTACCTATAACAAACTTGTAACTAGCTAGCAATCATTGTAACAAAATGTAACAACAGAACATTATGGAGAAATCTAGATTTTCTAGATTAACTAACATAGTTAATCACATGTGTTTAGCACAATGTGCTTCTCTCGCATCCCCCCTCAATCGAGAGGATGTGGAGAGCACCTTGAGATTGGCCCTTAGCATATGAGATCGACTAGAAAGAAGTGGCTTTGTTAATCCATATGCTAACTGATCTGTAGATGGAATGCCATCCAACTCACGTTCTAGCACCTTATCTATAACAAAATGAATATCCAATTCTATGTGTTCGATTCTAGCCTGATATATTGGGTTTGCTGCCATATCATTTGCATTTTGATTGTCACACCCTAACACCGAGAAAGAAGGAAGTTTGACATGAAGTTCTGATAAGAGTGATTGTAACCATGATATTGCAGTTGTTGTAGAGGTAAGATCTATACTCTGGCTCGACACTCGATTGGGCAATCATAGTTTGCTTCTTCGATTGCCAGGAGACAGGGCAATTACCCAGGAATATGCAATATTCCCCTATTGATTTCCTGTCTTCTGGTGAAGATGCCCAATCTGCATCTGAATAGCCTTGTAGATGAAATCTTTATGCTGAAGAATAGTAACCTATGCAATTGGACTAGATGTCTCTCCAAAATCTATTCCTGGTTTTTTATGGTAGCCTTTAACTACCAACCTTGCTTTGTATATGTGTACACTTCCATCATTGTTGTATTTTACTTTGAAAACCAACTTATTTCCAATCAAATGTTGATCATCGCATCATAGTACAAGATACCAAGTTCAATTTGCCGCTAAGGCCTTTAACTTTTGTTTCTATTGTTGAACGCCACTCTGGATAGTTCGTAGCTTCTTTGACAGATTGTGGCTCAAGTACAATGAAATATTGATGCAGAGATTTCAATGTGAGAGCTTTTGGCTAAAATATGCCATTTTTTTATTTAGTGATCATATGTGTTGGCCTATAATATGTCCAAGAGGGGGGTGAATTGGACATTTGTAGGGTTTTTAAAAAACCTTTCAAATAATGATAAGCAAAAGTAAAGTGCAGGTAGTAAATGGAAATTACAGGAAATGTAAAACACAATGATTTTAGCGTGGTTCAACTCTTAAAGCCTACCTCCACGACTTGGTCTCCCCAACCAAGATTTTCCAACCCTCTCACTAAGGGATCCTACTTCACGGGTGATGATCAAACCGAGTACACACTCACTTCATAGGTGTGAGCAACCTACTACAATCATCGTACTTCCTTGGAGGACTTCCCAGTGACTAAATAATCACCAAATACAAGATATTTCAATGAGAGGTGTTTCTTTACCAGAAAACCACAAGTATACTTACAAAGCTCTGGACCTTACTTAAGAAATGCTCAGAGAATGATAAAAAGTATGCACTAGAGCAGAGAGTATAGTCTCCTTTGAGAATGTTCTTTGCATGATTGAAGATGATAAATATCAAAACATGTTCAATCCATAGATAACCTTTGAAAACAAGTTTTCTCAAATGAAAAATACTTAAAAAACTTGATAACATAGACTAACTTTCAAATAATTCGTTGTTGTTGTGTTTTGAAGCAACACAACTATTTTTTTATATAAAACTTGTGCGAAAATCTGATCGAAAGTATTGTTATTCAAAAAGGAAAGCTTATGCCAAACGTCATTTTCGTTGTACAGAAAAGACAGTATTTCTGACACCCAGACAACAGCTCGTTGCTACAGGCAGAAGCGCACTGGTGCGTGAAGAACACTTCTCAGCTACCCAGATAAGAGCGCGCTTCTCCATTAAGGATCGAGCTTCTGGAATCAGACAGAGAAAATTGTTTTGATTGTCTCAGTGGAACTCGCTTCTCCATTAAGGAGCGCACTTCACTGTTAAATTCCAGATACCAGTCTTTTCTGGGCACAAAGCAGCGTGCTACTCCAACCGGGAGAGCACTGGTGGTCGTAACAAACCACTTAAGTGACTTGGTAACGCTAGGAGCGCGCTGCCAGCTATGGGAGCTCGCTGGTTTGACACTTAACACCAAACTTGAAATTTTCTTTCAAAAATCAACGCACAAACTTATCCAAATAATTTCAAAAAATATCAAATCAAAGATTTGAAAACACTTGTAATCATTTTCAATGAAGATTTAAACACAATTGAAATCATTGAAAACTTTTTTGAAATCATTGAAGGATTATACTCATTTTGAAACCTATGATATGCAAGTTCTGAGCAATCTCAAGAGAAAGATCCTACAACCTAGAGATCATCTAAAAATAAAAGAAAGATTACATCATAGTCTTCACTTTATTTGTTCTTTAAGCTCTTGACCTTGACTTGAACTTCAACATTGCCAATGTCTTCATGCTTCAAACCTTATACTTGAATTGTGGTGGTTTATAAAGCTGAAAACACTTGATTTGAATTGCTAGTAACAAAAGATTCATGCAGTTTGAAATCATCAAAACCAAAAGCTAACCATGGGGGTCATTGGATCAACAATATGATGTGTTGTTGTAAGAATGGGGGGAAAGAGCTGAAATAATGGGGAGATGGTGTTGGTATGTCAAGTTCTTGAGGTGGTGGAGTGGGCACAAGTTGATCTGCATGTGGGGGAGATTTGTGTTCGGTTATCTTATTGAACTGTTTTAACAATAGCTTGAGAGGGGTTAGGCATAGGTAATTGAATGAGTGTGTGAGGTAAAAAAAAGATTGGGTTTAACTTCTTTTGTAGTAAACAAGGACTTGTAAGGGAATGATGATTCATTAAAGACAACATTACTAGAAATATACCTTCGGCCATTTGAACTTCGACATACATAACCTTTGTGGGAAGGGCTATATCCAAGAAATATACATTTTGTAGTATGAAATTGGAATTTAAGAGTTTGATAAGGTCTAAGACAGGGGAAAAATGAACAATTAAAGCATTTTAACATATTGTAATATATACTTGAACCATACAACATTTGATAAGGAGATAAATTCTTTAGAAGAGGAGTGGGTAGCTGATTTATTATATAGATGATTGTTTGAACAACATCCCACCAAAAAGAAAATGGCATTTGAGCTTGAGCTAGAAGTGTCAAAGTTGTTTCACATATGTGTCAGTGCTTACGTTCCGCATGAACATTTGGCTCATGTTCATGAGGGCATGAGTGTTGGAATTGTAATCCATGAAGGTGAAGTATAAAAGAAAATTTTTGGTACTCCCCACCCCAATCGAATCTAATACATTGAATCTCGGAGCATAACTGGTTTTCTACAAGAGGTTTGAAAAGGTTAAAGGCTATAATTGCATCAAACTTTTGCTTGGGAGGATATATTTATGTATATCGAGTATGATCATCTATAAAATGGATAGAGTATTTGACTCCATTTGGGGCTAAAATGGGTGCAAGACCCCCTAGATTGGTATGGACTGGTTCTAACGGTTTAGATGCATGTTTTAAAGATCTAATATATGGTAACTTATGAGACTTACCATATTGACAAGCTTTCTGTCGAGTTCGGAAGCCCGAGCGGTGAATAAGAGATCTTTGAATCCCATAAGAGAAATTTGAACGTTTATTCATAGCAAAATTTGAAGCATACAATGACAAGATATGAGATAAGATTTTACTTGACAGATGCCTCAAGCGTCGATGCCAGAGATCCAATGTTGTTGTTTGGTTCTTGAGAATGACATTATTAGCATTAGCAAACAAACTTGAAGAAGAACGTAGGCTGGAGGTTGGAAGACTCATGCAGTATAGACCATCTTGAACAAGACCTTTATGCATAATTTTGCTAGTTTGACAATCCTTCACAATCCAACAATCCGAGTGAAATTCCATAGATACATTATTATCAGTTGTCAAGTGAGAAACACTTAACAAATTTTTATTGATAGAAAGAACACATAGGACTTGGTTTAAGGATAAATTTGAGGTATGAGAGGAAAGTTTAGTATGACCAATATGAGTAATAGGCAACACCGAGTTATCTCCAATAGTGAGTTTAGACATACCTTCATATGCAATTGCATTTGAGACATTTAAAGATTCACATGTGACGTGATAAGTGGCTCCAGAGACCATTATCCATGTAGGATCTACCACTGTGTTTGGTGTTGTTGCATACACTCTTGGCTGCGTGGATCCATTAGAAGAAGATCTCATGTAACTAAAGTATGTTTTGCAGTAACAGATAGCAACAGAATGTCTGTACTTTCCACATATCTGGCAAGCAGGACGATTGAATGATCGGCCACCACAACCGTTGTTCTTTCTTCTTCCTCCCTTTTGTTCTTGATTTGATCCTTTGCCTCCAGGACCTTGAGATCTAGGATTATTATAACTAGGATTGACAAATCTCAAATTAGATTGATTATTGGCTATAGATCGATTATAAGCCAAATTTGTTGAAGATGTTGTTGTAATTGATAGATTATTAAGTTGATTTAATTTGCTCCAGATGAGTATCGAAACTCAACAACGAGGAGTGCATTTCTGGCCACGTTAGATGATCTTTCTCTTGCAACAAAGTGGTGATTGGCAAATACTTTGTGCCTAAATGTGCTAAAGCGCAGGAGATAAGATCAATCACTGGAAATGGATATGCAGTGGCAGCTAGATTGTCAGCAAATCCTTTCATCTTTGTAAGATATTTTTGCATGCTCATTGATTTTTTTCTTGTTGTTTGAATGCCAGTACAACATATCTGTATTTTTGCACAATTGTGTGCTCCACACAATTCTTCTATAGCTCTTCAATCTTCTTGTGAGGTTGTTACTCCAATGATTTGTTCTACTACTTCTTTCGTTAGAGAGTTGAAGATCCAACCAAGTAATAGTTGATATTGGCTCAACCACTCTTCAAATTCTGGTTTTATTTGATTTTCTCTTCCAAATGCAGCTTTTGTAGCAGTCATCAATGGTGGACACTATTTTGTACCCAAGATGAATCCATCTAGCTTGTGTCCTCGGATAATCGAAAGTATCATCGACTTCCATATCATGTAATTCTCTCGATCTAATTTGATAGACATTGGTTGTCTTAGTGATCCTTCAAATGTTGTCTTTCCTTACAATATTTGAGCTGAATTTTGTGATGAGGTTGGGGAGGAGAGAGAAGCTATGGGCATTAGCCTGATACAGGCTCTGATACCATGTGAGGTTTGATAAAATCTCAGCTCAAGAAATGAACTGAGGTAGGTAATCATGTATTTATATGTAGTTAGTTATACATGTGTCTCTTTACTATTGGATACAATGTTAACTACTCCTAACAACTGGAACTACTTGAAACAAACTTGTAACTAACAGTCAATGTAACAGACTGTAACAACAAAACTTTCTAGAGAAATCTAGATTTCCTAGATTAACTAACATAGTTAACCACATGTGTTCAACACAATGTGCTTCTCTTACAATGACGAGTGATTATGATCCTCAGATTCTAAGTAGTCTAACAAAAGTTGATGATTCCTCCTCATAAATGGATTTTTGGAGGAATGTAGCTGTTTTTGCTAATTTTATTGATTACCCAACTTTGGCTGATCTTATTAACAACCCAATTGCTCTTATTGATTCTGCTACTGCGCTAATGAGTCTTAAGAGTTCAACTTGATTTGTTGTGCTTCTCAAATAGTGACGTGGAAGACCTTTTTGCTCCTAAACATTGAAGATGATGATTTATCTGTGTTTAATTTTTTTTTGCGACCATCTTATTGCTTTATTCTTTTGGCATCATTTGTAATTAATAATGCCGAGGGAAATTGTATAGGGATTAACTGTTGGATTATATTGTAAAACATAGTTTTTGTTGAATAAATAAAGATCTAATTTCTTTTTTGCTATTAATTAGTTGCTATTGTTGTTTAATTATCCTTGATCCATTTCCTTTTCCAAACCAATCAATAATATATGTTCTAATAATATCAAATCTTTAATTTTGATTGGAACAAATCTTTATCTTTATTTATTTGTGAAGCTTGTAGAATCCTATTAATTAATATTGCCCAAATCATAAAAGAAGGATATAAAGGTCGGCGGACATGGTTGCACCGATTTTAGTGAATTAAGATTTTAATGTCCATTTAGACTCAGTTCCCTGTGATCATATCTTATTGTATTGAGTCAATGGGCGGCGAGGGGTTCAAGTTGGTTCCAATGGTGTCGTTTGGTAGACCTTTTCTAAAGTGTGTTTGGAGTAAAAAATACTTTTGAAGATGTTTGGCAACACCTACTTCTAGCTAAACTAGAAGTAAATATAAATTGTATATATATATATATATAATACATATAATATAAACTGTATACTCAACAAAGTTGAAATGCAGCAAAATAAAAATGATATAATATAATATAAACAACTGTATATATATATATATATATATATATATAATATCTTAGTTGATTATATATACTCTTTTTTCGTATTATATACTTAATTGAACATACTTTATCGCCTCCCCTGCTTCAGTATTTGAAAATCTATGGAAATTTCTATCAATTACGGTGGAGGAAACGGAGGTGCTGGAAATGGATGAGATCACCTCAAAAGAAGAAATAGAAGACCTAAACCTTTTTCATTATGCAAAGGTTATCACGTCAAGGAGAATCAACAAGGAAGCTTTTAAGAAGACTATGAAGCAAGCGTGGTCCCCAACTCAGAAGATGTCGATGATCGAGGTTGAGACTGAAATTTCTCTAGTCCATTTCAGTCATGCCATGGATTGGAGAAGAGTGCTTGGGAATGAACCATGGCATTTCGACAACTCCTTTGTCGCCTTATTAGAAGTCACTGTTACAGGTAAAACAACTGAGGCGAAGCTGTCCAATGTCAAACTATGGGTTCATGTTTTTAATCTTCCTAATATATGCATGAATCGAAGAATGGGAGAGAAAATTGGCAATATGCTTGGAGGCTTTGTTGAAATAGGGGATGATCAAGAAGGAAAGTTCTGGGAGAAATCTCTTCGTCTGAAAGCGGTGATCGATGTCTCAAAGGCTTTGAGAAGGGGAATCAAGATGAGATTAAACCAAGATGAACAACCAGTATGGGTGGAGTTAAAATATGAGAAGCGTCCGGGATTTTGTTATGTTTGTGGTATGGTCGATCACATGATGAGGAGCTACAGGAAAAATGAAGGTGAAAGCAAAAACCAGAACTCAGGGATTTTGGGATATGGGAGCTGGCTAAGATACCAGGCGACGGGGAGAAAATTTTCGCAGTGGGGACAGAGTGAAAATAAATCACAAAGCTCACCGGATCTCCATAATGATGGATCGGAAAACAGGAGTCACCAGAATGTTCCAATGGGAAAGAAAACAGTTTGGTGTTACCGGTATCCTTGCCGAAAAACCAGCTTTCCAGTAAGCTGGTTTGGGGAAATGGCGGTGGAAGCGAAGCAAGGGAGGCGATGGTACGACCAAACACTGAAACAGGCAAAAATGATCAACGTATGGAAGGGGACTCGGCTGCTCAGCAAACTAGGTCGTACAACACGTCTACAAAAGTGAGCTGTAGGAAGGGATGGACATCTTGGGAACCAACGAGGAAAGGACAGATGGCGAAAAGGGAAAAAATGTTGAAAATACTGAAAAGAAATATCAAGTAGTGGACACAATGAATAAGGACATAAGACAAAAAGGGATGGAAAAGTGAGTAGTAGTCGAGCATTGGACTGTGTTCCTAGAGGAAATATCACCAAAATGATGGCAAAAGAAGATGACGTGCAGTCAGAGCAAAATCAAAAAGAAAATCCTCTAGGCAGAAAAAAAAAATAGACGTGGAGGAATGGTGTAATACCCCAAAACGATCTATTAATGGCCAATGATTTGTCACATGCGTGAAAATTTATATTTTTCTCTCCTTTCCTTTCCAACAATATTCTCTAATCTTTTTATTGGAAATAACCAAAAATTACTCCTTAATCTGCTCTAAATTTCCCTTCATGCAAGATGAATATTGGAAACCAAATCACTACCCAAAACTTTAATCCTATTACATTAATAGGAGGACCTTTTTCCAGCCGTCACTGTAATACTCAAAAAAAATTTAAGGGTATTTTTGAAATTATAAATCCAAAGGTATTTTCATAATTTTACACTCAGACAAAAAAGGGCTCAAACACGGCATGTGTTACATATAACGGCTACTATATTTTATTTAGATCTTAATTCCTATTACGGTATCACTTCAAATTTAAAATAATAATTTAAATTTCTACGACTAGGCTTAAGTGGCCATATAAAAGTATAATAATAACAATAAAGTTATAGGATAATCCACGTGATTCAAGCATTCCCAAAAATCCATGACTATTCTACTTAAATGTAATTCAAACTATCTATTTTAATCTCATAAAATTTACATACCATAAATCTTATTATTTATGAAAAACAAGTTTCTAATAATCAATAGTTTTGCAATCTCTCCACATAAAGCCACCACATGCTAGACATGGCAAAATATCCAACTTCCTTTTATTAATTCCTCTCATACTCCACTGTTAGCACATTCTTTTCATTTTGTGGACAAAGGAAATTTAGAAAATTAAGAGATCTTATCATTCTTAATTAGGCTCTATACACACGTGACACTAAGGCACAAATTTTATAATTTTGGTATCTTGTATTTTGATTCTTAGTACTCCCAAAATTATGCATGAAGAGACCACAATCATGCAAGTCACCACACCCTAGCTTATAAGAAATATATAGAACAATTTTGCAGCTGCCTCCCATCTTCTTCATTCTACTCTCAACCCTAGAGCGTGAGCACACAGAGTGACGGCCGCCGGCACATCGTTGGAGCATCACCCAGAGTGATTTCCTTTTATCACTGTAAGTTTGCTTCTCCATTAATTATACAATCGATCGCTCTGTTTTTGGCGTAGGAGATGGCAGCCATGAATGAACTCATCTGCAACTGATTTCTTTTCCCTCTTCTTTTTCCTTTCCCTTTTCTTTCTGTTTCCTCCTCTAACCAACGCAAAAGAACAGCAAAAGCAGCAGCCACATTGCCGTTGTTGTCGTCCTCTTCTATTCTCCTAATCCTTGTTTTGCATATGACACATCACCATATATCCATTAACATATGTCTATATATTGCATACGATATATTTCAAAATTTCACCGCAACATCACCCACCTAGTTAATTACACATGTCATATCATATAATTTGTATTATTATGTTATCTCATATGGTTTTGCATTATCTTATGTGAAATTATATCATATGTATAACATAACTATCAACATATAGCATATGTGTATATTATATTTAATGTAATGTCTATTAATCAAAACCATCAATATATTTGTATATGATGTGTATGTAATATTATGTTACAATATATGTTATAATACGTATATTAAGTATGTGATAATACATATTATATGTAGTATGATATGCACATGTATTATATTGTCCACCTATGTAAATATGATATAGAAGTAATTAAGCGTACCCCTCGAAGCCACTACTCACCTGTAGATAGACACACCATATTTCTGAAATCTAAAATGATTATACAAAGCCTAATTTATGTACAATTTTTACCTATATAGGTGGACATCATCGAGGGTCGAAGAGTCTGAACACTTTAGAATTTAGCGATACAGGTGGGGAAGATTCTATGCCTTCATAATATTTTATTTTGATATATAGATAGGAACATTAAATTAATTAGATTTATAGCACTATTAGATTGTTGGTGAATGTGTATGATACATGATTGTATGTATACCGTGATGTGATTGTTAATATGATGATATGTATGTGTGCATGATTTTTGTTCTGATAAGATGTTAATTGGATGCATGCAATTCATGTGGTAACTGAAATTCATATGTAAATTATAATGCTTGATAATGAGACATCTGACTTGAGAATTTTGACATGATTGTTATAATAAAGTTCATACATGAATACTATTATATGTGGCATTGTGACATGATACTATGTGTAGTGGAGTTTAAACATATCTTGTGAGTACAATTCATATCATATTTATGTTGTATATATGGTGTGACTTTATTAAAGAACACGATCAAGATAAGAATCATACGTCTGAGGCAGTTATTCTAAGGAATATCGCCAATGAGTATTATGGGGCAGTTATTCTAAGGAATATCGTCAATGTTAATTATGGGATAGTTATCATGATAAATATTGCCAACGAGTTTATGATTTTGGGTAGTGCTGCCTGGGGTTTTGTAACACCCCGTGCTTTTAATCAAAGTATTTGGTTAATTTATATGTACACTGAAGAGTATAATATACGTATAAGTACATTTAAAGTCATGTGTACATGTGTCAAATGAACTTGAACATGTCAAAAGTGAGTTCGGAATATGATTTTAAATAGAAATCGATTTACGACACGCGTATGTCTCATGTGGCTTGAGTGTATAGAAGAAGAAGAGGAGGAATGAAGTAAGAAAAAAATAAAATAAAATACATTACTGTTTATTTGCGGGTACTGTTCACCGAACAATACCGTGAACAGTACTCGCATGAAAACAAAATAAATAAATAAAAAGAAATGAAAAGAAGTTGCAAGAAGCATAGAGAAAACGAACGAAAAGGAAAGAATGGGTAGAAAGAAGAAGCAGAAGAAGAAAAAGGGGAAACGCGGGATTCGCGCGAAATCAGGACCTGCGGTAAGTGATTTTCCCTCTATTTCTTCGTAAAATTGATATCTAAGCTAGATGTAACCTTTCTAGTGGAGTAATTTTTGCTGTGGGAGCCGTTTTACGGCGTTTTCAACAATTGGGATTTTGACCCAACGTGAATGAAAATCCGCTAAGAAGGTTGGAAAACACTCCCTAGACTGTAGGGACCCCGAATATGTGGTTAGATTTTATTTATGTGTTCATTTAGAACTTTTATGGCTGTTGGAAGTTAGAGTGTAGATTGGAGACCATTCCCAATGAAACTCCAGTTTAAGGCTATAGAATGGTAGAATGGACTGTTGCGAGTGCATCGATGCTAATTTCATGATTTTTGGGAACGTTTGACAATTTTAGTACATCTTTACACTTTCGAATGAATAGTGATGACGTGAACAGTGATGTAAATAGTACTATGATCATATCCAGTGAATAAAATGGACTTAGAATCCAATAAAACTCCGATTTGAGATCATAGAATCGTAGAGAACTGAATTCCGGACGTTTCGATATTAAGAACATGATATTTGGATATGCTTTTATAGTTTTAGTAAGATATGATAACTGGTGATTCTCATGATAATCTATGGTTAATTTCAGTGTTTAAATTGAGAACTTAAGTGCATGGATAAATGCTCTTGAGGATATATTGGCTTAGAAACCCCGTGGAACCACTGTGAGTATAGTTTTCTTGATTTGGTTCTTGTATGGCATTGTACACATATAAAATGTTTGATTGCATGCATGTTATATTTATATATAATGCATTGAGTTTTATGGATCATGCAAACTGATTTTAGCAATTGGAGTTTGTAATGATGTCATTTTGTTAGGAATTAGACCCGGATGAGGTTTTGCGAGTCCTCATTGTCAGTAGGCCTGTCCTAACAAGGGTTGCGAGAGGTGAATGAGAGGTTGTGGCTACCTTGTACAGCCATACAAGGGTTAGACCCGCTCTCTTGTCTTGAAGGAGGGAGATGGTAAAATATTTATGAATGAACAATATTGTGTGCACGTATTATTTTGATGAATGGTGCATATGTGCTTTTGAAATGTTTTAAATCGATTTGATATGTCATGTTTCCTAATATGCATGCGATTGTCATGTCAAGAACTATATTCTCTGAGCTGTTGTTTGCTCACTCAATTTCCTCAAATATTTCAGGTATTGAGTCGAAGGGAAAAAGAGAAATTCGTGAGTGATAATCACGTGAGCCTTCGTCTGGTATGTGTATGTATGCTTGGAGGAAATAAGTTATATGTTTGTTATTTTGATATGTATAATTATCACATACTATAGATATACTATCACCTAGATGGGTTGTGTGGTAATATTATATAATGCTTGGGATGATGGAATGAGATGATCATAGATATTTATCAGGTGAGAATTTAATTTGTGGAATGAATGGAATGAATGTGAGTGGAATGATCATATATATATATATATATATATATATATATTTGATTTGATTTGTGGTATTTTGGGAATGAGTGTGAATGTCCGTTGAGGCTGACAGTGTATTGTATACTGTATATGGGTATGTACAGTGTATAATACATTGTGTCAGTCATGACGTCAGCCTACGTCAGGGGCGTCGTGACAGGTTTGATTCCCTAAAGGTACGTGATTTGGAACGTAATGGAATTCTCAACTCAAACAATCAAATGTTACAACGATTAATGTGTGAAACTTGTTTGTAATGTTCTTGTGTATATATCATAATAAAATATTGTGAATGGTTTAGATGACCCACTGGGCTTTCAAGCTCACCCCTATTTTTCACATGCAGGTACATGAAAGAATAGAGTCGCAAATTCGTGACGTGTCTCACAGTAGTAGGGTGGGTTAGTGGCTTGAGTAGTGTTATGGTAGTAGGACTGAGTAATTATTTAATAATTGATTATATCAATTAAATGGGTTGTATTAGAAATCAATGCTTTTGGAACATTATAGTGGTCGTTGAAGATTTCATGGGTTATTTTATATGTTTATGCCTTGGACTTGAACTTGTTAATTCTACTTGATGAATATATTTAAAATGTTGTGTCCATAATGGATGGATAAGAGCAAGTACCTTCATGGCTAAATATTCAATTTGGGTAATGGGAATCTATAGTCCGTGGCATAAAAATTGAAAGAGTATTCTTCTATCTTAACTTATAACCTTATTTAGAATATAAATGATATTATTAAATTTATTTTTACCTGTGTAAAGATTTTGGGGATAAGGTAGATGGATACAATTCAAGCCTTGATTTTCTTTTTGCTATTTTCGTGATAAGAGCAACTATTTATTCTTATTACTGTAAATTTAAGTTTTGAAAATCAGAGTGTGACAAATGGAAAGGTCCAGGTCCAGTCTCTAATCAAATGCTGGGTGGGGGGACTGATTCAAAACAAGGCGATACTTGCCCAGTAAATCCATTGGGAAAAGCTGAGCTAGCTCAGATGGAGGAGATCAAGACTGACGCTAGTTATAAACTAGAGGGTAGGAGAAACATTGTCAGACTGGCGATGAAGACTGGTAAAGGTAAGGAGAAAATGCATCCAAAGAGCCAGGAAGGAGGAAGCGAGACAGGAGTAGGGAGGAAAAGAAGCAGAGAAATGGTTCAGAAAGAAGACGAAAATCTAATGATATCGGCGAGACCCGGTCAACGTCTCGCCGGATGCAATGAGTATCATAAGTTGGAATGTTTGGGGGCTTGGGAACCCCCGAACATTGGAGATCTGCGCACTGTGGTGCAAAGATAAGATCCCGGAATAATGTTCCTGATGGAAACCAGATTACAACAAAATAGGTGCGAACGTTTATGGGCCCCTCTTGTTTTTGATGGAATGATTGCAGGTCCTAAGGTGGATAATGGTGGTGGGATTATTCTGCTGTGGAAAAACTTTCTCAAAATTTCTCTTCATTCTATGTCTAAGGGCCACATTGATGTTTGGGTTGAGGAACGGGGTGAGGACAGATGGCGTTTAACGGGCTTCTACGGGGAACCTGAATATGCTAACCGTCATGTCTCTTGAGAGCTGCTGAAAAGACTTAATGATTTCTCGTGCTCAGATTGGTTGATAGTGGGCGACTTCAATGAGGTTCTTTTTCAACATGAAAAACAGGGGGGTGCCCAAGATCTGTCAGCTATGGACAGGTTTCGAGATTCAATCGAGGTCTGTGATATATCAGATTTGCGGTTCACTGGCCCTCCTTTCATATGGAACAACAGGAAAAAGGGGGTGGCAAACATAAGGGAACCAATTTATCGTATTTTTTGTTCGGCAGATTGGAGGTTGCAGTTTCTTGAAATAGCTTGCATCCATCTTGATTACATGTCATCTGATCACAGGCCAATTAAAATCATGAGAGAAGTGGATTTTATGCTTTCCCTCCCAAGTAGGAGAAGGAAACATTTTGAGGCCCTTTGGGTTGGGGACAATGAGGCTGAAGTGATTATAAAAAAGGTTTGGGTTTTCTAGGGAGATGTAAGACCAAATGCAGCGGCTCTGTCACAAAATGAGCGTTGCATGTCAGACCTGCTTCAATGGGGTACAGAAAAATATGGGAAGATCCTGAAGAAGATTGAAGAGGTGAGAAAGGCTCTCAACAGACTCTATGATGGCGCTCAAGCTGAAAAGGAATGGAATGTGATAAAATCTTTAGAAGCAAAGTTAGAGAAGTTGCAGTTATAAGGAGTTTTCTGGGGTCAAAGGGCAAAAACAAGTTGGTTGAAGCACGGGGATAAGAACTCTAAGTATTTCCATGCAAAGACCAAGGCGAGGCAGAAGACAAATCAGATAAAGAAGCTCAAAAATGAGGCGGGGTTTTGGGAAAGGGATGAAGTCCAGATTAAACAGATCATGGTTGACTTTTTCGAGGATATGTTTACATCTGTGGATCCACTAATGTCAAAGATCAAATATGCTCTTAAAGGAATGGACAGAGTGGTGATATACGAGATGAATAATTAGCTAAGTCTTCCATTCATAGCAAGGGAGGTAAAAAAGACTTTATTTTTCATGGGTCCCCTCAAAAGTCCCGCCCCCGATGGACTCACTGCCCAATTTTACCAAAAATATTGGGATTTTGTGGGGGAGTCCATTTGTAATGCTTGTTTTTTTTTGTTTAAATGGAAATGGAAACATAGGAAAGTTTAATCAGACCTCATTGCCCTCATTCCAAAAATTAAAAAACCTTTTGGCCCTTCTGACTTTAGACCCATTAGTCTGTGCAACGTTACCTATAAAATCATGGCAAAAATGATAGCAAATAGGCTAAAAGGGATTTTTTCCCATGTTATTTCTGAGAATCAATGTGCTTTTTTAAAGGGCAAGTTGATTACAGATAACATAATCCTAGCCTTCGAACACTTGCATTACCTAAAGAACCTAAGATTAGGATCTAAAGGTTTTGCGGCCTTAAAGCTTGATATGAGCAAGGCTTACGATAGGGTGGAGTGGTCATACCTTAGAGAAACCATGATTACTATGGGGTTTTCATTGCAATGGACAAATATAATTTTCAAATGCATTTCTACTGTTACTTCTTTTGTAATTGTTAATGGTTAGGATCATGGGTATATAAAGCCATCGAGGAGGTTAAGGCAGGGGGCCCATTATCCCCCTACCTATTTTTAATATGTGCACAGGGGCTCTCAGCCATTCTAAGGAAAGCTGAGAGATAAGGTATTTTAGAAGGGCCGAGAATTGCTCGAGGCAACCCAAAGCTGTCTCACTTATTTTTTGCTGATGATTCTTTGATTATATGCAGAGCAAACTCGCCAAATAGTTATGCAATACAGTCAACCTTGAGAACATATGAGGATGCGTCAGGTTAGAAAGTGAATTTCAACAAATCATTGATTTTCTTCAGTCCAAATGTGAGTGATGAGGCGAGGGGTTGGTTCACAGGTAGGCTGGGACTCCATAACACAACCTTTCAACCAAGATATTTGGGGCTCCCTTCGCTTAGTCATAAAAGCACTACAAAAATGTTTCAGTTTGTGAAGCAAAAGCTGTGGAAGACAACACACTAGTAGAAATAGAAGCTGTTATCAGTGGGTGCAAAAGAAGTCATTATAAAGCGGTTGCTTAAGCTCAATCTATTTATCCAATGAGTTGTTTCCGAATTCCTCGAACCCTTTGCTCCCAACTGAATTTTATTCTCGCTGGTTTCTGGTAGGGAGACACTGATGGCCAAAAGAAGATTCATTGGTCAAAATGGGAGAACCTGTGCTCAACAAAAGAGGATTGAGGGACGGGTTTCAGATCTTTGGAGTTTTTTAACAAAGCTTTACTTGCAAAACAGGGGTGGCGAATCCAAAACAACCCAGATTCTCTTTTGGCTCGTATTCTCAAAGCACCATATTTCCAAAACTCATCCTTTTGGAAGACAGAATTGAAGAAGGGTGCATCTCAGATATGGAGAAATATCTTATGGCCGAGATTTACTAGTGAAAGGCTACAGATGGTGGGTTGGAAATGGTCTTGATAGTCATATGTCTCAAGATCCTTGGCTGCTTAGACCATCATTTTTCAAGCTAATCACCCCTTTGAAACCATCCATTGATTGCTCAGTTACTTCTTTCATAAGTGATGACTGCAACTGGAATATTGAAAAATTAAATGATCACCTTCTCCCAATTGATGTAGAAGAAGTCTTAAAAATTCCATTGAGCTGAAGGAGACCCTGTGACACGATGGTTTAACATTTTACAAAAAATGGACAGTACACAATTAAGAGAGGTTATAGGGCTGCTATAGACCTTGATAGATTGGCAAAGAAGCTTTGGACTAGAGTATGGTCCACCAATCTCCCTCCAAAAGTGAAATCTTTTTCTGGAGATTGCTACATAAATTCCTGCCGTCCAAAAAACACCTAAAAAGGAGAAAAGTTGTGGATGATGCTATCTGTGGGCTATGCCAAGAGGAGGATGAATCTCTAAGCCATGCAATTGCAATGTCCAAAGGGCTTCTGAGGTTCGGACATATGTGGAAAGTACGATTGAAGACAAAGGTTTATGGGAGTGGATTGAGATGGGTGACTTCGTGAGTATAAGCTTGGAAGCAAGCATGTGCAACTTTGCAAAAATTATGATCACAGCTTGAGCCATATGGAATGATAGAAACAACATTTGTGTGGGGGAGAAGGTTGTGTCTACAATGCTAATTGCAGAGAAAGAAATGTTTACTCTCACAGAATACCAACAATCATCAAAAATCAGTACTACAATGAGATTAAACAAAAATCAAATATGGCGCCCTCCTCCTCAATGAATGTCGATGCTAGTATGGGGGTCAACGGATCAGTTGGAGTTGGTATGGTGGTGAGAGACCATTTAGGCAATGTGATTGCCGCTAAAGCGACTCATGAAGTCGATGGTCTCAATGCCAAAACAGTTGAGCTCTGTGCCTTGCGATCAGGTCTGGAGTTTGCTATTGAATCTGGAGTTCCAATTGATATCATTGAGAGTGATTCTGTTGATGTGTTAAATGAGCTCAAACGATCAAACCATGATCATTCTGAAATTGGCAAATTGGTCGGTAACTGTTTAGCCCTCATCAACCATTGGCCAAATGTCTCTCTAAATGCTATTCCTAGGGAATGTAATCATGTTGCTGATAGACTTAGCAGATTTGGTTTAAGTTTTGAATCCTCCCTCGTTTGGCTTGAGGAATCTCCCTTGTTATTTGTGTTATTGTATCCATGGAGTCTTCTCTTCGTGTTTTATGACAATGGGTGTTCTATCAATAAAAAAAAAAAAGTATACTCTCTAAAAATATGTAGAGCTAGATATAAATATATAATAAATTTAACCAAATTATAATAACATGGGTTGGACTACAATTATGAAAGAAAGACATTATATAACTATATATATAAACTCACTCATTTTAATGATTGGAATAAATCAATACACATTTAAGATAAATTAAATAAAACAAATAATCCACATACATAGTCTATTTCTTAATTAGAGTATATATAGTATATAATTAAAATATAAAATGACAAAAAACAAAGCATAATTAAGATTCAAGAGAATATATAGTTAGAGTATATATTACACACACACACATATAATATATATATATATATATATATATAATTAAGAGTTTAGAAAATGAAAGAAAAAAACATAATCAAGAGTGTTAATGCAATTAAGAGTATATAAAATGTGTGTAGTAAGAAAAACACAATAATCAAGAGTGTTATATACTTATATAATTAAGGGTATATATTTGTATTGTATATACATAATTAAGAGTATATTCAATTAAATATATAATACGAAAAAGAGTACATATAATTAATTAAGAATATATGAATACAGTTTATATTATATTGTATCATTTTTATTTTGCAGCATTTCAACTTTATTAAGTATACTCTCTAAAAGTATGTAGGGCTATATATAAATATATAATGAATTTAACTAAATTATAATAACATGGGTTGGGCTAAAATTATGAAAGAAAGACATTATCTAATCATATATATAAACTCGCTTATTTTAATAATTAGAATGAATCGACACATATTTTAGATAAATTAAGTAAATGTGATATATACATAGAAAAATTATTTGCCATCAAATAATCATTTGTATGTTTTATTTAATTATTGAACTAAAATTTTATATTTTATTATAATTACTCTAATATTAAAATATGTATTTGATTATATTGGTGACCCAAAAGCCCGATCCAAATGCTTGACCCAAAGGCCTGGTTTATATAATTTTTTGGGTCGAGCTTGGGCCAAAGCTTTTTAATGTCGGCCCGGTCCGACCTGGTTCAAAATTTTTTAAGACCCGACCTGACTCGACCCGATTATTCTTAGGTCCGATAGGGCCAAATAGTCCAAATTGCCACCTCTAGTTATATAACAATTCCCTACATCATGATTACTTGATAGCCAAATTACTTTAGTTTTTTTGAGCTTGGGAAGTGTGTGTAACCTTTATATTGAGATTAATCATATTTATTGTAGGCCTTAAGGAACCTTTCGTGTGCACTCACAACATATAATGGTTTTGAAAAGTGGGCCATTTAGTTTTCTTTTTTCGTTTTCTTTCTTTCATTTAAATTATTTTCACTGAGTAGTAAACATAAGATGGGGGTAATTCTCCTCCCACTTAAAAGAGTCAAACTTATTTTGCCAAGTATTTATTTATTCTTTTTATTTTCTTATAAGCTTATTTAAAATTACTTATTATATAAGACTTTTAAAAAATTACTAGCATATCCTAATACTTAATTAACCTAATTGTAACAAACTCAAATCTTCAAGTCACTGCTCCTACAATTTAGAGGTGGAACTATACACAGATGCATTTAGACATCCTATCACTTATCATTTTACAATTGGGTGGGTGTTGTTCAATGATGAAAGAAGGATTCAAATGACAACTGTAGGGTGATTGGATATACGTTGTCAGTAGAAGATGCAGAGGCCCGAGTGATAAATTAAGCTTTTATCTCATGTAAATTAAGAGCTAACAAAAATATTCATGTGTTCTCAAATTCGCTAACAATAATCCAAGAACTGCAGCACAAAGATGGCAACCTAGCACATATCGAAGCCATTCTAGTACTATATATATATTTTTTATAGTATTATTTAATACTCTAATGCACAAGCTAACTTAGAAAGGCATGGTCTAGAAAAAAAAAAAGTAGAGTGGATTACCTGAAATTTGAGAGAAAATAAGGGGGCAAAAAGCAATATTAGGGTAAGATTGAGCGGTAAGATATAATATTAGATAACTAGGGAGTTGCATTTGCGTTCATCTTTGACAAAAGAGCAATCAGAAAAACCCTAAGTTTTAGTGTCTAATAATGAACACTTTAACGAGCGATCCTCGTGCTCAAAGATTCGAAGCTGCGATTCTAAATGCTCTTCTTCTACTGTTAGTCGACTACGCATCAAACGCCCTAATCACTTCATTCAATTTTACTTAAGTATGTATGTAAAACCCTAAACTGTTCATAGTGAAATTCGCTAAGAAATCATTCATTCATGGGGTAATGGAAATACTTTCGCAATTCGGTCCCTCATGTTTCCACCCTGTTTTTTCTCGTAAATCCATGAATTTTCTGAGGAACCCATGTTGCAATTTCGCAAAAAAACAATCCTTTTGGTTTGGTAGAGTAGCATTGGCATCGACACGATCGTATTGTTCTTCTTCTGCTGTTGGCGGAGCGCGGATGTCTCGGATTGCACGAAACGAGGCGCAAGATGTCCTCTTTGATTACCTGCATTGCACTAGAAACTTGGATTTCAATGACGCCGAACACATTAGTAAGAACTCCCCTACTTTTCTTCAGTATCTTCTATCAAAGGTTACTAATGAGCGAGAAATCACCCGATCTCTAACGAAATTTCTTCGATATAATCCTATTAATGAGTTTGAGCCATTCTTTGAGAGCTTAGGTTTGGAACCTTCCGAGCTTGAATCGCTGCTTCCTCGTGATCTTATGTTTCTTGACGATGATAATGTATTGCTTGAGAATTTCCGTCTTTTATGCAATTACGGTGTTCCGCGAAGTAAAATTGGTAAGTTGTACAAGGAAGCAACTGAGCTTTTTAGGTTCGATGAAGGCGTTTTGGTTTTGAAACTTAGGAATTATGAGGAACTCGGTCTAGGTAAACCCTCTGTTATTAAGTTGATCACTTGTTGCCCGTCGTTTTTAATTGTTGTTGATAAGGATTTTGTTTGTGTTCTTGAAAGATTGAAGAGTTTAGGGATTCAATGTGATTGGATAAGTGCTCAGTTGTCGGATGAAAGTACGTATAATTGGAGTAGAATGCTTGAATTGATCTATTTTCTTGATAAAATGGGTTGCACCAAGAAGGACATGGGTGGTTTGATCAGCACTCATCCTAGGTTCTTGTTTGAAGATTCGGGAAAGAAAATCTATATAGTGGTTGCACTTCTTCTCAAATTAGGGCTTAAGATGGATAAAATTCTTCTATTGTTTCTTAAATATCCTCAAATCCTAGCGGGGAGGTTTGCAAAAAATCTATGGCAGGCTGTGAGTTTCCTTGCCGAGATTGGCATGGAAACTGAATTTATTGCAAAAATTGTCTGTAGCCACACACGAGTTCTTGGTTCTTCTTCCCTGAAAAAGCCTCGCACTGTATTGTCAAGATTAAATGTTGGACCAGATAGATTATGTGAAATTATAAAGAAAGATCCGGATAAGTTGATTAGTCTTGCATTATTTCCAAAAAATGGTAGTTCTAAGAAGCAGAGAATCATGGAGAGGGAAAGTCATCATGTGGAGAAGACTGCGTTTTTGTTAAGTATAGGGTTTGTTGAGAACTCAGAGGAGATGGTGAAGGCTCTTAAGCAGTTTCGTGGGAGAGGGGATCAGCTGCAGGAGAGGTTTGATTGTCTAGTAAATGCAGGATTGGATTGCCATGTTGTTTCCAACATGATCAAAGCAGCACCTCCAGTGTTGAACCTCTCCAAGGATGTGATTGAAATGAAAATTGAGTATCTGGTGAACCATTTGGGCTACCCAGTGCGATCTTTAGAGGCATTTCCAACTTATTTGTGTTATGATATTGAGAAAATCAAGTGTAGATTTTCAATGCATGCGTGGCTTAGAGAGAAAGGCATTGCGAAACAGAAAATGGCCTTGAGTACTATTCTTGCATGTTCTGATGCTAGATTTATAAAATACTGTGTAAATGTTCACCCAGAAGGTCCAGCTGTATGGAAAACGTTAAAGAAATTGTCATACTCAGACTCAGTCTAAATAGATGGTATTCTTCTTGATTAACAAAAACTTCTACACGGTTCAAACAGTTCCGAATTTCAATGGTTGGAAGTCCTGCATTAGGTCCTACTGGTGTGAAATCCAGTGAAGAATTCAGAAAGTGAAGAATTAGCTTGGCTAAAATCAAATGAGAGATGGGGAATAGTCTCAAATACTAATCTTCTTTGTTTAGCCAATTTGTCTGCGAGTTTGAATGAGTTTCAATGGGAGGTTCAGCAAGGTGTGAGATCCGATGAAGATATCTGAAGTTAAAGATTAGTAGGTTCAGCATCGAGGTTCAAGATGAAGGATTAGTTTCATATGTAGGAGGGTGAGTGGGTCAGTAAAATGATATCAGCAGATGAATGACCCATTTTCTCTATTTTCAAAAATATAACCTTCGGCATCAGGATTTCCAGAGTGCTGCTGAGGGAGCTGTAGCCTAGAATTTTGTCTTCTATAAAGAGCTACACTACAAGTGACTATGTGGGGGTTTTGTAGGGAGAGGGTTTCAAGCTTCATTGTTTTCACCTCAGGAATTGGACACATTTTGACTCTTGATATGTGAGGTACCGTTAATTGCACCTTCTCTAATGTTCCCTTCCCATTTTCCAAACTGAAGTTTAGTTCTATAGTTCTTTGGTCCTATAGTGATAGATTTCATGTAGTTTATTTGCCCCTATCAACTGTATTTTTAGCCTAGATAATCTCATTTACGGATGTAAAACTTTTTTTTCTTTTTCAATTGTAACAATGATACTAATTTCTCCTTTCCCATTTTTTTTTTCTTTGTTCTCGACTTCACTTGGGCAGTTGGGCTTGATTGGCTTATGCATTTTGTATAAGACGGTGTTAGATGCTTTCCTCTCTAAATGAAACAAATTCTTGGATTGCTACCATTGGCTATTTGGTGAGCTTTGTGCTATCATTTTCTTTTTAGGTTTCAAGAAGGATTATTAGTTCATGTTTTACGGATTGGCGAGGGTGTGTAAGCATACAGGTGCGTGTGCCATATTCTCTGTTATTGCTTCAGCCTCCTTTTCTTTCTTTTGTGTCCTTTCGTTAGTTTTATTTTCACTTCAGATGCGCTTTATACCAGTATAACAAAAGGGTTTGTTTTTAGCACAATCTAATTTGATATGTGCTGTCACTTGATTTCTCTGTCACCAAGATGGTGATACTAATTCAGATCAAAAATGGAAATTTGTATTGCAGATACCGCAGATACAGAGACATCGCAATAACAATGGAAGGGCAATGATATTAATCTTGCGACAGGAGAAGCTGGGAAAAAGAGAATATCTATCTAGTGAAGTACTAAGTCGACAAAGAGTATGTAGGTAACAAACATCTTTTGAAGCAATTTTTTTGTACCGTATTACAAGCTCCTTTTCAGAAAAGATCACATTTAATCTTTTAGCATAAACAATCCATTTTTGTAATATTCAAATGTTATCACAACCTTTGATGGTGTAATTTTGCTAATGCCCTGGAATTATTATATCAGGAATGGCAAATTTTGAGTAGCAATGACAGAATACGTTTTAAGAACATTTCTTGATCATTGGCAAGGGAACCAGAGCTCTTGTAGCTTCTACTTTTTTTTTCAGTCTACTTTCATTGCCCAAAGTAGAACTGTCTCACTTTCTCTGGATATTTTGAACTTAAAACCCATTGAAATGTTCTAAATTAGAAGATTAGTTTGAGATAGCAGGTCAAAGACGTCACATTTTAACTACCAAATGTATCATGATGAAAAATGGGAAATTCCTTGGTGCACATGCTTTATGAAATTAGGCAAATTCCATTAATACTGTTGTCGTACTACAATAATCTCTCATCCATCACCATTTAGATTATTCTCCAGCTAATAGATTTGTAATTTTCAAAGGGAATCAAGCATTTTGTTCACCTCATGACCCTCTAAAATGTTCAACATCCAGTATCTGAAAAATATTCTGGCCTTTTAATTTTTTATTTTTTGAAAATATGCTTTTTTATTTGAGAAACAATACTTCTAAGAATAGTAAACCTTGACCCCCTTTTTTTTTTTTTCTTGAAAATGACCTTCACCATTTAAAAGTATTATGAGAAGCGGAATTTTAAAATGGTGTTAATTTCAGGTTGAAACAAAGCATAGTGAACCTTGACAACCCTGTTTTACTTGCAGGGCAGACATTAAATTAATAAGTTGAAAGTTACATGATGAATAGTTACATCCTTCTTAATTATCTATAGTTTGGTCTTTCTCTGCCTCTGTCATTATCACTACTTGTTGTCAATAGGTCAGTCTTTCTGAGTATCATTTCTCGAATATAGATGTCAAGTATAAGTCTTAAAAACCTGTTTTTTCTCTAACTTAAAGCAACAAGCCCTTCTTTCTTCTCTACCCAACTAATACCTGCCTTCTTATATACACCTTTCTCCTTCATCACCTTCCTAACACTCTCAACCCATCCCCATTGCCCATTGGCTGCATAAATATTTGAGAGAGTCACATAACCTCCAGGCCTCTTCAATTCCATCACAAGAATTTTCTCAGCCATCTTAGCAATATCACTCTTTTCATGTATTCTACAACCAGTGAAAAAAGACCCAATAATTGAATCATTTACTTCCATAGGCATCTCCTTTACCATTGTGTAAGCTTCCATTAGCCTTCCTGAACGGCATAAAAGATCAACCATGCAAGCATAATGCTCTCTGCAAAGCTCAAATCCACTCTCCTTCATGAAAAAGAAAATCTCCAATCCCTTATCAACCAAACCAGCATGGCTGCATGCTGAGAGAATGCTTGTGAAAGTTACTTGGCTGGCCTCTATTCCTTCCATTCGCATTCTCTCGAACAATTGTATCGATCTCTCGACTAGCCCATGCTTCCCATAGCATCCAATCATGGCATTCCACGACGCGACATTCTTTTCCATTGTTTGTTCAAACACTAACCAAGCATCTTTAACACTCCCACATTTTGAGTACATATCAATAAGACCGGTACCCGTGAATACATTATTAAGGCCCCTTCTGTATATTAAGGCATGGACCTGTTTCCCTCTATGTAATGAGCCACTATATCCATATGCAGGAAGCAATCCAGCAATAGTTACTGAATTGGGTTGGAGTCCTGAAGCCAACACCTCCCTAAACAACGCGATTGCTTCAAAATATTGATGGTTTTGACTAAAACCCGCAATCATAGCATTCCAAGTAACTAAATCAGGTGTTAACCCTTCATTTATCATTCTAGAGAAGATTTTGAAAGCTCCATGACAATCTCCACTTTGAGCATAACCAGCTATCATTGCATTCCAAGTAAACTCATTGGGTTCCAACCCTTTTGCTCTCATCTGCTCAAAAAGCAAAAGAGATTGCTCAAATTCCCTTCTCTTTAAGTACCCACAAATCATACAAGTCCACGAAGCAACATCTCTCTCAGGCATTTCATCAAATAGTTTACGTGCAAACTCCAAACTACCACATTTGCAGTACATATCTATCAAGGCATTCGCCACCGAAACCTCGTTTTCAAAACCCATTTTGATTAACATTCCATGGAGCAAATTTCCCTTATTCACATCCATTAAACCAACACAGGCTTTTAGGGCGCAAGAAAATGTGAACTTGTTTGGATAAGCTCGGCCTTGCATTTGGGAGAAATAACTAAACGCGGTTTCACAATCTCCTTGGAATGCTGAGGCCGAAATCATCCAATTCCATGCAAAACAAGTTGGTTTTTGCAAAGTTTCAAATAGTTTTCTGGCGGATTTCATGTCTCCACAGCACGCATAAACCGCTAAAAGCGTAGAATTTAGAGATTTATTAGTTTCCGAATGCGTTGTTGCAGTTGCCAGTACATGAGCGTGGACCTGCTTGCCGGGTTTCAAGGCCTTTGCTTTCATGCAGCCTTTCAACAGAGCTTCCAAGCGATTGGAATCCATGAGATTTGTTTGTAACATTTAGCAGCACATCGAGTGTAATTCAAACTTCAAAAGTGATGGTTAGAAATGAGTAATTGAAATGTTTCCATGACCCAAATTATTCGTGCATGTTTTCTTTTGGATTTCTTTAGGACTTTTAAAAAGGTTTTTTTTAGAGATTAGGGCTATAAGAATTTGAAACAAGTGTGGAGGGAGTAGTTTTTAAAATTAGAGTTTTGATCCTTAACCAATCAACCAATCACCTATCAATCAAATTATAGGTTGTCGAAGATGTTTTTGCCCTTCTCATTGTCAACCATTGTGGATTAAGTGATTCAAAATGCAATGAATTGATAAGTTCTTTACTGGGTGGTGAAAAACAACACCCAGTGGTAAAATTTTTTACCAATAGTAAGCAACTTCAAATGGTCATAACTTTTTCATTCATACTTCGATTTGAGTGATTCAAAATACGTTAGAAAAAAAAAGAAAAGATCTACAAAATCATGTACTTTAAGTGATTTTCCGGTGACCAGTGACTGAAAACTAGTGATTTTACTTATATTGAGCGTTTAATAGCCACCGGACCAGTCACCGATGATTGAAAAGTCACTTAAAGCATCTGGTCTTGTAGATCTTGTCCTCCTCTTTTCAACGCATTTTGAATCATTCAAATCAGAGTTAAAACAAAAAAAATTATGGTCATATAAAGTTTACATATCGATTGGTCAATCGTTATACCGATCGGTAACTTTGTTGATCGATTGATATGGTGATTGACCAATCGAAATGTAAACTTTAAATGACCATAACTTTTTTGTTTTAACTCTGATTTAAATGATTCAAAATGTGATGGAAAGATGAAGAAAAGATTTACAACACCATGTGCTTTAACTGACTTTCCGTTCACCGATGACACTTAAACGTTCAATGTATTTACAATCATCTGTGATCGAAAAGTTAGTTAAACCACTTGGTGTTGTAGATTTTTTCTTCATCTTTCTAACGCATCTTGAATCACTGAAATCTAAGTTAAAACGAAAAAGTTATGGCTATTTAAAATTTATTTATTGATCAATCAAACGATATACCGATCGGTCAACTGAGTTATCAATTGGTCAACCAATCGGTCAACTATTTTATCAATCGGTCAATGGTTGACCAATTGATAAGTAAACTTCAAATGATCATAACTTTTTTGTTTTAACTTCAATTTGAGTGATTCAAGATGCTTTGGAAAGATGAAGAAAAGATCCACAACACCGAGTGGTTTAACTAACTTTTCGATCACCAGTGATCGATCACCGGTGATTGTAAAAACATTGAACGTTTAAGTGTCACCGGTGATCGGAAGGTCAGCTAAAGCACATGGTGTTGCAGATCTTTTTTTCATCTTTCAACCCATCTTGAATCACTCAAATCAAAGTTAAAACAAAAAAGTTATGGTCATTTAAAGTTTACATATCGATTAATCAACCGATGTATCAATCGGTCATCAACTGAGTTGACCGATCGATAAGTTTGTTGACCGATCCGTATGGCGATTGACCAATCGATATGTAAACTTTGAATGACCATAAATTTTTTGTTTTAACTCTGATTTGAGTGATTAAAAATGCGTTGGAAAGAGGAGGACAAGATCCATAAGACCAGATGCTTTAAGTGACTTTTCGGTTACTGATGCTTAGTCTGGTGGTTGTTAAACGCTCAATATATGTAAAATCACTTATTTCTAGTCACCGGTCACTGAAAAATCACTTCAAGCACCCGATTTTATAAATCTTCTCTTCATCTTTCCAACACATTTTAAATTACTCAAATCGGAGTCGGAATGAGAAAGTTATGGTCATTCGAAGTTGCTTATTGCCGGTAAAAACTTTTATCGCCGGGTGTTGTTTTTACCGCCCAGGAAAGAACTTATCAATTTCAATGTCTTTTGAATCACTTAATCGAAGTTAAAACAATGGTTGAAAATGAGAATGGCAAAATGGTAAAACACACCCTTTGACAACCTATAATTTGATTGACAAGTGATGGGTTAATTAGTTGAGGACCCAAACTCTAATTTTAGAAACTATAGAACCTCTGCACTTGTTTCTAATTCGTAGAGGTCCTAATCTCTAAAAAACCCTTCTAAAAATTAGGTGAAGAACCCAATTTTTGATTTGCTAGAGAAACTGTTGCTGCAAAATGTAAAAATAGAACCAAGTTATCAAAATCTTGGGTTGAGTCGCGGACTAGGTCGCTCTCTATAAGACATTTTGCGACTCTGCGTAAGGTTGTGCAAGCAGCATAAAAACCCCGTCGTCCTCAGGATAAATCAACCCAGAATCACCTCTGTCTTGGACCTTCTCAACATTGAAGAAGACCAGAAAAACAACACCCCCAAATATGGCTCAGAAACCAAAAACTAAGACAATGAAAATCAGAAACAAATGATAGAACCTTATATTTTTTCAAAGTTTTTTTTTTTTTTTGTACCTTTTTTTGCCTCTATTATTTATTGAAGAAAAAATGATGAAAAAATGTAAATCCTACAATGTAACAAGAAGAAGACTTGGTGAGCAGTGGAAAAAAGTGTTTCCAGAAGAAAGATGAATTTATGCATAGAATACAAGCAATTCACCCCCTAGAGGAAACTCAATGGATCGTACCTGAAACTCATCAACTGCCACTTGCGTCCTTTTTGTTATATTAAGAAGTTAAAATAATTATTTTATTATTTTATGTACAAAAGTATAATTGTAGCCTCATGTAATTAGTATACAAACTTAATTATAATTAAAGTTTATATGAGATGAGATAGATTGAGAGGTAAAGAAAATTGTGAGAGAGTGCTCATAGAGTGACTTTCTATTGTAAACCTTTATTGATAGTGAATTGAGTATTGGTGCACTCTGTGGACGTAAGAATTTCTTTCCGAACCACATTAAATCTCTTGTCTCCGTATTTTCTCTTTGTGTGTGTTTGTAATTTTTTGGGTTTGTTCCCTAACAACTGATATCAGAGCATCGGATTTTGCAAACACAAGCCGATCGTCGTCGTTGCAAATTATTGTGAACAATTCGTGGAATTCTTTTTGTGGTCGCGGCTGTGCAATTCCAGTGCACATCAGCATGGTAAGAACAAAAATAAATAAATTTGGTGACGGCAAAAAGAAGAGATTTAAAGAAAGAAAAGTCGCGTATTTTGGTTTAGCGCAGGGAGCAGAGGCGGTTTCGATTTAACAAAAAAAATTTTGGTAAACTATGACCAAATTTGGTGAGCTTTGACCGTGTGGGTGATACAATTGAAGATTTGTCTTTGCTAAAAGAAAAAATCACCGCTTTCAATTATTAGCCGTGGCTCAAAAGGTATTGATTTAATTATTATTAAATCAATTGTGAACATCCAAATTTGAAAACCGTGGGGTATTTATTCATTGGATATTGTGGTATACGACTACAACATATTTGTGGCTATTTTTATTTGCTTAGTGTTCACGATTTGAGTTGGAGCAATGGGTTCAGATGATGAATCAATCAGAGTAGAGAAATTCAATGGTTTGGAAGATGCAGATGGAAGATTATCTGTATCAAAAGGATTTGTATTTGCCTTTAAAAGAGAAATCTGCCAATTACAAGGAAGAAGAATGGAAGATACTAGATCGGAAGGCATTAGGTGCAATTCAAAATCGTATATTTAAAAAGATTGCCTTCAACGTGAAGCATCAAAAGACAACAATATCTCTCATGGCCGCCCTTTCTAACATGTACGAGCAACCCTCTGCTGCACATAAGGTACTTTTGATCAAGAAATTGTTTATTTTAAAAATGGTAGAGAATGGAAATTTCAAGGAGTACTTGAATTTATTTAATGAGACCACTGATTAGTTGGATTCAGTGGATATCCATTTTGATGATGAGGTTCTTGCATTAGCCATTCTTGGTCAGTTGCCAGATAGTTGAAAAAACACAGTTTAGTCAATTAGCAGTTAACTTGGGAAAAGTAAATTAGGATTTTTGGAAGTTAATGACTTGATTATGACTGAGGAGATCGGAAGGAATAGTGAAGATTCATCCAGTTCAGGGTCAGCATTGAATATGGAGAGCAGAGGTAATAGTAAGAATAAAAAAAATTGGCATGGCAGATCAAAATCAAAGAATAATAGGTCTAAGTCCAGACACTGTCATGGTACCAAGAAAAATGTTGAATCTTGGAATTGTGGAATGATGGGACATTTTCAATCTGAATGTCAGGCTCCAAAGAAAGATGGTGAGAAGCAAAACAATGCAAAACTGCATCTCAGAAAATTCAGAAGATGCCCTTATTTGTTCTACGAAGAACAAGATGAAATCTTGAGTGTTAGATTTAGAGGCATCATTCCATGCTACCTCCAGCAGAGATTTGTTTGAGAACCATATCTCCGGTGATTTGGGACAGGTGATGACCATGCATGTGATGTTGTTGGCAAAGACGATGTGCAGATTCAGCTAAAGGAGTCCATGTGGAAGCTGGACAATGTGAGGCATGTGCCTACTTTGAAGAAAAATCTGATTTCTATTGTGCAGTTGGCGAGTGATGGTTATTCAACCACCTTTGCAGATGACAATTAGAAAGTGTCAAAGAAAGCTATGATTGTTGCCCGGGGTAAGAAAACTGGATCTCTTTTTATGACTACTGATGATTGTAGTTCTATTACTGTTACAAAAAATAAAGAAGATCCACAGGCTTGGACACATGAGTGCGAAGGGGCTATAGGTCATGCATTCACAAGGGAAACTGCCAGGACTAAAATCAGTGGATATTGATTTGTGTGAAAGCTGCATAAATGGGAAACATAAAAGGGCCAGTTTCCAGAAAGCAGGTAGAAGTCCAAAGTCATCCAAGCTTGAGCTTGTTCACACTGATGTTTGGGGTCTAGCTTCAGTTTCATCAATAGGTGGGAAGCGATATTTTGTGACTTTTATTGATGATCACTCTAGGAAGGTATGAGTTTACTTCTTGAGACAGAAATCTGATGTATTTGAAGCTTTCAAGATGCGAAAAGCTAGGGTTGAAAATGAGACAGGGTTGAGAATTAAGAAGCTGCGGTCTGATAATGGTGGAGAGTATGAAGACACCAGATTTAAGAAGTTATGTTATGAGAGTGGGATAAAGCTCGAGAGGGCTGTGCCTGGTACACCACAACAAAATGGTACAACAGAACGAATGAACGGAACATTGACTGAGAGGGTCAGAAGCATGTGCATACACTCTGGTTTGCCAAAACAATTCTGGGCAGAGGCAGTCAATACAACAACTTAATCGATCAACCGAAGACCATCAGTACCATTGGAATTCAAAATTCTAGAAGAAGTATGGAGTGGACATGAGGTAAAACTTTCTCATTTGAAAGTATTTGGTTGTGTTTCTTATGTGCATATTGGTGACCATGCTAGGAATAAGTTTGATGCTAAATCACTTAAATGCATACTTGTTGGTTATGGTGGTGATGACTTTGGCTATAAGCGTTAGGATGAACATAATCAAAAGACGATCAGGAGTAGAAATGTCATCTTTAACGAAAAGGTTATGTATAAAGACCCACAACACAATCTTCTAGTTTGGTACAACCTGAACATGAACCTAATTTCTTTGAGCCTGGTGTTATCCTAAATAAAGTTTCAAGCAAAGAACCCGAGGCACATGATGTAGGTTTTTCATAGTGTTCTGATGTTGGTTTGAGGAGATCTAGCAGGCCACATGTACCAAACATAAAGTACTTGAGTTATTTGCTGCTTACAGATGGAGGAGAACGAGAATGTTATGATGAGGCATGCCAAGTTGAGGATGCTAGCCAGTGGGAGCTTGCAATGGAAGATGAAATGAAATCTCTTACCTCTAACCAGACTTGGGAGTTGACAGAGTTACCAGGGGGTAAGAAAGTTCTTCATAACAAGTGGGTGTACCAAATTAAAGAGGAGCATGATGGCTCCAAGAGGTATAAGGCCAGGTTGGTGGTCAAAGGCTTTCAGCAGAAGGAATGCATTGACTACATAAATATATTATCTCTAGTTGTGAGGCTGAGTACTATTCTCTCAGTTTTGAGCATTGTAGCAGCAAATGATTTACATCTTGAGCAGTTGGATGTGAAAACTACTTTTCTCCATGGTGATTTGGAAGAGGAGATATATATGAAGCAACCAGAAGGTTTTGCAGTGGCTAGTAAAGAAAATTTGGTTTGTAGGTTGACCAAAAGCCTTTATGGCTTGAAATAGGCTCCTAGACAGTAGTATAAGAAGTTTGATGGTTTCATGCAGAAACATGGCTTCTTGAAATGCAATGCTGACCATTGTTGTTAATTCAAGATAGTTGGTTCCAGTTTCATTATCCTGTTACTTTATGTTGATGACATGTTAGTAGCTGGTGCAGATTTGGAAGGGATCAACAAATTGAAGAAACAGTTGTCCAGTGAATTTGAGATAAAAGACTTGGGTGCAACAAAACAAATACTTGGGATAAGGATTAGCATGGATAGGCAGATGGGTATTTTACAGTTATCTCAGGCAGAGTATGCTCGTAAGGTACTCCAAAGGTTTAGTATGAGTAATGCTAAGCCAGTGAGAACACCACTTGCTAATCATTTCAGATTGTCCAAGGAGCAAAGTCCACAGTCACATGAGGAGAAAACATACATGGCTAAAGTTTCATATGCATCAGCTATTGGGAGCTTGATGTATGCTATGGTTTGCACGAGACCAGATATTGTTCATGCAGTGGGAGCAGTGAGGAGATTTATGTCAGATCCAGGCAAACAACATTGAGAAGCAGTTAAGTGGATACTTAGGTATCTACGAGGTACTACTGAAAAATGTTTATGTTTTAGTAGAGGTAAGTTAAAGTTAGAAGCCTTTTGGTGAGGTGGATCACAGAAGGAGCACTACAGGATATGTGTTTACATTGGGTACTACAACCATCAATTGGATTTCTCAGTTGCAGAAGATCGTGGCCTTATCTACAACTGAAGTAGAGTATGTGGTTGTGACAGAAGCTAGTAAGGAGTTGATTTGGTTGCAAGGTTTGTTGGCAGAGTTGGGATTCAAGCAAGTGGTGAATGTCTTGCACAGCGATAGTCAGAGTGCGATACATTTGGCCAAAAACTCAACATTTCATTCCAGGACCAAGCATATTGGATTGTGTTATCATTTCATTAGATCATTGTTTGATGATGGGGTGTTGACACTGGTGAAGATTCAAGGTAGCAAGAATCCAACTGACATGTTGACCAAAACAGTTACTACAGAGAAATTGGAGTTGTGCACAACTTCAGTTGGTCTTCAAGGTTGAAGACATGACTTTTGATTGCACCAGTTTCACTAGCCATTGAAGACAAATGTTCACAGGTGTTTTAGTCTTCAAGTGGGAGGATGTTGGAGTGTGAAGCCTAAAATAATTATTTGGTCTTCAAGTGAGAGATTGTTATATTATGAAGCCAAAATAATTATTTTATTATTTTATGTAGGAAAGTACAATTGTACCATCATATGTAATTGGTATATAAACCCAATTATAATTAGGGTTTATATGAGATGAGATAGATTGAGAGATGAGGAAAATTGTGAGAGAGTGCTCACAGAGTGGCTTCCCATTGTAAACCTCCATTGATAGTAGATTGATTGTTGGTGTACACCGTGAACATAGAGATTTCTTCCTGAACCATGTTAAATCTCTTGTCTCCGTATTTTCTCTTTGTGTGTGTTTGCGATTTCTTGGGTTTATTCCCTAACGCTTTTCTGATCCGATAAAACAGATTCCACACTTTTTTTGATCTCTGACAACTCGTGCACTCTAGATCTATCATGAGCACTGGATTAGAGCGTTGTGTGAGTTCACTTAGGAATCTGCTTAATTCTTCTTCTTTCGACGATTCTTTCGGTCATGACGGCAAATAATCGCGATCCATAGCTCGTTTCATTCGTTCCTTCGACGACAACGTATATCTAGGCTACGATTCCCATCTCCTATCCCAATGATTCGATGCATTCAACAATTTTGCCGGCAACAACTCCGTCAAGGACTCGATGGGCGACGACTCAGTCTCGATCTTCGGTAACTCATTGTCCTATGCCAGAGACGACGGGTTACGGGCACAACCGATCCAGGATTCGTACCGAAAATGAAAAAAATGTGCTCGACGAGGGTTTCGCACTTAAAAGAGCGGAGAAGGTGCGTTGATCCTATTTCAAAGAGCAATCCATTGAGGAGCGGGTTAAGGGCGTGCGAAACTAACTTTAACGTCATTCATAAGTTGCATATCTTTTTCTTAAAAAAATGCTTTGTTTTACTTAATAAATGCTATTAATTAAAATATTACCAATTTATTTTAGCATTATTTATCAAAATGCTATTAATTTTTTTTTTTTTTATAGCATTTTCAAAAATTGCTATAGTTTAATGCTATTAAAAGGGTATTTTCTTGTAGTGAGAGATTTTTGGATATAAAAATGAATCCCTTTTGCCAAGTCAATAACTATCTTCAATTCAAAAAAAAAATAAAACAAGTGATTAAAAAATTCACACGCTCCAACAATCCCTCACTTGAATTTTTAAAAATGTTTTCCATCGAGCAATACAATATAAGATTGTGCATAAGCAAAGGTGTCTAATCAACTTGAACCCTTACATGGTGTAAATGATTTAGATTATACTAGAGTAACTCGTAATTTTGAACTCTTATCTCTAACAACATCACACACACAACCTTATTATGGTGAAGTCCAAAAGCCCGTGCTTTTTTGCCATGCACGTGTATCTCAGTAAGTGAATGCTCTAGAGAATTTTCCTAAAAGTCCATAGGAAGCGGCCTCACTACCACATTCACTTCAGTGACTCTGTCAAGAGTGCTCTTGTAGCTAGGTACTCCACTCCACATAGAGTATAGAACCTATTACGAGTTTTTCAGAATTAACTCAACCTTATATCACTTCAGGATATCATGCTTCAAAGTAATAATTGAAATGGAACTTCTAATTTATATAATAGCATGATTCGCCCCATATCGCTTCATGACTTGTTATTACCCTTTATTTCTTGGGATCTCCAGTCTATACGTTGGGTTTTCATCACAAGTGACTTATCAATCTAAAGGCTTTAACCCCATTCCTTTTAAGGTTTGAAAAACCTTCTCTCTTGCTAGTCCTTTCGTCAAAGGGTCAGCTAAATTATCATCAATGCATACATGATCTACTGTTATAGCTCCAGTAGAGAGAAATTCTCTAATAGTACTGTGTTCGTGACGTATTTGTCGCCTTTTTCCGCTATAATAACGGTTCTGACTTTTTGCAATAGCCTCGGTACTATCGCAATGGATCAAGACGGTTGGAATCAATCTATCCCATAAAAGGATTTCAGATAGCAAACTTCTTAACCATCCAACTTCCTCACTAATTGATGCTAATGCTATCATCTCAGACTCCATTGTTGATTGAGCCAAAATAGTGTATTTCTTAGACTTCCAAGAAACAACTCCACCAACTATACTAAATATATAGCCGCTAGTTGCCTTGGAGTCATCAGAAAAGGTGTTCCAATCAACATCGCTATATCCTTTTAGGACAGCGAGAAACTTTTGATAATGTAATCCAAGGTTCATAGTCCTCTTAAGGTACCTCATGACTCTTTCAATAGCATGCTAAAGCTCAATACTAGGTCCACTAGTAAACCAACACAGTAATCCCACGACATGAGCTATGTCAGGCCTAGTGCAATCAGTAGCATATCGTAGACTACCAATGATGCTCGCATACTCTGATTGTCTAACACCGTCACCGATGTTCTTGAACAACTTTAAACTAGGATCATAAGGAGTACATGCTGGTTTACAATTAAAGTAATGATATTTCTTTAAGATCTTCTCAATGTAATGAGATTGATCCAAAGAAATTCCCTTTTTAGTCCTAGTGATCTTAATTCAAAAGATCACATTCGCTTCTCCGAGATCTTTCATGTCAAAATTAGCACAAAACATAGATTTCACATTATTCACGACATGAATATTAGAAACAAAAATAAGTAAGCCATCCACATAAAGACATATAATAGTGCAAATATTATTTTCTGATTTGTAATAAATGCACTTGTCACTTTCATTTACTTTGAAACCATGTGAGATAACAAAATTATCAAATTTTTCGTGCCATTGCTTAGGTGCTTGTGTTCAAGCCATAAAGAGATTTATCTAGTTTGCACACTTTATTTTCTTCACCAGGAACAACAAAACCTTCACGTTGGTCCATATAAATTTCTTTTTGTAATTCACCATTTAAAAAAACAATTTCAACATCCATTTGGTGCACAACAAGATCATGAAAATGAAATTTTCTCTTCAGCTTAAACTGTAGCTAAGAGATGATCTTTATATTTATTTCAGTTGGATTGTATAGATGTCATCTTGACATTAGCTGATTACATAACTAACAATAACAGAATACGCTCCACCATAACTAATTTGTAGTTTCTAGAAGCTCAGTTAGTTATGGTCAAAAGCTATTGTACACAGGTAGCTTAATAGTTAATAAGCTTCTCTCACATTCCTCCTCAATCGAAATGGTGTTGGAAACACTTTGAGATTGTCCCTTAGAAACTAAAATATGGAAGTACCTAATGTTTTGGTTAAACCATCTGCCAACTGATCACACGAAGGGACATGCCTTACTTCAAGTTCACGTTGTAGGAAATATGCATTTTAGTCAAGAGATTTTGGATCCAACTAAGTTCAGCAGTAGCTTGAGCCAAGGATTTGTATTCGGACTCGGCACTAGATCGTGTTACTACCGTTTGTTTCTTTGATTTCCAAGATACCAAACAAGACCCCAAGAAGACACAATAATCTCCTATTGATTTGAAATCATCCGGTGAGCAAGCCCAATCAGCGTTGGAGTAACTTGTTAATACTAATCGATCAGATTGTGTAAAGTGTAATCCATGTGTGCTGGTTCCTGCCAAGTATCGAAGTACTCGTTTTGTTGCCTACCAGTATAACATAGTTGGTTTGTGCATGAATTGACTTAGCTTGATTGTGATGAATGCTATGTTCGGTTTGGTGCAAGATAGATATTGTAGTGTTCCAATTGCGCTGCGAAAAAGTGTTGGATTTTCAAATGGTTCACTATCATCTGTTGTCAACTGCTTACCAATTGTAGTAGGTGTGGGACATGACTTAAGATGTTGAAGATCAAGTCTCTTTAAGAGGTCTAAAATGTGCTTTGTTTGAGACAAGTACATCCCTGATTCATTTCTGTAAACTTCAATGCCAAGGAAATAATGCAGCAACCCAAGATCTTTCAATGCAAACTCACACTTCAGTTGTTTAATAAGTAAAGAATTCTGAGAGTTGTCACTTCTGGTAACCAATATATCATCAACATATATTAGAACAAACAAGCTGTAGGTAGGGGTGACCTTTATGAACATTGATGTCTCTGCCTTAGAATTAGAAAATTGCCAAGAGAGTAATGTGGTTTTGAGACAATCATAACATGCTTGCGGTGCTTGCTTCAGGCCGTATAATGCTCGATGTAAGAAACACACAAGTTCAGGTTTAGTAACATCTTCAAAACCTTCTAGCTGAGACATATATACAAGGATGTTGAAACTCAATTCCTTGAAGTTTCAAATCATTTGAGAAAGCCCTGAACTCACCTCCCCAATCATATCTGAAACACTTAATTGTTGAGGATAGTTTAATTTCTACTAGAGACTTGAATATTCTGAATGTAAGAGTTGCCTCAGATTTTTGTTTAAGTGGATAGAGCCATGTATACCAGGAGCGATCATCAATGAAGTGTATGTAATATTTAAAATCAGATGTAGATGTAATTGGAGCAGGACTCCATAGGTCCGAGTGAATGAGATCAAGATGCTTAGAAAATTTTTTATTTGATATTGGATATGGCAGTTTGTGAGACTTGCCATATTGACAAGTAGTACAAACATCATGAATATTTTTAGAACTAGAAAAAATGTTACAAGAGGAAAGAATTTTTGAAACAACTTGACTTGATGGATGCCCCAAACGTATGTGCCAAAGATCTATGACTGATGTTGATAGAGTAAGAGTTTTCTTCACCATTGCTTGAAAACTTTTCGACTTGAACTCCCTTGAATTATTCGGTTGTAGCTGATATAGACCATTGTGAATTGATCCTTTAAGCAACACCTCTTTGGTTCAAAGGTCCTTCACAAACCAAGAGTTAGCATAGAATTCTACATGCACATTGTTATCTGATGTTATTCGAGAAACACTTATCAGATTTTAATGAATAGAGGGAACACAAAAGATTTGTTTATAGCAAGAGTCAATGTAGAGTTTGGAATGACAGTTTGGCCAATGTGAGATATAGGTAATAAAGATCCATTACTTGTTGTTAAAGTACACATACCTTCATATTCTGTGGCATTTTAAATGGTAGATGGATCACTCGTGACATGATGAGTGGCGCCGAAATCCATGATCCATGAAGAATCTGCTACAGTATTTGGTATTGCTACATATGCTCCAGGTTGAGAATTTCCAAATTGAGAATTCGATGTTGCTCCCGTGTAATTAAAATTTGTTCGATAGTAACAAATAGCTACTGAATGACCATACCTTCCACAAATTTGACAGGTTGGTCGATTTGATTGTTTGTTCCTTAATCCTCTTGATCTGTTACCACCTCTTCTATTTTTTTGATTTGAACGACCTCCTCCAGATTGAGATCTGTATTGGTATAACCATTGTTGCCTTGCCTTGTATTTGATTGATTTGTATTGCCACCAAGTCTATTGTAAGCCACATTTGTAGATGCAGTACTTGATAGTGATAAACTGCTAAATTGATTCAATTGCTCCAAATGAGTGTCAAAACTCAGTAAAGATGATTGTAGCTCCAGCCAGGACAATATTTTTCTCTTGTAACAATGTAGCAATTGGGAGATATTCAGTTCCCAACCCTGCCAATGTCAAAGAGATCAAATCAGGTACTGGAAATGGATGTCTAACAGCTGCTAGGCTATCCGCATATTCTTTCATCTTCTAAAGATACTACAACATTGTCATTTGATCCTTGCGAGTTGTTCGAATGCCAGTACGACACACAACTCAACAATTGCCTTCCATGCACCTGGAGATGTCGAAACACCTATGATTTGTGTTGCTACTGTCTCTATCAACGAATTTAGTAACAGACCAAATAGCAATTGATCTTGGCTGTTCCATTCTTCATGCTCTGGATTCAGTTGTTCTCCATTCGAACATAAAACCTTCAATGGCGGACATGGTTTGGTTCCAAGAATGAACCCCTCTACTTTGTGTCCTCTTATCGCTGGTAATACCAATGATTTCCACAAAATATAATTTTCTCTATCGAGTTTAATGGACATTGGTTATCCAAGATTTCCCCAAAATGTTTGGGGTGTTGCTTTTGATTGTTGCGATTGCGCAGTATTCTGTGAGGTTGAAGATGAAATTGCCATTGGCATTTAGCCTTTAAAACTATAATACCAAAATGAAATTTTCTCTCCAGCTTAAACTATAGTTGAGAGATGATCTTTATATTTATATCAGTGACTATACAAATGTCATCTTGACATTAGCTTATTAAATAACTAACAATAACAGAATACGCTCCTTGTCAATAGAATACGCTCTACCATAACTAATTTGTAGTTTCTAGAAGCTCAGTTAGTTACAGTCAAAAGATATTGTACACATGTACACAGGTGGCTTAATAGTTAATGAGCTTTTCTCACAATGAATAGTAACAAGAGAAAATAGCACACGAATAGACGTCATTCTAGTAACATGTGAAAAAATGTCAAAGAAATCTATATTTTATCTTTGTCTATATCCCTTGGCAACAAGACGAGCCTTATATTTATCAACTGTACCATTAGGTTTCAATTTCTTTTTAAATATCCATTTACATTCTATTGTTTTTCAACCTGGAGGTAAATCTACTAAATGCCAAGTTTTGTTTGATTCAAGAGAGTCCATTTCATCATCTATTACCTTTTGTCAAAAGTTGACATCTACTGAAGATAAGGCTTCTTGGAGGGTATGAGGATCCTCCTCCAAAGTAAAAACATAAAAATCAGAACCATAATCTTTAGTAGTTCGAGCTTTTTTTACTCCTCCTAGGTTCAAAGTATACTTCCTCATTAGATTTATTAATTCTAATCATAGACATATTACTAGATGTTGAGCCCCCACTATTCTTCAATAAAAAAGGAGATTTATGTTTATGAAAATCATCATCATATGATTTAATAATGACATGATCATTCAAATCAAAATATCTGTAAGTGTTGCTATTTGCAGCATATTCAATAAACACACATTCATATGCTCTACTAGCAAGCTTATTCCTTTTAGGATCAAGAATTCAAACATAAGCCAAGCAATCCCAAGTCTTAAAATAAGACAAATTTGGTTTCTTATTTTTCAAAATTTCATAAGCAGAAATTTTACTTTTTGATTTGGGAACTCTATTTAACACATAGCAAACAGTCAACCAATGAAAAGTAACACCAGAATTAAGTAAAATAACAACTATGGATTTAGTAAAAATTCTATTTTTTCTTCCAGCTTTACCATTCATTTCAGGAGAATAAGTTGTTGTTTTCTCATAAATAATCCCCTGGGTTTTATAAAAATCATTAAACATACTATAATCATATTCAGTGCCTCTATCACTACGGATCTCTTTATTTTTCTATTAAATTGATTTTCAACTTCTGTCAAAAATAATTTGAACATGTCAAATGCTTCACCTTTATTTTTCACAAGTTAAACAAATGTATATAATCAGAGCAGTCGTCAATAAAAGTGATAAAATATCGTTTTCCATTTCTAGTCAAGACACCACCAAGTTCACATATATCAGAATGAATTAAATCGAGAGGTTCAGATTCTCTAGCTACTTATTTATGTGGGGTTTGGTGATCTTAGCCAGACTAGAAAATTCACATTTTTGAAAATCATTCAAAGACAATCTTGGAATAAGTCCTAAACTACTCATATTTTTAATAATGCATTTGTTAACATGACAAAGTCTAGCATGTCAAGTATTAAGAGAGCACAACATATAAGCAGAACACGTAATTTTATTTGTGGCGACCCCGGGCCCCGGACTACCAACCCCTCAGGGAATGGCGTGCGGAATGCCGGGGCGAGACGCTCGGCGTAGGCATCTCCGACCACTCCTCAACTCCTGTGAGGTGGTTGAGACCCTACGAGCCTTATCTCAAACAACGACATAATATCAAAAGGTACTAAACAAAACTACCAACCGTATTAATCATCCAAGACAAGAGATAATCCATAAAAATGAATCATAAATAAAATCATAATCCCTACAGTCCATTAAAATTGACATACACATAAAGTTCAAAATTGTGGGTACAAATAAAACCGTCATATGCCCACATGGTCTATCTAACAAGTCCCAACTCACCCATACTACAATGTGGTAAGTGTTATAATTACATAATCCAAAATATAATACTTCATAATTTAAAACACAGTTCAATCAAAATGCCTCTCAACTCACATCGAGGCCTTGGATTCTCTCGCAGGCAAGGCCCTCAAGATATAACTACTCCTCTGCCCTTATTCGGAACAGATGGACCTGAAAGAGGAAAATGAGGGTGAGCCAACGATGCCCAGAGAATAGAATTCAAATATGCTATCAATACTCATCAATAAATATCATGTATGCATGTCAATGTGTAGTATGATTAAAAGCTCATAACATATAGATATCAAACATTTATAATAAGTTCGATGCAAGTAAAAGCTTATCAATTTGGATCCACATTCCACATGCATTGGGTTACTAGTGCACGTCTATTTCACCGTACCGTTGATCCCAATCATGTTTATTTGGGTTACTAGTGCACGTCTATTTCACCGTGCCGTTGACCCCAATCATTTCCTTTCCTAAAACCCTCTTATGACAAGGTTAAGTCCCCCTATTAGCCAGATAGATGGGCCCAACCAAAGTCATAAGGTTTTCTCAAATCAATGCATCATTCAAAACATTAGAACACATTCATGCTTTCAACATACAATATATATAAGTGAGATGATGACATAAAAGATATAATCATAAATGAAGTCTACTCACAACCAAGCCTCGCGAGAGTATTTAACCACACGCGACCACCAAACTGAATCAACCCAATCAAGATCCTGAAACATACATCAATATCCTACCATACATCAATTTCTATGCTCAATCACATAGACATTACACATCAACCCTAAATCAACCCACATATAAACAATAGGCCTAAATCTCATCTAATCCCATCATTCAACTCAAATCACATGACTTAGGCCACTAATGCATAGTTCTCATACATTAACCATTCTATTAATCAAAAATACTGATTTTCAATTCCTTAGGCATAAACATGCCCAAATTTGGTCACTTGATCACAAGTAGGCCTAACCCATGATATGGTCACAACCACCAAATCAGTAGCATAATCAACTCTAATCATGCTTAATTAAACATAAGTTGCATCAATTCAATGATTCTAGGCCAAAAGCATCAAAAGCCCTAAAATATGAAATTTTCCATACTTAGGCCATATTGTCGATTTACACTAGGTCACCATGTTCAGCCATGTATATCACTGATTTTGCATCATGGGTTCATCAACAATGGCAGCTAGGTCAACATAGTTGACATGCAAGCTATTTGGAAAAGTCTAAGTTCATATTCTAAATTTAGGTCTAATACTAGCAACCCTACCAATTCTTCATTTACTATTCTGTTCAGATGTATCAATATACCAACAGAAATATGTAATCACAAAATCAACCGTACATATTGAAGTATGTGAAGATACAAACCTTCTGTCCAAATATCAGCCAAATCCAACGGTGGACCGAAAAGATAAGTATATTTGATGAACAAGTCTCTAATCAGACAATTTCTCCTTTCCTGCTGTAAATACTCAAACTCAGATGACTATATCACACAAAATACTAAACGACTACACATCTTCACCGTTCTGAATACAGAAATATCAGTTATAAACTACATATCCAAATTTGGTATCCATCCAACGGTAGATTTAGGAGATCTACAAGTTTGACCGAAACACCACATTAAATCCAGACTTTCCGACCAGCTTTGTTTGAGAGGTTAGATCTCTTAGACGAAACCTCTGATCAAGATCTCCACCGCCCAGATTTAATAATCGTAAGCTATGAACTTGGTGAAAAATTTTGAGCTCAATCGGACCATATATTCCAAATATCCACCTCTTTGATGAAAATGTCGCAGGGATCTTCCTCCTGCAACTCTCTCCTTCTTTCTCTTCTTCTTTCCTTTCTCTTCTTTTCTTTCTCTTCTTCTTTCCTTTCTCTCCACTCACCTCTTTCTAGCACTTCCTTGATTCCCTCCTTGATTCTCTCCTTGATTCTCTCCTTGATTCCCTCCTTGATTCTCTCCTTGATTCCCTCCATTCATTCTAACACTTCCTTGAGGGCATGAGACACTTGTCCACTTTCATGCACCAACCTTCACATGTGTTGGTCCCATACTACCCATACTAACCACATGTACTTTAACCAATTTCATGCTTCCATGTATTTTAAATGTCCAATCCATTTAATACACCAAATTTTCATTCTCATTTATCCTTTTATTCAATCAATCCTAACTCATATCAATTCATGGTTTAATGGACCCATGCATAAATAATAACGTATGCATTATAATTTAATTTAACATGACCCATATATAATTTATTATACACTATCAAGCATCAACTATACAAACATTAAACAACAATCAAACAAACACCAAACATATCACGGCAACGCATAGAGTTTGGGCAAAGTACAGTTGGGTTATGGGCTAGATGAATTAATTTTCGGGGCGTCACATCACACCCACCTTAGAATGAACTTCGTCCTCGAAGTTTTAAGGTTAAGACATACCTAAGCCCATGAACTCAGCAAAGTGCTCCATCATGTAGTCCTCACGCTCCCAAGTAACCTGCTCCTCGCCATGGAACTGCCATCTCACCTTAACCATCGGAATCTCGCGGCTACGTAACCTCTGGACCTTCCGGTCAAGTATCTGAATAGGTTCCTCATCATAAGTCCCATCCTGCCTCAGTTCAATGTTCCTCCAGTCCAAGACGTTATCAAAATCACTCTTGTACACTCTCAGCATTGACACATGAAAGACATTGTGGACTGCTGCTAACTGAGGTGGCAAGGCTAATCGGTAAGCGACGGGGCCAATTCGTTCTTAAACCTCGAACGGCCCAATAAATCTCGGAGCGAGCTTGCCTTTTATCCCAAATCTAGTTTGGCCCTTCTGAGGTGAGACTTTCAATAAAACTTGGTCACCCACCTCGAACACTACGGTCTTCTGCTTGGCATCAGTGTAACTCTTCTGCCTGTCTTGGGCTACTTTCATATTATGCTTGATCCTCTTAATCTTCTCTGTGTGTTCTTGTACAAACTCTGGTCCCATCACCGCAACATCCCCTACCTCTGTCCAACAGATCGGAGATCTACAGGGTCAACCATACAATGCCTCAAAAGGAGCCATGCCAATACTGGACTGATAGCTGTTGTTGTACGCGAACTCACACAGATGTATGTACTCCTCCCAGTTACCACTGGACTCAAGGACACAAGCTCGAAGCATATCCTCTAAAATCGATATCAACCTCTCAGACTGGCCATCCGTCTGGGGGTGAAAAGCGGTACTGAGATCTAGTCTAGTGCCGAGCTGCCTCTACAACCCATGCCAGAATACCGATGTAAACCTCGGATCCCTATCTGACACAATCGAAACTGGCACTCCATGTAATATGACTATCTCCCGCATATAGAGTCTACTCAGCTTGTCCATAGAATCCCTAGTGTTCACCGGTAGAAAGTGAGCGGACTTGGTCAAGCAATCAATAATAACCCAAACAGCATTATGTCTCCTCGGGGTGTTGGGTAATCCCACAACAAAGTCCATAGTGACGTGCTCCCATTTCCACTCAGGAATGGCAAGCGGTTGCATCTGCCCTCCAGGCCTCTGATGCTCAGCTTTGACTCTTTGACAGATCTCACACCTCTGAATGAACTGCGCTATCTCTCTCTTCATGTCGGGCCACCAATACATTCTGTTCATATCATGATACATCTTGGTTCCGCCAGGATGAATAGCATAATGAGATCTGTGAGCCTCTTGGAGAACACTCTGTCTGAGTCGTGGATCTGCGGGAACCCATAAATGTCCCCTAAATCTCAAGGCACCATCAGATGACAAGTGTCAATCAGTAAAATCACTGCTCTCAGCCCAAGACTTGTACATCCCATGATCAACGTCAAGTCTCTGTTGGTCAATTACCTCCTGGATTTGTGTAGGCTGAGCTCTCATTTGAGCACATATCACAATCTGATCTGAAGGGGTAGCACATATACTCATAACCGTAGTCGCCTCAAGTAGTCTCCACTCATGAGACATCTGGCGTGCTACCATAACTGTCTCTACCCGCTTCCAGCTCAACGCATCAGCCACTACGTTGGCTTTACCTGGCTGGTATTCCAATGTAAAATCATAGTCTTTGAGGAGCTCTGACCACCTTCTCTGCCTCATGTTCAATTCCTTCTGAGAGAACAAGTACTTGAGGCTCTTATGGTCAGAATACAAAGTGAATCTCTCACCATAGAGATAATGCCTCCAAATCTTCAAAGCAAAAACCACTGCGGCCAATTCTAAGTCATGAACAGGGTAGTTCTTTTCTTGCACCTTCAACTGCCTCGATGCATAAGCAATGACCCTATCCTTCTGCATCAACACGCAACCCAAGCCGATACGAGAGGCATCAGTATAGATAATCAACTCCTGATCAGGCTCTGGCAAAATCAACACTGGCGTAGATGTCAATCTTTTCTTCAGCTCTGAAAAGGCATTCTCACACTCCTCGGTCCATACAAAGGACACATCTTTCTGGGTGAGCCTAGTCATAGGCGTAGCTATCTTGGAGAATCCCTGAACGAATCTCCTATAGTAACCAGCTAACCCAAGAAAGCTTCTGATCTCGGTCACTGTGGTAGGCCTAGGCCAACTGATAATGGCTTCAACCTTAAACGGATCAACTGAAATCCCCTCAGAACTCACCACATGACCTAAGAACTTCACTTCGGTGATCCAAAACTCGCACTTGCTCAGCTTTGCATATAGCCTATGCTCTCTCAGAGTTTGCAAGGTCACTCTAAGGTGTTCTTCATGCTCAGCCTGAGTCTTGGAATACACCAATATGTCATCAATGAAGACGATGACAAACTTATCCAGATACTGCCTAAAGACCCTCTGCATCAGGTCCATGAACATCGTCGGTGCATTAGTCACACCAAATGGCATCATAAGGAACTCATAATGTCCATAGCGGGGTCTGAATGCTGTCTTAGGCACATCGTCCTCCCTGATCCTCAGCTGATGATACCCGGAGCGCAAATCAATCTTCGAAAAATACCTCGCTCCCCTCAACTGATCAAACAAGTCATCAATCCTTGGGAGAGGATATTTGTTCTTGATGGTCACCCTGTTCAATTGGCGATAGTCGATGCACAGCCGCAAGCTCCCATCTTTCTTTTTCACAAAAAGAACTGGAGCTCCCCAGGGTGACACGCTCGGGCAAATAAAGCCCTTAGCCAATAACTCCTCGAGCTGTTTCTCCAACTCTCTCAACTCGGCTGGCGCCATTCTGTATGGTGCCATGGAGATAGGCTTCGTGCCAGGGACTACTTCAATAATGAAATCGATCTCTTGCTTCGGTGGTAATCCTGGAAGATCCGCAGGGAACACATCTGGAAAGTCCCTAACAATGGCAATATCCTCAAGTATCACCTCACTAGTCTCTTCCTCATCAGGCACTAACCCAGCCAAAATCTCCCTATCTCCATCAGTCACAAATCTACCCCTTGTGACTGTCTGGTCTGAAGCTCTACCCTGTAGTGTAAACACTGGGTGTCCGGGGATCTGAAAAATGATTCTCTTTGCAAAACAGTCGACAACTGCATGATAAGCCGCGAGCCAATCTATCCCTAGAATTGCATCAAACTCTAAAAACTCTAGGACTCGAAAGTCAATAGGCATCTCAACATCACCAATCTGAACCACACACAGGCTACAGATCATGTTCGGGTAGATCCTCTCCCCAGCTACAGTACTCACCACTAACCATGTACTAGCCCTAATGGGAGTCAAATGCAAACTATCTACCATACGTCCAGATATGAATGATAATGTAGACCCAGCATCAAATAATACATGCATAGAAGTACCACAAATAATAAGAGTACCTTCCACCAAAGTCCTAGATGCTGTCGGGTCTGGCTCAGTAGTTGCCTTCGCTGTCTCTCTGGCACTGGACTGCTGCACAAATCCCTGAGCTCTCTGAAAATTTGGACACTCTAACTTCCTATGCCCAGCCTGCCCACATTGAAAACATAAGAACGGAGCCCTGGGCGCAAATGATCCAGTCTGAGATGTCGTCACATAGCCTCCTCGGCCTCTACCTCTGCCTCGGCCAGCAGTCTGTGGGAATGGGGGTCTCGGTGCACTCGGTGCCTGAATAGGAATCGGGACAGGAGAGGAAACCACTGGTGAGGCCATCACACCAGTTTGAACCTGGGATGCCTTACTCTAAGCACCATCAGACTGTGCTCTTCCATAAAACTTTCTATTCCTTTCCCATCTTCCCTTCTTCCACGAAGTCTGGAACTGTCCCCCAGACTCTACTTGTGAAGTCTGTTCACCTGGAGCTACCTGTGTAGACATACCATCAACCCGCTCAGCCAACTCGTATTGTTTGGCCCTCTGGACCACTGTGGTAAAATCAGTCATCTTCGTCACAGACAAGGCTTGTCGGATCGCAGGCCTTAGGTTCAAAGAAAACCTCATAATCTTGTCACTCGGCGTCTGAACTAACCAAGGGGCATAAACTGTGAGCTGCCTAAATCTGAGCTCGTACTCCCTGACTGATATGGTGCCCTGTGCGAGATTCAAAAACTCGAGTTGCATAGCCTGTCTCTCAGTCTCTGGAACGTAAGGCTGTAAGAACAACCATTTGAAGGTGTCCTAACTCTTCACTGCCCCCTGTGTATCCAACACTGAAAGCCACCAGTCCTCTGCATCACTCTCCAGTGTGTGAGCAGCACATAGGACCTGAGACTCCTCATCAAGCTCTAAGGAACGACTGATCTTCTCGACATTCTTCAGCCAATCTTCGGCCTTCTTCAAGTTAACCCCACCAGTGAATTCCTTAGGCTTTAGCTTTATGAACTTCTCTAGCAGTTTGATCCGCCGATCAGTGGAGTTCTCCACAACAATAGGAGCAGGTGTAGGCATAGGCTGAGGTACAACCATTTGAAGTCCTGCTGCCCCTGCAGCTCCACTAGCCTCGGCCCCACTAGTGCCCGCCTCATAACTACCCATATCATATAATACACGCAGAAAATATGATAGTAAGGCTTTTAAGTTAGTTCCTTTAAGCTTTTTAATCACCTAAATCTCTCACCCAATTCCTAGGTCAAAGTCATCTAAGTCCAATACATAGACCAAACCTAGTAAAATCAGTCTCTGATACCAACTGTGGCGACCCCGGGCCCCGGACTACCAACCCCTCAGGGAATGGCGTGCGGAATGCCGGGGCGAGATGCCAGGCGTAGGCATCTCCGACCACTCCTCAACTCCCGTGAGGTGGTTGAGACCCTACGAGCCTTATATCAAACAACGACATAATATCAAAAGGTACTAAACAAAACTACCAACCGTATTAATCATCCAAGACAAGAGATAATCCATAAAAATGAATCATAAATAAAATCATAATCCATACAGTCCATTAAAATTGACATACACATAAAGTCCAAAATTGTGGGTACAAATAAAACTGTCATATGCCCACATGGTCTATCTAACAAGTCCCAACTCACCCATACTACAATGTGGTAAGTGTTATAATTACATAATCCAAAATATAATACTTCATAATTTAAAACACAGTTCAATCAAAATGCCTCTCAACTCACATCGAGGCCTTGGATTCTCTCGCAGGCAAGGCCCTCAAGATATAACTACTCCTCTGCCCTTATTCGGGACACAAGGACCTGAAAGAGGAAAATGAGGGTGAGCCAACGATGCCCAGTGAATAGAATTCAAATATGCTATCAATACTCATCAATAAATATCATGTATGCATGTCAATGTGTAGTATGATTAAAAGCTCATAACATATAGATATCAAACATTTATAATAAGTTCGATGCAAGTAAAAGCTTATCAATTTGGATCCACATTCCACATGCATTGGGTTACTAGTGCACGTCTATTTCACCGTACCGTTGATCCCAATCATGTTTATTTGGGTTACTAGTGCACGTCTATTTCACCGTGCCGTTGACCCCAATCATTTCCTTTCCTAAAACCCTCTTATGACAAGGTTAAGTCCCCCTATTAGCCAGATAGATGGGCCCAACCAAAGTCATAAGGTTTTCTCAAATCAATGCATCCTTCAAAACATTAGAACACATTCATGCTTTCAACATACAATATATATAAGTCTACTCACAACCAAGCCTCGCGAGAGTATTTAACCACACGCGACCACCAAACTGAATCAACCCAATCAAGATCCTGAAACATACATCAATATCCTACCATACATCAATTTCTATGCTCAATCACATAGACATTACACATCAACCCTAAATCAGCCCACATATAAACAATAGGCCTAAATCTCATCTAATCCCATCATTCAACTCAAATCACATGACTTAGGCCACTAATGCATAGTTCTCATACATTAACCATTCTATTAATCAAAAATACTGATTTTCAATTCCTTAGGCATAAACATGCCCAAATTTGGTCACTTGATCACAAGTAGGCCTAACCCATGATATGGTCACAACCACCAAATCAGTAGCATAATCAACTCTAATCATGCTTAATTAAACATAAGTTGCATCAATTCAATGATTCTAGGCCAAAAGCATCAAAAGCCCTAAAATATGAAATTTTCCATACTTAGGCCATATTGTCGATTTACACTAGGTCACCATGTTCAGCCATGTATATCACTGATTTTGCATCATGGGTTCATCAACAATGGCAACTAGGTCAACATAGTTGACATGCAAGCTATTTGGAAAGATCTAAGTTCATTTTCTAAATTTAGGTCTAATACAAGCAACCCTACCAATTCTTCATTTACTATTCTGTTCAGATGTATCAATATACCAACAAAAATATGTAATCGTAAAATCAACCGTACAGATTGAAGCATGTGAAGATACAAACCTTCTGTCCAAATATCAGCCCAATCCAACGGTGGACCGAAAAGATAAGTATATTTGATGAACAAGTCTTTAATCAGACAATTTCTCCTTTCCTGCTGCAAATACTCAAACTCAGATGACTATATCAGACAAAATCCTAAACGAATATACATTTTCACCGTTCCAAATACAGAAATATCAGTTATAAACTACATACCCAAATTTGGTATCCATCCAACGGCAGATTTAGGAGATCTACAAGTTTAAGCGAAACACCACGAGAATCCAGAATCTCCGACCAGCTTTGTTTCAGAGGTTAGATCTCTCAGAAGAAACCCTTAATCAAGATCTCCACCGTTCTGAATGCAGAACTATCAGTTGTACACGACATACCCAAAGTTTATATCCATCCAACGGTAGATTAAGGAGATCTAGAAGTTGAGCAAAACGGCGCGAGAAATCTAGACTTTCCGACCAGCTTTGTTTGAGAGGTTAGATCTCTTAGAAGAAACCTCTGATCAAGATCTCACCGACCTGAATGAATAACCATAAGCTACGAACTTGGTGACATATTTTGAGCTCAATCTGACCATATATTCGAAAGATCCACCTCTTTGATGAAAATGTCGCAGGGATCTTCCTCCTGCAACTCTCTCCTTCTTTCTCTTCTTCTTTCCTTTCTCTTCTTTTCTTTCTCTTCTTCTTTCCTTTCTCTCCACTCACCTCTTTCTAGCACTTCCTTGATTCCCTCCTTGATTCTCTCCTTGATCCTCTCCTTGATTCCCTCCACTCATTCTAACACTTCCTTGAGGGCATGAAACACTTGTCCACTTTCATGCACCAACCTTCACATGTGTTGGTTCCATACTACCCATACCAACTACATGTACTTTAACCAATTTCTTGCTTCTATGTATTTTAAATGTCCAATCCATTTAATACACCAAATTTTCATTCTCATTTATCCTTTTATTCAATCAATCCTAACTCATATCAATTCATGGTTTAATGGACCCATGCATAAATAATAACATATGCATTATAATTTAATTTAACATGACCCATATATAATTTATTATACACATATTTATATACACTATCAAGCGTCAACTATACAAACATTAAACAACCATCAAACAAACATCAAACATATCACGGCAGCGCATAGAGTTTGGGCAAAGTACAGTTGGGTTATGGGCTAGATGAATTAATTTTCGGGGCGTCACATTATTAGCATCAACATTCAATTTAAACATTCCATCAGTGGCATATCCTTTTCCAACAAAAATATTATTTTTAGTAATGGTATACAAATCAACCCTAATAGTTAGAGTAAACCCATTACCCAGCCTAATTGAGAAGATAGCCCGAAACTAAGTTTTTCCTCATCTCTGGAGTATGCAAAACATCCTTAAAGATGACAGTTTTTCCAAAGGTATCTTCAATTCTACCTCACCATTACCAACAACAATTGTGGTGTGAGAATCACCCAACAATACTTTCTTATCATCACCTTTAGAATATGACTTGAACATAATGTGATCGAAGCAAACACGACCACCACCCCTTGGATTCACCAATAATGTTGATTTATGAAATCATAGCACTAAGTTGCTCTTTGGTAAGGTTTGCCTGCAGAGTAGGACGACGCCTATTCCGACAGTTTTGGGCAAGATGTCATGAATTATTCCTTGAGAAGGATTATTGTCCATTCTGATTCTGTGGAGCATTTTTGTTTTGATTGTTGTCGTTCTTGTTGAAATTGCGATTTTGATTCTTCATGTTTTTTCCTTTGGGTTTCAGAACAACAGAGGTGGATTTCTTGTTAGCATTGTTTTTGGAAACATCAAGAACTTCATCTTTTTTATCCTATTTACGAGCTTCCTCCTCAATTTGAAGACGAGCAATCAAACTCTCTAAAGAAAACTCCTTAGTTTTGTACCTGAGGACATTCTTAAAATCTTTCCAACTAGGGGGCAATTTGTCAATCAAAACAACAACTTGAAATTGTTCATCTAAAGACATACCTTCAAAAATAATTTCATGTGCAATCTTCTGTAGCTCGTGTGACTGAGCTTCAACAGATTTATCATTCGTAATTTGATATTTCAAATATCAGCTGACAACATATTTTTTTTTTGCTTTGGCCTCCTCAGTGTCATATTTTTTCTGAAGTGCATCCCAAATTTCCTTTGCAGATTTTTCAAAATTATAGTAGTCAAACCATTCAAGATAAAGTTCTTGCAGAGAAAATCATCTTCGACCCAAGACTCACTCATATTCCTTAGTTTGAGTTTCATTTGGTTCAGCATGTAATATGGGTTTTTCAAAATTACATACATATGCAACTTTCTTCATGGTTAAGAAAAACAACATTTTCTGTCTCCATATTTTAAAATGAAGCCCCTCAATACGAAAGGGTTTGTTCAGATCAACAGTTGTAGTGTGATTTCAGTAGTCATGGCAGAAAAAAGAAAAAATACATCTTAAAATTGTTACTGCAAAATGCAAAAACAGAATGAAGTTACCAAAATCTTAGGTTGAGTCGCGGACTAGGTCGCTCTCTTTAAGGCGTTTCGCGACTCTGCCCAAGGTTGTGCTACCAGCATAAAAGCCCTGTCATCCCCATGATAAATCAACCCAAAATCATCTCTGTCATGGACTTTCTCAGCACTGAAGAAGACTAGAAAAACAAAACGCCTCCAAATATTGCTCGTAAACCAAAAAACTAAGACAATGAAAATCTGAAACAAAGGAGAGAACCTTTTTTTTTCAATGTTTTTTTTTTTCTGTATTTTCTATAGCTTTTTTTTGCCTCTATTTATTGAAGAAAAAAATGATGAAAAAAATGTAAACCCTACAATGTAACGGGAAGAAGACTTGATGAGTAGAGGAAAAAAATGGGGTACTTATAGTGGAGAGATTTTTGGAGATAAAAATGAATCCCTTTTACCAAGTCAATAACTATCTTCAATTAAAAAAAAATAAAACACGTGATTAAAAAATTCACATGCTCCAACAGAAACTCTCTTTTCTGTATTGGTAGAACTTGCAAGTCTGTGGAAGTTTGGCTTTCTTCCATCTCTGCTGAGAAGCGAACTAAGGGCTTGTTTGGTATAGCGACCTTGATAGCTTTTCAACTAATTCTATCGTAGAAGCTGCTTTTTAACACGTTTGTTAGTATAACCTATAATCCCAATAATAAGCAGGTTAATTATGATTTTGAAAAGTTGCCTTCTATCAGCTTTTTAAAATAGCTTCTGCGATTATAATTTATTTATCAAAAACACTTTTATCATTACTTATTTTTTCTCTGACTTTTTTTTGCACTTTTTTTATTAGGCTGTGGGTAATATAGTTTTTTTAATTAAAGAACATTTTTTAGATTGACAAACAAATATCTTTTTGACATTGAAAACACTTTTGAAAAATAGTTGTCAAATGGTTATCATTAAATTTTTTATAAGCACTTTAATCATAAGTACTTTTGCAAAAAGTAGAAGCTATAAGTAGAAGTTGTTCCAAGCAAACCCTAACACAAAAATACAGAAAGATGAAAACAAGTGACGACAATTCATATGTTGCTATTAGGAGCATTGTGAACTAAAAAAACAACAACAGGAGGACAAAAGTTACCGAGATCCCAGTTATCTCTTGCGGGAAACACATGGGACCTAGACCATGTAACCCATACATGCTCCGCCTCCCACAACATTTTATTTCTTCTTTTTAAAGAGATTTTAATAGATAGATGGCTTATAGCTAGGAAACTAAATCATTATTTTTTTGAGGAGTGCTAGAAGCCACCTACAATGCATACCCCAAAATACACCTAAGCTAATATGGCAATATACCAAATCATAACATCATATGAGAGTTAAAAGAAAAAAGAAAAAAGAAACACTCGCCACTCACCATACACCACGTCAACATAGTATAGTTCTGGGTACAATTTTTGAATTGTAAAAACATTTCTGTACTTTTTTTTAAGAGCAATTTAATGTAAATAGGAAGGTATCTCAAAATTATATGAAATGATTTCTGGAATTATAGGCTTCTTTTAGAAGCATTAGATACTAAATGGAGAACTATATCAGAGGAATTTTCAGAATTCTTATGGTAATTAAATTCCTATGTTTTAGGATGTTAATTTGTTGACTCACTTGTCTTCACTAATTGCTGGAGAAACCAATAGTACGTGAGACGTTTCAAAAGAATTTTTTTTTCGTCAAAAGGACGTTTCAAAAGAATTCAAGAGTTTTAGAATTAAAAGATAGCTCATATAGGACTTTTCAATGGAACTGTCCTCATGATACTTCTGGTTAGATAAAATAACGTATTACCGTCTGCATAGATTTTGAGTTCCGAGGGAAAACCAAAAAAAAAAAAAAAACTTTAGATTTTAGAAACTGGGTATTTACGAGGAAGTAGTGGTAAGGACACACCAAATGAAAATCGGATGAAAAATTAAATATCTTATATCTTCTGAACAACATGAATTTGTATAATACAGCTCCCTGTTAATTTTGTATGTCTTTAGCTTTTTTGCTTTCTTTCCACTAAAATCAGGATCTCTATACATTGTATGTTTTTTTTTTTAATTGTTAAAGGGCCTACAAAATTCCTAAGAGAACAACAAATTTTCTTAAAAAATAGGAAAGTTGAACACACTGATTAATTACTAAGATTTTCTTGAGAAATATTCAAATTTTCATGAGAAATCCTTCAATATTATTGTTCACTCTAATGCTCATTTTTCTTTATGAAATTCCTTCATTTCCGTTTCTCTTTCCATGACATATATACAAAACCAAAAATACTGTAGAAACAAAGCCCGAAACATGCATGGAAATGCAGATATCCCATGTCCCTTAAATTAATACGGATGTATTAGAAGGATATGTGTTTGTCCGGAGGACATGAGGTAGTAGTGATCATAGCACCACATACTACATGAAAATTCATTTTCTCCTGTACAATCAAACAACAATCATACACAATCTTTTCCTTTGCTCAGCAAAGAAACTACCAGGCTCACTGAAATTAAAAGGACCAGCCATCATCATCATCATCATCATCACATTTCATAAATGAAATTTACTACTGAAAAAATATGATTGAAGCGAACAGTTAAATAACATCTGTATTTAAACTACAAGTATGCCAAAGATACTATTCAATTTTTAACAAATCTCTAAAACCAGAACTTTCTTTGTGCTCGCCATTAATACTCTTAACAAATCTTCCTATTTTTTGCCAGCTTTCTTAGCACCCCACCATGTATTTTGCCTCCAAAAGCCTAACATTAGATCTTCCCTAAGAGCACAGATGATCTCGGCCAATGCATTGCGAAAGCAAGAGAAGTCCCCAGAAATAGGAAAATTATAATATTAAAGATAAAGAATAAAAAGGAAACTAATTTACACAGAAAAGGAATGCATGTGCACTGGAGTCTGGAGTCTGCATTGGACTGCTGCTTCAATTGAGGCTCTCATTGTTTTGCAACATGGTATGGATAGCCACCAAGTCCAGTTGGTGCTGCTGCTGCAGGGAGAACCACTGGATCCTTCATCATGGTGATCTGTGTGTAGGGTATCTGAGGTTGTGTTGGGTGTGGAGAGGAAGCAGTGACAGGCGCTGGAACAGGATTTGGGAAGGCTGTGGTGGGATATGCTGCTATACGGGTATGGCAATTCCTGCTTGAGGATAAGCTGACTAGTTGACAGGAGTGCTCACTAAATGAGCCTTTCCAGGTTGTGCTTATGCTAGTACGGGCATGGCAATTGGAACCGTAGCTGCCGGGAGTTGTGCTTGTACCACTCTACCTTTCTGGGCATCTGCAAGTTTCACAGTGATGTTCCTCCCTAGACGAAAAGTCGAAGTTAATGGTAAATTAATAACATATGCTCCAGTAACTGACAAGTTTCACCGGTAGAACTTACAAACAGCTTACCCATGATTAGTATTAAATAAAGAGTCTCAGTTGACTAAATAAAAAGTAGATCATCAAATGAGAAGCTCAGAACTGATAATGAAATCAGGCACGCAAAATATAATTAATTACCAGAATGTTAGTAGTTTGACAAAACGAAAGAGCGAAACTGTTAGAAATTAACATATATTTGTAGTAAACATGATTCATTTGGAATCTTTATAGTGAATGTATCTTAATGTGAACATATTTAATAGGTTCATGTATGTGAAGATTGCATGTACCTAGGAAAGTGTGATCCATGAACTTAGTGGTTCATGTATGTGAAGATTGCATGTACCTAGGAAAGTGTGATCCATGAACTTAGTGGTTCATGTATGTGAAGATTCATGTATGCATTTATTGTATTTTCCTAGGTAGGGTCCTATAAATACCTCATGTATTTCTCATTTTCAAATAAAGCAAAGTGCACAAGTTCAAGTGCAAGCTCAAGTCTTCATCCTTCTTCCATATTTTTTCTTGTTTAGAGTTTGTGTGCTCACTACGTTTCCAGCAAAGTGGTATCAGAGCTAGGATGAATTCTGTCCAGCAACAAGTTCCCAAGTTATCAAAGGATAACTATGGTTCATGGTGTATCCAAATGAAAGCCTTGTTTGGATCTCAAGATCTTTGGGAAACCATTAACGATGGTTTTGTGGAACCCACTAGCGAGCAAGAGGCTGCATGTACAGCAGATGAGAAGAAGGCTATTAAGGAGCAAAGGAAGAAGGATAAAAAAGCTTTGTTTATACTCTATCAAGGGTTGGACGAAGCTACCTTCGAAAAGGTTGCTGAAGCAACAACAAGCAAAGAAGCATGGGATATTCTTGTTTCCATCTTCAAAGGAGATGATCGAGTGAAGCGGGTTCGTCTTCAAGCATTGCGAGGCGAGTTTGAAGCTCTCCACATGAATGATGGTGAATCGGTGTCCGATTATTTTTCACAGTTGCTAATAATCGTGAATGGCTTAAAGAGAAATGGTGAGAAGCTAGATGACATCCGTGTCGTCGAGAAGGTACTCCGATCCCTTTCCTCTAAATTTGAGCATGTAGTTGTAGCTATCGAAGAGTCTAAGAACTTGGAGATACTTACAATTGAGGAATTATTGGGTTCACTACAAGTACATGAGCAAAGGATGCAGAAGAAATCTAATCCAGTTGTATTGGAACAAGCATTAGAGTCAAAACTGACTCTAAATGATCAAAGAAAATCTACCTCCAACCGTGGTCGAGGCAGAGGCCGAGGGCGAGGTACAACTCAACAATCAAGCCAAAGTCAGCACAAGAATCAAAGCTTTAGAGGACGAGGAGGTAACCGAGGTAGAGGAAGATCCTATGGACATGGAGCCAACAAGAATGTCCAATGTTTTAACTGCAATAAATTTGGACACTACGCCTCCGACTGTTGGTTAAAAATTGATGAACAAGCCAATGTTGCAGAGACATCACATGATGTAGGTAATGATTCTATCCTACTTCTTGCACATGATGATTCACATACTTCATATAAAAATTGGTATCTTGATTCTGGGGCAAGCAATCATATGTGTGGCGAGAAAGAATTGTTTGTAGAACTCACGGAAGAAGTCCACGGAAAGGTGAACTTGGGAGATTCCTCCCAACTATCAGTTGAAGGCAAAGGGAAAGCAAAAATCTATCAGAAGGATGGTAAGAATGGGTATATCTCTGATGTGTATTATGTACCTAATATGAAAAGCAATATTCTTAGTATTGGGCAGCTTGTAGAAAAGGGATATAACATACAAATGAGAGACAACTCTCTCATTTTGAGAGATACAAGTGGAAGAATCATCGCACATGTTCCGATGACCCAAAATCGAATGTTCCCACTTCATCTTAGCACAAAGTCAGAGAAATGCTTCCATGGAGTCAAAGAAAGTGAGTCATGGAAGTGGCATCATCGCCTTGGGCATCTCCACTTTAGCGGTCTAAAACTACTATCTTCATCAAGCATGGTGCATGGGTTACCAATGATCGAGCCGCCAAGTAACACTTGTGATGTTTGTATACTTGGCAAACAAGCACGACTACCTTTTCCCAGCGGAAAATCATGGAGAGCAACGACACCACTTCAACTGATCCACACTGACATATGTGGACCTATTGAACATGAGTCGCTAGGAGGTAATAGATACTTTATTACTTTCATTGATGACTTCAGCAGAAAATTATGGGTTTATTTTCTTAAAGAAAAGTCAGTTGCTTTTGTTGTATTCAAAAATTATAAAGCCCATGTAGAAAAAGAAAGTGGTCACAAAATTGTAACTCTCCGCTCTGATCGAGGTGGAGAATACACCTCAAAAGTATTTGATGAGTATTGCAGGGAAGAAGGCATAAAACATCAATATACTGCAGCTTACACCCCACAGCAAAATGGGATCGCTGAAAGAAAGAATCGCACGATTCTTAACATGACAAGAACTATGCTCAAGGAGAAAGGATTGCCAAAGCAATTCTGGGCGGAAGCTGTGGCGTGCTCATCATATGTGCTGAACCGATGTCCTACCAAAAGTGTAAAGCACATGACACCTCAAGAGGCGTGGAGCGGCTACAAACCAACTGTTGCACACCTAAGAATCTTTGGGTGTGTTGCATATTCTCAAGTCCCCAAGCCCAACAGAAAGAAGCTGGATGATCGTAGTGAGAAATGCATCTTTCTCGGCTATAGTGAAGAATCGAAAGCATACAAGCTCTATAATCCACTAACAAAGAAATTAGTGGTTAGTAGAGATGTTATCTTTGATGAAGATAAAACATGGAGCTGGAATAATGATGAGAAGGCCAAAGAGCAGCAAGTGTTTGAAGAACTTGAAGAACCCCCAACACAAGTTCCACCAGGTATACCACCATCTCCTCAACATGACACACTTTTTCCAAGAATAAACTCCCCATCTTCAGCAGAAAGTAGTAGAAACAGATCTTCCATTCACCAAAGTCCCATCAAAATGAGAAGTCTCGCGGAGATTTATAATCAAAGAGAAGAAGACGAAGAGACCAACCTCTTCTGTTTATATGCTGATCACGAGCCTCTGACCTTCCAAGAAGCTGTCGAAGAAGAATGTTGGCGATCGGCAATGGAGGAGGAGATTCATGCTATTCAGAAGAATGACACTTGGGAGATGACCACACTTCCAACAAATCAAAAGGCTATTGGCGTCAAGTGGGTGTACAAAATCAAACGTACTGCTGAGGGTGAAGTTTCTCGTTACAAAGCGAGACTAGTTGCTAAAGGCTACAAGCAGAAGTACGGTATCGACTATGAAGAGGTTTTTGCACCAGTTGCAAGACTTGACACGGTGAGATTATTGATTGCACTTGCCGCTCATCATAATTTGAAGATATATCAGCTTGATGTCAAATCAGCCTTTCTCAATGGCATTCTCGAAGAAGAAGTGTATATTCACCAGCCAGAAGGTTTTGAAATTGACGGAGAAGAAAACAAGGTATATCGCCTGAAAAAGGCATTATATGGTTTAAAGCAGGCGCCAAGAGCTTGGAATGCACGCATTGATAGCTATCTTCAACATAATGGTTTCACCAAATGTCCATATGAGCATGCAGTCTACATGAAGAAAAACCATCAAGGTGAATTTTTGATTATTTGCCTATATGTTGATGACCTGTTGTACACAGGAACTAGCAGTGAAATGCTTATGGAATTCAAACTGTCAATGTTTAAAGAGTTTGAGATGACAGACAACGGACTGATGTCCTATTTCCTTGGGATTGAAGTGAAGCAACAACAAGATGTGATATTTATATCTCAAACAAAGTACATGAAGGATATTTTGGAGAAATTCAAGATGAGTAATTGCAACACTGTGAACACTCCAGTTGCTACAGGTATGAAACTATCAAGAGAAGGAAATGGAGGACTTGTGGACTCAACTTTTTTCAAGAGTCTGGTTGGAAGCCTGAGGTACTTGACAATCACAAGACCCGATATTATGTATGGCGTTGGACTTGTGAGTCGTTACATGGAGACACCAAAGGAGTCACATTGGCTAGCTGCAAAGAGAATACTAAGGTATATCAAAGGCTCACATAATCTTGGTTTATTTTATAATTATGGTGAAAATGCAAAATTAGTAGGCTATTCAGATAGTGATTGGGGAGGGGACCAAGATGAGAGAAAAAGCACCACTGGCTATGTCTTCTATCTTGGCACAACTGCATTTTCTTGGACCACCAAGAAACAAAAAATAGTGGCTCTATCTTCTTGTGAAGCAGAGTATATAGCAGCTTCATCTACTGTTTGTGAAGCAATATGGGTACGAAATATTTTGAAGGAGCTGGATCATCCACAGGAGGAGCCAACTGTGATATTTGTGGACAACATGTCAGCTATCCAGCTTGCAAAGAATCCAGTCCATCATGGAAGGAGCAAGCACATTGATACTCGGTTTCATTTTCTTCGTGATCATGTGAAACAGAAGACTGTAGAGCTCCAATATTGTCACACTACTGAACAAGTAGCAGATATATTCACTAAACCATTATCAGGTGAAGTTTTCATGAAGCGAAAAGACATGCTAGGCATGAAGCAGTTTTGATTTGAGGGGGCTCTCTGTTGGCATCCGTTCAAATTCCAAAACTGAAGAAAGATAATGGGTATCAGTTTTTTGGAAGATAAAAGCATGTCAAAGATTAAGTTTGATTTTTGAAGTGCATGAATCATGTTTAAGGGGGGATGTTAGAAATTAACATATATTTGTAGTAAACATGATTCATTTGGAATCTTTATAGTGAATGTATCTTAATGTGAACATATTTAATAGGTTCATGTATGTGAAGATTGCATGTACCTAGGAAAGTGTGATCCATGAACTTAGTGGTTCATGTATGTGAAGATTGCATGTACCTAGGAAAGTGTGATCCATGAACTTAGTGGTTCATGTATGTGAAGATTCATGTATGCATTTATTGTATTTTCCTAGGTAGGGTCCTATAAATACCTCATGTATTTCTCATTTTCAAATAAAGCAAAGTGCACAAGTTCAAGTGCAAGCTCAAGTCTTCATCCTTCTTCCATATTTTTTCTTGTTTAGAGTTTGTGTGCTCACTACGTTTCCAACAGAAACTAGCAATTAATAACTTACAGCAGCATACTGAAGTTATTTAAATGATGAATACTCTAAAATTGAACTTCACATGTAACGATTTTAGTACTGGGGCCTCACGAGGATTCCTCTCACCAGAAAAAAGGGGTAAAAAAATTGGTACCTGTTGAAAAGACAGTTAAGTGCTGACATTCTGAATCAAGAGTTCTTATCAGTGTCCTTGTAACACAATCTACATCTACAAAATCTAGGAATTTTTAGAGTTAGGGTCCGTGGCTTTCTAGATTTATAGCAGAGTCCTAATATTTTAAAAATTAAATTTTGGGTACTTTCAAATCAATACTTCAATTCTCAATTAAATCAAAAATTATATTTTATAATTTTGTCCTTTTTTCATTCGACCATCGGTAAATTTCTCAAAAAATTATAATTTTTTCATCTCAACTCCGATTTGAGCAATTCAAAAGATCATTTCTTTCTTTTTCTAACACATTTTTAATTGTTCATATCGAAGTTAGAAAGAAGAAATTATAACTATTTAAAGTTTACTTACCGATCAGTAAGTAACTTAAAATAGCAATAACTTCTTTGTTTTAACTCCGATTTGAACTATTCAAAATGTGTTAGAAAGATATTTTCTTTCTCTTTCCAAAGGATTTTGAATAACTCCAATTGAAGTTCAAGCGGAGAAGTTCTGGCTATTTGAAGTTTACTTACCAATCAGTCAACATAGTTGACCGATCGGTAATTAAACTTCAAATAGCCATAACTTTTTCATTTTAACTCTGATTTGAATAATTCAAAAATTGTTAGAAATATATTTTCTTCTTCTTTCCAACGCATTTTGAATCACTAAAATCGAAGTTAAAAAGAAAATGTTATGGTCATTTGAAGTTTACATGCTGATCGGTCAACACGGGCATATAAACTTCAAATGACTATAACTTTTTCGTTTTAACTCCAATTTAAGTGCTTCAAAATGATTTGGAAGGAGAAAGAAAATATCTTTCCAACACATTTTAAATCGTTCAAATTAGAATTAAATAGAAAATGTTATAGCTATTTAAAGTTTATTTATTGATCGGTCAACACGGTTGACCAATCGGTAAAAAAGTTTACCGATCGGTAAGTAACTTCAAATAGCCATAACTTGTTTGTTTTAACTTTGATTTGAGCGATTCAAAATGTGTTGGAAATATCTTCTCTTCCTATTTCCAAATCATTTTTAATCACTCAAATATGAATTAAAACGAAGAAGTTATGACTATTTGAAATTTACTTACCGATAGGTCAACACGGTTGATCGATCGGTAAGAAAGTTTACTGATCGGTAAGTAAACTTCAAATAGCCATACTATTTTTATTTTAACTCTGATTTGAGTAATTCAAGATGTGTTGGAAAAATATTTTCTTCTTCTTTTCAACGCATTTTGAATAACTTAAATCAGAGTTAAAACGAAAAAGTTATGATCATTTGAAGTTTACATACTGATTGGTCAACACAGGCATATAAACTTCAAATGACCATAACTTTTTGTTTTAATTCTGATTTAAGTGCTTCAAAATGTGTTGGAAGCAGGAAGAAAAGATCTTTTCAACGCATTTTGAATCGCTCAAATCGAACTTAAAATGAAGAAGTTATGGCTATTTGAAGTTACTTACTGATCGATATGAATATCTCAAATCGAAGTTAAGACTGTTGATTTGATTGACAGTTGAGGTGTTAATTTGCAGAAGACCCAAAATCTAAGTTTTAAAATATTGGGACCTCTGCTATAGATCCAGAAAGTTATGAGACCCAAACTCTAAAAATCCCCAAAATCTATCCCAACTAGATGAGCTAGTTTGCCATACTTTCAAGAATCATACTCTTGTCGGACATAGTTTTGTCCAACTTGAACCAAGCCACACATCCTTTATTGGATGTGAAACACAACATTTCTAGTTTGCACTAACAGCGTAACACTAGCAACATTTATTCTCTACTGCAAAATCATTGAATTGCAAGCACTTAGCGGATGCCCTACCCTACCAATTTTCTGTTGCCCATGGAGGTGAAATATGAAGTACTTAAGGGAGTTTTCCTATGCTCAATTCATAGCCTCATACACGGAATCTTAGGAACTTGTATATTATTTATATGGTACACAACACAGTTGTGTCATAAAGCTTAATTCTTTGGAACGCTCTTGCTATAGCCGGTGCAAGGAAACTAAGGTTGCGTTTGGTATCATTTTCAAATCATGTTTTCTATATTGAAAAAACAAAAAGTGAAAAATTTGTAAAAAACATGTTTGGTTCATTGTGATTTAAAAAATGTTTTTAGGAAAAATTGAAAAAGTTCAGAAAAAGAGTTGCTTTTAGAAAAGATATTGAAGCTGTTTTTTTAGTTTTTCTTTAGTTGATTTGTACTTAATGGAACCTACATAAGTTTTTTTTTTCTTGATTTGTGTGAAATCTTAGAATAAACCAAACAAATTTTCCTTGTTTTCAAATTTTAAAAACATTTTTTGAATATGATACCAAACATATTTTCAAACATTATGTATTAATTAAAAATGAGATCATATTTCATTTTTTTAAAAATATTTTTAAATAGTAAACCAAATGTAGCCTAAATTCTTTTGATCCTTTAATTCAAAAAATTCTTGACAAACGGTTGCTACATAAAGGATTATTATCATTAGAAATTACATCCGCAATTTAGCTGGGAAGAAACATAAGAACTTGAAGTGTCAAGGAAATGTGAATAGGACTGTAACTTGTCTCGGTGGCTAATTTGCTTATTGGCTAGATTCATATCCAAAAGTTTTCATATTATCTTTACCTCCCCCATGGTGATGTAGAACTTTTTTTTTTCCAGGATTTATATTGTTAGAGTGAGAGAAGTGATTTTTTTTAGGAAAAGAACATCAACTTTCTATATATAAAATACCAAATACCGGGGGGTATTTATAGGTACAAAAGGATATATCAAAAACACATTGAGACTCTTTCTAATTAATAGAAATACAAAAAGACACTAAATAAGTTCTAAAATCCACTTTCATGAACCATAACTTCATGAATTAAAACACACATAAATACTTAGAATTCTAAAAGACAAATATCTCAAAAGTCACAAACAAGAAAATTCAAATTATTATTTTCAACATCCCCCCTTAATTTGAGATTTCTTCTTCGCACCAAGGCTTGCTCTCAATCTTCGAAAATTTTCAAATTTTAGTGGCTTGTGAAAATATCCGCAATTTGATCTTGAGTCTTCACATACTTGAGCTCCACTTCTTTGTTAGCAATGCACTCTCTAATGAAATGATACCTTGTATCTATATGCTTGCTTCGATCATGGAACACCGGATTCTTTGCAAGTGTTTGTGCAGACTTATTATCAATGCAAATTTTCGTAGCTTCTTCTTATGGCAAATGAAGTTCCTTCAACAGTCTTCTTAGCCAAATTGCATGACAAGTACAAGAGGTTGCAGCCACGTATTCATACTCACAAGTTGAAAGTGTGACAATTGGTTGCTTCTTTGAACACCATGAGATTGCACAATCACCCATAAAAAATACAAAACCAATAGTGCTCTTTCTATCATCAATATCTCCCGCAAAATCACTATCACAAAATCCCACAAGCTTGAAATTACTAGAAAAAGAATAAAATAACCCAAAGTCAAGTGTACCTTTTAGGTAGCGAAGAATCCTCTTAGCAAATTTCATGTGGGTAGAAGTAAGAACTTCCATGAAACGACTGACTATTTCAACAGCAAAAAGAATATCAGGCCTTGTACACGTTAAATATCTCAAGCTTCCCACAAGACTTTTGAAAAGAGTGGGATCTTCCTTTTCTCGATCTTCAAACTTTGATAACTTTACTCCACTTTCCATGGGTGTGCTCACGGGATTGCAATCGAACATCTTGAACTTCTTCAAGAGTTCTTTTGCATAGCCTTCTTGAGAAATGAATATGTCTTCCTCCATTTGCTTCAGCTCTAAGCCCAAATAATATGTCATGAGCCCTATATCGGTCATTTCAAACTCAAGTGACACAGTTTTCTTGAATTCTTCAAACAAGCTTGGATTGTTGCCGATGAAGATAAGATCATCCACATAAAGACAAACAAGCAAAATATCTCTATTATCATAAACTTTGAAATAAATAGCATACTCATTAAGGCAGTGGACAAATCCATTGTCTTGAAAGTATTTGTCAATGCGACTATTGCATGCCCTTGGTTCTTGCTTCAAACCATACAAGACTTTCTTCAACCTCAAGACTTTATCTTCATGGTCATGGACCATATAACCCAATGGTTGCTCAACATAGATCTCTTCTTTAAGATAACCATTAAGGAAGGCTGACTTCACATCTAGTTGATAGATTCTCCATTTCATTTGAGTCACTAAGGAAATGAGTAAGTGAATAGTCTCCATTCGGGCAACGGGTGCAAAGACTTCTTCATAGTCAACTCCATGTTTTTGCTTGTAGCCTTTGACAACAAGTCTTGTTTTGTATCTTTCCACCTCGCCATTAGCATTCTTCTTCGCCTTGTAAACCCATTTAGCACCAATGGCTTCATGACCGTTGGGAAGAGTTGCTAATTCCCAAGTATTGTTCTTCTCAATTGAATTGATCTCCTCATCCATGGCTTGTCTCCACTTTCCATCTTGCATGGCTTCATCAAAGGTTAATGGCTCACTATTTACAAGAAGACAATACGATTCATCGTTATCAAGAATAATTTCATTGAATCTTGCATAAACATCACCTATGTCTCTCATTTTTTGCGGCCTTTCACTTGAACTTTCTTCATATCATGAGGAATAAATGATGATAGTGAAGAAGGAGGTGGAGTTGTGTCTTGCATAGGCGTCATGGTCTCTTGTTCTTCATCTCCAAAATATGGAAGGAAAGCATAAGCTTTCTTTTCTTGGGCCTCCCAATTCCATGATGCTTCTTCATCAAATTCAACATCTTGGCTCACCACCACTTTGTCATTGGTCGGGTTGTACAATTTGTAGCCTTTGGAATGTGAATCATAGCCGATAAAGACATGTTTAACACTTCGATCATCAAGCTTGGATCTTTCTTGCTGTGGCACTTGAGCATAAGTAATGTTCCCAAAGACTCGCAAATGATAAACACTGGGATTTCTTCCATTCCAAGCTTCTTGAGGGGTTTGATCTTTGACACTTGAAGTTTGAGAGCGGTTGGATAGATAATTTGCACAAGAAACAGCTTCAGCCCAAAACTCCCTAGGCATATTTTTGGCTTTCAACGTGCAACTCGCCATGTTAAGGATGGTTATATTCTTCCTCTCGGCCACTCCATTTTGTTGCGGAGATCTAGGAACCGTTAAAGGACGACGAATGCCATGAGTTGCACAAAAATTGTTGAATTCTTTTGAAGTGAACTCATCTCCTCGATCGGATCCCAAAGCTTTGATCTTATAGCCACTCTCATTTTCTACTAGTGTCTTGAAATTCTTGAAAGCAACAAATGCTTACGATTTCTGCTTCAGAAAATAAACCCAAGTCTTTCTACTAAAATCATCAATGAAGAGTAAGAAATATTTACTCTTACCTAATGAAGGTGGATTGATAGGCCCACACACATCGGTGTGCACAAGTTTAAGAGGCCTGGTTGCTCTGGATGAGGCTTCTTTAGGAAAACTACTCCTAGCATGCTTGCCAAGAAGACATGCGTCACACAATTGATTGGGATGGTTGGTTGAGGGCATATCCCTTTCACCATCTTCTTTTCTTCTATGGCTTTGAGTGCTACAAAGTTCAAATGGCCAAATCTCATGTGCCAACATGTCACGACCCACAATACGTGACGTCATGACCGACACAGAACCCCCGAGTATACCCTCCATCGGTACACTCAACGTCCTGTCAGCCTAATATAAATTACAAATCCCAATAGAACACAAATCTAATTAACATCCATCTAAACATGATGAAGGATTTAATAAACATATTACATTTCCAAATTTACCAAAAGTAAAATTCTATAAGTTCACAAAATAATACTACCCAACACATCCCATCTATGTGTTAAATATACAATACTAGGTGTTATCATGTACATAATATCAAATACAAAAATAAATGTACAACACATACATTAATCAAAATCAAGGGACGCTCCGCAGTCAAGCCTTCCTTTTACCCTTTCTATCAGATCTTGAAAAAAAAAAAGGTGAGGTGTGAGCTACAACAAGCTCAGTGAATGTCATTTACAACTGGCATATATGTGCATTTACAAAAACATGGCAAGGTCAAGATGATGAAATAGATTACATATATGCTAACATAAATACATCACGTCATAAATAAGACAATGCATATCATTTGTAATCATGCACATGCAATCTTAACACCTCCTGAGTACGGGGGTTTCAAGGCCTGGTGCGAGACACATAGCGCCCAAACACACACACAATACTCATATTCTAATAGGGTTTATGGGGTCATGCAGCACGTCGGATTAGTCTAAACTAACCTACCTATACACAAGCCATAAAACCCTCTGCAGGGTACACAACTGGGATCGCCGCTAGACTTACAAGAATTCCCAATAAGGGAATTCCAACTAGGAGCCTCCACCCGAATTGTCATCCCAATGAATTATGTTCAAATATATTTCATGGAAACATTAAAACATGCATACCATAATACATAAGCATTTAAAACATTTCTATAATACAATGCCACATATAAATAATCCAAAAGTAAAAGAACACTCACTCTTTATTGGCTAAGTCTAGCCAATCCAATCACCAAAACTCTTCAATTGACTAAACGGGTTCTAGATCAATTACAAGACCCTGAAAAATAACATGGTTCACACAAACTGAAAATCAGTCATAAAGTGTGTCAAAACCCCATGGTCAAACCCAATCAAAAGTCAATTAGATTCTAAATTGGTTACCCCCCTTGAGCCAAATTCCAAATTGCCCAATTTGATCATTTAACTCAAATAAACCAAGATTGACCCAAATTGAATGTAATGGGTTGATCCCATGATCCAACAACTAATATACATGACATTCAATTATAATTAGGGTCAATTAGACTATACATCAAGTCAATTTCATCAATTGACTAAGTCTTGGTCAAAATTCTTAATTAGGCCATTACAAAACATAAAGTCAAAATGAACTAAGTCATACCAATTTAACATAGGTTCAAACATTCTAAACCCATGGTTCTACTCAATTTGGGTCCAATTAAACAATCCCCAAGTCAATTTTATCAATTGACTTGATTTGAGTGAAAAGCCCCAATTTGGGCAAAAATCCCCAAATCACATGCAAAATTGCCAAATCACATGCAAAATTGCCAAATCACATGCAAAATTGCCAAGGCACATGAAAATTGCCTAATTACTTAGCCTAGGTCAAATTAGTCTACCATAGGGTGTCCAGCATGAGAACCCACTGAATTCAATTATCAAACAACCCTAATCATGCCCAATTAGGCTTACATTGCATAATTATTCAGATTTTATATCAAGAGCATCAAAAGCCCCAAATCTGGAAATTTTCATACATAACCATATTGCCAATTTTACACTAGGCCACCATGTTCAGCCATGACTTTTATTGATCTTGCAACATGGAATCATCCACAATGGCCACTAGGTCAACATAGTTGACATGCAAAGATTTTGAAAAAGTCTAAGGTCATGAACTAAGTATAGGTCATTTGAACTAAACTCTTCCAATTTCTTGCTAGAAATTGGGGGTTTCACTATTAGTGTACTCCTAACACTCTCTAATCACACATATGTGACATGCAAGACTCAACTCCAACTTTGGTTTTCCACTCATCCAAGGTTCATCACAATGCATGCATCAAAATGAAACCCTCGTGTTCAAAATGAAGCTATCATGCAACTAATAGAAAGATTCAAGGAAGAAATGGAGGAAAAAATGTAAACCTTAGGTGTTCTTGAGCAAGAAACCATCAAACCCTAATTTTTCCTCTCTTTTCTCTCCTCTAGCACTTTTCTCCTCTTTCTCAAGTGCAAAATGTGCAAATGAGCTGAAAAAATCGTGTTAATAGCTTATATAAAAGTGTTTGGGTCCACAACTAAAAGTTGCCAAAAACTATTAAAAATCAGTTTTCTTGTTGCAATATATGTACTTAGATAGTTAATTTCTTGCAAAATACTAACATCTTAACCATTCAAAAGGTTGTATGAGTCAGTTAACAACATTCTGGTAAACCTTCAGCTCAATCCAATGGTGGGATTCCTAGATCCAATTGTTTGATCAAAACTGCATAAGTAGATCCACAAATTCGTAAAACAGTGTTTAGAGTCTTATAACTCACAGTAGATAACTCCGATCAAGATCTTCACCGTTCATAATGAAGATCTATCAGCTCAATCAGACCACAGCTATAGGAGATCAAGATATTGATGTAATTGGTGACAGATATTTCTTCCTCCATAGAGCGAGCTCCACTGGATCCAAAACACCGTTTTCGACATGTTTCGACGTAGAACGGGTCTCCGATGGTTCCGAAACTTCATGCGCACTCTCTAAGAAATACAATTATGCAAAGACACTCGAACCTACGTGCGTCGAGCATCAAAATACATATACACATACATATATGTTTACGTATATGTATGTGGGTACACTACGGGTCAAAGTGACGTCATCCTGAGGTACGAACGTTACACAACGCCATGCTTCATCTTGCATATTAGCCTTCAAACACTTTACTTTAATTGTTTCAATATTGAATGTGAGCATCCTATTTCTTGACCTAGCCACTTTAGCAATCAAATTAGCATTTTGATCTCTAAGCCAAAGACACTGATTTTTCATGAGAATCTCATACCCCTTTTCAAGAAGTTGGCCTAAACTTAAAGTGTTACTTTGTAATTTAGGCACATAATAAACATCGGTAATCAATTTATGGCTATCATATTTGTAAGAGATGAGAATTGTACCTTTCCCTTCAATTTTGATCTTAGAGGAGTCTCCAAAGGAAACATTGTCGTTCACCTTCTCATTAATCTCCACAAATTTGTCTTTGTAGCCACACATGTGATTGCTTGCGCCATTATCCAAGTACCACAAACTATTATCATTTTGTTCGTCTTCCTTGATTGTGAGCATCAAAGTTGACTCTTCAACTTCTTGGTTGTCATCAACAAGATTAGCCTTTTCTTCAATATTATTTGTAGCACTATAACACTCCCTAGCATAATGGCCAAGTTTATGACAAGTGTAACATTCAACTTTAGACTTGTCATACCTCTTCTCATTTGAATTTTGATAGTAGCCTCATCCTCTTCCTCTTGCACTTCCACGGCCTCTTAGTGATGGTTGGCTTCTTTCCTTATTGTTAGAGTAGTCTTCACTGCCTCTTCCTCTTCCATTTTGGCAACGACCACGTCCTCTTCCTCTAAAATGACTCTTTTATCCTCCATCAGTCTTCAAAGTAGCCTTAGCTTTGAAGACTAACTCCAATTGCTCTTCTTGTCTTTTCTTGATCTTTCCTTCATGGGATTGTAAAAAACCCTCCAATTCTTCAATGATCATTGAGTCTAGATCTTTTGACTCTTCAATAACACACACCACATAATCAAATTTGGGAGTTAAAGAACGAATAATCTTTTCCACCACACGTACATCTTCCACCTTCTCTCCATATCTCTTCAATTGATTCACAATTGCCTTCACCCGTGAACAATAATTCGAAATTGATTCGGATTCCTTCATCTTCAAAGCTTCAAAATCACCCCTTAGTGATTGAAGTCTCACCTTATTCACTATATCAACACCTTGGAGAGACTTTTCCAGAATCTCCCAAGCTTCCTTTGAAGTAGTAGCATCAGCCACCTTCTCGAACATTGAATCATCCAAACATTGATGGGTGAGAGTGAGGGCTTGTTGATCTTCTTTCTTGTCTTACACAAAGCTTCCTTTTCATTTGGAAATAAATTGGCTTTATTTTGAGGATTTTTATAGCCTTTCTCTATAACCTCCCACGCATCTTGAGAGTCAAGCAAATCTTTCATGCGAAGACACCATTTCTCATAATTCTCCTTTGTGAGACGAGGGAATTGGAAAGAAGTAACTCCATTGTTTGTCATCTCCTTCATTCCTACACTCTTTTCTCCACTCTAAGGTGGATAAATCTCTGATACCACTTTGTTAGAGTCAGAGAAGAGATTTTTTTTAGGAAGAGAACATCAACTTTGTATATATAAAATACCAAATACCAGGGGGTATTTATAGGTACAAAAGGATATATCAAAAGTCTCATCTAAACTCTTCCTAATTAATAGGAATACAAAAAGACACACTAAATAAGTTCTAAACTCCACTTTCATGAACCATAACTTCAAGAATTAAAACACACATAAATACTTAGAGCTCTAAAAGACACGTATCTCAAGAATCACAAACAAGAAAATTCAAATTATTATTTTCAACAAATATATGGTAATTGATTAGGTGGGAGTGGTGTTGTTTACAAAGCTTCAAATAGTAGGTTAAGAAGGTAACACTAACACACAACGGGAGTGCAAATAGGCAGCCAAGGGCACTATGTGCAGCATAGTATTTAGTGTCATCAAGCTGTTGCCTAGGCGTAATGTTATCAACTACGCCGTCACCTATCCATTTTCACAACAACTAGACTGGTTCTCTAGGCAAGCAATGGGCTTCTCTATACTTGTTAAAATCTCAAGCTCTTCATAACAATTTACAAAAATATTTTAAAAAGCTAATGTAACACCCCGTAATTTTAATTAAATACATACTTGTAAAAATCTCAAGCTCTTCATATCGAGATGTATAATACACGTATTTTATACGTATGAGCCAAATATACGCGTGTATGATTAGTAAATAAATAAAATTATAAAATGAAGATGATACATATGGGATCATCTAATATTGGTGCTTACAATTAAAAAAATAGAGTTGAATTAAAGTGAGTAATTTATGGTGTTGGTTATTTAAATATGTAGATTGGAGTATGATTATTAAATTAATTATAGAAATGAGATGAGTTGAATTTAATGAAATTTGATGGGGTGAGTTGGTTAACTATTGAGCATGAGGTGCATGGGATCATGTTTATATAAAATTATCATCTCATTTCTAATATCTCTCTCTCCAACGTTAAAACAACAAAAAAAAGAAAGAAATAAAACTAAAAGAAAAGAAGGGAAAAGATGTTGCAGAAAGGGAAGAAAGAAGAACGGACGGGAGGGAAGGAAGAAAGAAGAGGAAACGGAGGGAGAACGCGGGATTCGCTGAAATCGGGACCTGCGGTAAGTGATTTTCACTCTATTTCTTCGTGAAATTAATATCTAAGCTAGATGTAACGATTCTAGCGGAGTAATTTTTGTTGTGGGAGACGTTTTACGGCGTTTTCAAAAATTGGGGTTTTGACCCAACGTGAATAAAAATCCGCTAGGAAGGTTGGAAAACACTTCCTAGGCTGTAGGAACCTTAAATATATGGTTAGATTGAATTTATGTGTTCATTTGGAATTTTTATAGTCGTTCGAAGTTTGTTAGAATTTAGAGTTTAGATTGGAGACCATTTGAATCATTTAAAACCAGATGAAACTTCAGTTTAAGGCTATAGAATGGTAGAATGAATTGTTGTGAGTCCATCGATGCTAAGTTCATGATTTTTTGAGACCGTTTGACAATTTTAGTAAAAATTTACATGTTTCCAATGAATAGTGACGACGTGAACAGTGACATGAATAGTACTATGATCATATCCAATGAATAAAATGGAATTAGAATCCAATGAAACTCCTGTTTGAGATCATAGAATCGTAGAGAATTGAATTCCGAACGTTTTGATGTTAAGATCATGATTTTTGGATATGATTTGATATTTTTAGTAACTAAATATATGGTTTTGGTGAGTAAAATTCACTGTCGTGACCTTCGCGAACGTGTAAAACCTCAATAAAATACCTGTTAAAGGTAGTAGAATGATAGAATGAGTGATTTTACACGTGTCGATGTGGACAGAATAATTTTAGGAATGTTCTAGATTTTTAATAAAATTGATATATGTTCCAGTAGAAAAATAAACTGAGAATTAGTGAAAATATGAAATGGGAAATCTATTTTCACTGTTCTTTCTTGTGGAAATATCTAGATTGACCACAGAAACGAGATAGTAGTTTCTTTAACTGTTTATGAGTCCTAAAGTGAGTTGGAATCTAAATTCACAGAATGGGTATAAGATTATTTAGGTTGATTTTTATTCTTAATGATTTAAAGTGAGTTGAGAAATTGAAGATGTAAATAGATATGAATAAATAAAATTGAATTATGGAGTGGTTGTGACAGGTTGAATTAGTTGGATATAAATTGGAGTTGGACTCGAAAGCGACGGTGATTGTGTTTAAATTGGAAAAGTCCTGTACTGTGAGTATATTTTCTTGATTTTGGTTCTTGTATGACATTTTATATATATGAAATGTTTGAATGTAAATAAGTTATGCATATATTGTTGCATTGTGTTTTAATTTGCATTTATAAATGATATTTTTAGCATTGGAGCATGTGAAACTTGCAAAGGCAAGTTGGTGCCATTTCGTTAGGAATTAGACCCGGATGAGTGTTATGCGTAACCTCATTGTCAGTAGGCCTGTCCTAATAAGGATTGGAGATCCTTGAAATGACTGTGAATTGGGTAATGAGAGGTTGTGGCTACCTTGTAACGGCCATACAAGGGTTAGACCCGCTATCTTGCCTTGAAGGAGGGAGATTGTGAATTTCGTGGAAAAAGATGCATTGTTTTCTTGAAAACTCATGAAAATTATGTTGTTGACATGTATAATACATTCGTTGAATGATGCATGTGTTTAATACTTGTTTGAAATGATTTGAAATGTCATATTTTTTTAAATGTATATAATTGTCATATCAAGAGATATATTTACTGAGCTGTTGGTTGCTCACTCCATTTCCTTCAATATTTCAGGTACAGAGTTAAAAGGAAAAACACGAGAATAGATACGTGAGTTAGAGTCTTATTTTGTTAATGTACGTGTATGCGAAGGAAATGGATTATATTTTCTTTAGTTTCAAATGAATATATATATATCACATCCTACATATATATATATATATATATATATATTATCACATAGATGGGTTGTACATGGATTTTCATTTGACATTTTTGGGTTATACTATGCTTGTGATGAAATGAGATGATCATAAATATTTATCATGTGAGAATTTAATTTGTGGAATGAATGGAATGAATGTGAGTGGAATGATTATCTATATATATATATTTAATTTGATTTGATTTGTGGTATATCAGGAAAAAAAATGTGAATTGTTCATTTTATGGGGAGGTGTTGTCAAATTTTTTGGAAATTGTGGGAATTATTGTGAATGTTCGTTGAGGCTGACAGTGTATTGTATACTGTATATAGGTATGTACAGTGTCTAATGCACTGTGCCGGTCATGACGTCAGCTTACGTCAGGGGCGTCGTGACAGCTAAAAAGAGATATCTCAACCATTTCTTCTTTTTTTATCTATAATTTTCTTACAAACATATAAATCTATGATGACCCTAAGCTATAACCTAAGAAATAATCCAAGTGTGTGGCCCAAATCAATAAAACATAGGCTCTTGATTTCTATTTTGGAGATTTTAAATACCTTAGAAAACCAATTTTTGGTAGAAAATACTATGTACCAACTACCAAGTCTTCAGGACATGTACTAAAGGAATCGGGTGAAAAACACAAAAAAGGCCTACGTATTGTAATGCAAGCCAAACCTATCGACGGGGTTAGAACCAATCGACTAGATTGACTACAAAAACTCAACCAAGAGAAAGAAAGAGAAACCAGTCCGACTGAATTGACTACGAAAACTCAATCGAGAGAAAGAAAGAGAAACCAGTGGACTGGTTTCAAACCAGTTGACTAGGTGCCATACTGCGCACCCTCGTCAAGCTATTTGAAGAGCCGCGATTTTTGGGTTATTTCCATTCAAACACACACGAGCCATCACGAGAGTTTTGGGAAAACCCTAGGGAAGTTCCAAGAAGGTTCAAACACGCATTCAAACACTAAATTGAGGTTCAAACTCCAAACAAATCGATTTGAGGTTCCAAAGGTGAGATTCTCAAATCTGCAACTCTATACTTCTCTCACAGACTTCCCAAACGTGAATTGAACCTAGGGCACGTGCTATATGTATTCGAATTGTTTGAATATAGTTTCTTTGATTAAATTAGACCTAAAACAAGCTCAATCAAGCATTTGTGATTGGCAAACATGAAATTTCTATGTTGATGAGATTTAGGAACGGCACAGGAGGGAAAGTTGGGAATATGTTACACAGTTACAGTAGGGTTTCCAAAGTGTTTCCCTTGTTTGTTTGAGACTGAATGTTTTTCATGACCAAATGATAGGTGGGACACAGGGCTATTGTTATGCAATGTTAAGGTACGTCTTAAGACTCTTAACCTAGGGTTTCATGTTAGAAATGCATGGTAAACATGAAAACGGTCTAGATTTACATTTTTTAGATTTGAATGCTAGTTTCTATGGTTGAATGATCCTAATGGATCTAGGACGTGAGAAAACGCTAGAGGTAGCTTCGGAGGCTACCGAAGGGTGATACTGAACAATTAAGGTTTGGAGGTGAGTAGCATTCCATCCTCCCATCATATATGTATCATCATAGTGTATAAATGTTTATTTTGGCATCATGATATGAGTTATGCAATGTTTTATGGAATGTATATAGATGTTTTGGAAATGTCATACTAATATGCTTGAATTATAGTATGTTTTGGCATGTGATTTTATGGTGGATAGTGATCTTCTTGGGTTTGGATTATTGGGGTTGTTAACCGCAGTATATGTGTGAGCTATACTCATTCACACAGGTATATAGGGGCCCCCAATGGAATGCCACCCATTAGAGGAACTTGATAGAACCAAAAATTGAAAGAAGAGAAAAGTAAAATAATGATTGTAATTTTTGTTTGCTGTAATCAAAAGAATACAAGAACAAGAAGGCACAAAAAAGATTTTCGAGTAATCTGTAACTTTTACACCCCTTTTATAGTACAACACACCTACAATACATGTTGCTCTTCATCACTAATCACATCAGCACGTGACTCATTTCCACTGTCCACCATAGCAACACGTTTTTCTTTCTTATCCTGTGCTCCCACTGCTTTCTTTCTTCTCGCATAAGTGAAGTGTATTGGCGGCTTATCAATACCGCCCGCCCAAAGTTTCACCTTGTCTTTCAGGTCAACCTTAGGAAACTGATGGCGAATTGCTACAAATGTCTCCAAAGTAGCTTTCGATTCCAACAACCCTTGCCAACGAATCAGAACATCTGGACCCTCTGCTAAAAAAGCTGGAATATGAGGACGTAAACCAATGATAGCTGTAAGACAAACCTTCAATTTCAATTTATCTTGGAGTTGAGGGGGTAACGACTGAGGAGAATGCATAGGCCCAATCGAATGACGCAGCTGTGAGACATGAAATACCGGATGTAAGGAGGAAAAATCCGGCTAGTGAAGATGATAGGCGACAACACCAATCCTCTCCAAAACTTCATAAGGACCAAAATAACGTGGAGCTAATTTCTCATTGCGCCGACGAGCTAAGAAACACTGGCAATACGGACGAAGCTTAAGAAAAACTTTATCTCCAACCACAAACTGAACATCCCGCCACTTCGCATCAGTCCATGACTTCATTAACTGTTGAGCACGACCCAAATGGGCTTTAAGACCATCCAATACAACATCCCACGTGCTAAGGTGTTGATCCACAGTTGAATCACAAGTTGAATCCAAACTATATCGAATTAAAGGTGGAGGATGCTGACCATACAAAGCAAAAGAAAATGAGTCATGTGAGCAGCTGTCACACCCCATACCGGCGGTGTGATGGGCACCTCATACCGAGCGTACCCCAGCCATTATATACCACATAATATTGTCACATCCAAGTACACAGCCCACCGCAGCGTCTAGTACCCCCGGGATCATTTGTCCACACTATTCATTCATGAATAGTGTAGGGCCTCCCCCAGATTCGAACTCACAACCTCATAAGGTTTGATTTCGCAATCTGAGTAACCACTGAGCCATTATATAATGGCTGGGGTACGCTCGGTATGAGGTGTCCATCACACCGCCGGTATGGGGTGTGACAAAAAGGCCTTATGTGACAAATGATCCCGGGGGGTACCAGACGCTGCGGTGGGATGTGTACTGGGATGTGACAATATTATGTGGTATATAATGGCTGGAGTATGCCCTGCAGGGGTACTCATCACATCCCGGGGGTACTAGACACTGCGGTGTGCTGTGTACTGGGGTGTGACAATATTATGTGGTATATAATGGCTGGAGTATGCCCTGCGGGGGTACTCATCACATCCCAGGGGTACTAGACACTGCGGTGTGCTGTGTACTGGGGTGTGACAGCAGCAGTGTGAAATGACGTATTATACCAATACTCGGCCCAATGTAACCAATTGTACCACAACTTAGGCCTATCGGAAACAAAACAACGCAGATATGTTTCCAAACACCAGTTCACCACTTTCGCTTGACCATCCGTTTGAGGATGGTAAGTTGCACTTCTCTTGAGACTAGTGCCTTGCAATCAAAATAACTCTGTCCAAAACAAACTTAAAAACACTTTATCCTGATCAAAAATTATAAAACGTGGTAGACCATGTAAACGCACCACTTCTTTAACAAAAGCTGAGGCGACTGACTAAGCTGTAAAAGGGTGTCGTAATGCAATGAAATGTGCAATCTTTGAAAGCTTGTCAACAATGACTAAGATCGAATCAAACCCACCTGAATGTGGAAGACCCTCCACAAAATCTATAGTAATGTCATCCCAAACTTGTTCCGATAATGGCAATGGTTGGAGCAACAACTCCAGAGGCATGGCCATATATTTATTACGCTGACATACCTTCCATTTGGCTACAAATTCACAGACTGATTTTTGCATCCTCGACCAAAACCAATTCCCTGCTAGCCGCTGATATTTTTTGTATTCACCTGAATGGCCACCTACTGCAGTTGCATGAAATTCATGAAGTAAAGTTGGAATAAATGGAGAATGCCTAGGAAGAACAATACGCCCATGAAATAAGAGTAGCCCTTTATCCAAAGAATACTCAGGAAGAGTGGATGGTTGGCGTTGTAATTGCTCACATAATTTGGACAATTGCTCATCATGAGCCAGCTGCTGATGCAATGCTTCCCAGTTTACCAAGGAAGGCCAACTGAGGACTACAAGTGATACCACAAGTTCCACTCGTGACAACTAATCGACAACTCAATTTTCCAACCCCGGCGATATTGAATTTCAAATTTATATCCCATCAACTTAGTCAGCCACTTCTGATGCTCTACACTCACTAGTCGTTGCTCCAACAAATATTTCAAACTTCTTTGATCAATGCGAACAATAAACCTGCGCCCAAGAAGATAGGGATGCCACTTCATAATAGATAACACGACCGCCATCAACTGCCTTTCATACACCGATTTAAGACATTCTCTATTTGACAAAACTTGACTAAAGAATGCAATTGGATGTTGGTCTTGCATAAGAACTGTGCCCAACCCATAACCTGATGCATCCGTTTCAATCATAAATGATTTAGAAAAATTTCGAAGAGCTAGAATTGGTACAAACACCATAACGTCCTTCAACTGTTAAAAAGCCTTCTCCGCCAATTCATTCCACCCAAAATTATCCTTCTTTAACTGCTCCATCAATGGCCACGCAAGTTGACCATACCCTTTTACAAATTTGCGATGGTACCCCATTAAACCAAGAAAGCCTTGGAGTTGCTTCAAATTTCGTGGTTGCAGCCAACGAACCATCGCCTTAATCTTAGATGAATCAGCCGATACCCCATGAGCAGAGACAATATGTCCTAAATATTCCACCTTTTCCTGTGCAAATGCACACTTCTTCTTATTGACAAAGAGGTGGTGTTGCTGCAGGTCGTGCAAAACCAACTGCAAATGCTCCAAATGGCTCTCCAATGATGGGCTATATATAAGAATATCATAAAAAAATACCAAGACAAACTTATGAAGATAAGCACAAAAGATGTCATTTATCAAAGCTTGAAATGTAGCCAATGCATTAGTCAAGCCAAAAGGCATTACCTAGAACTCGTAATGACCATGATGGGTTCAGAGTGCCGTCTTGGACACATCTTCCGGTTTAACCCTAATTTGATGATAGTCGCACTTCAAATCCAACTTAGTCAACATTTTTGTACCATGTAACTCATCTAGCAACTCTTCAATTACCGGAATTGGAAATTTATCAGCCACCCTCTCTTTGTTAAGTGCTTGATAATCCACACAAAAACGCCAACTACCATTTTTTTTCTTAACAAGTAAAACAGGACTAGAGAAGGGGCTAACACCTATGTTACCCAGACTCGAATACGGGTGTCGGATCTGGGTACTTGCCTAGAAGTCGGACTTGGCCATTCTCCAATTTAGAGGATACAGGAACTCGACTAGAAGTGTTCGAAAATTTGGACATGGGTATTTGGACACGACAGACAAAATTGTTAGTTCATGACTTTATTGTACTTAGATAAATACAATTGTAAACATACAATATTAACTAATACAAATATTAAGTACCTTATAATAACATATAGAACAAATATAATGCAAGTATATCAAGTATCAAGTATCAAGTGCCAATAAACCATGAAGTTCACAAATAAAAATAAATATTAAAGCATATTACAATTTACAACTAAATTAACTAACTCAAAAATAAATTAATCACAAGATTCACCAGTCAAAACTTAAAAGAATACCAATAAATGTATAAAACATACCTTATAAAGTGATAAATTGATGAGTAATAGAGATTGGAGAGTCTTGCATCTGAACTCTGAGTTACTGAAGTAAAATAGTTCCTATTTTCCAATGAAAATCAATAATATATTCAATATTAGGCTTTAAACAACAATTTTATAAGAAAAACTGAAAAAGGAATTAAACCTTCAATTTTAAGAGTAAAGAGAGTTACTTGATGATCGATAAATTACTTTTATAAATAAAACTAAGAAAGTAACTTCAAGTTCCTGTTTCAAGTCTCAAATCTCAACTACAAGCATATAAAACTGCATGTAATAGTCAAATTAAACTATAAGCCTATAAAAGTGCATGTAATATGGAACAAAAATATATCACTTTGAATGCATATATTGTAAACTTGCAATACAAAAAATTTAGTAACACATCACACATGAAAACAAAATGTTGTACTTGATGTCCAAAAGTTATCAAACAAAAAATCAAGACTCTTCATGCTTCAACTACTCATCAAGTCATTCAAGTTTTCATGACTGTCCTCATTCCCTAAAGTTGATTCATCATGGAACGTAACAACTTCTAACTTTGGTTCATTAATTAATAGTTCAGCAAGCTCAGTAAAAGTAGATTCATCAATGTCAAACTTATCTCCACCTACAACACATAAGAAAAATATTAGTTTTCATTTTCAAAATCAATACTAGTTCAACTTAAAGTCTTCAAAATAACATATATATAAGAGAAAAAAATTGTTCAACTTACACAAGTCCCAATACTTAGATGGCCCTTTTTTGTACTCTTTCTTCATTCTTGATAATAACCGAATATTACAACGAACAAAGATCAAATCTTCAGCTCTACTTGTTGTCAAAAGATTTCTTTTAATGCTTTGTATTAGAGAGTACGTGCTCCAATTCCTTTCACAACAAGATGATGATGCTGGTCGTGAAAGTAATTTAAATGCCAACGCTTGTAGCAATGGTGTTGAAGCACCATGATTAGCCCACCAAGAGATTGGTTCTTCATAAGTCCTTGCTTCAGCAACATGGGGTTGATTAAAATAGCCAGATCCACTTGAAAATGCTTCATATTCAATGTAAGCCTTTCGAAGATCACCCGGGTATCTAAAGAACCGTTCCAAACACTTTGCTTTATTTAAAGAAACTTCATGATCCTCATATGGTGCCAATCTCTATGTTCTAGTACTTCTACCTCGAAGCCAAGCATCACTGTTATACTTTGGAACCAGAGAGTGTGTCATACAATGCAAAAGGGTATTACTTTTATTCCATCAAGCCTCCAAGATATGATGAATGGTGTCACGACCCACGATCTGTGATGTCATGACAGGCACGAAACCTCGTGTATATCCTCCATCGACATACACGACATCCCGATAAACCTTCTAATACACACCATAATCCCAAATACACAACAATAAATACATGGACATAAATAAGATCATCATTATAAAACATACCCAAAATGACAACCATAATTTTTTTTCTCCAACTCCACAGTGTACAAAAGTACAAAAATTATACTTAACCATAAGTACAAATCCATCTAAATGTTAAGTATAAACATTAGGTGTTGCATAGTACAATTTATTCAAAATAAATGCGAAAAAGTATTAACACCTACGCCAACAAAAATACGGGAACGCTTCACAGCTAAGCTTTCCCCTTCCCCTTCCTATCAGGCCTTGAAAAGATAAGGACGAGGGTGAGCTACAACAAGCTCAGTGAATATTCTATACAAATGGCAACATATATATGCATTTAATTAAAACATTGTAAGATCATTAAAACCATTTAAATAACATAAGTATAAACAAGATTACATACATTCCAATATAATGTATCATGTCATAAATAAGACAATGCATACCATTTTCTAAACATGCATATGCAGTCTAAACACCTCCTGAGTAAGAATCAATACAAGGGCCATGTGTGCGCGAAACCCATGCCCGATCAACTTCTTACTCGTATCTATTAGGATTCCTAAGATTGTATGAACCATAGAATCCTCCCACCAAGACAAGTACCCTGCCTAGGCGAATCCTAACATACACTACCCATAAAAATCTTCTGCAAGGTCCACAATTAAGGATTCCCGGTGGGCCCAATGGGATTCCACAAGAATCTCAACCTTAGGGAATACAACATAACTCAATTGCTTTCCCAATTGACTATACTCAAATACAGTTCATGAATTCAATAAATCATGCATACTACATTAGATAAGCATTTAAAACATTTTATACTACAATGCCACAATAAAAATCACAAGTAAAAGAAACACTCACGACTTGATTGGCTAGACCTAGCCAATTCAAATTCTAAGAAGTACTAGAAAGCCACAAATCACCCCAATGCAACTCCTCCTCAATTGGCTTATTTGGGTTTATTTAGATCAACCACAAATCCTGAAACATACATGGTTTATACAAAATTGAAAATCAGTCCAAGTATGCTAACCAACCATGTTTAAACCCAAATCAAATGCCAATTAAGATTCTAAAATGGCCTTACACATGAGGCAATCTCATATTGCCCAATTTAATCATTTAATACCCAATTAACCCACATGTACCCCAATTGAATGCAATAGGTTGATCTAACCACTTTAATACATGACATTCAATCATAAATAGGGTTAGTTAGACTAATTGCAAGTCAATTTGATCAATTGACATCAATTAGGTAAAAATCCCCACATTTGGGCAAATCCCCAAATCATATGAAATTTCTCAAATTACAAGGCCTAGGCAAAAATTGCACTACACCTAGGGTTTCCAGCCATCAAGATCAGTAAATTGGACCACCATAACTCCACATTTATCCATCCTTTCATCATACATTACGTGCAAATCCAATGGCAAACCCTAAGTCCAAAATCCTAGGTTTAGGTCAATACACATAACCACTCCAATTTCTTGCTATAAATTGGAGGTTTTAGCTTCAATAGGTTCCCAATGGCCTCTAATCAAACATACATGACATGCAAACCCTAACTCCAAGTTGTGTTCGTCCAACACCCTTCACAATTTTTGGAATTCATGGGTAGAAACACACCATTTAGGGTTGTTCTAGGTTAGGGAAGGCCATTAGTATCATAAACAAGTATAAAATAGCCTAAACATGTATACCCTAGGTCAAGACCCGCCAAATCTGGGATTTATACAAACCCTAGGTCAAAATAAAACTTGCAAACACACATGAAAGAGATAGAAGGAAGAAAATGAGGAAGAAATGCAAACCTTAGAGGGGTTTTGGGCAACAATACACCAAACCCTAGCCTTTCCTTCTCCTTTCTTTTCTCCCCTTCTCCAAGCTCCTTTCCCTTTCTTGTAAGTGAAAATGAGCAAGTGTGCCGAAAATTAGAGTGTGATTTCTTTTATAGAAAAGTTTGGGCCCACAAGAAAAAACCACTTAAATAAAAGGAACAGTTTTTTTTGTTGCAATTACTTAAACTTAGATAATCAATTTCTTGTAAACAACTCTTCAATTTAACATCGTAACCGTTCAGAAGTTGTATGAGTCAGTTAAAAAGCTTATGGTAAAATTTCAGATCAATCCAACGGTGGGATTTTACGATCCAATCGTTTGATAAAAACTGAGCAAGAAAGTCTGTAAATCCGTGAAACAGTGTTTGGAGTCTTATATCTCACAGTAGACAAGTCCGATCAAGATCTTCACCGTCATAATCAATATCTATTAGAGAAGAATAAGATGAAAAAACTTCAGCTCAATCGGACTACGGATCTAGGAGATCAAGCAATTGATGTAATCGGTGACATAAATTTCTTCCTCTATGGAGAGAGCTCCACTGATCCAAAACACTGTTTTCGACGTCGAACGGTTCTCTGATCATTTCGAAAATTTACGCACACATTAAAAAACTTAAAAGAATGCAAAGACACTCGAACCAAAATGCATCAAGCATCAAATACATATACGTATACGGGTATTCTACGCGTCAAAATTACGTCATCCTAAGGTACGGGCGTTACAAATGGCATTAAAGAAATATGATTCATCAACCAACACATCTTTTCCCTCAAGCTCAAATATTATTAATCTAACTCTTTCAATCATTGTATCCCTCATTTCACACATTAAATGAAGCACGGGAGCATCAGTATCAACTAATCTTAACATGTCAATAATCGGCTCTGTAAAACTTAAAAGATAATCAACATTATCCCACCACCCATCATTCACAATGCACTGTTTTACTTCACGAGCCTTGACCTCAATTTGTGATCTTTCATCTCCTTTGAATGTCTTCCAACTTGCATCCATAACCATCTTCAGAAGTGCATGTTTAACTTCTTTCAAGCGTTTGGTCATTATGATGCTTGAAGCAAATCTTGTTTCTGTTATCTTCAACAAACTCAATTCTGAATATTTTTTTAAGATAGACAAAACCATGCCATGATTAACAATAAAATTGAGTATATTTTGCACATCACCAACTAATTTAAGAATCCACTTGTATTGAGAATATTGAGGTGATTTTTCTAAAGGATCACACATACTCTTCAATGCCAAATTTAGACTGTGCACTATACATGGTGTCCAAAAAATGTGTGGATATTTACCTTCAATAATTGAACCAACTACTTTGAAATTGCTTGCATTGTCTGTTAGGATTTGAACAACAATCTCTGATTCAACTTCTTCAATGGTTGAAACAAATACATTGGTTACGTATTCCCCGTCCTTTTATGTTCCCACTTGCAACAATTGCTTTTAAAAACATGGCTCCACCCACTGAAGCAACCATCACATTTTTCAATGGCCTCCATTGCCCATCTGACCATCCATCAAAGCATATGGATGCTCATTTTTTCTTCCATGAATCTCTTATAGGCTGCAACTTTCTATTTATGTGTGATTTTTCTTGTACAAGCAATGTTGTTCGCAAACTATCAAATGTTGAAGGTGTGTAGCCCGCTAAATTGTTGTTTGCTAGTGTTTGAGAATACTTTCAAAAATAAGGACATCTTGTGAGATTGAAAGACAGGCATGAGGCATAAAACATTCGAGCTGCTCTCTTATCAGCAATGTCCCTCTGTGCAACATTGAAAGCCTTCTCTAAGGGTCCAACTCCCTTACGTTTTTTGTTCTGCAATAAATTAGAGCCATCAGGTAACCAGATATACTCATCCTTTTTTCTCGCATTTAATTGAAGTTGGCATTTCCTACATTGAGCTTCGCCATGTTCTTTTTTGAGTGCTTCAAAAACATAGTCTTTTAAAGACTTGCAAATTTCAACACCTTGGCATGGAATCCTTAAGGGTGCGTTTGGTGCGCAAGATAGAATAGAATTAATTTTATGAGATTTGATTGGATTGGACTGGACTAAAAATAGTGTATCATGTGTTTGGTGCAACACATGGGATTAGAATGAAAATTAATTAAATAAATTTTTTAAGCTTTTTTTTAAATTACATTAAAAAAAAACCAGGTTGCTAGTTTTGCGATTGCAAAACCAGTTTTTTGTTTTTCAAGACCGAGAAGAATGGCAAAAATAAATAAATAAATTACAGGATGGATAAAATAATCTCGACATTTTGGTTGGGATTATTTTATCCCGTAGCAGGGGGATAAAATGGTGGGTGGGATTATTTGTAATCTTATCCCACCCACCTCCAAATGGCCCATCCTATCCCCCTTACCAAATGCACCGTAAAAGATGAGCCTTAACCTTTGAGTAAGATCCAGTGACCTCCTTATTACAATAGTTACAAGACCATGTCCTATTTCCACCTCTTGGCATAGTGATGACCTTTACATGATTCCATAGAGGCTTATTATCAAACTCATTGAATTGTGGTCTAAGAACTTTCTTCCTCTTGTCCATTTGTAGGGAGTAAGTGCTGCAAATAAAATACATTGTTCATTTAAAAAATGTAGCAAAGAAGATATAATTAAAGTTGTACTTGTAGTTGTGTTACTAATATTATCAATTTAATTAACATGGATACTAACATTATTTCTTCTCCAAAAAGTAGTTGTATACTTGTAGTGTAGGTTGTAAACTTGTAGCAAACCCAATAGAATACAAAATAATGAAAAAAAAAAAAACTAAATATGTTCACAAGTTATAAAGAAATAAATAAGGAGGTATAAATAGTATGATAACAATGAAATAATAAATGTTACAGGTTTGCAAAAGATATGAACATGGTATTAATGATCAAAGGAAAGTAATAAAGTCACAAACCAATAGTTTATAAAGTGGAGATTTGCAGTAGGTATGTGAAGTAACTATTAGTCTAGCACTTGCGGCCTTGTAGATGCTCAATGTTGCAGCCTTGTAGATGCTCAAGAAACCAATGGAAAGAGGATGAACGAGAAAAGAGATGGAACGAACAAAAGGAAGAGAAACAGAGCAGGAAAGATGAAAGCTGGAGGGAAGTTACAGCAGCAGATAAAATGGCTCTCTTTTGTTTTTGTTTCTTTTTTTTCTTTTTTTTTCTTTAAGTCGTTCACCAACGGAGAAGAAGCAATAAACATGTATAATATTTATTTTTAATATTTTTATCCCAAGATGCATTAAATGGAGGAACTTTTTTCTCTACCCACATTAAATGTACCATCAGTATTTCATACATAAAAAATTTTAAAATAATGTGAGATTTTGTACTTTAAATACTTTAAAAAAAATATAGAGCTTGATTTTATTCTTTTCACATTAAATGTGATGGAACATATTTTAAACCTTGACAAAAAAAACTAGAATTTAAAAAAATAAAAATATGATGTTTAATTATACATTAGTAATATTATACATATTATTATATTGTTAGTTTTATTGTTGTAGTATTAGTATTAGTATTAATTAGTATTATCATAATTAGTTTTAATTATTATACTATTAGTATTATTAGTATTAATTTGTATTATCATAATTATTATAGTATTATTATTGGCATTATTATTATTATTATTATTATTATTATTATTATTAGTATTAGTAGTAGTGGTGGAACCAACTAATAGTATAGTATTTGTGAATTAAGTTTCAATGGTTAGTATAAGCTTGCATTGGTACAAATTAATAGTATAAGTTTCAATGGTCAGTATAAGCTTTCATTGAAACTAACTAATAGTGTAATATTTGTGTATTAAGTTTCAATTGTTAGCATAAGCTTGCTTGGATCTAATATTACTTAATGGAAACATATTTATTAAGTGTTCATCTCAAAAAAAAAAAAAAAAAAAAAAACCATGGAGTTCAAGAGAATAATTTTAAAACTTAGACAAATTTAGAAGGCAAACATATTCTTTTCAATATCGATTATATTTTATATTGATGATAATAAATCTCCAAAGTGTTACATTTACAACAATTAATTTATTAGTTGAGATTAAATCTGTGTGGCTAATTAAAGATTATTATAATTGAATAGTAAATTTCTCTTTTATATTACAAAAGGTTTATTATAAATGGATTAGACCTCCTACCCTTGTAATAAATCAGCCGCTTGAATCAATGCCTTATTAACTGGATCGTAATAATACAGTTAGTAACTTTTTTCTATTATGTTAAAAAATGGTTCTTAATCGACAATACAGTTAGTAACTTAGTGAAGAAGTAAAAAAAATTAGCAGTTTGACTTTTACTTAAACTGTTGGTTTTTACTTTTTCTCTTTATAGATCAATTTCCCTTCTATTTGTTTCCCTTACTTTTCTTAAAAGTCCAAATTCCACTTCTAGATAAAACCTATCATAAAATAATTTATATTATAATGTCTATTTTATAACTACTTTATAAAATTAAAAATATAATAACTTTAGAATAATAAATTAATAACGCAGCCCATTGCAACATAAATCTTTATTCTCAGAATTAGTATAAGGTTATTAGTGTTATTATTATATATGTATTTTTTATATTTTATAAAGATATTAAATATAGAAATAGCTAGTGACTAATTAAATAATATGGTTAATAATTTTTTGTGTTAAAAATAATTTTTGATAATAACATATTAAAACTAAAATAAAATTAATGAATAATTAAATATTATAATAATTGATTGTAATAATATAGTTAGTAATTTTCTCTTAAAAAATGGTTTTTGATAATAACATCTTAAAATTAAAGTCATATATTTATCAATATATAGAAATAACTAGTGACTAATTAAATATAAGAACATGATAAAAAAAATTAAATATTAGAACAACTTATCATAATAATATATAGTTAATAATTTTTTCTTTTATATTAAAAATAGTAATTGATTCTAGCATGCTAAAACCACAATCCTTAATTTATTAACAAATTAATTAGTAGTTAATTAAATGTTATAAATTAATTAATCTGGAAGAATATAATTAATAAAAAAGATTTATGTCAAATCTTCTTCCTGTAAAACATGATTTTTTTTTTAAATCCTGTCAAAAAGACATCTAGTAAAATATATATTTATTACATAGTTATCTTTTAAATTCATTTTCTTTTGCTATTAGCACGTTAAGATTACAAATTTATTAATGTTAACATTAATTGATGATATCACTATAGTTAATTGTTTAGACAACTTTTTTCTTTTAAATAAAAAAGATTAGATTTTCTGGAGCATGACACCGCACAATTGTTTTTTTTTTTTTTACTTTTTTATAATTTTATTTTTTGTTTTTACTTTTTAGTTTTGGTGTGGTTCTTTTTCACTGAAGTTAAAAGGAATCTGTTTTTTACCGCTCATTTTCCAGTGGATAAAGAGACGGTCCAAGCCAGGCAAGGAGTGACGTACGCGATAGCGACTTAGTCTGCTTATATCCATGGATCCCTTTGGTGACAGTCCCCCTACTTCTTATGTGTCCTCTTCCACTCCAATACTCAAGTCCTCATCTTTTAATTTTTCAAGTCTCCCAGAATCCTGTTTAAAAACAAAGACCAATAAGATTGACCAATTGATCGAAGTCACTCACATCTCGGAAGATAGTAAAGTTAGTGAAACTGTTCCCCCTTTGTTAAATCCTTATCATCTTTTTACTAAAAAACGTCAGTCTTTTACTACTTATGTTAGTAAGTTAATATCTCGTAAGAGTCTTCCTATTAAGGAATATATTCAGAGTACTGCCCTCACTAATTGTCAGCTAGAAGCTACCCATCAAGAGCAATATGTTACTCTTGAGTTTGAACCTGAATTTATTCGTCACTGGCTAGCTTATGACTATACTCATATTCATTTAGGTGCAATTCGTCTTGTCTTATCTTATCATGGTCGAGGAGATGTACCTCTCTTTGCCAGAGTTGCCCTACTTGACACAAACCTGTTGGATTATGAACATGCCTGTATAGGCACTGTTATCACTACTTTGAGTCATGGTTCTATGGTTTTCACCCTAGCTCCTGATTTCAATATCTGTTTGTCAGATCCAACTTTGCCCACAGGGTTTAAGGTACAAGTCCAGTTTTCTGGTGTCCAACATCGTATGGATAGTGTCATGGCTACTTTACATTATCAGATGGCTTTCCGTCTTCAAGGCCATGCCATCCATTTAAGAACTCATAAGCCACATGGCACAGTCATGGCCTTTGTTCATGACAACGAAATCCCTACCATTGTCCAGATCCCCAAACAAATTCCCCAAAAGGATCTTCAACAGATGTTGCCTTTGACGTGGTTCACAAATTATGAACAATTTCTGAAACGCTCAGAACCAGTCACCAGTACTACTTGTCCTCTTATGAAGAAGCAGTCCGACGACTCAGTCAAAATAAATTTTGAGTCTCCGTCTACATCACAAGAACTTCTTCCTGTGCATCATTCTATGATGATCCAGCCAGTCTCCACACATGTTCCTACGGAGGATCCGCCATTACATTCTTTCCAGTCCGCTGGCCAAATCATTTATCATTCTCATATTGATGGCCATTTTATTTGGGACTGCAATCCAGATATGTGCGTTCCAGGTTGTCCTTGCCAAGATGACCAAGAATATGACGATTGGATCGAACCTTCATGTCGATATGATGATGAAACTCGCAGGAAACGCAAGTCTAAACGGTCTTCGTGCAGATCTGATGTTCGAAGAACTTATTATGAACCTCCTGCTCCTCCAGCAGCTTCAATGGCTCAACCCTGTTTTCCTGTTGGCTCTTATGACCAGGATTTTCCTCCTTTGACAAGAGTTGCAGATCCTACACATCAGACAACGGCTAAGCCTTTCACTCAGCCTACTGATATCCGTCCTGATGGATCTCCCAAACCTTTGTCTCAAGCAGAAGAAGTCTTGAATTGGCAGACAAAAAATGCTCTTATACAGAACTAGTATTTGCAGAAGATCGATGATCAACTTGTCCATCTTTCTTCCACTACAGCCAGTTTAGTTCAGAATACTGACATTCAAGCCTCTATCAGTCAGAAATATTATACTGAATTAACTGCAAAGATCCAAGATTTGGATGCACTGCTTCGTTACTATTTACAACAACGATATACTGGTCTTCAATTTGATGCTGCAGAAAGAGAATTACGACAGCTAAAGGAACAATTATCTTATGTTACGGCAGATCTTCATAAATATCAACAACCACCACCTGAATATCCAGCGGCATATCCAATGTCTCTTAACTTATTCAGGTCTCATTCTCCTTCCCTTGTCCCCAAACCTTCACCCATTTCTAACTCGGCTCAGTCTTTTCTCCAAGGATTAATGCTTTCCAAAGCTCAAGCCGATGCTGCTACACCTCAATCTCAACAATACTTACCATCTCCCAAACCTCCACCTGTCCGTGGTCCTCGTCCTATCTTTGGTGATAAAGGTAAACTTCCTTTATTTCCACCAACAGAGCCTCCACCGTCTTTCTCCACTCCTCCTGTTTCTATCCCTCCAAGTACATCTTTTCCTCCTATACCTCAACCTCCACCTAGTAATCCGATCCATCCACTTTTTGAAACAGAAGATCTCCCAGATACTCCTTCTGATGATAATTCTCTGGTGTCCATTGATCTTTCATCTTCTCAAGATGACAATTGTTCTGAAGCAGATCACGATTTATCTGATAATCTTGATGGTTCTTATGATGCTACTTCTGCTTCATCTGATGATTCCAAACTTATGGATATTTCAGCCCTTGCTCACATTCACATGGCTCAGGGAGCCTCTTCTTCTCATGAACCGGCTGATAAAAAAATGGAATCCACTGCTGATAATCCTGCACCCAATCCACAACGACCACAAAATAATACCCAACCTCCGAATTATTTTAAACCTGGTAATGGTGGTCCTTGGTTCTCCCTTGATGACGTTCCCTCTGATCAATGGCGAGATAAGATTACTTCTTGGGCTGCATGGATGACCAATCAACTTGTCTCTGGTAAAACACATCAAGCTGTTCTTGTTGACTTTTTCTCCAGGTGCACAGATTTTGTTCGTGATTGGTTACTTTCTCTTGGAGAATACAAGATTCTCCAGCTCACTCAACTTCCTATTATTGATGCATATAACCATATGCTTCGCGAGTTTGTTGCTGATACCTTTCTCATCACCCAAAAGTTTAAACAGGAGTTCTTTACAATGAAATGTTGTTCCCTCAATAAGAAAGATCTCCACCGTCATTATACTCGCATGATTCAAAGATATCATCTTCTTGGTGGCAATGATAAACCAGACTTGAAGCAAACTTTTATTGCTTCATTACCACCAGAATGTCATCCAGAACTCAATCGACTTCTTATAGCTACTGGCAGACCACTGGAACAAGTTACTTTTGCTGAAATTTTCCAGTTACTTCTCACTGCCATTGACAAGCTCTGTTAAATGCGTCAGTTTATTAAAGATATGTCTGATCCTCAGATTACTACTAACCAGGCGTGTGATAAGAAGTACCTCGAGATTGGATGCAAAAAAAAATGTGTCTGTCCTGGTCAAAAAGGACAGAAGCGTAAACCTTTTTGGAAAAACAACAGAAAGAAACCCAAATTCTTCTCCAAATCCAAGAAAGGTTTCCCATGGAAGAAGAAACGACGTCTTCGTTATTTCAAACGTCGAAGTTCTTCTCCCAAAGATTCCAGATGTTATATCTGCAAGAAACCAGGTCATTATGCCAAACAATGTCCTGAAAAGAAGAAAAGTCAACATCTGATCCAGCAGATTCAACATTCCTATTCTCTTCAAGATGATCAGGATATTGAATCTCTTTTCTCAGAACAAGAATCCCCTGATGAAGCTACACTCTTTGCTTATCAAGACTATTCTTCTGATGATTGTTACAGTTCTGATGATAATTATATGGGCATGGTTGCTACACCATCTTTTCCAACAACATCCACTCATATGATGCCTTATGCACAGATATCTGTTCTTACATCAAAATTTGCCAATCCGCTCAAGGTAATTGCTTATTTTGATACAGGTGCATTTAAGAGTATGATGAACCCTCGGATTCTTCCTAAAGACTGTTGGAAGCCCCATACTGAATCATTCAAAGCTGCCAATAATGAAATCTTCCAGACTCATCTGATCACCACTAGAAAAATTGGGTTAAAATTCTTTCCCAATTTGATTGTCTGGACTCACATTATTGGATGTGATCTTCCTGACAAGGATATCTTATTTGGCATGGACATCTACTCCAAAACTACTCTCAAGATACTGCCCCAAGGTATTTCATATAAGTAGCAGTTCCTTCCGTATACCACTATTCCTAAATTATATACCATCTAGGATGTGTCTTCCCTTCAAGACAAATTGCAAAACTCTTTTTGTGATTCTCATCAAGAATTCCACCATCCTCATCCTCTATGGAAGAATGAAGAGTACTATGTTCAATTGCCATTCAAACTTAATGAAGATATCAATCCCACCAAGGCTATTCATCAAGGAATGCCTCCTGATGAACTCACTCTTGCCAGGAAAGAATGTACAGAATTACTTGCCCAAGGTTTAATTGAACCTACTACATCTGATTGGGCTTGCCAAGCTTTTTACGTCAATAAGCGTGCTGAACAAAAACGAGGAAAGAAAAGGCTGGTTATCAATTACAAGCCTTTGAATACTTTTCTCCGAGACGATAAGTTCCCTCTTCCTAAGATTTCGTCTCAACTCACTTTACTTGCAGGATCAAAATTTTATAGTAAATTTGATCTCAAGGCAGGTTTTTGGCAATTGGGTATTCACCCCGATGATCGACCCAAAACGACATTCTGTATTCCAAATGCCCATTACCAATGGACAGTTATGCCTTTTGGTCTCAAAGTAGGTCCATCCTTATTCCAGAAAGCTATGACAAAGATTTATGCATCCTTGTTGCATACAACACTAATTTATATTGATGATATACTTCTCTTCTCCGAGACTGAAGCAGATCATCAACATCTTTTTTCACAATTTCTGGACATCACTGAAACTCATGGTATCATGCTCTCTGAGAAAAAGAGTATTGTCAATACTTCTGAAATTGAGTTTCTTGGCATGAAATTCTTCAATGGAGTCTACCAGCCAGGGTCTCATATTGCAGTCGAACTTCTGCAGTTCCCTGATTCTCATTTTACCAGACAACAGCTACAACAATTTCTTGGTGTGGTGAACTATTTACGTTCTTTCTTGCCACGTGTCAGCCAGTATACTACTGTTCTTTCCTCACTATTACGGAACGATCCACCTCCTTGGCAGACCATCCACACTCAGGCTGTTGCTCATCTCAAACAAGCATGTCAGAATCCTCCTCCTTTAGTTCTCCCGACTACAGGATCTCTGATCTTGCAAACTGATGCCTTTGATCTCTACTGGGGCGCTATTCTCCTCGAAAAACTCGGTACTAAGGAGAATATTTGTGGTTATCAGAGTGGTAAATTTACCGATGCAGAACTTCATTACCATATCTCCATCAAAGAAATTCTTGCTGTTAAATATGGTATTCAGAAGTTTGCTTTCTTCCTACGACCAGCTAACTTTGAAATCCAGATGGATAGTTCTTCATTTCCCAAAATGCCGGAATTTAAAAATAAAATGGTGCCTTCTGCTCAATTGCTTTGTCTACAAGAATGGTTTACCCAGTATAACTTTACTGTGAAACATATCCCAGGAAGCAAAAATGTTTTAGCAGATTTTTTATCCAGGCCCATTCAGAAGTCCAAGGCCCAACTCTCCCTCATCACAGGCTGTCTCACTCTACCTCTACTGTTACAGCCCAAGCTTGTAACAAGGCCAAAGCCCATACAGCTGATCCATTCCTCTGGATCCATTCCCCTTATTGGAGCTGTTTTCCCTCCTGGACTTCCAGAACCTACTACAGCCCATCAAGTTAACGAGTTGGCCCGCAGTAAAATGTTTTACTATGCTCACAAGTATCTTATGGATTTCCCAGACAAATCCAACAGGGTAATCCTTTCAACTAGACACGGCCCTATCTGTTCATCTTCCACCTTCGTCCTAAGGTTTCTGAGAACCTTTTCTGGTACATCTGGTGTGTCTCTTGCCTTTATAAAATAGCTATTGCCTTCATTCCATTACAACTGCAGAACCAGCTCAGGCAACATACAACCCTCCTTCATGGTTGTTTACAGCTATTTTCTCATCTCTCAGTCTGGACCGCCGAGGTGAACGAAATTTGTCAACTTTATCCTCAACGCCTGCATGCTATCTACATATGTCATCAGCCCTTCTTTGACTCTCCACAAGGCTTAATTGCTGAACATTACCTCCAGCAATTTCAGACATATTCCGTCAACCTCACCTCTCAAGTCATCACTGGTGTATGCAGTTTCCTCAACGATATCAACAACTACACAGATATTGCACCAGTAATACAAGGTCCCCATGAATTCATACCAGAAGAACATCTTGATTCTCTGATACAAAATTTAGCATCTTGGAGCCCTGACTCTCCTCCTCCAAATTTCAGAGATCCCCCTCCAGCTTCACAACCTCCACGACGAGTACGCCAACGCCTTCCTCCTCTTTCTCATGAAGAGATTGTTGAAGCCCAACAAGCTCAAGATGAAGAAGATGCAGCCCTTATAGCCGCTGGTATCCGTTCCCCTCCTCCTGATGACTTTCAATGTAATCAAGCCTACTGGGATAGACTTCATGACGAATTTGATGAAGAAACCCACGACAACCTATCTCCGTCGCATTCATATGGCAAGTCGTCTCCTCGGCCGCATAGGTCACCTTGACCTTTCCAATGCATCTCCCAGTACAAGATTACGTGTAATGTACAGACTCCGTCAAGCCAGGCTAGTCATTCTTCCTTCTCTCCCCCGGCGTGTTTACTATCAGTCTTTTGTTCCAGGTACGTCTTCTGTTGCATAGGTACCTACAGTATCTACCAGCTCTGTCCAACTGGACAATGAGAAAGATTCTACCTCATCTCTCCTCAGCACCCATGTGCCTTCACATGATGACGACCCCATCTTTGTCTCCCACTCTGAAAATGCCAATCCTGTCCAGTCACATCAGCCATCATGTTAGAAGCAAGGGAATCTACTTTCGACACAACACTGTACATCTACAGTATAAAGTAGAAGCATCTTTTCTTGTTCAGCATGTTCCACTTCAGTCCAAGATCTGTCTCCATCCACTTTTATTCGTGCTTATCCACCAGCTCATCCAAGCCAGCTGTCTCCGGATTCGAAGAGATTTGAAGTCCGCCAGAGTCTTCACAAAGTCTATAAATTGAAGCCAGTTCCACGAAACAAGCCAGTTCTAGTTGTTCATGAGTCTTAAGCTGTTGCTTGCAGTAATGTCTATTTTTATCATTGTAATTACATATCTTCATCTTTTATTTTTCTTCAAAATAAAATTTTTCTTCGCCAAATGGAATTTTTTTTTTTTGAGAGGAAAAAGGTCATTTTCTTTAACTAATTGAAATGGTTACAGAGTCTCTTTGGAAAGTTTTTATTATTATTGATGTCTCCAAAAAAGTTATGTCTTAGACTGTTATTTTAAGTATATGTTCTAAATAATTATGCCACATATATTCTATATTTCTTTCTAAAATTTCTTTTTAATTTCTGAATTGTTATATACTTTTATTATAATATTATTATTATATAATTTTTTAGAGTGTTATTTTTAAAATATTTGAATTTATATGTTTCAATCAAATTGAATTTTGATTTATGAATTTATTTAATATTTTTATTAATCATTTTAAATCACCTGTGCAGCCCATAAAACACAAACTTGTATTAATCTAAATGATTGCCTTTCTTTCATATTTTTTTTAATATGTTTGATTTTTCTTTAATATGTTCGAATTATAATATGTGAATATCTGTGACAATATTAAAATTCATATTTTAAATGTTAAACGAGAAGGCTTTTAAAAAGTAAAAACACTTTAAAAGAAAACTCCTTTAAAAACCTCTTTGGAAGAAAAAAAAAAAAACCATATCATATCATATCTTATCATGATAGTATCAAACTCATGAATATCTGATTTCTAATGAGTATATACCCTTTCAAATGCTTTCTCATTATAATCATTAAATCAAACATTCTAGGTCATGCTTCAAATTGAAATTATTTGCCTAGTATAGGAAAATGAATGTATGATGCTGCCTAAATGATATCTATGAAATTTAGCATTTATTCGACATGTTTAGACTTCGACATTCATCATACATATCTTCACATGTCTAAACCATGGAAAGTTTATAATATTTTATTTCACATGCCATTGATGTTGCTCATTAATATTAAATCTTATATGCATCAATTGACTGTGATTCTTAATATCTAATAGATGTCATGTGCTTCAAACTATATACTTTGCATCTTGTAAGAATCATAACGGCTAGGCTTTGCTTAATCATAAATTATTTTGCCTATGCTATGAGTATGCTTATGCTTGATTATTTACAAATTTTAAAGCATAATATGTGTTTGACTTGGATTAATTATCAAATTTATACGTATGTCAAGCACCAAGAGATTAATTGCCCACGATTAGAAATTCTCTATGAATTCATTTTTCGGCAATTCTTTCTCATTCCCTATGTCTACGATTCTCGGCTACGCTATTATTTTAAATATTATAACATATGAATAAGTCAAACTATTTCTCACTGTGCTTAATGATAAGATATGTTTCTCACGTGACTAATTGTATAGAAGACCTTATGCATTCTCACGTACCTAACTATGATACGTTTTCATAAATCATCTTGAGGGTGAATGCACAAAGTAAGGAGGAGTCTTCAAGTAAGGGAGAGCTTTGCTACTCTACTACATCACAAGGGGATATCTTAGTTTCTTTTCTTAACCTTTTTGATAATATCAAAGGGGGAGAAGAAATAGAAGAAAAATAGATGGGAAAAAGAAATTCATATTGATCTTTTTGCTAAATGTGCTTAATTTTTCGATTTGTTTGCTATCATAAAAAAGGGGAAGATTGTTAATCTAAGTGGTTCATCACTTAGCACGTCCCTAAATATACTGTGATGAAGTATATTTTGATGATCACAAACAAAGTACTTTTCTGTGCTAACGAGCGTTTATGAAGATCTTATCCCAACACCTCAGGAAAGCAAAAAACCAAGGAACGATTTGATCAAGGAACTCAAGATCATATTCAACAGTCAAGATCATTTCAATCAAAAGAACCTCAACGATCACATCATGATTTCAAGATCACTTCTTGAACGATTCAATCAAGCTTCAAGTCTTCATCTTTCGATCAACGTTCAAGACATTCAACTCCAACGCGAAGATTATTGTAGATCTCATAATGAAAAATTGGATTTAAAGATTATGAGAAAATGAGAAATACACAGTATTTAAGGTATATCTTTCTCTAATAGTCATTACTCAAATGTTTTCCAAAACCATGCACAAACCACTTGCATACTTGCATGTTTTGATCATACGTTTTACGATATTTCAAATGATTTAATTATCCATACGTAATTTAAAATTTATCGAGTTTTTATTCGCATTTATCGTATATTTAATCGCGAGTCATAACTATTTTTTAAGAGTCTTTCAGGACGCTAACGAGTTAGCAGCGCTCTCTTGAACTTGATAAGTCAGGACGCTGATAGTTCATTAGGATGCTGATAACATTCAACTTTGAATTGAACTGATTAATCAAGACGCTTACTTGTAAGTAGTTGCCTCCTTTAGTCAACCTCTGAAGTTGTCAGGACGCTGATTCAGTATCAGCTTACTGAAAGATTTCTAAAGTTCTTCAAAGAATCTATCTTTAAGAATGCTGATAGTTATAAGTTGAACAACTATTGGGACGCTACTTGAATAGGAGCTCCCTCACCTTTAGGAATCAACTTAATAACTTTCAGGACACTGATTGTTCTTCAACATATTTGTTTTTGGTTTCAAATGTTTTTAATATGTGGTAGGACGCTTACCGTGTTGTAGCGCCATCGTATTACGTTTTATGATTTAACTGGTAAGACGCTTACTCGGAAAGTAGCGCCTTCATGCACTTATTTATTTTAAAACATAGAAGGACACTAACTGTGCATTAGCGCCCTCAGGGTTAAGTCGTTTAAGTGACAAAGTAAGTCAGGACGCTCACGTTTCAGTAGCGCCCTCACTTTATTGTTCAACATGATGCTTATTTGTAATGAGCGCCCTCAAGGAACAAAACGACAAAGTTGATATTATGCGTCAGGACACTGATTACCGTATCAGGACGCTAATTAGCAATCGTCATTGTTCAAACAAGTACATTACATCAGTCTACTTTTTTAGAACGAACTTTTGTATAGAGTCCTTTTCAGATTTATCAAAGATCCTCTCTGATGCATGAATTAAGTTTTTCTAAAACTTTATTTTTTCATGTAATATGAAAAGAACTAGGATGTTAGTGAAAAGTGCGGTTGCCATTTTCATACAACATTCTAGGCGTTGTGTGTAAACGTTCATATTATTTGAACTTCAAATGTCTAACGACTATGTCCTACTGATAAGTAGGAATTTAGTATGTGTTTTGGAGTATGTTTTAGGTGTGTTTTATGGTATTTAGTTCATATATTAGGTTAGTTTATCATAAATTAGGTTATTTGATAGTTTTGTCAAGTTTTGGTGTTTTTGCATTATTTCAGTTTGATAGGTTAGTTCATGAGACCATAAAAGTATGATACTCACTTAATTTGGTTTGTTTTGAAGCTGTTTTGATGGACCTAAAGTTGATTTAAAGGTTTCAAACAAGTTGCAAGAAGTTGGAATAAGATGCATGTGCAGAAGGTGTGAAAGATAGAAGAAAATGGAAGAAAAACACAGAAAAAAACAACATTCTGGGGGTTGCGGTGCTCATCGTGGCGCTGCGCAAAATAAAAACTGCGCGACTTTTGTATTTCGGCCATAACTTTCTTAATGTAACTCCAAATTGGACGTGGTTTGTTTCTAAGGATTCCTTATTTGAGATTGATTTGGTGTAGAAAAAATGAAGAAAAACGGCGAGAAAAATGGTAGATGTGTGATTCAGAATTAGAAACTTTCTAATTTTGTTGCAAACCTTCCTAATTCGACTTGGACTTCTCTTGGACGACTTCCTATGGACTTGTAGCTATATAAATACCATTGTGTAGGGTTTTCAAAGCATCAAGGAGAGGATCATAGAGTGGTGAAGAGCAAGGAAGGCAGCTAGGGTTTTGAAGCGAGGAGAAAAGCAAGATTGAAGATTTGAAGATTTCTCCTACACTTTCCCTTCCTTATACTTTGTTTTTCTGGTTTTATATTTATGTTCATCATGTTATTTCATACTTTTATCTCTCAAGTTATGAACTAAATCCTCTATCTAGAGGTGTAGATTGATCCAAGCTTGAAGCTATGTTGTAGGTTTTATTGATTGATTATTGTTAATGATGTTTTCTAGTTTATTTATATTTTTTTGAGTTTAATGCTTTTGATCCCTTGGCCACGGATTAGATGATCATAGACTTGAGGTAGATGCTTCACAAGAGGTTACTTTGGGTTGGAGAATGGAAAATATAACCTAGGGTATCGTGGGACTCACAAGGAGATCAAGAACCTTTGAAGTCGTTAAGTGGAAATCATTTATCTTAATGAGTTATTGTTGTTTTTGGTTTTCATCGAAAGAGTTAAACCAAGACAACAATAATATGCTCTAGTTTTGCTTCAAAAGAGGGAATTAGAAAGGTTAAGATTTTCGACTTATAAACGAAAGAATTGATTTAATGATATATATATATATATATATATATATATATATAAAGGCATAGTTGAGAGTAAGGTGATATTGAACCTCTAGACCATTCTACCATTGATTTCTCATTAGTTTTCTATTGCATTGTTAGTTTAATACTTAATTCCTTTCATCACTATTTTTAATTATTTGAACTCTCGAATTTGATTTTCTAAATAAAGTTAGAGTTAGTAAACATGGTATTTAGTGTGAGCATCAATCCTAGAGGACGACAACCTGATATCTCATCGGTTTTATAGTATAACTTGACACCGTACGCTTGCAGTTTGCACGCAACAAGTTTTTGGCGCCGTTGTCGGGGATTGATTCATTCTATTTTCACTAATATTGTTAGTAACTAACTTTGATTTTAATTTAGATTTTTCTTATGATTTTTTTTTCTTTTGTAGAGCAATGGCGTACAATTTCAACCACTCAACGTTTCAGAAAGTTTCGGGCAAGTTGATTTTGTTACAACATTGTCGGCATCAATATCCCACCTTTAACATCAAATATCTAATTTTATTGATGCAAGATCTCAACCTACTATGGAGAGAATGGGAGTTGTGAGCATGGGATATTCAGGATTTGATTCAAATATGGAGCAAGTTCAATATGGTAAACATTGGGCTTATGATTGTATGGGTGACCCTTTACCCTACCAATACCATTCAATTATTTATAACCATGAGAACTACTCCTATGATAATTCATGGAATGCCTTGTAACCTTAATCAAATTTCTACTATTAAGTAGAGGATCAGTCTTCTTTTGAGGATATGTTGAGCTCATGCATGATGGAGACTAGGAGTTACTAAAGAACCTTGAAGTGCAAATGGGGCAACTAGCTTCAGACATGAATGCCCAACCACGTGGCTCATTGCTTAGTACTACTGAGGTGAACCAGAACGAGCAATACAATGTCTTCACATTGAGCGGTGAAGAAGATGTTAAGGGGATTGTTTCATTATGTCAAGATATAACACCACCACTACCACCACCTCCACTAAGACAATTGAGTATTTTAGAAGTGACGCAACGCTATGAGGCCTCGAGAGGAGAAGAGATGAATACTCAACCAATGGATGTACTTGAGTGTGGTGACCAAGAGGTGCCAAGGGATGTGCATTCGGGTGATCTTATGATGCCATATGTTAATGTGGTGCCTACCAAGGTGGAAGAGTGTTTGGATGTCACAAAGTATGCTTTTGATTTTGAGGATCTGTTTACTCAAGGGATACAAGCTAAAGTTGAGGAGGTTACTGATGATGTTCAAAACCATTTAGATGTGCTTGAAAATCAATGCATAAACATTTGGAAAACACCAATTGAGTATTTCGATGACATTCCTCCATTAGATGGGAGTGATGCTTCATCGAACTTTGTGTTTCTATTTGCGGATTGTTCGTATGAATTTTTATGGGAGAAGTGCACAAGTCCGGTGATTTCTTCATGAATGCTAAATAATGAGGAAGATGGAAGGATGCTCGAAATAATAAGGAAACATACTCGGTTTAAGCAAGTAGAAGAAGTCGGACTGAGGACTTTAAATTAAGCACTTGTTGGGAGGCAACCCATCGGTTTCTTTTTTTTGTTTTTATTTATTTATTTGATTAGTATCTACCTTTTCCAATGACACGTCTTTCGCGATCTCATTCTCAGGTTCTAGATCAAGTTTGGAGGACCTCTTAGAGCAACTAGGAGAGGCGATTGGAGTGCTTCATGTTGAAACTTTACCCATTTGGGTTCAGGGGGTTTTCTAAACTTCACTCTCTCTTATATGCCTTTGTTTTTCTTAGTATTTATTAGTTTATTACGTGCATTGAGGAAAATACTTGTTTTAAGTTTGGGGGAAGAATTTTGACTTTTGACTTGTCATGGTGAAAATATGGTAGTTTTAGGTTAGGATAGCCTATGATCTCACAAATTCTGATTTGATGTTAATTATTTTTATTTTTCTGAATGGCCAATGATAAGAGAACATGTATATGAATGTGACTCTAGGAGAATGTAGAGAGATATCTTAAGTCTGTGTACTTGATTCAACTTTGAACTTGGTTTTGTTGGAAATTCTCTACATGTCTAGTGTGGTTGGTTTCGTGGAATCATGACTTGTTTGGATTGGATTTGTGTAAGTAAAGTTATATATACTAGATCTCTATGGACCCTAGAACAAGTTTGATTATCAATTGAGGCGAAATCGTAGGGAGCATGCCATGAGGAAAATGATTTAGGCCATGTTTGGAAAAGCTTGAGCCATATAGCCTACCTTATTTTTTATTATATCCTTAGTCACCCATGTTGAGCTTAATGATCTTTTCTTTGTTACCTATGCATTAATGCACTTGAGCCATATGTATTAAAATCCTTATTTTTCAACCTACGCATCTTATACACTTTGATTATGTTGGAGTGTTATCTTTTTAAGGGTTGAAAGTGAGAATAAAAAGAATGAAAAGAGGGTGATGAAGAATAATATATTGAGATTACACAAAGTTTGCTAGTATATACATACATATATATATATATATAAAAGAGTTAGAGAGAAAAAAAGATGTTATGCCCATGTTGTGAAAAGAAATAAGTTTTGGGTGTGGCATTTTATGAAAACAAGCAAACAAAAGAATAATGAATGGAATGAAAACTTTGAATATTTAAAGAGAGGATATATGTGTTGAAATTTGTTTTTTTGGTTCTATATGTAATGTCGTGGATGTTTGTAATTGATCAAAGTGTTTAGGATGTCTTGAGCCTAAATTTTTCTAATTTTTCCTACTTTTGAACCTTGGCCATACATAACAACCTAGGAAAGACTTATTGATTCCAAATGACATGTGATCTACATTAGTGGAGAGTGGTATGAAAGATTTGCCTATGAGATTCACTTATTATGTATATATCTATTTCAGATCACTTACACTTCATGCTTGCTTGCACTTGTCTATGAATTGCATGAATGGTTCTATGAGATTAACTATATGATGGTGTGTTTGAGAGTGAAAGATGACACTAGGTGAGAAGTTGGATTGAAATTCTAGACAACTCAAACACTCTTGAAACTCTCGATGATGAGTATTGTTTTTTAATGTGATCTTAGAGGCCATAGTGATGATATTAATATTATTTTTTGAATTGAATCATTATTTTGTTTGAACATGAGTTGATAGTTTTGTTTTCCCTTTACTCGGGACGATCAAAGTCCTAAGTTTGGGGGTGTTTGATAAGTAGCAATTTAGTATGTGTTTTGGAGTATGTTTTAGGTGTGTTTTATGGTATTTAATTCATATATTAAGTTAGTTTATCATAAATTAGGTTATTTGATAGTTTTGTCAAGTTTTGGTGCTTTTGCATTACTTGGGTTTGATTTTTATTGGTTAGTTCATGAGACTATAAAAACATGATACTCACTTAATTTGGTTTGTTTTGAAGGTGTTTTGAAGGACCTAAAGTTGATTTAGAGGTTTTAAACAAGTTGCAAGAAGTTGGAATAAGATACATGTGCAAGAAGGTGTGAGAGATAGAAGAAAAAGGAAGAAAAACGCAGAAAAAAACAACATTCCGGGTGCCGTAGCGCCCATCGTGGCGCTGCCCAAAATAAAAACTGCGCGACTTTTGTATTTCGGCCATAACTTTCTTAATTTAAATCCGAATTGGACGTAGTTTGTTTCTATGGATTCCTTATTTAAAATACTATAACATAGAAAAGGTTTTGAGATTGATTTGGAGTAAAGAAAAAGAAGAAAAATGGTGAGGAAGATGGCAGATGTGTGATTCAGAATTAGAAACTTTGTAATTTTGTTGCAAACCTTCCTAATTCGACTTGAACTTCTCTTGGATGAATTCCTATGAACTTGTAGCTATATAAAGACCATTGTGTAGGGTTTTTAAAGCATCGAGGAGAGGATCATAGAGTGTTGAAGAGCAAGGAAGGCGGCTAGGGTTTCGAAGCGAGGAGAAGAGCAAGATTGAAGATTTGAAGATTTCTCATACACTTTCCCTTCTTTCTACTTTGTTTTTCTGGTTTTAAATTTATGTTCATCATGTTATTTCATACTTTTATCTCTCAAGTTAAGAACTAAATCTTCTATCTAGAGGTGCAGATTGATCCAAGCTTGAAACTATGCTATAGGTTTTATTGATTGATTATTGTTAATGAAGGTTTCTAGTTTATTTATATTTTTTTGAGTTTAATGCTTTTGATCCCTTGGTCACGGATTAGATGATCATAGACTTGAGGTAGATGCTTCACAAGAGGGTACTTTGGGTTGGAGAATGAGAAATATAACCTAGGCTATCGTGAGACTCACAAGGAGGTCGAGAACCTTTAAAGTCGTTAGGTGGAAGAGTTAAACCAAGATAATAATAATATGCTCTAGTTTTGCTTCAAAAGAGGGAATTAGAAAGGTTAGGATTTCTGACTTATAGACGAAAAAATTGATTTAATGATATATATATATATATATATATATATATATATACAAAGGCATAGTTGAGAGTAAGGTGATATTAAATCTCTAGACCATTCTACCATTGATTTCTCATTAGTTTTCTATTGCATTATTAGTTTAATACTTAATTCATTTCATCACTGTTTTTAATTATTTGAACTCTCGAATTTGATTTTCTAAATAAAGTTAGAGTTAGTAAACGTTGTATTTAGTATAAGTATCAATCCTAAAGGACGACAATCCGATATCTCATCGGTTTTATAGTATAACTTGACACCGTATGCTTGCGGTTTGCACGCAACACCTACTAAGTCTATAAATACCAGCACTTAGGATCAAACAACTCGCCAATCATTTTGTATTGTGCCAATACTTTTTGAAAGTTAGTCTATGTCAAAATGTTTTTCAAACATCTCAACTTTCAAAGTATTTTTCACTGATACCTTTACGAATTCAAAAGATTTTCATACTGAGCTTCAATTTTATTCTATCTCTGAAAATCTATTTGATCTGGTATCTACTCTAATTCTCAGCATTGATTCATACTTGATATCATTCTTGCTGAAGATAAAATTTGAGTTATAGTTCATGAGAAATACAGTTGTACTTGATTTCATATCTTAAGTATTGTATTAAACTATATCAGTAGTTGTGTTAACTACTGAACATCGAACCAACAGTTTTCATACTTATATTTAATATCTATTTTGAAAACTATCTGTGTGTTTGATTTACACTGGTCCTTCATTTTCAAGTCAATGTTTATTGGTATTCGATTATTTTTGAAGAAGCACTGATTTTCATATCACACCATTCATGCTTTTGAAACTGCACTTGAGCAATACCGAACATTGAAAGGTAAAAAACTGTAAGTGTATTTCATCTTAGCATTACGTATTCATATTTCATATCTTTGTAATGCTATGTAATGAACTTAATTGTAAAGTGTTCTGCTCAGTTAGAACCGACATTATTGTGTTGTAATGCTCATGTGTTTCTGGACTGAAAGAACTAGGACAAGTGAATGTAGTTAACTTAATGATTTCAGGATTGAAATCATGTTAAGGTTATCTCTGAACCTATAAAAGAGAAAAAGGTTCATCCTCACATGCAAGTAGGAAACCGGTTCATCCTAATCCCGTAAAAGGATAAGTGCATCCTTAACCTATAAAAGGATAGGTTATCTCTTAACCTGTAAAAGAGAAACGGTTGTTCCTTATCTCGTAAAATGATCACGGTTCTTCCTTATCCCGTAAAAGAAAAACGGTTATTCCTTATCTTATAAAAGGAGCATGGGTTTTTACTCATCCCGAAAAAAAGGAATTTGGTTCATCCTTATCCCGTGAAAGGATAGATTTGCTTTTAATCTATAAAAGGGTAGTTGTAATGGTTTGGTTCTCACTTGTAAGAGAATCAGTTAGTGGATTGAGAAAATCATAACCGGGAGATTAGGTAGTGGACGTAGGCTTGGCCGAACCACTATAAATCTTGTGTGTCTCACTTTTGTATTTTAGTCTGAGTTTTATTTATGCGTTCAATTCCAATACACTTATGTATATCACTAAGTTATTGAAAGAGAAATTTAAAATTGACCATCTCACCCAATTCACTCCCCTCTTGGGTGGGCCAACACGAGGACCATGAGAATGACGATGGCAATACCTGTTCTTTTTCTTCCTTTTCATCTTCTCATTCGTCTTCTTCTTCCTTTTTTTCCTTCATTTTCTTCTTCTGGTACGTCCTCTTCTTTCTTTCTTTCTTTTTTCATCTTCATTTTTGAGATATGGAGAAAACACAGTATTGAAACCATGGGGTTGCCTTGGGTTTGAAGGTTTGACTAAGTCGTGTCCTAGGTTAACTGAAAAGTGTCGACACATATCTAGTGTCGGTGTCCGAGTCGTGTCTTATCGACACAGGTACTTGGGTCTTAAGTGCCAAGTCCGGGTATCACAAGCTAACACTAGGCTGAATAATACCAGTGGCCAACATTTCATGCACCAAACGCTCAATTTCATCCTTTTGGAATTGGGGGTACCAGTAAGGATGCACACTAATGCTCCACACACCAGAGCGTAACACTATGGCATGATCTCTGACATGTTCAGATGGCAGCCCTTCAGGTAGATGGAAAACATCCTCAAAACCCTCCAATAAGTGGTGCGCAACAACACGAATACGATCCTCCTCTTGTCACGTAGCCAAAGAAATGGAATTCAATTCCAACAAAACCCATTCACCACCATGAAAAATTGTCCGCAACATTGTTTTAAGTGAGACTAACGATCGACTGAGACTAGGATCCCCTTGTAGGGGGATTGGTGTCTCGCCCAATTAAAACTTCATAGTGAGCGTAACCCAATTGATATTAGTGGCACCCAGGGTAGATAACCACTGCATACCAAGAATAAGATTAGAACATCCTAGAGCCAAAGGTAAGAAATCTTCAACAAGTTCCAACTCTGACAGTGACAGCACAACCCCTTTACATATACCCTCACCTTGCACAAAAACTCCAACACCCATAAGTACACCATAAGATGTTGTCTTTGTTAATGGTAGACCCAATTTTGCAACCAATTCATCGGCGATAAAATTGTGAGTAGAACCATTATCAATCAAAACCACGACCTCCTGTTGCCCAATGGCACCTTTCAACTTCATTGTCTTGGGAGTTGTCAATCCCACCACAGAGTTTAAAGTAACCTCTACTTCAGAATCCTCCCCAATTTCACCACGGCCATCCGCCTCCACACTGTCAATGTCTTCACTAGCTGCCAACAACAGAACTTGCAGTTCTCGCTTCTTACCTCGATGACCCATGGTATACTATTCATCACAACAAAAATAGAGGCCTCGTTTGTGACGTTGTTGCATCTCTGCGTCAGACAATCGCTTATACCCCATACCAGTTTTTTGTCCCTTAAATGCTCGATCAACTATCGGAGGAAGAACCACCGTCCTAGTTGAAGAAAAATTAGAAGAATAAATTGTACTAGAGGTTTCCAAAACACCGACACAGATAGTGGGTCGTGACACAAAATGACCAAAATCACCCCACTTCAAACCCTTTCACCATTTCACTTCCAAACTCCCCAAACACACCCCACCACCAGTTCTTCATCATCCCTCGAAATATTCTCTTTCCTGTTAGAATATTCTTCGTCTTCTTCATCTTCTCCGAGGAACATGCATTTTCTTGCTCGTAAGTAGCATTTTAAAGCTTCAAGATCAATATTTCAAATCTTTACGTCATTTTGTGACAAATCTAAGGTGTTTTTTGCATTGTTTTGGAAGGTTAGGGCTTTCAAAAACTAAATAAGTTCAACACATTTTCAAAGCATTAAGACATTAGAATCAAGTGCAGGTGATGAAGTAGATCAAGGAAAGGTAATTTGTTGTGTTTTTCAAATTGTAGAATGGTGTTTTTTTTAAACAATCGTGACTAGGCTCGTCCTTACGTGGTCGAACCTATGATTTCATTTTTTTAAAAATTTATTCATGCAATTCTTAATTGACGTCTTTGGGTTTATTTGATGTGTTTTATGATCTTATTTGATTCTTTTTTTGTCTAATTATAATATTTTTGATAATTTCAGAATGAAGAATAAAGTCTAGAGATGGTTGTTGATTACACTGAACAGTTCACCCCCAGCATGTCATTCAATATGAGGGAGGAACTCGTTTAATGGGAAGTTGGGAGGAGGAATGGGTTCGTCATTATTATTCGAAATTCAGATGTCGGGGGGAATGGTAGGCGAGCAAAAGTCAATCTTGCGTGTGAAAGATATGGTCGCTACAACTCCAACACTCAGAAATCTTCAGCCGGCAAGAAGAGGAAAATAAGTGAAATCGGTACAAAGAAGTGCGGATGCCGTTTTTTGTTAAATGGGAAGAACCCTCGCAATGGTGAATGAACATTAAAAATTGCATGCATCACCCATAATCACCCAGCTGCAAAGTACTTCAAAGGGCACTCATACGCCGAAAGGTTCAGTGAAAAGGTAGAAGTCATGGTTCAAATAACAAAGAGCAGGGCATGACCGAAAGACATATTAATGACATTAAAGGAAAGAAATGCCAATAATGCATCGACCCTAAAGAAAATTTACAATGTCAAGCAAAAACATAGGTTGTTGGAATATGGAGGTAGATCTCAGATGCAACAACTCTTGCACAAGTTAGAAGAGAAGAAATATGTTGAGTGGCACAGGTACTGTGGCGACCCCGCACCACAGACCACCAACCCCGCACCACAGACCGCCATAAAAATGAATCATAAATAAAACCGTAATCCCTACAGTCCATCAAAAATTGACATACACATAAAGTCCAAAATTATGGGTACAAAAACAAAACGTCATATGCCCACATGATCTATCTAACAAGTCCCAACTCACCCATACTACAATGTGGTAAGTGTTTTAATTACATAATCCAAAATATAATACTTCAAAATTTAAAACACAGTTCAATCAAAATGCCTCTCAACTCACATTGAGGCCTTGGATTCTCTCGCCGGCAAGGCCCTCAAGATATGACTACTCATTTGCCCTTATTCAGGACAGAAGGAGCTGAAAGAGGAAAATGAGGGTGAGCCAACGGTGCCCAGTGAATAGAATTCAAATATGCTATCAATACTCATCAATAAATATCATGTATGCATGTTAATGTGTAGCATGATTAAAAGCTCATAACAAAGCTCATAACATATAGATATCAAGCATTTATAATAAGTTCGATGCAAGTAAAAGCTTATCAATTTGGATCCACATTTCACATGCATTGTGGTTACTAGTGCACGTCTATTTCACCGTACCGTTCTCATCCCCAATCATGTTGATTTGGGGTTACTAGTGCACGTCTATTTCACCGTACCGTTCTCATCCCCAAATATTTCCTTTTTAAAAACCTCCTATGACAAGGTTAAGTCTCCCTATTAGCCAGATAGATGGGCCCAACCAAAGTCATAATGTTTTCTCAAATCAATGCATCATTCAAAACATTAGGACACATTCATGCTTTCAACATACAATATATATAAGTGATATGATGACATAAAAGATATAATCATAAATGAAGTTTACTCACAACCAAGCCTCGCGAGAGTATCTAACCACACACGGACACCAAATCGAATAAACCCAATCAAGGTCCTGAAACGTTCATCAATATCCAACCATACATCAATTTCTATGCTCAATCACATAGACATTACACATCAACCCTAAATCAGCCCACATATAGACAATAGGTCTAAATCCTATCTAATCCCATCATTCAACTCAAATCACATGACTTAGGCCTCTAATGTATAGTTCTCATTCATAAACTATTCAATTAATCAAAAATATTGATTTTCAATTCCTTAGGCATAAACATGCCCAAATTGGGTCATTTGATCACAAGTAGGCATAACCCATGATATGGTCACAACCACCAAATCAGTAGCATAATCAACCCTAATCATGCTTAATTAAACATAAGTTGCATCAATTCAATGATTTTAGGCCAAAAACATCAAAAGCCCTAAAATATGATAATTTTCATACTTAGGCCATATTGCCGATTTACACTAGGTCACCATGTTGAGCCATGTATATCACTGATTTTGCATCATGGGTTCATCAACAATGGCAACTAGGTCAACATAGTTGACATGCAGGCTATTTGGAAAGGTCTAAATTCATATTCTAAATTTAGGTCTAATACAAACAACCCTACCAATTCTTCATTTAATATTTTGTTCAGATTATCAATCTACCAACAGAAATATTTATTCACAAAATCAACCATACAGATTGAAGTATGTTAAGAAAAAAACCTTTTGTCCACAAATCAGCTCAATCAAACAGTGGACCGACAAGATAAGCCCATTTGATGAACAAGTCTCTAATCAGACAATTTCGCCTTTCCTGCTGCAAACACTTGAACTCAGATAACTATATCACACAAAATACTTAACCAATCAACATCTCAACCATTCATAATGTAGAAATATCAGTTGTGAACCACCTTCTCAAATATCATATCCATCCAACGATAAATTTAGGAGATTTATCAGTTTGATCTAAACTTCGCGAGAAATTCAAACTTTCCGACCAGCTTTGTTTGGGAGGTTATATTTTTCAAACAAAAACTCCAATCAAGATCTCCACCGACCAAAATGGATACCCATAAGATACAAATTTGCTGAAAAATGTTGAACTCAATCTGACCATATAGCACCAAGATCCAGCTCTTTGATGAAAATGTTGCTGAGACTTCCCCGAAAGCAACTTCCTCTTTCTTCCTTTTCTTCTTTCCTTTTCTTTTTTTTTTCCTTTCCTTCCACTCATCTCACTCTCTAGGACTTCCTTGGAGAAGAGAAGTAGGGCATGGGACACTTGTCCACTCTCATGCACTAACTTGGCATGTGTTGGAGAGGAGAAATGGGGCATGGGACACTTGTCCATTTTCATGCACCAATTTGACATGTGTTGGAGAAGAGAAATGGGGCATGGGACACTTTTCCATTCTCATGCACCAACTTGACATGTGTTGGTCTCATGCACCAACTTGACAAGTGTTGGAGAATAGAAATGGGGCATGGGACCCTTGTCCATTCTCATACACCAACTTGACATGTGTTGGTCCCATACTACCCATACCAACCACATGTACTTTAACAAATCTCATGCTTCCATGTATTTTAATGTCCAATCCATTTAATACACCAAATTTTCATTCTCATTTATCCTTTTATTCAATCAATCCTAACCCATATCAATTCATGGTTTAATGGGCCCATGCATAAATAATAAAACATGCATTATACTTTAATTTAACTTGACCCATAAACAATTTATAATGCACATATTTATATACATTATCAAACATCAAATATACAAACATTAAACAACCATCAAACAAACACCAAACATATCAAGGCAAACACATAGAGTTTGAGAAAAATATAATTGGGTAATGGGCTAAATGAAATAATTTTTGAGGAGTCACAATACGTGACGTCATGATCGGCACGGAACCCCCGAATGTACCCTCTATTGGTACACCCGGCGTTCCGTCAGCCTAAAAAACACGAATCCCAATATGAATACAATCCTAATAAGCATCCATCTAAACATGATCATTAATGAATAAAATATTACATCTCCAAATTTCCAAAAACAAAATTTCAAAGTCCACAAAATATACCCCAACAAATCCCATTTATGTGTTAAATATACATATCCTAGGTGTTATCATGTACATAATATCAAAATACTAAGAAATGTACAACACCTACATCAACAAAAACCAAGGGATGTTCCACAGTCAAGCCTTCCCTTTACCCTTCCTATCAGATCCTGAAAGAAAAGGGTGAGGTGTGAGCTACAATAAGCTCAGTGAATGTTATTTACAAGTGGCAATATACGTGCATTTATAAAAACATGGCAAGATCATAAAAACATTTGAAGTATCATGGTGATGGAATAAGATTACATACATGCCAATATAATGCATCAAGTCATAAATAAGACAATTAATATCATTTATAATCATGCTCATGCAATCCTAACACCTCCTGAGCAAGGGCGATTAAAGGCCTGGTGCGCGACACACAGTGCTTGATCCGACCAACAATACTAGTATTCTAATAAGATTTCTGGGGTCGTGCAGCACGTAAGACCAACCTAAGCTATCCTACCTATACACAAGCCATAAAACCCTATGCCAGGCCCACAATTGGGATCACCAGTAGACTTACGAGACTTCCCAAGGAAAATCTCAACTAGGAGACCCAACCAAATTGCTAACCCTATAGACTATGCTCAAATACGTTTCATGGAACATTAAAACATGCATAACACTTATAGATATCGATTCAAATCAGTTTAAGTAATACAATGCCACATATAGAGAAATCCAAAAGTAAAAGAACACTCACTCTTGATTGGTTAAGCTTAGCCAATCCAATTTCAATTCCAATCACCACATTTCACCCCAAGGCACTTCAACATTCCAATTGACTATATGGGTTTCTAGATCAATTACAAAACCCTGAAAATAACATGGTTTATGCCAACTGAAAATTAGCCATAAAGTGTGTCAAAAACCCATGTTCAAACCCAAATCAAAAGCCAATTAGATTCCTTAATTGGTTATACACATGGGCCAAACCCAATTTACCCAATTCAACTATTTACTACTCAATTAACCCATATGTAACCAAATTGAATGCAATAGGTTGATCTAACCTCAATAATACATGACATTCAATCATAAATATGGTTAATTAGACTAATTGCAAGTCAATTTCATCAATTGAAATCGATGAGGTCAAAATCCCCAAATTTGGGCAAATCCCTAAATCACATGCAATTTTTCAAATTACAAGGCCTAGGCCAAAATTGAACTACACTAGGGTTTCTACTAATCAAAATCAGTAATTTGGGGTGCCATACATCCAAAATTACCCATGCACTCATCATAAGTCACAAGCAAATTGAATAGTAAACCCTAGGTCAAAAATCCTAGTTTAGGTCAAATCCATGAAACCCCTCCAATTTCTTGTTAGAAATTGGGGGTTTCACCATTTATGGACTCCCCATACCATCAAGATACACATATCACAAAATCAAAGCCTTAGTCCAACATTGGATTTCCATCATTCCCTTCAATTTTGGGATTTATAGATGAAAAACACCCCTTAGGTGTTGGTTGAGGTTAGGGAAGGTCATTAGCATGAAAAACAAGCATAAAATAGTCCATACATGTAAACCCTAGGTTAAAGACCCCAAAATTTCCGGATTCATGGAAACCGTAGGTCAAAAATCAGTTTGGAAACACATGCTAAAGAGATTGAAGGAAGAAAATGAGAGAAAATGCAAACCTTTGAGGATTGTTGGGCATGAAAGCACCAAAACCCTAATCCTTTCTCTTATTTCTCTTCTCCTCTTCTTTTCCCCTTCTCCAAGCTCCTTTCCCCCTCTTCTAAGCTGAAAAAATGCAAATGAGCCGAAAAAGTGGTGTATTTGCTTATATAGAAGTATTTGGGCCCACACACAAAAATTGCCAAAAACTAGAAAATTAGGCCTGCCCAGCATGGAGCGCGCTCTTCTAAACGTGGAGCGCGCTCCTTCAGCTTGAAAAATGAGATTTTTGATTTTTTGGGTCCAAGGAGCGTGCTCCTCCAAACTGGAGAAATGTGAAATTTCGGTTTTTCATCAAAGAGCGTGCTCCACCGAAAACTGATCCAAAAATTTCTCTCGGCCATGCCCAAGGGGCGAGCTCCTCCTCCAAAACCCAATTTTTCATGTTTCGATGCCGAAATGGTCTCCTATGGTTCTGAAACTTCACGCGCACTCTCTAAGACATAAAATCATGCAAAGACACTCGAACCTACGTGCGTTGAGCGTCAAAATATGCATACGCATACATATACGAATACATATACCGGTACACTACGGTCAAAATGACGTCATCTTAAGGTGCAGGTGCTACAGGTATGATGAAGGAATTGATATTATCAAAGATCTATTTGGGGCTCATCCCGTTTCCGCTAATCTTCTGAAGTGTTTTCCTTACATCTTGTTGATGGATTGTACATACAAGACAAATAGGTATAGATTTCCATTACTATAGATTGTCGGTGTTACATCGACATATATGATCTTTTCAACGCCATTTGTGTACATGGTGTCTGAAAGTAAAGACAACTACATGTGGGCACTACAAAAATTGAAGGAGTTGTTGGATGCTTGGTCTTTACCTAAGGTCGTTGTGACAGACAAAGAGTTGGCTTTGATGCATGCAATTTCATATTGCTGGCCCAGGTATGTCTAAGAAGAGGGTGAATTAGACACTTAGATAATAAAGTGCGGAAAAGTAAATCAATTGACACAATCAATTTATAGTGGTTCAGCTACTTGCCTACCTCCACTACCTAACCTCCTCAGTTAGGATATTCAAACCTCTTTACTAAGGGATTCTCTTACAGGTGAGAACCAAACCCTTACAACTTTTTCTCAACTTTCGGGTATGAGAACCACTGTTACACTACTCAATTTACAGGCTTGAGACCTACCTACACCTCCCGACTTACAAGTTAGACAAATACCTATCTCAACTTTCGGGTGTGAGACTAATCGAAAACCTTCTCAACTCATAGGTTTGAGAAAGACCACTTTGTTGAACAAACAAAGATAAGTAATTAGCAGTTTGTATAACTACTGTTTCAACTCGATACAGTATACATGATATGAAATGAAGTACAACTATATCCTATGAACTATCTCTCAAATTTCTCTTTCAACAAGAATGATATAAGATTAAAATCGTGCTGAAAACTTGAGTAAAAGTAGTTCAATAAGTTTCAAATAGATTTTCAATGAAAGATGTAAGGTAAGCTCAATATGAAAATCCTTTGAATAACACTTGTTTCAAAAATAACACTTTGAAAACTAAAACAATTTTGAACTTTGAAATCAATTTAAAAATTTGACTAACTTTTAATAGTATTGGATTTGTGAATTTTCTGTGTTTTGTTTGGATTCTAAGTGTTGATATATATAGACTTAATAGGGATAAAGCTGTTGAACATTTGAATTTGAATTTCAACAAGAACGTTAGCTCACAACAACTAGAATCTTTCATGAAGATGATAAAAATCATATTTATGAACATTCTGAATCTCTTTAGGTTGTATAAAAAAAGAAAGTCTCAAGGAACTTGATTCATGTATCAGAAGAAATTTCTGACAAGTATGAAAAAGGTTTCTGTGCATAAAAAGTTCTGAAAAGATAAATTGAAATAGTGCACAAACACAGCTTTATGACAGTGTTGGGTTAGTGTCCTTACGCATAGAACTAACTTTTTCGTTTTGTTCCTTGAGGACGCTCATAGACTGTAAGCGTCCTGCTGAATTGTGAATTAAGGGTGCTACTGGAAAGTAAGCGTCCTGACTTACTTTTGAAATACTTAAAATCACAAGGGCGCTACTAATGTCGTAACCGTCCTAATATTCAAAGCATGAAAACATAAGGGCGCTACTAAAGACGTAAGTGTTCTGATGTTTAAAACTTTTAAAACGATTGAAAACGTAAGGGCGCTATTGGACCGTCAGCGTCCTGATGCTTAAAAGCGATCAGCGAGCTGATGTTCAATCAACGTCCTGATAAGTTCCTTGGTCGATTTAATAAGGGCGTTACTGACAAAATAAGTGTCCTGATAGATATGAACTTTTCAACCTTGAACATTATCAACTTCCTAATATATGATCAGTGTCCTGACTAACCAAGTCCAAGAGGGCATTGCTGAGATGTAAGCTTCCTAATCGAATACTTAAAGACTAATTTTGCAAAATAACTTTGTCTTTCAAAACGTAGTTAAATTAGTTGGAAATTCGATCAAACTAAATACTAAAACGATTAAGAGATTAAATCTTTTAAGAAAACCTTTCAAACACATCGATCAAAACATGCAAATATGTTGAACTTGCTGAGAGTTATTTGATTGAAAGTTTTACATCCTAAGTTCTTGAAAACTCGAGACTTTGATTTGTCAATAGACTTGTAAGCTCTGCTCTTTTGATGTTGGTTCGTAATAGTTCTGAAACACTTAACAAGATCATTAGATAGACAAACATGAGTAGTTTGGAATCACCAAAACATTCTCATCATGGGGTTCCTTGAGATAACAATCTCCTCATTTTTTATGATTTTAAACACTCAAATACCATTAGGCTAAGTGACATAAAAATATAAGCAGTTTTCATACAAATCACATTAGCATGGTACATCACAATTTGTAAACGCTTAAGATTGATAAACAATTAGAACTCAAGGAAAACATAGTGATTAGTATATCAATGCAAACATGATCAGATTAATATAGCACATGATCAGATAAACTCTCCCCCTGAGTTGAAAAACTTTGCTTCTAATGCACTAACTAAGCCAAATATGTTCCATGTCTTTCTCCCCCTTTTGAAAACATCAAAGAGGTTGGGTCAGTCTTTCTTTCCCTTCTTTTTTCTTTTCATGTCAGCATGTTTCTTCTTGGAGCCACTGGTGCTTGCTCCCTTCTCTTTGGCATGTCCTGCCTTGTGGATACTCTTAATAAAGTAAGCAAGGACATCCTTGGGGACAAAAAACTTGGATGGATTTGAAAAAGGTTTGGGTGGCTTAAAGCTTGCTGCACATCTTGCATCAAGACCTTAAGCAAACTTTTGAGAAAACCTATGTCCTTCAAATTCAGGTATGATAGGGTGCTTTCTGCTGGGACTGGGAAATCTTTATGCAAGAGGTTCAACGTTGGGAGGATTAACTTCCCTGGATATTCTGTGGAGGGGTTCTTCATCTAATTCCTCTTCTTCTTCGTTTTCAAGAATTCCTTGAAGTCTGACATATTCCCTTAGCCCTTGAGGTCTTGTAAAGGCTAGTGCTCTGGGGATGGGAGGAACTTCAACTCCTCTTCTCCTTAGAATGTGAAATAACATTCCAAGTCTTTTCATGCTTATTGATATGTACTACACTGTGGAGTGCAGTATGATGTTCATTGTTTTAAAGAGATCTTAAAAATAGCTTACTACACCTTCAATCCTATCAATTGTAGTCAGGATAGTGTAGGAGAGATCTATTGTGGTGGAGGCAATGAATGGTATCTTGTTCTCAATGGATTCCATCTTTTCAAAAGCTTGCTTGGCCATGGAGAGAATTTGATTCAACTTGCTTTCCGCGGAGGGGACTTTTTTGCTTGCTTCAACTATTTTCTTCAAATCTAAAATAGCATCCAAAACAGGTTGAAGTTTAACAGAGTTTGATGCTTAAACTCCTGGTTGAACTTCCATTACTACATCTAGTACAACCTGCAGAACATCAAAACTAGTTTTATTCTTTGATGATTCAGCAATTTCTCCTTTTAAACTCTTGATTTCCTCATAATTTTTCTTTAGAGCATCTGCCATAGGATTGGCTTGGGCACAGTTGGGTGGCCTCATCTGTTCACCAACTTGTGTTTGTTGGCCTAACTGAATCTGTAGCGGGGCTTGACGTGGTCTAGCCTATGGTGGCTTGACAGAACTAACAAATGCTTTCATGAAGGCTTTAATTTTCTTTAGATTTTCTTGCATATCAATCATCAGACTTTCATTGGCAATAGATGATGATGTTGATGACTAAAGTGCATGTAGAGCTTCAATCTGCTTGTTCATCAACTCTATTGACTGGTGCAACTTGCCAGAAGCTTCAATGTAGGCATTTCTTTCTTCATTTTGTTGTTGTTACAGCAACTTCTTCAAAGTGTCCATCATATTAGATTTATTTTTTTCTTGTTCTTCCATTATCTTTGGCAGCATTAGTGAATTCAAATAGGATTGATCCTCCCTGATCCTTCTTAGAAAATCTTCTTCATCAAAGAATGGAATCACTAGCTGGCTTGAGAAAGGGTGAAATGATGAAGGTTGATCACCCTGATCAGTACCAAAACTTTCATCTTGATCTTCTTTCACCACCGAATGATGACTTGAATGAGATGGAGAAGGCTTGAGAATGATGACTTGAGTGGGATGGATATCTGCATTGTGAGCAGAAATTTCTTCATTATCTTCATTTTTTTCTACATGAAGCAACATATTGACTTCATGTGAATCATCTCCTGCTTCTTCTGGAATCACTTCAATGACTTTCCTTTCTATTATTTGCATTTCTTCTAGAAGCACCTCAGTGACTTCCCTTTCTTCTTTTGTAGGCACATGAACATCCAAGTTCATTGTCTCTTCCTGTGCATCAAAGAAAGCTTCATGATCAACTTCTACTACTTCCTCTTTTTGATGCATCTCAGAGTCTTCAAGATTATGGGGTTCTTTTCCCATAGAAACATCTTCATGAAGTAGTGGTTCATACACTATTTTTTTAGAGTCTTCTCTAACTCTTTCTTCTTGAGGCTTTACAACTTCTTCAGCCTGAACAACCTAATTGTCTTCATCAACAAAATCAACTTGTTATCTTGTCTGACCTTCTTCCTTGACATTAAAAGGACCTGCTTCCATTCCTTCTGGAACATTTTCCTTGTGGATCCAACTCTTTAGTGATGGAACATACACATACTTCATCAACTTGATTGTAGTTTGTCCAATGTAGTGATATCCTCTGCTTCCTCTCTACTTAGATCAATGCTACTTCTCTCCAAAAAAATAGTGAGATACATACCAAACAGAAGACCTCCTCCTCTAGTTATTACTGTATCAATTACATGGATGAGAATATGAGGCAAATTGATCTTCTTCTTTTGCAGAATTCTCCAAGTCAAGAACAGATTGAGATCATTCACATTCCCCCTACTTCTTGCCTTGGGCTGAATAATGTGAGTGATGATGTTGTGAATTGCTCTGGGAATGAGCTTGAAAGACTTGTTGGAAAGCTTCTTGTCAACAGACTGATTGTTCTTGACACTGGAAATGAGATTAAAAGCATATAGGTTGTCATAGCCTGGGAAATGGACTTTGTGCTTGTCAAAGACAGGAACTTTGTTGATGTAACTACTCTCACCTAGTTTTATTTTGATGATTGCAAACAACATACCTGTGATATCTAATCTCTTTAATGTAGTTGTTTCAATGCTAACTAGATATATCTAATGGACTCAACTGCATTGTCAAAGCATGTGGAAGGAACAACACCTTACGAAGATTCAAGAGCTTCATGGTTGTATTATTTTATTAGAATCTTAGTGTTGTAAAGTAACATTTACTTGTTCCAACCACACATGATTTGCATCTTTTTAAAATCATTCATATAGTTTATTATTCTGATGCATGCACATATATTAGTTTGATAATTATGCTATTACTTAGTTATAATTGTCTATCATACATATATTGATCAGTGTTTAACATGCATTAATTTTATCAACTTTGCATGGTTTTATCGTTTCTCATTTATTATACTTATTGCTTTGATCATTGGTTTAATCGATCGAATCACTCTTGTTTAACTGTGTTAATTATACCTTAATCGTGTCAAAAATGTTTTAACACGTTTTTAAAATGTTTTTGACAATGTCTTAAACCTATTATGATAAAAAATTGAGTTTTTTTCACTTATTAGTGAAAGAACGCGCTCCTGAGCTTTTTTTTTAGACTTAGTGAATTTTTTATCAGGATTTAAGGAATGCGCTTCTTGTAAGAAGAACGCGCCCCTATGGCTTTTTCCAAGACTCATAATTTTTTTGATCAGGGAAAAGGAACGTGTTCCTGTTGCCAAGGGAAAAATAGGAAAAACTTTAAGAGTCAGTTGTTCTTGTTGAAGAAACCCGTTCCTATACCCAACGAACATATTGAGGAACGCGCTCCTTAATTAGAGGAAAATCTGAAAATTTTCAGATTTCAAACCAGACACGCTCTCCTTTGTTAGGGAACACGTTCTTGTGCCTCGGTGTGGTGTTTATTTATAAATACCACACTTGTTCATTTGGAGAGTAACTTTTGCAAAACTTAGAGAACTTGTGCATTTTTCGTATTAGTCTTTATACAAGCCAACAAGAAGTTCTTGAGTGATTTAAACCTTCTTTGAAAGCAAAAGTTTAACAACATTTGATCTATTGATCCAATTTTTTGAATATTTCTCCACATCTTTCAAAACCTTGAGAAACTTGGAGAGTTTCTCTTGTGAAAGTGTTCAAGACGATTCAAGTGTTTTCTACATCTTCTATTGAGTCATGATCGTGATTTCTCTCATCTAATTTCATACAAGAAGAATCTTGGAGCTTCAACCTTGCCTAGTGGGGTATACATTTCTACAACTAGATTCTTGTGATTTTGGTTTATGCAAATCAGTTTTGTGTTTAGATTATCATCTATAAAACTGATTTTGTATTGATTGTGTTTGTGAAACCCTATCTTGATCGTCAAATCAAAATACCTTGTTTAGTGGTTTCATAAATAGTTTGAGATATCGATTCATGTGTTAATATCATATTATATTGAATCGAAGTTTTGGATCATACTTGATTTGTTTGATTCTTGATCTTAAACACATTCATTTAGAATCATCAAGTTTTGATCATCATGGTATATTGATTCTCGAGCTTTAAACTTATCATTGTTTAGAATCAATATATTGATAGTTGTGCATATTCAATTCATTGTTTTACATCATATATATATTTTAATCAATTGCATTTGAGAAAAGCCTATTTCAACACTTTGCATCATTTAAAATTATAGTGGTTGGAATGGTAATTGTTGACTCATTCAAGATTGTCAGCTTATATTGTTGAGAGTGTTGTTATACATTTCTTTATATCTTTTGTAATCTTGATGTATTGTTGACTAGGTTAAGTTAACCAGGATATTACCTTATTGTGTATGACACGTAACCACACCCGTAAGTGGGTTACAAGTTATGGTGTCACACCTCGCCCGGACGCGCCGAAACCGGCGGAACACTCACTGTGTTATAACCAAGTGTGCAGGAACCCAATTGCGTACAAATCTGATTATATTAATTTTAGAATGTGTTTTTGTACAGAAAATGATTAAGGGAACAACCTCCCAAAATCTCCCTTTAAATAACAAAGGTTACAAAATGTGGGCCCAAAAACCTCCACCCAGCCCACCTTAAACTCCTGAGAAAAATTGGATAACAAAAGAGTGAGTTATTGCCCAGTGGGTAAAATAGTTTGTGAATATAACAATTAATAAAAGAAACTTCATAATCAAATATCACATAAACACAACAAGCATCATAAATAGTACAACATGTATGTATGCATGACACAATCTCGTAATGGTTCCATGATTGTACGGTGCCCTTAGTTCACGTACAGATGTCCATCCCCAAGTAAACCCAGGTTCTCATTGTACGTCCCTCCCCAAGGTCGTCGCCCTGAATTCACGTACAGATGTCCATCCTCAAGTAAACTTGGGTTCTCATTGTACGTCCCTCTCCAGGGAAATATCAAGAATAGTGAGCATTACTTTTAACTATTTTGTGGATCATAAACCACTTACGTACCTAGGTGGTGCTTATGTACGATGTCAATGCATGAGCAGGTCTGTTCTTTACTAACATTCTTATCAGGTCAGTATCTGTCACGACTCATTATAAGTGACGCCTTGATCGGCAGAGAACCCCCGGGTATACCCTCCGGCAATACACCCAGCGTCCCGCCAGCCTAACATAAACACAAATCCAAAATACAATTAATCCCATAATATCATCTAATCATGATCAACAACAATTAAAGATTATATCCCCAAAAATACCAAGTATAAAATTCTGAAAATTAAAATAATATAAAACATACACAATATGTGTTATTAATACAAATACTAGGTGTTATCATGTACATTATAACAAAATACTAAACTGTACAACACCTACATCAACAAAATACTGAAAGGAATGCTCCGCAGTCAAGCCTTCCTTTTTCCCTTCCTATCAGAACCTGAAACGATAAGGATGAGGTGTGAGCTACAACAAACTCAGTGAATGTCTTCTACAAGTGGTAATATACATGTATTTATCTAAAACATGTCAAGATCATTAAAACATTTGAAATAACATGAGATAACATGGAAATGAAAACAAGATTACATATATGCTAATATAATGCATCATGTTATAATTAAGACAATACATACCATTTAAACAACATGCAATGCAATCCTAACACCTCTTAGGTAAGAATCAAATTCGAGAACACAAGTGCGCGAAACCCGCGCCCGAACGACCTCTTATCCATATTCTAATAGGAATTCCAAGAGCATGTCACTGATTTACAATTCTTTCGAAACCCTATACCAGGCCTAATCGAAAAATGGTTGCGCCTACCCTTGAAACCCTTTGCAAAAGTCCACACTGGTGATCTCTCTAGACTTACAAGACTTCTGAAAGAAAATCAAGCTAGGAGACTCTACCCAAATGTAACCCAATGGAATATGCTCAAATTTCATTTCATGAATAAATTAAAACATGCATATGCCATATCCATATATATATATATCAATGTGAAACACGTTATGTAATACAATGCCACGTATATGAAAACCAATAAATAAAAGAACACTCACTCTCGATTGGCTAAGTCTAGCCAATCAAATTTCCAATCCAAAATCAAGTACTTGTACGATCACCAATCACCTCATGTACATAGACTTCCAACTAGCCCACGTGGGTTACTCGAATCAATTAGAATCCCTACAATATATACATGGTTCATACAATATTAAAATCAACCAAAGTATGCTAATAACCATGTTAAATCTCAATTTCAAAGTTAACTAATGATTCTAGAATGGCTAACCCATGAGCCTAATCCCCATTGTTCAATTTGACCAATTAACATCAAATCAAACTACACATAACCCAAATTGAATGCCATAGGTGAATCCCCTTGATCACAACCACTATAATGCAAAACATTCAATCATATTAAGGGTTAAGTTGACTATTTATCAAGGCAATTTCATCAATTGATTATATCTTGGTCAAAATCCCCAATTTGGCAATACATGACATAAGGCCAAATTGAACTAAGACATGCTAAATTATCAAAGGTTCAAACATTCTAAACCCATGGTTCTACTCCATTTAGGTCCAATTAAACAATCCCCAAGTCAATTTTATCATTTGACTTGATTTGGGGCAAAAGCCCTAATTGGGGCAAAAATCTCGAAATTGAACCCTAGGCCAATTTTACACTACACCACCATGCTCAGCAACGCCAAACACTGAGCTTGCAACATGGTTTCCTCAACAATGGTCCATAGGTCAACATAGTTGAAGGGCCAGACTCGATTCTAACTCTAAATCGATGAATCAAGCAAAGATCAAAATCTCTAGATCTACCAATTTCTTGCTAGAAATTGGGGAAAATGATGCCATTGGGTTCCAAATCACTTTAAGAACCCAAATAAGTGGCCTACAAGTCTCCCCTACGAGTTTCAAACGAAACCCTAACTCCAAACCCCTTCAAAAACGAGTTTGAATTGTTGGGAAATGCTTCTCAAGAGTATATCTAAGTCTTAGAGGGTTGATTTCACCAAGAACAAGCTAAAAGAGATGAATTTTAGTCCATTCTAAGCTAGGGTCACTCCAAATCCGGGTTTCATACCCTTTCCTAGGTCAAAACCAAGTTTGTTCTTACATCCACAAAGAGATTCAAGGAAGAAAAATGAGAAATTTCATTACCTTAGGTTTTTCTCCTTTTTTCCTTCTCTCCACCCTTCTCCCCTTTTCTCTAAGTCCAAAAACAAGAAAATGAGCAAAAATCTCGTTTTGGTTTTATTTATAGAAATATTTTGGGCCCATAACTTAAAAATACACTTAATAAATAGAAGGAACAGTTTCCTACTACAATTACTTTCACTTAGATAATTAATTTCTTGAAAACTATTTACCAATTTAACATTTCACCTGCCTAAAGTTTTATGAGTCAGTTACTAACATTTTGGTAAAATTTCAACTCAATCCAACGGTGGGATTGCGAGATTCAACCATTTGATCAAAACTGCGCAAGAAAGTCTACAAATCTAAAAAATAGTGTTTGGAGCTTTATAACTCAAAGTAGATAACACCGATCAAGATCTACACCGATCATAATGAAGAACTATCGGAGAAGAATAAGTTGTAAAAATCTCAGCTCAATCGGACCACTGATCTAGAGACTTGCTATGGATATAATCGGTGACAGAAATTTCTTCCTCCATGGAGTGAGCTCCATTGATTCAAAACACCATTTTCGACACATTTCGACGTCGAACGGGTCTCCGATCATTCCGAAACTTCATGCAAAGGCACTCAAACCAACGTGTGTCGAGCATCATATACGTATACATACACGTATACGGGTACTCTATGAGTCAAAAATGACGTCATCCTAAGGTACGGGCGTTACAGTATCACCACGTGCAAAGTTAGGATGTTCAGTATCACTTGTACAAGATGATAGCTTTCAAATAAAACCAACCAGATCGGTCTCTAGTTGAGAGGTGAGACACAAGGTCTACTTAAGTACCAATCGTCTAGAGCAACACGCTGCCTCCCGTTCACTATTTTAAGTTACTGAGGATAAGACTAAGTCTGGTTGAGTCAAATTGACCACTAATCTGACATAATAACAGTGTAATACATGAACTCCAAATATACGGGCATAAATATGGCAGGTATTAACATTATACACAATAATGCAGTGTCACTGAATAGTAGACATAATGATAAATGACTGTAAACTTTAATAAAAGTTGTAAGACACACAAACCTATGTTTCATTCCCCACCTTCAGATAATAACTCATTCTAGAACTGACTCCTTCTCCCTAGCAGAACCGTGTTGTACTGCGAAGAGAGTCTCAAAGAGAAAAGAGAAAAACTCAAGGAGAGTGAGAGAGAGAAAGAAATCATAAAGAGAGCAAGTGTTTTGATGTGAAAATAACCAAAGAAAGCAGGTTTTTTATAGCCAAAAAGGTGCCCGAAGTTCAAAATAATTTCTTTTTTTTTTGTGCAAACCTAGGGTATTACACTCTATCCCCCTTAAAAGAATTTCGCCCTCGAAATTCAGTCCGTGTAGTGATGATTGTTGTTTGCGTGGGATTCACTGTTGTTGTCATTACTCGAAAGATCAGGGTAGTGCCTATAAGGCCCCTGAACAGCATTGTGGCCGGTGGAATCCTCTATATCATCAAACAATGGAGAACAAATGAAGTTGGATTTGTCCTCAGAAGGTTCTGGCATTTGCTTCACAGATGGTGGTGTAGTGCTCTGCAAGTTCCAGCGTTTCAGGGGAGGTAGGTTGTGCGGCTGAATGCTTGTTCGTGCTATTGCCCGAATCCGACCCCCTGGTGATTTTGGTAGGAGATCTTGCCAGGATAAGAGCACAGGATTTTTTCTGGCAAAGTTGCTACGAAAAAGTAATGCACGCTCAGGCGATAAGGATCGCTATCTATGGGGCGATGGAGTTTGTGATGCAAAGTAGTTGTGGCTTGACTCAAATCCTGAAGGAGTCGCCATAGGTTGCCAAAGGGGCCATTGCGTGTATGCATCATTACCTCTATCGATTTTATTTTCAGACATCTACATAGTTATGTAAATGAAAGAATACATTAAGATATTGTAAAGAAAGTTCCATCATTTTATTGATAAGTGAAAAGTACAATGTATCACATCATCAATTATTACTAGAAAATAATTCAGGGTATTTCTGTTTAATTGTTGCCTCTAGTTCTCATGTTGTTTCCTCTACTCCATGGTGATCCCAAAGCACTTTCTATCCAGAATCTATATCACTTTCTCCTAATACTTGTTTTGTCACGACCCACTATCCGTGACGTCATGATCGGCACGGAACCCCATGTATATCCTCCCTCGACATACACGGTGTCCCGATAAGCCTTCTTACACAAACCATAATCCCAAATACACAACAATAAACACATGGACATAATATAAGATTATCATATAAAACATATCAAAAATGAAAACCAGAGAATTTTCTCCAAGTCCATAGTGTTCAAAAGTACATAATATACTTAACCATAAGTACAAACCCATCTAAATGTTAAGTATAATCATTAGGTGTTACATAGTACAATTTATCAAAATAAATTGCGGAAAAGTACTAAACACTACGGGAACGCTTCGCAGCTAGGTTTTCCCTTTCCCCTTCCTATCAGATCCTGAAAAGATAAGGATGAGGGGTGAACTACAACAAGCTCAGTGAATGTTCTATACATGTGGCAACATATATATGCATTTAAGTAAAACATTGCAAAAATCATTAAAACCATTTAAATAATCATTGGTGTAAGCAATAGTACATACATGCCAATATAATGTATCATGCCATAAACAAGACAATGCATACCATTTTATAAACATGCATATGCAACCTAACACCTCCTGAATAAGAATCAATATAAGGGCCATGTGTGCGCGAAAGCCATGCCCGATCGACTTCTTACCCGTATCTATCAGAATTCCTATGGATTGTATGAACCAGAGGATTCGCCACCAAGACAAGTACCATGTTTAGGTGAATCCTAACATACACAACCCATAGAAATCTTTTGTAAGGTCCACAATTGAGGATTCCCGGTTGGCCCAATGAGATTCCATAAGAAATCCCAAGCTTAGAGAATGCACATAACTCATCTGCTTTCCTAACTGACTATGCTCAAATACAGTTCATGAATTCAATAAATCATGCATACTACATTATACAAGCATTTAAAATATTTTATACTACAATGCCACATATAGAATTCACAAATAAAAGAAACACTCACCCTTGATTGGCTAGACCTAGCCAATCTAACTTCCAATTCCAAGAAAGAACACTAGAATGCCACAATCACCCCAATGACCACAATCTCCAATTGGACTATTTGGGTTACTTAGATCAAATCACAAATCCTGAAAACGACATGGCTTATGCAAAACTGAAAATCAGTCCAAGTATGCTAATCAACCATGTTTAAACCCAAATCAAATGCCAATTAAGTTTCTAAAATGGTCTTACAGATGGGCTAATCTCAAATTGCCCAATTCACCCATTTACTACCCAATTAACCCACATTTAACCAATTGAATGCAGTAAGTTGATCCAAAGACCATAATACATGACATTCAATCATAAATAGGGTTAATTAGACTAATTGCAAGTCAATTTCATCAATTGAAATCAATTAGGTCAAAATCCCCAAATTTGGGCAAGTCCCCAAATCACATGCAATTTCCCAAATTACAAGAAAATTGTCAAATTACATAGCCTAGGCCAAAATTTCTCCACACTAGGGTTTCCACTAATCAAAATCAGTAATTTGGGGTGCCATACATCCATATTTACCCATGCATTCATCATAAATCACATGCAATTTGAATAGTAAACCCTAGGTCTAAAATCCTAGTTTAGGTCAAATCCATGAAACCCCTCCAATTTCTTGTTAGAAATTAGGGGTTTCACCATTTATGGACTCCCCATACCATCTAGATACACATATCAAAAAATTAAAGCCTAAGTTCAACATTGGTTTTCCACCACTCCCTTAAAGTTCGGGATACATAGATGGAAAACACCCCTTAGGTGTTGGTTGAGGTTAGGGAAGGTCTTTAACATGAAAAACAAGCATAAAATAGTCCATACATGCAAACCCAAGGTCTAGGACCCTAAAATTTCGAGATTCATAGAAACCCTAGGTCAAAAATCAGTTTGCATGCATGAAGGAAAGTGATAGAAGGAAGAAAAACGAGAAAGAATGGGGAAGAAATGATTGCCTTGAGTGTTTTTAGGCAAAAATCACCAAAAAACCTACCTTCTCCCCTTTTTCTCCTCTCCCCTTCTTCATCTCCTCCCCAAGCTCTCTAGCCCTCTTTGAAGTGAAAAATGAAGAAACTCACGTTCAAATGGCTTATATAGAGGTTTAGTTGCATTTTTGGACTTAGATAATCAATTTCTTGCAAAAGAATCATCAATTTAACATCTTAACCTTTCCGAACTTTTATGATTCAAGTAAAAATCTTCTGGTAAAATTCAGCTCAATCCAACGGTGCGATTGCGAGATCCAACAATTTTATCAAAACTGTGCCAGAAAATCCATAAATCCCTGAAACTGTGTTTCGAGTCTTATATCTCACAATAAACAACTCCGATCAAAATATTCACGGTTCATAATGAAGATATATCAGAGAAGAATAAGTTGATAAAATTTCAGCTCAATCGGACCAGGATCTAGGAGATCAAGCCATTGATGTAATCGGTTACAGAAATTTCTTTCTCCATGGAGAGAGCTTCACTGATCCAAAACACCATTTTCAACATGTTTCGACGTCGAACGAGTCTCCGATCATTCCGAAACTTTACGCACACATTAAACAACTTAAAAGCATGCAAAGACACTCGAACCAACACATGTCGAGCAGCAAATACGTATACGGGAACTCTATGGGTCAAAATGATGTCATCCTAAGGTGCGGGCGTTACATGTTTCCTACCTCAACCGGAACCTCCATCAGAGGGATGATATGTGAGGGATCAGGACGATACCTTCGAAGCATGTATACGTGAAAAAAGTCATGAACCTTAGACATGGACGATGGAAGGGATAGACGATAGGCTACGTTCAATGACCTGAAATAGACCGATATACCAGGGGGAGAGCTTTCTTTTGATCCCAAAGCGTTTGACACCTCTTGTAGGTTGAACTTTTAGAAAAACCAAGTCATTCTTATCAAATTCTAGAGGTTGTCTCCACTTGTCAGCATAGCTCTTCTGGCGACTTTGTGCAACACGAAATCGCTCCTTTACAAGTGTGATCTTCTCAGAAGTTTCTTGAACTAGTTCAGGCCCCAACTGCGGTCGATCTGCCATATCTAACCAGTATACCAGAGATCTGCAAGGGAGAAAATAGAAAGCCTCGTACGGTGCCATGTCGATACTAATTTGGTAGTTATTGTTGTATGCAAACTCAGCCAAATGTAAGTGTTTTGCCCATCCGTCATGAAAATAAAAAATGCAACAACGTAACATGTTCTCCAAGATCTGGATAAGAAGCTCTAACTGCCTATCAGTCTAAGGGTGAAAGGTTGTGCTCATGGTGATCCTGGAGCCCATTCTATTCTGGAAGCTTTGCCAAAACTTTGATGTGAATCGAGGGCCTCGATCAGAGACGATCGTGAGTGGTATGCCATGGAGGCGTACGATCTCTCTTTCATACAACTTGGCTAGCTTGGCAGGGTTATCCATGAACTTTATTGGCAAAACGTGTGCAGACTTTGTAAGTCTGTCAATGATAACCCAGATTGCATCTTGCCCTTCATTATTTCGAGGCAAGGCCATAACAAAATCCATTGCAATGTTCTTCCACATCCATTCTTCAATAGGTAAAGGCTGTAAAAGTCCCAAGGGAAGTTTGCGTTCTGCTTTTACTTGCTGGCAAACGAGACATCTAGCAATGAAGTTTGCAATAGCCTTCTTCATTCCAGAAAACCAGAATTGTTGCTTGACATCCTTGTACATCTTGTCTCCTCCAAGATGCATACTGAACCTCAAACAGTGCATTTCAGTGAGCACTTCTTTCCGAACGTCAGGATCGTTCGGTAGACAGAGACATTTTTTGTTGAAAACGACTCCGTCTTCAGAGACCGACCAGTGAGGAAGGTCCTGTCCGCTAAGTAGAAGTTTTCGTTTCTCTATTAACATAGGGTCGTTGGCCTGAGCTGCTAAAATCTTTCAAACTAGCTCAGAGTTGGCTGATAATTGAGAAAGTCGTGATCTTCCTCCCTCCTCAATTCAGTTGTAGGTTAAAATTCTCCATCTCTGTAGCCAACTTTCCCGTCTCAAAGTCAAGAGTGCAAGCAACATAAGATTTTCTACTTAGGGCAATTGCGACAACATTGGCCTTACCGGGATGGTACTGGAGTTGAAAGTCATAATCTTTCAAGAATTCAAATCATGGTCTTTGGCGGAGGTTTAGGTATCTCTGAATGTAAATGTACTTAAGACACTTGTGATTCGAGAAGACCTCAAACCGTTCACTGTATAAATATTGACGCCATAACTTCAGTGTGAATACGACAGCTGCAAGTTCCAAGTCATGCGATGGGTAATTCCCCTTATGAATCTTCAGTTGCCTTGAAGCATATGCAACAACTTGGCCTTCTTGCATTAGTATTACACTTAAGCCTTGGAGAGAGGCGTCGGTGTATAGTAAAAATCTAACTCCATTTCTTGAAATGATTAGTACCGATGTTTTCGTGAGGTGTTTCTTCAATTCCTGAAATGACGATTCATAGGCAGGATTCCAGATGAATCGTACGTCTTTCCGAGTGAGCTTGGTCATAAGTTCAGCAATCTTTGAGAAATCCTTGATGAAGCGTTTGTAGTAGCCAACCAAACCAAGAAAACTTCGAATTTGAGTAACAGTGGTCGGCTACTTCCAGTTTAAAACCGCTTCAACCTTTGAAGGATCCACCTCAATGTCATTGCCTGAAACCACATGACCTAGGAATTGAACTCGCTTCGCCCAAAATTCGCACTTACTCAACTTTGCATACAACTGGTGGCTTCTCAAGGTTTGGAGAACAATCCTCAGATGTATCTTATGGTCTTCCTCGGTTGAGGAATATATCAAGATATCATCCACAAAGACCACCACAAATCGGTCAAAGTATAACCTGAAGATGCGGTTCATCAAATCCATAAACGTTGCAGGCGCATTTGTTAGACCGAACGACATAACCAAGAACTCGTAATGACCGTACTGAGTTTCGAAAGCCATTTTATTAATGTCCGACTTTCTGATCTGGAGTTGATGGTAACCGAACTGTAAATCAATCTTAGAGAAGTACTTGGCATCTCTAAGTTGGTCGAACAAGTCATAGATCCTGGGTAATGGACATTTGTTCTTGATGGTGGCGTTATTCAACTTGTGATAGTCGATGCAAAGTCGTACGAACCATTTTTTTTTGCGAACAAACAGAACTGGAGCGCCCCAGGGTGATGAACTTTTCCTGATGATGTCGTTACTCTCAAGCTCCTTCAATTGTTTGTCCAACTCGACCAGTTTGACATTGGACATCCTGTATGGTGGAATTGAGATGGGCCCAATCCCGGGTATGAGGTTGATCTCAAAATCGAATTCTCGAACTGACGGTACACCAGGAAGGTCATTCCGAAAAATCGGGATGTCGTGTACCTCGAGAGGGTACAGTGATGATGATTCATTGTCATTACCAAGGGATAGAGCTCGAAGTTGTGCCTTGAGAAGTGCAACATTCAAGTTGTGTATCCATTTCCTCGTTCCTTGAATCTTTACAAACTCCCAGTAGGCAACGTTAACTGAACCTGTTTCTTCAAACAATCAACCTTTGCATTCAGAGGTGCGAGCCAGTCCATGCCGAGGATGATGTCTAAGTCTTCATTGTCCATCACAAAGATATTTTCATATATTATCTGTTCTGACATTCGAAGCTCACATCGAGAACACAGGAAATTCACGTCATTACCAGATCTTAATGGCGATGAGACATAGATTGTGATGTTTGTGGGTTCAGGATGCAACCCCAAATGTCTTACCAATGCAGAAGATGTAAAAGAATTCGTCGCACCTGAATCGAACAAGACGTGCACCATTGTATTGAACAAGGGAAATGTACCTTCGACCACATTGTTGTCTTGGAGGGGTTGTTGAGCGATGGCAAACACTTTGCCCTGGTTCCGTTGCCCCTGGTTCTGCCTAGGTTGGGCATTAGCAGCAGGTGGGGCTTGTTGGACTGGAACAGAGGGAACAGGTTGCCACGGTTGCTGAGGTTGGGGGCAGGCATTTCTTACATGGCCCTGTTGGCCGCAGTTGTAACAAGTCAGCCTCTGCTGCTGAGGCGCCTATCTGCTGGTTCTGATGGCCATGCTGATTGTGGTGTTGACCACCACCCCTTCCATTGTCGTTTCGATGACCACCCCTTCCATTACGACCTCCTCGGCCATGACTGCGACAATCTTGATGGCCAGGGTTAGACAATTTAGCTGGAGGTGTCGTGGCCTCATTCTTCTGAACAAGGGTTGGGTTTTGATTATAGTAGGGCTTCTTCTTATTGCCCTGCTGCGAGCTCTGTTGGGAAAACGTTGCAGGCCATTTTTTCTTATTCATTCTCTGCTCCTGCTCAAAGCTCATGGCCTTGTCAATGACCTCCATGTAAATCTTGAGATTCAAGATTGACAGGGCTTGTCGGATGTCAGGAGGAAGGCCGTTGTAGAATTTCTCGGTCTTATCTTGCTCTGTTGAGATGGTAGAGAGAGAGTAGACCGATAATTCTTTGAACTTGACAACATATTCTCTTACTGTCATGCTGCCCCTGGTATAGCCTGGCGAACTCCTGGGGCTTCTGCCTCTTCACAGCGGTGGGTAAGTACTCATCGATGAACAATGACTCGAACTGCTGCCAAGTCATGTCTGCTACATTAGTCCTTGGGTCTTCCTTCACTGTTATCCACCATGTATTTGCTCCACCAACAAGTTGGTAGGACGCAAGTGGAATCTTTCTACCCTCTTCGATTCTCATCGCCTCAAGAGCCTTCTTTGATTCATCAAGCCATTTCTGCCCCTCCTCCGCATCAATAGTGCTAGCAAAAGTAAGGGGCTATAGCCTCTTGTACTTCATGACCTGTTCGATTTGGCTCTCCTACCCAGATCGTATAGGTGCTTGTACAGTAACTACTTGGTTGGCCGTAGTCTCACGAACGGTCGTCTGAACAGTTACCTTTATCGCCTCGATAAATTTGGCAAAAAAGACTTCCATGCTCGAAGGCATGACAAGGATGTGGGCTGAAGTGGCACTGCCTACCCAGACATAGTGGCAGTGTCATGTGTGGCTTGCTCTGTCCTCGGAGGCGGCGGTTCCTGATTTTGAACTACAGGAGGTGCCTCCTCTGCTGGGCGGACTTTGTGTAGCCTTCCTATCTTTCTGGTTTGCATTTTCTCATTGACAAGGAGAAATATAAAACCATGTTTTAGGAACCGTAGCCAAGTATAGTGTTATGATATTCTCAGCAAAAAGTTTGAGAGTTCAATATAAAACCACCTATTTTTCTAGGTATAGTGTAAGGTTTTTGTTGAGGAATCAAAGAATCTTATGTACCTCGTATGTTTGGCCATGGTATAAAACAAGGTTAGAGTGTTCATATAATAAGTATAAAACTTTTTTGAAAGAGCTTCAAATATTTTGGTTCTGGTTTGTGAACATACATATATTTTTGAAAATTCATACGAGTCATAATGGTACTAAGACTTGCCTCGGTAAATATCGTAATCTAACGTTCTATCGCATTCTTATGTGTTCAAACTCTTTCGCTTAGTCTTTCTGACTATTATCCAAGCTCGTGGACTTTCTTACTTCCACATTTTATTTAGTATCTTCCAATTTTGTTGTGACCCATACCACTCCAAAGTTAGTGATACATAGTCTCAAACAAACATTTCATTTATATAAAAAAAAGTTATAATGCCAGTAATTTCTCTAATTTTGCTACCTATTACTCCGCCTAGATCTCCTACTAGTTACAGAACGACTACCAGAAAAACGTTGAAAAGATGTCCGCTCTTCTACTATGCCTTGCACGCATGTTATCAAAACATTTTGGGTCTCCTGCATCCGAGCAAAACTAGATACAATCACATTTAACTGGTCAAATGGATTTGTCAGTTGTCCAATTGATGGTTGGTAGGCTTTCTGTCCCATAGGTAGAAGATAGACTGTAGGCATTGGTAAAAAATGTTGCTTGTATGGTTGACTCATAGGTGGAGGGCAATTAGTTTGATTATATGAAGGCTCCCTAATTGGGACTTCTTGGACGGTTGGATATGCTTGAGTTGGAACATTTTGAAATAATGGACTCATCGGGATATCCTGTCTTCCAAAGTTTGGTGCCGTCCAATTTTTTGCGGTTGGTTCACAGGAACTTGTGGAACTGGACGACATGGTACATCAGGAGTTGGAAACCTTTGGTACGTCATATTGCCTTAGGTTAGGAGGTTCCAAGAAGGTGGATTTGCTGGAACTCTCCGTCCATCCTGATTCCTTTGAGGTTGATCCAGGTTGCCAAAGAGATCAACCTCGGAGAATAGATGATTGGTTTGATCCTTATTCGGGGTTGGGTCTGTTGTTGTGTTTTGGTTTTGTTCATTAACTGGTGCTTCCCTAATTGGAATCTTGCGCCGACTTTTTTGTTGACAACGTCCATTGTTATTTCTAGCTCTTCCACTATTTTCTCCCGAAGTCGCCCCAAATATTTCTTCTTCAGTCACCCCTCCCCTTGAGGCGAAAGTCTTTGAGATGGAGGATACTGTAACAACATTAGTGATTTGTTTCGAAAATTCATCAAAAGTATTGATGTTTGCCTACCAAAATATCCTCATGATCAAGACTCCGTAGTCGAGGAGTTCCTTCTTTGTAGGATTTTGAATCACCCGCAACATTTGCTGGATGATAATGTGAGGTAGGGAGAAAGAGATTCCTTTTTCTAAGCAGTACAACACAAGAAGTTCAACTCTTGTCATGGATCCTCTAGTCACCAATTTTGGCAAGATGTTGCCGAATATGATCTTCTCAAGGCCGGCAAGAGGTGGTTTAAGGAGATTATTTAGGAAGTAGGAGTACGTCATTTGGGTCTACGGCTTGTCGGCAAGGAAATTGAACAACTATTCTTTGGATTCCACGATCTCTGCAATCATCTGGGGTTCGTGTGGATCAATGATCTTTTCCCCTATTGGGATTTCCATAAGTCGTGAAATAGTTTCTACGTTGATGGCAATATTTACTCCCTTGATCATTGTCTCCAAGACATGGCTGATCCCATCTTCTTGAAGTCCCATGCAATTCATAGATTCGTAAAAAGACTTCACCAAGTTGAAAGAGACATAACCCTCAACTTTTGTTATATTTAACCACCCCAGCTTTGAGAGTTTGTCGTGAAGGATAGGACGGAGGCGGAGATCTCTATTGTCGATACTCCTCATAGTCATAACCTCCCGTTTGGAAAGTTCCGTAAGTCTTGTGGAAATCGGTTCCCGACTACTGGAAGTCGTTCCTTCACTTGAGGCCATTATCTTGCTGAAAGGAAGATAAAACTTTGTGAAATACACAAAATATATTTCTAACATTTTTAAGATTTACGTCTTGTCCGTTAGATAATATTTTCTATTTTTCCTCTTGATGTTTATGTCATCATGAATTCAATTTTTTTCATTAGCAACAAGTTATATATATATCTCATATATACATAGATATATAGATATATAGATATATTATAATTCTTAACTATATATATATATATATATATATATATATATATAGTTTTCATAAATCATAACTATATATATATATTTATGAAAAACTATATAAAAACTATATAGTTATCTAGATATATATATATAATATAAATCTTAACTATGTATAATTCATATATATATATAGTTCTAAAGATATATATATATATATCTAATATAATTTTCTTTTCCTAATTGGTGGACGTGGGAGGGCTGTGGACCTTTCGCTCTGACACCATTAAATGTCACACCCCGCCCGGATCCGTCTAAACCGGTGGAACTCTCACAGATGGGGAGCGAATGCATTATAACAATAGCAGAGTGTGTAGGAACACAATTGAGTACAAATCTGATTATATTAATTTTAGAATGTGTTTTTGTACAGAATATGATTAAGGGAACAACCTCCCAAAATCTCCCTTTAAATAACAAGGGTTACAAAATGAGGACCCAAAAACCTCCACCCAATCCACCCTAAACTCCTAAGAAAAATTAGATAACAACGGGGTGAGCTATTGCCCAATGGGTAAAATAGTTCATGAATATAACAATTAATAAAGGAAACTTCATAATCAAATATCACATAAACACAACAAGCATCATAAACAGTACAACATGTATGTGTGTATGACACCGTCTCGTAATGGTTCCATGATTGTACGACGCCTTGAGTTCACGTACAGATGTCCATCCTCAAGTAAACCTGGGTTCTCATTGTACGTCCCTCCCCAAGGTCGTCGCCCTGGGTTCACGTACAAATGTCCATCCCCAGGTATACCTGAGTTCTCATTGTACGTCATTTTTAGGAAAATATCAAGAATAATGAGCATTGCTTCTAACTATTTTATGGATCATAAACCACTTGCGTACCTAGGTGGTGCTTATGTATGATGCCAACGCATGAGCAGGTCCAGTCTTTACTAAAATTAGACAGGATTTGATAGCGTCTAGTAATTCTTATCAGGTTCGTATCACCATGTACAAAGTTAGGATGTTTAGTATCACTTGTACAAGATGATAGCTTTCAAATAAGACTAACCAGATCGGTCTCCAGTTGAGAGGTGAGACACGAGGTCTACTTAAGTACCAATTGTCTAGAGCAGCACGCTGCCTCCCGTTCATTATTTAAAGTTACTGAGGACAAGACTAAGCCTGGTTGAGTCAAATTGACCACTAATCTAGCATAATAACAGTGTAATACATGAACTTCAAATATACAGGCATAAGTATGATAGGTATTAACATTATACGTAGTAATGCGGTATTAATGAATAGTAGACATAATGATAAATGAATGTAAACTTTAATAAAAGTTATAAGACACGCAAACCTATGTTTCGTTCCCCACCTTCAGATAATAACTCCTTCTAGAACTGGCGTCTTCCCCTGAGCAGAAGAAGAAGAGAAAAACTCAAGGAGAGAGAGAGAGAGAGAGAGAAATCACAAAGAGAGCAAGTGATTTGGTGTGAAAATAACCAAAGGGGAGGGGGCCTTTTTATAGCAAAAAAGGTGTCCGAATGTTCGGGCAGTGCCCAAAGTTCAAAATAATTTTTTTTTGTGCAAACCTAGGGTATTACGTGTGGCTGTTTAGCCAAGCCTAAGTGTAGGCTAGTTCGTGGCTTTCTAACCAAGCCCTAGTGTAGGTTAGTGGTTGTGGCTTTTCTAACCAAGCCTTTATGTCTGTTAGAATGTAAACGGCTTCTAATCACGCCCGTAAGTGATTAGCCAATAGAGTATTAGGAAATCCTGATCATTGTGATTGGGTAGTGGACATAGGTTCAAGGGGGAACCTAACCACTCTAAATCCTCTGTGTTCATTTATTTTCGTGCACTGTTATTTGGATTGTTACCTGCTGCGCACATTACTTATTTAATTAAAATATTCGAAAGGTAACGCGAAAATCCTCGAAGTCCAATTCACCCCCCCTCTTGGACTATAATACTAGGCCAAAAAACTTGAGTACTATCATCAATGGGTAATGAAAAAGCTTCGGAAAGAATTTTGGAAGAAATCTCTATCATCTTTCCTTTAGCCACTAATTGCCTTACAAAGTTAGGCAATTCTTTCGAGTTCTGAAAGAATGACTGACAAGGCTTGGAAACCATTTAGACTGGTGGGTGAGAAACTGGGTCCAACCTTGGAAATCAAATAGAGATAGCACATCGATATGTGCACTAACAAAGAAATCGAAGTCTAGAAAGCATCCCTCTAAGACTGCTTTCTTAGCTAATTTTTCAGCTTTTTCTTTTTCCTTTTTGGACTTCTGGGTTGAAGGCTCAGAGGCTTGAACATCTGCTGGAATGTCTAGCAAGATTAACTTAGCTTGTTCAAAGGCAATGGGTGCCTCAGAGACTGGTCTGTTTGGTTTAGCTTGAGCTTCCTTAGTTCTAGCTCTCACACTCCTAGATGGAGGTGACGATGGAGAAACAACTCGCTTACGAGTAAAAAAAGTGTGTAGTTTCTTGGGTGCCATATCAGAAAAAGTTATGTAGATAGATTCTACGAGGTTCTAAGGTAAAATATTGATTTTTAGGGATCAAAAGGTTTGAAATCAAACAAAGATTAAGATTTTACCTACGAGATTGAGTAAAAGAGGCGAGAGAATTGCTAATAAAGGCAAAGCTTGTAGAGCACTGGAACGAAAGTATGTCTTCTCTACCAACTAAGTGTCCAAGGGCATCAAGTGAATGAGGAAGATTACTAAGTCATCATATATATACTTCTACCCTAATGTTAAGCGTGCTTGCTCACGTGCCTTGTAGGATCAGCATCCTACTTTTCGATGAACGACCAGCTTTTTAATACGATAATATCTTTCCTGTGCAATGAGCGTCCTATTCCAAAGCAACAATAGCGTCCTGGAATGCTGTTAGCGTCCTCTTGGACACTTATGCACTGATTTTTAATCAGATGCAACTGATCATTCTTATATTATTTTATGGATGAATAATCAATTAAATTTCATAAATCATTCATTAACAAGTTAATCGTGTAATTAGAAATATTTCAACACATTAATCCAACATGATCAACAACTTTAATAATCACTGAGAAGTATATACTGAAACAATAATTACAGTGATTAGGGGATAAAATATACCTTGTTCATTTACCTTTCAAGGCACTGCAAAATCCTTGATCTGCGCACTTTGCTTGTTGAAGTAGCTGAAATACTTTCTGATATTTATTCTCCAAGCTGACTTCCTCCTTCGTACATCATTAAGTAATCTTTCACCCTGTACCAGTGTTCTTGATGTGTTTATAGAAGATTGTTTACGAATCATCATTTGAACCTCTTCATCAGCAAGCTTACTTCTGTTTCTGCTTGGCAGATTTCCGAGCATATCCTCTCTCTGATGACCACTCAAAACATAATCAATTTCTTCAAACCTGATTTCAAATGGATTTGAAAACTCTTTTAAAAATTCTACTTTGTATTTCCGTTTTTTTGGAAAATTGTTTAGAAAGTATTGCACTAAAGTAGAATGGGAGATGGATTTTCTAAATTGTTCAAGTTCATTAACCAAACGTTCAAATCATTGGGGATTATCGTGAACTGACTCATTTTCTAGGATTTTAAAGTGGATGAGTGATTCTTCCAATACTCTAACTTGATTCCTAGTCCCATCTCTTCCTTCCATGGTTTTCTAAAGATCACAAAACTCTTTTAGGTTCATTTCCCATGGATCAATTGTTTTAGCTATTGTAATTAGCTTTTCCTTTTATTTCTTTAGAAGCTTGTCATTGAAACTATCGCGACCCCTCACCGGGTGATGTCACGACGGGCACAGTACCCCAGATAATGTCACTACTCGACAAAACCTGAGGCACCAATAAGCCTCTACACGAAAAAAAAAAACCTAATAAACACAATACACAACCTGTATATGACAAATATAATTGAACCGAAATAAAATTTCATCATCCAAAAGAAACAAGATTAAATCCATCACAAAAATAAATATCAAAAGGTTCAATATCTACGAACATCCATATGGAACTCGAGCAAGAGTCCAACATTCCAAAAAGTCATATACAGTTCATCCATCTAAGTGTTATATATTTATATACGGTGATAGTTATATATACAAGTTCAAAAAAAATAAAGCAATTGAAACTAAACCCAAGTCCCCAAAAATATATAAAACCTACATCCAAAAATTAGAAGAGAAAGGCCACTCGCACGTCAAGCCTTGCATTTTCCTTTTGGATCTGAACCTGAGAAAAATAGGGAAAAAGGGGTGAGCTCAACTAGCTCAATGAATAATTCTCACAATAATCTCCACGAATGCATTTATAAAACATGTATACCATTGAAATAACATTTATAAACACAAATGCATCAATTGAAGTATAACATACATGATTCAAACTAATCATAGGGTTTATGCATTATTTTCATAAAAAGTATGCAAACACATCTTTGAGGTCACATCAGGATAATACATGCCTACACTTCCCCCATTGCGCTATGGGTTCAGACTAGGGCATTATCTATCACAAATCCTTTCACCCTTACATTCCTCATAGAGAAAGTCTCATCTATTATGCACTTGTAAGTGACTCCGAAGGTACATTTCCAAAAGGAACAAGTATGTGAAAAGATAACCAATGCCAAAGTATTCAATCCAAAATACTCAAGAAAATACTATGCATATAAATCCATTTGTCATGATTATAAATACTATGCACATATACAATAAAATGCATATCATTCAACACATCATTTTATATAAATACAATGTCATAAATGGAGAAATAAAGTGAGAAATACTCACAACTAACCACAAGCCAATTACCAAAGCCAAAAGCCCTCAAATTGGCCAATCAAAACACAATGACCTGAAATGAATCAAATTCACATATGATCAATTTCAAGTTCAATTATGCCTAATTGCATAATTCTCATAAAATCCCCAAATCCCTACAATTCAACACTCAACTCCAAATTATCAATGTCAAACCCATAGGCATCTATCTTGCCAAATTATATCATCATACAAAGTCTACGCCTAGGCCTAGGCCTACATAAATCATTTGCATTCCATCACATGCTCAATTTATCAATTTCAAATCAATCGCATCAAAATTCTCAATTCAGGAAAATCTCTTCAATAGGCTAACATAGCCAAATTAAACTAATCAACAATCCATAACATGAGAATTCCTCAATTGACAGTACCAATGTTTCAAGCATGCCAATTTATGCAACATAGGTCACATGCATTCCAAATGGAAAGCTATAGGTCACATTTCTAGAGTTAGGGTCAAATACATGGCTTCACATTTAAACACCTTTAATAATGGAATTAGAAACATTAATTATACTCATAATTCAATGCATTGTTTCAGATGTAACAAAATGCCAAAAGAAATAACTAATAACTAAAATAACCATTCAGATTCAAGAATATCAAGAGACAAACCTTCTGTCCAAAATTGAGTTAAATCCAATGGTAGATCAAAGAGATATGTCTCTTTGATTAAGACAACTCTAATTGGACAGTTTCTCCCCTCCTGCTAAAAATACTTGAACGCGAATGATTATATCTCACAAAATACTCAAACAGTCAACATTATAATCGTTCATAATGCAAAACGTGGAGTTATGAACCATCTTATGAAGTATCACATCCATCAACGGTAGATTTAGGAGAACCAACAGTTTGATCTAAACTGTGCAAGAGATCTAGATTGACTTCCAATTATATTTGGAAGGTTATAACTCTTAACATCAGACTTCGATCATGATCTTTACGGACCTTAATGAAGAGATATCAAAGATGAGCAAGCTGACCAATTTTAAGCTTGATCCAACCATGGATCAAAAAGATCTAGCCTCCGATGCTAAATGCTGCAAGAAAGTCTTCTTCTCTCCTTCCTCTCCTTTTCGTTTTTTTTTCCTTTCTCTCAACCTTACTCTCTCAAAAACTTCCCTCAAGGAAGAAAATGAGAGATTGAGGCACATGTTACACCCACATGCACCCATTTTGCCAAGTGTTTGCTCAAGGGCTCATTTGTTAGTCACATGGCCTCTACCAAACCTCACATGTTAGTTGTTAACCAATCCACTAATTCCAACAATTCCATAATTTTTTTCTTTTATTTATTTAATCAATCCATGCCCATTTCAAATCATGGTCCAAATGGTCCTATTATACAATTAATATCACATACATTAATATTAATATGTCACTATTAATATATTACTTTTCGTGATGTGTATTATTATCACTATCAATGTCATTAGCACATAAATGAAAATATTAATAATGATAATTCTCTAAAATAACATGCATTTGACACATCATCATCTAAGTAATAAATAAAAATCATACATTATATATATATATATATATATATATATGATCCAAATACAAGTATAATACACATTACATATTTACGCAAGCATCTAGAGTTGGGCAATCTACGTCACTGTGACGTCATTTGTGAATGTGGGTAGTTATAGAAACATAATATGGTTATGCCTAAGGGTATTACCTGTCCAAGTTGGCTCATTCCGTTTAGGATGGACTGATACCTACTGCAGGCTGTGTCTAGAGATTCATTCTCAGACATTTCAAAATCATCAAACAGTCTTTCATATTCCTGGAGCTTTTCATCTAGAGGAACTAATTATTTACCGTGGAGTGATTTGAGAGTTTTCCAAATCTCCTTTGCCGATTCTAAATAAACTGTATCACCCCCCCACTTTTTTCTACTATAGAAACTAATTCAACGGCTTAAAAACCCTCCACGTGTAATTTCAGTAAGTGATAAACGCCCCCCAAAATAAAGATATAGACCCCCATAGTAGGACGGTCCCTAGAGGGGCGGGGGCGGCCCTAAGGGGCCACCCTATAAATAGGGGTGGCCCCCTCAGTTCAATCCGCCGAACCTCCTCGCTCTCCTTTGAAATTTTTGCGTTATCTTGCGTCCCTGCACACTTCAAGATGTTAAAAGAAAGCGCTACGCCACTACAAGTGTGTTAAGGTGGGGAATGAAGGCTAGGTTTGCATTTCTTACCTGTTTAATACTAAATTACATAGCACCATGCATCATATTTGTTACCATGCTATACTTCATGCATGAGGCTATCTATTCAAAATGGTTATATTATTGGGTGCAATACTGGCCAGGTAGAGTGACGCTGTCACTGGTTATATTATTGGGTGCTATGCGTTACGCTGGCCCCAGTTAGCACTAGAACTCGTGAGACCTCTCAGTTGCTGGTTATATTACTGGTGCCTCGGATCACAGGTTGCGAATGAATGGTGCCTGGCCTGTGATGCCGTGTGACCAGGGTTCACTCATATCATTGCTTGATTGTATTGTTGTGGCATAACTGTTGTTCTGTATTCCTTATTATGCATATAAGATTTGTTTACCCTGCTTGATCTCACTAAGCTGTTGAGCTCACCCCGTTGCTAATCTTTCCAGGGAATTAAGATGGGTTCGAATGAATTTATTCCTGGGGTTCTGGCCAAACTCGGTCTATGTAGGGACTTTTGCGTATGTACTCTCCCCAGGTCCTGTTAGACCGATCTGATGATGATGGCGATGGTTTCAGGCTTCTAGGTGCCTCTCTTTGACTACTCCTTTTTGTTATTTTGGAACTTTTTTAGGGGTTCGCCCTTGTTACCTTTTGTCAACTTTTTGCTATAAGGAATGTAATAATTAACAAACTTTATATGTGAAATATAACTATATTTTCCTTATTGTATTATTGTTATTGTGGGCCACTATGCTTCTATATGTGCAACTCTGATCGAGTGAAGTGAGCATTCGACGCCCTAACTATTGCACCTCACTCTGGTAAAAAGGGGCGGGGTGTGACATGAACTACCCTTTCTACCTCTTCATCGGGTAGACAACAATATATTGCATAGACAAATTGAGAATTATGTTCATCATTGAGTTTCTCCTCGCTTGTACATAGTTCAACAGACTTGTTGGGCATAGTGTAGCCATTTACAACCATTTCCCATAGACTTATGTCTTTAGGCCGAAGAAAAGTTTTCATCTTTCTCATCCAATCTTCAAAACAGTCTTTATTGAATACAGGTGGTCTCTCTAGGGATTGACCTACTTTCATGATAGAACATCTAGACTTTGCCATTGATATTAAATAAATTGTTAGATTTGTTTAATGAGCAACTCTGCTCTTATACCACTTGTTGGCCCAAGTATGTGTAAGAGGGGGGTGAATTGAACACTTAGATAAATAAAATTAATCCAATGGAAAATAATAAAGTGCGAAAAAGTAAATCAATTGACACAATCGATTTATAGTGGTTCAGCTACTTGCCTACCTCCACTACCTAACTTCCTCAGTTAGGATTTTCAAACCTCTTCACTAAGGGATTCTCTTACGGGTGATAACCAAATTGTTACAACTTTTTCTCAACTTCTGGGTGTGAGAACCACAGTTATACTACTCAACTTAGAGGCTTGAGACCAACCTACACCTCTCGACATATAGGCTAGGTCGTGAGACTAACCTAAAACTTTCTCAACTTACAGGCTTGAGAAAGACCATTTTGTTGAACAAAAAAATATATAAGTAATTAGCAGTTTGTATAACTACTACTTCAAATACAGTCTACAGGATATGAAATGAAGTACAACTGTATCGTATGAACTATCTCTCAAATTTCCCTTTCAGCAAGAATGATATAAGATTAAAATCGTGCTGAAAGCTTGAGTAAAAGTAGTTCAATAAGTTTCAAATAGATTTTCAATGAAAGATGTAAGATAAGCTCAATATGAGAATCGTTTGAATAACACTTGTTTCAAAGATAACACTTTGAAAACTAAAACAGTTTTGAACTTTGAAATTAATTTAAAACTTTGACTAACTTTCAATAGTATTTGCTTTGTGAATTTTTTGTGTGTTTTGTTTGGATTCTAAGTGTTGGTATATATAGACTTAGTAGGGATAAGATTGTTGATTATTTCAATTTGAATTTCAACAAGAACGTTAGCTCACAACAGCTAGACTCTTTCAAGAAGATGGTAAAAACCATATTTATGAACATTCTGATTCTCTTCAGGTTGTATAAAAAAGGAAAGTCTCAAAGGTCGTGATGCATGTATCAGAAGAAATTTCTGACAAGTCTGGAAAAGGTTTCCGTGCATAAAAAGTTCTGAAAAGATAAACTAAAATAGTGCACAGACACAGCTTTATGACAGTGTTGGGTTAGCGTCCTGACATAGAACCAACTTTGTCGTTTTGTTCCTTGAGGGCGCTTATAGACTGTAAGCGTCCTACTGAACTGTGAAGTGAGGGCGCTACTGGAAAGTAAACGTCCTGACTTACTTAACGCTTAAAATCGAATAAAGTTGTGAGGGTGTTGTTTAAAGATAAGCGTCCTGCTTTGTTTTTGAAACACTTAAAATCACAAGGGAGCTACTAATGTCGTAAGCATCCTAATATTCAAAGCATGAAAACATAAGAGCGCTACTGAAGACGTAGGCGTCCTGTTGTTTAAAACTTTTAAAACGACTGACAAAGTAAGCGTCCTGATAGATATGAACTTTTCAACCTTGAACATTATCAACTTCCTAATATATCATCAGTGTCCTTACTAACCAAGTCCAAAAGGGTGTTGCTAAGACGTTAGCGCCCTGATCGAATACTTAAAGACTAATTTTGTAAAATAATTTTGTCTTTCCAAACTTAGTCAAATCAGCTGGAAATTCGATCAAACTAAGTAATAAAATAATTAAGAGATTAAATCTTTTAAGAAAACTTTTCAAACACATCGATCAAAACATGCAAATATGTTGAACTTGCTGAGAGTTATTTGATCGAAAGTTTTACATCCTAAGTGCTTGAAAAATCGAGACTTTGATCTTTCAATAAACTTTTAAGCTCTGCTCATTTGATCTTGGTTCTTAATAGTTCTGAAACACTTAACAAGATCATTAGATACACAAACATAAGTAATTTGGAATCATCAAAACATTTTCATTATGAGGTTCCTTGAGATAACACATATGTGTTCCCTGAGACCACCAATTTACTTTGTACATGGCACATAAATAGGAATGTATTGGCCAACGCAAAGGGCATGTTTGAGGAGGACGACGACTTCAAAGCTTTTATGGAAAAGTGGAACAAGTTGGTTTTTGCTGAACTAGTGGATGCATACAACCAACAACTCTAAAGCTTTTATCGAGAGTATGCTCGGTATCCGGATTTGGCTGGTTACCTCAACACAACCTGGTTGGACCCCCACAGAGAAATATTCGTGAAGGCGTAGACTAATCAATTTATGCACCTTGGGAATACTACAACCAATAGGGCGGAGAGTGCACATTCAAAGTTGAAGAAATCTTTAGGTTCATCTCAAGGTAACTTTGAGATATCATAGAGGATAATCAATATTATGCTTGAGCTACAACACACTGAGATTAAGGTCTCATTTGAAAGATGTCTAAACATTATGCTACATCACTTTTAAGATTCTATTTTCATGCATTTGCGTGGGTTCGTCCCCAGATCTGCATTAGACAACATATGGGAGGAGTTAGCACGTGTACAGGATGTTGGGTAGGATCGAAATTCATGTGGACGTGTGTTACGTAGAACACATGAATTGCTTTGTGCCCATGAGCTTGCTTTGTGTCAACAAACTGGGATGTCCATACCTCTGTATGATGTGGATGCCTACTAGAAAAAGCTTAACCTTATTCCTACACACATTGCCAGCCATCCGAACTTCAATTTTAGAGCGGAGATGCTTCAACTTGAACAGAAATTTGAAAGCAGTGATGTCCTACCAGAGCTAGAATTGTACAAAAGATCAAAGAGATAACTGCTCCTTCATCCTCTTTTGTCATTGTGCCTCAATGGAAAAAGGAAACAAAAGGAAAACCGTGTAAGAAGATTGATAAATCAACAAGAAGTGATCCCTCTCTATTTGAGCATGTCTTGTCCGCACACTCCACTCCTTCTTCTATGCCATCATTGCAAAAATCTCTACTAAAGAAGGTCCATAGGACACGCTCACAAAACACTCAGGATTATTTGGATCAACTCCCCACTGGTTAGCATTAGTACATAAGTCAAATCATAGATGTTAAGGCCGATGGAAATTGTGGCTATCGAGTCATTGCCGAAGCGATGGGTATGAGATCAGAAGGTTAGACTTATTGAGAGAGCTAAAGCAATTTGAGGATCGCTACACAACTATTTTAGGTAGTGTTGAAAGGGTTCAAGAGATAAAGACGTCTTTGGAATGCAATGCACACCGACACCGTACCAAAAGTGGATGACTTTACAGGATATGAGGTTATTGATAGCAACAACCTACAACGTCGTGTTGGTGCTTTTATCAAGGCAACAATGTCTGACATTTCTCCCTCTCAGAAGTGAAGCTCCACCACTCTCATTCTAGCGCGTAATTGGCATAGGTTTCATGAATGGTGACGACTTCGTGCAGGTAAACCCAGTTTTCATATTTACTTGGTTTTAATTTAAATTTCAGAAAATGCAGATAATGAATGCATTGTTATGTTTTCTACAAATTTTCTTGAACACCTCATGCAAGATACTGCCCATATCACTCGATTAGCATGCATTCCGAGGCCCACAGGGATAGGGATGGGAGTTTCCTTACATTGTCTACAATGTTGATTGTAATAGAGCGACAAACAATAAGGTCGATACAGAAGATGTAGTGAACTTAGATACTCCCTAAAAAATTATTTGATACACGTACAACTCATATGTATAGAGTTGGTCTTTTTGGAAATGTGAAAATGTATACAGTTGGTTTTTTTTGGAAATGTGGATATATATAGTGTATAAAGTTTGTCTTTTTTGGAAATGTCGATATCTATAGTGCATAGAGTTGGATATTTTTTTTTGTGAATCCTTCTTGGATCAGGTTTTCATATTATACAATGAAATTACATTTTGAGTTATTTTGGGTACGTGGATATGTTTATTTATATGTTGTGGGATATGTGAAAATGTGAAATGTTTTGGAAATGTTCGAATAGTGGGGAACGTTACCCCACGACCCAAACGTACTTGGAATGCACCTAAGCAAGTGAAATGAGGGCTATATATGCAAAAGAACACAGGTTGGAAGGTCAGAACCCCAAGAAAATGGAAAAAAGTAGAGGGTTCAGTTGGACAGGGCCAAAACACCAAGAAGGGTCTCATCTTTGTCCATCTGAACCCCCTGTTATTGCCTCGGTCGAACAAGGACGAGAGCCCTTTATGGGGTTTGGCCTCTTCCGATCAAGCGCTCGTTTTCCCATTTTTTTGTTGCTTCTACCTCCAATGATATATATTTATGTATTTTTAGTCATTTTTGACTTGTCTAGTCCCATTCCATGTCAATTTGGGTGGTGGGGTACCGATTTCATCATGTAGGGTGCGAGTGGTGTATGGGTGGGATATCGTACCCAACTCATACACAACTAGTACACCACTCGTACCCCACTTGTACACAACTCGTACCCGTACCCCACTCGTTCCCCACATGATAGAACTGGTCGGGAACGATACCCCCACAACACAAATGTAGCCAGAATGGGACTAGACAAGTCAAAAATGACTTAAAAGACATAGGTATACGTGATTGAAGGTAGGAAGCAACAAAAAAAGGGAAAATAACTGCCGAACCCCACAAAGGACTCTCGTCCCTGTCCAACCGAGGCTTTAACTACATTTTGGCTGGACAGGGATGAAACCTTTCTTGGGGTTTTGGCCAGGTCTGGCCGAATCCCCTATTTTTTCATTTTTTGGGGGTTTTGACCTCCCAACTTGTGTTCTTGTGCATATATGGTCCTCGTTTCACTTGCCTAGGCGCATTCGGAGTATGCTTAGGTTTTGAGGTACCGTTCCCGACCTGTACCCCTTATGTGTAGTATAAGTGGGGAACGGTATCCCACCACCCAAATTAACCCAGAATGAGACTAGACAAGTCAAAAATTACTAACAATACATAGATATACATCAGTGAAGGTAGGAAGCAAAAAAAACATACAAGGGGCTCGGCCAGAAGAGGGCGGACCCCATAAAGGGCTCTTATTCCTGTCCGACCGAGGCAATAACAAGGAGTTTGGCTAGACAAGGATGAGACCTTTCTTGGCGTTTCGGTCTTGTCAGGCTGAACCCCCTATATTTTCATTTTCTTGGGTTTTTGACCCTCCAACTTGTGTTATTGTGCATATCTAGGCCGAATGTGAGTCGGCAACTCGAAAATTCCCTGTTAATAGCGAATACAAAATCTCTATCTCTGAAAACCATAAAGTTTCAATTCAAGACGAAATAGCACCAAGTTATACAAAAGAAGGTGTTGATGAACCATAAATTTTTAAAAGAGTATCAAGTTATATAACTCCAACAACAAATCTTCAAAGACCAAAATATAGAATAAACATTCACTAAAACTAGTGTCCTCTGCACTTGCGAGAATAAGATTGGCAATGGCACCATTTGAACTGGTGATAGTCCTCCTTCATCACGCCTGGGGATCGATGGGCCACTATCGTCATCCACTGCAGAGGAAGCCTAGCTTCATCACTTTGGATGCTCACACCAGACAACAAATCTATGATTGAATCCACGCAGACAATCGCAGAACCCAAATTTAACTGCGGTGCAGACGTGGACCTCCACTGCAATGCGATGTTAAGCGCTCATCTATTTCTCTGTCATATAGAGTACATACAAATACAAGCTTACATGAGAATAGCATATAAAACATGAAGCTAATATACAAACTTATTCATTATAAAAACACAAACGTGCAACCTTTTGTACCTGGATGGCGTCATCCTTAACAACATGTCCTTGAGAACCACTTATGTTGCCTCTGTGTGTTGGGTTCTCAATAATCGGGTGAGATCAAAATAAACCACTCGAGATACTCTAGAACCACATCTTATGGATGTTTTAGAGGCTCACTACATGTTCGAGCTGACAAAACATGACTATCCCATCTCTCCCATGTCTGATAAAAAAACGTGTACTTTACTTGGTATTTGTTCGCCGATGACCCCCTTTCTGCTCATGTGGGACGAAGAGGGAATGGAGGAATTATTCGAACATGACCTAACTGGCGAAGAACTCTATCCGGATGGTAGGGTTCTACAACATCCAAGCATTTAATACAACCAGCATAAAATGCAAACTCTAAAATGGGACTGCTTGCTCTCATATCCATGTAAGGGTCCCAATAAACTTGAACAAATATCACGATAAAACTAGTTGCACAATGTTATTTAAAATCCTAATTATAGATGCAATGTTATTTAAATCGTAATAATCATAAAATATCAATTGACCTCGTGACGGCGTAACTTGTCGATGGCCCTACGAAGTGTGTGCACGTAATCATCATTTAAACCCATCTCCTTCTTTGGCACCCACATTTCCACACGGGGTAGATTGTTGTAGTACTTAGGATTCACCCGTGGACGAGTAAAGGGAAAATGATCATACAACCATCCCTACCAAACACATTTTATATTAAAATCATCATCTAAACATCTTGATATCTTGATAAGTATTAAAGTTAAATGTAAAACGATGCATACCTCAAGCAAGGTGAGATACCCTACAATCTGACACACCTCAATCCTTGTTGCACATCCGAGTTGACGGTATAAATATGCGAGACATACAACACCCCATGCATATAAACCGATCATGTCCACGTGGTGCAGTAATTGAAGATAAGAAACATGGACTCGTGTATCGGTCTCGTCGTAGAACAATGTGTAGCCTGGAAAATATAGTAAAAATGCTCCCACCGTGCACTTCACTGAGGGGTAGTCTCTATCATCATCATCTCTTCTGGCTGTACCGAAGCACTATTTCAGCCAGCGCTTACTCACAGTTAGTTCCTTAGCAGTTTTTATCTCATCTACTGCTTCAGTAATAGAAACTCCCAACGTTTGGCTTACTAACTCAACTGCATCATCGCGGTTCATTGTTACTACTAGGACTGCTCTGCCTATGACTGGAATGTTGAGGAGTATGGCAACACCATCGAGCATGATTTTCATTTCACTAAAAGGAAGGTGAAATATGTTTGTCTCTTGTTGCCATCGCTCCACGAATGCTGAAATCAAAGTCTTGTTCGCAAACGTATATGAACAACTGATTAGGAGACTCAACTCAGATCCTTGTATTATTTCTAAGAGTCGTTCCTGGTCGGGGTGGCATTTCGAATCCCATTCCCCCACTTGTGCTCCATGATTTATACACTTGAGCAGGGATCAATGTTGTTAACAAAAAACAAAGAAAAAACAAATATGAATAGTCATTATAAATAAGAAAGAACCGTCAACAACAAGAGTATTATATAAAGGGATGACAACTTACCTCATTCGCTCATATAGCTGCAGCAATGTGGTTTTTAAAACTAAGAAGTACAACACGATCAAATAGGCCTCCCGAAAATGGCGTAGGGGCACTCTTAGATGTCCCTTCTTCAGTGTATGCGCTCTCTTCTTGTGCGCTTGTTTGCTCTTCACCTTCTACGGTGTGCATGCTCTCTTCTGGCACGCTGGTCTCCTCAATTGAAGGTTAGTTAGATTCAGTAAGCCTTCGTTGTCTCCTTATCGACGTCGTAGGCCAAAGACGTGACGCACTTTGCTCGGTAGAAGTGGAGATGGTCCTGTGCGTCTTTGGTGCCATAACTGCATGAAATAAAAAGAGGATTTAATTATTTGCAATTTTTTTTTAAAAAAAAACAAGGGTTTAGAGAAGGGTAGGCCCTGGGTGGCCGAGACCTCTTCAGCAAGGGTCGACCAAGGTTCGGCCCTGCGTGGTCGACCCTTGCGATGAGGACGACGATGGCGTTTTGGTGATTCCGGTGGCTATTTTCACGCAAAATACATGGATACGATGCATTTCATCAATAAATTTGAATGAGACCAAAAAAAATTAAAAGTATGCATTTCTTACCGAATCAATGTATCCAAACAACAAAAATCTTTCGAACACCCAAAAAGTCATGTTTTCGCTTCTTCAAGGGAGGGAGCAATGACGATGAGAGCACAAAATCAATCTCATTAGATGTGGAACTAGGGTTTTAGGAAAGAAGAAAGTTTGCTTGGGATGAAGAAAACGAGAAGAAGAAAACGGTGAGAGTGAGTTTTCGGACAGTGTATGCAAATAGGGGTAGTTTAGGAAGTCTAAATTTTTTGGGTGGGGTGAGAATAGTCTATGTGGATTTGAGTGGGGTCAACTTAGCATGTGGGGTGGTTAAAGGCTAATAGTGGGGTTCAAATAGCTGCGGTCTTCTTTTTTTACCATTTTCAGCCTTTTTTCTGTAACTTTTCAATCACGTTTTGTTCACATTCATTGCATGTGCACGTGGACTAGTATATATACATATGTACACACACCAGTAGGTGTGTATAGGTGTGCCCCTAGTGATTATTAAATTTTATTTTAAAATTTTGAAATTATGCATTTAACTGATATTATATTTTTTTAATAAAAATATTAACATTAATTAAAATTTAATTTTGATAGAATAAGGTAAAATGTAAATATTTAAAAGCATGAAATAACAAAATATCATGTAAGGAAATAGAAGTTTATTGAATTATTATTTTAAAATAAAATACATAAACATAGTCATAATATTTTAAAAGTTAAATTAAATGTAACGTAAATACTAAGGTAGAGGTTAGAAACGTGGCTTTAGAATTCAAAGGGTTAAAAACTAATAAGATTAAAATTGAATACATTAAATATAATTTTAAAGCTAGTGAAAATAGTAAGGAATGAAAATTTTAGACTGGATTTGGCATCATTTTTAAATTGAGTTTTTTGTATTTAAAAATCAAAAGTAAAAACAGTTGTGAAAAACTTGTTTGGTATAGTGTGAGTTAAAAACTGTTTTAATTAAAAAAAATCAAAAACTACTTTATTTTAAAAAAAAAACATATAAAAGTTGTTTTTTCAGTTTTTATTTGGTTGATTTTGTAAAAAACTGAGAAATGATAAGTCCTTTTTTATATTTTTTAGAACCAGAAATGATAGGACCTACAATAGCTTTTTTTTTCAACTTAATTTTTGTGTTGTCTCAAACAAGTTTTCCTTGTTTTCAAATATTGATAGTAATTTTTTAATAAGAAACTATTGTGAAAAATGTTTTTAAATTGCATGCCAAGTTGCTTTTGTGTGATATACGTTCATTAATTGTCAACAAAAGAGAAATAAATAAATAAAAAGTGTTAGAATAGCATTTGTGTTGCTTACATTTCCAATCTCTTTCCATGCGTTCTTGATTCATATGCTACAAGCATAAAAAATAAAAATAAAAAATTAATTAAAAGGTTAGTTGTTCTTAGAAATAAAATCTTGGCACTTAACACAGTTGGAGTCTATGCATACAAAGGACACCCAATGTGGTGCTGCATAGGTCGGGGGTCGAGGGCCGGGGTGGGGGTGTCTGTGCTAAAGATAGTTAATGGGCAGAGGTCTAAAAATCAAAATTTGTATCCACCTTAGTTGCGTTCACGTTGAGAGAGCCACCCAATGTCCTTGTAATGTTCGAACGCAGATTAGTCTCGCTTAAAGGACGGGGTGTAATCCCCCTGAAGAAAAAAAAAAAAAAAAACGCCTGAAATCTCCCACCTTCTTCGCCGCCTCCGACGGCATCGCATTGCTATCTTGCAATCTCACTCGCCCTGTAAAATCGCCTCTCTTTCAAAACCAAATCACGTCAATCTCGCTGCAATCTCGCACTGCGATCTTGCAAAATCGTCTATCTCATTCAAAACCCAATCTCGCCTCTTTCGCTGAAATCTCGCCTCTACAGCTACAATTTCGCTGAAATCTCGCTCTGCAACCCAATCGCTGGGACCTAATTGCCTGGAAACAAATCGCACAAAACCCAACCCTCTCTTTCAAAACCCAAATCACGCCTTGCCTGAACCTCAAAACTCAATCGCACAAACCCCCTCTCTTTCTCGAAACCCTCTTGCTTCTCTCTTCTTTCTTCGCTCTCTTCTCTGTCTCTCTTCTCTCACGAACCGGTGACTGAAGCACACGAGCAAGAATCCGCAGCAGTAACCACGGTGAGCAACCTCTCCTCTTCTTTTCTTTTTCTCTTTTCTCTTTCTCTTCGCACCATAGCAATCCCCTATTTTCACTGCCATTAACATAACCGATAGCCGGAAAGAAGAGAGTGAAATAGAGCATGGTGATGCTTTGTTTCTCGGCTGCCAGGGAAACAGCAGAAGCAGCAACACGACTGCCTTTTCTCCCTGCTTTGGTCCGTCATCGAAAACCCAAACCCCTCTCACTCTGCTTCAACTGAACTTCCACTCCGGTGGTTCCGCCTCCATTTCCACAACCGCCGACTCCACCACCACCTCTCTTCTCTGCAACTTAACATTACCACCGTTCACCATCTTTTTTCCACTCTCTTCTTCTTCTTCTTTTTCTTCTCCTTTTCCTCATCCCCTTGTCTTTCCCATTTCTCACTCTCTCCCCTGTTTTCTTCCTTCCGCCATTTGAAGCGGTTCTTTGCAACAAGTGTTATTTTTTTCTTTTAAGCAACCAAGATGTTATATAATATATTTATATATATCATACATCATACATACAATACCACATATAATATATTAGATTATGGTATATCATATTTTACGTTTTTACTATCTAGATCATCATATTATATCAGGTAGAAGTTTCTTAGCTAAGTTATATTATATGTATGATGTGACCACAACCATACAACATAGACATGTATGCACATTACATTAATATAATATAATACAAAACAAGTGATTAACGTGTGATTTATGCGTGGATAGGTTGATAACGCCCAACGTCGAGGAATCTCAACACTTTTGGAATTTAGCGATTCAGGTGGGGATGATTCTAGACCTTCATAATATTTTATTTTAATATATTGATAGGAATGTTAAATTATTTAGGTCTATAATATCATTAGATTGCTTATGCATGCCTATTGTACATGATTTTATTTATATCATGCTGTGATTGATAGCCATGATAATATGTGTGTCAACATGACTTCTTGTTTTGATTAGATGATAATTGGTTGCATGCAATTCATGTGATATTTGAGACTCATTTATAAATTATAATGCCTGATAATGAAACGTATGACTTGGAATATTGGTATAGTAAGGTTCATGTGTTAACACTATTATATTGGGCATTGTGACATGATACTACGTGTAGTGGAATTTGAATATGATTTGTGAATACAATTAATAGCATACTTAGGTTGTATTTATGGTGTGACATCACTAAAGAACATAATTAAGATAAGAATCACACATATGGGGCAGTTATTCTAAGGAATATCGTCATTAATTATTATGGGGCAGTTATTCTAAGAAATATCGCCAATGTTTATTATGGGGCAGTTATTCATGATGAATATCGCCAACGAAGTTCTAATTTTTGGTTAGTGCCACCCTGTGTTTGATTTCCTAAAGGTACGTGATTTAGAACGTGGTAAAATTCTCGACTCAAACAATCTAATATTGCAACGATTAATGTGTGAAACTTGTTTGTAACGTTCTTGTGTATGTATCATAATAAAATGTTGTGAATTGTTTAGATGACCCACTGGGCTTTCAAGCTTACCCCTATTTTTCACATGCAGGTACTTAGAAAATAAAGTAGCAAGTTGTGACGTGGTTCAGTGATAGGGGTAGGATGGTAATCTGGACAATATTTTATTTAGTAAATGAGTTAATTACTTGTTTAACTCTGTGAACTTTTATTTAATAAGGGTTGTATTGACATTAGAAATTTGATAAAACCTTATTATGATTATTGAAGGGATCATGATTTACTTTGAATATATGTGCTTCGAACTTGAATTCATTAATTCTATTTAATGAATGTATTTAAAATATTGTGTCCATAATGGATGGACAAGGGCAAATACCCTCATAATTCACTATAGAAATTTGTATAGTGGAATTATGTGGTCCGTAGCATGAAGATGAAAGGGTATTCGTGTATCTTAACCAGTAAGTTGGTTGGAAGAATATAAACTCATAGTTTTGCAAATTTTACTATCTATATAATGATTATGGGTTAAGATAGACAGATACGAGTAAAATCTCGATTTTCAGTGATATTTTTATATAAAATTAAAATATTCATTATTTTACAAAAAAATTAAGTTTTGAAAAATCGGGGTGTTACAAATTGGTATCAGAGCTTTAGGCTTCAGATCATGGGAAGTATTACAACAAATTTTGAGAAGCTTAGTATCAGTGAGTAGGTATCAAATCTTTTTGAGATTAGGGTTCAACTTGAACTAGATAAATATGCCAATTATAAACTTTATAACGTAATATTGAGAATGAAAGTACAATGGGTCTAACAAATTCAAAGCTTTTAGGACATCGGTTAGAAACGAGAACTTGTATGAAAACTGTTTGGTTAGAATCTAAGATCAGGATGAATATTTTATTCTTGGTTCCAAAGCGGTATGGGACGTAGAGGAATTTAAGGGTATTAGAGGAGTCTTGAACTTGGAGACTGACAGGCCATGTTTGGTGAATGACTAACAACTCTGGACGAGCTTGTATCACTACGTTCAACTGGTATGGGACAGCTTGGACATAGTGGGTACCTGGGAAGCCTTAGTTGGTAGGACATTTGCACATTGTTTGGGTGTATTGAAGTTTCTTTGTGGAAGCTTATATCACCGGGCTAGAGTGGTATGGGACACTTGAATACGGAGGGTATAAGTGAAAGTTTGGGAATTTTCTTTATGTCATTGTTGTGTGGTGTTGTTTGTTTGTTTGCTTGTCTTGTTTACATATATCAAAAACCAAATCCTGTACCCTATGACAATCATGAATTGCCAAAATTTTATAAAACCTAGAAACTGAATCAATAGGATCATTTTATTTTCGAGAACTTAGAATTATGAATCTAGAGCCACCCTATCTGAAAATAATTATCTCCTGCAGTACTAAAGATGAGTTGAAATTTTATAGATGGCTGCACCTCGAAGAAGAAACAGAAGGTTTGTGAGTGATCTCATAAGGGACACTAAACCAATTGTGCAGACACAACCGACATTCAAACCTCAGCCGACGGAGCAAGAACATGCAAATCTGACAGCGAATGTTGACTCTATTGGAGCAGAGAATGTCCGACCTACAGCAGTTCCAACCCCTGGAATTGTTTTGGAACCAGAGATGATGGCTGAATTTATGAGACAAGTGGTGGAACAGGTGACCAGACAGATGCCTCAACCTCAACTGAATCCAACAATTGTGGTGCAGAATGAACCAGGAGCTCGAAATGTCAGGAGACCTGAAGAAAAGGAATGGGCAGATCAATCGAGAGACTTCCAACGTATGTATCCTTCGAAATTTGAAGGAAAACCATATCCAAAGGAAGCTGACAAGTGGTTCCAGGAGGTTAAGGAACACTTGGAAGTTCTTGGAGTGACTGGTCCAAGAATGGTAGCGATTGCGGCTCACCAATTCATAGGTGAGGCCAAACATTAGTGGAGAATGGTTAAAGAAAGTCCTACAGTGGACGTGAACACTATGACCTGGGCAACTTTTGAAGAAATATTTTATGATAAATTCTTTCCCAAGGCGAACAAGAAAGAATTACAATCTGAATTTGTGAGGCTGACACAGAGGAACATGACAGTGGCAGAATATGAGGCTAAGTTTATCGAACTTTCCAGATTTGCTCATGAACTGGTAGTCAATGAATAGATGAAAGGTAGTAGATTCGCAGAGGGTCTCAGAATGGAAATCAGAAAGGTGGTTGTTCCTATGAATCTGGAGACTTATAAAGAGGTGGTTGAACGAGCTTTGTTAGTAGAAAGAGAACTGAACCTGCAAGAACAATATGGAACATAAACAAAAGGCCTCAAGGACAGAATTTTGATTACCAGAGTAATCACAACAAGAGGCAGAATCTGAATAACTTCGGTGGCAATAGTAATAATTGGAACAGAAACAAGTTCAACAATGGGAACCAGTGGAACAGAGGGCAGAATCACAACAACAGATCAGGATGGTCTCGACATAATGGTGGACAACAGATGCAGCAAAACAATATTCGTGCACCCCAACAAAATAAAAATCAAGTAGTAGATACGAGATTTTGCTTCAAATGCAACCGACCGGGTCATTTGGCACGAAACTGCACTATGCAAGGAGTTCGACAAAATTTCCTCCGGGCAACTGGCAGAACAACAACAATGGGCAAGAAAAAAATCAAGCCAATCGTCCAAGCTATAATCAGAACCAAATCCAAAACAAAAATCAAGGCCGAGTCTTTGCAATGACAGAAGGAAATCCTGAACTAGAAGTTGGTGCAAACAAAGTAGTGGAAGGTACTTTCATTTTATTTCATGTTACAGTTAAAATCTTGTTTGATTCTGGAGCATCAAGGTCTTTTATTTCTGAAAACTTAGCCAGGAAACTACAACTTTCCACTGTACCTTTATCTGTCGTTATGAAGATTTCAACACCAGTAGGAGTAAACATCCCAACAACTGAAAAATGTAGTTGTGACCTTAGAATTAATGATAAGCTGATTTCAGCTGAATTGATACTATTACCCATTAATGATTATGATGTAATCTTGGGAATGGATTGGTTATCTGAGTACCAAGCCCAGATTGATTGCCTTCGAAAGAAGATTACTTTGCGGTTACCTTCGGGAGAGTTGTTGAAAATTTATGGGGATAGAAACAAAATCCCGAGGAATATCATGTGCGCACTTCTCGAAGCTGTGAATCAAAAAAAGGAATTCAAAACCCTAACAGAAGCCGAGCCTCTAAAGACCTTGAGGAATTTAGAAGAACACTTTGTGGTTAGAGATTTCCCTGAAGTGTTTCCTGAAGTATTACCAGGATTACCTCCTAAGCGGGAAGTAGAGTTCAAGATAGAACTGTACCTTGGAACAAACCCCATAGCCATGTCACCCTACAGGATGGCCCCTGGCAAATTAATAGAACTAAGGACTCAGCTTGATGATCTTAGTGCGAAGGAATTTATTCAGCAGAGCGAATCACCTTGGGGAGCACCAGTATTGTTTGTCAAAAAGAAAGATGGGTCGATGAGACTGTGTATTAACTACAGAAAATTAAATCAAGTCACAGTCAAGAACAAGTACCCCCTACCGAGAATAGATGATTTGTTTGATCAACTGAAGGGAGCAACTTGTTTTTCCAAGATCGACCTAAGGTCCGGTTATCACCAACTTAGAATCAAAGAGTCAGACATACCAAAAACAGCATTCAGGACTAGGTATGGACACTTTGAATTCAGAGTCATGCCATTTGGACTCACTAATGTACCAGCAGCATTTATGGATCTAATGAATAAGACGTTTAGGCCTCATCTAGACAAATTTGTGGTGGTATTTGTTGATGATATTTTGGTTTATTCGAAGACCAATGAGGAACATCAGGAACACCTTACAGTAGTTTTGGGAACATTGAGGCGAAATCAATTGTATGCCAAATTTGAAAAATGTGAATTTTGGATGAAGTCAGTCAAATTTTTGGGCCATGTAGTGTCATCAAAAGGGATATCCGTAGATCCAACAAAAGTTGAAGCAGTAATGAACTGGGAAAAGCCGAAGTTAGTGACAGAAATTAGAAGCTTTTTGGGACTAGCTGGTTACTATAAAAGATTTATTCTAAATTTTTCGAGACTAGCTGAGCCTATGACAAAGCTAACAAGGAAGGATGCCAAATTTAGTTGGGATGAGAAATGTGAGAATTTCTTTCAAGAGTTGAAGAGACGATTGACCATAGCCCCAATATTTATCACTCCTGCAAGCGGAGTCGGTTCTGTTATTTACACTGATGCTTCTAAGAATGGTCTTAGCATTGTTCTGATGCAGGAAGGTAAAGTGGTTGCTTATGCTTCTAGGCAACTGAAGACTCATGAACAGAATTACCCGACTCATGATTTAGAATTGGCTGCTATTGTATTCTCTTTGAAGATATGGAGACACTATCTTTATGGAGAGAAATTTGATCTATACTCTGATCATAAGAGTTTGAAGTACATCCACAAAAGGAGTTAAATTTGAGGCAAAGGAGATGGATGGAATTGCTGAATGATTATGATTTTCAGCTGCATTATCACCCAGGGAAGGCCAACGTCGTCGCAGATGCTTTAAGTCGAAAATCTTACAAGAACGATGCAGAAAAAGCCCACATGTACCAATTGATTGAAGATTATAATTTGGGCGTACAAAAAGGTGAAAATCATATTTTCTTATATAATATGAGCTGCAAGCGAGACCTACTACATCAAATTAAGGAAGGACAAGCTCAGGACAGAAAATTGATAAAATGGGTGGCAGGTGCAAGAGCCAATAATGGAAATGCAAATTTCAAGATCGATTCAGAGGGGTTATTGAGATTCAGAAATCGAATTTGTATACCCAGAATTGAGGAAACTAAAAAGATCTTATTTGATGAGGCACATCAGACTAAATACACTTTACATCTTGGTGGGGATAAGATGTACTAAAATTTGAAGAAAAACTACTAGTGAAAAGGTATGAAGAGAGATGTGGCCAAATATGTGTCTAAATGCCTTACATGTCAGCAAGTTAAGGTCGAACATAAAAGACCGTCTGGATTGTTACAACCTTTAAAAATCCCTGAATGGAAATGGGATAACATAGCAATGGATTTCGTCGGAGCTCTTCCCAGAAATCAGAAAGGTGAGGATAAGGTTTGGGTAATTGTGGATCGACTTACTAAAGTGGCACACTTCTTACCTATTAAGTCCACAGATCCGATTAGTAAACTGGGTGAGCTGTATGTAAAAAAGATTGTGAAGCCATACGGAGTACCCAAATCGATAATGTCAGATAGAAATTCCTTATTCACATCTCAGTTCTGGCAAAGCTTACAACGGGAATTGGGAACCAAATTAACCATGAGCACCGCCTATCATCCTCAGACAGATGGTCAATCCGAAAGGGTTATTCGGATCTTAGAAGACATGTTGAGAGCTTGTGTACTAGATTTCAAGGGAAATTGGAGTAAATACTTACTCCTAGCAGAGTTTTCTTATAACAATAATTACCAGGCAAGCATACAAATGGCTCCATATGAAGCTCTATATGGACGACCATGTAGGTCACCACTGTGTTGGGCCGATTGGGAAGATAAGGTACTTACAGGACCTGATATGATAATGGAAATGAACGAAAAAGTAAAGTTGATCCAAGAAAGGCTAGTTACTGCACAGAGTAGTCAGAAGAGCTACGCAGATAAGAGGCGCCGACCTTTAGAGTTCCAAAAAGGTGATAAGGTATTTCTGAGAATAAGCCCTCAAAAAGGCATCATGAGGTTTGGTAAGAAAGGGAAATTATCTCCACGATTCATCGGTCCGTTCAAGATCAGTGATCGAATTGGCGAGAATGCTTACAAACTAGACTTACCAACTAGTTTATCCGCCATCCACAACGTATTCCATGTGTCGATGTTGCGAAAATATGAACCAGATCCTTCCCACACCATCGATTGGAAAGAAGTAAAAGTACAAGCTGATGCCACCTATGAAGAAGGACCTTTAAAGATCCTAGATTGGAATGTTCATAGTTTGAGAAACAAAGACATTCCATTAGTTAAAGTGTTGTGGAAGCATCATGGAGTTGAAGAAGCCACTTGGGAACCTGAAAGTGAAATAAAGACCAAATATGCCGACTTATTCCAAAGAACGCTCTAGGTTTCGAGATACAACTGGTCAACAGTTGAAAAAGTTGAACATCATCAAGTAAGTAAGCTCAAACTTTAATTTCGAGACGAAATTTCTTTTAAGGCGGGAAGAATGTAATCGCCCTGAAGAAAAAAAAAAAACGCCTGATATCTCTCACCTTCTTCACTGCCTCTGACGTCATCGCATTGCTATCTTGCAATCTCACTCGCCCTGTAAAATCGCCTCTCTTCCAAAACCAAATTGCGTCAATCTCGCTGCAATCTCGCACTGCAATCCGGCAAAATTGCCTCTCTCGTTCAAAACCCTATCACGCATCTTTCGCTGAAATATCGCCTCTACAGCTACAATTTCGCTGAAATCTCGCCTCTACAGCTACAATTTCGCTGAAATCTCACTCTGCAACCCAATCGCTGAGACATAATCGTCTCGAAACAAATCGCACAAAACCCAACCCTCTCTTTCAAAACCCAAATCGCGCCTTGCCTGAACCTCAAAACTCAATCGCACAAACCCCCTCTCTTTCTCGAAACCATCTCGTTTCTCTCTTCTTTCTCCGCTCTCTTCTCTGTCTCTCTTCTCTCACAAACCGGTGACTGAAGCACGCGAGCAAGAATCCGCAGCAGTAACCACGGTGAGCAACCTCTCATTTTCTTTTCTTTTTCTCTTTTCTCTTTCTCTTCGCACCATAGCGATCCCCTGTTTTCACTGCCATTAACGTAGCCGATAGCCGGAAAGAAGAGAGTGAAATAGAGCATGGCGATGTTCTGTTTCTCGGCTACCATGGAAACAGCAGAAGCAGCAACACGACTGCCTTTTCTCCCTGCTCTGGTCCGTCGTCGGAAACCCAAACCCCTCTCACTCTGCTTCATTTGAACTTCCACTGCGGCGGTTCCGCCTCCATTTCCACAGCCACCGACTCCACCACCACCTCTCTTCTCTACAACTTAACATCGCCACCATTCACCATCCTTTTTCCACTCTCTTCTTCTTCTTCTTCTTCTTTTTCTTCTTCTCCTTTTCCTCATCCCCTTTTCTTTCCCATTTCTCACTCTCTCCCCTGTTTTCTTCCTTCCGCCATTTGAAGCGGTTCTCTGCAACAAGTGTTGTTTTTTTCTTTTAAGCAACCAAGATGTTATATAATATATTTATATATATCATACATACAATACCACATATAATAAATTAGATTATGGTATATCATATTTTACGTTTTTACTATCTAGATCATCATATTATATCAAGTGGAAGTTTATTAGCTAAGTTATATTATATGTATGATGTGACCACAACCATACAACATAGACATGTATGCACATTATATTAATATAATATAATACAAAACAAGTGATTAACGTGTGATTTATGGGTGGATAGGTTGATAACGCCCAACGTCGAGGAATCTCAACACTTTTAGAATTTAGCGATTCAGGTAGGAATGATTCTAGACCTTCATAATATTTTATTTTGATATATAGATAGCAATGTTAAAATAATTAGGTCTATAATATCATTAGATTGCTTATGCATGCCTATTGTACATGATTTTATTTATATCATGTTGTGATTGATAGCCATGATAATATGTGTGTCAACATGACTTCTTGTTTTGATTAGATGATAATTGGTTGCATGCAATTCATGTGATATTTGAGACTCATTTATAAATTATAATGCCTGATAATGAAACGTATGACTTGGAATATTGGTATAGTAAGGTTCATGTGTTAACACTATTATATTGGGCATTGTGACATGATACTATGTGGAGTGGAATTTGAATATGATTTGTGAATACAATTAATAGCATACTTAGGTTGTATTTATGGTGTGACATCACTAAAGAACACAATTAAGATAAGAATCACACATATGGGGCAGTTATTCTAAGAAATATCGCCATTAATTATTATGGGGCAGTTATTCTAAGGAATATCGTCAATGTTTATTATGGGGCAGTTATTTATGATGAATATCGCCAACGAAGTTCTAATTTTTGGGTAGTGCCACCCTGTGTTTGATTTCCTAAAGGTACGTGATTCAGAACGTGGTAAAATTCTCGACTCAAACAATCTAATGTTGCAACGATTAATGTGTGAAACTTGTTTGTAACGTTCTTGTGTATGTATCATAATAAAATGTTGTGAATTGTTTAGATGACCCACTGGGCTTTTAAGCTTACCCCTATTTTTCGCATGTTGTTACTTAGAAAATAAAGTAGCAAGTTGTGACGTGGTTCAGTGATAGGGGTAGGATGGTAATCTGAACAATATTTTAATTAGTGAATGAGTTAATTACTTGTTTAACTCTGTGAACTTTTATTTAATAAGGGTTGTATTGACATTAGAAATTTGATAAAACCTTATTATGATTATTGAAGGGATCATGATTTACTTTGAATATATGTGCTTCGGACTTGAATTCATTAATTCTATTTAATGAATGTATTTAAAATATTGTGTCCATAATGGATGGACAAGGGCAAGTACTCTCATAATTCACTATAGAAATTTGTATAGTAGAATTATTTGGTCTGTAGCTTGAAGATGAAAGGGTATTCGTGTATCTTAACTAGTAAGTTGGTTGGAAGAATATAAACTCATAGTTTTGCAAATTTTACTATCTATATAATGGTTATGGGTTAAGATAGACGAATACGAGTAACATCTCGATTTTCAATGATATTTTTATATAAAATTAAAATATTAATTATTTTACTTGAAATTTAAGTTTTGAAAATCGGGGTGTTACGCGGGGATACCTCTTGGTAAACCAAAAATACAGAGAAAAGGAATACAAATTTTTATAGTAAATTGGCCTACAATTGTAAGTATAATTTTTTATTCTTTTGTATTAAGAATATTTGAACAAACTGTGACTGACGCAGTATATATATATATGATTCAACTTGAACACCATCTATAAGTATAGATGTAAGGGTTACATAATTATTTTTGTGTTGCATAATGCTAACTTATCTTTGGTGGGAAGGGACTGATTTCTGATTCTTCCCCCCCAATGCTGGAAATAGGAACATCTTCAAAACTTGTGGGCTGGTCATCAGAAAACATGTAATCCATATTTTGTGTTGTATCATGAAGATTTCTCTTTGTCTTTTGTTGCAGATCGAACATCTCCTTCAGTTTCTTCCCTTGTTCTTCAATCCGCAATTGTAGATTTCTCTGGGTCTAAAACCGAAGAATAAACTCATGCATGTAACCATATGGTTTGAAAAAGAAGAAAAGATCTAGTAATTACATTTATAGAAGAATTATATAAATCATGCAGTACTACTGCCACACCTCTAACTGCTCGTGAAGACGCCTCTGAACCTCTAGTTGCAATCTTAACGCCTCGGTAATTTGCATGCCACTGTCAGTGATAAAATATAACATTTCAAAAAATATAAAAAGGGAAAAAAAAAATAGAAATTAAGAACTAGCTATATATCTGTTTAAATAGACGAGAAATATACGTTTTCGTGTCAAGCTGTGGCGTGCCATTCGTAGAAGGTCTCCTCTCTGATTTTCCTGCAAGAGAAGCAAGTGTATAGTTGAAGATTCATCCATGAGTCTACAATTGGTAGAAGAAGAAGAAGCAAAAGAATTGACGAGGTAAACTAATTGTTATTCAAGCCAGGGGAATGCACATGGACTCCAACATGCATCCTTAACAAATGATTATGTTTTTCCTTTTCTTTGATGATGCAGTTTTCAAATTTTCAGAAATATTTTTGATAAAAGGAAAAAATTATTAACTGAGAGAAGTACTTGAGGAATATATTTGAATTAATATTAAGCAGTAACTAATTTACAGGTAACAGAGAAAACGTTTCTATATATGCAATATTTCTGATTTCTTTGGGAGTAGAAGTAATCAATTGAATATCATTTTGAATTTTTATTATCGAAAAGATTTCTAACATCACACCATCTCTAGTTTCCCTTCAGATTAGTACAAGGAGGGAATATTGAATCCTGTAAAGAAGTACTCTTTTCTTGGAGTGACTCCTTGTCCTATTCTTACTGGACCACTGGGCCATTTGACCTCTAAAGGAAAATGATATATCATGGTGAGTCTTGTTGCCATACAAGAACCAAGGGGACCGCAGCTATATATTATCTTCAAATGGCATGATATTATTTACAGATAGAGAGATTAAATAGTTTAGTTTTAATGTGGTATAATTCTTAATCATATTTATGTTTTGTTCGTTTTGTCTCCCATTACTGTCTATCTTACCAGCAGATCCTATCAGACTGCTTCTACACGTTTTGTATTCTCTTTCCACTGTAATTAAAATCAAACTATTCGAAGAAAAGAACGTGGAATCATTTCCTTCCAAGTCACCGACATATACAAAATGCAATTGTTGTTCAAAAAAGAACTTGCAAAGTGGCTATATAGCTAGTTTGCTAGAAATTACAAAGATGAACGAGTATAACAATACAAAAATTTCCATGTTTGAGTACTCCATCTTTGTGCTAGTAACACCACACCAGTTTAGCATCATGATAAGGACACCAAATAAGAGTAGTAAAACTGAAGAACGGCTTGTATGGGGTTTGGGATAGCAATGTACATATGCGTAGAAGGTGCTGTGATTTGATGTAGTTGCACCAAAAAATAATTGGCTCATGCACTATGAAAATGCTTTCTTGAATAGATCAAAGGCTCATCCCAAGGGAATCTGGTCATATCCTAATAAGAATCAAGTTCCACAATCCACACAAGTTAGCATCGTGCTTAAAGAGGGAATCACATCCTGTATGAGAATTTTGCCTCTTTTGTTGGGAGACACTACACGAAGAATAACTTCTTGAGTGAGAGTTTCAGTAGGTGGTGTCCTAGCAAGAAACAATGTTGTTTTCGATGAAAGTTAATTTAGAATGAGTATGCTTGTTGCAAGAAGCCTTTTTGACTGTTACAAGGGATCGATGTGCTAGGTAAAAGAAAAGAAAAGAAAGAGGTCTAAAACATTGAGACTCTACGAGTCCAACAGATGGGTAAGATTTGCGGATCATGAATCTATGTAAGAGCCTTGTTCAATACATGTTACATCGAGTTTTGAATGCCATAATTCGTGGGAACATTAGCAGGCGTTTGACAATCTTTTTTTTCTTGAAGTTGTGCCAAAGCAGATCATAGGACTGATATTGCTTTGAAAGTGTTCTTAGTCAAAATTTCAGCTACAACTTCAGAAGGACTTGTAATATAGATTTGAGTTTCTTGACCCAATAACTTAATTGAATCAAGCAAGCCCAATACTCTAGATTCATGTCATTCAATTAACAACATAAACAACAATGTATTATATGAGAACCTAGATGAGATCATACACATCAAATGCTTTTGCTCAGGACTTGGAAACAAGATAACAATCTAAGCTGCCATTCTCAATGATACTCCCTTCTTTCATCAGTTATAAAGCACAAGAAGCACACACCATGAAATGACTTTATTGACATTAAAATAAACAGATATATGCAACCGAGATTTATTTACCTTCTGCGGAATCCGGGATATACTTTGCCATTCGATATTTCTGCAAGCATACAAAAATAGAAAATGAGTAAGATGTTGGAACTAATTACAACGATTTTTAAATTGTGAGTTCTCTATCATGCAGCAAATACCTGCAGGTGACTTTTTACATGGAAGATAGTTAATCCTTCAGAATCCATCAACTTCAAGATTCCCTTCGGAGTCGCCCCTGTGTTCGAGATATAAATGAAGTACCAATTTAACAAATGTTTCCTCTCATGATTCAAAAACTGTACATCTCACTCTACTTACTTTCAGCACCACCAAGACAATTCACACATTCCACAAATCTCTCATGAAGATCCTGAGTCCAACGGATCCGAGTTTTACAAGGAACTGCCGCCGTAACATTGCTACAGGAAAAAGCAGAGAGACCCTTGGAAGAAGGCAGAACAGAATGCTTCTCTTGATGAAGTTCAAAGCTTGGTCGTGAAACTGGAGAATTGGATGAATTACAGATAAACTGAAAGAAGAAGGAAGTATCAGGCTACAATCTAAATCAGTACTATCTCCTAAACATAAATCAAAATGGAAAAGGAATATTGAGCATAACTACATATAATAAAATAATAACAACAACAACAATAATAATAATAATTAGTTACTAATAATAAGTTTAAGTTGGTTAAAAGAACTCACTCTAGGATGTTGATTTCCCCCAAAAGGCGGAACTAAAGGGTCGCCCACAAACTTATCATGTATAGGCTGAAGGAATTCATCTCCTGAAACATTTCTAAATGGGTCTCTACAAGAATGCCCAGAAGGCAAATCATTTCCTTCTTTGCTACGTACAGGGAACTCCACTACAGATTGCAAGGTATCCTGGGACTGAACATCAATATTCTCTCCCTTCTCAGGATCAATTAAGTAATAACTCTCACAAGTTCTATATAAAGAAGAATGATCATCTGGGCCACAACTTCTTCGTGATCTAGAGAACATGGGCAGTGCTCCAGGTTGATTCTGATACTGTGGAAAACGCTGCAGGGTGGTTCCATGAGTTGGGTAAGATACAGAAGAAGCAGATGGTAATCCAAAATGACTTGAAACTGTGCTTGTGAGCTGTAAATCTCCTTCCATAACTGGTGATATTGAAGAGTTCTGATGAAGACGAACTCCCATATTCCATGGCTGCTGCTGCGGCCATGACCCAGAATTCTCAAAAGAACAATCAGAAAACTCAAAGGAAAAATCGTTCACTGTTGCTCCAAGATTGTCATTCTTCTGAGTGTTCATTTACAGAAATCAGCAGAGCAATAAAACAAAGAAAAAAAAGAAACTGCCACCCATTAAAAATCAAACCAAAAACTATATTCTAGTGGATGGAAACAACGCGTGAAATCAGAAAGCAGAGAGGAAGAAAGAGCAATAGCAACCGACCATTAAAGCCAAGAATGTAACAGTGACAATGGAATGTATTCAAAGATTCTGGGAAATTGTCTCTCATTTTCTCATATTCTCAAAATCTTCAGAAACAAGAGATTAAAATCCCATCCAATGAGAGCTTTTTGATTATTCCTAAGATGGAGATGGGGATGAAAAATGATCTTTCTGATAACATTTTTCAAAAAGTGGAAAGCCCACCCCTCTCAGATGAATGAATTAGAGAGTGTACAAAGAGACGAACTTTTTTAAAGATTAGAATCGGATTTCCACTGGTAGTTGATGAATTTAATTAGCAAACAAGCAAAAACTGTAAATTAATTGGGCTTCCAGAGTAAAACTTAATGAGATTCTTTTTGAAGTCCTTTTATCAACAGAAAATTGGAATTTGTTTCGAAATGGGTATCTAAAGATTACTAATAATTTTTAAACAATCTGAGATACTGGGCATAAATTCACATACCCAATTGGCTCTAATTATTCCTGTAACGGATAAGGATGAAAATCATTTCAGGCATGGGAAGGAAAAAGAGTAGAATATTCTTGAAATTTTTTATTTTTTTTTTCATTTGCGTTAATCTAATTCACAATGAGGCATTGGGTTGGGTTAGAAAATATTCAATCTGAATTAATTTGAATTGGGTAGAGCCAATACATTACTATTACAATGGACTACGCGATTGCGTAAGGTCCTCCTTTTTAAAAAATTTCTTAATTTCTTTTTTATTTAATTTAATAATGGAAGGATCCCTTCCTTGGTCATTAAGTAACTGTTCAGAGTTAAAGATTAAGTGATTTTGCTCATGACTTTTAAGTTGAACTTAGGAACCCAAATTTTAGCTTGACTAATTAATTCATGGCCAACTTGCCTCGATTCAATATTGTAATAAAGTGGGTCTAAGACGACTTATTAAAATTTGGCTCAACTTGAAAGTTTGGCTCGTAAAGTTGAAAGTTGGGTTAATTCAATCCAAATGTCTATTTTATAATTTAAATTTTAAATTTTTTTTACATTTTCAATGATATTCTTTTTAATTTAGTATTTATAAAATATATATTCAATTAGCTTGCAGGTTTGGTTCATTGGTTCGGTCTAAAAGGTCGCTTTTTATATTAATTAAACAAGGTTTGGACCTTAATTGGTTTGGCTCGATTCATTAATAAAATAAAATTCAATTTAACTCGGTCCTGTATTAGACTCTGTCCCATACTGGCCCAAATAGGCCAAACTGTCCATTTTATGTGTGTGCATGTTGTTAAAAAATGGGTCCAGCTAAATTCTTCTGTCTTTTTCTTTTTATCCACTCACTTACTTTTTTCACCCACCTAATATTTTAAAATTAAATAATTTATTTCTTTTCATCCAACCCAAATTCTCATTTTGCCCCTTCATTTTCATCATTCTCTAACTCCCCTCTTCTCTCGTTTCTTTTCATTTTTTCTCTATTGCTTGATTATTTTTTTTAAGTTTTTTAATCATTCAAAATATTAAAATAACATTAAGAAGGTTTGTGAGTAACAACCAAACAAAATCTTTAAAAAAAAGAAGTTATTTCGGGTTTTGAATGCATCTAACTCAAATCTGTTGAAGTCAAATCTTAAATCAAAAATCGGTAAGTAAAATATAATTTTTACATGTTGTAAGTAAATTTCAATGTGTTGTTAGATTTACATATTTTTTTTACAAAAAAAATAAGTAAAAATGGTAGAATGAGGCTGTGAAAATGAGATTCGGCAACCCATTTCTGCGGGCAAGATTTAGAGACGTCCGACCTAGCAAGGTCGGACAGTTCCCTTTATATTCGATCATGATAGGTTGAAGATAAAGATGTGTGTCCGATCCTATTAGGTAAGGCAATGCATTTTTTAATTTTTTTTGTTTAATTTTTTTTTTTTGTCTGACCCTAATGGGCCGAACAAAAGAGATATGTCTGACCTGCTAGAGTCAGATAAACTTGATTCTGTCCGCCTAAGGGTCAGACACGCCTAATTTGATTGTAATTTTTTTAAGTTTTAAAAATTATTTTTGCCTTCTTATCTCTTCTATTTTGAATACGTTTTAAAAAAAATACTTAAAAAGGTAAAATTGGTGAAAATATATATTTTTGATTAAAAAAATATAAGAAAATGATAAAATTAAAAATTGAGATTAGTTAAAGAAAGAGTTGAAAAGATTTAGGATAAAAAATGAGTAAGTATAGAAAAGGAAAAAGATTTAAGGAGGTTAATTAATATTTTTTTTGATAATTTCATAAAAAGATTTTTTTGTCATTTTAATTTTTTAGTAGATTAAGGTGAACCTAAAAAATAATCCGCAACAGGATCTGAATGTCGGTTACATGAAAAGACGCATTTATCCTTATTAGATCTTGACTTTTTCTTTCGTGGTGATTTTTTTTAATCGAAAAGGAGTTTATATAGAATGGTAGCATCTACAAAGGATGTTCCTAAATTATCATCGGTAGCCTCTCGGAATCACCTCGACCCTTAAATTTCTATTAGAGGGAAATGAAGGGAATAAATAACGCAAGGTAGTTTAGACCTTCATATATTTTATAATTTAGTTATCTGAATCATTGAAGCAAAGAAAAAAGTTATTTGAATCGTATGCAGTGTATTGTAAGAAAATAAAAATGCAAGTTAATGGGAGGGTGCTAGCAAAGATTCGACACATGGCATAGGCCCAGCAAGACCAAGTTGCCCCACTTACCATAATGATACAAAAAAAAAAAAAACAAAAGAATCTGGGAAAATTAACACGCATTATATTGCCCTGTACACTACTCACGTTCTTTGTACTTGTAATAATTTAAACATTCTTGAAAGTCGGTTGCTGATCGCGTTAAGAATCTATTGTCATTCTAAAACCACCTCGCCACAGGAAAAATGGATGGAGCACTAGATCTGCCCTAACAATGAAATAAAAAGATATAATAAATTAATTGTTGTCAAATAACATTCTGGTTTTGGGCCCACCTCAATGATGACCCTTGGTGATCTGAAGGGACCATCATAATGCTCTTTGTAGTCTCTGCCCCCATCACGTGCTCTTAAAATTTATTTAGTATTGTAAATAATTGAGTATCACTATAAGCGGAGGATGCGACCTTTACCTTTGGAAAAAAAAAAAATTCTTCTGTCGAAAACTATGTGTGGGACACCGATATATTCATTGAGTGGACACCACTCTCTCTGCTTATTAGGATTTGCCCTTAAAAATTAGCCAATGCACTTAAGTTGGCCGATATCCCTAGTTACCAAAAAAATATCATCACTTAATATAAATTCTAGAACATCTAAATTATGGAATATGTAATTTAATTTAACATTACGACTAAGAGCATATACAAGAAAGTGTTTGCCTTATTAACAATGTACACAAGTCTAAGATCAATTGAGAGCAGGATTTCTCAATCATTTCTCTCAAACTTGTTTCTTTTATTTGTTTATTTGTAGTTCTTCTTTTTCATTTTACAACAAGTTATCATCAGCTATATAAATAAAGAAGTATATATGTGGAACAACCTCCATGTATATGCTCCATAAAGCATTGTATGGCTCGAAACAAAGCTCCTAGAGCTTGGTATGATAGGTTGAACACATTTCTTCTAGAACATGATTTCCAACGAGGTAAACTTGATCCTATTTTGTTCATCAAGCACAAAGATTTTGATATGTTATTAGTTCAAATCTATGTAGATGATATAATCTTTGGTGCTTCAAATAATCATCTTTGCAATTAATTTTTCAAAATTATGCAAGATGAATTTGAAATGAGTATGATGGAAGAACGTACATACTTCATTGGCTTATAAATAAAGCCTAATGGCACATTTTTAAGCAAAATGTTGATGTAACGATTCTCACCCGGTTATGTTTCGATGATTGCAAACAACATTACTTGTGATCATTATTCTCTTTGACTTAGTTGTTTCAGTGCTAACTAGCTATATTAGATGAATTCAACTATATCGTTAAAGTGTGTGGATGAAACAATAATGTATGAAGATTCAAGAGCTTCATGTTTATAATCTTTTATCTAGAATCTTAGTGTTGTAGAGTAATCCTTACTTGTTCCAACCACAATATAATTTGCATCGTTTGAAAATCATGCACATAGGTCATTAGATATTCATGCACACATACTATTATCATATTGATTATGCATGCACATACATTATCATAATGATCATGCAATCATATAGTAAACATTGTTTATCATGCACTCATATTACGGACTCTGCATGTTTTTTATCGTTTTACGTGTATCATATCGAAAGTCTTGATCTTATGTATTAATCGATTGTTTTACACGTGTTTATCTTAGCAAATTGTGTTTCAATCTTGTCAAAAATGTTTTCAAAATTGGTTTATGTGTTTGACAATGTCTTAAACTCATTTTGATCTAAAAATCGGGTTTCTATCACTTCAATGTAAAGGAACGCGCTCCTCATTCAAGGAACGCGCTCCTGTGCTTTTTTTCGAGAATCAGATTTTTCTTATTAGAGTTTAAGGAATGCGTTACTGTGGTTTTTTCCTAGACTTAGACTTTTCTAATCATGGATTAAGAAACGTGTTATTCTTACTAGGAATGTGTTCCTGTAGTCAAGAGCAAAATGGGAATGTTTATAGAGTCAGTGGTTCTTGATGAAGAACCTCGCTCATATGCCCAACGGATACATCAAGGAACGCGCTCCTCAATTAGAGGAAAATCTGAAAAGTTTCAGATTTCAAACCAGAAATGCTCTTCTCTCTTTAGAAACGTGTTCTTGTGCCTCGGTCTGGTATTTTTCTATACTTGCTCATTTGAAGAGTAACTTTTGCAAAACTCTTGAACTTGTGCCGATTTTCATACTTTTATTTCTACAAGTCTAAAACAAGTTTTTGAGTGATTTAAACATCTTTTCAAAGCAAAAGTTCACCTACATTTGAATCTTTGATTCATACTTCCGAATAGTTTGCCTAATCTTTCAAACTCTTTGAGAAACTTGTGAGTTTCTTTTGAGCATAGATCAAGCTGTTCTTGAGTGACTTCATCACATATCTGGTAGATTTTGATCTTTCTTGATGGAGAAATCACTCTCAATCACCTTCACACATTGGAGAATCCTGTGTGCTGCATCATTCCCAAGAGTTGGATAAAATCTCTATTTAAGATTCGTGTGATTTTGTTTGTGATTGTTAAACGGTTTTTGTGTTTGATTTATCTATCTTTAAAATCGTTTTGTTTAAGTGTTTGTGAAACCATACTTGATCTACATATGATATTATTTTGATTAGTGGTTTCATACATCTTATGAGTTATCGATTCATGTGCTAAACTTACATTATTTTGAATCGATTTCATTGATCATTACTTGAGCATATTGATTCTTGAACTTAACTATTTATCTATCTAGAATCATCAAGTCTTGATCATTTGTGCATATTGATTTTTATGCTTCATAATCATCTTTAGAATCAATATTTGGATACATGTGCATACTCGATTCTTGATCTTACATTATCACTATTTGAATCGTTTGCATGTATTTGAAAATAATTATTTCAACACTACACTTCAGTTAAAATTGTGGTTGGAATAGTAGTGATTATTCATTCAAGATTGTATGCTTAAAATTGTTGAGAGTGTTTTTGGAACACCTCTCTCTATCATTTGTAATCTTTATGTATTGTTGACTTGTTAGTTAAGTGAGACTATACCATATTATTGTACGACTTGTAACCACGCCCGTAAGTTGGTTACAGTGTGGCTTCTAGCCAAAGCCTTATGTCGGCTCGTGTATACGACTTCTAGTCACGCCTGTAAGTTGACTAGCTTATTGTGTATTGGAAAATCCTGATCGTGGGTGATCGGGTAGTGGAGTAAGTTCAAGGGGAACCGAACCACTATAAATTACTGTGTCCATTTATTTTTTCTGCACTTGATTATTTGGCTTGTTAGCTATTGCGTATATATTCTGTTTAATTTAATTAACCGAAAGGTAACGCAAAGATTAGTCAAGTCCAATGCATCCCCCTCTTGGACTATAATACTGAGCCAACAAGTGGTATTAGAGTGGGTTTTTGCATCAAAGTTATCTAACAATTTATTTGAGTAAGATGGTAGGGCAATGCTTAACTAGCTATAATATAGACGACAGAAAATACACCGATAAACCACTGATGTTTAGAAAAGAAAATTTTCATGAGTGTAAGATTCTTATGAAAACCTTTATGAGATCCCAAGACGTTGATAGTTGGAGAATGGTAGAAAACGGGTTTACTCTTGCGGACAAGCCAACCGAATTATTGACAACCCGAGAAAAAGAAGAGTATTGCTTAAATGCTGAAGCGGTATGCTTAATTATATTATCTCTATGACTTTGGAAATATCTTAGGCTTGATTAAAATGATTATCATATCTTATTGCTTATGTCTTGAAGTTAATCAATTTGAACATGCTTTGAATGATCTACATTTGTTCAATGATTAAGCTGTGAAATATATGCATGTTTATCTTGTGAACTTGATAAAATTGATTATCATATGTTCACATGGAAAATGTTTACCTATATTAAATGGATCATGTGCTTCAAAAACTCTTAAATGTATTAATCCATTTGATATTGACTAATGTTATTGAGCATTGATATTATGATTATTGCTCACTTTGATTGGAAGTATGTATGTTGAAACTTCTATATCTTATTACTTCCGATATATTCATGTGAATGTGTGAATGAAGAATATTTTATGTTCACTTGAATATATCATGATAATTGTACATGTATTACTTAACAATCTTGCATGTATTATTTCTGATAATGATGCATGATTCATTAATGTTAATCTTGTATGAATTATTGTCGATGGTCTTGTGTGTGTTAATTTGGTGTGAATGATTTTGGTTATGATGTTTGTTTCATTTGATGTGTGTATTGTTCACTTAGAAATGATCAAAATTTTCTTGAATTATCATAAACTATCAATTTAATCAAAGTAATAATCAAGAAAATAAAAAAATCACAAAAATTAGTGTTTTGTGTTCTAAAGGAATGCGCTCCTCTAGAAAGAAGCACGCTCTTCTGCAAGAACAGTAAGAGGTGTTCTGCAAAGAACACGGGAACACGCTCATTTTAAGAAGAACACGAACTATCAAATGACAAAACTGAAATAGGCAACCCGAGAGCCATTTCTCATTTTCTCAAACGCCATATCTTTCTTTTCTCTCTCACCGGATCATTCAAACTCCAAATCTCTTCACTTAGATTGTTCCAAACTCATTCCCCATCATTTTTTATCATTAAATCCATGGTTTTAAGGCTCAAAACATCTTTTGATCCGTCCATTTTCACCCAAAAATGCTACTTTTTCAACTATTTCCATCAATTTTCATTTTCTTCTGTCTCTCACGATTTCTCACGAAAATACAAGTTCTATAGCTTTTTTTCTCGTGTCCATACCAACCTCAACTTCCCACCATCTTTTGGACCCATTTTCCCCCCGTTTTCATTGATTTTTCACCCAAAACCCTTAGGTTCACGTTGTTTGCATATCAAGTGTTTGATAAAATGCCTCCTAAGAAAACAACGGCTTCTAAGCGTCGATAGGAGATCGGCGAGTCTTCTACACCCACACCCAGGCCTACACAAAGACGTGTAGAGGTTGGAGAGTCCCCCACATCTACTCCACTATCCTCGAGGCGACCCCATGCCTCTCGTCCACTTTGTTAGCCCTCTCCATCACCACCATCATCACCCTCATCATCTGATGATGTTACCCTTTCCACTCCTGCGACATCACTTACTTCTCGACATCCACTTCTAGAGCCTATCGTTAGGCCCTTTGACATTTGACGTCTGGCTCCAAGCAACCGAGTTGACTTTGACGACTTCACGAGGATTCATATGCCTCTTTTCACCCACTTCACCAAGATGAGATGGGAGTAGTTTTTCTCTCACGGTGACACCATTGATACTAAGTTAGTCTGAGTTTTTAACGCCGGACTGTCACTAGTTCCTGACGATGATCCCCTTCACCATCGCTCCAGGATTCTCGGTCACGACATGGATATATCTCTAGTTATACTAGATGAGATCTTTGGTTTTTCCTCCGATGATCCCACATTTTCTTATTTTGTGGATGATGATGAGATAGTCTTTCCTAATTACGACCAGATCACAACGTTGAGGACCATGTCTGGAATGGAGCCATGGCAAGGGGTGTTGACAGTGGCCAACAACATCTTTGGGTTGCGGCTCAAGATCTTCCACAACATTATCTAAAGGGTCATCATCCCTCGACTGAGTTCTCGTGCAAAGGTGAAGCCTCTTGATGCCTTTCTTTTTTGGTGCATGCATAGTCACACTAGGGTCATCATCCCTCGACTGGGGTCAATTCCCAGTCCACATGGTTGGGTTTCCCATTTCCCAGCCATGTGGCTAGGAAATCAGCCCACAATTTTTTTTTTAACTCTCTTACGCCAGTCTCTTCTTCATCTCTGTTTTTTTTTCCAGCGTCTTCAGCAATTCAATCTCTTCACTTCTCCAATTTCTTCTGCTTTTCAAATTTCACTTTTTCTTAACCAAATTGTCTTTTATCATCTTCACTTAGTTTTCCACCTATTTTTCCTAATTTCCTTCTCAAATTTTCGTTTTCAAATTGATACATTCTTCTTTTTCATTTTTCTCCGAAGTCCATCAAAATTATAGAAATAAACACCAAATTTTGTTTTGTCACTTTTCTTACACTTTTCCTAACTCTCTTCCTTACCTTTTTCTAAACTTTTTCTATTGACTCAATTGTATTGCTAGCCCAAAATCTACAGCTCTGATACCATAAGTTGTAACACCCCAAAAATTTTCTCATTTTAAAATCCCTTTAATAGGGGATTTGATGGTAAATAGCAACAAGAAAAATTTTCAGGTTACAACAATTCTACTTCCAAAACAAACCTTATTTTATTATATGACTTACACATGCTATAAGTTTTACATGTTTTATCTAAAACTAACACACACTAGTGTCGAACACATTTCAACCTTTATACATATATGGTCGGCTTATGCGAGTATATCTACAAATATACATTATTTGTTGCTTATGTCCCACCTTTTTTTCATCTATTCCTCATCCTCTTTTTCTTCTCTCTTGACACTAATTTCCTAGAGATAAAATTTAAGGGTGAGCTTTATGCCCAGTGGGTCCCCTAGCGGGTTTCTACACTTTAGGCAAATCATCAAAATAAATATTCAAAACAGGAATATACACAACGTAATGGCAACATTTGCACACATACGCATATGTTTATGAAATCCGAAATAATAAGCTACATTTAGCAATCCTACAAGGGTCAGCATCCAACCCAAATAAGTTGCGTCTAGCATTTCGCAAGGGCCAACTTCCAACTCGAATAAGTTGCATTTAGCAATCCAACAAGGGTTAGCTTCCAACCCCAAATAAGTTGCTTCTAGCATTTCGCAAGGGCCAACTTCCAACCCGAATAACATTTCACTAGTGAAAGCAAATCCGCGTGCATAACCATAGTATGAATATAAACTTTTAATGAAAAGACTAGAATGCACAAACCATAGGTTCCTCCCTACCTTTAAATGCGAAGTAAAATAGCAACTCCTTGAGCTTTTCCCAAAAATACTGAAAATCTTTAAAAGAGAAGAGTTTTGAAAAGTTTGAATGAAATCTGAAAATGACCCCCCCTAATTTATAATATGAACTTTTTAGCACTTTCTCAAAATGCCCTTGAACTTTTTATTTATTTATCGTCTCGTCCATTGCTCTAGAGCTTTCTCGAGAAGATTATTTAGAAATACAATTATATCCTTTCTCGAGATATATCTCTAGTAAATAATACCCACTATGTCCTTTTTCATTTTTTTTATCCGTAGACTTTTCTCATAATGTCAATCGTATCCCTTTTTTGTCCTTTTCTGGAAGTAAAATGTTACAACCTTCCCTCCTTAAAGAATTTCGTCCTTGAAATTTGTTTCATAGCAATTATAGTTGTCAGCAAAATTTTGAATATACTATTCATAGAAATATCTTACCCATAGATGGTTCACCATCAGAATCTTGTTGCAGAAGCAACAAGGTATTATCTTCCACAACTTCTTCTATTTGGACTGGTAGTGGCTGTCATGGTCGCAGTGTTTCCTATATTTCACTTTCTGCAGATAAACATTCCAATTCTGGACGGTAAGTGAAGGGTTGATTGACTGATGGACTCGAATCTTACAGCAATGGTTGAGTAAAATCACCACGTTATGAAGAGGGTAAGGATGGTGTTGGTGAAAGTGGGGGGGTGGTGTCGGAATAGGCATCGAGAGGTTGGCTAAAGGTGAAGCGTTCGGTAGGTAAGATTACCCTACCTCTCGACTTTCTTCATGGTTGTTGCAATGTTGGTTGCACGTCAATGGCCCCTTCATTTGGTGTTGGGTTTTGAGGTGATGTTGCAAACATTTCAGACAAAGGCAATCCAGGAGACTGTGGCCTAAGAAAAGGGAAAGTAGAGTATAATTCCGACGTTACAGTTTTGTAATAGTATGGGTAATAAGGTTCTGGTGGAAGTTCTAGGGTTTCATTGTTATGTTGCCCTTCTTGATTTAGAAAAGAAGGGAATTGGTACATTCCATTCCAATCGTATTGGTAAGGCATGTTCTCATTCGGGTCCATCTGAAAAATGCAAAAGAAAACATATGACTATCCAAATATTTCTATTGCAATAAAAATATGTACATTTTCACACATCAAAATGAAACATAATTATAAGCATGATAATTACAGAGTTTCATTTTTTAGTGTTACTAATAAACAATTCTAGATATCTATGTTTTATTTCATTTTCCAGTTATCACGTGACCTTTTCTATACCATGATGGTTCCACAATACTTTGACAAGCGAAATAGTTTTTATGTCGAGTCTTTGTATCCAAAAATTGTATTGGTCTTTCTTGGTACTTACTCCCTTCCTCAATCTAAACATCTGTCTAGGCGACAACTTGAGAAGGGTCAATATAATAGTTTCGCAGTATGGAGACATGGGACACATCATGTAGTCTTGCCATTGACAAATTTAATTGATACGCGACCGCTCCAATCCTTTGTTTAATTTCAACGAACCTATAAATCTTGGAGATAATTTCCCTTTTTGTTCTGAATCGACAGACTCCTTTAATGGGTTGATTTTTTGTGAATACCATATCTTCGGCTTGAAACTCCGGAGAGTGTCTTTGTCAGTCCGCATAGCTTTTATGTCGGCTTTGAGTTATACATAGTTTTTCCTTGATTAACTGAATCTTTTCACTTATTTCCTTAATTATCTCAAACCAAGGTCCTATTCTATTTTATCGGTCATCTCCATTCATAAGATTATATCAAAGTCTTCAATGTTCAGAACTAAAGGGTCACTAAGAAAGGTTTATCACTCATTCTATGTTCACATTTGAAGCGTAACTGTGTGATTTATACGCTTGGCCCCACTGGTGTGGTTACCATCATTTTAGGATTCAAAGGTTTGACCTCTAATCCTAATCGTTGTACTATGGAAGGAGTAATGAATGAATGGGTGGATCCCTATGAAACAATACTCAAACTTTGGAGTTAAATAAAGGAAATTTACCTTCAATCACAGTAGTGTCAATTTGCTCATGTGTCGTGGCAGCAAATGTTTTGCCTTGATTTTGCTGCCTTGGCACATTATACTGATTTGTCTGAACTGTTGTTCGAGGTTGAAGACAATTTTTTGCAATGTGATCCGCTCGTCCACATTAGTAACATGTTCTCATTTCCTGTTGCTTTCCAGGGTTTGGTTTTGCTCCCTGGTTTCCTTTAAGGATTCCATTTCCTGGATTAAATCCCTGTCCTTTCTTGTTGTTTCTCGGGTTCACTTAATTTTGATTTTGATTTCCTTGACCTAATTCTTGTGGCTTAAACTTGGATTGAGCCACGTTCTGACTTTTCGTAGGTTCCTTCCTTTGGAATTTCCTTGAGTTTTCAAATCCTTGGAATTTCCTTGAGTTTTCAAATCCTTGGAAGGTAACAGGTCGTTTCCCTTTCATTCTTCTCTATTCCTGTTGCTGCCTTTCCTGCTCGAACTACATGGCTCAATTTACAACTTCCCTATAATGTTCTACTTCTAAAATGGACAAGGTTTGCCTTAACTCAGGCCTAAGTCCATTATAAATTTTTTTAGCTTTATCTCTCTCATTTGCCACCGTTAAAAGAGAAAATACAGACAATTCCATAAATTTTGCTGAATATTCCTGCACCGTCAGTTGTCCTTGGTACAACTTGGAAAATTCTAACCGCTTCTGCCTTTGAGAAAGTATTCCTCAATGAACACGACTTCAAATTCTGGCCATGTCATTTTAACCATATCCAATGTCGGATCTTCCTTAATCATTTTCCACCAACTGTGTGCAATTCCCACCAGTTGATATGCAGCAAGCGAAATCTTTCTCTCATTCGGAACTCCCACAGCTTCAAAGGATTTTTGAGTTTCATCTAGCCACTTTTGAGCAATTTCCATATCTGGTTTTCCTTCAAAAGTCAACAGCTGCAATCTTTTAAACTTTGTTATTTGTTTGGTCCGATAATCCTCTTATACTCTTCCTGCATTTGCGTGAAATGGTTGATGTGACGCCCCGAAAATTATTTCATCTAGCCCATAACCCAATTGCATTTTTGCCCAAACTCTATGTGTTGTCTTGATATGTTTGGTGTTTGTTTGATGATTGTTTAATGTTTGTATAGTTGATGCTTGATAATGTATATAAATATATGTATCATAAATTTATATGAGTCATGTTAAATTAAAGTATAATGCATATGTTATGATTTATGCATGGGCTCATTAAACCATGAATTGATATGGGTTAGGACTGATTGAATAAAAGGATAAATGAAATTGAAAATTTGGTGTATTAAATGGATTGGACATTTAAAATACATGTGGTTAGTATGGGTAGTATGAGACCAACACATGTGAAGGTTGGTGCATGAAAGTGGACAAGTGTCCCATGCCCTCAAGGAAGTGCTAGAATGAGTGGAGGGAATCAAGGAGAGAAAACAAGGAGGAAAACAAGGAGAGAATCAAGGAGGAAAACAAGGAGAGAATCAAGGAGAGAATCAAGGAGGGAATCAAGGAATTGCTAGAAAGAGGTGAGTGGAGAGAAAGGAAAGAAGAAGAGAAAGGAAAGAAGAAGAGAAAGGAAAGAAGAAGAGAAGGAAGGAGAGAGTTGCAGGAGGAAGATCCCTGCGACGTTTCCATCAAAGAGGTAGATCTTTGGAATATACGGTCAGATTGAGCTCAAATTTTATCAGCACATTCCTAGCTTATGGTTCTTCATTCTGGTCGGTGGAGATCTTGATCAGAGGTTTCGTCTAAGAGATCTAACCTCTCAAACGAAGCTGGTCGGAATTTCTGGGTTTCTCGTGCCGTTTCGGTAAAACTTACAGATCTCCTCAATCTACCGTTGGATGGATATAAAATTTGGGTATGTCGTTTATAACAGATATTTCTGTATTCTGAACGGTGGAGATGTCTATACGTTTAGTATTTTATGTGATATAGCCATCTGAGTTTGGATATTTGCAGCAGGAAAGGAGAAACTGTCTGATTAGATACTTGTTCATCAAAGATACATATCTTTTCGGTCCACCGTTGGATTGGGCTGATATTTGGACAGAAGGTTTGTTTCTTCACATACTTCAATATGTACGGTGGATTTTGTGATTATATATTTCTATTGGTAGATTAATACACCTGAACAGAATAATACATGTGAAGAATTGGTAGGGTTGTTTGTATTAGACCTACATTTAGAATATGAACTTAGACCTTTCCAAATAGCTTGCATGTCAACTATGTTGACCTAGTTGCCATTGTTGATGAACCCATGATGCAAAATCAGTGATATGCATGGCTGAACATGGTGACCTAGTGTAAATCGACAATAGGGCCTAAGTATGGAAAATTTCATATTTTAGGGCTTTTGATGCTTTTGGCCTAGAATCATTGAATTGATGCAACTTATGTTTAATTAAGCATGATTAGAGTTGATTATGCTACTGATTTGGTGGTTGTGACCATATCATGGGTTAGGCCTACTTGTGATCAAGTGACCCAATTTGGGCATGTTTATGCCTAAAGGAATTGAAAATCAGTATTTTTGATTAATAGAATGGTTTATGTATGAGAACTATGCATTAGAGGCCTAAGTCATGTGATTTGAGTTGAATGATGGGATTAGATGAGATTTAGGCCTATTGTTTATATGTGGGCTGATTTAGGGTTGATGTGTAATGTCTATGTGATTGAGCATAGAAATTGATGTATGGTAGGATATTGATGAATGTTTCAGGATCTTGATTTGGGTTGATTCGGTTTGGTGATCGTGTGTGGTTAAGTACTCTCGCGAGGCTTGGTTGTGAGTAGACTTCATTTATGATTATATCTTTTATGTCATCATATCACTTATATATATTGTATCTTGAAAGCATGAATGTGTTCTAATGTTTTGAATGATGCATTGATTTGAGAAAACCTTATGACTTTGGTTGGACCCATCTATCTGGCTAATAGGGGGACTTAACCTTGTCATAAGAGGGTTTTAGAAAAGGAAATGATTGGGATCAACGACACGGTGAAATAGACGTGTACTAGTAACCCAAATAAAAATGATTGGGATCAACGGCACGGTGAAATAGACGTGTACTAGTAACCCAAGGCATGTGGAATGTGGATCCAAATTGATAAACTTTTACTTGCATCGAACTTATTATAAATGCTTGATATCTATATGTTATGAGCTTTTAATCATGCTACACATTGACATGCATACATGGTTTTTATTGATGAGTATTGATAGCATATTTGAATTCTATTCACTGGGCATCGTTGGCTCACCCTCATTTTCCTCTTTCAGGTCCTTCTGTCCCGAATAAGGGCAAAGGAGTAGTCATATCTTGAGGGCCTTGCCTGCGAGAGAATCCAAGGCCTCGATGTGAGTTGAGAGGCATTTTGATTGAATTGTGTTTAAATTATGAAGTACTATATTTTGGATTATGTAATTATAACACTTACCACATTGTAGTATGGGTGAGTTGGGACTTGTTAGATAGACTATGTGGGCATATGACGATTTTATTTGTACCCACAATTTTCGACTTTATGAGTATGTCAATTTTAATGGACTGTAGGGATTATGATTATTATTTATGGTTCATTTTTTTATGGATTATCTCTTGTCTTGGATGATTAATACGGTGGGTAGTTTTGTTTAATACCTTTTGATATCATATTGTTGTTTGGGATAAGGCTTGTAGGATCTCAACCACCTCACGGGAGTTGAGGAGTGGTCGGAGATGCCTACGCCGGGCGTCCCGCCCCGGCATTCCGCACGCCATTCCCTGCGGGGTTGGTGGTCCGGGGCGCGGGGTCACCACAGTTGAGTCTCAACACATTGACTTTGGGCTTCTTCCGTTATGAAGTCCACGTAGTCCACGAACCGTTGGAAAAATTTTCCATCTCGGTCAGCGGTTGTACCGATGACCCATTGCCCATTTCTGGTGGTGGTGGATTGGTTGTGGGTGCTCCACCTAGTGTATTCGCGTCTTCTGTGAATGGTTCCAGAGTAAACATTGTCTTTATTCTGGATGGCCTCGCATCCCTAGGTAGCTCACTCCTTGAATCCTGGAATGAGCCGTTGGTAGCTTGGCGTCGCATTTGTACTGGCATACTACGATACAAATAAGAGTTATTTTAGTTTCCTAGTTAGATTATTAGGTTTCTCACCTAGCTTCTAGGTTTAAGGCATGGGGTTTATCGGTTCCATTAGCTGAATATAGGTTTCAAAACAGGCAAATCCCAGTTGATTTGTTTGGCAAGACTATGTATATATATGAGTTCAAAGTTTATTTGTAAAACTACATAAAGTTGTTTGTAAAAACACACTATATTCAGTGAATTGGTACTGATGTTATGGTAAAGTTGTTTCTAAATTATCGAGGTATGAATTACAGTTTTTCAAACAAACATCGCAATTGATGGAAATATCAAGTGGATAACAGTTATCCATCAAATTCGTACGTTCCATACCGTTTGAATTTAAGGATAAAAATTATCAACTAACTTTTTCCATAATTGCCAAATATGGTCATGGGATGATTTGTCCTCACTCATCTTAATTACAAATAATACCTGAGATGTCCCATACCATCCCAAGTATGCCTATAATTAAAACTTATGATTCACCACCTCCCCATCAAACATAGTCTCATCCACACAAGGAAAGTTTAAATAAATAGTATTCGTTAATATAGACATATTATAAAAGCTAGTACAAGTCTAAATTTTTCTATTGTCTCCTCCATTGACTTAGTCTCTGTGGATCCAAATATGATGTCATCACATTATTTTCTTCTTCAATGCCCTTCAAATTATAATAAGAATATCGAACGTAATTCTTTTTTATCTTTTAATGTATTTGAAGAGTGCCACCTTAACCAATTTTCTAAGAGAATTTGACCGCTCCTAGCTTATCTCCAAAACATAAGTGGTGTCTACTGAATCCAGTGACATCTGAAACCAAATGAAAATCCTTCAAAAACAAATTGTTAAAAAACATTTTCTTTTTGAAACTCATGTGAATATGCAAATATGCATCATAAGTGGTGTCTACTGAATCCAGTGACATCTGAGATCTACAATCCTAAATGACTCTAAAAACATAAAGATTAAATCTCGAACGATCATGGTCTTCAGTCTGAATACGATCTTGATAGCTCTTCCACCATGCATCATCGAACTTGAGCAATCTTCATGCATAATTGGATGTTCAATATACATGCAATAATATCTTAATGAGAATGTGGTTTGTAATCATCAAAATATCTTTTTTTGTACGAGATATGAGGGTAATTAGATTAACAGTATGAAACTACTAAACAAGATAATGTAATATGAAGATTAAATATGGTTTCACAAGTAGTACTCAAATCAAAACAATTTTCTAGATATCAAATCAAGCACAAAATCGATTTACTCAAACAAAATCACAAGAATCTTAATGGAATGATTTTACCCAACTTAGGTAAGAAAGAAGCTCAAAGATTCTTCAAGTGTTATGATGGTTGAGAGATTCTTCGTTCGATGATGATCAAGAATCAACAAGATCTGAAGAACTCACTCAAAAATGTCTTGATCTATTGCTCAAGAGAAACACACAAGTTTCTCAAAGAGTTTGAAGGATTAGGCGAACTATACGGAAGTATGAATCAAATATATGAATGTCGGTAAACTTTTGCTTTAAAAGATGTTTAAAATCACTTAGGAACTTGTTTTAGACTTGTAGAAATGATAGCATGAAAAATGACACTAGTTCTCAAATTTTGCAAAAGTTGCTCTTCAAATGATCAAGTGTGATATTTACAGAAAAAAACCAGACTGAGGCACAGGAACGTGCTCCTCAATGAAGGAGCGCGCTTCTGCTTTAAAATCTGAAACTTTTTAGATTTTCCTCCAATCAAGGAGCGCGTTCCTTATATGAGGAGCGCATTCCTTAATGTGTCCGTTGGGCATCGGAGCGAGGTCCTTCATCAGGAACCACTGGCTCTATAAAATTTCCTATTTTGCCCTTGACTACAGGAGCGCGTTCCTATTAAGAGGAGAGTGTTCCTTTTTCCCTGATCAGAAAAATCTGAGTCTCGAGAAAAATCACAAGAGCATGTTCCTTTCTTAAGGAGCGCGCTCTTTAAACTCTGATAAAAAAAAAATTAAGCCTCAGGAAAATTCACAGGAGGGCGTTCCTTGAAAGGGGAGCACGTCCCTTCACGTTGAAGTGATTGAAACCTGATTTTTCTATCAAAAAGAGTTTAAGGCATTGTCGAACATATAAACTAGCTTTCAAAACATTTTTGACAAGATTGAAACACAATTGACAAAGATAAATATGTGTAAAACGATCGATTAAAACAGATAATCAATACATTCGATACGATACACGTAAAATGATAAAACTATGCAAAGTTGGTAATACGTGTGCATGATAATCAATGATATATATATATATATATGTGTGTGTGTGTGTGTGTGTACATGATAAACAATTTTAACTAAATGATTGCATAATGATCATGATCGTGTGTGTGCATGCATCATTACTATAATAATAATGTATATGCATGAGAATGATAACCTATATGCATGATTTTCAAAATCAAATAATATTGTGGTTAGAACGAGTAAGAATTATTCTACAGCACTACGATTCTAAATTAAGGATTACAAACATGAAGCTCTTGAATCTCTGTGCATTGTTGTTTCATCCACATGTTTTGACAGTATAGTTGAATCCATCTAATATAGCTAGTTAGCACCAAAACAGCTCAGTTAAAGACATTAGTACCGTGATTATATTATTTCTAAGCATCAAAACACTTAGGAGAATACTAAGTGGAAAACCACTTACGTCAACAGTTGAGTGGCATAGGTGGGATGAGGGAACTGATATTGTGAAAGACTTGTTTTGGGCTCATCCTATTGCCGTTGATCTTCTTAGATGCTTTCCCCATGTATTGTTGATGGACTGTACATACAAGACAAACAAGTACATATTTCTATTGTTAAAAATTGTTGGCGTTACATCAACGGACATGGCATTCTCAGTGGCGATCGCTTATTTAGATTCTGAAAATGAAGACAATTACATGTGGGCACAAGATAAATTGAAGCAATTGTTGAATGGTTGGTCCTTACCCAAACTAAATGTGACAAAAAGAGAGTTGGCTTTGCTTAATGCAATCTCTCCCATGTCGCCTCATATAACGTGTACGTCACTTGGTACTGTTTCTTTTTTGGGCCCCTATTTGCTTGTACCGGACGAAAAAACATTGATGTAATTGTTTGGATGAAACCTAGCTGACGAAGAATCCTATCAGGATGGTAAGGTTCCACAACATCCATGCACTTGATGCACCCAGTATAAAAATCAACCTTGGAGACGGGATGATCTGATTTCTGACTTTGATAAGGATCTCAAATGTCACGACCCACCATACGTGACATCATGACCGACACGAAACCACGTGCATATCCTCTCATGACATACACGACATCTCGATAAGCCTTCTAATACACACCAAAATCCCCAAATACACAACAATAACACATATGGACATAATCAAATAATATTTACATTCCCAAAATGTAGCCATAAATTTTTATTTTTTTTTTAGTCCATAATGATCAAAAGTATAAAATAATACTTAACCTTGAATTACAAACCCACCTAAGTATTAAATACATATTATAGGTGTTATTTAGTACATATATACAAAAGTACTAAACACCTACATCAAAAAGTGTACGGGAAAACGCTCTACAGCTAAGCTTTTCCCTTCCCTTTCCTATCTGAACCTGAAAGGATAAGAGTGAGGGTGAGCTACAACAAGCTCAGTGAATGTTCTATACAAGTGGCAACATATATATGCATTTAATTAAAACATTGAAAGATCATTAAAACCATTTAAATAATCATGAGAGTAAGCAAGATTACATACATGCCAATTTAATGTATCATGTCATAAACAAGACAATGCATACCTTTTATAAACATGCATATGCAACCTAAACACCGCCTGAGTAAGAATCAGTACCAGGGCCATGTGTGCGCGAAACCCATGCCCGACCGATTTCTTACCCGTATCTATTAGGATTCCTAGGGTTGCATGAACCATAGGATTCGCCCACTAAGGCAAGCACCATGCCTAGGCATATCCTAACATACACAACCCATAGAAAACCTCTGCAAGGTTCACAATTGAAGATTCTCGGTCAGCCTAATGGGATTCCATAAGAAATTTAAAGCTTAGGGAATGCACATAACTCAACTGCTTTCCCAACTGACTATGCTCAAATACAGTTCATGAATTCAATAAATCATGCATACTACATTAGATAAGCATTTAAAACATTTAATACTACAATGCCACATATAGAAATCACAAGTAAAAGAAACACTCACAATTTGATTGGCTAGACTTAGCCAATCCAATTTCTAACCAAACAAGCACTAGGATGCTCCCAAAGCACTCCTATGCACCACGACTATCAATAGGCCTAATTGGGTCAATCAAAATCTTGCATTATACATGGTTCACATAACTAAAAATCAGTCCATGCTAATCCACCTTGTTTAAACCCAAGTCAAGCCAATTCTTAGCCTATGCCCCAATTTGGGAAAAATTTATACAATAGGCATAAGGTCAAATTAAACTAGGTCAATCAATTCTAACCCAAGTTCAACCATTCTAAACCTTTAATTTCATTTTATTTGGGTCCAATTAGCCAATTCCCAAGTCAATTTAATCAATTGACTTGGTTTAGGTCAAAAGCCCCAATTTGAGCAAAATTTTCCAAAATCAAGCCTTAGGCCGATTTTACACAGAACTTAGGGTTTCCATCAAGTGAAACCACTAAATTTCACCATCAATCAACCCTAATCATGCTTTATTAGACTTACATTGCATAAATTTCCAGATTTTATATCAAAAGTATCAAAAGCCCCAAAATCTGGAAATTTCTCTACTTAGGCCATATTGCCAATTTACACTAGGCCACCATGATCAACCACGAATTTTATTGATCTTGCAAGATGGAATCATCCACAATGGCTACTAGGTCAACATAGTTGACATGCAAAGATTTTGGAAAAGCCTAAGGTCATGAACTAAGTATAGGTCATTTGAACTAAACCCCTCCAATTTCTTGCTAGAAATTAAGGGTTTCACCATTAGTGTACTCCTAACACTCTCTAATCACACATATGTGACATGCAAGACTCAACTCCAACTTTTGGTTTTCCACCACCCCTCACAAATTCGGGATTCAATGGTTGGAAAACACTTACTAGATGTTGGTTGAGGTCTAGGAAGGCCATAATTGGTATAAACAAGCTAAAAGGGGCACATGCAACTAGAACCTAGGGTTGGAACACCACCCATCTGAGTTTTATCACAATGCATACATCAAAATGAAGCCCTCATGCTCAAAATGAAGCTATCATGCAACTAATAGAGAGATTCAAGGAAGAAATGGAGGAAAAATGCAAACCTTAGGTGTTCTTGAGCAAGAAACAATCAAACCCTAATTTTTCCTCTCCTTTCTCTCCTCCGGCACTTCTCTCCTCTTTCTCGAGTGCAAAATGTGCAAATGAGTTGAAAAAACTGTGTTAATAGCTTAAATAGACAAGCTTGGGCCCATAACTAAAAGTTGCCAAAAACTGTCAAAAATCAGTTTTTCTGTTGTAATATTTTCATTTAGATAATCAATTTCTTGCAAACTACTCACCAAATTAACATCGTAACCATTCAACAGTTTTCTGATTCTGTTACCAACATTCTGATAACATTTCAGCTCAATCCAATGGTGGGATTGTGAGATCCGACTATTTGATCAAAAGTGCGCAAGAAAATTTGTAAATCCGTAAAACAATGTTTGGGGTCTTATAACTCACAGTAGACAAGTCCGATCAAGATTTTCACCGTTTATAAATAAAAATCTATCAGAAAATAACGAGGTAATAAAATTTCAGTTCAATAGGACCACGGATCTAGGAGATCAAGCCATTGATGTAATCGGTGACAGAAATTTCTTCCTCCATGGAGCGAGCTCCACTGGATCCAAAATACCGTTTTCGACATGTTTCGACGTCGAACGGGTCTCCGATGGTTCTAAAACTTCATGCGCACTCTCTATGACCTAAAATTATGCAAAGACACTCGAACCTACGCACGTCGAACATCAAAATACATATACACATACATATATGTTTACGTATACATATACGGATACTCTATGGGTCAAAGTGACGTCATCCTAAGGTACGTGCGTTACACCAAACAACCTGAAACATGTAATATAATATAGTTAGGTACGTCAACTAGTCTAAAGTTTATAAAATCATAATAATCAATAAATACATAACCTCATCAGGAGTCAACTCATCAAGTGCCTCGTTCAAAGTGTAGACATAATTGTCTCCTAATCCCATTTCTTTCCTTGGGATTCATCTTTGAGCTCGTGGGAGGTTGTTTGTATATGAAGGGTTGGTGTGTGAACGAACTAATTTGAAATGCTCATAGCACCAAGCCTGGAAACATAAGGTAAAATATAATAAAAGTTTTGCTCAAAGTAGTATAAGCGAAATGGAAAAATAAGAAAAAAGCATACCGTGAGCAAGGTGAGATACCTTGCAATTCTAAAAACTTCTTGCCCCAGTGGCGAATCCCAGCTGTCGATACAACAGTGCTAAACATGTAGCCCCCAAGAGTATGAACTAATCGTGTTCAGGTCCATCAACAAATGTAGATAAGTGACAGGGACCCGTGTTTCAGATTTGTCCACAAATAATGTGCATCCCAACAAATATAACAAATATGCCCCTGTTGTGCACTCGACTAATGGGTAAGGGGTGTTGTCTGTCTTAGCTTTGCCAAAAAGGCCCGGAAGCCAACTTAGGCGCACAGATTGCCCTTTTGTAGATTTGATCTCCTCATATGCGACAACGTATGAGACTCCCAACCCTCGGATGAGTAACGTGACTGCGCCTTCATTGTTTACTGGAGGTGATGACACCGTTCTACCTATGACTGGGATCCCAAGCAGTACATCAACATCATCGAGCGTAATAGTTATTTCACCAAACGAAAGGTGAAATGTATTCGTTTCCGGTTGCCACCGCTCCACAAACGAAGATATCAAAATTTTGTTTGCAAAAGTGTAGGTGCAACCTATGAGTGTCCTCAAACCAGATGACTCAATAATTTCATCGAATCTTTCATTCTCGGGATGACATTTTAAGTCCCACTCGTGCAATTTGGCGCCATGGTTTATACTAATTGACAATGTTGTCAACACGGAAAACAATTCAAAGAAATTAGTATTGTCAACACACACCTCATAAAAAATATATACTATTCAATTAAAACAGACAGTGACTTACTTTACTTTGCCAAATGAATGCAGCAATATGTTTCTTCAAGCTAGTGAGGATTGAGGTATCAGTAGGGCCTCCAGGACAGGGCACACCATCATCTTCCATTGGAACATATTTTGTATTGGTACTACCTTCAGGTACATTTGTGGTAGTTTCATCTACTTCTTCTTATTGGTCCACATTCTCTTGCTCCACATCCTTTTGGGTACTAGGCAAATCAGATTGAAGTAGGTGTCGTCTTCTAGCCGATGTCGTAGGTCGGGTCCTAGAAGTACTTAGCTTACTCGTTGATGCGCTCTCACATCTTCTTCTTGGCATTTCTACATGCAAAACATGATAAACAGTTAATTCAATGAATTAAATCTTTTTTTTTTGAACTGTTCGGTCGGAGAGTACCGAAAAAAGGCATTCGGTTTGGTCGGGGACAACAGAACCAATCGCGATCGGTTTGGTATCACAGGTTCGAACCGATCGCGATTCCATGATACACCCGTGCTAGGTTCCTTCCACTTCTAGTGACGTTTTTTGCGAACAAAAATACCAAACACATTCGATTTCACGTAATCTAAATACTAAATATGATAAAAAAAAAAAAGCAACAAATCTCTTACCGATTTAGTGATTTTTGCCCTCGAAACTTCTAATCTCAAATGATACAATGTCACCTCGAAGCAAAACCACAAGTTTTTTTCACTAAATAGGAAATTATAGCAATGAAGCAAAGGATTTTGTAGTGATATAAGGTTTTGGGTGTTGAAAATTTGAAAAAAAAATGGAGAGGGAGGGTTTATCAGCTAGATATGAGAAGAAGGGAGAAATAGGGCTATTGTAAGGAACACCGGTGTGGTGTCGGCCAAAGACCCTCTAATGTGTTTTGAAAATGGTTGAAATGAGAGAGAAAATAATAAGGGTATTTTAGGAAAGTTCAATGGGGTAGGGATCACAGTCTTTTAAAATTTGTGGTAACAATAGAAAGTGGTAGAAAGAGAGTGTTTTTGTGGTTTAACTAGTTGCCCCCTTTTATTAAGGTATTAAAAAGTTTTACTTAAAAAGTAAATAAATTTTAAAAAAATTAAATAATTTTCCTAAAACATCAAATATTTTTTAAAAATACTTAAATAAATATTACTACAATATTCATTAATTTTAATAAAAACAATTAATTGTATTAAACATAATTTTATTAATTTAATTGAAAAATAATTTTATAAATTTTCTAAAAAGCCACTTTGATTGAGACTAATTATATTATATTTATTTAAATCAAATTTATTATTTATTTAAAATTAATTTTATTTTTAATGAAAATAAATTCATTAATTGTGAAACATTATTTTTGCTACTATTTTAAGAAAATAATTTCTATATTATTAAAAGTTTGTTACTTTATAAAAATTTATCAATTTTGGTATTAATAACTACAATAGTAATTTTAATATTAATTTTATTGATCTAGTAATAATCTTAATAATTATATTTTTTCATTTTAAATTATTTTTATAATGTTTTAATTGATTAATTTATTTAATAACATTAAAATTTAAGAAATCGTATAAGATTTTTATGTGTAATGAAACAAAGTAATAAGATATTCCCATATAAATTATTTAAGATTCTCATCTAAAACTAAACAAAACAATGTAACACTCTCATCCTCAAATTCCGTTTAATCACTTTTTCCAAAAAGTGATTCTCAGTCCATTAAGAGATTTTTGTATACCAAATGCCATCTTAGGAGAAATCTAAGTGAAAAACAACTTAGATCAACGCAGGTTCTGCTCTCACTCTATAATAGGAAATTGATCCAAATATGGTATTTTAGTTTTTGTCTCGCATTAGGCCATAGCGCAATCAATAAGTAAAATAGCAAGAAAAACCTCAATATGCAACCTTCATCTCTGAAAATAGGTCTGTACTCTATTTTAATTGATTAATCAATATCATGCTTATGATTTGACCAAAGTGGTCTTTTATATTTAGAATGATTTTACATGGATCTTTTGGGTGAGAGCTTGTACAACTATGTGATTTTAGTTAATTAACCAAGGGTGCTTTGTTAGTTAACTATAGCAAGGTAACTTCTTAGTTATTTTATTAAGTGAGCTGGAGCTTATTGCAGCGCGCATACGCACACACATATATATAAAATTATAAAACAGAGGATAATGAGAATAAGTTTTGAGCTTTTCTCTGTTAAATTTCTTGCTCTCTATTCTTGATTGATCGTGATAGATCTTTGACAATCTTTCTAAAAATGTTTTTTTCAGAATTACTTATTACTAGCATATTTTACAGTTTTGCAATGAATGAATTAATCAATTTGATATTAAAAACCATAATTATAGTATTTCTGTCCAAGTATATGGACGCCATAATAATTTTACTTTAAAATGTCCACATTCTTTTAAATATGGAAATGTTGACTTTGATGGGGTAGTTCGTTGTCTCATTTTCACAACGACCATATTATTTTATTGTGCTATGCACGTACATGCAACCATATTTCATGTTTACTATTATTTAATTTAAATAATTTATAGTTGGATAATTTTCATATGATTTAATTTAATCACCTAGATTGAGGAATGCCATACATAGTTTATGAGTATACCCTACACATATTCCCCCGTTAATGAAAAAAATTCCTAATAATTATATCTTATGAAAACCACCAAAGAATTAAAGTTTGTTGAGGTTTAAATACTTTCAAAATAATCGAATATATACTAAGAAAAGAAAACTTTGAGATTGACTTGATTCTTGGATTTTTAGTTTGTCTGTTTGCAGCTATTACCATTATTATATTTTCAGTCTTCTTTGGTTTGATTATCTGTCTTTTTCAGTATGAACTAATGAATGGTACACTAATATGTATAAAACCGGGCATTGACCGATTTGATAATTATGTCCATAAATGCTAGACTTGATAGATTTCATTTGATTTAATGCATTGAACTCTGATCAGCACTCTTTCCTGGAATAGACTGTATAAATTAATTGTTTATTCCTAAATTTAATGGCCTTGGTATTAATTACATCAGAGAGTTCATCTCATTTCATTATAAGATTTTTGAGTTTTAATTCGTATGATCTATTCTGTTGCTGACTCGAATCTAGAATTCTCAAAAATAGGTTTCCAAATTCATCATCGATTCTTCTTTCTGATTCTCCTTTTTCTTCTTCTTCCACGCTATGTTGTTGCTCAGACATACCATAACATAAGCTTGGGATCATCTCTCACTACTTCTGCCGACGACAATTCTTCTTGGGTTTCACCTTCAGGTGATTTTGCTTTTGGGTTCCAACCCTTCAATATCGGAAGCACCACTGGTTTCCTTGTTACAATTTGGTATAACAAAATACCTGAGAAGACCATAATTTGATTTGCAAATGGAGAAAATTTGGTGCCCAAAGGATCAAAAGTTGAGCTCACTACTTCTGGCCTGCTTGTGTTGAACAATCATCAAGGACAAGAGATATGAAAAGTCAATTTCAGTAGTGCTAATGATGTAGCATATGGAGCCATGCTCAACACTGGAAGCTTCATACTTGCTAACAAAGATTCTGTGAAACTATGGGAAACCTTTGGTGTTCCCACTGATACCATATTGCCAACACAAGTATTGAATCAATGTAGCATACTTGTTTCTAGACGAACGGAGAACAATGACTAGAGCGGAAGGTTTGATCTTCGGCTACAAACAGATAGGAATCTAGTGCTTTACACGATGGCTTTCCCAACTAATTATGTTAACAATCATTATTGGGCAAGCAACACTACAGGAGGCCTCTCTCAGGTTTTATTCAACCAATCTGGTTATATCTACGTCCAACGAGCAAATGGAATCATTGTTCAAAATTTTCCAAGTAATCCTGTTCCAACAAGTGATTTTTACCAAAGAGCAACTCTTGATTATGATGGTGTTTTTAGATATTATGTCTACCCAAAACCAAACCATTGGAGCAATAGAAGTTGGGTACACCTACTTTGATCCTAATAACAAGTTCAAGGGATGCAAAGAGAACTTCGTTTCACAAAGTTGTGATGGATCATCACAAGAAAATTTGGAATTCGACTTCAAGGAAATCCCGAACACTAACTGGCCACTATCGAACTTTGAATGGTTTCTATTAGTGCCAAATCTGACCAACACCAAGTAGGTGAACACGTGAAGTGTGGCGACCCCGCACCCCGGAGTGGCATGCAGAATGCCGGGGCGGGACGCCCGGCGTAGGCATCTCCGACCACTCCTCAACTCCCGTGAGGTAGTTGAGACCCTACGAGCCTTATATCAAACAACGACATAATATCAAAAGGTACTAAACAAAACTACCCACTATATTAATCATCCAAGACAATAGATAATCCATAAAAATTAAACCATAAATAAAATCATAATCCCTACAGTCCATTAAAATTGACATACCAACCGCATGTACTTTAACCAATCTCATGCTTCCATGTATTTTAAATGTCCAATCCATTTAATACACCAAATTTTCATTCTCATTTATCCTTTTATTCAATCAATCCTAACTTATATCAATTCATGGTTTAATGGGCCCATGCATAAATAATAACATATGCATTATAATTTAATTTAACATGACCCATATACAATTTATGATACACATATTTATATATATTATCAAGCATCAACTATACAAACATTAAACAACCATCAAACAAACACCACACATAACAAGACAACGCATAGAGTTTGGGCAAAGTGCAATTGAGTTATGGGCTAGATGAAATAATTTTCGGGGCGTCACATCACACCCACCTTAGAATGAACTTCGTCCTCGAAGTTTTAAGGTTAAGAAATACCTAAGCCCATGAACTCGGCAAAGTGCTCCATCATGTAGTCCTCACGCTCCTAAGTAACCTGCTCCTCGTCATGGAACTGCCATCGGAATCTCGCGGTTACGTAACCTCTGGACCTTCCGGTCAAGTATCTGAATAGGTTCGTCATCATAAGTCCCATCCTGCCTCAGTTCAATGTTCCTCCAGTTCAAGTCGTGATCAAAATGACTCTTGTACACTCTCAACATTGACACATGAAAGACATTGTGGACTGCTGCTAACTGAGGTGGCAAGGCTAATCGGTAAGCGAAGGGGACAATTCGTTCTAAAACCTCGAACGGCCCAATAAATCTCGGAGCGAGCTTGCCTTTTATCCCAAATCTAGTTTGGCCCTTCTGAGGTGAGACTTTCAATAAAACTTGGTCACCCACCTCGAACACTACGGTCTTCTGCTTGGCATCAGTGTAACTCTTCTGCCTGTCTTGGGCTACTTTCATATTATGCTTGATCCTCTTAATCTTCTCTGTGTGTTCTTGTACAAACTCTGGTCCCATCACCGCAACATCCCCTACCTCTGTCCAACAGATCGGAGATCTACAAGGTCGACCATACAATGCCTCAAAAAGAGCCATGCCAATACTGGACTGATAGCTGTTGTTGTACGCGAACTCACACAGATGTATGTACTCCTCCCAGTTACCACTGGACTCAAGGACACAAGCTCGAAGCATATCCTCTAAAATCGATATCAACCTCTCAGACTGGCCATCCGTCTGGGGGTGAAAAGCGGTACTGAGATCTAGTCTAGTGCCGAGCTGCCTCTGTAACCCCTGCCAGAATACCGATGTAAACCTCGGATCCCTATCTGACACAATCGAAACTGGCACTCCATGTAATCTGACTATCTCCCGCATATAGAGTCTGCTCAGCTTGTCCATAGAATCCCTAGTGTTCACCGGTAGAAAGTGAGCGGACTTGGTCAAGCGATCAATAATAACCCAAACAACATTATGTTTCCTCGGGGTGTTGGGTAATCCCACAACAAAGTCCATAGTGACGTGCTCTCATTTCCACTCAGGAATGGCAAGCGGTTGCATCTGCCCTCCAGGCCTCTGATGCTCAGCTTTGACTCTTTGACAGATCTCACACCTCTGAATGAACTGCGCTATCTCTCTCTTCATGTCGGGCCACCAATACATTCTTTTCATATCATGATACATCTTGGTTCCGCCAGGATGAATAGCATAATGAGATCTGTGAGCCTCTTGGAGAACACTCTGTCTGAGTCGTGGATCTGCGGGAACCCATAAACGTCCCCTGAATCTCAAGGCACCATCAGATGACAAGTGCCAATCAGTAAAATCACTGCTCTCAGCCCAAGACTTGTACATCCCATGATCAACGTCAAGTCTCTGTTGGTCAATTACCTCCTGAACTTATGTAGGCTGAGCTCTCATTTGAGCACATATCACAATCTGATCTGAAGGGGTAGCACATATACTCATAACCGTAGCCACCTCAAGTAGTCTCCACTCATGAGACATCTGGCGTGCTACCATAACTGTCTCTACCCGCTTCCTGCTCAACGCATCAGCCACTATATTGGCTTTACCTGGGTGGTATTCCAATGTAAAAGCATAGTCTTTGAGGAGCTCTAACCACCTTCTCTGCCTCATGTTCAATTCCTTCTGAGAGAACAAGTACTTGAGGCTCTTATGGTTAGAATACAAAGTGAATCTCTCACCATAGAGATAATGCCTCCAAATCTTCAAAGCAAAAACCACTGCGGCCAATTCTAAGTCATGAACAGGGTAGTTCTTTTCATGCACCTTCAACTGCCTCGATGCATAAGCAACGACCCTATCCTTCTGCATCAACACGCAACCCAAGCCGATACGAGAGGCATCAGTATAGATAACCAACTCCTGATCAAGCTCTGGCAAAATCAACACTGGCGTAGATGTCAATCTTTTCTTCAGCTCTAAAAAGGCATTCTCACACTCCTCGGTCCGTACAAAGGACACATCTTTCTGGGTGAGCCTAGTCAGAGGCGTAGCTATCTTGGAGAATCCCTGAACGAATCTCCTATAGTAACCAGCTAACCCAAGAAAACTTCTGATCTCGGTCACTGTGGTAGGCCTAGGCCAACTGATAATGGCTTCAACCTTAGACGGATCAACTGAAATCCCCTCAGAACTCACCACATTACCTAAGAACTTCACTTCGGTGATCCAAAACTTGCACTTGCTCAGCTTTGCATATAGCCTATGCTCTCTCAGAGTTTGCAAGGTCACTCTAAGGTGTTCTTCATGCTCAGCCTGAGTCTTGGAATACACCAATATGTCATCAATGAAGACGATGACAAACTTATCCAGATACTACCTAAAGACCCTCTGCATCAGGTCCATGAACATCGCCGGTGCATTAGTCACACCAAATGGCATCACAAGGAACTCATAATGTCCATAGCGGGTTCTGAATGCTATCTTAGGCACATCCTCCTCCCTGATCCTCAGCTGATGATACCCGGAGCACAAATCAATCTTCAAAAAATACCTCGCTCCCCTCAACTGATCAAACAAGTCATCAATCCTTGGGAGAGGATATTTGTTCTTGATGGTCACCCTGTTCAATTGGCGATAGTCGATGCACAACCGCAAGCTCCCATCTTTCTTTTTCACAAAAAGAATTGGAGCTCCCCAGGGTGACACTCTCGGGCAAATAAAGCCCTTAGCCAATAACTCCTCGAGCTGTTTCTGCAACTCTCTCAACTCGGCTGGCGCCATTCTATATGGTGCCATGGAGATAGGCTTCGTGCCAGGGACTAGTTCAATAATGAAATCGATCTCTCGCTTCGGTGGTAATCCTGGAAGATCTGCAGGGAACACATCTGTAAAGTCCCTAACAATGGCAATATCCTCAAGTATCACCTCACTAGTCTCTTCTTCATCAGGCACTAACCCAGCCAAAATCTCCCTATCTCCATCAGTCACAAATCTACCCCTTGTGACTGTCTGGTCTGAAGCTCTACCCTGTAGTGTAAACACTGGGTGTCCGGGGATCTGAAAAATGATTCTCTTCACAAAACAGTCGACAACTGCATGATAAGCCGTGAGCCAATCCATCCCTAAAATTGCATCAAACTCTAAAAACTCTAGGACTCGAAAGTCAATAGGCATCTCAACATCACCAATCTGAACCACACACTGGCTACAGATCATGTTCGGGTAGATCCTCCCCCCAGCTACAGTACTCACCACTAACCATGTACTAGCCCTAATGGGAGTCAAATGCAAACTATCTACCATACGTCCAGATATGAATGATAATGTAGACCCAACATCAAATAATACATGCATAGAAGTACCACAAATAATAAGAGTACCTTCCACCAAAGTCCTGGATGCTGTCGGGTCTGGCTCAGTAGCTGCCTTCGCTGTCTCTCTGGCACTGGACTGCTGCACAAATCCCTGAGCTCTCTGAAAATTTGGACACTCTAACTTCCTATGCCCAGCCTGCCCACATTGATAACATAAGAACGGAGCCCTGGGCGCAGATGATCCATTATGAGATGTCGTCACATAGCTTCCTCGGCCTCTACCTCTGCCTCGGCCAGCATTCTGTGGGAATGGGGGTCTTGGTGCACTCGGTGCCTGGGTAGGAATAGGGACAGGAGAGGAAACCACTGGTGAGGCCATCATACCAGTCTGAACCTGGGATGCCTTACTCTGAGCACCATCAGACTGTGTTCTTCCATAAAACTTTCTCTTCCTTTCCCATCTTCCCTTCTTCCACGAAGTCTGGAACTGTCCCCCAGACTCTACTTGTGAAGTCTGTTCACCTGGAGCTGCCTGTGTAGACATACCATCAACCCGCTCAGCCAACTCGTACTGTTTGGCCCTCTGAACCACTGTGGTAAAATTAGTCATCTTCGTCACAGACAAGGCCTGTCGGATCGCAGGCCTTAGGTTCAAAGAAAACCTCATAATCTTGTCACTCGGCGTCTGAACTAACCCAGAAGCATAAACTGCGAGCTGCCTAAATCTGAGCTCGTACTCCCTGACTGACATGGTGCCCTGTGCGAGATTCAAAAACTCGAGTTGCTTAGCCTGTCTCTCAGTCTCTGGAACGTAAGCCTGTAAGAACAACCGTTTGAAGGTGTCCCAACTCTTCACTGCCCCCTGTGTATCCAACACTGAAAGTCACCAGTCCTCTGCATCACTCTCCAGTGTGTGAACAGCACATAGGACCTGAGACTCCTCATCAAGCTCTAAGGAGCGACTGATCTTCTCGACATTCTTCAGCCAATCTTCGGCCTTCTTCAAGTCAACCCCACCAGTGAATTCCTTAAGCTTTAGCTTCATGAACTTCTCTAGCAGTCTGATCCGCCGATCAGTGGGGTTCTCCACAACAATAGGAGCAGGTGTAGGCATAGGCTGAGGTACAGCCATTTGAGGTCCTGCTGCCCCTGCAGCTCCACTAGCCTCGGTCCCACTAGTGCCCGCCTCATAACTACCCATATCATATAATACACGCAGAAAATATGATAGTAAGGCTTTTAAGTTAGTTCCTTTAAGCTTTTTAATCACCTAAATCTCTCACCTAATTCCTAGGTCAAAGTCATCTAAGTCCAATACATAGACCAAACCTAGTAAAATCAGGCTCTGATACCAACTCTGACGACCCCGCACCCCGGACCACCAACCCCGCAGGGAGTGGCATGCGGATAGCCGGGGCGGGACGCCCGACGTAGGCATCTCCGACCACTCTTCAACTCCCATGAGGTGGTTGAGACCCTACGAGCCTTATCTCAAACAACGACATAATATCAAAAGGTACTAAACAAAACTACCCACCGTATTAATCATCCAAGACAATAGATAATCCATAAAAATTGAACCATAAATAAAATCATAATCCCTATAGTCCATTAAAATTGACATACACATAAAGTCCAAAATTGTGGGTACAAATAAAAACCGTCATATGCCCACATTGTTTATCTAACAAGTCCCAACTCACCCATACTACAATGTGGTAAGTATTATAATTACATAATCCAAAATATAATACTTCATAATTTAAAACACAGTTCAATCAAAATGCCTCACAACTCACATCGAGGCTTTGGATTCTCTCGCAGGCAAGGCCCTCAAGATATAACTACTCCTTTGCCCTTATTCGGGACAGAAGGACCTGAAAGAGGAAAATGAGGGTGAGCCAACGGTGCCCAGTGAATAGAATTCAAATATGCTATCAATACTCATCAATAAATATCATGTATGCATGTCAATGTGTAGCATGATTAAAAGCTCATAACATATAGATATCAAGCATTTATAATAAATTCGATGCAAGTAAAAGCTTATCAACTTGGATCCACATTCCACATGCATTGGGTTACTAGTGCACGTCTATTTCACCGTACCGTTGACCCCAATCATGTTTATTTGGGTTACTAGTACACGTCTATTTCATCGTGCCGTTGACCCCAATCATTTCCTTTCCTAAAACCCTCCTATGACGAGGTTAAGTCCCCCTATTAGCCAGATAGATGGGCCTAACCAAAGTCATAAGGTTTTCTCAAATCAATGCATCATTCAAAACATTAGAACACATTCATGCTTTCAACATACAATATATATAAGTGATATGATGACATAAAAGATATAATCATAAATGAAGTCTACTCACAACCAAGCCTCGCGAGAGTATTTAACCACACACGACCACCAAACCGAATCAACCCAATCAAGATCCTGAAACATACATCAATATCCTACCATACATCAATTTCTATGCTCAATCACATAGACATTACACATCAGCCCTAAATCAGCCCATATATAAACAATAGGCCTAAATCCCATCTAATCTCATCATTCAACTCAAATCACATGACTTAGGCCTCTAATGCATAGTTCTCATACATAAACCATTCTATTAATCAAAAATACTGATTTTCAATTCCTTAGGCATAAACATGCCCAAATTTGGTCACTTGATCACAAGTAGGCCTAACCCATGATATGGTCACAACCACCAAATCAGTAGCATAATCAACTCTAATCATGCTTAATTAAACATAAGTTGCATCAATTTAATGATTCTAGGCCAAAAGCATCAAAAGCCCTAAAATATGAAATTTTCCATACTTAGGCCATATTGTCGATTTACACTAGGTCACCATGTTCAGCCATGTATATCATTGATTTTGCATCATGGGTTCATCAACAATGGCAACTAGGTCAACATAGTTGACATGCAAGCTATTTGGAAAGGTCTAAGTTCATATTCTAAATTTAGGTCTAATACAAGCAACCCTACCAATTCTTCATTTACTATTCTGTTCAGATGTATCAATATACCAAGAGAAATATGTAATCACAAAATCAACAGTACAGATTGAAGTATGTGAAGATACAAACCTTCTGTCCAAATATCAGCCCAATCCAACGGTGGACCGAAAAGATAAGTATATTTGATGAACAAGTCTCTAATCAGACAATTTCTCCTTTCCTGCTGCAAATACTCAAACTCAGATGACTATATCACACAAAATACTAAAGGAATACACATCTTCACCGTTTAGAATACAGAAATATCAGTTATAAACTACATACCCAAATTTGATATCCATCCAACGGTAGATTTAGGAGTCCTCCAAGTTTGAGCAAAACGGCGCGAGAAATCCAGACTTTCCGACCAGCTTTGTTTGAGAGGTTAGATCTCTTAGACGAAACCTCTGATCAAGATCTCCACCGACCAGAATGAATAACCATAAGCTAAGAACTTGCTGACAAAGTTTGAGCTCAATCTGACCATATATTCCAAAGATCCACATCTTTGATGAAATTGTCGCAGGGATCTTCCTCCTGCAGCTCTCCCCTTCTTTCTCTTCTTCTTTCCTTTCTCTTCTTTTCTTTCTCTTCTTCTTTCCTTTCTCTCCACTCACCTCTTTCTAGCACTTCCTTGATTCTCTCCTTGATTCCCTCCTTGATTCCCTCCACTCATTCTAACACTTCCTTGAGGGCATGAGACACTTGTCCACTTTCATGCACCAACCTTCACATGTGTTGGTCCCATACTACCCATACCAACCACATGTACTTTAACCAATTTCATGCTTCCATGTATTTTAAATGTCCAATCCATTTAATACACCAAATTTTCATTCTCATTTATCCTTTTATTCAATCAATCATAACTCATATCAATTCATGGTTTAATGGACCCCATGCATAAATAATAACATATGCATTTTAATTTAATTTAACATGACCCATATACAATTTATGATACACATATTTATATACATTATCAAGCATCAACTATACAAACATTAAACAACCATCAAACAAACACCAAACATATCAAGGCAACGCATAGAGTTTGGGCAAAGTGCAATTGGGTTATGGGCTAGATGAAATAATTTTCGGGGCGTCACAGTCAACCCCTGATCACAGAGGACCCAACCTCCAACCATGGAAAGACAAGTGGTTTTTTACTTTGGAGGAGTGGGCGTAAGAAGCTGGCATACCGACCACTTTCGGGAAACTAGGTACCGAGCTTCCCTCCATCCCTTATCTTTATTTCTCATCTTATTGTTGCTCGGTAGACACTCATGTTTTTCGCTTTTCTTGACAAGTACTTGGGATAAATTGAATAGGGAAGAAGGATTTGACTTCTCTCGCATTGACAAAATCTACCAGCTCCATTTTGTGAATCGGCGATACAAAGTAATTCTCACTCCCGAGAGGCTATATCGAGCTAATATCATCGAAGAAAAGAAAGTCTTCTTAGGACCTAAGTTTTCCTTGGAACGTTTTAATTTTTTATACCAATCAGTTTTTTAAGTTCCGAGATGAAATGTTATTTCTGTGATGTAGGTTTTTCTGTTCCCGGCTGTACCAACCTCAGAGGAAAAAAGAAGAAGAAGAAAGAGCCAAAAGAAATAGACCCCAAAAGAGCTCCAGTTGGGCGATATGCTGCCGACCCGACCAGGCTGAGGAACATCGTTGCTGAAAGAGTAGCTGTTGCCTAAAGGTCAGCAGTGAGATCTCCAAGTAGTGCCCCTAAGAAGACTTTGGCTTCCAAGAAGAAAACTCTGGCAGCTTCCTCCGAGCAGGTGGGCTCGCCTGCCAAAAAAACAAGGTCGGTAGGATCCAAATTGAAGTTCCCCGCCACTACCGACCAGGGAGCTGCCAAGAAGGCACACTTTGAGGAGACCGAGCACCTTACAACTAAAATTAGGGACATCACCTTGAACATAGACAACTATCAGGTCGGTGTCCCTATTGCCTTCTTGATCACGATGAAGGACGAGGACATGTTTGAAAGCATGGCTGACATCAAAAGTCACTACGCCAAGTTTCAAGAGGCGGTGAAGGATGCCCAAACAACCTCGATTATCTGGGAATCTAAGGTTGTGGCTCAGGATGCCGAGTTGAAGAAGCTAAAGCTGAAAGAGATTGAAGTGGAATCAATCCAAGACGAGCACAGTTTCGGTTCACTGTTGAGGCCAAGGTTGAAGAGGTCTGCCAAGCTCAAGTGGATGAAACTTGCGTCGAAGCTGTTACTCTGTACCGAGCAAACTTAGAAAGAGTTCTTTGGCAATTTCATGGACTGGAAGGGCTTTGAAAAGTGGGTCAGTTCAGCTAATACTGGAGAGGGAGAAGCAAAAGAAGAGGAGGCCGAGACTGAAGGCATCCCTGCTGACCAGGGTGTTACATTTGCGGTTCCAGGGGCATCGTCCAAGGAACCTTAGACTGGTGCTATGCTTGCGGCTTCAAGGACATCATCCGAGCAGCCTCAAACTATCGACTCTGAGGAAGAGATGCGCCAAGTAGCTGACGATGATGAGCCAGTCAGCCTGACTGAGATCCTACACCGTTCTACTTATTTGGAGTCGTAGAGGATTTCCTTAGTCTCAGTTATGTCTTTTGTAATGGGCTTACGTGCCTTGATTATCTTACTTCTTTGTTCCTCCTTGTATTATGCTTCGACCTTAATGAAATATCTGTTTTTGTTCAGACCTGATTTATTTGCACTTTGAGTTTATACTTAGCTGTTTTGGAAAGGATTTGTTGCACAATGAGGTCGGCGAATAGTGGTCTCATGTCGATCTCTTCACTCAATTTGAGGGGTCATGAGGTCGGTGAGTCGTAGATACCTGTCGATCTCTTTACTCGATTTCTTTAACTGTTCGTTGAATCATGAGGTCGGTAGATAATGTTTGACCTCCTACTGCGTTCTGAACCTTTAGGTTCTCTTCTCGGTAGCGGTTCGATCGCCGCTTCAAGGCACTTCAAGGGTTAATAACCCATCTTCTCTATAGTATTGACCCCTCTAGAGCGGTACCCCAAGCCACTCTTGACTGTGGTCATCTTCTCGGTAGGTGCATAGCTAAAGCTTGATACCCCCAAGGCATTCTAGGGTCGGGGACCTTCTTCTCGGTGGCTTCCGATCTAATCGGTAGTCCCAAGGCACTTTTTATTGTAGACTGTAGACATAGATTTGTAGAACAAAATCTCTTGCTTATTGTAAAAAAAATCTCAAACAAACACTTGTAGAAATCTAAAAACTAAAACTAGAGGTAACCAACACCTCGGCAAATACTAAAATATAACTACTGAGCTGCTACTACTACTGCTAATCCCTACTGATAGTACTTATTGAGTTGTTCTGCATTCCAGGGCTTAGGAATTCTTCTTCCTATCAGATCTTCGAGCTTTTATACCCCCCGTGCGAAATACTGCAGTGATCTTGTAAGGCCCTTCCTAGTTGAGACCAAAGGTGCCTGCTCCAGGCTCACATGTGTTCAGCATGACCTTCCTTAGCACTAGGTCACCAACTTTGAAGCTTCTATGCTTCACCTTGGCGTTCTAGTACTTCGTGATCCTCTACTAGTATGTCGTTAGCTTGAGTTGTGCTTGTTCTCTTTTTTCTTCGAGTAGATCCAGGTCGGTACACTGAGCCTCCATGTTCCTAGTTTCGTCGAATAAGAGGTCCTCAGGGTCGGTATAATGAGCTTTACTAGTATAGCGACCTTCATCCCGAAAGCCAGGGAGAACAGTGTTTATCCTGTGGTTGTTCGAGAGGTGGTGCGGTATGACCAGAGGACTTGCGGCATATCCTCTGCCCACATTCCTTTCTTTTCCTCGAACCTGGCCTTCAATGTGTGCTTGATAATCTTATTCTATGCTTCTACTTGACCATTGGCTTGAGGATGGGCTGGAGTAGAAAGAAATGTCGAATACCGAGGTCTTCACAAAATGACCATATCCTAACATTGTCAAACTATTCGCCGTTGTAAGAGATAATGGCGTACATGACACCAAAACGACAGACAAGTGACTGCTAAATGAAGCGCGTGGTCTTCTGCTCAATTATCTGTGCTAACAATTCGGCCTTTGCTTACTTGGTGAAGTAGTCAACAGCAACAATACCAAACTTGACCTGTCCCTTACAGGTCGGTAGAAGTCCTATCAGATTCACCCCCACTGAGCAAAAGGCCATGGGTTTTGGATCAGAGAGAGATTCTCCGTTGGAGCTCGGATGTGGGTTCCATGTTTCGGACAACTATAGCACTTCTGAGTTATCCTTATAGCGTCTTTGTGGATTGTTGGCCAATAATAACCTTGGCTAAGAACCTTGTACGCAAGAAACCTTCCACCAGAATGGTTGCCACATATGCCTGCATGAATTTCCTCCAGAACTAGTCGTATTTGCTCTTTCCGTAAACATCTTAAATAAGGCATAGCGAAGTTGTGCCTATAGAGTTGATCGTCTATTATGGAATACCTAGCAGCTTGTCTCTGCACTTTTCTTGCTTTGACCTTGTCCTCGGGGAGGTTGCCACTTCGTATGAAATTTTCAATTGCGTTCATCCATGATGGGTCCTGGCTGAGACTGCCGACCTGCTGGTCGGTAACCATTTTACCTATACTCCTTTCAGGTAGGAATTCCATCGGGACCTAGATCATGACCTCGGCCTCTGACGAGGAGGCCAGCTTGGAAAGGGCATTTGCCAAGGTATTTTCTGTTATCGGCACCAGCGTCAGTTCATACTCTTTGAACCTTTCTAGCAGGGCGAGGGCTTCTTTCAGATATGCTTGCATTCTGTCATCCTTGGCCTGATACTCTGATGTGACCTGCCCCGCAATGAGCTGAGAGTCACAATGGACGAGAACTTGTTCACTTCCCAACTAAGAGCAAGTCGTAAGCCGACCAGAAGTGCTTCGTACTCTGCTTCGTTATAAGATGCTGGGAAATTGAAGCGAAGAACACACATATGTTTCTCACCTCTGGAAGAGATTAGTACTATTCCCACTCCACATCCCTACTTGCAAGAAGAGCCGTCAACGAACAACTTTCAGGCTTCTTCAGGGTACTGGTCGGTAAGCAGATCTATCTGAGGCAGCTCAAATAAAAAATCTGCCAATGCCAACCCTTCATAGTTGTACTAGGCCGGTACTTGATGTCGAATTCACTCAACTCGATGGTCCACTTAGTCAATCGTTTGGATGTTTTCGGCCTCAAGAACCTTTGCCTCAGTAGGTGCTTAGTGAGAACGACTATGGTGTGGGCCTGGAAGTAGGTCTCAACTTTTGAGCTGAAGTGACAAGTGCCAGTGCCAGCTTTTCAATCTCAACATATCTAGTCTCTGCATCGAGCAAAGACGTGCTGGTGTAGTCCACCACCTTTTGGTTTCCTAGCTCTTCCCTGACCAGGGCAGAACTAACGGCCGCTTCCAAAACTACTAGGTATAGGAAAAACTGTTCTCCATGAAGGGGTTTTGAGAACAGAGGAGCCTGACCTAGGTAAGCCTTTAGCTCCTTAAAAGCCTTCTCACACTCTGGGGTCCACTCCACTGCATTCTTCTTGATCAGCTTGAAGAACGAAAAGCATCTATGTGTGGACTTGGAGATGAACCTGCTCAGTACGGCTACGCACCCAGTGTGCCTCTGTGCTTCTTTCACTGTACGAGGTGACCGCATTCCGACTAGAGACTGAATCTTGTCGGCGTTGGCTTCGATCCCCCTTTGATTAATGAGAAATCCCAAAAATTTACTAGAGCTCAGTCCAAAAGTTCATTTCACCGAGTTGAGCTTTGTGTGATACTTTCTAAGTATCGTAAACATGTCTAACAGGTCGGTAGGATGAGCTGTCATTTCCATACTTTTGACCAACATGTCGTCGACGTAAACTTTCATGTTTAACTCCAATCTTCTCGACGAACATGCTGTTGACCAGCCTCTGGTAAGTAGCCTCGGCATTTTTCAGGCTGAAGGGCATCACCTTGTAGCAATACAGACTTCGGTCTGTAATGAAGGTTGTCTTCTTTTCGTCTATGCGACTTAACACAATCTGGTTGTACCCTGAATACGCGTCCATGAAGCTCAGCAATTCGTGGCCTGCTGTAGCATCCACCAGTTGGTCGATGCGGGGCAGTGGAAAGCTATCTATTGGGCAGGCTTTATTCAGATCAGTGAAGTCAACGCATGTTTTCCACTTTTCATTGGGTTTTCTGACCGTCACTATGTTGGCCAACCAATCTGGGTAGAACACCTCTCTGACGAATCCTGTCGTTAGTAACTTGTCTACCTCTTCTCGTAGACCTTGAGCTCGATCGGAGCTGAGATCTCTTCTCTTCTGTCGGACTGGTCTGGCCTCTGGGTCGACAATCAGACGATGCACCATCACATTAGTGGGTATGCCAAGTATGTCTTCATGGGACCAGGCAAAAATATCCCTGTGATCTCGTAGGATGCAGACCAAGTGGTCGGTGAGGGTGACACTCATTCCGGTACCGATCTTGACCGTCCTCACTGGACCTTCTCCGATCTGTACCTTAGCCCATTCATCCTGGGGTTCGAGCCCTGACACCTCTTCCCTGGGGTTGAGGTAGGGGTTGGCTGGATGCTCTAGGAGCATTAGTTGCTCCTCTGTAGATTTGAGACTTTCCTCATGATCGGTCTTCTTCTTCACGGTTGTGACGTAGCAATCCTGAGATTCTTTTTGGATACCCTGTACCACTCCAACGCCTCGCTCTACTGGAAACTTCAGAGCTAAGTGATAGGTCGATACTACCGCCCTCAAGTTATTGAGGAGTGGTTGTCCTATTATGGCGTTGTAGACGATATGACACTTTACCACCAAAAAGCTAGTCATGACCGTGACTTTATGCTTTGAGTCGTCAGCTGTCACTGGTAGGGTTATCCATCCTTCTGGCATGATGTTGTTTCCAGTGAAGCCGATCAGAGGGACATCTTTCGGGCTTAGTTGATCCTTTGTTAGTCCCAGTTTCTCGAACGCAGACCAGTAGAGGATATCTGCCGAGCTACCGTTGTCGACCAGCATTCGACAAATTTTGTAATTAGCCACGACTATCGTGACCACTAAAGCATCGGCGTGTGGACGAAGTATGCCTTGGGCTTCCTCCTCAGTGAAGGTAATTGCGAAATCTACTCGCTTCTGTTCTTAGGTCAGTACCCTAAGTTCATGTCTTCCGACCTGGATTACCGGATGTAAGCCTTTATTGCCCGATTTGAGGCACCGATCTTGTCTCCATCAAACATCGTTCTGATCTCGCCCACTGGCCCAGCTTGGTCATCTTTTAGTGTCCTCTGCCGGTTGGGATTCTTCACGAATTCCTTCAGATGACCTTTTCGGATTAGAGTTTTGATCTCCTGCTTGAGATCGTAGCACTAGTCGGTATCGTGACCGTGGTCTTGATGGTACCGACAGTACTTCTTCTTATCCCACTGCTCTGCAAGAGTTTACAACTTTCTGGGCCATTAAATATACTCTCTGTTTTGGATCTCAATGAGGACCTACTCTCGTGAAGCAGTAAGAGGCGTGTAGTTGGAGTACACGTTTTGGGGCACTTTGTTTCTCCTCTGATCTTGGTTGCCAGCATTCGATATTTTTCCGCCTCTGTTGTCCTCCTTTGAGTCGTATTCTCTTTTCCTCTTCTTCTATTTCTTCGAGCTTTTCGGGGACACATCTACCCCTTGTTTTCCATCTGTTTGCTCGTCAGCACTAATGTATTTTTCTACTCGGTCCAGGATTTCTTCGTAGGTCTGGGCTTCCTTTTTCCCAGGGGAGTAGTGGAACTTCTGATAAGTTGAGTTTTAGTAGTTAGTTTGCATAATAATTTGATAGACTTTTAGGTTCATTTAGTTAGTTTTTATGTGTTTTTACATGATTAGTATACTTAGTTGTTTTAAATGCATTAGGTTTTATCTTAGGTTTTTATAGGTTTTTATCATCAATAAATGACTTTTTGATACATGTTAATATCATAGAAGTCATATGTTTTGAGTACATTTCACTTTAGTTAAGACTTTGATTAATTGCATAGAATTTACATTTGTTTACACTTTGTTTTGTAGGTAAATAAAGAGTTCAAAAGTGGGTTGAAATAAGGTTCAAATGGTGTTCAAAAGAAGTCAAGAACATGTGCAAAACATGTGCAAGAAGTGTGCAAAAAAGTGAAAAAAACCGGCTAAGTCCACAAATCAACACCACAAAAACCCGAGACTGGGCGCCTCGACGCTTAGATGCAAAAGAATGGCGTTGGAAAACAATGTGTGGGCGTCGTGGTACCGGTGTTCGCAGATTTTTGGAGTTGCATTTTTTGAGCGAGTTTTCATGCCCATTTTGGTCTTCTGACACACTTAAGTGTAAAACACATTTTAGGGTTTAATTTTATGATTATCAAGGAGGAGAATTAGGTTGAGGGTGTGAAAAATGAGACAAGAAAACAAGAGGAGAAAGGGCTTTGAATTGGATGCTTGAAGGAACCAAGGAGGAAAAAAATACCAAATCCACTGTCGAAGGGGGATTCTAACCTTTGATTTCAGTTTCTTGTGTCTTGAAATGTTTTCATCCATTGTTTTATTTCTTTTTCATCTTGTATCCATGAACATGTATATAAGCTAAACTATTAATCTAGAGGTTTGAATGATCTATATATGATTTCATGGGTTAATATTTATGTATGTGTCATTGAATTGATTTCTGAGTTTATTTGCAATTTCATATGCTTAATGCCTTTAATTTGCTAGCCACTAGTTGAATGAAATTACATTTGATTTCTTACACTCGAGAGAGGTGTTATCAAATTAGATCCAGGAATTTATGACCTAGGTTAGTAGTATTGAGTCAAGAGATCTACGAAAACCTTTGAAATCAGATAACATTAATCACAAATCTTAAGGCATGCTTGATGTATTAATTTACACTCGAGAGAGGGAATTAATAGGTTAAGTATAGATTAAGTTTGTGTATCTAATGATCTTGTAAAGTGTTTTAGATTTTTCAAGAATCAAGATCAAGGAACTTTGCTCACAAGCGTACTGAACATGACATAGTAAAAGTTTCGAGTCTGTCAGTAATTAGAATGTAAAGTCTATCGATCAACTTCTCTCAGCATGATTTTATCGTTTGCACATTTTGATTGTAACATTTTAATCGTACCTCATGATTTCTAAAGCATTTGATTTGACTAAGAAACAACGTTTTTTTATCGAGCTTTAATCGAGAAATCAAAAATCACTTTTAAAAAAGTATTTTTGGACACTAATGTTTTAGCAGTGCCCTCTTGGACTTGATGAGTCAGGACGCTGATAAAACATTAGGAAGCTCAAAGTTGAATTGAACTGATTAATAAGGATGCTTACTAGTTAGTAGTGACCTTTCTTTTATTAACTTTAAGAATGTCACGACGCTGACTTAGTTTCAGCTCACTGGAAGTTCTTTTTGCATTTTAAGTAATTTCTATCTTTAAGGACGCTGATAAGTTATAAGTTGAATAAACTATTAGGACACTACTTGTGTAGGAGCGCCCTCATCTTTAGAATCAACTTAAATAACTTTCAGGACGCTTACTATCCTTCAGCGCACTTAACAGTGTTTTAAAACTATTTTTAAGTATTAGGACGCTTACTTTTGAGTAGCGCTCTCGTGTGTCTAATGTTTTAAAACAAAGCAGGATGCTAACTACAAAGTAACGCCCTCATGATTTAAGTCTTTTAATTGTAAAAGTAAGTCATGATGCTTACTATTCAGTAGCGCCCTCACTTCATTGTTCAGTAGGACGCTGATGTTCTATGAGCGCCCTTAAAGGAACAAAACGACATAAATGATATTTTTGATGTTCTGACGTATATGTACGTCCTTTTCTCCATCTTTTCAGAACAACTGTTCGTACAAAATCAATTTTCTGTATTTGTAAGAGATATTCTCTGATTCACGTCTTCTAAAACTTTCCTTATTCGTGTATTTGGAGAAAATTAGAATATTCATGAAATGTGCAGTTGCCATTTTCGTGATATATTCTAGCTGTTGTGAGTAAACGTTCATATTTGAAATTCAAATTCAAATGAACAACTTCATCTCTACAAGTCTATAAATACAAACACTTAACAATCTGTTAATACTACCGAAAATTCTCTAAGCCAAAACACTTTTCGAAAGTTAGTCGAATTTTCATTTGATTCAAAAAGCTTTAATCATTAAATCATGCATTTCTTAGAATGTTTAAATATTTTTTCTCATGATTAAATTATTGACTGTTGGTTGATGAAATATAATTTGCGAAATCATTTATTCAACCATACGATACTTGAGTTTATATGAGTCAAATAGGCTAAATATTAAAGTTTAAGTATCAATAAGGATGTTAATAGTGTTTGAGGACGCTAATGTGCCCGATGCCATTAGTTGTTCCAAAACCACTCATCGCAAGAAGGACGCTAACGTGCATAATAGCTCTAGCCGATTAAGAACGTTAGTCAAAAGAAGGACGCTAATCGGTCAATATTGCTAATTAAATTAAACCGCCTTTAAAGAATAGGAAGCGACACATGTCGGTATGTGTCAGGAGTGAGCTTATCGCTTTTTCTCTATAAAGCCAAACATTTTGTAACCTGGAAGTCACTTTTCACCTTTTTTGTGCCCTAGGACGCTTCGACGAACTTTCCAAGAATCGTTTCAAAATTTACAACTGAAACTTCATCTTTAACCTTTGGTAAATCCTGTTCTTTGTTAATTTCTGAATCCTCTAATTCCTACTGTATCATTATTTTTGTTGTTGCCTCAGTTCTTCATATTTTTTTTAATGGCCCCCAAACCCGAAAAGCTTCGCCCTTTTTTCTGCAAGAAAGTAAGCTATTTCACCATCATCATCTCCAGAAAGGAGTGTGAGACCAATAACTGAACCAGCTCATGCTGAACTGGCTGAGCAACCCACACCATCTGTACTCACACCTCCTATTGAGACTGCGTCAGGACCATCTCACTGACCTTCTTTTTCTCATATGAGAAGACGGGGAGGTAAAGCCGAGAAGCTCATGAACTGAGTTGTAATTGATTTCGATTTCAATTTCTTCATTAACTCCCATCTGGACATTTTCTCTCTATTTGAATTCCAAGGATGGATCGATTTACTTACCCTCAATTCAAAATGGTACCCCAGTCTCATCAGCCAATTCTATTCAAATCTGGTTGATAAACCTGGCTCTGAATTCACAAAACAATCTATGGTAAAGGAAAAATCTGTTGAGATTTCTCCCAGATTCTTTTCTGAAGCATTTTACTTGCCTAGTGACGAAAGTGCCCAAGAATAAAGTCCAGTATCCAGGCTATAACAGCCTTTCTGCTCTTAATCTTATTTCAAATAAAAAGAACCACTCGAGTGTCGACAAAAAACTCACAAATCAGTCCTTTTGAACTTATTCCGAGAATAATCCACAACATCACTACCCACATAATTCAGCCTAAAACCGGTAGCAGAGGTAATGTGAATGAATTAGACTTATTATTAATCCGGTGCATTCTAGAAAAGATGAAAGTGAATCACGCCCACATTCTCATGCATGTAATGAATATTGTGGTTAGTAGAGGAGGTGGTCTGCCTCTGGGTATGTAGCTCACCACTCTGTTTGAGAGATGTGGTATCGATTTTAGTGGAGAAAGCTTCAAGAAGGCCAGCAGATACAACTGCATTGGTCAAACCACTGTGAAATTGATAAGATACACTTATGTTCCTGTATTGGACAAATGGTTTCTGTCACGACGCCCCTGACGTAGGCTGACGTCATGACCGGCACAGTATACTATACACCATACAGCTCATATACAGTATATAATACACTGTCAGCCTCAACGAACATTCACAATAATTTTTAAAATTTATATACAGTATATAATACACTGTCAGCCTCAACAGACATTCACAATAATTTCCAAAATTTTCAGAAATTTTGATAGCACCTCCCCATAAAATGGACAATTCACATTTTTCTTTCCTGATAGATCACAAATCAAATCCAATATAGATATATATAATCATTCCATTCCATTCATTCACACATCAAATTCTCACCTGATAAATATACATGATCACCTCATTTCATCATCACAAGATATCAAATCATAATTCATGTTTCCTTACAACCCATCTATGTGATAATATATATATGTAGGATGTGATATATATTCATTTGAAAATAAAGAAAATATAATCTATTTCCTTCGCATACACGTACATTAACACAATAAGAATCTAACTCACGTATCTATTCTCGTGGCTTTTCTTTTAACTCTGTACCTGAAATATTGAAGGAAATGGAGTGAGCAAACAACAGCTCAGTGAATATATTTCTTGAGATGACAATTATATACATTTAGAGAAATATGGCATTTAAAATCATTTCAAACAAGTATTAAACACATGCATCATTCAACAAATATATTATACATGTCAACAACATAATTTTCATGAGTTTTCAAGAAAATAATGCATTCTTTTCCACAAAATCCACAATCTCCCTCCTTCAAGGCAAGAGAGCGGGTCTAACCCTTGTATGGCCGTTACAAGGTAGCCACAACCTCTCATTACGCAATTCACAGTCATTTCAAGGATCTCCAATCCTTGTTAGGACAGGCCTATTGACAATGAGGTTACGCATAATACTCATCCGGGTCTAATTCCTAACGAAATGACAACATATGCGATCTGCCTTCGCACGTCTCGCATTCCCCAAATGCCAAAAAAATCATTTATGAATGCAATTTAACACACAATGCAACAATATATGCATAGCATATTTACATATTTAATTTCTCAACTCACTTCAAATCACCCATAATAAAGATTAACCTTAAAAATATTATATACATTCTGTGAATTTAGATTCCAACTCCATTTAGGACTCATAAGCAGTTGAAGAATTACTATCTCGTTTCTGTGGTCAATTTAGATATTTTCACAAGAAAGAACAGTGAAAATAGATTTCCCATTTCATATTTTCACTAATTCTCAGTTTATTTTTCTACTGGAACATATATCAATTTTATTAAAAATCTAGAACATTCCTAAAATTATTCTGTCCACGTGTAAAATCAGTCATTCTATCATTCTACTACCTTCAACAGATATTTTATTGAGGTTTTACACGTTCACGAAGGCATCCAAAGTCAATTTTACTCACAAAAATCATATATTTAGCTACTAAAAATATCAAAGCATATCCAAAAATCACAATCTTAGCATCAAAACGTTCGGAATTCAATTCTCTACAATTCTATGATCTCAAACCGGAGTTTCATTGGATTTTAATTCCATTTTATTCACAGGATATGATCATAGTACTATTCATGTCACTGTTCACATCATCAGTATTCATTGAAAACATGTAAATTTTTACTAAAATTGTCAAACGGTCTCCAAAAATCATGAACTTAGCATCGATGGACTCGTAACAGTGCATTCTACCATTCTATAGCCTTCAACTGGAGTTTCATTGGGTTTTAAATGATTCAAAAGGTTTTCAATCTAAACTCTAACTTCCAACAAACTTCCAACGGCTATAAAAATTTCAAATGAACACAAAAATTCAATCTAACCATATATTTAAGGTTCCTACAGTCTAGGAAGTGTTTTTCAACCTTTCTAGCGGATTTTCATTCACGTTGGGTTAAAACCTCAATTTTTAAAAACACCGTAAAACGGCTCCCACAGCAACAATTACTCCGAAAGAAAGGTTACATCTAGCTTAGATATCAAGTTTACGAAGAAATAGAGTAAAAATCACTTACCGCGAGTCCCGATTTCACGCGAATCTTGCGTTTCTCCCTTCCGTTCTTCTCGTTCGTTCTTTCCTTTCTCTCGGTTCTTCTTTTTCTCTCTCTTGCAACTTCTTTTCCTTCTTTTAAACGTTCTTTTTTTATGTTAACGTTTGAGAGATTGAGATGAGAAAGGAGAGAGTTGATATTTTATATGAAAAATGATCCAATACTCCTCATCTAACTTAATAAAGCAACTTCCCCATTTTAATATTTAACTTTCATTCATTAAATCATACCATGCATTAAGTCATTAAATCATACTCCGATCCACATATTTAATTAACCAACCCATAAATTAATCAATTTAATTTAACTTCAATTTTTAACTTGTAAGCGCCCATATAGGATGATCCCATATGTATCATCTTCATTTCCTAATTTTATTTATTTACTAATCATACACGCGTATATTTGGCTCCTACGTATAAAATACGTATATTATACATCTCGATATACGCATAATTCAACGTATGTAATTAATTAAAACTACGGGGTGCTACAGTTTCCAATGTCAGAAGTTCCACTTGAGGGAGAATCCAGTGGAAAAATGAAATAAGAGAAGAAGATGTCTCAGCAATGGAGAAAGAAGCTGCACAAACTTTTACTGCTAAAAAAGAACAGGCTATGCAAGAAGAAGTTGTTCCCACAGGTAACATTGAGCATGAGCATGTTTCAATTGATGATGAGGAAATTGAACATGCAGAGCAAGTTGTTTATGCGGAAGAACATTTGATGGAGAAGGTGACCCAGATTGCTCAGGCCGTTGTTGAAGAACATCTGCATGGGTTAGAAAATGTTGATGCAATCTTGGAAGATCTCACTAGAGAAAGAGTCATTGAGGACTCAAATAAAACCATCTCCATTCGATATTCCTGTATCAATGGAATCTCAAGACTCGAAAAAGACTAAGTCTAATGGTGAACAATGTCAAGATACAGAGAGCTATGATCTAGCTATCATACCCTATCAGAGAGATGACATGAATGAAAAAGTTGATGAAGAAGATCATATTAAAGATTTTCATGAGGCCAATGGAGAATTTCCAGCAGAAGATGATATGGAAAATGTTCATGAGATAAGCTCATTTGATCAAGAGCCACCTTCCTATCCATCCACCAATAGGCCAAATGATGAATTCTTCAAAGAGGAAGACTTTTTGAGAAGAGTGAGAGACGATCAGATCTTTGTCATGTCTCAACTAATGACTCGTTTGGAACAGACCAAGTTCAGCTGAAGAATGAGACATTGTCAAAAGTCTGAGAATCTCTGAAATCTCAGAAGAGAGTTAAGATTAATGAGATAAAAGAATTTAACACTCACATGATCAAGGCAACTGAATTGCTTGAGATAATGACAAAACAAATGGAAAGACAATTCAGTATCATGCAGACCTTGACTTCATTGAGCTCCATTCCATCATCATCACATGATGATCTTATAAAGAATATTCAGGAGAACATGCAACAGATTAAGATGTCGGTCCTACCCAAGAGGGGGGTGAATTAGGTGCGATGGTCAATTTTAAAATTATCTTCCAATAACTAAGTGATTTACATGAGTGTATTAGAATTAAATGCAAATTAGAACACAAGCTAAAATGCAAACGTTTGACACACATATTTATAGTGGTTCGGCCAAGCCTACGTCCACTACCTAATCTCCCGATTAGGATTTTCTCAATCCACTAACTGATTCTCTTACGGGTGAGAACCAAACTGTTACAACTGCCCTTTTACAGGTTAAGGGCAAACCTATCCTTTCACGGGCTAAGGATGAACCATTTTCCTTTTTTCGGGATTAGAAAAAACCCATGTTCCTTTTAATGGCTAAGGAAAAATCAATTTCCTTTTTCTGGGATGAGGAGAAACCCATGTTCCTTTTACTGGCTAAGGAAGAACCGTGATCCTTTTGTGGGATAAGGAACAACCGGTTTCTCTTTTAAGGTTGAGAGACAGTCTATCATTTTTAAGGTTAAGGACACAGCTACCCTTTTACTGGATGAGGATGAACCGATTTCTCTTTTAAAGGCTCAGAGAAAACCTATATGATTTCAATCCTGAAATCATCAAGTGAACTACTTTCACTTGTCCTGGTTGTTTCAATCCATAAACACACCAGCATTACAACACTAAGATGTTGGGTGGTTCTAACACAATACATAATATTACAAAGATATGAAATGTGAAATAGGTAATGCTAAGTTGAAATACACCTTCTGTCCTTTACCTTTCAATGTTCGGTATTGCTCAAGTGCAGTTTCGAAAAGCATGAATGATATGATATGAAAATCAATGCTTTATCGAAAGATAAAATATACCAAACAAATATTGACGTTAAAAATAGAGGACTGGTGTAAATCAAAGACAATGGCAATTTTCAAAATAGATATAGAATATATGTATGAAAACTTCTGGTTCAACGATCAGTAGTTTAACGCAACCACTGATATAGTTCAATACAGTACTTAAGATATGAAATCAAGTACGATTGTATATCTTGAATTACTTCTCAAATTCTATCATCAACATGAATGATACCAGTTATGAATCAGTACTGAGAATTTGAGTTGATACCAGTAAAGATAGATTTTCAAAGATAAAGTATAATTGAAGCTCCATATGAAAATCTATTGTAATTGCAAAGGTATCAGTGAAAAATACTATTAGAGAAATGAAATTCATTTTGACATAGACTAACTTTCAAAAAGTATTGGCACAACACAAAGTGATTGGAAAATTGTTTGATCCTAAATGCCGGTATTTATAGACTTAGTGGGACATAGCCGTTAGACATTTGAAGTTCAAATAATGTTAACATTTTCACACAACGACTAGAATGTTATATGAAAATAGCAACTGCAGTTTTCATACAAATTCTGGTTCTTTCCAGATAGCATGAATAAGGAGAATTTCAAGATACCCCGATTCATGCATCAGAGAAGATCTCTGATTTATCTGAAAAGTTCTTGTGCAGAGATTTGTTCTGAAAAGCAAACCGATATGGTGTACGTGTCAAAACAATGACCATAATTGAATTAGCGTCCTGATTCAACAATCAGTGTCCTGAAGCATAATGTCAACTTTTTCATTTTTTTCCTTGAGGGCACTTATTACGTACAAGTGTCCTGCTGAACACTTAAGTGAGGGCGCTACTAACTCGTAAGCTTCCTGACTTACTTATGACTTTAGACGACTTAAACCTTGAGCGCTAATGCACAATTAGCGTCCTACTATGTTTTAAAACTGTTAAGTGCATGAGGGCGCTATTATCCGAGTAAGTGTCCTGCCTTTAAAATATAAAACAAAACATGAGGGCGCTACATTACGTGAGCGTCCTACTAGATAAAACCATAACATGAGGGTGCTACTACTATGCAAACGTCCTGCAAGTTAAGACATTTAAAAAACACGCTGAAGGACAATTAGCGTCCTTAAAATTATTAAGTTGATTTTCAAAAGCGAGGGCGCTCTTATCCAGTAAGCATCTTGATAGTTTAATCAACTTATAACCATCAGCGTCCTCAAAGAAACATTCTCTAAAGAACTTTTAAAAGATCTTTCAGTGAGCTGATGCTGAGTCAGCTTCCTGACAACTTTAAAGGTTGACTAATATAGAAGACCACTACTATACAAGTAAGCATCCAGATTAATCAGTTCATTTCAATCTTGAGCGTTATCAGCGTCCTAATGACCTATCAACGTCCTGACTTAACAAGTTCAGGAGAGTGTTGCTATTTCATTAGCATCCTGAAAAACTCTTTGAAAATAGTTTGGACTCGCGATAAAATATTTGATAAATGCGAATAAAAACTCGGTATATTTCATATTAAATATATAGTATTAAATCATTTGAAATATAGTTAAAAACATGAAATCAAAACATACAGATTTAAAGAACATATTAAAATGATATATCCATGGTATTGAAAAACATTCTGAGCAATAACGATTAAAGAAAGATATACCTTAGATACTTTGTGTATTCTTATTTCTCATAACCGTTAAATCCAACTCTTCATTATGAGATCTTCAATGAGAGCAATTCAGAGTTGAATGACTTGACGTTGATCGAGAGATGTAGTCTTGAAGCTTGATTGAAACGTTCGAGTGAAGTGATCTTGAAATCGGAATGTGATCGTTGAAGTATATTCGTTGAAACGAGCTTGACCGTTGAATGTAAGCTTTGAGTTCCTTAATCGAGTCGTTCCTTGGCTTTTTGCTTTTCCTTTGGTGCAGAGATAAGTTCTTGATAAACGTTCGTTAGCACCAAAAAATATTTTGTTTGTGATCATTAAATATACTTCATCAAGTATACTTTAGGAATGTGCTAAGGATGAACCATATAGGTTAACATAAGACATTCATAAAAGCCTTTGTTGCTAATGTTCCCCCAAGATTGGCAACTCCTCAACAACCTCCAGCCAGACCTCAAGTTTCACAAAGTAGCACAATACTAGCTATGCCAAGTAGGGATACAAGTGCTATAACTAGAGAAGCTTTGAAGAAGATTCTTAAAGAAATTCAAAGCTTGAAAGAAACAATGGGTGAATCCTCTAAAGATAAGTCCATTTCTGACTCTTTGCAGACAGTTTTGGATGCTATCTTAAAGCAAGTGACCAGCAAGACAACACTTGATCCAGTGCTATAGGCCATCTCTAGTCTGAAAGAGAATCTAGACACTTCAAGGCCAGCACAACCAGAGGATGATAGACTAACCAAGATTCTCGACTTGGTTACTCGTGCGTTTGAAAAACTACAAAACTTGGAGAATAAGATATTTTTCCTTGCCACAACCATTATGAATTTGTCTTATACTGTCATCACAGCTGCAGATCGAGTGGAAGGAGTAGTAGGCTTCTTTGAAGACCTCTTCAAAACAATGAACAATAGATTGCATTCTACTGTTTGGTATATTGCCTCAAGCATGATACGTTTTGCTAAGCTCTTTCATCTATTGGAGAAGAAAGGTGTAAAAGTTCCACCTGCACCAAGAGCTCCAGCCTTCACACGTCCCCAAAGACCTCACGAGTTTGACAGACTTCAAGGAATATTAGAATGTGAAGATGAAGATGAATCGGATGAAGATCCATTATGTCGAATCAGTCAAAGAGTGTCTCCACCCCCAGATCCCTCATTAGAACATTTCCCAAATCCTAAACGCAAGCGACCAATTAGGCCAGAATTTGAAGGTCATACACTTTCTCCTGAGTTTGATCAAGGTCTTGCGGAACAAAAAATAAAAGGTTTCAAACCTAGTCCACCTCTTAATCCATTTAAATTTTGTGTTTCCAAGCATGCTCACGAAAAATTCATTGAAAAATCTAGGAAGGGTATTGTAATTGATGAATCTGTCAGTAGTATGAGACATAGCACACGTGGCTCTTCAAGACCACAAGCACCAAGGAAACCCAAGAATTCGGCACCCAATTCCAATGAATCCAAGAAGGATGAGGACGCCGAAAGAAAAAGGAAAGGGAAGGGTCCCAGTACGAGCTAAGCCTACCCACTTTTTGATATTTTCAAAAGGGGGAGAAGAGAAAATGCAGATATTAAGGCTAAGTTAGCTCTAGAGAGGGAAACAACATGTAAGGGGGAGTTCTATCTAAGTTATTGTATTCATTCTTTTATATTATATTGTTTGCAACTCATCGTGTAAATCTTTATGATTGAAATGAGATAGAACTAATATGTATGCAGATACCGTTCTAAATTCTTTATGTGTTTAATACATGAATATAATTATCTGCATGATCTCTAAGTATTTGAAATCATCAAAAAGGGGGAGATTGTTATTTCAATAAACCCCATGATATGAATGTTTTGATGATTCGAAATATCTTCAGTTTGTGTATCTAATGATCTTGTTAAGTGTTTCAAATTTTTCAAGAATTAAGATCAAGAAACTGTGCTCACAAGCCTATTGAACATCACAAAGTAAAAGTTCTGAGTCTGTCAGTACTTAGAATGTAAAGTCTATTGATCAACTTCTCTTAGCATGATTTTATCGTTTGCACATTTTGATCGTAACATTTTAAATCGTACCTTATGATTTCTAAAGAGTTTGATTTGATTAAGAAACAATTATTTTTATCGAGCTTTAATCGAGAAATCAAAAACCGCTTTTATAAAAGTCTTCTAGGACACTAATGTTTTAGCAGCGCCCTCCTGGACTTGATGAGTCAGGACGTTGATATAATATTAGGAAGCTCAAGGTTCAATTGAACTGATTAATAAGGACGCTTACTTGTTAGTAGCGACCTTTCTTTTATTTACTTCTGAGAATGTCAAGACGCTAGCTTACTTTCAGCTCGTTGGAAGTTGTTTTTGCATTTTAAGTAATTTCTATCTTTAAGGACGCTGATAAGTTATAAGTTGAATAAATTATCAGGACGCTACTTGTGTAGGAACACCCTCATCTTTAGAATCAACTTAAATAACTTTTTGAGAACGCTTACTGTCCTTCAGCGCACTTAACATTGTTTTTAAATATCAAGACGCTTACTCTTGAGTAGCGCCCTCGTGTGTTTAATGTTTTAAAAAAAAGCAGGACGCTAACTGCAAAGTAGTGCCCTCATGATTTAAGTCATTTAATTGTCAAAGTAAGTCAAGACACTTACTATTCAATAGCGCCCTCAGGTCATTGTTCAGTAGGATGTTGATGTTCTATGATCGCCCTCAAAGGAACAAAACGACATAAATGATATTTTTGTTGTTCTGACATGTACTTCCTTTTCACCATCTTTCCAGAACAACTTTTCGTACAAAATCAATTTTCTGTATTTGTATGAGATATTCTCTGATTAACGAACCACGTCTTCTAAAACTTTCCTTATTCGTGTATCTGAAGAAAATCAGAATATTCATGAAATGTGCAGTTGCCATTTCGTGATATATTCTAGCTGTTGTGAGTAAACGTTCATATTTGAAATTCAAATTCAAATGAACAACAACTTCATCTCTACAATTCTATAAATACAAACACTTAACAATCTGCTAAGACTACCAATTCTCTGAGCCAAAACACTTTTTGAAAGTTAGTCGGATTTTCATTTGATTCAAAAAGCTTAAGTTATTCTAGTTTCAAAGCGTTTATTTGAATCATTACTTATTCAAATGATTTTCACACTGAACTAAGATTCTATCTTTGTCTGAAAATTGATTTGAAAGTTTGAACTGTTTTTACTCAAATTATTCAACATTGTTTTTACTTAATATCATTCTTGTTGAAAGGGAAATTTGAGATATAGTTCATAGGATACAGTTTTACTCAATTTCATATCTTGTATACTGTATTAAGGTTCTAACAGTAGTTAGATAAACTACTGAGTTGATATTCCATATTCAACGAGGTCAGGTCTTCTCACACCCGTAAGTTGAGAATGCTTAGGTATGTCTCACACCCGTAAGTTGGGATAGGTTGGTCTTACGCCTGTAAGCTGAGCAATGTAACGGTTGTTCTCACACTCGCAAGTTGAGAAAAGGTGTAACGGTTTGATTCTCACTCGTAAGAGAATCCTTTAGTGATAAGGTTCAAAATCCTGACTGAGGAGGTTAGGTAGTGGAACCACTATAAATCAACTGTGCATATTTGTTTAATTTCTGCACTTTATTTCTGCTATTGTAATTATTTTTAAATTGTCTAAGTGTCCAATTCACCCCCCTCTTGGGCATATCTAGGCCAACAATTGGTATAAGAGCAGTGTTGCAAGAAACTTCACAATTTCTTTGATATCAATAGCAATGACCAGAGGGACTGTGATAGAAGTAGGTCAACCTTTAGACAGACCACCTCTGTTCAAGAAAGACTAGTTTGAAGATTGGATAATAAGGATGAAATTGTTTCTACGATCAAAGGATATCAGTCTATGGGAAATGGTTGTAAATGGCTACACCATGCCCAACAAGCCTATTGAGCTATGGACAGATAAGGAAATACTAAATGAAAAACTTAACGCTCAAGCTATCTATGCCTTGTGTTGTTCTCTACCCAAGGAAGAAGTAGAAAGGGTAGTTCATCTTGAAAGTGTCAAGGAGATTTGAGAAACACTCAAATCACTTCATTGTGAAAAGATTAACGTTCGAGATGAGAAGCTAAAAGAGTCTGATAGATTATTTGATGCATTTGAGATATTGAAGAATGAATCTCTCGATACGGCATGCAACAAATATCAATCTATTCTTGATGGAATGCAAGAATTGAATCAGGAAATACCTGCAGAGATATCTCTAGTGTATTTCTGTCATAAGCTTTCAAAGAAATGGAATGATAAGCTAATTATGTTAGTTGAATCTGTTGAACCATGGGAAATGAGTTTAAAGAAGTTTTGTGATCTCCTGCAAACCGTGAAAAGAAGGGATGAGACTAAAAACCTAGTTAAAACATTAGAAGAACCACTCATTCACTTTAGGGTTTTAAAAAGTGAGTTAGTTCATGATAACCTGCAATGTTTTATACGCCTTGTAAATGAACTTGAATACTTTGGAAAAACCATATCTCATTCTACTTTAGTACATTATTTTTTTAACAGTTTTCCTAAAAACTGGAAATATAAAGTAGATTTTCTAAACGAGTTTTCAAATCCATTTGAAATTAGTTTTCAAGATGGACTCCACCTCAACTTGTATTTCTGCCTCCTGACTCATGACGACAAAGTTGTTTCTGACTTGTAATGTCAGTCCCCATAGACCGCGTCAAATGTTGGTGCAAGATTTGACCAACACCAGTAGACGATGAAGTGGAGGGAAGATGATGATCTGGAACTCGTCGGAATGCTGGAGAAATCTCTGGAGGTTGATTATCTGAGAGAGGAAAAACAAGAGAATACAGGCTATCATAAGGAACACCGGTAAGGTGTCAGCCAAAAACCCTCCGATGCCTAAATTAGTTCAGAGCTCCATAGAGTGAGTAATTTTGAACTGAGTCGAGAATTGCTTAGAGTTGCTTACCTTCCCCTTAGGGGTTATAGTCTTTTTATAGAGAGGGCTTGAAGTCTTTGGCCTGGTAGTAGCGTTATTGTAGAATCAAGAATCCAAATCGTGTTGGGAAAGCATGTTTGATTCCTAGTAAAATTAGGAAGATTTGATACAATCCTTATAGGATTAGGATGGCTTATCTACCTTCTAGTCGAACTGGTAGAGTTTCAAACTTTATTAGAGTAAAATTAGAAGTACATCCTGAACTTATCGTCGTGGATCCCGCCAAATCCCTATCTGATCGGGCGTTCCGTCGTCATCTGTTCCAGAGTTGAAGATCTCTACAGGTCGATATGTCGATCTGCAGTCTCTCCTTCTTTCTGCTTGATACCGAAAATATGGTCTGTAAAAAGGTCAGTAGATAGTGGTCGGTAATCCATGATATGGTTTGCCGATTTGGTGCTCTCTTGTGTTAACCAGGCTGATGTTGTGGTTCATCTGGTTGGTATGTCCGACTATGGGCTTGGACTATATGCTTTGCTGAGTAGATCCGCATTCTCTGTCCAAAACAGGTCGGTACATATACCTGGTACGTGTTACGTCTTACTGGACAAGGCTAACATGGTTGACGTGTATTGTGATCGGCATATGGTACAACACCAGACGTATTTATGCACACATACTTTCGTATGTATTAGTATATTGTTAGTTCTCAAGATGTACCCTAGTGTCGTAAAAATATTGGAACCCTATGAGTGGACTTTAATTAGGGTGAAAAATATGGAAAAATTATGTCTGGACTTGTTGCGAAATAATTGCAAGTATACAATATCGTAAATAAGTAATAAAGTGATGAATAAAGTATCGTTCCCACAGATATTTGTTACTGAATTCATTTTTTAATTATTAAAATTGTTTCACCCTAATCTTATGTAAACACTGATTAAAATTCGCTCTAATTTAAGCAATAAAATTAAATCTAACTTCTACTTAAAAAAATCAAAATTAAACAGAATATGGAAACCAAGAATTACAATCTTCCCTCATACTTCAATTGGATTCATCTATCTTTCAATTAATTAATTAATTAAAGTTGTTAACGAAAAGCCTAATTTATCTACAAGCCTCTTTCCATGGTCAAGCAAAAATGTCTTGATTAGTTAAATCTCTATATTTCTATGAAATTTAAATTAAAATAAGGTTCATTAAGTTCATGCTCTTCAATGGTTACGCATGTCACATGAGTATATTTCTATCTTACATGAACTCAATAGTTTTTACCCTTTTGATCATATGTTATTTTAATTGGATCTAAATCTAAACTCTCTTTGCCAAGATCATATAGATTCAATAAATCATCTAATTAGTGGCTAATTAATTAGAAGTAATAAGAACATATTAACATAAACAACCCCAAATAATCAATTAAAATCTGAAATCCAATATTCATATGAGATCCAATTGTAACCCTAAACAAGAAATTAGCCCATAACTACTTCCAAATCTAATAAGTTCAACAACATGAAAATAGGAAAAATTAAATACAAAAGAAAGAAGGGAGAAAAGTATAAACTATGATGAAAACTTTCATAATTATGGTCCATTACACTTGTTTGATTTAAAGGGAGCTTGGGTAAATGATGAAAATTTGTTCCTAAAATAAATTATGTATGGGTACCATTAAACTTGTTTGATGTAAAGGGATGGAATTACCTCCAAAAATATTATATATTTGCCTTAGAATATGCCCTTTAGTCTATCCCTTAGATCCCCATGGTGCATATCAAGTCTATATAAATTAATTAGCATAAAATAACTAGCTCGGATTAAGTATTATTTAGCAGTAAGAATAATCTGATTTAGAAAGACTTGTAGAATTGGGAACCTATGATGAAAACTTAGGAATACATAACTCTAACAAGGTAAACTTTGAGATAATTTTAGGTGTGTATGAAAGAAAAAAAAAAAAAAAACTAACTGTTGTAGTCATTACAAAAAAAGAATAAAAGAAAAAGAAAGAAGAAGAAGAAGACTGGTGTATCAAGTAGACAAGTTAAGAGGCTTTCATGCATGCATAGACCAAATGTCATTAAGTGGTGTATGGTTTTTGCACTACTTCAAATTTGAAGAAAGAGAAAAGTCGTTTAACAGGCTTAGGATGCAACTTTACCCTTTGATGGTGTAAGTTGGTGAAACATTTCACTGGGCAACCCTTTCTTTCTTTTTTTTTTTTTTTTTGATATAACTATTTTGCATATAAGAGTTTGTTTCAGATTTTAGCATTTAATTGGTTGGCATGCTTGTCTATCAACTTGGAGTTAGTTTTATAAAGGTCCATTTGGATGTTCCCATTGTTTCTTTATACTTAGTTTCCTTGTGCAGAGTAAATTGATTGATTTATCTTTGTTATCCACTGCCAAGCAGGTCGGTCTTGACTATTTAGGGGTTTGGGACAAAATATATAAAATGGGGTCTTTTATACATATAAACAAGTATTTTTTTATAAATATACATTACAAATGCATAGTTTTATAAACAAGTCGTAAGATTGTCATCGCCAAATTTTTTCTTTAAAATCGAAGTTCTCTCGCATACTTTAAGATTTTAGATTGCGATAAGATTTTGAGCATGAACAATAAATAAATATGATTTAATTAAAAAAAAATTAATGAGTTAAAAATAATATTAAAAATAATATATATATATATATATATATATATATATATATATATATATATATATATATATATTATTAGTTTACAAACTCATACAATGCACAAGCTCGTATAAATTAATTATTAATAATAAATAAATATTTTAATATTATATATACCTATTAACCTGAAAGGTTCACCACTTAGCACGTCCCTAAATATATTTTGATGATCACAAATAAAGTACTTTTCGGTGCTAACGAGCCTTAATCAAGATTTCATCCAAGCACCTAAGAAAAAGCAAAAAGCCAAGGAACGATTCGATCAAGGAACTCAAAGGTCATATTAGATGTTCAAGATCGTTTCAATCAAAAGGACCTCAACGATCACATCATGATTTCAAGATCACCACTTGAACGATTTAATCAAGCTTCAAGTCTTCATCTTTCGATCAACGTTCAAGACAGTTAACTCTAGCAAGCTGACCACATTGAAGATCTCATAATAAAGAGTTGGATTTAAAAATTATGAAAAAATGTGAAATACACAATATTAAAAGTATATCTTTCTCTAATCGACATTGCTCAAACGTTTTTTAAAACCATGCACGAATCACTTGCATATTTGCATGTTTTGATCTTACATTTTACGGTATTTCAAATGATTTAATTCTCTATATTTAATTTAAAATTTATCGAGTTTTTATTCACTTTTATTATATATTTAATCGCGAGTAAAAAATATTTTTAAAGAGTCTTTCAGGACGCTAATGAATTAGCAACACTCTCATGAACTTGATAAGTCAGAACGCTGATAGTTCATTAGGACGGTAATAACATTCAAGGTTGAATTGAACAGATTGATAAGAACGCTTACTTGTATAGTAACGCCCTCCCTTTAGTTAACCTCTGAAGTTGTCAGGACGCTGATTCAGCATCAACTTACTGAAAGATTTCTAAAGTAGGACGTTGATAGTTATAAGTTGAATAAACTATTAGGATGCTACCTGAATAAGAGCGCCCTCACCTTTGGGAATCAACTTAATAGCTTTCAGGACGCTGATTGTCCTTCAGCGTACTTGTCTTTAGTTTCAAATGTTTTAAAATATGGTCGGACGCTTACAAAGTTGTAGCACCTTCGTATTATATTTTAAAAGGTAGGAGGCTTACTCGGAAAGTAATGCCCTCATGCACATAATTGTTTTAAGACAAAGTAGGACGGCAACTGTGCATTAGCGCCCTCAGGGTGAAGTCGTTTAAGTGTCAAAGTAAGTTAGGACTGTAATACCCTAGATTTCCACAAAAAAAAAAAAAATTGGACGTTCGGGCAGGGTGCCCAAACCTTCAAGCACGTGCCCGAACCTTCGGGCACCCTTTTTTTTTCCTATTTAAGGAACCCCCCTCCTCATTTCTCACACAAAAATCACTTCTCCTTACGATTTTTCTTCTCTCTCTCTCACTCATTTTGAGTTTTTGTCTTCTCTTTTCGAGACACTCTTCGAGGTACAACGTGGTTTTGCTCGGGGGAAGGTGCCAACTCTCGAAGGAGTTTTTATCTGAAGGTGGGGAACAAAATATAGGTTTGCGTGTCTTATAACTTTTATTAAAGTTTACATTCATTTATCATTATGTCTATTATTCATTTACACTGCATTATTGTGTATAATGTTTATACTTGTCATACTTATGCCTGTATATTTGGAGCTCATGTATTACATTGTTGCTATGCCGGATTAGTGGTCAATCTGAGTCAACCAGACTCAGTTTTGTCCTCAATAACTTTAAATAGTGAACGGCAGGCAGCGTGCTGCTCTAGACGATTGGTATTTAAGTAGACCTCGTGTTTCACCTCTCAACTGAAGACTGATTTGGTTGGTCTTATTTGAAAGCTATCAGCTTATACAAGTAATACTGAATGTCCTAACCTTGCACGTGGTTATATCGAACCTGATAAGGATCACCAGACGTTACCAAATCCTGTCAAATGTTAAGTAAAGACCGGACCAGTTCATGCATTGACATCATACATAAGCACCACCTAGGGACGTATGTGCTTTATGATTCATAGAATAGTTAGAAGCAATGCTCACTATTCATTATATTTCTCTGGAGAGGGACGTACAATGAGAACCGGACTACTCCTGGGGAGGGACATCTGTACGTGAACTCAAGCGACATACAATCATCAAACTAATACGAGACAGTGTCATGCATACATAGATGTTGGATTGATTATGATGTTCTGATGTGTATTTATGATATTTGATTATGAAGTTTGTTTTATTAATTGTTACATTCATGAACTATTTTACCCACTGAAGGTGTAGCTAACCCCATTGTTATCTAATTTTTCACAGGAGATTAGGGTGGACTGGGTGTAGGTTTTTGGGCCCACATTTTTGTACCCTTTGTGTTATTCACTAGAGATTTTGGGAGGATGTTCCCTTAACTATTTCATGTACAAATATATTCTGAAATTAATGAAATCAGACTTGTACTTAATCGTGTTTCCGTGCACTTGGTTATTGTTATAATGCATTCGCGCCCCATTCGTGAGTGTCCCGCCTATTTAGGCGCGTCCGAGCGGGGTGTGACATTTAATGGTATCAGAGAGTAACGTCCACGGCCCGCTCAAGTCCACCAAATTATGGGAAGAAATTTTTTATTAGATATATATATCTTTAGAACTATATATATATGAATTACATATAGTTGAAATTTATATTAAATATACATCTAGAAAACTATATAGTTTAGATTCAAATAAATATATAGTTATGATTAAATATATATATATATATGAGATATATATGAGATATATATATCACATTGCTAATGGAAAATTTGGATTAAATGATGGCATAAACATCAAGAGAAAAAATAAAAAATATTGTCCAACAGACAAGGCATAAATCTTAAAAATGTTAAGAATATATTTTGTGTATTTCACAAGTTTATTTTCCTTTCAGCAAGATAATAGCCTCAAGTGAAGGAATGACTTCCAGTAGTCGGGAACCAATTCCCACCAGACTTACGAAACTGTTCGACAGAGAGGTTATGACTATGAGGAGTATCGACAATAGAGATCTCCGCCTCCGTTTGATCCTTCACAAAAAAACTCGCAACGCTGAGGTGGTTGAACATAACAAAAGTTGAGGATTATGTCTCCTTCAACTTAGTGTAGTCATTCTACGAAGCCATGAATTACGTGGGACTTCAAGAAGATGAGATCAGCCCTGTCAAAGATTTCTATCAACGTCAAAATTATTTCGCGACTTATGGAGATCCCGATTGGAGATAGGAATCATTGATCCATACAAACCGCAGACAGTTGTAGAGATTGCTGAGTCCAAGGAACAATTGTTCAATTCCCTCACCAATATGTCGTACACCCAATTGACGTACGCCCACCTCCCAAACAATCTCCTTAAACCACCTCTTGCTGGATTTGGGAAGATCGTATTCAGCAACATCTTGTCGGAAAAGGTGACTAGAGGTGTTATGTCAATGGCTCAACTTCTTGTGCTATACTGCCTAGAGAAGGGAATTAAAGTCTCCCTACCTCACATCATCATCCAGCCAATGTTGCGGGTGATTCAAATCCCTTCGAGGAAGGAGTTCCTCAACTACGGAGTCTTGATCATGAGGATGCTATACGAGGAAAACGTCAACACTTTTGATAAGTCTTCGAAGCATATCACTGATATGGTCATAACATCTTCTATCTTCAAGACGTTCATCACAAGTGGAGGGGTGACTGACGAGGAAGTATTCGGCGTGACTTTAGGAGGAAATGGCAAAAGAATTAGAGACAAAAATGGACGTTGTCAACGAAAAAGTCGGCGCAAGATTCCTGTTAGGGAGGCACCAAATAGTGAGCCAAACCAGAACCCTACGGCAAACCCAATCCCGGATAATGATCAACCCGATCATTTATTCTCTGAGGATGATCTTTTTGGCAACCGGAATCAACCTCAACCAAATCAGGATGGACAGAGAGCTCCAGCAAATCCACCTTCCTAGAACATACCAACTCAAGGCAATACTACATACCAAAGGTTTCCAACTCCTGAGGTACCCTATCGGCCAGTTTGACAAGTTCCAATGAACCAACAGCAATAGAAATGTGCGGCACCAAATTTTGAAAGACAAGATATCCCAATGAGTCCATTGTTTCAAGACTTTTTGACTCAAGCATATCCAAATCTCCAAGAGGTTCCAGTTAGGGAATCCCCATACAATCAAAACAACTACCCTCCACCTATGAGTCAACCATACGGCCAATACTTTCCACCAATACCACGGCCTACCCTCCACCTATGGGACAGTCGACCTATCAACCATCTATGGGGCAATCGACTAACCCATTCGAGCAGTTAAATGTGATTGTATCTAGTATTGCTTGGATGGGGGAGACTCAAAATGTTTTGTTAACACGTATGCAAAACATAGAAGAACAGCGAGCAACTTCTCAACCTTCTTCTAGTAGTCTTTTTGTACCTAGCAGGAGGTCTAGGAGGAGCGGTAATAGGCAGGAAAATCACGAATGATTACTGGCATTGTAAAATTTATTTTATATATGAATGAAAATGTTTTGTTTAAGACTATCTTTGGTGGGCCGACATACAACCATTCTTTCTTTTGTATCACTAACTCTGTAGTGGTATGAAACACAACAAAATTAGAAGATACTAAATAAAAAGTGAAAGTAAAAAAATCCACGACCTTGTGTGAAAAGAAACATTTGAGGAAAGTTGTATTACTAACATTATCACTAAGTTTACACGGTATGGGACGAGTAAACTTGGACGATATTATTAGTGAACTCCTCTTCAGCCGATGTTTTATAGAGACCGTGTTCATACAACTTAACTTGGTTGAAACCTTTATTACCAAATTCATGTGGTATGGGACACACGAATTTGAATAATAATCGAAAAGAGTAGGTGAAAGAGTTTGAATACATAAGATTGCGAAAGAACGTTAGATCAGGATATTTACCGAGGAAAATCTTTGAATTTTTATGACTCGTATGGATTTTCAATGAAATGTATATGTATGTTCACAAAAACCAGAACCAAAACATTTGAAATACTTGCAAAGTTTTATACTTATTATATAAACATTCTAACCTTGTTTTACACCATGGCCAAACATACGAGGCACATAAGATTCTTTGATTCCTCAACAAAAACCTTACACTATACTTAAGAAGATAGGTGGTTTTTATATTGGAGTATTCTCAAACTTGTTGCTGAGAATATCATAACATTATATTTGGCTACAGTTCCTAAATCATGGTTTTATTTTCTCCTTGCCAGTGAGAAAATGCAAACCAGGAAGAGAGGAAGGCCACGTACTGTCCGTCCAGCAGAAGAGGCACCTCATGAGATTCAGAACCAGGAATCGCCGCCTCCGAAGACAGCCCGGGCCACACCCGATACTGCCACTACGTGTGGGCAGGCAATGCCACCCCAGCCAACATCCTTTACCATGCCTTCGAGTATGGAAGTATTTTTTGTCAAATTTATCGAGGGAATGAAAGTAACTGTTCAGACAGTCGTTCGTGAGACCACGGCCAATCAGGTTGTCACTGTTTAGGTACCTATTAGATATGGGTCGGAGACTCAAACCGACCAGATTACGAAGTATAAAAGGATACAACCCCTTACTTTTGCTGGCATCATTGATGGGGAGGAGGCGCAGAAATGGCTAGATGAGTCAAAGAAGGCTCTCAATGCTATGAGAGTCGATAAGGCTCAAAAGAATCCACTTGCGTCCTACCAACTTATTGATAGAGCAAATACATAGTGGATAACAGTGAAGGAGGACCCAAGGGTCAACACCACAAATATGACTTGGTAGTAGTTCGAGTTATTGTTTATCGATGAGTACTTCCCCGGCACTGTGAAGAGGCTGAAGCGCCAAGAGTTCGGCAAGCTATACTAAGGCATCATGACAGTTAGAGTGTATGCTGTTAGGTTTAAAGAATTATCGGTCTACTCTCTTTCTACCATCTCAACGGAGGAAGATAAGACCGAGAAATTCTACAATGGTCGGCCTTGTCGATCATGGATCTCAAGATTTACAGGGAGGTCGTTGACAAGGCCATGAGCTTTGAGTAGGAAAAGATTGAGCAGGAGCAGAGACTGAATAGGGAAAAATAGCCTGCAACATTTTCCCAACAGGGCTCGCAGCAGGGCAACAAGAAGAAGCCCTAATATAATCAAAACCCAGCCCTCCCAGCCCCTGTTCAGATGAATGAGGCCACGACACCTGTGGCTAAACCGTCTAATCCTAGCCATCAGGGTTTTCGTAATCATGGTCGATGAGGCTGTAATGGCAGGGGTGGCTGTTGAAATGACAATGGCAAAGGTGGTGGTCAGCACCACAATCAACATGGCCAACAGAACCATCAACAGCAAAGGTGACATGTTTCAACTGCGGCTAACAGAGCCATGTAAGAAATGTCTGTCTGCACCTTCAGCAACCTGTTCCCTCTGTTCCAGTCCAACAAGCCCCACCTGCTGCTAATGCCCAACCCAGGCAGAACCAGGGGCAACGGAACCAGGGCAGAACATTTGCTATCGCTCAACAACTCCTCCCAGACAACAATGTAGTCGAAGGTACATTTTATTTGTTCAATACAATGGTGCATGTCTTGTTCGATTCGGGTGCTACGCATTCTTTTATATCGTCTGCATTGGGAAGGCATTTAGGGTTTGCATCTGAACCCACAGAAATCACAATCCATGTCACATCACCTTTAAGATCTGGTACTGACGTGCATTTATAGTGTTCTCAATGTGAGTTTCGAATGTCAGAACAGATAATATATGCAGATCTTTATGTGATGGACATTGAAGACTTCGACATCATCCTCGACATGGACTGGCTCGCACCACTGAATGCAAAGATCGATTGTATAAAGAAGCAAGTTCAGTTAAGCTTGCCCACGAGGGAGTTTGTCAATATTCAAGAAACGAAGAAATGGATACATAACTCGACTGTTGCACTTCTCAAGGCACAGCTTCGAGCTCTATCCCTTGGTGATGAAAATGAATCACCAGCACTGTACCCTCTCGAAGTACACGATGTCCCGGTAATATGTGAATTCCCAACAGTTTTTCTAAATGACCTTCATGATTTACCTCTGGTTAAGGAATTTGATTTTGAGATCAATCTCATACCTGGGACCGGGCCTATCTCAATTCCACCATACAGAATGTCCAATGCCAAGCTGGTCAAATTAGACAAACAACTGAAGGAATTGGAAAGTAATGGCTTCATCAGGAAAAGTTCATCACCTTGGGGCGCTCTAGTTCTGTTTGTTCCAAAAAAGCATGGTGCGTTACGACTTTGCATTGACTATCGCAAGTTGAATAACGTCACCATTAAAAACAGATACCCATTGCCCAGGATCGATGACTTGTTAGACCAACTTAGAGATGCCAAATACTTCTCTAAGATTGATTTACGATACGGTTATCATCAACTCCGGATTCGAGAGTCGAACATTACCAAGACGACATTCAGAACTTGGTACGATTACTACGGGTTCTTCTTCATGTTGTTCAGTTTAACAAATGCACCTGCTGCGTTCATGGATTTGATGAACCGCATCTTTAGGTTATACTTAGACCGATTTGTCGTGGTCTTTGTGGACGATACTTGATATATTCCTCAACCGAGGAAGGCCATAAGATACATCTGAGGATTGTCCTCCAGACCTTGAGAAGCCACCAGTTGTATGCAAAGTCGAGTAAGTGCGAATTTTGGGCGAAGCGAGTTCAATTCTTAGGCCATGTGGTTTCAGGCAATGGCATTGAGGTGGATCCTTTTAAAGTTGAAGCGATTTTAAACTGGAAGCAGCCTACCACTGTTACTCAGATTAGGAGTTTTCTTGGTTTGGCTGGCTATTACAGACGCTTCATCAAGGACTTCTCAAAGATTACTGAACCTATGACAAAGCTCACTCGGAAAGACGTGCAATTCATCTGGAATCCTGCCTGTGAAACATCATTTCAGGAATTGAAGAAGCGCCTCACGATAGCACTAGTACTAATCACTCCAAGAAATGCACTTGGATTTTCACTATACACTGACACCTCTCTCTAAGGCTTAGGTGTCGCACTAATGCAAGAAGGCCAAGTTGTTGCATAGGCTTCGAAGCAACTGAAGATTCATGAGGATAATTACCCAACGCATGACTTGGAACTTGCAGCTGTCGTATTCTCACTGAAGTTATGGAGTCATTACCTATACGATGAACGGTTTGAGGTCTTCTCGGATCACAAGAGTCTTAAATACATCTACACCCAGAGAGACCTAAACCTCCGCCAAAGACGATGGTTGGAGTTCTTGAAAGATTATGACTTTCAACTCCAGTACCATCCCCAGTAAGGCCAATGTTGTGGCTAATGCCCTGAGTAGAAAATCTTATGTTGCTTGCATTCTTAACTTCGAGATGGGGAAGTTGGCTACAGAGACGGAGAATTTTAACCTACAACTGATCGAGGAGGGAGCAAGATCACGACTCTCTGAATTATCAGCCAACTCTAAGTTGGTTCGAAAGATTTCAGCAGCTTAAGCTAACGACCTTATGTTAATAGAGAAACAAGAACTTCTGCTCAGCAAACAGGACGTTCCTCACTGGTCGGTCGCTAAAGAGGGGGTCATTTTCTATAAAAAAAACATTTCTGTCTACCAAACATTTCTGGCTCAGAACGAAATGCTCACTGAGATGCACTGTTCGAGGTTCGCTATGCATCCTGGGGGTGACAAGATGTACAAGGATGTCAAGCGACAATTCTGATTTTCTGGAATGAAGAAGGCGATTACAAACTTCGTTGCTCGATGTCTCGTTTGCCAGCAAGTTAAGGCAGAACGAAGACTTCCCTCTAGACTTCTCCAACCTTTACCTATTGGAAAATGGAAGTGGGAGAACATCGCAATGGATTTTGTTAAGGCCTTGCCTCGAAATAATAAAGAGCAAGATGCTATCTGGGTTATCATTGACAGACTTACAAATTTTGTACACTTTTTGCCAATAAAGTTGACGGATAACCCCGCCAAGCTTGCCGAACTGTATGAAAGAGAAATCGTACGTCTCCATGGCATACCACTCACGATCGTCACTAATCGAGACCCTTGATTCACATCAAAGTTTTGGCAAAGCTTCCAGAGTAGAATGGGCTCTAGGATCACCATGAGCACAGCCTTTCACCCTCAAACTGATGGGCAGTCAGAGGGAGGACAAGTTACAGTGCTGCATTTTGGACTTTCATGACGGATGGACAAAACACTTACTTTTAGCTGAGTTTGCATACAACAACAGCTACCAAACTAGTATCAGCATGGCACCATAAGAGGCCTTCTATGGTCGCCCTTACAGATCTCCGGTATGCTGGTTAGATATGGCAGATCGACCGCAGTTGGGGTCTGAACTAGTTCAAGAGACTTCTAAGAAGATCACACTAGTAAAGGAGCGACTTCGTGTTGCACAAAGTAGACAGAAGAGCTATGTTGACAAGCGAAGGCAGCCTCTAGAATTTGATAAGGGGGACTTGATTTTTCTAAAAGTTCAGCCTACAAAAGGTGTCAAACGCTTTGGGATCAAAGGAAATCACTCCCCATGGTATATCGGTCCATTTTAGATCATTGAACGTATAGGAAAACTTGCTTCTCGTCTGTTCCTTCCATTGTCCATGTCTAAGAATCATGACGTTTTTCATGTATCCATGCTTCCAAAGTATCGTCTTGGTACTTCGCATATCATCCCTCTGGTCGAGGTTCGGGTCAGGAGAGAGCGATACAGATTTTGAATAGAAAACTTCAAGAACTAAGGCGACGTAACATACCACTTGTGAAGGTGCTCTGGGATCACCACGGAGTAGAGGAAGCAACATGGGAACTACAAGCAACAATTAAACAGAAATACCCTGAATTGTTTTCTAGTAATAATTGATGATGTGATACATTGTATTCTTTCACTTATCAATAAAATGATGGAACATTGTTTACAAATATCTTAATACATCGTTTCACTTAAATACCTATGCAGATGTCTAAAAATAATACCGATGGATGTAGTGATGCACACACGTCATGACCTCTTTGGCAACCGGTGGAGACTCCTTCAGGATCTGAGTCAAGTCACAACTACTTTGCATCACCAACTCCATCCCCCCACAGACAACGATCCTTATCGCCAGAGCGTGCATGGTTTTTTCGTAACAATTTTGCCCGAAACAATCGTGTGCCCTCATCTTGGCAGGATCTTCTACCAAAATTGCCAGGCGGCCGGATTTGAGCAACAACATGAAAAAGCATCCCACCGCTCAACCTACCTCCCCTTAAATGATGCAACCAGCAGAGCCCTACACCGCCATCTGTTAAGCAAAGGTCGAAACCTTCTGAGGACGAATCCGACTCTATTTGCTCTCCATGGTTTCATGATGTTGAGGATTCCACCGGCCACAGTGCTATTCAGGGACCTTACAAGCACTACCCTGAACTAGCAAACGATGACGACGGTGGTGAATCTCACGCTGATAGCAATCATGACTACTTGGACTGATTTTGAGGGCGAAATCATTTCAAGGGGGTAGAGTGTAATACCCTAAATTTGCACCAAAAAAAAAATTGAACTTCGGGCAAGGTGCTCGAACGTACAGGCAGGGTGCCTGAACCTTCTGGAGCATGCCCGAACCTTGAGGCGCACACCTGAATCTTCTGGCACGTGCACAAACCTTCAGGCACCCTTTTTTTCCTATTTAAGGAACTCCTCCTCCTCATTTATCACACCAAAATCACTTCTCCTTGTGATTTTTCTTCTCTCTCTCTCACTCATTTTGAGTTTTTGTCTTCTCTTTTGAGACTCTCTTTTAGAGATACTCTTTGCGATGCAACGCGGTTCTACTCGGGGGAAGGCGCTAGTTCTCGAAGGAGTTTTTATTTGAAGGTAGGGAACGAAACATAGGTTTGCGTGTCTTATAACTTTTATTAAAGTTTACATTCATTTATCATTATGTCTATTATTCAGTTACACTACATTATTGTGTATAATGTTTATATTTTTCATACTTATGCCTGTATATTTGGAGTTCATGTATTACACTATTGCTATGCAAGATTAGTGGTCAATCTAGCTCAACCAGACTCAGTCTTGTCCTCAGTAACTTTAAATAGTGAACGGGAGGCAGTGTGCTGCTCTCGACGATTGGTATTTAAGTAGACCTCGTGTCTCACCTCTCAATTGGAGACTGATCTGGTTGGTCTTATTTTAAAGCTATCAGCTTATACAAGTAGTACTGAATGTCCTAACCTTGCACGTGGTGATACCGACCCTGATAAGGATCACCAGACGTTGCCAAATCTTGTCTAATGTTAAGTAAAGACTGGACCAGTTCATGCATTGGCATCATACATAAGCACCACCTAGGGACGTATGTGGTTTATGATTCATAGAATAGTTAGAAGCAATGCTCACTATTCATTGTATTTCTCTAGAGAGATACGTACAATGAGAACCCGACTACTCCTGGGAAGGGACATTTGTACGTGAATCCACAGCGTCGTTCCTGAGGAGGGACGATGAGAACCCGGCTACTCCTGGAGAGGGACATCTGTACGTGAACTTAGGCGACGTACAACCATCAAACCAATACGAGACGGTGTCATACATACATACATGTTGGATTGATTATGATGTTTTGATGTGTATTTATGATATTTGATTCTGAAGTTTGTTATATTAATTGTTATATTAACAACCTATTTTACCCACTGAGCGTGTAGCTCACCCCATTGTTATCCAATTTTTCACAAGAGATTAGGGTGGACTGGGCGCAGGTTTTTTGGCCCACATTTTTGTATCCTTTGTATTATTCATTGGGGATTTTGGGAGGATGTTCCCTTAACTATTTCATGTACAAATATATTCTGAAATTAATGAAATCAAACTTGTACTTAATCGTGTTTTCGTGCACTCGGTTATTGTTATAATGCATTCGCGCCCCGTCCGTAAGTGTCCCGCCTGTTAAGGCCCATCCGGGTGGGGTGTGACAAGGACGCTTACAATTCAATAACGCCCTTACTTCATTGTTCAGCAGAACATTTATACGAAATAAGCGCCCTCAAGGAACAACATGACAAAGTTGATATTGTGCGTCAGGACACTGATTACGAAATCAGGACGCTAATTCAACAACCGTCACTATTCGAACAAGTACACTACATCAGTCTACTTTTTCAGAACGGATTTTTGCACAGAGTCCTTTTCAGACTTATCAAAGATCCTCTTTGATACATGAATTAAGTTTTTCTAAAACTTTCCTTTTTCATGTAATCTGAAAAGAATCAGGGTGTTAGTGAAAATTGCAGTTGTCATTTTCATACAACATTCTAGCCGTTGTGTGTAAACGTTTATTTTATTTGAACTTCAAATGTCTAACGGTTATATCCTACTAAGTCTATAAATACTATCACTTAGGACCAAACAACTCGCCGATAACTTTTATTATACTAACACTTTTTGAAAGTTAGTTTGTATCAAAATATTTTTCAAATATCTAAACTTTCAAAGTACTTTTCACTGATATCTTTACGTATTCAAAAGATTTTCATATTGAGCTTTAATTATATTCTATCTTTGAAAATCTATTTGATGTAGTATCTACTCAAATTCTCAGCATTAATCTATACTTGATATCAATCTTGCTGAAGATAGAATTTGAGATATAGTTCATTAAAAATACAGTTGTACTTGATTTCATATCTTAAACACTGTATTGAATTATATCAATAGTTGTGTTAACTACTGAACACTGAACCAGAAGTTTTCATACTTATATTTTATATTTATTTTGAAAATTGTATGTGTCTTTGATTTACACTAGTCCTTCATTTTCTACGTCAATGGTTAATTGATATCATATTATTTTCGAAGAAGCACTGATTTTCATATCACATCATTCATGCTTTTCGAAACTACACTTGAGCAATATCGAACATTGAAAGGTAAAGGATAGTAAGTGTATTTCCTCTTAGCATTACGTATTCATATTTCATATCTTTGTAATGCTATGTACTGAGCTTAATTGTGAAGTGTTCTACTCAATTAGAACCAACATTTTTGTGTTGTAATGCTAGTGTTTTTCTGGATTGAAACAATCAGGACAAGTGAATGTAGTTCACTTAATGATTTCAGGATTGAAATCATGTTAAGGTTATTTTTGAACCTGTAAAAGAGAAAAAGGTTCATCCTCACCTACAAGTAGGAAACTGGTTCATCCTAATCCCATAAAAGGATAGGTGCATCCTTAACCTGTAAAAGGATAGGTTATCTCTTAACCTGTAAAAGAGAAATGGTAGTTCCTCATCCTGTAAAAGGATCACGGTTCTTCCTTATCTCGTAAAAGGAAAATGGTTCTTCCTTATCCCGTAAAAGGAACATGGGTTTTTCCTAATCTTAGAAAAAGTAAATACGATTCTTCCTTATCTAGTAAAAGGAAAACGGTTCTTCCTTATCCCGTAAAAAGAACATGGGTTTTTCCTAATCTTGGAAAAAGGAAATACGGTTCTTCCTTATCTAATAAAAGGAAAACGGTTCTTCCTTATCCCGTAAAAAGAACATGGATTTTTCCTAATCCTGGAAAAAGGAAAACGGTTCATCCTTAACCCTTGGAAGGATAGGTTTGTCTTTAACCAGTAAAAAAGCAGTTGTAACGGTTTAGTTCTCACCCGTAAGAGAATCAGTTAGTGGATTGAGAAAATCCTAATCATGAGATTAGGTAGTGGACGTAGGCTTGACCGAACCTTTATAAATCTTGTGTGTTTCACGTTTGCATTTTAGTCTAAGTTCTATTTATGCGTTCAATTTCAATACACTCATGTATATCACTTAGTTATTAGAAGAGATGTTTAAAATTGACCATCTGACCAATTCATCCCCCTCTTGGGTGGACCAATAATACCAAAATAAGATTTAACTTTTTATAGGGGTATTAGTTTTTTTAAAAATAATACTTTTTATACCATAAAGTTAAATAATATTAAATATTTTATGCTTAATATTAATAATTTAGTAATATAATTTAATAAAATCTATTTTAAATCAATTAATATATTAAAAAAAAAAGGTTGACAAATGGTGATCACTAAGAAGTAAGATATCAAATTAAATTCTGACTTGATGGACCACTGGATCTTAACTTATTAAATTTTTTAGAAATTTGTTGGAAGGTGGTGGAAAAACGCGCGAAGAAAAAGCTAAGATACATTTTTCATCGGAAAATGTTATAGTGTCACACTATGCCTCATGTCGTGTGACTCGTCCTTTGATTACTACCGTTTGATGGAATTTGACACGTGAATCGGCAAAAATCAACGGTGATTAGCTAAGGAGAACGGCATGGAAGGATAAAAATTATTTTTAAGTACGTATATTGAAAACTGGAAAGCGTGAGGCTGATCGGCGAATGGCTGCGAGTTTGACTCTCAGGTGCTCTGCCTGCCACCTCACGACCTTTATTAAACCAGAGAGTTAATGTAAGATGTACCATATGTTGTATATTAGAGATGATCCGACACGTCTAGTTGTCAAACAATTGGCAGATTATATATGTGGGTCAAAATGGAGGTTGAAAGAGGCTGCAAAAACTTGGGCCAGTGCATGAACTGTCACTTAAAAAAAAAAGGGTTTATAAAGTTTTATCTTAATTAGAAGTGGCAATTTTATAAATATGGCTCAGTATAATTGGCCTAACATTTTGATATTTCCTTTTAGAAACAAACTAAAAGTTTAACATCTACCTTGGGGAGGAGTAGTTGTCCAACTCTCTCTCATGGCCAATATTTTGCTATGTATAGGATATTTCCTTGGCACAATCCAAGGGATCGACTACCATCATCCTGAAAGAGGTAATGGTAGTTTCTATAGCATTTGGGTAGGTTATGGGACACTACTATCGGGCTAGCAGTGCGGAGTTTATCGGTATACAAGGTTGGGTATCTAACATTGTTATGCTACCCACTATCTAGTTAAACGCATTGAGCTATCTTTAGCCTACGTGCTAGAGTGTGCTTGTGGGGATACTCATGAGTGAGTTATCCATAGAACTTACCGGTATTGTATGGTCTGGGGCAGCATTGTGTAAAAACTGCTATCGAAGGTATCCGAGTGATCCGTCTAAGTGATTATTCGGCGCTGCGCACAAGCGAGATATTCGAATACTCTGCTGTAACATGAGTATATGTGTGAATGGCTGATTGAGAATATGTGTATTCGAGGTGTTGCATGGGTAATATGTCTGTCTTACAGATATGCCTATGACATCGGGGCGGGTTTTTTGGAAAATTAACTTTGATGATTTTTTTATTTAAGAATTTCTTTTGTACAATAAATAATTTTAGAATCTACCCTAGTTGGATCGGTCAACGGCTGTTGACTGAATCTAACAGGGTATCTCTCTTTTTTTTTTTTTTTCTCAAAAGGCACTTTTAAACGCAAAAAGAAAAAAAAGTCTTTTTTTCAAAAGGTGTTTTTTAACGAACGACTATTGACTAATCTAAGTAGGGTAGATTTCAAAATAATTAGTGATATATAGCAGATTTTTAAATTAAAATTTAATCAATAGTAATTTAAAAAAAAATCTGACCCGGGGCTATTGCCATTTTGGCCCTACCCCAAGGCCGAACCTACTGCCGAGGTCAATTGGCTCAATGACTACCATGCACAAGTTTGGGAGAAGTTGGTTGCCTTGACAAAGCTTTTTTTTTTTTTTTTTTTTTTCTTGCTCTGGTTATAATTTATATACTTATACAGCAAAAGCATATGCACTATGAGTTCTATTTTATCTCACATCAAAATAAGATAAGATGAGGTCTCAAGGACTGATTTAGTGCATACCCTCGCATTTTGCAATGTTTTGAAATTTGTACCCTGTGAAACTCTAGACAACATTGATGTAGTAATGGAACTGGACTTGCTATGTTCTTGCTTCTTGGGTTGCTAACTTTCTATCATGTCTTGCATCTGACATTAGCATCAGACTATTTGTTCTTATAAAATATTACCAAAGAGAAATTGTTAAGACAGTCAAACTTTTTTTTTATCAAATATTCTTCAGTTCTCGAAGATTACTTGTCACTCTCGTTCTCATCAAACTAATCCCTATATTATCAAAAATTAGGTTTCACCTTTGTTCGAACAAGGCACTCAATGGCTTTGGAACAATACGAGGCCTCTTGCCAAACAGTAACTTTCTTCTCGTCTCATACTTGGATTCTTTGTTTTCTAACTTAATTGATCAGTTGTTCTTTACAGTTAAATGTAGAAAGTTATTGTTTTATAGTGATCTATGATTGTTCTAATGCTATATATTCATTGTGAATGTTATAAATGAAAAATGCTTCCTGTAGACAGTGTAAAACATGTGCATAATTGGTTCATTCAATAGTACTGGCACTCAAAATGGTTTCTTCTGAATAGACAATATCTTGACCTAGAATAAATGCTTGCATTTGATAAATGTGATATTGAAAAGATTTGCTAGGTGGAAAATTTTAAAATTGGAAATTGTTTAGATTATTTCAACTTTTCTTGTATGCACCAGGGTATGCTCCTAATTTAATTAGCATTCTCAGCAGTAGCCTTCCATTCCCCTTTTTGTTATTTTTAGTACTTTAGTTTTGGGTATGTTGTCACTAAGAGCACTTCAATTTTTTATTTTTTTCCTTTTGATATAGATATGCTTTTTAATATACCCTTTAGTCTTTTCTTTCAACATAGATTTACCTTCTAATAGCCCCTTTAGTCATTCCTTTCAATATAGATTTGCCTCTCCTAATATGCCATTTACTCTTTCCTTCAACATAGATTTGGTTTTTAGTATAAATAATATCTATGTGTACATTGGCACATCTATATGTCGTTTATTGGGTTCAGATGGTTCTTGAACTTCATTTATGGAATCTTTTTCAAAAAATTCCATTTAAATGATATCTATGGTTCTTTGCGCATATTGGTATGCCTTTTTCATGTTTTCTTGTTCTTTTTAAAAGTTAAGGTGATATATCTATAGTATGTTCTTGTAGTTTTACGATATGCTAATGTCCTAATATATTATTCTTTCATTTTTGCACAAGCCTTTTTTTTTTTTTTTTTCTTTTGAAGAGGTTCACAAGCCTTTAAACTCTGAATTTTCGGAAGACTAACATTATTACTTTTTTAAGTATAGTTTATACTTTTAATTATATGTAGACTATTGGAACGTAATCAACAAACACCATTTTTTTAACTTCATATAATAATTGTTGCCTTCTTATTTAGTTTAATATATATTTACATTTTATGTCATGTATTTAGTTAAAACGGGTGATTATATAGGTATTCTCAAATATTTAATACACACCAAATACAAATACAATTCATCAAAATCAAATTTTAAAAATTCTTCACTAAAAATATTAAGGGACCATTTTTTCCATACCTAAAGCTTTTTAGCGACAAAATGACTCATTGCCAAAAAAGTTTAACGACCCAAGCTATAAAATATTTGGTTGCTAAAACGGTGACAAAAATGCTTGGTAGCTATAGAATAAGATTTTGGTCACTGAAAATAGATTTAGAAAGGAACTATTTTATTGATTACTAAATAGATTTAATAACCAACTTTGGGGGATGAGTGAAAAAAAAAACATTGGTTGCAAATAACTTTTAGCGACTAAAAAGAAAAGTTTTGGCTAGCAAAACTACTGTCACCAAAATATTTTTAACGACTAACCAAATTTGGTCGCCATAAGCGATTTTGATGCAATCCAGCAAGAGTTGGAATATTTGCTTAGGTTTGAACATCCCATGAAGGAGAGGGTGTACTAAATAAAGGACGTAAGTAGAATTTTACTAAAAAATTGTGTGAGATTTTGTTGAATTTTGAAGAAAATGCACTTGTTTCCGAAGGAAAACAACATCCCGATCAATACTTACTGTTAATGTTGTGCCTAACATGTTTTTTTGAGCAAATTCCATCATTTAGGCCTTCAAATTCACATTTTTACTATTTTAAAAAAGTTTTATTTTGAATATAACTTGACGAAAGAAGGTCCAATTTTATTTTCATTTTTTTCTACGTGATATACATCATGAGATCTCTCTTTCTAGATAGGTTTTGGCGTACTTTTTATTTTTGGCAAATTTTGCTATTTTTAGTATTTGAGTCAGATTATATGTTTTGTCATAAGTTTGCCTATTTAAGGCTATTGTATGTGTTATTGGGGTTAGTTTTAATAGACTTTGTGTCACGACCCACTATCAATGACGTCATGACTGGCAGGGAACCTCGTGTATATCCTCTTTCGACATACACGACATCCCGATAAGCCTTCTAACATACACCATAATCTCAAATACACAACAATAAACACATGGACATAAATAAGATCATCATTATAAAACTTACCCAAAATGACAACTAGAAACTTTTTCTCAAAGTCCATAATGTTCAAAATTACAAAATTATACTTACCCATAAGTACAAACCCATCTAAATGTTAAATATAAGCATTAGGTATTACATAGTACAATTTATCAAAATAAATGCGGAAAAGTACTAAACACCTACGTCAACAAAAGTACGGGAAACGCTTCGCAACTAAGCTTTCCCTTTTCCCTTCCTATCCGATCTGAAAAGATAAGGATGAGGGGTGAGCTACAACAAGCTCGGTGAATGTTCTATACAAGTAGCAACATATGTATACATTTAAGTAAAACATTGCAAGATCATTAAAATCATTTAAATAACATGGGTATAAGCAAGAATACATACATGCCAATATAATGCATTATGTCATAAGCAAGACACTACATATCATTTTATAAACATGCATATGCAATCCTACACACCTCCTGAGTAAAAATCAATACAAGGGCCATGTGTGCGCGAAACTCATGCTCGATCGACTTCTTACCTGTATCTATTAGGATTCCTAGGGTCGTGTAGCTAATAGGATCAGCCCACCAAGACAAGTACCATGTCTAGGTGATCCTATCTACACAAGCTATAAAATCCTTAACAAGGTCCACAATTGAAGATCCCCGGTTGGCCCAATGGGATTCTATAAGAATCCCTAGCTTAGGGGATGCAACATAACTCAACTTCTTTCCTAACTGACTATGCTCAAATACAATTTCATGAACTATTAAATCATGCATACTGTATTAGATAAGCATTTAAAACATTTTACACTACAATGCCACATATAGAAATACAAGTAAAGAAACACTCACAACTTGATTGGCCAAACTTAGCAAATCCAATTCCAATTCCACAAGAAGTACTAGGATGCCACAAATCATCCCAAAGCACCTCAATCCCCAATTTGCCTATTTGGGTTACTTAGATCAATTCCAAATCCTAAAAACAACATGGTTTATGCAAAACTGAAAATCAGTCCAAGTATGCTAACCAACCATGTTTAAACTCAAATAAAAAGCCAATTAAGATTCTAAAATAGTCAAACCCATGAGCCAATTCCATATTTCTCAATTCAACTATTTAATACTAAATCCACCCACCCCAATTGAATGCAGTAGGTTGATCCAACCATTATACTACAAGGCATTCAATCATAAATAGGGTTAATTAGACTAATTTCATGTCAATTGACATCAACTAGGTCAAAATCTCCAAAATTCATTGCAATTTCCCAAATCACATAGCCTAGGCCTAAATTGCACTACATCTAGGGTTTTCAATGGGTATTTTTACTGAATTCCACCATCAATCAACTAGAATTAGTCATTTATTCAACATGGTTGACATGCAAGTCCAAAGGAAAACCCTAAGTTCATTTTCTAGGGTTTAGGGCCTTTACAAATAACTCTTTCAATTTCTTGCTAGAAATTGGAGAAAATGGTGTCATTGGGTTCCAAATCACCTTGGAAACCTAAATCCCTAGCTTACAACTTGTCCCTAAGAGTTTCACACAAAACCCTAACTCCATGCACCACTAAAAACGTGGTGAAATGCTTGAGAAATGCTCATGGAGTGTAGATCTAGGTCATAGAGGGTTGTTTATATCATAAACAAGCTCAAAAGAGTAAAAATTAGTCAACCCTAGGTTAGGGAACACCCAAAACAGTGACCCATGGAGAAAACTACACAATTAGAAAGCTTACTCTCACCTTCAATGGTGATTTCATGGAAAGAAATGGAGAAAAACACTTACTTTAGGGTGTAGATGGTAAAGATTTTCCTTGGAAACCCTAGTTTTCCTCCCTTCTTCATTCTCCAATTTGTCCTTAGCTCATATGAAAAAAGTAGCAACCTTTGACCCCTTTTAAAACATTGAAAATGGCCATTTTTCACCCAAAATCGTGCCCAGAAAATGGATCAGCGCGCTCATCCTGCCTAGGAACGCGCTTGAGCGAGCTACTCCTTCACCAAGAGCACCTAAACTTTGTTTCGCCACTACGTGCTCAATACTCATCGGAATTTCGAGTATGACCAGTCATTTTCTATGTAAAACTGCATTCCAGACTCATTTCTAATAACCCCAGGTCCATTTGATGCACCAATAATTAATTATTCTATAATCAACACATATACACAACATATTCCAGTATAATTGTCATAGTTACCATGTGTTGAAGTGTAACCTTCCCATATATCAAAAGATGCATTAAACGAGGACATTTAATGTGGTTTTTTTAACAAGTCACAAGTCAACATGATGACTTGTTCAACAAGTTACTTATATGAAGCTTCTCCAACAAGCCACTCACAAGCCCATGGAGCGAGCTCGACGGTTCCAAAACTCAGTTTTTCATGTTTCGATGTCGAATTGGTCTCCGATGGTTCTGAAACTTTACGCGCACTCTAAACGACATAAAAGCATGTCAAGACACTCGAACCTACGCGCGTCGAGCATCAAGTATGCATACACACACACATATATATATATATACATCTACGGGCATTCTACGGGTCAAAAATGACGTCATCCTAAGGTACAAGCGTTACACTTTGAGATTTTTCATTAATTTTTCTCTTCCCTCGGCATTCTTGTGAATCAATGAGTAGGGGTGACAATTTGGCCCGAGGCGCATGGGCCTGACCCGACCCAGTCCAAAAACTTATTGAACGGGTTTGGGATCATATAGCTAGACCCAACCCAGTCCAAAGGCCCAATTACACATACACACACACACACACACACACACACACACATATATATATATATATATATTTTACATTTATTATATGATGGAATGGATGGTAAATAAGGAAATGAACTCGGCTTGACCTTGTTCGGTAAAGGAGAACTCTCAACTTCTTTGCCACACCTTACTTTGATAACCATGCACCTCTATTTTGGATTCACTTATGCATTTCTTAGGAAGGAATTTTGTTGATGTTGTGCACTTATTTGTGTAGCCACTTGCCCAATTTGAGTCTCCAAGTTCTTTACAGAGGCACCCAAGTTTCCCACTTGAATTATCACTTGACTTGTTGTACTTATTTGATTAGCCATGTGAACTGCCAATTCATCCAACTTTGTTTCACTTTTGGCAAACCGCTTGTTTGAATCATTTAGAAAATTAGTCACTGCTTTTTCTAGACTTGATTTCTTCTCTTGAACTTGATTCTGAAACCCCGGCGGTTGCAACACGTTTTTGTTATTTGAGTAGGAAAAAATTTCATAATTCCTAACCCCCGGATGGTACTGATTTGGCACTTGAGTGCCACTTTGGTTAGCTCTGTAGTTTTCTTGGTTGCCTCTATAGTTGTACAATTTGTTGTTCACAAACTGTACTTCCTCTTCTTGACCACCAAAAGCTTGAGGAATTGAACTTGCTGCTGCAATGGATGTTATGGAAGATGAAGGTCAAGGATTTCATAGGAGAATATTCATTTGGTGTTGCAGTGAAGACACTTGTGATCATAAAGTTGTCATTTGATCCACTTCATGCGATCCGACTACTCATTTTGTTGGAGTCGTTTCATTGGAGTGTTCATAAGAGTTTGAAACCATTTCTTCTATCAACACGAGGGCTTCATCTGTTGTCTTCCCATAAGAGTACCACCAGCTGCAGCATCAACTAATGACCTTGTAGATATGGTCATGGCATCGCAAAACATTTGAATCTGCAACCACTCTTGGTACCCATGCTGTGGACATCTTCTTAGTAGGTCTTTAAATCTTTCCCAAGTCTCATATGAAGATTCAGACTCCAATTGTCTGAATTGACTGATCTCTGCTCTCAGTTGTGTTATCCTTGCAGGTGTGAAAAATCTTTGAAGAAACTTTTGGAGCATTTCTTCCCATGTAGTTATGTTCCCTAGTAGTAGAGATTGGAGCCATGATTTTGCTTTGTCCCTTAATGAAAACAGGAACAATCTCAGTCTTATTTGCTCTTCTAGGACCCCGTTTATTTTCACTGTGTCACACATCTCCAAGAAAGTGTTGATGTGGATTGTTGGATCTTCTTGAGGTACTCCACCAAACTGGTGTTGCTGTACCATTGTAATCAAGGAAGGCTTCACCTCAAAGTTGTTACCATTGATTGGCAGCCTTGCAATCCCAAAGTAGTTATTATTGACCACTAGCTTGAAGTAGTTATTGTTGACTACTGCTCTTCTATCTCTTCTCAGTCTACCATAGGTTCTCTCAATCTCAGGATCAAGAGGTACAATTTCAGCACTTCTCACTCTTCGCATGAACCAGTGAAACCTAACACGAAAAAGAGAAAAATAACTCAGAAAAAATAACAAGCAAAAATAATACCTAAATTAATATCAAAATCAATTTGCAATGGTATTAATAAAAGTAAAATTGACAATGTTCCCCGTCAACAGCGCCAAAAACTTGATCGTGAATATTTTGTATCGCAAGTGTACGATAGTCAAGTAATAAAACCGAGGTGAGTCGGGTTATCGTCCTCAGGGAAAAGTAATTTTACTAATATAATGCCCAGAACTACTAAGATTTTAATATTATCTAGGTGATCATAATGGGTGTTTTTATGGGCTGGAATAAAATTTAAACAAATTTAAATGAATTAATGCAAAATAATTGAAAATGGGTGTAAATCAATGAATGAGAATTCTAGAGGAGTGAAATCATTATGTTTTACTTTAAGGGTTTCAAAAGGGTTTGTTATTGATATAGTTAATAAATTTATAAATCATGAATCCTATGCCAATCAAATACCTCTCGAGCGTCAATTTGAAAATCTACACTGACCTATTAATTCCCTCTCTCGAGTGTAAACTAACAAGTCAAGCATGCCTTAATATTTGTGATTCATGTTATCTTATTTCAAAGGATTTCGTAGGTCTCTCAACTCAATACTACAAACCTAGGTCACAAATTCCCAGATCTTATTTGATAACATCTCTCTCGAGTGTAAGAACTCAAATCTAACTTTATTCAATTAGTGGCCAGCAAATTGAAGGCATTAAGCATATGGAATTCCCAATAAATTCATAAATCAATTCAATAACATAGAAAAAAGCATTAACCCATAAAATCAAACATAAATCATTCAAACCTCTAGATCAAGAACTTAGCTCATATTCATGTTCATGGATACAAGATGAAAAAGAAATAAAAAAAATGGCATAAAACATGTCAAGATACAGGAGAGTGAAATCAAAGGTTCGAATCCCCCTTTGACGGTAGCTTAATCTTCTCCTTGTCCTTGGTTCCTTCAAGCCTCCAATGCTCTTCTTTTTTTCTTGCCTCCTTTTTCACACTCTAAACTAATTCTCTACTTTGATAATCCTCAATTAAAACCCTAAATCGTATTTTACACTTAAGTGGGTCAAAAGACCAAAATGGGCATGAAAACTCGCTCAAAAAACGAACACCGGAGCCACGACGCCCACCCATGATTTTTTGTGGTGTTGATTTGTGGACTTAGCCTATTTTTTCACTTTTTTGCACACTTCTTGCACATGTTCTTGACTTCTTTTGAACACCATTTGAATCTTGATTCAACCCACTTTTAAGATCTTTATTTACCTACAAAACAAAATATAAACGAATGTAAATTCTATGCAATTAATCAAAGTATTAATTAAAATGCAATGTACTCAAAACATGTGACTTCTATGATATTAGCATGCATCAAAAAGTCATTTATTCATGGTAAAAACCTAAAATAAAACCTAAATGCATCTAAAACAACTAAATATACTAATCATGTAAAAACACCTAAAAACTAACTAAATGAACCCAAAAATCTATCAAATTAACATGCAAACTAACTACTAAAACTCAACTTATCACAAATATACAGACACACACACACACACACACACACATATATATATATATATATATATATATATATTTGAAGAGTTCACAAAATGATAAAAAAACATAATCAAGTGTGTTATTAGTAGTTAAGAATACAACAGATAGTTAAGTTAATAGTTAAGTTAGTTGTTGTTGTTAGATGTAACAGTAGCTGTAACTTAATTAGTTGAGTTTGGTATTCTATTTTTTTGTTACAAGATGACGTGACTACTGATCTTGAGCTCCTATAAATTAGCTTCTTTGTACATTGTATGAGATTGATAATGCTATTGCCTTTAATGGCTTCTATGTCTTCTCCGCTTCTTTTCCCTATTTCTTTACTTTTCTAACTTGGTATCAGAGCTTCAATTGCTCACGCATGGAGATGCTATCTTCTCTAGATTTAGGAGTTGCTAATGCTCCTATTGTAGATCAAGATCAATGCCTGCTATAGGTGTTGTACTGGTTGTTACACAATCTTCTCTAGTTGGAACTTCTTTCTCTCTAAATCCCTCATTCTCCTCAAATGTATCAAACAAACAAGTGATCAGTCCTTTAAGCCAGCTGGTCACAGTAAAATTAGATGATTTAAATTACCTTTTATGGATGCAACAAGTGCAAGCTGCAATTCAAGGATACAGTGTTGAAAGTTATGTTCTTGGTCCTCAAAACATTCCATCTTCAACCATTGTTCCTGATACTAGTAATTTGGTTTCTAATCATGCTTTCATTCTTTACTAACGACAAGATCGATTGCTTGTTTCTTGGATTCTTTCATCAATCAGTCCTACTTTTCTTCCTCAAGTAGTTGGATGTGAAACTTCTTGTGAGGTTTGGACTGTTATTGCGCAGTATTTTGCATCAAGTTTTGCTGCCAATGTAATGCAATACAAATTTCAACTTCAAACAAAGAAGAAAGGTAATATTTTTGTGAAATAGTATCTTCTAGCTATGAAATCCATCTGCGATGCATTGAATGCATCAAGTTACAAAGTTTCTGACACAGACCATATTCTAGCCATTCTTGGTGATCTAGGACCTGAATATAAGTTTGCCACAACAATAATTACATCTTGAGATGAACCTTATACCCTGAGATCTGCTCAGGTAATGTTATTAGCAGCTGAAGGTCGCATTCTACAACATCAAAGTGCTGGTTCGATTACAGAACCTGTAGCTGTTGTAAATCTTGCACATTAGAGTAAGCAATTCAATTCTCATGCTCCTCAACAGTTTTCTAGTGGAAAAAGCCAATCTTATGGTCGTGGAAGAGGCCTGAGTCAGGTCTGGTAAGCCATGTTGCCAGTTGTGTGAGAAGAATGGCCATAATGTACACAAATGCTACTATAGATTTGATGCTTCATTCTCTGGTTATGGTTTTAATCCAAATCAAAGACAAGGTTCTTTTGAAATTTTCTCTTCTGCTGCTTTTTCATCTGGAAATAAAGAACGAAATGTTGTTGCTGCCGCCATGTCTACCATGATTGCTACACCTGAGGTTGTTGCTAATGATGCTTGGTATCCAGATTCAAGAGCTACAAATCACATCACTAGTGATTTCAACAATCTGTCATTCAGATAAGATTATCTTGGTCACAATAAAGTTCTCATGGGAAATGGTACTGGCCTTGCAATCTCTCATATTGGTTGTTCTTCTTTTACCTCTTTGACTATTATCTCTTCTTCAAAAAAGAACTTGCATCTGAAAAACTTACATGTTCCACAAATCACCAAAAACCTTATTAGTATGTCTCAATTTTGTAAAGATAACTTTGCCTTTTTTGAGTTTCATACTAACTTTTGCCTTGTGAAGGATCTCAATAACAAGGAGGTACTTCTTCAAGGAACATTACATGATGGTCTTTACAAGTTTGATCTTACACACCTCAATCATCACAGCAACAGTTTTGGTACAGGTTCAAAAGCTCTTCTAGATTTTTAATCTTCTTCACTTGCTACACTTTTTTCTGTTACAAGTAGCACTTCTTCTCTTCCTGTGTTGCATATGTGGCATCAAAGATTGGGGCATCCAACTCTAACGATTGTTTCTCATGTGCTAAAACAATGTAATGTTTCACTTTAATTAAATAAAATTCCCTTTGTATGCGCATCTTGTCAAATGGGAAAGAATCATATAAACTTTCCTTTTCTTCTTCAAAATCTGTGTATAATGCACCTTTACAATTAGTTGAATCTGATGTTTGGGGACCTTCCCCCATTGTTTCTCCTCAAGGATATAGATATTATGTTAGCTTTGTTGATGCCTACACTCGTTTTACCTAGTTGTATTTTCTCAAGTCTAAATCTGATGTATACTTTTCTTTCATTCATTTTAAGCAGAACTTCAATTAAACACTAAACTCAAAATTCTTCAAACTGATTGGGGTGGAGAGTTTAGATCTTTAACTTCTTTTCTAAATTCTGCTGGTATCATTCATAGAGTCTCTTGTCCACATACTTCTGAGCAAAATGGCCTAGTTGAAAGAAAACATAGGCACATAGTTGAGCTTGGGCTTATAATGCTAGCACAAGCGTGCATATTTACCATTATCTTTTTGGTCTGAAGCATTCTCAACTACTGTATATTTGATTAACAAAACTCCAACACCAATTCTTCAACTCCAAAGTCTTTTTGAAGTATTATTTCACAAATAGCCTGATTACTTACAGTTTAAAGTTTTTGGTTGTTTTTGTTTTCCTCATATTCGACCATTTAGTTCTCATAAATTTGATTTTAGATCTCTTCCTTGCACTTTTCTCGATTATAACAATTCCCATAAAGGCTATAAATGCCTTGATTCAAATGGAAAAATTTATATTTCAAGACATGTTGTGTTTGATGAATATACATTTCCATTTGCTGACAAGTGTCTTTCATCAACCTTATCATGTTTTTCAAATTCCTCTTCTCAAGTTGCTGCTCCTCTTCCTTTAGTGAAACCTATTTTACCATTTATACTAGGTGCACCTCCTTATGTATCTCCACTTTTGTCTTCCCATTCCTCATCTGAAGAGTCTCTACTTGTTGATGTTGCTACTATTGATGTTGAACTTGTTTCATCTGGTCCTAATTCTACAAATGACCCCACTAAAATCCCTTCTGAGAGAATTCAGTCGACTGTCTTACCTGCTTCTTCAACTGATCTGCTAGCTCCCACTAATCTTCATCTTATGACAACTAGATCTAAACATGGCATTTTTCAACCAAAGAAACTGTACAACTATATGTCTTCCTTGGATACTAAGGAACCTGAAAATTTTCAAGATGCTTTATTACATGAGAAGTGGAAAGCTGCCACGGTAACTGAGTATGATGCCTTGATGAACAATAAAACTTGGTCTTTAATGCCTCTACCAGCTGATAAGGTTGTAGTAGGTTGTAAATGGGTGTTCAAATTGAAGAAAAACCCTTATGGCAGCATATCTAGGTACAAAGCCAGATTGGTGGCTAAAGGCTACTTGCAACAAGCAAGTTTTGATTTTACCGAGACTTTTAGCCCGGTAGTCAAACCAACATCTATAAGGGTTGTGCTCACTATTGCTTTGTCTAGAGGATGGGACATTAGGCAAGTTGATGTTAATAATGTCTTCTTGAATGGTGATATTTAAGAAGAGGTTTACATGGTGCAACCTCCTGGTTTTGAACATGAGAATGGTGATTCTAAGCTTGTGTGCAAACTCCATAAAGCTCTTTATGGTTTAAAACAAGCACCAAGGGCTTGGTTTAATAAGTTGAAAAGCTTTTTATATGTAATGGGCTTCACCTGCTCTAAGCCTGATCCATCACTCTTTATTAGATTCGACTCCTCTTCTACTGTGTACACCCTTGTTTATGTGGATGACATAATTATAACTAGAAGTTGTTCTTCTGAGTTGCAGTAGATTCTCACTCAACTACATAAATTCTTTGCTCTTAAGGATATTGGTTCTTTGAATTATTTCTTAGGCATTGAACTGATAAAGCAATCGAATAGATTTCTTTTGTCCCAACACAACTACATATCTGATTTGCTTGAGAAAACTAACATGTTCAATGCTAATCCTATGCCAACTCCAATAGTTACTGGTGCTCCACTATCTGCAGCTAAGGGAGATCCAATTTCTAATGTTAGTGAGTATTATAATATGGTTGGGGCATTACAATATATCACCATTACTTTGAGATAGCTTTTGCAGTGAACAAAGTTTTTCAGTTCATACACATTAGAAGGCTGTGAAGAGGATATTGAGGTACCATTGAGTATGGAATTCATTTTCAGAAGTCTTCTACTCTTGAGCTTACAGGGTATGTGTAACACCCCGAATTTCAAAACTTATTTTTTTTTTATTTTTTATTTTTAAGAAAATGAATATTTTAATTTTATATAAAATATCACTGAAAATCGAGATGTTACTCGTATCTGTCTATCTTAACCCATAACCATTTTATAAATAATAAAATTTGTAAAACTATGAGTTTATATTCTTCCAACCAACTTAGTGGTTAAGATAAACGAATACCTTTAATTCTTCATAAAATCTTTATCTTCATACGAGGGTACTTACCCTTGTCCATCCATTATGGACACAACATTAAAATACAATCATCAAATAGAATTAATGAATTCTATTCCAAGGCATTCACACGTGAAATAAATCACAGGGTCTTTACTGACCGTAATAACATTCATTGAATTTCAATTATCAATACAATTCGTTTAAATAATAAACCTTTAAAAATTAAATGAAAATATTCAGTCACCTAATACTAATTAATTAACCCACCCCTACTACTCTGCACTATGTCACGAACTCGCAATTTTATTCTCCTAAGCACCTGCATATAAAAAATAGGGGTGAGCTTGAAAGCCCAGTGGGTCATCTAAACAATTCACAATATTTTATTGTGATACATACACAAGAACATTACAAACAAGTTTCACACATTAATCGTTGCAACATTAAATTGTTTGAGTCGATAATTTCATCACGTTCCAAATCACGTACCGTTAGAAAATCAAACTCAGGGTGGCACAGCCCAAAAAAATTGGAACATTGGCGATATTCCTTAGAATAACTGCCCCATATGTGTGATTCTTATCTTAATCGTGTTCTTTAGTGATGTCACGCCATACGTACGGTATAAGCACGATATTAAGTGCATTCATAAAACATATTCAACTCCACTACACATGGTATCATGTTACAAAGTCAATTATAATAGTGTTCACGCATTCATTATGCCAATATTCTAAATCATACATTTCATTATCAGGCATTATAATTTTTAAATGAATTCAACTACCACATGAATTTCATGCATCCAATTATCATTTGATCAGAATAAAAATCATGTTAACACATATATCATCATGGTTAAACAATCACAACATTGCATACATATAATCATGTACAATAGGCATGCATAAGCAATCTAATAATACTATGGACCTAATTAATTTAACATTCCTATCTATATATCAAATAAAATATTATGAAGGCCTAGAATCATTCCCACCTGAATCGCTAAATTTCAAATTACTTGAATTCCTCGTCACGCGTGGTAATCAACCTGTACACGTATATTACGTTTGTTAATATAATTACTCGATTATGAGTGTAGAGATATATACATATACATGTATATATATATATATATTGGTTGGGTGTTTAAACTAAGTATATATATATATAATAACATATTATAGTGCCTTGTAATATGATATAATGATGTGTATGGTATAACATGATATAATACAATATGTGATATATAATATATATATATATATATTATAACATTTTGGTTGCTAAAAAAAAATAATAACACTTTAGTTGCAACGTTTACAAAAAAATAATAACACTTGGTAAAAAAAAAAAGTATGATACATATAAATATATTATATAACATCTTGATTGCTAAAAAAATAATAACACTTGAGTTGTAATGTTTTAAAAATAATAATAACACTTGGTAAAAAAAAAAAAGTATGATACATATAAATATATTATATAATATCTTGATTGCTAAAAAAAATAAATAATTGAGTTGCAATGGTTAAAAATAATAATAATAACGTATTGTATGTATGACATATATATAAATATATTATATAACATTTTGGTTGCTTAAAAATGATAATACTTGAATTGTCATGTTTAAAAAAATAATAACACTGGAGTTGCAATAAAAAAAAAATAATAACACTTGGTAAAAAAAAAATGTACGATACATATAAATGTATTACTGTTGGTTGCTTAAAAGAAAAGAAAAATAAATAAATAAACTAAACTAAAATATGCTTGAGTTGGTTGCTTAAAAGGAAAGAAAAAAAAAATAAAAAAAATAAAGTAAACTAAAATTACTTGAGTTGCTGGGCGGACAGGGGAGAGAGAGAAAAGAGAAAGAGGGGAAAGAAAAGGGGATGGGGAAAAGGGAGAAGAAGAAGAAGAAGAAGAGAGTGAGGGCGAGAGATCGGGAGCGAGAGACCGAGAAATCGGAGGTGAGGCGAGGCGAGGCGAGAGATCGGAAGTGAGAGCGAGAGGTCGAGAGTGGCGATGCAGAGAAGAGAAGAAAGAGAGAGCGGCGACGAGTGCAGTGGCGGAGAAGAGAAGAGAAAGGGCGGCGACGGCGAGATTCGCGGCGGAGGAGAGAAGAGAGGGCGGCGGCGGCGAGATCCGTGGCGGATAGAGCGGCGGTGGCGGTGTGCGCTGGAAGAAAGGAAGAGAGAAGATAAGAGGGTTTCGAGAGGTTTGTGCGTTGTTTTCGGCGAATGGGTTTAAAGAGAGCGAGAGTGAAAGATTTTCGGCGAGATCTCGGCGAGGTTTCAGGCGACATGTCGGCGAGATCTCGGCGAGATTCCAGGCAACATGTCGGCGAGATTTCGTAGGATTCGCGTTCACTGAAAGGCTCCAAAATTACTCATTTGGGTGTTCTGATGAATAAATCTCAAGTGGCATTACAGTTCAAATTTTTCATTTCAATAATTCATGACTTGTAGAGCAAGATGAGCTTGTTTCATAAGTACTCCTTGCTCTGTTTTCAATTCTATGTTGAGAACATTCATGAACAGAGAATATCAGTGGCAAAACTGATTTGAAAATAAAATGTCTCTCATCTCTGGGTAGGTGGGATGGATTTATGTTCAATTCCTTTGATACTTCTGAGAGTCTTTGAGTATATGCATTTTCAATTATTTACATGCCCAAGTACTAAATCTGGGCTTCCTGCAAGTGAGTTAATTCAGCCATCTTGATTTTTATTTTCAATAAAAAAAATTTTAACAGCAGTGTTTGAATTTCATCAACTTCTTTACTGAAAATGTTTTAAAATCTTACTCCTGAACTTAAAAATAGTTTTCAAAAAAATAAAATATGATCTCATTTTTAATTGATTTATAATTTTTGAAAACATGTTTGGTATCATATTAAAAAAATTACCCTTGGTGACTAATTAGTTCTGTAAGCTAGTCCAAATACCCCATGTTAAAGAATTAAAATAGTGTTTTCCTAACCACATGTGAGTGGTAACATGAACCAAATTCCTGGGTATTACATTCTTCCCGCCTTAAAAGAAATTTCGTCCCGAAATTAAAGTATAAGCTTACTTACGTGATGATGTTCAACTTTTTCCACTGTTGACCAGTTGTATCTCGAAACTTAAAGTGTTCTTTGAAATAAGTCAGCGTATTTGGCCTTCATTTCACCTTCAGGTTCCCAAGTGGCTTCTTCAACTCCATGATGCTTCCACAATACTTTAACTAATGGAATGTCTTTGTTCCTCAAGCTATAAACTTTCCAATCTAGGATCTGTAAGGGTACTTCTTCATAGGTGGCATCAGCTTGTACTTTTACATCTTTCCAATCGATGGTGTGGGAAGGGTCTGGTTCATATTTTCGCAACATCGATACATGGAATACATTGTGAATGGTGGATAAACTAGTTGGTAATTCTAGTTTGTAAGCATTCTCACCAATTCGATCACTGATCTTGAACGGACCGATGAATCGCGGCGATAACTTCCCTTTCTTACCAAACCTCATGATGCCTTTTTGTGGGCTTATTCTCAGAAATACCTTATCACCTTTTTGGAACTCTAGAGGTCGGCGCCTCTTATCTGCGTAGCTCTTCTGCCTACTCTGTGCAGTAACCAACCTTTTCTGGATCAACTTCACTTTTTCATTCATTTCTATTATCATATCAGGTTATGTACTTACCTTATCTTCCCAATCAGCCCAACACAGTGGTGACCTACATGGTCGTCCATATAGAGCTTCATATGGAGCCATTTGTATGCTTGCCTGGTAACTATTGTTATAAGCAAACTCTGCTAGGTGTAAGTATTTACTCCAATTTTCCTTGAAATCCAGTACACAAGCTCTCAACATGTCTTCTAAGATCTGAATAACCCTTTCGGATTGACCATCTGTCTGAGGATGATAGGCGGTGCTCATGGTTAATTTGGTTCCCAATTCCCGCTGTAAGCTCTGCCAGAATTGAGATGTGAATAAGGAATCTCTATCTGACACTATCGATTTGGGTACTCCATGTAGCTTCACAATCTCTTTCACATACAGCTCATCCAGTTTACCAATCGTATCTGTGGATTTAATAGGCAAGAAGTGTGCCACTTTAGTAAGTCGATCCACAATTACCCAAACTTTATCCTCACCTTTCTGATTTCTAGGAAGAGCTCCGACGAAATCCATTGCTATGTTATCCCGTTTCCATTCAGGGATTTCTAAAGGTTGTAACAATCCAGACGGTCTTTTATGTTCGGCCTTAACTTGCTGACATGTAAGGCATTTAGACACATATTTAACCACATCTCTTTTCATACCTTTCCACCAATAATTTTTCTTCAAATTTTGGTACATCTTATCTCCACCAGGATGTAAAGTGTATTTAGTCTGATGTGCTTCATCAAATAAGGTCTTTTTAATTTCTTCGATTTTGGGTACACAAATTCGATCTCTGAACCTTAATAACCCTTCTGAATCGATTTTGAAATTTGGATTTTCATTATTGGCTCTTGGATCTGCCACCCATTTTATCAGTTTTCTATCCTGAGCTTGACCTTCCTTAATTTGATGTAGTAGGTCTAGCTTGCAGCTCATATTATATAAGAAAATCTGATTTTCACCTTTTTGTACGCCCAAATTATAATCTTCAATCAATTGGTACATCTGCCCTTTTTCTACATCGTTCTTGTAAGATTTTCGACTTAAAGCATCTGCGACTACGTTGGCCTTCCCTGGGTGATAATGCAACTGAAAATCATAATCATTCAGCAATTCCATCCATCTCCTTTGCCTCAAATTTAACTCTTTTTGTGTATAGATGTACTTCAAACTCTTATGATCAGAGTATAGATCAAATTTCTCTCCATAAAGATAGTGTATCCATATCTTCAAGGAAAATACAATGGCAGCCAATTCTAAATCATGAGTCGGGTAATTCTGTTCATGAGTCTTCAGTTGCCTAGAAGCATAAGCAACCACTTTACCTTCCTGCATCAGAACAGCGCCAAGACCATTCCTAGAAGCATCAGTGTAAATAACATAACCGACTCCGCTTGCAGGAGTGATCAATATTGGGGCTGTGGTTAATCGTCTCTTCAACTCCTGAAAGGAATTCTCACATTTCTCATCCCAACTAAATTTGGCATCCTTCCTTGTTAGCTTTGTCATAGGCTCAGCTAGTCTCGAAAAATTTAGAATAAATCTTCTATAGTAACCAGCTAGTTCCAGAAAGCTTCTAATTTCTGTCATTGATTTTGGCTTTTCCCAGTTCATTACTGCTTCAACTTTTGTTGGATCTACGGATATCCCTTCTGATGACACTACATGGCCCAAAAATATGACTGACTTCATCCAAAATTCACATTTTTCAAATTTGGCATACAATTCATTTCGCCTCAATGTTTCCAAAACTACTGTAAGGTGTTCCTGATGTTCCTCACTGGTCTTCGAATAAACCAAAATATCATCAACAAATACCACTACAAATTTGTCTAGATGAGGCCTAAACGTCCTATTCATGAGGTCCATAAATGCTGCTGGTGCATTAGTGAGTCCAAATGGCATGACTCTGAATTCAAAGTGTCCATACCTAGTCCTGAATGTTGTCTTCGGTATGTCTGACTCTTTGATTCTAAGTTGGTGATAACCGGACCTTAGGTCGATCTTGGAAAAACAAGTTGCTCCCTTCAGTTGATCGAACAAATCATCTATTCTGGGAAGGGGGTACTTGTTCTTGACTGTGACTTGATTTGATTTTCTATAGTCAATACACAGTCTCATCGACCCATCTTTCTTTTTGGCAAACAATACTGGTGCTCCCCGGGGTGATTCGCTCGGCTGGATAAATTCCTTCGCACTAAGATCATCAAGTTGGGTCCTTAGTTCTATTAATTCGCCAGGGGCCATTTTGTAGGGTGACATGGCTATGGTGGTTGTTCCAGGGTACAGTTCTATCTTGAACTCTATTTCCCGCTTAGGAGGTAATCCTGGTAATTCTTCGGGAAACACTTCAGGGAAGTCTCGAACCACCAAGTACTCTTCTAAATTCCTCAAGGTCTTTAGAGGCTCGGCTTCTGTTAGGGTTTTGAATTCCTCTTTTTGATTCACAGATTCAAGAAGTGCGGACATGATATTCCTCGGGATTTTGTTTTTATTCCCATAGATTTTCAACAGCTCTCCCGAAGGTAACCGCATTGTAATCTTCTTTCGAAGGCAATCGATCTGGGCTTGGTATTCAGATAACCAATCCATACCCAAGATTACAGCATAATCATTAATGGGTAGGAGTATCAATTCAGCTGAAATCAGCTTATCATTAATTCTAAGGTCACAACTACATTTTTCAGTTGTTGGGACGTTTACTCCTACTGGTGTTAAAATCTTCATAACGACAGATAAAGGTACAGTGGAAAGTTGTAGTTTCCTGGCTAAGTTTTCAGAAATAAAAGACCTTGATGCTCCAGAATCAAACAAGACTTTAACTGTAACATGAAATAAAATAAATGTACCTTCCACCACTTCGTTTGTACCAACTTCTTGTTCAGGATTTCCTTCAGTCACTGCAAAGACTCTGCCTTGATTTTGGTTTTGGGTTTGGTTATGATTATAACTCGGATGATTGGCTTGATTTCGTCCTTGCCCATTGTTGTTGGTCTGCCAGTTGCCCGGACGAAAATTTTGTCGAACTCCTTGCATAGTGCAGTTTCGTGCCAAATGACCTGGTTGGTTGCATTTGAAGCAAAGTCTCGTACCTACTACTTGATTTCTATTTTGTTGAGGTGCACGAATATTGTTTTGCTGCATCTGTGGTCCACCATTATGCCTAGACCCTCTTGATCCGTTGTTGTGATTCTGCCCCCTGTTCCACTGGTTCCCATTGCTGAACGTGTTTCTGTTCCACGTATTACCATTGCCACCGAAATTATTCAGATTCTGCCTCTTGTTGTGATTACTCTGGTAATCAGAATTTTGTCCTTGTGGCCTTTTGTTCCTGTTCCGTATTGTTTCTTGTAAGTTCAGTTCTCTTTCTACTAACAGGGCTCGTTCAACTACCCTTTGTAAGTCTCCAGATTCATCGGAACAACCACTTTTCTAATCTCCATTTTGAGACCTTCTGCAAATCTACTAGCTTTCATATGTTCATTGGCGACCAGTTCACGAGCAAATCTAGAAAGTTCGATAAACTTTGCCTCATATTCTGCCACTGTCATGCTCCTCTGTATCAGTCTCACAAATTCAGATTGTAGTTCTTTTCTGTTTGCTTTGGGAAAGAATTTATCATAAAAGATTTCTTCAAAAGTCGCCCAGGTCATAGTGTTCACGTCCACTGTAGGGCTTTCTTTAACCATTCTCCACCAATGTTTGGCCTCACCTATGAATTGATGAGCTGCAATTGCCACCATTCTTGGACCAGTTACTCCCAGAACTTCCAAGCGTTCCTGAACCTCCTGGAACCACTTGTCGGCTTCCCTTGGATCTGGTTTGCCTTCAAATTTCGACGGATGCATACGTTGGAAATCTTTCAATTGATCTGCCCATTCCTTTTCTTCAGGTCTCCTGATGTTTCGAGTTCCTGTTTCATTCTGCACCACAATAGTTGGATTCAGTTGAGGTTGAGGCATCTGTCTGGTCACCTGTTCCACGACTTGCCTCACAAATTCAGCCATCATCTCTGGTCCCAAAACAATTCCAGGGGTTGGAACTGTTGTAGGTTGGACGTTCTCTGTTCCAGCAGAGTCAACATCCACTGTTTGATTTGCATGTTCTTGCTCTGTCGGCTGAGGTTCAGTGTCCCTTATGAGATCACTCACAGACCTTGTGTTTATTCTTCGAGGTGCAGCCATCTATAAAATTCCCACTCATCTTTAGTACTACATGAGATAATCATTTTCGTTTAGGGTGACTCTAGATTCAGAATTCTAAGTTCTCGAAAATAAAATGATCCTATTGATTCAGTTTCTAGGTTTTATAAAATTTTGACAATCCATGATTGTCACAGGGTACAGGATTTGGTTTTGATACATGTAAACAAGACAAGCAAACAAACAAACAACATACCACACAACAATGGTATAAAGAAAATTCCCAAGCTTTCACTTACACCCTCCGTATTCAAGTGTCCCATACCACTCTAGCCCGGTGATATAAGCTTCCACAAAGAAACTTCAATACACCCAAACAATGCGCAAATGTCCTACCAACTAAGGCTTCCCAGGTATCCTCTATATTCAAGCTGTCCCATACCAGTTGAACGTAGCGATACAAGCTCGTCCAGAGTTGTTAGTCACTCACCAAACATGGCCTGCTAGTCTCCAAGATCAAGACTCCTCAATTACCCTTAAATTCCTCCACGTCCCATACCGCTTTGGAACCAAGAATAAAAGATTCATCCTGATCTCAGATTCTAACCAAACAATTTTCATACAAGTTCTTGTCTCTAACCGATGTCCGAAAAGCTTTGAATTTGTTAGACCCACTGTACTTTCATTCACGAGATTAGGTAATAAAATTTATAATTGGCATATTTATCTAGTTCAAGTTGAATCCTAATCTCATAAAGATTTGATACCTACTCACTGATACTAAACTTCTCAAAATTTGTTATAACACCTCCCATGATCTGAAGCCTAAAACTCTGATACCAAACTGTAACACCTCGATTTTCAAAACTTATTTTTTTTTTTTTTATGAAAATGAATATTTTAATTTTATATAAAATATCACTGAAAATCAAAATGTTACTCGTATCCGTCTATCTTAACCCATAACCATTTTATAAATAATAAAATTTGTAAAACTATGAGTTTATATTCTTCCAACCAACTTAGTGGTTAAGATAAACGAATACCTTTAATTTTTCATAAAATCTTTATCTTCATACGAGGGTACTTGCCCTTGTCCATCCATTATAGACACAACATTAAAATACAATCATCAAATAGAATTAATGAATTCTATTCCAAGGCATTCACACGTGAAATAAGTCACAGGGTCTTTACTGACCGTAATAACATTCATTGAATTTCAATTATCAATACAATTCGTTTAAATAATAAACCTTTAAAAATTAAATGAAAATATTCAGTCACGTAATACTAATTAATTAACCCACCCCTACTACTCTGCACTATGTCACGAACTCGCAATTTTATTCTCCTAAGCACCTACATATAAAAAATAGGGGTGAGCTTGAAAGCCCAATGGGTCATCTAAACAATTCACAATATTTTATTGTGATACATACATAAGAACATTACAAACAAGTTTCACACATTAATCGTTGCAACATTAAATTGTTTGAGTCGATAATTTCATCACGTTCCAAATCACGTACCGTTAGAAAATCAAACTCAGGGTGGCACAACCCAAAAAAATTGGAACATTGGCGATATTCCTTAGAATAACTGCCCCATATGTGTGATTCTTATCTTAATCGTGTTCTTTAGTGATGTCACGCCATACGTACGGTATAAGCACGATATTAAGTGCATTCATAAAACATATTCAACTCCACTACACATGGTATCATGTTACAAATTCAATTATAATAGTGTTCACGCATTCACTATGCGTGATTCTAAATCATACATTTCATTATCAGGCATTATAATTTTTAAATGAATTCAACTACCACATGAATTTCATGCATCCAATTATCATTTGACCAGAATAAAAATCATGTTAACACACATATCATCATGGTTAAACAATCACAACATTGCATATATATAATCATGTACAATAGGCATGCATAAGCAATCTAATAATACTATGAACCTAATTAATTTAACATTCCTATCTATATATCAAATAAAATATTATGAAGGCCTAGAATCATTCCCACCTGAATCGCTAAATTCCAAATTACTTGAATTCCTCGTCACGCGTGGTAATCAACCTGTACACGTATATTACGTTTGTTAATATAATTACTCGATTATGAGTGTAGAGATATATACATATACATGTATATATATATTGGTTGGGTGTTTAAACTAAGTATATATATATATATATATATATATATATATAATAACATATTATAGTGCCTTATGATATGATATAATGATGTGTATGGTATAACATGATATAATACAATATGTGATATATAATATATATATATATATATTATAACATTTTGGTTGCTAAAAAATAATAATAACACTTGGTAAAAAAAATGTATGATACATATAAATATATTATATAACATCTTGATTGCTAAAAAAATAATAACACTTGGTAAAAAAAAATATGTATGATACATATAAATATATTATATAATATCTTGATTGCTAAAAAAAATAAATAATTGAGTTGCAATGGTTAAAAATAATAATAATAACGTATTGTATGTATGACATATATATAAATATATTATATAACATTTTGGTTGCTTAAAAATGATAATACTTGAATTGTCATGTTTAAAAAAATAATAACACTGGAGTTGCAATAAAAAAAAAATAATAACACTTGGTAAAAAAAAATGTATGATACATATAAATGTATTACTGTTGGTTGCTTAAAAGAAAAGAAAAATAAATAAATAAACTAAACTAAAATATGCTTGAGTTGGTTGCTTAAAAGGAAAGAAAAAAAATAATAAAGTAAACTAAAATTACTTGAGTTGCTGGGAGGACAGGGGAGAGAGAGAAAAGAGAAAGAGGGGAAAGAAAAGGGGATGGGGAAAAGGGAGAAGAAGAAGAAGAAGAAGAAGAGAGTGAGGGCGAGAGATCGGGAGCGAGAGACCGAGAAATCGGAGGCGAGGCAAGGCGAGAGATCGGAAGTGAGAGCGAGAGGTCGAGAGTGGCGATGCAGAGAAGAGAAGAAAAAGAGAGCGGCGACGAGAAGAAAGAGAGAGCGGCGACGAGTGCAGTGGCGGAGAAGAGAAGAGACAGGGCGGAGACGGCGAGATTCGCGGCGGAGGAGAGAAGAGAGGGCGGCGGCGGCGAGATCTGTGGCGGATAGAGCGGCGGTGGCGGTGTGCGTTGGAAGAAGGGAAGAGAGAAGATAAGAGGGTTTCGAGAGGTTTGTGCATTGTTTTCGGCGATTGGGTTTAAAGAGAACGAGAGTGAAAGATTTCCGGCGAGATCTCGGCGAGGTTTCAGGCGACATGTCGGCGAGATCTCGGCGAGATTCCAGGCGACATGTCGGCGAGATTTTCGGATCAGGTTTGAAATCTTTTTTTTTTCCTGGGTATTACAGAAAGAAACATTCCTTGGTTCCATGGTTTTGATTTGAATCTTCCTCCTCCAGATGAAGAAGAAGATGAAAAAAATGATAATGGAAAACAATGCGGGGGAATATTTCTTGTGTTGGACAGGAATGGTGGTCTCGCAATTCGTAGGATTCGCGTTCATTGAAAGGCTCCAAAATTACTCATTTGGGTGTTCTGATGAATAAATCTCAAGTGGCATTACAGTTCAAATTTTTCATTTCAATAATTCATGACTTGTAGAGCAAGATGAGCTTGTTTCATAAGTACTCCTTGCTCTGTTTTCAATTCTATGTTGAGAACATTCATGAACAGAGAATATCAGTGGCAAAACTGATTTGAAAATAAAATGCCTCTCATCTCTGGGTAGGTGGGATGGATTTATGTTCAATTCCTTTGATACTTCTGAGAGTCTTTGAGTATATGCATTTTCAATTATTTACATGCCCAAGTACTAAATCTGGGCTTCCTGCAAGTGAGTTAATTCAGCCATCTTGATTTTTATTTTCAATAAAAAAAATTTTAACAGCAGTGTTTGAATTTCATCAACTTCTTTACTGAAAATGTTTTAAAATCTTACTCCTGAACTTAAAAATAGTTTTCAAAAAAATAAAATATGATCTCATTTTTAATTGATTTATAATTTTTGAAAACATGTTTGGTATCATATTAAAAAAATTGCCCTTGGTGACTAATTAGTTCTGTAAGCTAGTCCAAATACCCCATGTTAAAGAATTAAAAATAATGTTTTCCTAACCACATGTGAGTGCTGACATGAACCAAATTCCTGGGTATTACAGTATGCTAATGCATATTGGGGTAGTAATCCTGGTGATAAGACGCTCCACTTCTGGTTATTGTATCTTCCTGGGCAACAACATAGTTTCTTGGTCTTCAAGGAAACAACCCACGGTGGCATGGTCTATCACAGAAGCATAATACAGGAGGTCGGTTCCAGCTACTTCTGAGATTATGTGGCTACAGTCCTTACTGTCTGACTTGAAAATTTATACTTCAAGACAACCATTGCTATGGTGTGAAAACTTGAGTGCAATATCTTGATCAACTAATCCAGTTCTTCATTCAACAACAAAACACATGGAGTTAGATATACACTTTGTATGGGAGCATGTTGCCTCAAAACAACTACTTGTTTTTCATGTCCCAACTTTTGATCAAACTGCAGATGTTCTAATGAAACCGTTATCAATTAACTTCTTTTCGAGAATGTGATCCAAATTAACAATTGTTCCACCTGTTAATTTGAGGGGGCAAGTTAAGAATACAACAGATAGTTAAGTTAGTTGTTGTTGTTAGATGTAATAGTAGTTGTAACTGCATTAGTTGAGTTTGGTATTCTGTTTTTCTGTTACAAGATCACATGACTACTGATCTTGAGCTCCTACAAATTAGCTCCTCTGTACGTTGTATGAGATTGATAATGCTATTGCTTTTAATGGCTTCTCTATCTTCTCTGCTTCTTTTCCTTGTTTCTTTACTTTTCTAACTTTAGTTATTACAATTAAGAGTATATAAAGTGTGTGTAATATATATTTAATTAAGTCAAGAGTGTTATATAATTAAGGATACATATTTGTATTATACGTATATTATTAAGAGTATGTTGAATTAAGTATATAATACGAAAAAAGAATACATATAATCAACTAAGATATTATATATATACAATTTATATTGTATTGTATCTTTTTTATTTTGTAGCATTTCAACTTTATTGAGTATACTCTCTAAAAAAAATAATAAAATAAAAAAAGTTTTACCAAGTATGCTTTATTAAGTATACTCTCTAAAAGTATGCAGGGCTAGATATAAATATATAATGAATTTAACTAAATTATAATAACGTGGGTTGGGCTACAATTATGAAAGAAAGATTTTATCTAACTATATATATAAACTCACTCATTTTAATGATTACAATGAATCAACACATATTTAAGATAAATTAAATAAAACATATAATCCACATATATAGTCAATTTCTTAATTAGAGTATATATAATATATAATTAGAGAATAAAATGACAAAAACAAAACATAATTAAGATTCAAGATAATATATAATTGGAGAATATGTTATACATACATATATACACACACACAATATATATAATTAAGAGTTTACAAAATTAAAGAAAAAAACATAATCAAAAGTGTTAGTATAATTAAGAGTATATAAAGTGTATATAATAAGAAAAACACAATAATCAGGAGTGTTATATACTTATATAATTAAGGGTATATATTTGTATTGTATATACATAATTAAGAGTATGTTCAATTAAATATATAATAAGAAAAAGAGTACATATAATTAATTAAGAATATATGTATACAATTTATATTATATCGTATCCTTTTTATTTTGTAGCATTTTAACTTTATTAAGTATACTCTCTATCAGTATGTAGGGCTAGATATAAATATATAATGAATTTAACTAAATTATAATAACATGTGGTGGGCTAAAATTATGAAAGAAAGATATTATCCAACTACATATATAAACTCACTCATTTTAATGATTAGAATGAATCAACACATATTTTAGATAAATGAAATAAATATGATATATACATAGGAAAATTATTTGCCATCAAATAATCATTTGTATGTTTTATTTAATTATTGAACTAAAATTTTATATTTTATTGTAATTAATTTAACATCAAAATATGTATTTGGTTACGTTGGTGGTCCGAAGGTCCGATCCATATATTTTTTGAGTCCAACTTGGGCTAAGGTTTTTTAATGTCAACCCGACCCGTAATTTTATAAGGCCTGGCTCGATTATTTCTAGGCTCGGCGGGACCGGCCTGAATGGCCCGAATTGTCACCCTATCAACGAGTTAGAGAAATGTGTGTTAATTGCCCTCCCTAATCACACCCTACATAAGATTCTCAACAATATTTTTTGTCGCCAATAGAAATAAGCAACCAAAAAGTTTCGACATTGAGATGATGGGCGACAAAATTTATTGGTCACTCGATTTTTTGTCGCAAAAACAATATTTGGCGACCAATAGTTTTTTGGTCGTTAAAGAGATTCAATGACTCTCCTTAGGCGACAAACAAGGGACCAAAACATTTTTGGTGGTTAAAACGTTTAGGCGACCAACATGAAACATTTTTTGGTCGCTAAAAGTCTATTTTCTTATAGTGATAAAAGTCGCTTGATTATAGGTAACGTCGGCGTTCCGTATCTCTTGGCCTTGATGGTTGTTCAACACAAGCATACCAGAAGTAGTGAGCTCAACTTTCGATCCTTTAGGCACCACATTTTCTCCATTTGTAGACCAAACTATAGTCTTCTCACGTATTTTGACAAACCAAATTGCAAGTAAGAAGCCCTTGGTTCCTATAGGTTGGAACCCAAAAGCAAAATCACCAGAAGGTGTGTTGGAAATATTTGATTCATATGGGCACATAAAATGGGTCCCACAAAGCATTAATAAGATAAAGACGATTTCCTTTATCTCGTCCCATTTTAGAGATCCCACTCCTTAGAATAGTGGGAGTGGGATACGTATTGCACCACTTCCCCATGAGATGGGGGATAAGTGGTTATCTCATATAAGAGATAACTCCTTGAGAGATAAAGTCTAATCTCAAGAATCCAAAAAGTTACGAGAGGCATTGGAGAGTTTTTGGTGAAAACCAAAAGGGCCAAAGACTTGTGATTGTGATCATTCGTATTTGAGTTGTGGATTTTTGATTCGGGGTCGTACTACTGTACTTTGAATCTCACCGTGTACTTACTTCAGATATTGAAACGTTCGGTAACGCTTCCGCATTCCTTTATCTAATGTTCATTCATAGACGATATATTTGAATCTTACATTGGTATCAGAGCAAATATGACATTCTCGTATCTGTGTTGATTGCATATATTTTCCTTTTTTTTTTTGAATCATGTATGTTTTTGTTGCATGTTTAAAAGGAAGAACCAATTTTGTGAGATCATGTTTGGATGAATTTTTTTTTCTTCAGAAATATATATATGTGTGTGTGTGGGTGTGGGTGTGTGTGTGTGTGTATTTGGGATGTGTGGTGGTTGCGCCGGTGATAGCAACCACCACCACCACTATATTTTATTACTCGCTAGTGATAATCATATATATATATATCATAATGTTTTTAATGGCGGTGATAACAACTTATTTTATGATATACAACTTATTTAAATATATATGTATATATATATATATATTTAGGGGAGAGGCACCGGAAACCGACAGCTCCCAGTGATGGTCGCCGGAAATTGACGCTCCTAATGTTGCCAGCATAGTGGTGGTTGCGCCAGAATGGTGGCAACCACCACCGCCATTAAAATCTGCCTGATGTTGTAGGCCGATACAATAATAAATAAATAAATAAATAAAACAGACCCGAACTGGATAGTGTCCGACCTGACTGAAACCAGGCGGTCTGGTCCAAACCGGTTGAGCAGGTTTAAATAAAAATAAAAATAAAAATTTTTTTTAGATTAAATCTGGATTGTACATATTTGATGCATTAAAATGAAGACTTTCAGTCTACTTTTAGAGAAAGTATTGAACAGTGACCTAACCTCATTTTTTGAGACCTTTCAATCTGTACGGTCGGATTACATAGAAACTCACAATAACCATAGATCTATCATAATATTCTTAAAATAGATCTAAACCATTCATAATTGATGAGTTAAGATGAAGGACAAATACATTATTATAAAAATTGTTGAATTGAGACCAAGGTCATTTTTGCCTGATCATAACATCTGTACGGTTAGAAATCAACAATTTGGAATTGTATATCACAATTACATTAGACTCATATTTATCCTTTTTACTTTAATATAGATATGGAATGGGACCCAGATGCTAATGGCGTTTACACCTTGTACTACGCCTTTCAAGAGTACAAGATGAATCCAGAACATACCTTATCAGAACACATTAGTCAAATCAATTTTATGATTTGGGAACTTCTTTGCATAGGCGTGGTCCGAGATGTGGAAGACTGTAGCAGGGTTCTTCTTGACTCCATCATTGAAGAATGGAAAGAGTATGTTGACAAAATAAAGGAAAGTTCCAACCTATTTAATTTTGTGAAGATTGTTGAGGAACTTCAAAAAGCAGAGTGGCACAAAATGCGCTTGCTAAAAGAAGAGCGCTCTATTGCTGAGAATGTAAGGTGATCTTTGATATTGTCAACACACCTGAACAAGAGAAGTGCAAGTGGAATGTGCTATCTTTAGGTACGAGTACACCGTCGTTCTTAGACCATCATGCAAGGAACATGGTGAAGAATGTGATGGATGCATTCAAGGAAACGATGCCATTTTAGGGCATCTTATTTCAATCTTAGTACATAAGTCAGGAGTCTAATGTAAATAAATGTGAAAAATGCTTTAAATATCTTATGAAGTCTATGTTCATGATCTAGCTTGATAGAATTATGCAATTGAACTTGTTATATACTATGTGCAATAAAATTCATTTATTTATTTCATTGCATCCTTTAGATTATGATATACATAATTCTATTGTGATCTTATCGTGGGAAAAGAAATGCCTATTTTTCTTTTTGCATTTTCTACTTCTTTTAATTTGCGTGAAATTAATTAAATGTTAAATAAGTTTATTAAAGAAGTAAGTGATGATTGTGAAACTAAGTGAGTTTTTGATTTTATTCTTTAATCCACTTGTTTGTCTATTTAATGGAATTTCTGGTCGCAAATCTAAGTTATAATATTGTGCGATACATTAATTGATACGTGTTTTATGTTCTAAACTTAAGGTTATTACTATTCTTTTAATAGACATGTCTTCTGCTTCGAAAAACATTATTGATGATCTGAATAAAGGAGAGAAATTAAACGGAGACAACTTCGATATGTGACATCGAAGAGTTCAATTTATTCTTGAGGAGCAAGAGGTCCTTGAAACGCTCACCCACACCATGTCTAAACCAGAGCGTGGGACAACTGCTCAACACAAGAAGAACTTGGAAGTGTTTCAGATATGGAAACACAAGAATAGCTAGCTCGCATCACTATGTTTAGCAACATGCAAGATGCCTTACTATGCCAGTTGAGCAGTATGAGACTGCTCAAGAAATGTGGATTGCTTTGAAGGATAAATTTGGGATGACATTAGCAACCAAGTTACGTCAGTTGACCATTAAGTTTGACACCTATGTGAAGCGTTAGCATCACATGATCAAACAACATCTGAGAGAATTGTCAAACATGATCCATGAATTGAACAGTGTTGGGCATGTTCTCACGGATGAACAACAAGTCAACGTTGTCATCCATTCCCTTCCTCAGAACTGGGAGCATCTAAAAGTAACTCTAACACATAACGACAATATCAAAACTTTTGATGATATTGCTCGTCTTGTTGAATTAGAGGCTGAGCGCGTTGAAGCTGTTAAGACCTCTGCTCATTCACTAGTCGCTGAAGCTTTTCTTTTCAGTTCCAAGAAAAAGGGTAACCGTAAGTTCAAAAGGAACTACAAGAAAAGCAATATGACACCCACAGGAAAGATCAAGAAACCTAACTACAACCGCAACAAGAATGGTGGGCGTGGAGGTAGGCAGAAGGACAAGAAAGACATCAAATGCTACAACTGTGGAAACAATGGGCATTTTTAGCTACTTTTTCTAAATGTTATGTTTCCATTCGTTGCTTGCTTACTGAATCACATTCTATGTGGATTATTGACTTAGGAGCAACGCACCACATAGCGAAAGATCGAGGAGCTTTCGTAGATTATTATCAAATTCCAGTGGGAGTTCGATGGATATTCGTAGGGAACAACAACAAGGTAGTTGTCTGCGGGATTGGAACATGCAAGCTGGTGTTGCGTGGTGGACAAATCATGCTCCTTGCTCCTTCATGATGTCCTCTATGCACCGGACATTAGAAGAAATTTGATTTATGTAGTAGTTCTTCTTAGTGTGGGTTTCAATTTGAACTTTAGTAATGATGGTGTGGTTTTACAATTGGGAACTCAGTTTTATGGTTTTAGACAAATTGTTGATGGTTTTATCATTTTGGATACTGAATGTTTAAATTCTACTGTTAATTCAGTTCTTTCTTATGTTGCATCTTCTTCTAATTCTGTTATAGATGTGAATGTTTGGCATGCTAGATTAGGACATATTGGGCAAAACAAAATGAATAGATTAGCTCGAGAGGGTCTATTAGGCTCTCTAACGAGAATTGACTTGCCTACTTGTTCCCATTGTTTGGCTGGTAAAGCTACCAGAAAACCTTTTGGTAGAGCTTTAAAAGCCGAACAACCATTACAATTGATTCATTCTGATATTTGTGGTCCAATGAGTGTCAGAGCAAGACATGGAGCTACTTATTTCATCACATTTATTGATGATTTCTCACGTTTTGGATATATATATTTAATATCGCATAAATTAGAAGCATTGGATTGCTTCAAGTGATATGTACCGTTGGTGGAGAATCAACAAGATAAACATGTCAAAGCATTGAGAACGGATTGAGGTCGTGAATATCTTTCCGACCAGTTTAAAGATTTTTGTGATGAAAAGGGTATCACACATCAGCTAATCATCCCAGGTACCCCGCAACAAAATGGTGTTGTTGAACGCAGGAATATAACCTTATTAGATATGGTTCGTTCAATGATAGCACAAACAACTCTTCCAATTTCTTATTGAGGGGATGTTTTATTAACTGTTGTGTATATCCTTAACCGCGTTCCATCAAAATTGATACCTACTACTCCATATGAACTATGAACAGGTCGAAAACCTGATTTAAGTAGTCTGCGATCATGGGGATCAACAACTTATGAACATTCACCTTCCATACAATATGAAAAATTGGGACCACGTGGTAAGAAATCCATTTTTATCATATATTCTCAACATTCTAAAGGTTATATGTTCATTGGTGAAAATGAAGATAATATTTTTATTGAGTATGAATCAAGAGATGCCACGTTCATAGAAAATGAATTCCCTAGCAAGCATTAAGTAACTGAGGATCTTACTTTATATGAAGTAGACCCTGAAAATCAAAATGCGCCAATGGAGACGAATGAAGATTTAATATCAGATGAAGCTCCAATTCAGCTACATCCATGTGGGAGTGTCATACCACCCACTGTCATTTCGGAGGAACAGTTGCGAAGAAGTATACGTAAAAGTATCCCTTGTCGTCGATTTGAGATTGAGGGAAAAGCTTTTATGATAGCTCCACATGATGAAAATGAATAAATTGGTTCAAACAGCTATTTTATCAGATGTTAGGGATCAATGGATGAAAGTAATGACAGAAGAAATGAAGTCAATGAAACTAAACCATGTATGAGACTTGATTGATCTTCCATCTGGACGTAAAGCAATTGGGAACAAATGGGTTCTCAAAATTAAACGCAAAGCAGATGGATCCATAGAGAGATATAAGGCACGTTTGGTTGCTAAGGGTTACAGCCAGCAAGAAGGGATAGATTATGAAGAAACTTTCTCACCAGTAATGAGATTTGTCTCTATCCGTTTACTTTTGGCTATCATTGCATATTTGGATTTAGAACTACATCAAATGGATGTAAAGACTGCATTTTTGAACGGAGAATTGGATGAAGAAATACACATGCAACAACCTATGGGATAAAAGATCAAGAGCGCAAAGTTTGTAAGCTCAAACAATCTTTATATGGTCTAAAACAATCATCCAGACAATGATATCTAAAATTTCATCAAGCAGTAACATCCTATGGTTTTACAACGACTGATAAAGATCGTTGTGTTTACATCAAACGTTCAGATGCTCAATTTGTTTTCTTATCCTTATATGTAGATGATATTCTCCTTGCTGGAAATGACATGAGTCTCATTGTCATAATTAAAGATTGGTTGTCTTCCACTTTTGATATGAAAGACATGGGTGAAGCTAACTTCATACTAGGTGTGAAGATACATAAAAATTGTTCGAAAAGGATTTTAGCACTGTCACAAGAACAATACATAAAAATCATACTTGAACGATTTAACATGAAAGATTGCAAGCCCATTGATACACCAATCATAAAAAGTACACACCTTAGTCAAGAAATGTGTCCTCAGACTTCAACTGAAAAAGAAAAGATGTCCAAAGTTCCATATGGGAGTGCAATTGGAAGTCTCATGTACGCAATGATGTGCACACACCCAGATATATGTTATGCCACTAGATTAGTCAGTCGTTATCAATCGAATCCCGGTGAAGAACATTGGAAAGAGGTGAAGCGAATATTATGATACTTAAAAGGAACAATGGACCTATGCCTGTGTTATCAAGGTAATGAGATGCATTTAATGGGATTAACCGATGTTGATTGGGGTGGTGATCCAGATGAACGTAAATCAACTTCAGGATATGCTTTCCTACTAAACAATGGTGCTATCTCATGGAGTAGTAAGAAGCAAACATGTATTTCTCTTTCTACTATGGAAGCATAATTTGTTGCTTGTTCAGCAACAGTCCAAGAGGCAATTTGGTTACGACGGTTTCTAGAAGATCTTCAAATAATAAAAAATGCAAAGAAACCTGTCGTTATTCACAGTGATAGCCAAACTGCAATTGTATATACTAAAGATCCAAAGTATCATGGCAAAACCAAGCATATTTACATCAAGTATAATTTTGTTCGAGACATAATAGCACATGGTGAAGTCTGTATACAATATATCTGTAGCACCCCGATTTTCTAAACTTAAATTTCAAGTAAAATAATGAATATTTTAATTTTGTCGAGAAAGATCACTGAAAATCGAGATGCTAATCGTATCCGTCTATCTTAACCCATAACCATTATATAGGTAATAAAATTTGTAACACTATGAATTTGTATTCTTCTAACCAAACAACTGGTTAAGATAAACGAATACCCTTTCATCTTCATACCAAGGACCACATAATTCTACTATACAAATTTCTATATTGAATTGTGAGGGCACTTGCCCTTGTCCATCCGGTATGGACACAACATTTAAATACATTCATCAAATAGAATTAATGAATTCAAATCCAAGGCATTCACACGTGAAATAAACCACAGGGTCTTTACTAACCGTAATAATGTTCATTAAATTTCGATTGTTAATACAACCCGTTTAAATAATAAACTTTTAAAAATCAAATAAAAGTTTACAAAGTCAAACAAGTAATTAGTTCATTCACTAATTAAAATCTTATCCAGATTATCATCCCACCCCTATCACTGAATCACGTCACAACTTGCTACTTTATTTTCTAAGTACCTGCATGTGAAAAATAGGGGTAAGCTTGAAAGCCCAGTAGGTCATCTAAACAATTCACAACATTTTATCCTGATATATACACAAGAACATTACAAACAAGTTTCACACATTAATCGTTGCAACATTAGATTGTTTAAGTCGAGAATTTTATCACGTTCTAAATCACGTACCTTTAGGAAATCAAACCCAGGGTGGCACTACCAAAAAATTAGAAACTCGTTGGCGATATTCATAATGAATAACTGCCCCATAATAAACATTGGCGATATTCCTTAGAATAACTGCCCCATAATAATCAATGGCGATATTCCTTAGAATAACTGCCCCATATGTATGATTCTTATCTTAATCGTGTTCCTTAGTGCTGTCACGCCATACGTACGATATAAGTACGATATTAAGTGCATTCATAAAACATATTCAAACTCCACTACACATGGCATCATGTCACAAAGTCAATTATAATAGTATTCACGCATGAACTTTATTATGCCAATATTCCAAGTCATACGTTTCATTATCAGGCATTATAATTTATAAATGAGTCTCAAATATCACATGAATTGCATGCATCCAATTATTATCTAATCAAAACAAGAAGTCATGTTGACACAAATATCATCATGGCTATCAATCACAACATGGTATATATAAAATCATGTACAATAGGCATGCATAAGCAATCTAATAATACTATAGACCTAATTAATTTAACATTCCTATCTATATATCAAAATAAAATATTATGAAGGCATAGAATCTTCCCCACCTGAATCGCTAAATTTCAAATCACTAAAATTCCTCGTTACGCCTAGTACTCAATCTGTACACGTATGTTACGTTTGTTAATATAAATACTGATAAGAACGATTATGAGTGTAGAGATATATACATATATATATAGTGGTGGGATGTTTAAACAAGTATATATATATATATATATATATATAGCATAAGCTAGTATAATATAATAATATATATATGATGAGATAATATAATACATATCATTTTAGTGTTAAATATGAGATGAGATGTATTAATTATATAGAGTGTATAATATATACATGTGATGTGGGAGTTTAGATGAGTGATGGTGTGCACGTTTAGGGCGTTAGTGTCTAGGATAATATGATGTTACATGGGTGGTGAGGTGGTACTTAAGTATAGGTATTATTGATGGCATTAGGTGGTGCATCGGTGCAGAGAGATTGAAAGAGAGAGAGAGGGAGGTTTTGTGCGATTGCGTTTCAGCGATTGGGGTTTGCGCGGCTGGGTTTCGAGAGAGAGAGAGAGGGAGGTTTTGTGCGATTGCGTTTCATCGATTGGGGTTTGTGTGGCTGGGTTTCGAGAGAGAGAGTGGCGATTGGGTTTTTGTGCACAGAGTTGAGAAAGAGAGAGAGTGCGAGGTTGCAGAGCGAGAGAGCAAGAGTGAGAGAGCAAAGCAGAGAGTAGAGAGTAACAGTAATAGAGCAGAGTAGAAACCTGGGTGGGGTAACGCAGTATTGGGGAAAAAGATAGGAGTGTCGCCGGAGGATTTTCGCCGGTGGACTAAGGTGATGCGAAAATGGCGGAGGAACAACGTAGTTTTATTTTTAACGCTCTTGGAATGGGAAGATGAACAATCCAAATCAAAACAGATGAGAGTATTGTCCTTCAGTTTCAAGCTTGATAGAGATGACGGCTTGATGAATCCAACACTTGAAGCCAATAGATGAACAATCGCCAGCAATAGATGAACAATCGCCAGCAATAGATGAACAATCGCCAGCAAAACCTTTGTTCCTAGACGCTTCCGTTCATATTCAGTAGCCGATTATGCCAACACAACTATTCCCAATCTTCATCGTTGCCACCGATTATGCTCTATTAAGAGAACGATGAGAACGAAAGGGTTTTGGAATAAAGAAAGAAAAGGATTTTGGCTAGATTTAGGTTTTGTTTAGGAAAAGAGGAGAAGGCGATTAGTTTCCTTGATAAGGAAGAAGGGTCCAGGATGTGCGCGCGGACGTTGGAAACAAATCGCGGCTCCGAAGAACAAGGGATGTTTCTTTTTTTTTAAGGTCGTGGAAATGGTTTCTTGCTATTCAAGAAAAATACTATTATAAATATTTGTGGTGGAGATTTGGTTTCCAAATTTTATCTTGTATGCAAGGAAGATTTTCAGAATTTTCAGGGATTACATTTGAAATTGGAAAGTAGATTTTCAGAATTTTCAAGGGATTACACTTGAAATTGGAAAGTAAATTTTCATAGTTTTCAGGGGATTACAATATCTCTACGCATAGAATGGTGGTTGATCCATTGACTAAGCCAATTTCTAGTGTGGCGACCCCGCACCCCAGACCACCAACCCCGCTAGGAATAGCGTGCGGAATGCCTGGGTGGGACGCCCGGCGTAGGCATCTCAAACCAGACCTCAACCCTCGTGAGGTGGTTGAGACCCTACGAGCCTTATCCCAAACAACAACATAATATAAACAGGTACTAAACAAAACTACCAACCGTATTACTCATCCAAGGCGAGAGATACTCCATAAAAATGAACCATAAATAAAACCATAATCCCTACAGTCCATCAAGATTGACATACACATAAAGTCCAAAACTATGGGTACAAAAAACCCTCATATGCCCACATGGTCTATCTAACAAGTCCCAACTCACCCATACTACAATGTGGTAAGTGTTATAAGTACATAGTCCAAAATATAATACATCATAATTTAAAACACAGTTCAATCAAAATGCCTCTCAACTCACATCGAGGCCTTGGATTCTCTCGCCGGCAAGGCCCTCAAGATATGACTACTCCTTTGCCCTTATTCGGGACAGAAGGACCTAAAAAATGAAAACGAGGGTGAGCCAATGGTGCCCAGTGAATAGAATTCAAATATGCTATCAATACTCATCAATAAATATCATGTATGCATGTCAATGTGTAGCATTATTAAAAGTTCATAACATATAGATATCAAACATTTACAATAAGTTCGATGCAAGTAAAAGCTTATCAATTTGGATCCACATTCCACATGCATTGGGGTTACTAGTGCACGTCTATTTCACCGTACCGTTCTCATCCCCAAATATTTCCTTTTTAAAACCCTCCTACGACAAGGTTAAGTCCCCCTATTAGCCAGATAGATGGGCCCAACCAAAGTCATAAGGTTTTCTAAAATCAATGCATCATTCAAAACATTAGGACACATTCATGCTTTCAACATACAATATATATAAGTCATATGATGACATAAAAGATATAATCATAAATGAAGTCTACTCACAACCAAGCCTCACGAGAGTATCTAACCACACACGACCACCAAACCGAATCAACCCAATCAAGATCCTGAACATTCATCAATATCCTACCATACATCAATTTCTATGCTCAATCACATAGACATTACACATCAACCCTAAATCAGCCCACATATAGACAATAGGCCTAAATCCCATCTAATCCCATCATTCAACTCAAATCTAATGACTTAGGCCTATAATGCATAGTTCTCATTCATAAACCATTCAATTAATTAAAAATACTGATTTTCAATTTCTTAGGCATAAACATGCCCAAATTGGGTCATTTGATCACAAGTAGGCCTAACCCATGATATGGACACAACCACCAAATCAGTAGCATAATCAACCCTAATCATGCTTAATTGGACATAAATTGCATCAATTCAAAGATTCTAGGCCAAAAGCAGCAAAAGCCCTAAAATATGAAATTTTTCATACTTAGGTCATATTGCCTATTTACACTAGGTCACCATGTTCAGCCATGTATATCACTGATTTTGCATCATAGGTTCATCAACAATGGCAACTAAGTCAACATAGTTGACATGCAAGCTATTTGGAAAAGTCTAAGTTCATATTCTAAATTTAGGTCTAATACAAGCAACCCTACCAATTCTTCATTTAATATTCTGTTCAGATGTATCAAGCTACCAATAGATATATTAAATCACAAAATCAACCATACAAATTGAAGTATATTATGAAAGAAACCTTCTGTCCAAAACTCAGCTCAATCCAACGGTGGACAGAAAAGAAAAGCTCCTTTGATGAACAAGTCTCTAATCAGACAATTTCTCCTTTCCTGCAGCAAACACTCGAACTCAGATAACTATATCACACAACATAATTAATTCACCAACATCTCAACCGTTTATAATGCAGAACGACCAGTTGTAAATCACCTTCTCAAATATCATATCCATCCAACAGTCTATTTAGGAGATCTATTAGTTTGATCTTAACTGCTCGAGAAATCCAGACTTTCCAACCAGCTTCGTTTGGGAGGTTATATCTTTCAAACGCAAACTCCAATCAAGATCTCCACCGACCAGAATGAATACCCATAAGATACGAACTTGCTGACCAATTTGTAATCAATCTGACCATATAGCACCAAGATCCAGCTCTTTGATGAAAACGTTGTTGAGACTTCCCTCAAAGCAACTTCCTCTTTCTTTCTCTTCTTCTTTCCTTTCTCTTCTTTTTTCCTTTCCCTCCACTCATATCTCTCTCTAGGACTTCCTTGGACAAGAGAAGTAGGGCATGGGACACTTGTCCACTCTCATGCACTAACTTGACATGTGTTGGAGAGGAGAAATGGGGCATGGGACACTTGTCCATTTTCATGCACCAACTTGACATGTGTTGGAGAAGAGAAATGGGGCATGGGACACTTGTCCATTCTCATGCACCAACTTGACATGTGTTGGAGAAGAGAAATGGGGCATGGGACACTTGTCCATTCTCATGCACCAACTTGACATGTGTTGGTCTCATACTACCCATACCAACCACATGAACTTTAACCAATCTCATGCTTCCATGTATTTTAATTTCCAATCCATTTAATACACCAAATTTTCATTCTCATTTATCCTTTTATTCAATCAATCCTAACCCATATTCATTCATGGTTTAATGGGCCCATGTATAAATAATAAAACATGCATTATACTTTAATTTAACATGACCCATATACAATTTATAATGCACATATTTATATACATTATCAAGCATCAAATATACAAACATTAAACAACCATCAAACAAACACCAAACATATAAAGGCAAACACATAGAGTTTGGGCAAAATATAATTGGATAATGGGCTAGATGAAATAATTTTTGGGACGTCACAGCTAGAGATGTATTTCTTCAACATATTAAATCTTTGGGTTTGCGTAAGTTATAAATTTCATTTTGTAACCGACTTATACTTCTAGATCATTTAATAAATTCTACCCACTATTTTGTATATCTTTGTTTGCATTTGATCTATTATTGGCACAACATGTTAGTATGTTCACAGGCATGATTGGCTTACTCACATGACCAATCGCCTCTGGCGCTTCATGTAGAGCGAGCAGAGATGAGACATTTGACTAATGTTGCTTTGAATAGCAATAGGTCATTTTATGATGATATGTCACCTTGATTGGAGTTAAGATGAAGTCTATTTTTTTTTAAGACCGATAATGAATTAACCCACTATCCATTAAGCCTGTCATTTGGAACCGGATAAGAGATCCTTTAATTGGCGCATTAAACTGGATATGCGAGCTCTTAGGAACTCGAGTTAGGCTCATAGATGCGACTAGACTAGAAATTCGTACAGTATTTTTTGAGTAGAACATACACTCTTATGAGTAGAATAACTCCACCGCAACATGTAATTTTGTATTACATGTGTAAGCCGACCACTCTGAAAGTGAGAGAAAAATCTCTACTTTCTCATTGTGTGAGTTTGAAGAAATCCATATCTATATGTGACTGAGAGAATCCCCTTCGTTACTTTTAACTACACCATGACGTGAAGTTTTAACGTCTGCTACTTTGGTGAGTAACATAAGGTAATGAGTAATTTGACCTTAACGGGGCATTACTGGATAAACGGTTAATACTAAACCTAGTGGTGTGAGGGCGAAAGGAAGATCATTTGGTATCACACCTCAATAGTATACTCTTTATCACACGATACAAATGTTGCAACTCGAAGTTAGCAATGTCAATAAGAGTATACTGTTAGATAAGATATCAAGGAATTACCCTAAAGGGATGGGGAATACTTTGATAAGGTGTGACAAATGAATTTGGGGCATTATGAGGCACCATATTATTAAAAGGAAGTTGATGCTCTATGTTAGGTCCTCATGAGTTTCTAGTGTAAGAGCTCTTGTTTACAAGTGTGCTCACGGTCGCACGACCGTTTTACAATTACACTGATCGTCAATCACAGCATGTGCGAGTGGGAGATTATGATTCAAAATTTAAAGGGCACCCATGTAGTGTTCGACCGTTTTTTACTCAACACATCATGTGCGAGTGGGAGATGTTAGAAATATTGATTCATGTGGGCTCACAAAGTGGGTCCTACAAAGCATTAATAAGAAAAAAACAGTTTCTTTTATCACATCCTATTTTAGAGATTTCACTTCCTAGAATAATGAGAGTGGGATACGTATTGCACCACTTCCCTATGAGATGGGAGATAAGTGGTTATCTCATATAAGAGATAACTCCTTGAGAGATAGAGTCTAATCTCAAGAATCCAAAAAGTTATGAGAGACATTGGAGAGTTTTTGGTGAAAATAAAAAAGGCCCTAAACTTGTAATTGTGATTATTCGTATTTGAGTTGTGGATTTTTGGTTCGGGGTCGTACTATCGTACTTCGGATCTCACCGTGTACTTGCTTATAATATCGAAGCGTTTGATAATGCTTCTGCATTTTTTTTATCTACTGTTCATTCATAGATGATATATTTGAATCTTACAAGGTGAAACCCAAGAAGAGTTATCATTAAAAGAAGCGGGGAGAGAAAATCCCAAACTTATGTTATGATTAGTCTGAGCAAAAATAGTACACATGGACGAAGAAGAATAAGAAGAAGAAAGAAAGATAGAAGATTGATGAATTGGCAAAATCCTTTTTGAGAACTATAGCAAAAAGTGATGAAGCATAATTAACATATATATGAAAACTTCGTATAAGATGGAGAAACTTATATGAATTTCAGGACATTGACGTAGGCACAACTTTCAATATTATAGAAAGGATAATGTTATATTAATTCTTAAAATATATATTTAATATGTATATTATTCTTATATATTATTAAATTATTTTAAATTATGTGTTGGCATATAATTTAAGGTAATTAAATAATATTTAATAGTAATATACATTTTAGATATACACAAGGACGATGGCCACCATCTTTTAATATTTAAAAAAAAATTATAACTATGTTATATTGTAAAAAAGTTGATAAATTATTATTATTCCTCCTTTAATATTTTAAAAAAATATTTTATAACTCTGTTATGTTATATTACATATTTTCGTTTTGTCCCCCAAAATTAAAGGTTGAGATGGGGATGTACATTTTAAATATTATTTTAGCATTTTCCCTATAAAAAAATTTTGTTCCTTGTCATGTCAGAATTCAACGCATTTACCAAAGTCTATTATAGGCTAGGACGGGGCGACTTAGTAATCAAGTTGGTCCGTTCATTTTTGTTCCATATTTATCCAAGTCAAAATGAATAATTTTTTGCCTCTTGCATGTATTATATTCATTTAATTCCATTTTCCTTTTAGCTAACATGCGGCGTTATTAATAAGTTTATAATATGAAATTAATATTCGACTATATAATAAGACATATGATTGGCGAAAAAATGAGTTTTCTAATTTCGCCGACCAGCTGGTACTCTTGGTCTCTATGATTTGTACAGGAAAGTCTAAGGTACAGTCGTTTCGTCCGTACCAGTACTAAATTTGGAGATTTTTAGGATGTGGGTCTTGTGGTTATTTTTATCTAGTACAGAGGTCTCATAATTTTTAAAATTAGTATTTAAGTCTTCAATCAATCAATCAATTTGTCACAAGTCAATCAAATTGCAGATTGTCAAAAAGTACATTTGACCATTTTATCTTTCTTATTTTAACCATCTTTTAAACTAGGGTTAAAGTGATTTAAAATGATTTAAAATTAAAAAGTTCTTGACCGATGATTAGACAAATCATTAACCGATCAGTGACCGATCGGTCAATTCAGTAACTGATCGGTTAATTCGGTCACCAATCGGTGGGCTTTCAGTATATCGTTTGGTCACCGGTGATCAAAAAGTCATTTAAAGCACCTGAATTTATAGATCTTTGTTTTCTCTTTTCAACGCATATTGAATCATTCAAATCAGAGTTAAAAAGAAAAAGTTATGTTTATTTGAAGTTTGTATATCGATGGGTCAACTTGGTGACCGATCGATGATTTTTTGGTCTACTCGATGACCGATGGGTGATTTTTTATTAATTCGGTAACCCATCGGTGATTTTTCGATATATCGTTGGACTGATCGATAAGAAAACTTCAAATAGTCATAACTTTTTCGTTTTAACTCTGATTTGAGTGATTGAAGATGCAATGGAAAAATCAAGAAAAGATCTACAAATCAAGGTGATTTAAAGTGACTTTTCGATTGTCGGTGACCAATCTTTGTGGCTGTTAAACGCTTAATGTATGTAAAATCACAAGTTTTTGGTCACCGGTGATCAAAAGTCAGTTAAACCACCTGGTGTTGTAGATTTTTTCTTCTTCTTTCCAACGCATCTTGAATCACTCAAATCAAAGTTAAAACAAAAAAATTATGGTCATTTGAACTTTCTATATCGATTGGTCACCGATCGATCAACTCCGTGACCGATCGGTATTTTTTGATCAACTAGGTGACCGATCGTTGATTCTTTGGTCTGCTAGATGGCTGATCGGTGAGTTTTTGGTCAACTCCGTAATCGATTGGTGATTTTTCGATAAATCGTTTGACCGATTGATAAGAAAACTTCAAATGGTTATAACGTTTTCGTTTTAACTCCGATTTGAGTGATTCAAGATGCGTTGGAAAGAGGAAGAAAATATTTACAAATCAAGATGTTTTAAGTAACTTTTCAGTTACCAGTGACCGGTTCGGTGGCTATTAAACGCTCAATGTAGGTAAAATCATCAATTTTCGATCACCAGTGACAGTCGCCAGTGATCGAAAAGTCAGTTAAACTACTCGACGTTGTAGATATTTTCTTCTTCTTTCCAACGCATCTTGAATCACTCAAATCGGAGTTAAAACGAAACGTTATGGTCATTTGAAGTTTGCATATCGATTTGTCACCAATCGGTCAACTCAGTGACCGATCGGTGATTTTTTTGTCAACTCGGTGACCGATCGGTGAAGTTTTGGTCTACTCAGTGACTGATCAGTTATTTTTGGGTCAACTCGGTAATCGATCGTTGATTTTTCGGTATATCGTTTGACCGATCGATAAGAAACTTCAAATGGTCATAACTTTTTCGTTTTAATTTCGATTTGAGTGATTCAATATGCATTGAAAAGAAGAAGAAAAAATATACAAATAATGGTGCATTAAGTGACTTTTCGGTCAGCGGTGGTCGATCTGGTGGCTGTTAAACGCTCAATGTATGTAAAATCATCGGTGACGGGTCCCCGGTGATTGGAAAGCCAGTTAGATATTTTCTTCTTCTTTCCAACGCAACTTGAATCACTCAAATCGAAGTTAAAACTTAAAATTTATGACCAATTGAAGTTTTCTTATCTATCGGTTAAACGATATGTCGAAAAATCACCGATCTGTCACCCAGTTGACCGATTAGAAACAAATCGATATGCAAACTTCAAATGACCATAAGTTTTTCGTTTTAACTCCAATTTTAGTGATTCAAGATGCGTTAGAAAGAAGAAGAAAATATATATTACACCGGTTAGTTTAATTGACTTTCTGATCACCAGAAAAAGGTCACCGGTGATAAAAAACTGGTGATTTTACATACATTGAGCGTTTAACAGCCACCGGACCGGTCACTGGTGACTGAAAAGTCACATAAAGCACCTTGATTTGTAGATATTTTCTTCCTCTTTCCAACGCATCTCGAATCACTCAAATCAGAGTTAAAACAAAAATGTTATGACCAATTGAAGTTTTCTTATCGATCGGTCAAACGATATATCGAAAACTCACCGATCGGTCACCAAGTTGACTGATCGGTGACCAATCAATATGCAAACTTCAAATGACCATAATATTTTCGTTTTAACTCTGATTTGAGTGATTCAAGATGCGTTGAAAAGAAGAAGAAAATATCTAATACACCGGGTGGTTTAATTGACTTTTCGATCACCAGAGACAGGTTACCAGTGATCGAAAATCTGTGATTTTACATACATTGAGTGTTTAACAGCCACGAGACCGGTCATCGATGACCTAAAGGTCACTTAAAGCATCACTCAAATTGGAGTTAAAACGAAAACGTTATGACCATTTGAAGTTTTCTTATCGATCGGTCAAACGATATATCGAAAAATCACCGATTGGCTACCGAGTTGACCAAAAAATCACGGATCGTTCACCGAGTTGACCAAAAAATACCGATCGATCATCGAGTAGACCAAATAATCACTGATTGGTCACTGAGTTGATCGAAAAATCATCGATCGGTCACCGTGTTGACTGATCGGTGACCAATCGATATGCAAATTTCAAATGGCCATAACTTTTTTGTTTTTACTCCAATTTGAGTGATTCAAGATGTGTTGGAAAGAAGAAGAAAATATCTACAACACCGGGGAGTTTAACTGACTTTATGATCACCAGTGATAAAAAAATCGGTGATTTTACATACATTGAGAGTTTAACAGCCACCGAACCGGTCACCGGTGACTGAAAATTCACTTAAAGAACCTTGATTTGTAGATCTTTTCTTCCTCTTTCCAACGCATCTTGAATCACTTAAATCATAGTTATAACGAAAAAGTTATGTCCATTTGGAGTTTTCTTATCGATCGGTCAAACGATGTACCGAAAAATCACCGATCAATTACCAAGTTGACCAAAAAATCACCGATCGCTCACCGAGTTGATCGAAAAATCACTGATCGATCACCGTGTTGACCTATCGGTGACCAATTCATGTGCAAACTTCAAATGGCCATAACTTTTTATTTTAACTCCGATTTAAGTGATTCAAGATGATTTGGGAAGAAGATGAAAAGATCTACAACACTGGGTGGTTTAATTGACTTTCTGATCACCGGAGACTCGTCACCAGTGATAAAAAACTTGTGATTTTACATACATTGAGGGTTTAACAGCCACCGAACCGATCACTGGTGACCAAAAAGTCAATTCAAGTACTTTGATTTGTAGATCTTTTCTTCCTCTTTTCGACGCATCTTGAATTACTCAAATCAGAGTTAAAATGAAAAAAATTATGACCATTTGAAATTTTCTTATCTATCGGTCAAACGATATAACGAAAAATCATCGATCGGTCACCGAGTAGACCAAAAAATCACCGATCAGTCACTGAGTTGACCAAAAAATTACCGATCGGTCATCAAGTTGACCCATTGCTGACCAATTGATATGCAAACTTCAAATGGCCATAACTTTTTCGTTTTAACTCCGATTTGAGTGATTCAACGTGCATTGGAAAAAGGGAGCAAAGATTTACAAATTCAGGAGCTTTAAATATCTTTTTGATCACCGGTGACCAAACGATATACCAAAAACTCACGGTTAGGTGACTGAGTTGATCGATCGATCACTGATCGGTTACTAGTTTGTCTGATTGCCGATCAAGAACTTTTCAATTTCAACTCCTTTTGAATCACTTTAACCCTAGTTTAAAAGATGGTTAAAATGAGAAGGGGAAAATGATCAAATGAATTCTTTGACAACCTGCAATTTGATTGACTTGTGACAAGTTGATTGGTTGAAGACCCAAATGCTAATTTTGAAAACTATGGGACCTCTGCACTAGATAAAGATAACCATAGGACCCAAACTCTAAAAATCCCTTAAATTTGTTTCTCTGTCAGTCAAGAGAATTGGACTAGTTGATTAGACAACGAAAGAACACACAATAACCAACCAAGGGTTGGTTTGCTAGTAACGGAAACGAGCCTTAGGGTGGGTTGAGAGACTCATCACGAGTTCGAACCTCACCCTGGACATATTCGGGTTGGGAGAGGGAAACCTGCTATACGTCCACCGAACCTTTCGAGTCCGGAATGATTAGTCTCTCCGCGAAGTAGAAGAGGACACTTCCCAAATGGCGGAAAATCAGTCAAAAAAAAAAATAACCAACAATAAAAAGTCATTTCTCTTAGATTTTTCTTTCCCTTTGTTGTTGATGTTTTTTTTTTTCTCAAAGGGGGAGAGCTTTATATATATAAAGCCAAAACTCCTTAACTCAAAAGGGTACTATTTTTATCATAAATTTTTAAATTGCCCACTACTTTTTAATAGAAAACTATTAAATAAACTTATATAAAAATACATTTATAGGTAAATTGGTAATAAGGCACTAAAAATTTTTCGTTTAAAATGTTAGTAAATATAAAGACTTAATTCTTTTTTATCATTTTTAGCTTCCTTTTTTGGTAGCTTCCAGCCTCTGTTATTATTATTTTTAAGTAACTTTTAACCCATTTTATTTATTTTAATTTGGTAACTTTCAATCTTTGTTTTTATTACGTGCAATGCACATGCCCGGAGATTAATATATATATATATATATATATATATATATATATATATATATATATATATATATATATATTAATTTCTAGGCCGGATAGACAGATAGACATGGACACAGAGCACAAAGGCTGAATTCCATAAAGAAGAGTTTATATATATATATATATATATATATATATATATATATATATATATATATATATATAAAGTTAACTAACCCCACATAATTATGGATCCACATCGCCTCTGCGATTCTATCGGATTAGGCTTAAATCCTTGGTTCACTTCTTTCAAAATAAAGATCTTTTTGGGTGTGATAACTAACCCCACATACTTATGGATCCACATCGTCTCTGCGATTCTACAGAATTAAACTTAAATCCTCCGTTTACTCCTTTCAACATTAGGATCCTTTTGGCTGTGAGTTCATTGGGTTTTTGGGTCTAGTTGGTTTGTGGATCTGAAAAGCTTTCTTTATTTCAACATAACAAACGTACAACTCTAATACCATAAGATACCAAAACAAGATTATTACGATATTATTGGGCATATCTTTTAAGGAATATTTTTCCTTATTTTAGTCTTTGTATTTTGTAATATATATACTTGATGGTTGTGAATGAGAACAGAAAGAAAAGATTGGTAGAGATTTTGACATGGTATCAGAGATTTGGCGCCGGTGGCGGTGGAGGATCGGAGGAGCCGCTGGGCTTGCGAAAGCTGCTTCGTCAAGGATCTGATCTACGCGTGGTACAATCGAGTTGCTCGCCGCCGGTGAAGATTCGCTCCTCGCGGCTCTTTTGGCTTGTCAGACCGACGATGAATCTCCGGTATTCATCGACCGCGACCCCGAGATATTCTCGATGCTCCTCCGGATTTTCACGAGCGATGGCCTCTCGACCAGCGGCCTTGTAATCATAACTGCAAACGTGCCGATCTGAATACCTATGCTCGGAACAAAACATATCTCCACACCGACACCGGAATCCGGTCAAACCCACCTTTCTCCGACAAGACGTGACCGATTCACCTCTCGTCGAGTCACTGTAGCCTTCCTCTCCGCCGATTGATCTGACCGATCCAGCGATTGGATCGAGGTAGATCCAGGCTTTCCCTTGGCCGGAGCTGTTAGAGGCGTTAGGATTCCGGTGGCGGTTGAGGCTTTAAAGCAGTTTTGGCACATGTTGTTGGTGGCAGGGTAGCCGACGAAGTCGCAGTTGTTGACGCTGAGGGAGAGGGTTTCGGGTACTTTGAGTTCCGTTTCTTCTTTGTCTCTTTGAGCCATTCTTCTCTCTCCTCCGAACCAATCGCCTTCTCCGCTCGCCGAATCTCCAAACAAGAACTCGCCAAAGAAGCTCTCTACTACAGCGTACGGACGCATCTCGAAGACATCACCTCGATCCGTCGCTGTCGGACCCAACACCGCCGCCGGACTTCACTTCTACAATTTGTCCAACGGCCGGCACGTCAGATCCTCTCACTGAACGGACTCTTCCGATCCGCTAATCTACAAAACTCGCGTGCTGGCGATCGCCGATTCTTCCGATTCCGTTTTCGCCTCTTTCGATTCCGCTCACCGCGAGAACTGCATCCTCCAAGTGGACAAATCGACGCTCCAGATCGCGTCAGAATTCGGCTGACAATCCGGAAACTCTGCCAAGATGATTGTCACCGGAAAACTGAATTACTTACAGGATTCTAGCGTCGTTTTCGAAAACACTGTGAGTTTCAGCGCGTTTGGATTCGCAGGGTACATCAGGCTTTGAGATCCGACATGCGTAGTCGCGAGTCTCCGGAACTTACGATCCGCCTATCCGCATCTAGCGCGGCTCATTAACGTGCATCTACCTTGCACGCTCTCGCCAGATTCTCCATCATAGGCTTCGTCAGCGAGTTCAGCTGAGTTTCTTGGTCAGTTTGCATTTGTTGTTGCTGCCCTGGACTGCAAAAGTCTGCAAGTAGATTTGCTCGAATTGAAGGATATTGTCCATCGAGGCTGATGAGAAAGTTTTGCAATCATTGTAATAGAGAAGGCCACGCCGAATCCTCTTGCTTTCAATTACATGGGTTCCCCGAATGGTGGGGGGACCGACCTCGCAGAGGAAAGGGACCGGGTCGTGGTGGAGGACGGACAGGAAGAGGAGGTGGGCGTGCAGGTTCTGGCCGTGGCAGAGGGCATGGTGCACCGCCTGTCCGCACACATAAAACTGGCGGGACTGGAACTTCATCTGGGCAGCACGCAGGGAACTCGCAGGGGTTGGTGGGTGCAACCGACGCTGCAGCTCTTGCAGGTGTTTCCGTAACGCAACTGCAGCAACTTCTTGCATTTTTGAACTTCGACAAAACAAAAGATCGACTACATGGTAAGAACAGTAATTTTAGTTGGATTATCGATACAGGAGCGTCGAACCATGTGACGTGCGACTTGTCTATTTTGAAGAATGTGAGAAAGGTGCAATACTGCCCGGTGGGATTGCCGGATGGAAACACGGCAGAAGCAAACCAAGAGGGGAGTGTCGTACTGCCAGGAGGATTGAAGCTTGACAATGTGCTTTATGTCCCACAATTGACATGAAATTTAATTTCTGTTACTCAATTAATCGATGAATCAAATTGTGTTGTACAATTAACTAATAATATTTATGTGATACAGGACCAACTGACGAGGAAGGTGATTGGAGCGGGTGAAAGATTGGATGGACTTTATTTTTTTCGTGGTGTTCCTCAAGTGAAGGTCTTGACAGTGGATGGTGATTCGTCGTTCGAGTTATGGCATCAACGAATGGGGCATCCGTCGGAGAAAATATTGAAGATGATTCCGGCTGTAAGTCATTCTTGTAGGACAAATAATAAAGCTTGTGATGTGTGTCCACGTGCAAAGCAACCTAGATCTACTTTTCCAATTAGTACGACTAAAGCTGGTAGGATTTTTGAACTTGTTCATTTGGATTTGTGGGGGCCTTACAAGGCTCGTTCTTCGTGTGGGGCTACCTATTTTTTGACAATAGTAGATGATTTTTCAAGAGGAGTTTGGATCTATTTACTTTGCAATAAAATGAAAGTTGAATCTATGTTTCTTAATTTTGTTGCTATGGTTGAACGTCAATTTGAACAAGTGATAAAACGTGTGAGAAGTGACAATGGGACCGAATTTAATTGTTTGCATGATTATTTTCAAAATAAAGGGATTATTTTTGAGACTTCTTGTGTTGGGACTCCTCAACAAAATGGGAGAGTTGAGAGAAAGCACCAACACATTTTAAATGTGTCTAGAGCACTAAGATTTCAAGGGAACCTACCAATCAAATTTTGGGGTGAATGTGTGTTGACAGCATGTTACTTGATTAATAGGACACCCGCTACTTTCTTTAAGACTAAATCGCCATATGAAATGTTGTTTGGGAAAATGCCTTCTTATGATGCTATTCGTGTATTTGGTTGTCTTTGCTATGCTCATAATCAACGACACAAAGGTGATAAATTTGCAAGTAGGAGCCGTAAATGTATCTTTGTTGGCTATTCTTTTGGGAAGAAAGGTTGGAAATTGTATGATTTAGAAACACATGAGTACTTTGTATCGAGGGATGTGAAGTTCTTTGAGAAAGAATTTCCTTTTGCGCCAAACCAACCAACGAATGTGGTGACTCCTATGCTGGTGAGCAATGAGGATGGGGCATGGAGTGAGGATGAGGGTGCCGATGAGTGTGCTGCGTGCGTTGAAGGGGGGTTGGAAGCAGCGTCCGGGTTGGAAGCAGCGTCCACCCTCGAGGGGGGTCTAGTGCTGCGGTGCAGCCCGACCAGCAGCCCGCACATGAGGATGTACGTGATGAGGGGCTAGCGAATACGGTGGGGGAGTAAGGTGTGGAAGTTGACGGTGAGCTAGGGCGAGGAAAACGAGCCAAAACTCCTTCAACACGGTATCCTGATTTTGTTACTCATACTATACGGAAAATAAGTCCTTCTGAGAATTCATCGGCTACTTCCTCTTCCTCAGGTACGCCCTATCCTAAAACATATTTTGTGAATTGTGAACGTTTTTCTGTGAGACATAGAAATTTTCTTGCAACTGTGACAGCGGGACATGAGCCAAAGCATTTTAAAGAAGCGATGAAAGACTTGGGATGGCGAGATGCGATGGGTAAGGAGATACGAGCCCTTGAAGACAATGAGACTTGGGTAATGGAGACTCTTCCACCCGGAAAGAAAGCACTAGGGAGCCAGTGGATATATAAAATTAAGTATAAGTCCGATGGCAGCATAGAGCGACTCAAAGCAAGACTTGTGATCTACGGCAATCATCAGGTGGAAGGAATTGACTATAACGAGACATTTGCTCCTGTGGCAAAAATGGTGACGGTTCGTATTTTTCTTGCAATTGCTGCTGTTAAAAATTGGGAGGTACATCAAATGGATGTGCATAATACTTTTCTTCACGGTGACTTAAGTGAGGAGGTTTATATGAAGGTTCCTCCAGGTTTCAAAAATACAAATCCTAACATGGTTTGCAGGTTGCAAAAGTTGTTGTATGGTCTGAAACAAGCTCCCGGATGTTGGTTTGCAAAACTGTCAACAACATTGAAGAATTATGGTTTTGTGCAATCCTATTCAGATTATTCCTTATTTGGGTTGTGCAGGGGAAGAACTCAGATCAACGTGTTAGTTTATGTTGATGACTTGATTATTGCAGGGAATGATAAGGTTGCATTGACAACTTTTAAAGATTACCTTGGCAGGTGCTTTCATATGAAGGATTTGGGAGTTTTGAAATATTTCTTAGGGCTAGAGGTAGCCCGTAATCCAGAAGGAATTTTTCTTTGCCAAAGAAAATACACACTCGAGATAATTTCTGAAACGGGTTTATTGGGAGCAAAGCCTGCGGCATTTCTTATGGAACAAAATCACAATTTGGCCCTTGCTAAGGGAGAATTCCTTGCGGATCCGGCACCGTATAGGCGACTTGTAGGGAGATTGATTTACTTGTCTGTGACGAGACCTGATCTTGCATATTCGGTTCATATTTTGTCCCAATTTATGCAACAACCTCGTGAGGATCATTGGGAGCCAGCTCTCAAGGTCGTGAGATATTTGAAGAAGAGTCCGGGGCAAGGAATTTTGCTTCGTGCTGATAGTGACCTACGTCTAGAAGGGTGGTGTGATTCGGATTGGGCTAGTTGTCCACTTACGCGGCGTTCCTTGACAGGATGGTTCGTGTTACTTGGTTGTTCCCCTGTGTCGTGGAAGACCAAGTAGAAACAAACAGTGTCTTGATAGTCTGTGGAGGCTGAGTATAGATCAATGGCGGCAACAGTGTGTGAGTTAAAGTGGCTTAACCAACTTTTAAGCGATTTGAGTGTGCGACATCCGAAGGATATGAAGTTGTTTTGTGATAGTCAGTCGGCCTTGTACATTGCTCAAAATCCAGTTTTTCACGAAAGAACAAAGCATATAGAGGCTGACTGCCATTTTGTTCGAGATGCGGTGACTAAAGGAATGATTTGTCCGTCATATGTTTCCACTAGTGTTCAATTGGCAGACATCTTTACAAAAGCGTTGGGGAAAGCGAATTTTGAGTTTCTACTCTGCAAGTTGGGCGTTCGAGATCTTCACGCTCCAACTTGAGGGGGGGTATTACGATATTATTGGGCATATCTTTTAAGGAATATTTTTCCTTATTTTAGTCTTTGTATTTTGTAATATATATACTTGATGGTTGTGAATAAGAACAGAAAGAAAAGATTGGTAGAGATTTTGACAAAGATCCAACTAAAGTTAAAACATTACCAAAACAAGATCCAATTACTAAAATTAAAACATTACCAAATTTAGTTCAAAGCAGATCCTAACGAAAGCCTAAGTCAATAATTGACTATTTTCTTCTTCTTTGATCTTTCCATCTAAGTTCTGAACGAATTCCCAATCTAGTAATATAATAACATTTTTTTTCTAAGTTAATTTACACTTCAATTAGTACTTTTTCAGCGAAGTAAAATAATAAAAAAAAACATCATAGAAACGAGAAATTGATTGGATATAATGATATATATATGAGTATCTTAAGCATTAATATATATATATATACATACCAAATCAAAATAAAACAATTAAAATATAACTAGAAACTTATTGCATGTTCTAATTAATTGCTAACAAAGTTAATAACATGGTATTCAAAGTTCGACCTCCAAATGTATTCTGCAATCACACAATAGATTATGGATTTTGAGCGTTGCCATATGACTATATCTATACGAAAATTCTAACTATCTATATATTGAGAATTTAAAGGGAAGAAAAGATTGGGACACCGGGCAAGCTTGCCCCACAGTCGACAATGTATATATTGCCAGAGACATATTCAGAAGAATCATGGATCAGATATCGAAGAAGTGACCTTGTTCAACCAATGTTTGCTCATCAGGTCCTCTCTGATTTCAGATTTAAAAAGGCCAAGTGATATTGAGTTAAAAAAAAAAAAAAAATGGAACTCAATTCTCCAATAGTACTAAATTTCATAAAGAATTATTTTTTATTTTTTATTTATTTTTTGACATAGAAACAATACCTGCTATATACCCAATACCCTTCCCACCCATTATGTGGGTATCGGCCCCTTCGGGATAAATAATCTCACGCCAATGAAACAATAGTTGAGAGAAAAAATCGAACTCAAAACTTTTAAATCCCCACACTGTTGAGGTAACCGACCTAAGCCATTGAACCAATGCCTCATTGGCTGAAGAGAAATTTATACAAAGAGCTAGTCTACCTAATTAAAATATATATGGCCATGCACCATACGGTACTAGCTATTACCTTGGTCAACGTATTTACACTTGCTTTCGATACAGAATAGGCAACACTTCCCATGAAAATCCCAAGATCAATGCCACAATAGATGATATGTTGATGATTGATCCTTTTTTATTTGCATCATGCATGTATTTGCTTACATACTTGGATACTACCCACGTTCCTGTCAAATTAGTTCTCAAAACCTCATTCCACTCCTCAGACCAATCGAGTGAAGAATGCACACCTCCTACAACACAACTTGGAGATCAAATTATTATGTGCATGCATGCATGCTATTTAACTTGAATATTCTACGTGGAAATATTGAAATTAGGGCTTCTTAAACCTAGAGGTTTGGTCAGTGATGTAGATATAGATGTAGATTGAATGTAAAATGAATATCGAAGGCAAAATGAAAGACGCGAGTGCCAAATGACAATAAAATGGAGGGAAACAAAGAAGTGCTTTAAGTTTTGGAAGTAAGATCGTCTTTAGCGGTTAGAAATTAATGGACGAAACTAGAGTATAGGCAGTTATCAAACATTGCCGGAGAGATTTGTTGGTTAGCTAGTGATGAGTTAGGCCCTCTAAAAGTTTCTTTTCCCACTTAGGATATCTTCCCCCTGCTAGCGTTGTGTAAAAAGGATGCTTTGTATAATTCTCTCCTATAATACAATTAAGTCTCTCCTTTGCCTGGTAAAATAAATTCTAGGGAAGATTAATATTAGCTCAGCTTTGAGGAAGATTTCATAATAAATGAGATTGTCCTTTAATTTGAATCTAACGTCAATGTCAACCACTGAAATAAGCATGTACGTACATATTTTTAATATTAATAAAAAAAATATGTAATATTGTCCATTATTCTATTATATTTTATGTGACAAATTTATCATGGATATGGAGCTAATATACCAGTCTACACACATGCCCACCAAAGAGAACATTATAAGAAACGAAGGGAGTTCCTTGCATGGTAGGCTTAAGCCCCACAAACAAACTATTAATTAATTGCACATATATATCCTCCTATGACTCATTTTGTCCCTCGACAATCCATGTTTCTATGAAATTTTATGAAGCTATTTTAATTAATACCAAAAGTGTGTATAGCGCTAGCGATCATACTTTTAAAAATAAAGAAATAGCTTATTCCAAACTTAAAATTTCTTATATAGTACTCGACATATTATTTTTCCCAATAATACTAAGTTTTCACACACTTAAGATTACATAGATGCTTGGAAATTCATCTTGTTCCGGCAGAACCAATCAAAAACGCATTCTTGGTCTATTTCATTTTGCTCTAAATTTGCTCAAAATATTTCAAATTGCTTTATCTAGCAATAGTGGCGCCATTTTGGCGTGACACCACGTATCCTTCCCTCATCCATTATATCTCTTTATGAGAAATCTAAATTAATTATCTCCCCTCTAGAGTTTTTCTCTAAACATAATATTTCCTGGACTGTGAAATGGAATTATAAAGTAATGCAACATAATCAAACTCCTCCCTCAATACGAAAAATTCATATCAAATGGTGGGATAAACTCAACAATGCCTCCGTTGATCAACCATTGCAAGCATCGCCCAAGCAAAAAAAGTTATAAAGAAGTGGCAGCAGAAGAAATATTATCTCAGCAGAAAAAAGACCTCATGAAGATATTGCAGGAAATGCAAAAAACCATGCAACAATATAAAGCATAATTGGATGCGGTAAAATCAAAGACATCACATTCATTTGTTGGGCGTAAATCCAATCAATCTATTAATTTAGTCAGCCTATAAGATGAAGATTTTTTCTAAAAGGCCCGCTAGTCAAGCCATTTCAGCTGATCAAGCAGTCGATGAAGCCAATCCAGCCACCAACGTGTCATTCATAATGCATGATATGAGTCACTACTTCAAACCACATCATCAAGTAGTCAGTCATATCATGACAAAAGAATGTTGTATAATACAACCAAATGTCGCCCAAAATAGCACATGTGATAAAGTTGTTATTATTTTGATGTCTATCCATAATTTTGTTTTGTCTTGTTTTTATTGTAAGTGTGTGCTTATGATAAGCCACTGGCTTATACATGCATGACACATGCATGTAAGTTAAGGCACAACACCTCATCTTTTTATTTGTTGCACAGAAACTGACTGAAGCGCGATAAGAAACTGTAACTTCATTTCCCTTTCTAAACCAAATCGGTTTGTGAGGCTTCGGGTACTTGACGGTTGACAAGCCCAATTTTTGTACTGTTTCTTCTGAAATCACATTCTCACAATTGCCTGAGTTAATAACAAAATAACAGACCTTACCACCAATGGTTTAGATTGATTGAAAGATATTATTCTGCAGCCATTCGTCCTATTGTTGGGGTGTAAAAAAGAGGTGTCGTACGACTAACATGGGGTTGGTATCACCTTCAAGCTTTTCTCCACCATCTGCTGAGTCATCACCAGTATCGAACTCAAGTTCAAGTGTGGCTTCTGCAATATCTTCTTCACTGTCAACACCGTCCACGAGCAACGCCTTGCGCTTTTTCTTACAATCTGACTGTCGGTGTCTAGGTTCACCATAATCGAAGTAGCACAAATTATCGCTAGATCGTATCTTCTGATCATGTGGGGGCTTAACAGCCGTTGGTGTAGATCCAGAAGAACGCTGTTGATAGCTCTGGGTCTGACTCATGGCTGTATTGCCAAAAATCGTTTGCCTCGGCGTGTTAGTTGTTTCTCGTACTGGAAAGCTTTTTGGTGTGCTTCAAAAACTGTAATAGGATCAAACATGTTCAACCTATCCTTAACTTGTGAATGCATGCCGCCAATATAACATGACATCAACTAATCCTACTTCTCCATGAGCCAGCAATTGATAAACTTTGTCATATAGTCATCGAAAAAATGTGTCCCTTGGCGCAAGTTCTGAAGTCACTGGTATATTGTTCTCAAGTAGTTATACGAGAGGAAGGTAGCCCGCATGTGTTTCTTCATCTTCTCCCAAGTCGCATTTTTGTGTTTGCCCAATCGCACCCTTATTGCTTTATTCTGTTACTACCATGCCGTTGCACTAGTTCATAGCCTAGTAGCTACTAAGGAAACCCGCCGATCATTTGGAACTTCTTTAAACTCCAAGATCTCTTCAACAACAACAAGCAATCAAAAAACTCTTTTGCCTTGATGTTCCCATGGGATTCTAGGATATCGACCTTGATCCTCAAATTCCATCGTTTATCGCCACCACATAAAATAAGATCCCTACGTTGCTTAATGAATTTTCATCATCCTCTGTATCTGCATTTGTATGATTTGGGATCGTATCCTCCTGTCTCTGCAGCATAACGTGGGGGTTTTGCAAGAATGTAATAAACTGCTGCGTCAATTGAGCGATCTGTTGCTCAAGTCACGAGTAATTGTCAAGTTTATGCACGTCATCGAATTGGGCTTCCTGTTGTCGTATTCTTGGAAGCATGGCAGAAGAACAAATGTGACTCTGATACCAACTGATGCAAGGCATGAATAGGAAAGACAATTAAGACACATTCTCTAACTCGTTGATTCACGAGAATGTCGAGGAAAGAGGAGAATTAATGAAAAAAATCTCAAATTCTATTAAAATTGACTCCAATAACACATACAATGACCTTAAATAGGCAAAATCTATGATATTACTTTTGAACCAACTCAAATACTAAAAATGGAAAAATTTGCCTAAAATAGAAAGTACACCAAAACCTATTTAGAGAAAAAGATCTCACGATATATATTTTGTAGAAAAACGAAACAAAATCGGACTCTCCTACGTCGAGTTATACTTGAAATAAAACTTTCCTTAACTAGCAAAATCACAAATCTGAAGGCCTAAACAATGAAATTTGCCGAAAAAGGACGTTAGTTGTGGCATTAGCCGTGTATATTGATTGGCACGCCGTTTTCTTTTGGAAACAAGTGTTGTTTCATTCAAATATAACAAAATCTCATGTGCAATCTTTTAGCAAAATTCCACCTACGTCCTTTTTTTACTTTACCTTCTCCTTCTTGGAATATTCAAACCTATGCAAATATTTCAACTCTTTTTGGATTGCATTAAGACCCCTTTTTGTTTATTTTTTGTGTTTTTGTTTTTGTTTTGTTTTTTTTTTGTTTTTAAATCAGAAAAATTCATTGCCTTAAAATAACATGTCAGATATAACAATTGGAGGGACAACCTCCGTACATATTTGACATGTCATCTTGGATGTTTTCTCTGCAAATGCGTGAGCTGGTTAATTTCTAGACACGACACAGTACATCAATTAGATTAATGATCAGTTCGAAATTCATGGTGTCAATTAATTTAATACAAGTACAGGAGAGGCCACCAATGGTCAAGCCAGAGTATGCTTAGTGAGGTTCTGCTACTATTAAAATCAAGTCAGGTCAAGTCATGATCAAGCGGAGCAACATACACAAGTTCAAGAACCAGCTTTTTAATTTTTTATTTTTTATTTTGTACAATCGAGGTAAAGCCTTGAACATATATAATCGAGAACCTAATAATACAAATATCTATCTTATAGCAATTTTACCTTAGACTATAAGTATATTTTTAAAATCATGCAACCTTCAAGATAAATATATATATATTTGCAACAAGGGGATCCTGGGTGTTAGAAATTAAACATGATTCATTTTGAGCCATGTCACCAAGTCATAGTGTGAACACAATCTCACTTTTGTGAAAAGAAAAATCTCCCTTCATATGAAGCCAAAATAGGATACGGTGTAGTGGTTTCATATGAATATAATAAGAAATGGTGGAGTGGGTATGAAAAGCTGACAAATCCAAAGTTGAGACAAATTGTGTATTCGGTGGAGATTTTAGTGTGCAAGTTGCTTAGTGCTTAAGTTACTTGGTGCTCAAGTTAGTGTGTTTGTCTTCTTGTTAATTAAAATATTGTAAATTAAACTTTTGGAGATTAGAAATTCTCCATGTATCTTTCATTTAAAAATGTATCGAATTAAGAAGTAAATTGCACAACTTCAAGTGCAAAGTTTTTTTAAGTCTTCTCCTTCTTGTTTAATATTTTTATATTTTGGTGTTTGTGTGCTCACTACGTTCCAGCAAGTGGTATCAGAGAATAATCAATTTCAATGGCTTCCAACAACAACAACAACAACAACATGCTGCAACCCCAACTTCTCAAGTTCAATGGGAAAAACTATACTTAATGGAGTATTCAGCTGAAGGTTTTATACAAGTCACAAGACTTGTGGGGCATAATCGAAAATGGCTATGTTGAACTAGAAAATCAAGTTGGTCTCACCTAACAACAAACCAATGAATTGAAGGAGAATCGAAAGAAGGACAACAAGGCACTATATTTCATCTTCCAAGCAGTAGAAGAAGCGGTGTTCAAGAGGATTTCATCAACCACTTTAGCAAAACAAGCATGGGATATTCTCTACAACACATACAAGGGAGAATATAAAGTAAAAATGATAGGACTACAATCTTTTGATACCATACACATGAAGGACTCCGAAATAGTTGAAGACTACTTCAATCGGATCATTGCCATAGTACACCAACTAAGGCAAAATGAAAAAAATATTGAAGTTCAAAGAGTTGTAGGAAAATTTTTTCGAAGCAAGTCCCGAAAGTTCGACTACATTGTTGTTGCAATAGAAGAATCTAAAGACCTTTCTATACTGTCTTTGGAAAGCTTGATTGGATCATTACAATCTCATGAACTTCAATTCAAACAATTTGGCTCTTCTCTTTTAGAGCAAACATTTCAAACACAAGTATCTTTTAGGGGAGGTTCCAGAGGAAGAAGAGGAAGTTACAACAACCATGGACGAGAAAGAAGCCAACAAAACCAACATGAGCAACAAAAATATGACACTTCATATATGTCATCCAGAGGAGGAAAAGGACGAGGACGCGGAAGCAACCGAGGAAGGGGATATAATCAGAAACAAAGTCAATGCTACAATTGCAACAAGTTTGGGCATTATCAATATGAATGCCGGGCAAAAACGAATGATGTTCAAAATGTCTTAACGTAAGAAAAAGACCAAGATCATGGTGAAGGAGCAATAGTTCTTGCCTACACTACACAGGAGGAAAATAAGGATGAAATTTGGTACCTAGATAGTGGTTGCAGTAACCACATGACGGGGAATCAGAATGCATTTGTAACTTTGGATGAATCTATCCAAAGTGAAGTGAGAACGATAGATGACAAAAGGCTTCAAGTCAAAGGAAGTGGTGCATCTTGGTGAATACCAAACAAGGTACAAAACGTATTTCTAATACTTTTTTGTATCTGGCCTTAAACACAATCTTCTTAGTATTGGGCAATTGCTTTTGAAGCAATATAATGCCAAGTTTGACAATGATGCCTGTGAGATCAAGGATAAAAATAATACTCTTATTGATAAAGTGACTATGACTCCCAACAAGATGTTTTCCTTGAAGATTAGAGCTAAAACACTTTCATGCTTTAATACAATTGTGAAAGACCCGTCATGGCTATGACATTTGAGATTTGGACATTTGAGTTTAAAACTTTAACTCATATGTACAAACACCAAGTGGTCAGTGGCATACCCCACATTCTCTAATCCGATCAAGTATGTGAAGGATGTGCACTTGGAAAGCAACATCGAGAGTCATTTCCAAACAAAAACACATGGAGAGCATCACGATGTCTTGAGCTTGTTCACATAGATTTATGTGGACCAATGCAAACAACATCTCTTACATTTATTGTTGATTATAGCAGAAAAACATGGGTATATTTTTTGAAGGAAAAATTAGAAGTTTATAAATACTTCAAAATCTTCAAATCCATGGCTGAAAATGAATGTGGTTACTCAATCAAGACCTTACGTTCTGATCGTGGAGGAGAGTATGTTGCACTCTCTGATTTCTTAAAGGAGCATGGTATTCGACATCAACTCATTGTTCGTTATACCCCTAAACAAAATGGAGTTGTTGAAAGGAAGAATAGAGCAATCATGGAGCTAGCAAGAAGTATGTTGAAAGCTAAAGAAATGCCAGACACTTTTTGGGTTGAAGCAGTTGCATGCACGATGTATCTTTTAAACCGTGCCTCCACAAAAAGTGTTTGTGACATGACTCCGTATGAAGCATGGAGCGGTTACAAGCCTAATGTTAGTCATCTTTGAATATTTGGGAGCATTGCCTATTTGCATGTATTTGATGCTACGAGAAGTAAACTTGATGACAAATATGAAAAGTGTATACTTGTAGGCTATAATGAAAATTCTAAAGCTTACAAATTTTACAATCCTGTCACCAAGAAGACTATCTTTAGCCGAGATGTTTTGTTTGATGAAGAAGAATCTTGGAATTGGAATGGAGACGCCAAACAAAAATCAATTGTTATAGTTGAAGTAGAACCAGAAAGCCAGAATGACAATCACGGCGGTGTGAATGATCCATCCTCATCCACATCTTCGTCATCATCTTCCTCAAGTGATGATGATTCTCCTCCAAGAAAATTTTGAAGGATTTCTGATATCTATGAATCAACAAGGGAATTATCAGATGATGATTCGACAAATTTTTCTTTCTTTGCCGATGCTGATCCAATTACTTCTAAAGAAGCTTCACAACATACAAAGTGGAAGCAAGCAAAGGATCAAGAAGTTGATTCCATTCGAAGAAATGAAACTTGGGAGCTAGTTGAGCTCCCAAAACGAAGAAAAAACTATTGGCGTCAAGTGGGTTTACAAAACAAATTAAATTCACAAGGCCAAGTTAAAAAACACATAACATGACTCGTGGCAAAAGGCTACAAGCTAAAACATGGGATTGACTACCAAGAAGTGTTTGCTCCTGTAGCACGTCTCGAAACTATTCGGTTGGTCCTTTCTTTGACAGCACAACTTGGTTTGAGTATTCATCAAATGGATGTTAAATCATCATTTTTAAATGGATTTCTTGAATAAGAAGTTTATATTGATCAGCCCCCTAGCTACGTCAAAAAAGGTGAAGAAATTAAAGTGTGCAAATTGAAGAAAGCACTTTATGGGTTGAAACAAGCTCCTTGTGCGTAGTACAACAGAATTGACCACTATTCCTCAAGAATGGCTTCAAGAAATGTCCATATGAACATACTCTTTACATCAAGGAAGGTAACAATAGTGATATTCTTATTGTTTGCTTATATGTTGATGATTTTATCTTTACTAGCAATAGTGGACATATATGTGATGATTTCAAGAACTCAATGATGAATGAGTTTGAGATGACGAATATGGGTCTTCTCCATTTCTTTCTTGGAATTGAGGTGCGACAAAGTCAAGAAGGCATCTTCATATCTCAAAAGAAGTATGCAAATGATTTATTGAAGTGATTCAAAATGGAAGGTGCAAAACCCATTGGCACTCCTCTGGAATTTGGCCTAAAGTTAAAAAAAGATAACGAAGATGATTCTTTTGTTGATGCAACTTTCTATCGAAGCCTCGTTGGAAGTCTCATGTATTTAACTGCAACAAAACCGGATCTCACTTTTTCCTTCAGCATGATCAGCAGATTTATGGCAGCACCAAAGAAAAGTCATTGGGAAGCTGGTAAAAGAATTTTGAGGTATGTTCGTGGCACACTGGGTCATGGCATATTTTACAAAAGGTTGATCAACCATGTTTGGTTGGTTAGAGTGATAGTGATTAGGGTGGAAGTTATGAAGATTGCAAGAGCACTTCTGGATATGTTTTCAACATTGGCTCTAATGCAATCTCATGGGCCTCGAAAAAGCAAACATGTGGCTCTTTCCACTGCTGAAGCAGAATATTTGTCTTTGGCAATGACAGGTTGTCAAGCACTTTGGTTGAGATGGGTGTTACAAGAGCTCAAGCAAGCTCCAATGGAGCCCAGAACCTTGTTTTGTGATAACAAATCCGCCATCGCTTTTACCAAAAATCTAGTATTCCATGGCAAGAGCAAACATATTAGAATTAAATATCATTTTATACGAGATTTAGTCAAGAATGGCGATGTTATCATTAAGTATTGTAAAACCCATGACCAAGTAGCCGACATCTTCATGAAGGCGTTGAAGACCGATAGTTTCTCGAAGCTCAAGCAAGCACTTGGAGTCGTTCAAAGTCTAACTTAAAGGGAGATGTTAAATACTAAGTTAGATTTGAACATGTGTTGACATGAATCATATTTAGTGAGTGACTTGAATGAAATTAGTGAATAATTCGATTATAGTGAGTGACTTGAATGAAATTAGTGAATAACATAGCGTTAATATTTTTCATTATGTCATTTCAATAATTCGTTTATAGTGAGTGACTTGAATGAAATTAATTAGTGAATAAAATAGTATTAATATTTTTAATTAATTTAAGTATGTGGGAATAAAATAGTATTAACAATTTAAGTATTACTATTTCTAATTAGTTAACGCTCCAAGATTTGGCAATTAGCATCTCCTTACCACTGTGAGGTTAAGGTTAGAAACTCGTCAACCTCGAGTAAGGAATAGTTATGGTCTTATCCGACCTACTTTGGGCCGTGGTTCCCTTGAGTTGCCCATTATTGTTCTAAGTGCTGGTATTTATAGACTTAGTGGGACATAACCGTTAGACATTTGAAGTTCAAATAATATGAACGTTTACACACAACAGCTAGAATGTTCTATGAAAATGGCAACTGCAATTTTCACTAATATTCTAGTTCTTTTCAAATTTCATGATAAAGGTAAGTTTTAGAAAAACTTAATTCATGTATCAGAGAAGATCTCTGATAAGTCTGAAAAGGACTCTGTTCAAAGGTTCATTTTGAAAAAGTAAACTGATGCAGGTACTTGTTTGAACGGTGATGGTTGTTGAATTAGCGTCCTGATTCCGTAATAAGTGTCCTGACGCCCAATATCAACTTTGTCATTTTGTTTCTTTGAGGGCGCTCATTACGTATAAGCGTACTGCAGAACACTTAAGTGAGGGGGCTACTAACTCATAAGCGTCCTGACTTACTTTGACTTTAAACGACTTCACTTTGAGGGCGCTAATGCACAGTTAGTGTCCTATTAAAACACATCAGGGTGCTACTTTCCAAGTAAACGTCCTACAAGTTTAAAACATAAGACATAATACGAGGACGCTACAAGAATGTAAGCGTCCTACTACATATTTAAAACATTTAAAACTAAACACAAGCACGCTGAAGGACAATAAGCGTCTTGAAAGTTACTAAGTTGATTCCAAAGGTGGGGGCGCTCCTATCCCGGTAGCGTCCTGATAGTTTATTCAACTTATAACTATCAGCGTCCTTAAAGATACATTCTTTAAAGAACTTTAGAAATCTTTCAGTAAGCTGATACTAAATCAGCGTCCTGACAACTTCAGAGGTTGACTAATAAAGGAGACCGCTACTATACAAGTAAGCATCCTAATAAATCAGTTCAATCCAACCTTGAACGTTATCAACATCCTAATGAACTATCAACGTCCTGACTTATCAAGTTCAGGAGAGCGCTGCTATCTCATTAGCATCCTGAAAGACTCTTTAAAAACATTTTTGACTCTCAATTAAATAATCGATAAATGCGAATAAAAACTCGATAAATCTTAAATTAAATATATAAAATTAAATCATTTGAAATACGGTAAAACGTATGATCAAAACATGCAAGTATGCAAGTGGTTTGTGCTTGGTTTTGGAAAATGATCAAAACATGCAAGTATGCAAGTGGTTTGTGCATGGTTTTAGAAAATGTTTAAGCAATAACGATTAGAGAAAGATATACCTTAAATACTTTGTGTATTTCTGATTTCTCATAACCGTTAAATCCAACTCTTCATTATGAGATCTTCAATAAGAGCTTTGCGCGGAGATGAATTACTTGAACGTTGATCGAGAGATGTAGACTTGAAGCTTGATCGAATCGCTCGAGTGAAGTAATCTTGAAATCATGATGTGATCGTTGAAGTCTTTTGATTGAAACAAACTTGACCGTTGGATGTGATTTTTGAGTTCCTTGATCGAGTCGTTCCTTGGATTTTTGCTTTCCTCAGGTGCTTTGATGAAAGCTTGAAAAACACTCGTTGGCACCGAAAAGTACTTTGTTTGTGATCATCAAAATATACTATATCATAGTATATTTAGGGATGAGCAAGTGATGAATCGTATAGGTTAACAATAAGTAAGGAGAGAGTGGATTCCCTTGACGCAATCCTTGCTTAGGGTAAAATTCCTGAGTAGGTTCTCCATTCCAAAGGATAGCAAATTGAGCCGAAGTTACATAACATATGATTAACTGAGTAATATTTGGGGGAAACTTAAAATACTCCAGAGTTTCATGAAGAAAAGTCCAACTTATGCAATCATATGCCTTCTTTAAATCAATTTTCAAAGCTAGAAAACCACCCTTGCCTTTTTTCCTACGCATAGTGTGGATCATCTCTTGAGCCACTAAGATATTATTTGTAGTGCTTCTTCTTGGAATAAAGCTACTCTGATGATACCCAATAAACTTATTTAACAAAGGTTGCAATCTCCCCACCATGACTTTTGTTAAAATCTTATAGCTTACATTACATAAACTGATCGGGTGCATTTGGGCAATAGTTTCTGGGTGATCCACTATAGAGACAAGAGTAATAAAAGTGGAGTTAAGAGCTAGAGGTATTATCCCATCATTCCAAATTCTTGTAATCATAAAAGTAACTGAGTCACCAACAATCTCCTAATTCTTTTGATAGAAAGTAGCTTGTAGGCTATCAGGACCAGGAGCTTTCATGGGCTTCATGGACTTGAGTGACTCAAAAATTTTCTCCGGGAGCAAGGGTGCACATAAAGTTTCACTGTCTTCAAGAGAAAGGGTGTTACCAAACCCCCTGCTATTAGCCACAACATTAGAGGTCATAGTATTATGATATGGAGTATAAAGATCCCAATAAAAGTACAACATGAGTCTTCAAAACCTCATGGTCATCACACCATAAACCATCGATTTGTAGAGACTTAATCTTATTTCTTCTTCGGCGAACCAAAGTGGACATATGAAAGAAAGTTGTATTTGTATTACCCTCCTGAAGCCATTGGATCCTTGATTTCTGCATCCAGAGAAGTTCTTCTCTATGAATAACTTCATTATATTGATCAAGAAGCACATCCTCTAAGTGAGATAGGAAATTTGATTGTCTTTTACTATGAAATTTTTGAATACCAAAAATTCGAGCTAGGAGAATCCTTTTTTGTTTGAAGATATTCCCAAAGACTTCTGTGTTCCATACTTTAATCTGAGATGTGAAGGAAGAAATAGCCTGCAGAAAATCTGAAGAGAAAGGCCTCCAAGAATCAGCAAGCACCTGTTTAAAGTTCTCATGTCTCAACCATGCAGCCTCAAAACGAAAAGGTCTCCTCGTTGGAACATGAAAAACGGAAGTGTCCACCATTATAGGACAATGATCAGAGAATGTTAGCTGAAGATGGTGAAGTTTTGCGTTAGGAAACATTAACCTCCCCTTGTCCTTGCCTACCATTCTTCCGCGTGAAACAAGGCCCTGTAAAGTCCAGATCCAACAAACTACACTCGTTGATTACTGAATTAAACTTGGAACAACGGGAAGGAGAAACCAGGCCACCCATTTTCTCACTCTGGCAACGAACATAATTAAAATCCCCCATGGCTAGCCATGCTTGAGGGAAACACTTTGCAAAATTGGATAATTCTGGCCATTGAGACTTTTTATTCCTGGGATTAACATTCACATACAATAAGGTCAGAATCTAGTCCGACAACTTGTCCTAAGACAACGAGAGAAATAACATCTGGTGATTATCAAATAAAATCCTGATCTTGTTCTTCTCTTCTTTCTAAAGCAGATGAATGCCCCCACTTCGGCCTACTGAAACAACGCTATGAGACTTGTAGATCTTGTCATCTTTTAAGAATTTAATAACTGGAGAAGAGCACTGTGTCTCCAACAAGCAAATGAGATGTAGCAGCTGAGTTAAGAGTAACTTCTTCAAATGGCGCTGAAAAATGGGGCTTTGAGCTCCCCTGCAAGTTCATGTGATTAGCTTCATAAGGTAACTTACAAAAGAGAAGAGAGATACCCAGAGGATTAAACCACATTGCCAGAATTTCCAGCTTCATCTTGACGTCGTGAACTCCTGCTCCTATGTCTGTGTTATGATGCACTGCGGTTGGCCTCTTGTAAACGCTCTTCACCTGGATTAGGCGGGACATCAAACCGGCGGATTAGGGAGGGGGGTGCTAGAATCTCCAATGGCTGCCTCGTGACCATCCTCCTGAAATTTCTTGAGTAGGACCATGAAGCTTCCTTCATGTTTGAGCATTGGAGATTTTCCTTAATCCTGGGCGGTTGATGAACTCCTTGAATCACGGCGAGGATCACTGGTGACAGGCTGGAGGTGCCTACCGGCAGAAATCCCTTCTTCTTCCTTAGTTGCGACTACGATTGTCTCCTTGATTCCCGCCCCCTTTGCGGCAGATAGAAGTTGCGCTGATGCCGAAACACGTCAATCTCAGCTTCGATCACTGCTTCTCGAAATTCGCTGGCTTGCAGCCCGTAGTGGCATAAAACACGATCTACATCTCCCCTTCATTCTCTCTCAGTGTAACTGTTTGGGAAGCCTTTCATTTTTTATTATCCCCTTCCAAAATAGAAAATCGATTTGTAGATTTGGTGGGATCTTCTTGAAACTGACGTGTAATTGTGGAATTACCTAAATGACCCTCTGATTTTTTCCTCGACACCAGAAGACGAGGAAGCCGGACGATAATCATCCACGGGCCAAAGTTCATCACTTCCGCAGGAGTTGGTTCACCCACCCCCGTGGCTACTCTGTTGGGAAGGAACTTGCACTGAACATGGGTTACTCGCACCCTCATCAATATACCAACATTTTTCAGACTTATGTCTTACTTGCCCACATTTGAAGCAAATCGTATGGAGACCTTCATATTCAACTGTTTGATGCGTTGAACCAATACGGATGATTGAAACTAGGGCTTGATCAAGATTTAGTTCCACACATAACCTGGCATACTTCCTTCTAGTAGCCAAAGTTGTATTACGATCTATCTTGAGAGTCTTACCAATGAGGTTTCCAATTCTCGTAAGAATATTGCCATCATAATACTCAATGGGGAGGCCCGGTAACCGAACCCAAGCTGCTATGGTAGAAATAGATGCACTTCCTGGGCAAAAATTTGGACTCCAGTGCTGGATTGATAAGTAGCGTTCGACAATGAACCAAGGACCTCCTGTAGTTGCCTTAATGCAATCATCATCATTGTCAAATTTCACCTAGAAAAAATCATGACCCAGATCAATATCTCCTTTAAGGTTTCCACAGGGTTTTAATCTGTGTACAAATAAAGTTGTAACCAACGGATTTACCAAGTAATTTGATAATGACAGATTTCCGCCATGGAAAACGAATTCGATTTGTCATTTTATCATTGAGAATAATAACATGATTTTCTACATCATCCAGTTCTTCCTCTCCTTTATCCTCCCCATGACCGACATTAGCGGCCTGAGCACTCATCTCTCCCAAAAAACTATTATTAACATAGGATTGTGGCATTCCTGACAGGAGTTTGTCTCTGAAGGAGGGAGCATTCCCTGAACCATCCTTGTCAACCTGAGACTCGGAGTCCACTTGAGGGGAATCCGCCATTGTAGCATTAACAACACCATCTTCCTTAAACTTTTTCGTTTTTTTACTTCTTTCCAGCAAATCACCTAAGCAGTGCGGTCATGCCTATTCATCCAGTTCTTCCTCTAATAATAGGTGCTTTTGATACAACTCATTCCTGGCTATCAGTTCCTATGGACCTCAATTGATTTGGCCAATTCGAACTAGCTGCAGGATGGTCATCATTAAGTTTTACTACAGAGAGTAATGTTATATTGACACACAAATATATACATATAGCTAGTGTACATCACCTTTATACATCACTGTTTGCCTTGTATCATTTATTGGTACATGAATTGAGACTAGAAAAACCATGAAACAATGCTCTCAATGTCTAAGATTGCTTGTGTATATATACTTAGTGTTCATGTCTTTAAGTAAAGTGTATCCGACTCCATGACTAAAATAGAAACTAAACAAAAAGAACTAACAAACTTGGAAATTAATTAATAGTACCTCTGATTCAAGCGTTGTTGATTAAGGCGTCAATCCTACCAAAAGCATTCCACGCTCTTTGAACACAGGCTTCGATTTCAGGCTCTTTCGAGGTGACATCAAGCTCCACATAAACTGCTTTAACATCTCCCTCTCATTTTGAGCTTCCACAGGACGACCCATTAATATTATTTATCCCTTCGCACATAGACTTTAACCTATTGATTCGTCGAGCAGCTGCTACAATCTTGCAGCCAGCCTTAGCAAGATCAAGGCAGAACTCACGACCAAGCCCAGAAGAAGCTCCCATCACCATTACTACCTTCCCTTCCAATCCTTTACATTCTTCCATACACCTGATCACCTGAGTCGATTCCTTTGTCATTTTGATATGGATTCCGATCTGATCTATAGAATAAGCTAGAAGAAGCCTATTATTACTTATGTACGTAGTTGTTTGTAGATTAACCGAGGGTTTAGCATTCCAATAAATATAGATGTGTTCTCAAGCTTCCGCCTATCTAATGGGAAATGAAAAGACGTTAAATAGATATTTGAAAAGGAAATTGCTAAATGGAAATTGCCGCACCACCAGTTGGTACAATTCTCTTCCGTCACATACGTACAACTTCACATTCAATGAGTCATGACAAAATTCTTGATGCATCTTTTGCATGAAAGTGTATTAACCAATCCCTCTATTTTTGCACTATGGGTACATAAAAATAGTAACTTTGTGATCTATAATTTTATATTTAATGACTTGTCTCATTAAAGATGAAATCTTATACACAAAAAAAGAAGTAAATTTAAATTTGTGAAGTAAAAAAAAACAACACTTGCACTTGAAAGTAATATAATTTAGAAGATAAGATAAAATAATGTATTAAGAAAATTTTTTGATAATGAATATGTACCATAAATCTTTATTATATATTTAATATAACTAGATTTTATAATAATAACCATTTTTAATCTCTCAACTTATAAAGGATGTAAAATATATTTTAAATTTTTATATTATAATAAAGTAATAGAGAATGAAAATCAGTCAAATTATGAGTTATATAGATATTCTTTATTTAATTTAATTACTTTAGTTTTATATTTGTTAATATACAAATTTTTATATAATTATTTGAATAATAATTAATCTTTTTTTTTCATACCCAAATCTATATGAATTTAATTAGTCATATTGTTGAGATTCTTAGTTTTGATGATATATTACTTTAATTTTAATTTAATGTTAATTTAGTTTTAAATAAAATAATAGCTAAAACATTACAACTTATGAACCAAGAAAATTTTAATTTTTTCTTTTGTCAAATAGAACATTTTAATTTTTATAATTGTAAAACACATATATTATATAAAAATAATAATAAATATTGTTACTATTTTGGATAATTGCAAGCAGTGGTAAAAAGTCTCTTATCTAGTCTCATTTAATGTACACAGTAGCCATGGTAAACCAAACCGCTTTGTTTTTTGTTAAATTACAAAAGGTTTCGTCAAGGAGGCTTCTGCCAGCTCAATTAATGTGGAGAAGTGCAAAACTGATATTGAGACTTTCACGTGAGAATTGCATCATTTGGTGTTTCAATTCCATCCACCTACCATTGCTCAGCTGGAAAAGGATAATTATAGGCATACACCATTCAAAACTCGGGGGAAAACTCATCAAGTTCCCCCAGCCGTTCATGTGATGTACTTATCCAAAGTTTTTATTCTATTTTATATTATTATATGTGCTTGTAAGAGAGTTTTAATTATACTTTATTAGTCGTGAATTAAAGGAGTTAAAAATTACCATAAAAATAAATAGAAGGGGGCTCAAAGTTATCAAAAAATTAAATAAAAGGAGGTTAAAAGTTATCCAAAAAATAATAAATAAAAGGGACAGAAAATTATCTAAAAAATTAAAAGGGTACTGAAAATAGTAAAAAAAATATAATTCTTAAAATAAGTCTTGTATTTACCAACATTATAAAAGAAATTTTTTAGTCATTTTTACCAAATCATCCATAAATGTATTTTTTTATACAAATTTATTTTATAATTTTATATTAAAAATAGTGAGTAATTTAGGGATTTAACTTTATAAATAGGAGAGATAGATATTACTATTTTGCTATTCTTTTGGCAAGTATCGGTCTATAATTGCTGAGACAAGATATATCAAGTTCTTTGAATGTTGGGGTTAAGAACAAAGCAAGTGGGCTTTGTTGTGCCAACCAAAATAAAAGGTGGAAAGAGTCCACGGAAAAATTAAGTGTCGATTATATAAGTGATGAATGCTTTTGCCTCTTGTGTAGGGCCAAGGGGCAAAAATGAGTTATAGTCCTATAACGCGCAAAACATATCTATATGAGTTCATAAAGTGCAGCGGAAAAAATGAAAGGGCTTGAATGCACCTTCGCGGCTAGCTTCTGCATATGGCACGAGAGTTATAGCATGTGTTATGATGAAATCATAATTTTTAATACTTTTAGACTAAAAAATAAAAGAAAAGGCTAAAAAATAGAAAATTAATGAAAATTTCTTTTAAGTCACATTTTAGTGTTTTTAAGGTTATTTTAGGCCTTTTATGCTATTTTAGAAATACATTTTTGAAAAAATATCTTTTTATCACATTTTCTTAGAACTTATTTTATTAAAGAGCAATGAACAATTGCTAAAAGTAATTTATTTTTATAAGTTATAGGTTGATGCCTTACTTGGTCTTTTTTTAAGGTATTTTCAGGTTTAACATTAATTTTGAAAAAAAATTCTGAAGGCCAAGTTGTTGGCCAAGTATTATAATCCAAAAAGGGAGTGAATTGGACTTGGTAGATTTTTGCGTTACCTTTCGGTTAATTAATTTAAACAGAATATATGCGCAGTAGGTAACAATCAAAATAATCAAGTGTGAGAAAAATAACTGAACATAGTGACTTAGAGTGGTTCGGTTCTCCTTGAACCTCCGTCCACTACCCAATCACCTATGATCAGAATTTTTCAATACACTATTGGCTAGTCAACTTACGAGCGTGACTAGAAGTGATACACATTAACCCTATACAAGGGCTTGGTTATAAGCCGCACACACTAACTAACACAAGGGCTTAGTTAGAAAGCCACACACACTAGCCTACACAAGGGCTTGATTAGAAAGTCGCACTGTAACCAACTTACGGGTGTGGTTACGAGTAGTATAAAAATATGGTATAGTCTTTGTTGACTAACAAGTCAACAACACATCAAGATGATAGAGAGATGTTCTAAAATACTCTCAACAATATTAAACATACAATTTTGAATAAATAATCACTACTATTCCAACCACAATATTTTAAATGATGTGAAGTGTTGAAATAAATGATTTCAAATCCATGCGATCAAATCAAACATTAATTATAGGAAATCAAGAATCGAATATGCACATGTATTAAAATATTAATTCTAACAATGATATGTATAAAGCATAAGAATCAATATGCAGGAATCATCAAGACTTGTTGATTATAAATATATAAATGTTTAAGATCAAGAATCAAAATACTCAAGTAGTGATTAATGAAATCGATTCAAAATAATGTAAGTTTAGCACATGAATCAATACCACATGATATGTATGAAACCACTAAACAAGATAATGTAACATGAAGATCAAATATGGTTTCTCAAGTAATACTAAAATCAAAAATGTTTTTCTAGATATAAAATCTAGCACAAAACCAATTTACTCAAACAATATCACAAGAATCTTAATGGAAAGATTTTACCCAACTTAGGTAAGGATGAAGTTCAGAGATTCTTCAAGTGTGATAATGGTTGAGAGATATCTCCTTCAATGATAATCACGAATCAACAAGATGTGAATGAATCACTCAAAATGGCTTGATCAATTGCTTAAGAGAAACACACAAGTTTCTCAAAGAGTTCGAAAGATTAGGCGAACTATACGGAAGTATGAATTAAAGATATAAATGTAGGTGAACTTTTTCTTTGAAGATGTTTAAAATCACTCATGAACTTGTTTTGGACTTGTGGTATGAAAAACAACACAAGTTCCATAATTTTGCAAAAGTTGCTCTTTAAATGAGCAAGTGTGGTATTTATAAAAAAAATACCAGACCGAGGCACAGGAACGCATTCCTTAATGAAGGAGCACGCTTCTACTTTGAAATTTGAAACCTCCACAGACGTCAAAACCCCGTTCCCATGCCCGGTTGAATTTTTGGACCCCCATCCGGAATTCAAGTTATTAAGAAAAAATGAAGATTTTAGTAAACTGTTCGGCTTCACCAAGGCCAAACCACGGGTTTTTCTTTTACCGGACCACTTTGAGCACGTCCGAGTACCCTCTCACGAGCCTTTGGAGGAAGCAACGGAACACCATTCCCATGCCTGATTGAATTTTTGGACTCCCATCCGGACATCAAGTTATTAAGGAAAACCGAAGATTTTAGTAAATTGTTCGGCTTCACCAAGGCCAAACCACGAGATTTTATTTTACCGGACCACTTTCAGCACGTCCCAATACCCTCCCACGAACCTCCGGAGGCGACTGAACGACGTTTCCATGCCCAGTTGAATTTTTGGACCACCATCCGTAATTCAAGTTATGAAGAAAAATAGAAGATTAAAGTAAATTGTTCGGCCTCACCGAGGCCAAACCACGGGGTCTTTTTTTACCGGACCACTTTGAGCGCGTTCCAGTACCCTCCCACGAACCTCTGGAGGTGACGGAACCCCGTTCGCATGCCCGGTTGAGTTTTTGGACTACCATCCGAAATTTAACTTATTAAGAAAAATCGAAGATTTTAGTAAACTCTTCAACCTCATCGAGGCCAAACCACAAGGTTTTTCTTACTGGACCACTTTGAGCACGTTCCACTACCCTGCCATGAACCTCAGGAGGAGACGAAATCCCGTTCCCATACCCGGTTGAATTTTTGGACCCCCATCCGAAATTCAAGTTATTAAGAAAAAATGAATATTAAAGTAAATTGTTTTGCCTCACCGAGGCCAAACCACCGATTATTTTTTTACCGAACCACTTTGAGTGCGTCCCACTACCCTCCCACAAACCTTCGGAGGTGACGAAAACCCGTTCCCATGCCCGGTTGAATTTTTGGACCCTCATCTGGAATTCAAGTTATTAAGAAAAACAAAAGATTAAAATAAATTGTTCAGCCTCACCGAGGCCTAACCGTGGGTTTTTTTTTACTAGACCACTTTGAGCGCGTCCCGCTACCCTTCCACGAAGCCCGGTTGATTTTTTGACCTCCCCATCTGGAATTCAGTCTAAATAACTTTAAGGATTATATTCTTGACTCAATTAAAATCGAAATATTCAAGGAGCTAAATGAACAAAATATAACTCATGCATCAAGGAGCTAAATGAACAAAATATAACTCATGCATTCTTATCTGTTCGAATAAATAGTAACTACAATAATGTTTGTAACATAACAAAAACAATTTGTACAGAAGTTCATATTTTATGATCAACACCAAGTACAAACTCTTCTTCGACGTGGTTGGCGTCGGAACACTTGTAATTTTGGTTGATCTTGAATTGGTTGGGAAGGACCTTCGTGAATAAGCTGTGAAGGCTCTTCGAACACCTGTGGCTCATGACCGTGACTCTCATGTAAAGGTGAGGAAGGTAATGACTCCTCAGCCTGTCGCACATGACTCTCATGTACAGGGGAGGAAGGCGATGACTCATCAACCAGTCGCACTTGACTCTCTTGTAAAGTGGAGGAAGGAAATGACTCATCGGCCTGGACATCAATCTCATATAGTGCACGTCTCTGTCCTCGTCCTCATCCTTGTCGCGGACACACTCGTCCACGACCACAACCTTGATCATCAATAGGTGAGACGACTATATCATCAAAGTTGATGCCCGCGTCCGCTGGAGTAGAAGGTTCTGGATCCATATGATGTACCAGTCCGTGTAATTGACGATCTAGATGCATAGCCTCCATGAAGGACGAGCACATGGATCAAACAAATGGGTCCCCGGTAGCACCCACATGGTGGTAAACTTGCTCCACTCCAGTTGCCTAGAAGCATAATTTCACCATAGTCAATCATTAAGAAGATTTAAAAATAAAATTGAAGTACAAGTAATGATTGACTAACTTATAAGATAATTAAAAAGTGCACCCCAACGACTAATAGATCGTCGAGTAATAGAGCGATAGCACCGCATATACGCTGCATCATAGTAATCAGAAGCCCTTTCGATCATAGGACCAGAAACAAGAAGCTCATGTCGACGACCCCAAACCTCTAGGTACCTCCGATGATATGTAGCCCAATTCCTTGATGAATTATTTCGCAATGTAGTCTCATGACGGGAGCTCTCAGTGTCACAATCACTCGGGATTGACTGTTTCATACCGAATTGTCAAAGGACTCTATCGGGAAAGTACCATTCTACAATGTGGAAGCAGATGAGTTGCACCTTATTCTGCCAAACATGGTGATCTCACCGATAATACAATGGTATATGGTCCAGTTCACCATCAACCTCGTATGGTTCCTAAACTACCAAAAAAATTATTTAGAAGGAGGCGCAAGATTTTACTTGAGTAAATTATATTACATTTACTACTTGTTCTGCAAGCTAGATGTCAAGTGCCTCACGATAATGAGGAAGCACATGGGTCGAGGCTTCCGTCACTGCGAACGTATCTCTCTACCTTGATACACATCAATTGATAAGTATTTGTAATGCATAAATATTTATTAAAAAACGTAACACTTCAAAGTATATATTCGAACAAAAGTAGATATTACCTTGTCCCAAGAGGTCCTTCTGGTAGTATTACTTGGTCAACGGATACAATATCATCAAAATTAAAATGGAGACGCCGAAGTGGTGCAATATGTAGAAATCTACCCCATGCCCACAACTACAACAATATCAATGGCCCTGAAATCTGGTGTGGAATACCATGCGTTGCATAACACAACTCTCGATATAACCAAGTCAAACAAGCACTACCCCAACTATACTTTCCAACTACCCTAAAGTCCTCTAACAGTGGTAGTAACATCAAATGGACCAAATTATGTGATTTATCTGAAAATAGACATCCTCCTATCAACTGCAGAATATACGACCGAGCATATCGTTGGATCGCAACCTTGTCAAAGTTTGTAAGTGGATAAAAATCATCGTTGGGGTCATCTGGATCATGCTGAACCAACTCATCATCAGTAGGACCTGGTCGAGGGACCATTTATGCCAACGCACACATTTTCAACTTCGCACCTTTCATATGTTGTCAGGTGGGTCTGAAGCCCAACAACTCTTCACACAAATCGATCAAATTATGTTGAGTAGACCCCGTCACTGGTAGGCCATCAACTGGAAGCCCTAATTGGATCTCTACATCTTGTAGTGTAACAATGCACTCTCCATGCGTCAAGTGGAAAGTATGAGTCTCTGGCCTCCACCTCTCAACTAAGGCAGTAATCAGTTGCCAATCAAGGGTAATAAACCTCACTCGAGCTACCCCATAGAAACCTATTTCTTGTAAAGGTTGAATGAGCATGCTATGGATAGGCATTTGGCGATGTAAGGATGCATCACGACGCCTAGAACGCATATGATGCCCATGCTGTTCCATATCCCAATGGACATGTGATAGTTGTATATTTAGACATGTTTTAGGAGTGTTTTATAATTGTTTTAGGATGACTTATGCGTTAGTTTAGTGTGTTTATGTTAGTTTTGATTCATTTGTTAGTTTAGGAATAAATTAGTTTTTATACATTATTTCGGTTTGTTAATTTATATGTTGGATCAATTTATGTTTTGAGTGTGTTGTTTACTTGTTTTGCATTATTTTGTAGGTATTTAGATGTGTGGAAGTGAGCATGAATGATGGACACAACATATGAGAAGCCTAGATGATGTTTCATGAAGAACCCAAGTCAAAAAAGTGAAAGAAAATTTGTTAAGTCCACAAGAAGGATGTCAAGTGGAACAGAAAAATGGCTAAGTCCACAGATTGAGCGCAACCCAATCTCTGGGCACCGCGACGCACATCGCTGTGCCAGGTGATTAGTAAATGGAGGTTCTGGGTGCTGCGGTGCTAGGAGAAACTTAACGCAGCGCCGCAGCACTTGGAGAGGCCAATCGGAGCACCGCAGCACTGCCCCTGGCGCTAGGGTTTTTGGAAGTTGCGTTTTGGCAACTTATTGGACAATTTTTGAGGACTTTCTAATTTGGATTTTGGATTAAAGGGGTCATATAATATATCAAATTTTAGGGCTTTTCGAGGAGAACACATTGGAGAATAGAACAAGACGGCTAGGAGTGAAGGAACGCGAAGATTCGGGTTTGGATGCAAGGAGGAAGATTCAAGTTCCAATATTTCTAGTTTGATATTCATGTTTACTTTAGAGTTTTTCTCCATGTTTTGTGTTTTGATCATTCAAAGTATGAACTAATCTATTGTTCTAGAGAGGACACAGATGCTAACTTGAATATTATGGTTTAATATTAGATTTTATTTATTATCAATGAAATTTCTATAGTTTGTTTATAATTCCATATTCTTAATGCTTTCGGTTTCTTGGCCACAATTTGAATGATTCTAGACTTAGAAGCTGGCACTCGAGAGAGGGTTTTCTAGGTTGGAACTAGGGGATTATGACATGAATTCGTTGTAGAATCGAGAGGTTTACAAGGTTTCGTGAAGTTGTAGGAAAATCACAGAGTTTAATGGGTTGTTAGGAATTAGGGTTTTAACGAGAGATCGAATCTTAATCTTAATGATATGTTCTAATTCGACACTCGAGAGAGGGAATTAGAGACGAGAGGATTTTGACTTATAGACTAAGAAATTGATTTGATACTAGACACGTCTAAATTACATAATTGAATGGTTAGGTGAAGTTGATTCTCTAGATTTTTGCATATATTGACTTTTCTCATAATTCGTTTAGTTTAAATTAGTTACATTTCAGTTTTAATTCATTTAAATCTCTATAGTTTGATTACTAGATAAAGTTAGAAATTAGTGAAAATGGTAATTGGTGAGGTAAACAATCCTTGTGGATACGATAACCCGACTCACCTCAGATTTATTATAACTTGACTATTCGTACACTTGCGAAAGTGGATTTATTGCAACAAGTTTTTGGCGCCGTTGCCGGGGATTGTCTCACTTTTATTTCATCAATATCATTAGTAATTGTTTTTTATTTTAATCTAGTATTTTTTTTTCTGAATATTTCTGAATTTGTTTCTTGTAAAGGTTGAATGAGCGTGCTATGGATGGGCATTTGGCGATGTAATGATGCATCGCGACGCCTAGCACGCATATGATGCCCATGCTGATCAATATCCCAATGGACATGCAATCGTGGTTAAAGCAAAAAACTAACATAACAATTATTAAACATATAAACCAAAATACATTGTAAGCATAGACATACGGGCTCATCCCAAACAATGGATGATCTATGCTTGTCTTGCATATATAGGACTAAAGGATTGGAAGGACCTAGACTCATACTAGCTGCAATGACAATTATCACAGTATTAGTAAAGTATTGAATACAAATGCAACTATTGGATTTGAGTATTTAAGAGGACAATGGTGTAATTCCTTCAAACTTAAATGTTACAATTGAAAATATGTAGTACATACGCATGGATGGGACAACAGGATCAGAATGACGAAAACTAGATGGAGAAGGGTCTGATGGACCGAGATCCACACCACCTACAATAAGAAAACCAATATTGTAAGTCTCTAGAGTAGCATATCTACTTTACAATCTTGTTGATATTCAATATTAATAATCAAAAATTCACATTGCATACTCATATCTGGATATGAAGGATCAAAACTCCAATGATCGAATGGATGGAAATTAGACGGACCAGGATCCATATCTATTGTAATCAAGAAACAAATGAATACACCTGAGAGTTAGTCAACATGAGAATTGTTTCATACATAACAACTAGTACTCATTCTCTTCATAATAAATGTTATAGTTACAAGAATAACAATATATGGCCATAAAGAATGCAAACTATATTATAACATATATTCAAGCCAAAGAAGCCATTAGAAATCCATAATATAATACATGATAATTAGTACTCATTCTCTTCATAATAAATGTTATAGTTACAAGAATGACAATGCATACCCAAATATGGTCATATGTTAACAATACTATAATACATACACACATGGAAAAATAAAAAAAATTAAACAAAATAGTAGATTGGCTTGTCAACAGTCATCACATGCTATGGGTTTGAGGAAGACTGTCCTCCTCGCAAGGTTGGGCATTTTCTCCTATTTTGTCCACGTTGATGACAATGTCCACGTTGATGACAATGTCCACAATGAAGCTTCTCGGATGGTTCTCGCCAATCCATCTCATTTCTAATATGCTTTGAAACTGGTCGTCCTTTTCTTACGTTTCATGTGACCAGGTGGTTGTAGTGAGAAAAGATATCTCACTGATGGCCAATAATCTTCATGTGGGATGGCTCTAAAGGGTGTGGAGTAGCATAATATAAAAGAATCCCAACGATAGTATTCCTCCACAAAGCTCCAATGATTAATTATGGTAAATGCACACACAACAATGACATGTGAGCATGGAATGTCAAAGCTTCGACATTTTCGACAGCTGCAAGTCTTGTAAGATTGGTTCACAACTTTCTTATGATTGCCCTTATCTATAAGAAACCCACTACAACCAGTCATCACCTCAAACTCTCCTCGCACCCTGTCAATAAGTGTTACTTGATGAGCCTTTGACTTTTGTTGCCATCGTTAAAGCAATTTCATTGCATAGGGAATATACATTTCACCGTTCTTCACGGCTTCCTCATACATTTTTTGCCTTGCTTCAAAATACTTAATACATAAAAAAGATATTTATTTTTTTATATCTAAGCAAGTAATACATAAAGGTCAAATGTGACGCCCCGAAAATCGTTTCATTTAGCCTATTACCCAATTGCATTTTGCCCAAACTCTATGTGTTTACCTTGATATGTTTGGTGTTTGTTTGATGGTTGTTTAATGTTTGTATATTTGATGTTTCATAATGTAAATAAATGTGTGCATTATAAATTGTATATGGGTCATGTTAAATTAAAGTATAATGCATGTGTTATTATTTATGAATGGGCCCAGTAAACCATGAATTGATATGGGTTATGATTGATTGAAGAAAATGATTAATGAGAATGAAAACTTGGTGTATTAGATGGATTGGACATTAAAATACATGGAATCATGAGATTGGCTAAAGTACATGTGGTTGGTATGGGTAGTATGAGACCAACACATGTCAAGTTGGTGCATGAGAATGGACAAGTGTCCCATGCCCCATTTCTCTTCTCCAACATATGTCAAGTTGGTGCATGAGAGCAAATGCAAGTTGGTGCATGAGAATGGACAAGTGTCCCATGCCCCATTTCTCTTCTCCAACATATGTCAAGTTGGTGCATGAGAGCAAATGCAAGTTGGTGCATGAGAGTAGAAAAGTTTCCCATGCCCCATTTCTCTTCTCCAACACATGTCACGTTGGTGCATGAGAATGGACAAGTGTCCCATGCCCCACTTCTCTTCTCTAAGGAAGTCCTAGAGAGTGAGATGAGTGGAGGGCAAGGAAAACAGAAGAGAAAGGAAAGAAGAAGAGAAAGAGAGAGGAAGTTGCTTGGAGGGAAGTCTCAGCAATGTTTTTATCAAAGAGCTAGATCTTGGTGATATATGGTCGGATTGAGCTCAAACTTTGTCAGCCAGTTCGTATCTTATGGTTATTCATTCTAGTCGGTGGAGATCTTAATTGGAGTTTTTTTGAGAGATCTTGTTACATTATGAACGGTTGAGATGTTGATGAGTCAAGTATTTTGTGTGATATAGTCATTTGAGTTCAAGTATTTGCAGCAGGAAAGGAGAAATCGTCTAATTAGAGATATGTTCATCAAAGAGTCTTATCTCTTCGGTCCACCATTGATTGAGCTGATTTTTGGACAGAAGGTTTGTTTCTTAACATAGTTCAATCTGTACGGTTGATTTTGTGATTAAATATTTCTATTGGAAGCTTGATACATCTGAACAGAATATTAAATAGAAAATTGGTAAGGTTGTTTGTATTAGACCTAAATTTAGAATATGAACTTAGACCTTTCCAAATAGCTTGCATGTCAACTATGTTGACCTAGTGGCCATTGTTGATGAACCCATGATCCAAAATCAGTGACATACATGGCTGAACATGGTTACCTAGTGTAAATCGGCAATATGGCCTAAATATGGAAAATTCCATATTTTAGGGCATTTGATGCTTTTAGCCTAGAATCATTGAATTGATGCAATTTATGTCTAATTAAGCATGATTAGGGTTGATTATGCTACTGATTAGGTAGTTGGGACCATGCCATGGGTTAGGCCTACTTGTGATCAAATTCCCCAATTTGGACATGTTTATGCCTAAGGAATTGAAAATCAGTATTTTTGATTAATTGAATGGTTTATGAATAAGAACTATGCATTAGAGGCCTAAGTCATGTGATTTGAGTTGAATGGTGGGATTAGATGGGATTTAGGCCTATCGTCTATATGTGGGCTGATTTAAGGTTGATGTGTAATGTCTATGTGATTGAGCATAAGAATTGATGTATGGTTGGATATTGATGAATATTTCAGGACCTTGATTGGGTTGATTCGGTTTGGTGTCCGTGTGTAGTTAGATACTCTCGCGAGGCTTGGTTGTGAGTAGACTTCATTTATGATTATATCTTTTATGTCATCATATGACTTATATATATTGTATGTTGAAAGCATGAATGTGTTCTAATGTTTTGAATGATGCATTGATTTGAGAAAACCTTATGACTTTGGTTGGGCCAATCTATCTAGCTAATAAGGAGACTTAACCTCATCTATCTAGCTAATGAGAACGGTATGGTGAAATAGACGTGCACTAGTAACCCCAATGCATGTGGAAATTGGCTCCAAATTGATAGGTTTTTACTTGTATCGAACTTATTATAAATGCTTGATGTCTAATGTTATGAGCTTTTAATCATGGTACACATTGACATGCATATATGATATTTATTGATGAGTATTGATAGCATATTTGAATTCTATTCACTGGGCACTGTTGGCTCACCCTCAATTTCCTCTTTCAGGTCCTTTTGTCCCAAATAAGGGCAAAGGAGTAGTCATATCTTGAGGGCCTTGCTGGCGAGAGAATCCAAGGCCTCGATGTGAGTTGAGAGGCATTTTGATTGAACTGTGTTTTAAATTATGATGTACTATATTTTAGACTATGTAATTATAACACTTACCACATTGTAGTATGGCTGAGTTGAGACTTGTTAGATAGATCATGTGGGCATATGACAATTTTTTTGTACCCATGGTTTTGGACTTTATGTGTATGTCCATCTTGATGGACAGTAGGGATTATGGTTTTATTTATGGTTCATTTTTATGCATTATGTCTTGTCTTGGATGATTAATATGGTTGGTAGATTTGTTTAGTACCTTTTTTATATTATGTCATTGTTTGGGATAAGACTCATAGGGTCTCAACACCTCACTGGGGGTTGAGGAGTGGTTGGATATGCCTACGCCTGGCGTCCCACCTTGGCATTCCGCACGCCATTCCCTACGAGGTTGGTGGTCTGGGGTGCGGGGTCTCCACATCAAAATAGCATATAAATTCAAAATTCCATACCTACTAGGTTTGTAGTCATCCAACCATATCGATAGCCCTCATCATATGCCTGTGTCCATTTCTTCTTATCAATCTTAGAAAGCCATTTATGAGCTTCAGGATTCAACATTTTAATATGATCTAGATATGTAGCCAACTTGTGTGGTTGGTGTTGTTGGCCTGCTAGTTTTGCCAAGTTTTTTAAGTCCATGTTCTTGAAATTTTCATTCAAATTGCTACCCATATGACATATACAAAACCTATGGTGCCCAAGAGGCTCGCACCAACCGTTGGAAGGCTCATCCATTGCACTGATTATTCCCTTGTGTTGATCTAATATCACACAAATGCCTCTTCTATCAGTTACACAACTTTGCAAATTTTTCATGGACCAACCCCATGAATCTGCTGATTTATTTCCAACAACAACAAATGCAAGTGGGTAAACATTTTCATACAAATGGGTGCCATTAATTTGAATGACGGGTCTACAATATTTCAAACTTTCAATGCAAGGTCCAAATGCCCAAAAGAACTGCTTGAACTCGAATAATCCCGGTCCTAGTGAACATTCCTCCAATTCTACTTGTGTCCCTGAATTTGTTTCTAAAAGCACATCTTTCCACTTGCAAAACATCTGATATGATGTTTCCCAATCACCAAAAATCTTCACGAAAGCTTTTCTTTTAACCTGCCATACCCTTTTGTAGTGAACGTCGTAGCCAAACTTATCCCTCATCGTCTGGTGCAAAGTAGCTACAGAAATGGTTGGCTCCCGATGAACCAAATTGAAGACCTCTGCACATATCAAGTTAGAATCGAGTTGGGAATGATCTTGTGATAACCCTTCGTAAACATATGTGTGAGTTGGATGGTACTTAGTAACCTCAGAAAGACCATGCGACTTGCGCCTGCATGAACGCAACATCTATTTGCAACCATCGCTACCTTGCTTGCAACATAAAGCCCAAGATTTATTATCAGAGTCAATAACTACAAAATCTTGGTGGTGCTCAATACAATATCATTTCACTGTGTTTTGTAAGTCAACTTTACTGTTAAACCTCAGTCCTTTATACAACTCACCATTGTATCTTCGATAGGCATGTGATACCCTATGATTGCACAAAAAAAAAAAAAAAAAAAAATTGAACTTCGGGAGGCCCGCCCGAAGGTTCGGGCACCTTTTTGGCTATAAGAAAAGGGTTTTCCCTCCTCCCTCCCTCCTCATTTTCACACTAAACCAACTCTCATCCTCTTGTTGGAAAACTTTTTCTTTTTTTTCTCTCTCTCTTTTGAGACTCTCTTCGCGGTGCAACGCGGTTATGCTCGGAGGATGACTCTAGTTCTAGAACGAGTTATTATCTGAAGGTGGGGAACAAAACATAGGTTTGTGTGTCTTATAACTTTTATTAAAGTTTACATTCATTTATCATTATGTCTACTATTCATTTACACTGCATTATTGCGTATAATGTTCATACTTATCATACTTATGCCTGTATATTTGAAGTTCATGTATTACACTGTTACTATGTCGGATTAGTGGTCAATCTAACTTAACCAGACATTGTTTTGTCCTCAGTAACTTTAACTAGTGAACGGGAGGCAGCGTGCTGCTCTAGATGATTGGTACTTAAGTAGACCTCGTGTCTCACCTCTTAAACTGGAGATTGATCTGGTTGGTCTTATTTGAAAGCTATCAGCTTGTACAAGTGATACTGATCATCCTAACTTTATACGTGGTGATACTGACCTGATAAGAATCACCAGACGTTGCCAAATCCTGTCTAATGTTAGTAAAGACCGAAAGTGCTCATGTATTGGCATCATACATAAACACCACCTAGGTACGTAAGTGATTTATGATCCACAAAATAGTTAGAAACAATGCTCACAATTATTGATATTTCTTTGTAAAAGAACATACAATGAGAACCCGGGTTTACCTGGGGATGGACATCTGTACTTGAATCCAAGGCGTCGTTCTTGAGGAGGGACATACAATGAGAATCCGGCTTTACCTGGGGATGGACATCTGTAAGTGAACTAAGGCGACGTATAATCATGGAACCATTACGAGACGGTGTCATGCATACATACATGTTATATTGATTATGATGCTATGATGTGTTTATGTGATATTTGATTATGAAGTTTCCTTTATTAATTGTTATATTCACAAACTATTTTACCTACTGGGCGAGTAGTTCATCCCGTTGTTATCCAATTTTTCTCAGGAGATTAGGTGAGAAAAAAATTATATTCTATATATATATCTTTAGAACTATATATATGAATTATATATAGTTAAGATTTATTATATATATATATATATATATTTACATAACTATATAGTTTTTATATAGTTTAGATTTATATATATATATATATATATCTATGTATCTATGTATATATGAGATATATATATATTTTGTTGCTAATGAAAAATTTAGATTCAGGCGCCAAATCTCCTATATAAGGAGCTCTACCCCTCCTCATTTCCTCACACGAAATCACTTTCTCTTGTGATTTTTCCTCATCTTTTCACTCATTCTGAGTTCTTTTCTGTTTGAGACTCTCTGTTCGAGAGTCTCGGTGCGATACGACGAAGTTCTGTTCGGAGGAAAGCGCCAGATTTGAAATAAGTTCTTATCTGAAAATGGGGAACGAAACATAGGTTTGCGTGTCTTATAACTTTTATTAAAGTTTACATTCATTTATTATTATGTTTACTGCTCATTTACACTGCATTATGTCATATAATGATTATATTGTCACATTTATGCTTGTATATTTAGAATTCACGTATTATATTGTTGTAATGCCGGATTAGTGGTCAATCTAGCTCAACTAGACTCGGTCTTGTCCTCAGTAACTTTAAATAGTGAACGGGAGGCAGCGAGCTGCTCTAGGCGAGTGGTATTTAAGCGGACCTTGTGCCTCACCTCTCAACTGGGGACTGATCTAGTTGGTCTTATTGAAAGCTATCAGCTTATACAAATAATACTGAATGTCCTAACCTTGCACGTCGTGATACCAACCCTGATAAGGATCACCAGACCTTGTCAAACTCAGTCTAAATGTCAAGAAAAGATCGGACCAATAGACTAGACCAGTTCATGCATTGACATCATACATATCACCACTTAGGGACGTATATGGTTTATGACTCATAGAATAGTTATGAGCATTGCTCGCTATTCATTATATTTCTCTGGAGAGGGACGTACAATGCGAACCCGGCTACGCCTGAGGAGGGACATCTGTACGTGAATCCAGAGCATCGTTCCTGAGGAGGGACGTACAATGAGAATCTGGCTACGCCTGGGAAAGGACATCTGTACGTGAACTCAGGCGATGTACGTTCATCAAACCATTACGAGACGGTGTCATGCATACATACATATTGATTGATTATGATGTTCTCATGTGTATTTAAGGTATTTGATATTGAAGTATGTTTTATTAATTGTTATATTCACGAACTATTTTAGCCACTGAGCGCGTTAAGCTCACTCCATTATTATCCAATTTTTCACAGGAAATTAGGGTGGACTGGGTGCAGGTTTATGGGGCCCACATTTTGTACATTTTGTATTATTCATTGGGGGTGTTAGGGAAAATGTTCCCCTAACCATTTCATGTACAAACTATATTCCGAAATTAATGAAATCAGACTTGTACCGTATTATATTTCTACTGCGTACTCTGTTATTACCATTTTTATTATTCCAAATGTGCGCCTCGTCCGTGAGTGTACCGCCAATTTAGGGGTGTCCGGGCGGGGTGTGACATTTAATGGTATCAGAGCGTTCGGTTCACGGCCCACCCAAGTCCACCAAATTAGGGGAAGAAAAATTTTAGTAGATATATATATATCTTTAGAACTATATATATATATATATATATATGAATTGTATATAGTTGAGATTTATATTAAATATATATCTAGAAAACTATATGATTTTTATATAGGTTGATTTAAATATATATATAGTTATGATTTATGAAAACTATATATATTGTTATGATTAAATATATATATCTATATATCTATGCATATAGGAGATATATATATATATACCATGTTGCTAATGAAAAATTTTGGATGAAAATTTTTATTAAATATATATATCTCTAGAACTATATATATATGTCAATCATATATAGTTGAGATTTATATATAGTCATGATTTATGAAAGAACTATATGTATAGTTATGATAGAATATATATATATATATATCATATCATATTATTGATGAAAAATTTGAATGAAAAATGTTATTAGAGAAAAATGTTATTAGATATATATATATATATATATATATATATATATATATATATATATATATATATATATCTAAGAAAACTATATATGATTTTTATATAGTTTAATTTCAAATATATATATATATATATATAGTTGATTTATGAAAATTATATATATATAGTTATGATTAAATATATATATCTATACATTCATATATGAATGCGATATATATATATATATATCATATTGCTAATGAAGAATTTTGATTACATGATGGCATAAACATCAAGAAAAAAAAATAGAAAATATTATCTAAAAGACAAAGAATAAATCTTAAAAATGTTAGGAATATATTTTGTGTCTTTCATAAATTTATTTTCCTTTCAGCAAAAGAATGGCCTCAAGTGAAGGAACAACTCCCAGTAGTAGGGAACCAATTCCCACTATACTCAAAGAATTGTTCAAAAGGGAGGTTATGACTATGAGGAGCATCGACAATAGAGATCTCCGCCTCCGTCCGATCCTTTACGACAAACTCGCAACTCTGGGGTGGTTGAACATAACAAAAGTTGAGGGTCACGTCTCTTCAACTTGGTGAGATCCTTCTATGAAGCCATGAATTGCATGAGACTTCAAGGAGATGAGATCAGCCCTATTTTAGAGACAACAATCATGGGAATAAAAATTTCTATCAGCATCGAGATTATTGCTCGACTTATGGAGATTCCGATTGAGGAGAGAATTATTGATCCACATGAACCCCAGACAATTGCAGAGATCGCGGAGTCTAATGAACAATTGTTCAATTCCCTCGCCAAAGAGCCATACACTCAATCGACGTACACCAACCTCCCAAACAATCATATTAAGCCATCTCTTGCCGGCCTTGGAAAGATTGTATACAGCAACATCTTGCCAGAAAGGGGGACTAGAGGCACTATGTCAAGGGCTCAACTTCTTGTATTATACTGCATAGAAAAGAAAATTAAGGTCTCCCTACCTCACATTATCATCCAACAAATGTTGAGGGTGATTCAAAACCCTTTAAAGAAGGAATTCCTCGGCTACGGAGTCTTGATCATGAGGATGCTATACGAAGCAAACATCAACACTTTTGATGGGACTTCAAAGCAGACCACTGAGCCGTTACAACATCTTCTATCTTCAAGATATATGTCACGAGAGGAGGGGTAACTGACGAGGAAGTATTCAACGCGACGATAGGAAATGCCGAAAGAATGAGAGACGAACATGGATGTTGTCATCGAAAAAGTCGACGCAAGATTCCTGTCAGGGAAGTACCTAATACTGAGCCAAATCAGAATCCTACATTAAACCCAACCCTGAATAATGATCCAACCGATCGACTATTCACTGAGGAAGAGTTATTTGCCACCCTAAATCAACCTCAACCAAGTCAAGATAGACAAACTACTCAAGCAAATCCACCAACTTGCAACGTGCCAACTCAAGGTAACACTTCGTACCAAAGGTTTTCAACTCTTGAGGTACCGTATCAGCCAGTTCCACAAGTTGATGTGAACCAACAACAATAGTATTGGGCGGCACAAAATTTTGGAGGGCAGAACATCCCAATGAGCCCATTGTTTCAAAACTTTTCACCCCAAACAAATCCAAATATCCAAGGGGTTCCAGTTAGGGGATCCCCGTACAATCAAAACAACTACCCTTCACCTATGAGTCACCCGTACAACCAATACTTTCCCCGAATGCCTACGACCTACCTTCCACCTATGGGACAATCGACTAACCCATTTGAACAGTTAAATGTAATGGCATCAAGTATTGCTGAGATGAGAGAGACTCAAAATGATATATTAACACGTATGCAAAACTTCGAAGAAGAACGAGCAAAATCTCAACTTTCTTGTAGTACTCGTTTTGTACCTAGCAGGAGGTCTAGAAGGAGCGGTAGTAGGCAGGAAAATCAAGATTGATTACTCACATTGTAAACTTTTCTTTTATATATGAATGAGAATGTTTTGTTTAAGATTATCTTTGGTGGGCCGACTTACAACCATTCTTTCTTTTGTATCACTAACTTTGGAGTGGTATGGGACACAACAAAATTGGGGATACTAAATAAAATGTGGAAGTAAGAAAATCCATGACCTTGTGTGAAAAAAAACATTTGGAGAAAGATGCATTGCTAACACTATCACTAAGTTTACACGGTGTGGGACGAGTAAACTTGGAAGATACTATTAGTGAACTACTATTCAGCCGATGTTTTTAGAGACTGTGTTCATACAACTTAACTTGGTTAACACCCATAATACCAAAGTCATGTGGTATGGGACACACGAATTTGGATAATAATCGAAAAGACTAAGAGTAAGAGTTTGAATACATAAGATTGCGATAGAACGTTAGATCAGGATATTTACCGAGGCAAATCTTAGAATTCTTATGACTAGTATGGATTTTCAATGAAATATATATGTATGTTCACAAAAACCAGAACCAAATCATTTGAAATACTTGCAATGTTTTGTACTTATTATATAAACATTCTAACCTTGTTTTTACACCATGGCCAAACATACGAGATATATAAGATTCTTTGATTCCTCAAAAACCTTACACTATACTTAGAAAAATAGGTGATATTAATATTGCAGTACTCTCGAAATTGTTGTTGAGCATACTATAACATTATACTTGGCTACAGTTCCTAAATCTTGGTTTTATTTTCTCCTTGCCAGTAAGAAAATGCAAACCAGTAAGAGAGGAAGGCCACGTACTGTCCGTCCAACAGTGGAGGCACCTCCTGAGATTCAGGAATTGCCGCCTCCGACGACAGCACGAGTCACACCCGACACTGGCACTACATCTGGTAAGGCAATACCACCCCTACTCGCACCCTTTGCCATGCCTTTAAGCATGGAAACCTTCTTCGCCGAATTTATTGAGGCGATCAAAACCACTTTTCAAACGGCCGTTCGTGAGACCACAACCAGTCAGGTTGCCACGGTTCAGGCACCAATAAGATTTGGGTCGGAATCTCAAACCGATCAGATTACTAAGTACAAGAGGCTACAACCTCTTACTTTTCCTGGCACCATTGATGCTGATGAGGTGCAAAAGTGGTTGGATGAGTCAAAGAAGGCTCTTGATGCAATGGGAGTCGATGAGACTCAAAAAATTCCACTAAAGACCTACCCACTTGTTGGTGGGGCAAACACATTGTAGATAATAGTGAAAGAGGACCCAAGGGTCAACATAACAGATATGACTTGGCAACAGTTCGAGTCAATGTTTATTGATGAGTATTTTCCCAGCGTTGTGAAGAGATAGAAGCGCCAGGAATTCGCTAAGTTATACCAAGGCAACATGACCGTCAGGAAATATGCTGGGTAGTTCGAAGAACTATCGGTATACTCTCTCTCCCCCATCTCAACGGAGCAAGATAAGATTGAGAAATTCTATAATGGCCTTCGCCATGATATTCGACAAGCCTTGTCGATCTTGGATCTCAAGATTTACAAGGAGGTTGTTGACAAGGCCATGAGCTTTGAATAAGAGAAGATCATGCAGGAGCAGAGAATGAATAAGGGAAAACGGCCTGCAATGTTTTACCAACAGGGCTCGCAACAGGGCAACAAGAAGAAGCCCTACTACAATCAAAACCCAGCCCTCCCAGCCTTTTCTTCGAAGAATGAGGCCACAACACCTGCGGCTGAACCTTCTAACCCTAACCACCAGGGTTTTCGTAATTATGGCCACAGAGGTCGTTATGGAAAGGGTGGCCGTAGAAACGGCAATGGCAGAGGTGGTGGTTGACACCACAATCAGCATGGCCAGCAGAACAATCGGCGTGGCCAACAGAACCATCCCCAGTATCAGCCGACGTGTTTCAACTGTGGCCAGAAGGGCCATGTAAAATATGTCTATCCGCGCCTTCAGCAACCTATTCCCGTTGTTCCATTCCAACAAGCACCACCTGCTGCAAATGCCCAACCCAGGCAGAACCAGCAGAACCAAGGTCAATGGAATCAGGGCAGAGCATTTACCATCGTTCAACAACCCCTCCCAGACAACAATGTAGTCGAAGGTACCTTTCCTTTGTTCAATACAATGGTGCATGTTTTGTTTGATTCAGGTGCTATGCATTCTTTTATATCATCAGCATTGGTAAGACATTTAGGTCTGCAGCCTGAACCCACATACATCACACTCCATGTCACATCACCGTTCGGATCTGGTACTAACATGAATTTGCAGTGTTCTCGATGTGAGCTTCGAATGTCAGAACAGATAATATATGCAGATCTCTTTGTGATGGACATTGAAGACTTCGACATAGACTGGCTAGCACCACTGAATGCAAAGATCGAATGTATGAAGAAGCAAATTCAGTTAACCTTGCCTACAGGAGAGTTTGTCAAGATTCAAGGAATAAGGAAATGGTTACACAAATCAACAGTTGCACTTCCCAAGGCACAACTTCGAGCTCTATCCCTTGGTGATGAAAATGAATCACCAGTACTGTACCCTCTCGAAGTACACGAAGTTCCGATCATATCTAAATTCCCAATAGTCTTTCTAAATGACCTTCTTGGTATACCTCCAGTTAGGGAATTCGATTTTGAAATCAACCTCATACCTGGGACAAGGCCTATCTCAATTCCACCATACAAAATATCAAATGTCGAGCTGGTCGAATTAGACAAACAACTGAAGGAATTAGAAAGTAATGGCTTCCTCAGAAAGAGTTCATCACCCTAGGGCGCTCCAGTTCTGTTCGTTTGCAAAAAGGATGGTTCGTTACGACTTTGCATATACTATCGCAAGCTGAATAACGTCACCATTAAGAACAGATACTCATTGCCCATGATCGATGACTTGTTCGACCAACTTAGAGATGCCAAATACTTCTCTAAGATTGATTTACAGTTCGGTTATCACCAACTCCGGATCCGAGAGTCAAAAATTACCAAGACGGCATTCAGAACTTGGTACGGTCACTACGAGTTCTTGGTCATGCCGTTCGGCCTAACAAATGCACCTGCTGCATTAATGGATTTGATGAATCACATCTTCAGGTTATACTTAGACCGATTTGTGGTGGTTTTTGTGGACGACATCTTGATATATTCCTCAACCAAGGAAGGCCATAAGATACATTTGAAGATAGTCCTCGAGACGTTGAGAAGCCACTAACTATATGCAAAGTTGAGTAAGTGCGAATTTTGGGCGAAGCGAGTTCAATTCCTAGGCCATGTGGTTTCAGGCAATGGCATTGAGGTAGATCCTTCTAAGGTTGAAGCAGTTTTAAACTAGAAGCAGCCTACCATTGTTACACAGATTAGAAGTCTTCTTGGTTTGGCTGGCTACTACAGACGCTTCATCACGGACTTCTAAAAAATTGCTGAACCTATGACCAAGCTCACTCGAAAAGACGTGCGATTCATCTGGAATCCCGCCTGTGAAGCATCATTTCATGAATTGAAGAAACGCCTCACGACGACACCTGTACTTATCACTCCAAGAAATGCAATTAGATTTTCATTATACACCGACGCCTCTCTCCAAGGCTTAGGTGCCGTACTAATGCAAGAAGGCCAAGTTGTTGCATATGCCTCAAGGCAACTGAAGATTCATGAGGGTAATTACCCAACACATGACTTGGAACTTGCAGCTGTCGTATTTGCACTGAAATTATGGCGTCATTACCTATACGGTGAACGATTCGAGGTCTTCTCAAATCACAAGAGTCTTAAATACATATACACTCAGAGAGACCTAAACCTCCGCCAAAGACGATGGTTGGAATTCTTGAAAGATTATGACTTTGAACTCTAGTACCATCCCGGAAAGGCCAATGTTGTGGCTGATGCCCTGAGTAGAAAATCGTATGTTGCTTGCACTCTTAACTTTGAAATGGGGAAGTTGGCTACAGAGATGGAGAACTTTAACCTACAACTGATCGAAGAGGGACCAAGATCACGACTCTCTCAATTATCAACCAACTCGGAGCTAGTTTGAAAGACTTCAGCTGCTCAAGCCAATGACCCTATGTTAATAGAGAAAAGAGAACTTCTACTCAGCAGACAGGACCTTCCTCACTGGTCGGTCTCTGAAGACAGGGCCGTTTTCTATAAAAAACATCTCTGTCTACAGAACGATCCTGAGGTTCGAAAAGAAGTGCTCACTGAGATGTACTGTTCGAGGTTCGCTATGCATCCTGGGGGTGACAAGATGTACAAGGATGTCAAGCGACAATTCTGGTTTTTTGGAATGAAGAAGGCGATTGCAGACTTCGTTGCTTGATGTCTCGCTTGCCAGCAAGTTAAGACAGAACGAAGACTTCCTTCTGGCCTTCTCCAGCAGTTACCAATTGGAGAATGAAAGTGGGAGAACATCGCAATGGATTTTGTTACGACCTTAACTCGAAATAATAAAGGGCAAGATACTATCTGGGTTATCATTGACAGACTTACAAAGTCTGCACACTTCTTGCCAATAAAGTTCACGGATAAACCCCGTTAAACTTGCAGAACTATATGAAAGAGAGATTGTATGCCTCCATGGAATACCACTCACGATCGTCTCTGATCGAGACCCTCGATTCACATCAAAATTTTGGCAAAGCTTCCAGAGTAGAATGGGTTCCAAAATCACCATGAGCACAACCTTTCACCCTCAGACTGATGGGCAGTCAGAGCGTCTTATCCAAATCTTAGAAGACATGTTACGATGTTGCATCTTGGACTTTAATGACGGATGGGCAAAATATTTACATTTAGCTGAGTTTGCATACAAGAAAAACTACAAAATTAGTATTGTCATGGCACCATACGAGGCTCTCTATGGTCGGCCTTGCAGATCTCTGGTATGCTGGTTAGATATGGCAGATAGATCGTAGTTAGGCCCTGAACTAGTTCAAAAGACTTCTGAGAAGATCACACTAGTAAAGGAGCGACTTCGTATAGCACAAAGTCGACAGAAGAGCTATGCTGACAAGCCGAGGCAGCTTCTAGAATTTGATAAGGGGACTTAGTTTTTCTAAAAGTTCAGCCCACAAGAGGTGTCAAACGCTTTGGGATTAAAGGGAAGCTCTCCCCGCGGTATATAGGTCCATTTTAGATCGTTGAACGTATTGGAAAACTTGCTTATCGTCTGTCCCTTCCATCGTCCATGCCTAAGGTTCATGACGTTTTTCACATATCTATGCTTCGCAAGTATCATCCTGATCCTTCGCATATCATCCCTTTAATCGAGGTTCAGGTTGAGGAAGGAAAAAAGTATCAGGAGAGAGCGATACAGATTTTGGATAGAAAAACTCAAGAACTAAGGCGACGTAGCATACCACTTGTGAAGTGCTCTGGGATCACCACGGCGTCGAGGAAGCAACATGGGAACTAAAAGCAACAATTAAACAGAAATACCCTGAATTGTTTTCTAGTACCAATTGATGATGTGATACACTGTACTACTTTCACTTATCAATAAAATGATGGAACTTTGTTTACACATATCTTAATACATCGTTTCACTTGAATTACTATGCAGATGTTTGAAAATAATACCAATGGATATTGTGATACACACACGCAATGGCCTCCTTGGCAACCCGTGGCGACTCCTTCAGAATCTGAGTCAAGTCACAACTACTTTGCATCACCAACTCTATTGCCACACAGACAACAATCTTTATCGCCAGAGCGTGCATGGCTTTTTCTTAACAATTTTGTTCAATACAATCCCGTGCCTTCATCTTGGCAGGACCTACTACCAAAATTACCAGGCAGCCGAATTCGAGAAAACAACACGAAAAAGTATTCCACCGCTCAACCTACCTCTCCTCAAACGATGTAACCAACGCCCTCCACCACCATCTGTTAAGCAAAGGTTGGAATCTTCTGAGGACGAATCCGATTCCGTTTGCTCTCCATGGTTTCATGATGTTGAGGATTCCACTGGTCACAATGCTATTCAGGGACCATACAGGCACTACCCTGAACTAGCAAAAGAAGACGCCGGCAGTGAATCTCAAGCAGATAACCATCATAACTACTTGAATTTATTTCGAGGGCGAAATCCCTTTAAGGGGGGTAGAGTGTAATACCCTGTATTTCACAAAAAAAAAAAATTCGTTTGGGCAGAAATGCCAGAACGTCCGGGCACCTCCCCGGACATACGGGCAGCTGCCCGGACGTTTAGGCACCAAATTTCCTATATAAGGAGCTCTCCCCCTCCTCATTTCCTCACACCAAATCACCATCTCTTTTGATTTTTCCTCCTCTTTTCACTCAATCTGAGTTCTTTTCTGTTTGAGACTCTCAGTGCGATATGAAGAAGTTCTGTCCGGAGGAAAGCGCCAGATCTTAAAGAAGAAGTTCTTATCTGAAAGTGGGGAACGAAACATTGGTTTGCGTGTCTTATAAATTTTATTAAAGTTTACATTCATTTATTATTATGTCTACTGCTCATTTACACTGCATTATGTCATATAATGATTATACTGTCACATTTATGCCTGTATATTTGGAATTCATGTATTATACTGTTGTAATGTCGGATTAGTGGTCAATCTGGCTCAACTAGACTCGGTCTTGTCCTAAGTAACTTTAAATAGTGAACAGGAGGCAGCGGGCTGCTCTAGGCGAGTGGTATTTGAGCAGACCTTGTGTCTCACCTCTCAACTGGGGACTGATCTAGTTAGTCTTATTGAAAGCTATCAGCTTATACAAGTAATACTGAATGTCCTAACCTTGCACGTCATGATACCAACCCTGATAAGGATCACCAGACGTTGCCAAAGTCAGTCTAAATGTCAAGAAAAGATCAGACCAGTAGACTAGACCAGTTCATGCATTGGCATCATACATATCACCACCTAAGGACGTATGTGGTTTATGACTCATAAAATAGTTAGGAGCATTGCTCGCTATTCATTATATTTATCTTGAGAAGGACGTACAATGAGAACCCGACTATGCCTGGGGAGGGACATCTGTACGTGAATCCAGAGCATCGTTCCTGAGGAGGGACGTACAATGTGAACCTGGCTACGCCTGGGAAAGGACATCTGTACGTGAACTCAGGCGATGTACGTTCATCAAACCAATACGAGACGGTGTCATGCATACATACATATTGATTGATTATGATGCTCTCATGTGTATTTAAGATATTTGATATTGAAGTATGTTTTATTAATTGTTATATTCAAGAGCTATTTTACCCACTGAGCGCGTTAAGCTCACTCCATTATTATCCAATTTTTCACAGGAAATTATGGTGGACTGGGTGCAGGTTTATGGGGCCCACATTTTGTACCCTTTGTATTATTCATTGGGGGTGTTAGGGAGAATGTTCCCCTAACCATTTCATGTACAAACTATATTATGAAATTAATGAAATCAGACTTGTATTGTATTATATTTTCACTGCGTACTCTGTTATTACCATTGTTATTATTCCAAATGCGCGTCCCATCCGTGAGTGTACTGCCGGTTTAGGCACGTCCGGGCGGGGTGTGACAACGTCTCCTTCAACTTAGTGAAGTCTTTTTACGAATCCATGAATATCGTGGGACTTCAAGGAGATGAGATCACTCTTATCTTGGAGACAATAATCAAGGGAGTAAAGATTTCCATTAGTGTCGAAACTATTTCATGACTTATGAAAATCCCAACAGGAGAAAGATCATTGATCCACACGAACCCCAGACCGTTGCAGAGATCGCGGAATCCAAGGAACAATTGTTCAATTTCCTTGCCGAATAGTCGTACACCCAAATGACGTACGCGCACCTCCTAAATAATCTTCTTAAACCACCTATTACCGGCCTTGGGAGGATCGTATTCGGCAACATCTTGCAAGAATTAGTGACTAGAGGATCTATGACAAGAGCTCAACTTTTTGTGCTATACTGCTTAGAAAAAGGAATCTCTGTCTCCCTACCTCACATTATCATCTAGCAAATATTGCGGGTGATTCAAAACCCTACAAAGAAAGAACTCCTTGGCTACGAAGTTTTGATCATGGGGATGCTTTGGGAGAAAAACATCAATACTTTTGATGAATCTTCGAAACAGATCACTAATGTTGTTACAGTATCCTCCATCTCAAAGACTTTTGTCTCAAGGAAAGGGGTGACTGACGAAGAAATTTTTGGCGTGACTTCCAGCGGAAATAGCAGAAGAACTAGAGAAAACAATGGACGTTGTCAACGAAAAAGTCAGCGCAAGATTCCAATTAGGAAAGCACCAGTTAATGAACCAAACCAGAACACAACAACAGACCTAGCCCCAAATAATGGTAAGCCTGATCATCGATTCTCCCAGGATGATCTTTTTGGCAACCTCAGTCAACCTCAAACAAATCAGGATGGACAGGGAATTTCGGCAAATTCACCTTAATGGAACCTCCCAACCCAGGGAAATATGGCGTACCAAAGGTTTCTAACTCTTGAGGTACCATGTTATTCCGTTTCACAAGTTCACGTGAACCAACCGCAACAAAATTGGACAGCATCAAACTTTGGAAGATAGGATATCCCAATGAGTCAACTATTTCAAAATGTTCCGACTCAAGCATATCCAACCATCCAAGAAGTCCTAATTAGGGAGTCTTCATATAATCAAACCAATTACCCTCCACCTATGAGTCAACCATACGGCCAACATTTTCCACCAATGCCTACAATCTATCCTCTACCTACGGGACAAAAAACCTACCAACCATCAATGGGACAACCGACAAATCCATTTGACCGGTTAAATGTGATTGTATCTAGTCTTGCCCGGATGCAGAAGACCCAAAATGTTTTGATAACATGTGTGCAAGGCATAGTAGAAGAACGAACATCTTCTCAACGTTCTTCTAATGGTCGTTCTGTAACTAACAGAAGGTCTGGGAGAAGCAGTAGTAGGCGGGAAAATTAGGAATGATTACTGGCATTGTAATTATTTTCTTTTTAATAAATGAAATGTTTGTTTGAGACTATGTTTGGTGGGCCTACTTTCAACCATTCTTTCTTTTGTATCACTAACTTTGGAGTGGCATGGGACACAACAAAATTGGAAGGTACTAAATAAAACGTAAAAGTAAGAAAACCCACAACCTTGTGTGAAAAGAAACATTTGGGGAAAGTTGTATTACTAACATTATCACTAAGTTTACATGGTATGAGACGAGTAAATTTAGACAATACTATTAGTGAACTCCTTTCCAGTCGATGTTTTATAGAGACTGTGTTCATCCAACTTGACTTGGTTGAAACCTTTATTACCAAATTCATGTGATATGGGACACACGAATTTGGATAATAGTCGAAAAAACTAAGCGAAAGAGTTTGAATACATAAAATTGCAATAGAACATTAGATCAGGATATTTACCGAGGATAATCTTAGAATTTCTATGACTCGTATGAATTTTCAAAGAAATATATACGTATGTTCACTAAAACTAGAACCAAAACATTTGAAATACTTTCAAAGTCTTATACTTATTATATGAACATTCTAACCTTATTTTAAACCATGGCCAAACATACGAGGTGCAAAATATTCTTTGATTCCTCAACAAAAACCTTACACCATATCTAGAAAATAGGTGGTTTTATATTGCAGTACTCTTGAACTTATTGTTGAGAATATCATAACATTATACTTGGCCACAGTTCCTAAATCATGGTTTTATTTTCTCCTTGCCAGTGAGAAAATGAGAACCAGGAAGAAAGGAAGGCCACGCATAGTACGTCCAGCAGAGAAGGCACCTCTTGCAGTTCAAAATCAGGAATCGCTGCCTCCGAAGACAGAGTAGGCCACATATGACACTGCCACTAAATCTGGGCAGACAGTGCCACCTCAGCCCACATCCTTTGTCATGCCTTCGAGCATGAAAGTCTTTTTCGCAGGATTTATCGAGGCAATGAAGGTAATTGTTCAGACAACCATTCGTGAGACTGCGACCAACCAAGTAGTTACTGTACAAGCACCTGTACGATCTGGGTCGGAGAGCCAAACCTACCAGATTACGAAGTACAAGTGGCTACAACCCCTTACTTTTGCTGGCACCATTGATGCGGAGGAGGCGCAGAAATGGCTTGATGAGTTAAAGATGCTCTTGAGGCAATGAGAGTCGACGAGGGTCGAAAGATTCCACTTGAGTCGTACCAACTTGTTGGTAGAGCAAATACATGGTAGATAATAGTGAAAGAAGACCCGAGGACTAATGTAGTAGACATGACTTGGTAGCAGTTCGAGTCATTGTTCATCGATTAGTACTTCCCCGGCGCTGTGAAGAGGCAGAAGCGCATGGAGTTCGCCAGGCTATACCAGGGCAGCATGACAGTCAGAGAATATGCTATCAGGTTCAAAGAATCATTGGTCTACTATCTCTCTACCATCTCAACGGAGCAAGTTAAGACCGAGAAATTCTACAACGGCCTTCGTCCTTACATCCGACAAGGCCTGTCGATCTTGGATCTTAACATTTACAGGGAGGGCATTGACAAAGCCATGAGCTTTGAGTAGGAAAAGATTGAGCAGAAGCAGAGAATGAATGAGGAGAAATGGCCTGCAACGTTTTCCCAACAGGGCTCGCAGCAGTACAATAAGAAGAAGCCCTACTATAATCAAAACCCAGCCTTCCCAGCCCCTATTTAGAAGAATGAGGCCATGACACCTCCGGCTGAACCGTCTAACATTGGCCATCAGAGTTTTCGCAATCATGGTCGAGGAGGTCGTAATGAAAGGGGTGGCCGTCGAAACTGCAATGGTAGGGGTGGTGGTCAGCACCACAATCAACATGGCCATCAAAACTAGCAACAAGCGCCTCAGCAGCAGAGGCTGACTTGTTACAACTACGGCCAGCAGGGCCATGTAAGAAATGCCTGCCCCCAACCTCAGCAACCACGGTAACCTGTTCCCGCTGTTTCAGTCCAACAAGCCCCACCTGCTGCTAATGCCCAACTCAGGCAGAACCAGCAGAACCAGGGGCAACAGAACCAGGACAGAGTGTTTGCTATCGCTCAGCAACCCCCTCAGACAATAATGCAGACGAAGGTACATTTTCCTTGTTCAATACAATGATGCATGTCTTGTTCAATTCGGGTACTATGCACTCTTTTATATCTTCTGCATTGGTAGGGCATTTGGGGCTGCATCCTAAACCCACAGACATCACAATCCATGTCACATCACCATTAGGATCTGGTACTGACGTGAATTTGCAGTGTTCTCGATGTGAGCTTCGAATGTGAGAACAAATAATATATGCAGATCTCTTTGTGATGGACATTGAAGACTTCGACATCATCTTTGGCATGGACTGGCTTGCACCTCTGAATGCAAAGATCGTTTGTATAAAGAAGCAAGTTCTGTTATCCTTGCCTACTGAGGAGTTTGTCAAGACGAGGAAATGGATACACAACTCGGTTGTTGTACTTCTCAAGGCACAACTTTGACCTCTATCCCTTGGTGACCTACCTTAGATCTACGATCATCCAATTAGTAGCCAATGGATCAAAAACATTAAACATCGAAGAACATAAATAAACTAGAAAACTTCATTAATAATAATCAAAAGAATAAAAACTAAGGCATAACCTTGAGTTTGGATCTATCTACCCTATAGAAAAAAGATTTAGTTCATAACTTTAAAAATAAAAACATAAAATAAGAGTATGAACATGAATCTCAACAATGGAAACACAAACTAGAATGTAGAATGTTAGATAATTTCTTCCTTCATTGCCGAATTCGATCTTTTCCTCAGCTTCGTACTAGCCGTAATCCTTGTTTCTCTACTCTATTCTCCCTTTAGAAACCCTAATTAATGTTGCATTTATAAGTACAAGTCATTAGGTTCCCAAAATAGAAGTCCCAAAATAAAATTGCAAAATTCCACAACTTTCCCAAATTACACACGCACTCGGCGCCCATTCTCAGTCTAGTGTACTTCCACCGCCATCACTCGGCGCCGCAACGCCCTTCTTAAATGTCACGGCACGCAGTCTCGAGTTGTGGTGGTTTTCTTCACTTATTTTTGCAGAATTTCTCCAAAACACAAATAGTACAAAAGTGTAAACCAAAAAAAATATACGGAGCATACAAAACATCTCCAAAATATGTATATCCAAACTCCAAACACTCCCGCTGAGTATGTGCACAAAATGATCTAGTCAATCAGACCAATCATATACTAATATCTCTCCCCTTTTTGAAACATAAAAAAAGGTGTGTCTATGACGGAGGTGATGATCGTGGATCAAGAGATCCTAGCCCAGCAAATATGTTGTCAGCTGGTGAAGTCAGGGCATCGTCCAGCATGGGGGTGGTACCGGCATCTGCATTAGGTATGACAACAATATCTATTGATGTAACTACTCGCACCCAGTTTTGTTTTGATGATTGCAAACAACATACCTATGTTATCTAATCTCTTTGATGTAGTTGTTTCAGTGCTAACTAGATATATCTAATGGATTCAATTGCAATGTCAAAATATGTGGAAGGAACAACACCTGAAAAAGATTCAAGAGCCTCATGGTTGTATTACGTTACTAGAATCTTAGTGTTGTAAAATAACTTTTACTTGTTTCAACCACACATGATTTGCATCCTTTTTAAAGTCATTCATATAGTATATTATTATCATGCATGCACATATTTTAGTTTAACAATTATGTTGTTACTTAGTCATAATTGTTTACCACACATATAATGATCAGTGTTTAACATACTTCCATCTTGTCAACTTTGCATAGTTTTACCGTTTTACTTGTATTGTACTTATTGATTTTATCATTAGTTTAATCGATTGAATTAGTCATGTTTTAACTGTGTTAATTATACCTTAATCGGTCAAAAATGTTTTAAAATGTTTTAAAAATGTTAGTTTATGTTTTTGACAATGTCATAAACCTAAAATGATAAAAAATTGAGTTTCTTTCACTTGGCAGTAAAGGAACGCGGTGAGGAATGTGCTCTTGAGCTTTTTCCTGAGACTCAGTGATTTGTTTATCAAGGGTTAAGAAACGCGCTCCTGTGGCATTTCCCGAGACTCAAATTTTTTTTTATTAGGGAAAAGGAAATTGCTCCTTAAAGGAGGAACGCGTTCCTGTTGCCAAATGCAAAATGAGAACAAATTTAAGAGTCAGTGGTTCATGTTAAAGGAACCTGTTCCGATGCCCGACAGACATATTGAGGAACGCGCTTCTTAATTGGAGGAAAATCTGAAATTTTTCAGATTTCAAACCAAAAATGTGCTCATGTGTTAAGGAACGTGTTCTTGTATCTCGGTGTGGTGTTTGCCTATAAATACCACACTTGTGCTTGCTCATTTGAAGATCAACGTTTGCAAAATCAAAAGAACTTGTGCTTATACTCATCCAAAACAAGTTCCTGTGTGTTTTTAAAAATCCTTCACAGCAAAAGTTCACCACATTTGTGTTTTTGATTCAACCTTTTGAAGAGTTCTCCAAATCGTTTCAAAATCTTTGAGAAACTAGAAAGGAGTTCTAGAGTGTTTGATCAAGGTTATCTTAAGTCTCTTTCATCACATACTTGTTGATCTTGATCATCCTTGGAGGAAAAATCTCTCAACCACATACACTTTGGAGATTCAACAAACTTTATCTTACCTAAGTTGGGTAACTTTTCTTTTTCGATTCTAGTGTTTGTGTATTGAGTAGAAACATTTTTTTTTACTGCTTGTTTTAATATATAATCAAAATTATTTTCTCTATTGTGTGAAACCATGCTTGTGTTTTCATCTTATATTATCTTGATAGTGGTTTAATGTGGTTTGATTAACATAGATTCTTGTGCTTCATACATATATTGTTTGAATCGATTGTTTTGATCATAACTAATGCATATTGATTCACATGCTTGAATATTGATAATTTTGAATCAATAAGTTTTGATCAATAACTTGTATATTGATTATTGTGCTTCACATATCATACTTAGAATCAATATTTGAAAATACATGTATGCGTACGATTCTTGAACTTGCATAAAAATATTTTGAATCGGTTGCATGTATTTTTGAGAAACTATTTCAACATTGCACTTCAATTAGAATCATAGTGGTTAGAATAGTGATTGTTGACTCATTCAAGATTGTAAGCTTAATTTGTTGAGTGTTGTTATATACTTCTCTATATCTTTGTAATCTTGATGTATTGTTGACTTGGTTAAGTCAACCGGGACTATACCTTATTTGTACGACACGTAACGATGCCCATAAGTTGGTTGCAAGTTGTGGCTTACTAGCCAAGCCCTGATGTAGGCTAGATTGTGGCTTTCTAACCAAGCCTTTGTGTAGGTTAGTGTTGTAGTGGCTTTCTAACCAAGCCCTGGTATTGGTTAGAGTAAACGACTTGTAATCCACCTGTAAGTGTTGGTTATACTCAAGAGGGGGGTGAATTGGGTATAATGGCCAAAATTAAACTTTTCCAATGAATTAGTGAAATACTTGGATACATAAGAAATAGATGATCATCCTTAACAAAATATTATGGAGAATAATGTAGGAAACAAGGGAAAAATGATTTTTAGCTGTTCGACACGCCTACATCCACTAATTAATCTGTCGATTAGGATTTTCTAAATCCACTAACTAATTCTCTTACGGGTGAGAACCAAACCATTACAAATTCCCTTTTACAGGTTCAAAGCAAACCTATCCTTTTGCAGGCTAAGGATGAACCACATTTCCTTTTTTCGGGCTAAGGAAAAAGCTCATGTTCCTTTTGCGGGCTAAGGAAGAACCGTGATCCTTTCCGCGGGCTAAGGAACAACCCATGATCCTATTTTAAGGTGGAGGATAAAGCTTCATATGATTCTAATCGTGGAATCATCAAGTGAACTTAATTTACTTGACTTGGTTGTTTCAATCCTGAAACACACCAACTCATAATAACAATGATGGTTCTAACTAAGTAGAACACTTACAATTTAGCTCATACATTGCATTTGAGAGATATGTAAAATTAAGCATGTAATGCTGAGAGGAAGACACTTACAATCCTTTTACCTTTCAAATTATCAGTATTGCTCAAGTGCATTTTTGAAAAGCTTGTATGATGCTTCCTGAAAAACAATTGTGAAATGCATCTTTAGAAACTCTTTTGCTTGAACAAACATTGAATTTGAAATCAAGGAAAACAAGTGTAAGAACATAAGAGATTTTTGAAAACATGATTAATTTAGATCCTATCCCTTTTTCCTCTCGTGTGTCTCCCTCTCTTTTTGAGAGATGGCTAGAACGAGTGTTTATATAGATGAAGATTGATTACTAACCGTTACACTAGGAGTGAGCAGGAAAAGTGTGAAAAACAAATTTAAACGTTTGTCAAACGGTCAAAAATTTATACAAACACAGAGGGTTTTTCAAACGAATAAAAACATATGTGAAATGAAATACAACTGTATTCTATGAACTATATCTCAAAATTTTCCTTCAACAAGAATGATGTATGAATAAAACCGTGCTGAAAATTTGAGTAGAAAATAGTTCAATATCTTTGAAAAAGATTTTCAATGAAAGATAGATATTAAGCTTAGTATGAAAATATTTTGAATAAGCTAAGTTTCAAAGAAATCACTTTGAAACTAAAACAGTTTAAGCTCTGAAATAAAATTGAAAAATTCTACTAATTTTCAAAAGTATTTGCTCAATAAATTTTCGGTGTCTAGTTTGAGCCTAAGTGCTGGTATATATAAAATCAATAGAAATGAAGTTGTTGGTCATTTTAATTTGAATTTCAAAATGATCGTTTACTCACAACAGCTAGAATCTTTCACGAAGATGGCAAATGCAATTTTCACGAACATTCTGGTTCTTTTTAGATTACACGAATAAGGAAACTTTCAGGAATCGTGATTTCGTGTATCAGAGGAAATCTCTAAAAAATCTGAAAAGGTTTCTGTGCATAAAAAGTTATGAAAAAGTAAACTGAAAAACATGCAGGTTTCAGCTTTGTGACAGATTTGGATTAGCGTCCTGATTGGTTAATCAACGTCCTGACGCATAAAACCAACTTTGTCGTTTTGTTCCTTGAGGCCGCTCATAGACCATAAGCATCCTGCTGAACTATGAAGTAAGGGCGGTACTTGATTGTAAGCGTCTTAACTTACTTGGCGATTAAAACGACTACACTTCATGAGGGCGCTAATCCACAATTAGTGTCCTGCCTTGTTTTAAAATATTTAAAGTCACGAGGGCGCTACTAACGAGTAAGCGTCCTGACATTTTTAATTTGTGAAAATGATAAGTGCGCTGAAGGACGATCAACGACTTGAAAGTTATTAAGTTGGTCTTTAAGCGAGGGCGGTCTTGATTAGGCAACGTCCTGATAGTTTTCCAACATATAACTATCAACGTCCTTAAAGATTAAAACATTTAAAACTCGAAAAACAATCAACGAGCTGATATTGAATAAGTGTCCTGACAGGTTCATAGGTTGACTTAAATAAGGTCGCTACTAATGAAGTTAGCGTTCTGATGAATAAGTACATTTCAATCTTGAACATTATTAGTGTCCTAATGTTTCATCAACATCCTGACTTACCAAGTCGAAGAGGGCGCTGCTGAGACATTAGCGTCCCGATTTAACACTTTAAAATTGATTTTTGAAATTAACTTAAACTTTCAAAAACTTGATTAAATCAACTAAACTTCGATCAAATCAAACACTTAAAAAAATTGAGAATTTAAATCATTTGCAAAACCTTTCAAATATATCGAACAACAGATGCACGAAATTTATGCATGATTTTGAGAAATGCATGCAAGAGACTCGTGTGTGGTTTTGGAAAATATTTGAGCAATAAAGGATAAGGAAAGTTACATTAGATTCTTTATTTGTTCCTCTCATAATAAATCACTTTGTTTGCTCTTGGAAATCTTTCATTGCTGAGTCGAGCAGTCATGAATTTCGATCGTGTGATGTGATTTTGTAGTCCTCGATCGAATTGTTCTTCTACTTTTTGCTTTCTTGAGGTGTTGAAATATATACTTTATTGAAACGTTAGCACCAAACAGTAAGTGATTAGCTAATAGTGGATTGGGAAATCCTGATCGATGTGATTGGGTAGTAGACGTAGGTTTAAGGAGAACCGAACAACTTTAAGTCTTTTGTGTTCATTTATTTTCCTGCATCTATTATTTGGACTATTACTTACTGCACACATTACTTGTTTAATTAAAATATCTGAAAGGTAACGCGAAAATCCACCAAGTCCAATTCACCCCCTCATGGACTATAATATTGGGCCAACAGTAGTGGCAGATGAGGTAGCAGAGGTGGAGCCGGAGTGGATAACTAAATCACAGCCCGAAGATGGTAGAGAGATGCGTGGAAGTGAGAGCATCAGTGTTGGTCCACCCAAAAGGGGGGTGAATTGGGTGCCATAGTCAAATATTAAATTTCTCTTCCAATAACTTAGTAATATACATGAGTGTATTGGAATTGAACGCTAACACAAAACATAGACTAACTTGCAAACGTGAGACACACAAGATTTATAGTGGTTTGACCAAGCCTACGTCCATTATCTAATCTCCCGATTAGGATTTTCTCAATCCACTAACTGTTACAACTGCCTTTTTACAAGTTAAAGGCAAACCGTTCATTTTACGGGCTAAAGATGAACCAAATTTCCTTTTTCTAGGATGAAGAAAAACCTATGTTCCTTTTACGGGATAAGGAAGAACCGTTTTCTTTTTACGGGATAAGGAACAACCGTTTCTCTTTTACAGTTTAAGAGATAACCTAACATGATTTCAATCATGAAATCATTAAGTGAACTACAATCACTTGTTCAGGTTGTTCCAGTCCAGAAACACGCCAGCATTACAACACAATAATGTTGGTTCTAATTGAGTAGAACACTTTACAATTAAGCTTATTACATAGCATTACAAAGATATGAAATATGAATACGTAATGCTAAGATGAAATACACTTACAGTCCTTTACCTTTCAATGGTCGGTGTTGTTCAACTGCAGTTTCGAAAAACATGAATGATGTAATATGAAAATCAGTGCTTCTTCGAAAATAATATGATACCAAATAAACATTAATTTGAAAATGAAGGAAGGGCCTGGTATATCGACTGATGGCATGGTGCCTGAAGATGAAACACCGGCATTTAAGAATCTCTCTCTACCGCGGCCACGTTCAGAAGGTGCCACAGTCTGTGCCTGTATAGGTGCTGACCCTAGTCGACGTGGACGAGCTACTAGAGGTGCACCCATTGCTCCCTTTATGTCAGGCTCTGGTTGCTTCGTCTGTGGGTCATATGATACTAATATAGTGCCCTCGCCCTGACGACACCTAGTGATATGCACCCAATCTCGGATGCGTCTCACCCACTGATTTTCGAGTGATCGAATAGTGTTTTCTCCAATGAAAATTTTATTATTTGGCTTTGTTGAAACCCTGAAGCCCATCAAATCAACTCCAGCGCATTTAGCGAGCAGAGTCCCTAAAGCGCCATAGAGCAGTGCCCTAGTGTAGTGCCATGTCCGGGTGATGTAATTAATGATAACATGGGACAGACAAATACTGGTGCGACTATGCATGCACCCAAGAAGAAAAACATTGAGAGGATTTACTTTCGCATGCGAACTCAACCGAGGAATGATGACCCTCGAGATGATATTATGAAAAATCTTGAGCCGCAACTTGAAGATGATGGTTGACATCATCAACACCCCATGTCCTGGCTCCACTCCCAACATGGTCCTCAATGCAGTGATCCGATCATAGTTAGGAAAGACGATCTCGTCATCCTCTCCAGAATGAGAAAAAGTGGGATCATCAGGAGAAAAATTGCATATGTCATCTAGAATATATGAAGATATATCAATATCAATACCTAGAATCCTGGAGTGATAGTGGAAGGGATCATCGCCAGGAACGTGAGTAAGTCCAGAGTAGAAAACTCAGACTAACTTAGTATAGATAGTGTCACCGTGAAAAAGGAACTGCTCCCATCCCATCTCGGTGAAGAGGTTGAAATAGGCATATGTATCCTCATGAAGTCGTAGAAATCAACTCTGACGCTCGGAGGGAGACATTGAGTGTCATAAGGTCGGACAACAGCCTCAAGAAGTGGAGGTCGAGAGGTGGGTGAAGTCGCAGGTGCAGAAAGGGTGACATCGTCATTCGATGAGGATGAGAATTTTGGTGATGAGGGTGAAGGGTCGCGACGTGGTCGAGAGGCACGTGGTCACCTCGTGGAAAGTGGAGTGGGTATGGGGGACTCCCCAACCTCTACACATCTCTGTGTAGGTTTGGGTGCAGGTGTGGAGAATTCACCGATCTCCCATTGACGTTTAGATGCAGTGGTTTTCTTTGGTGGCATTTTGTCAAACACTATATGTGCAAACAAATATAACATTAAGGTTTTAAATGAAAAAGTTATGAAATGGGAAATGAAACGGACCGAAACGAAGGAGGAGGATCGAGGACGGGATGGTAACGAGAAAAACAAGCTAAAGAACAAGAACTTTCATTGGAAATCGATAAAGAAAAATGAAAAAGAATATTGATGAAAAACAGTGAAAAATGGCGGTTTTGGAGAAAAATGGACGGATTAAAAGATGTTTTTGAGCATAACAATGATGGATTTGATAATAAAAAATGATGGGGAATGAGTTTAGAATGATCAAAACATTGAAAACAAGAGTTTGGAAAATCGGGTGTGAGTAGAAGTGAGAAAAGGCGAAAATGAAAGAGAGAAATGACTCTCGGGTTTGCGAGACTTGTTCTGATATCAGTCTTAAGAAACAAATTCCTCTTAAGAGGAGCGCGTTCCTCTCTAGAGGAGCGTGTTCCTTTAGAACACAGAAAACTTAATCCTTGTGATTCTTAATTTTCTTGATTTCCACTTTCATTAAATTGATAATTTATGATAGTTCAAGAAAAGTTTGGTCATTTCTAAGTGAACAATACATACATCAAACGATAAAAACATTATAATCAAAATTATTCACATCAAAATAACGCATACAAGTACATCAAAAATAATTCATACAAGATTAACATTATTAATTAATGCATCATTATTAGAAATAATACATGCAAGATTATTAAGTATAATACATGTACAATTATCATAGATAATATATTCAAGTGAACATAAAATAATCATCGTTCACACATTCACATGAATACATTAGAAGTGATAGAATATAAAATGTTTAACATACATACTTCAAACCAAATTGAGAAAAGATCATAATATCAGTTTATTATCAATGCTCAATAACATAATTCAATATTAAATGGATTAATACATATAAAAACTTAAAACAGATGATCCATTTAAAATAGATGAATATTCTCCATGTGAACATATGATAATCAATTCTACCAAGCTCATAAGATACACATGTACACATTGCATAGCTTAATCAATGAACAAAATGTAGATCATTCAAAGTATGTCCAAAGTGATTAACTTTAAGACACAGTCAATAAGAAATGATAATTATTTTAGTTACACCTTAGACATTTTCAACATCATACAAATAGTATAACTAAGCATAGTATGACATGAAAATTCATCCAACTCACTCATCACTCAAGCAAGTATATAATACTCATCAATAACATGATATATGAAATAAAAATTGTATGACAAGTATCATGCTTAAATGGACATTAGATGTTTCAACAAAGACATATCTCTTATACACAATTAATTTATGCTTAAGAGGATATGTTCAAGCCATTTGTGGAATAATACAATGAAAATATTCAAATTTAAAGTAGAAGTGTTACCCACAAGTGAAGACCGATCATGAAGCACTTCAAGGAACCTCGAAACTTGCATTTTGATCATCAACCGTGTTGCTCGAGTCCTTGCTGCATCTAAACAATTTCCAAATCCACATCTTCCATCTAGAAACCTTTGGAAACCTTTAAATGCGTATTTGTACATTCAGATCTTTGTCTTCATCAATTGAAGTGTAGATGATTAAACCACTGGATATGGCACTTGAAGATTAGTCTTCCTCAACTTGTTCTTCTTCATCATACTGAACATTTACCAATGATGGTGAATCACTTTCATCCATTCTATCTCTGTCATCATCATTTGGAGCAAGTATTTCTCTTCTCTCAGATGAACCTTCACTTTCTTCATAAGAGGTTTTTAGTCAGCTTAACACATAGAGTATTCTTTCAAAATTGTTGTTAAACAGAACATTTCAATAAAATTAACTTTGTACTTCCAATTTTTCGGAAAACCTTCTAAAAAATACTTAACTAACATCTAATGGGGATGGGTTACTCCATAACTTTGCAAATCACTTGCTCATTCCATCAACCTATCAAGTTTCTCATCAACTGTTTCCTCATGTAAGAACTTCAAATTTTCAAGTGATCTTTTTACCATTTCAGTTCTTACCATGGTTTCATCCTTGGCTTCGATAGATGTCAGTAAGTTGCAAAACTCTTCCAAGGTGAACTCCCATGGATTAAACACTTTTGTTATGCTTGTAAGTTTTTCAACCCATAATCTCGAAAGCTTGTCAGCAAAGTAGACGATGCTAATCATAGATGTTATCTTTTGATCCATATCTTTTAAGTCTTCAAGAATTAATCTGAATCTAAAATACGCCTCTTCAATTGGTTCATCATCAGGAAATATAAAATCTTCAAATCATTTCTCTGCATCCCGAGCCTTGATTATTTATTATCAAGTGGCTCACAATGAACCAAATGAAGCAATTCTCATGCTTCTTTTGCAGTCTCACATTCACTAACTTGTTCTAACTCATTGTTCGGGAGACTACAAAATAAAGCATACACTGCTTTGGAATTTAAACGATACTCTTCTCTTTCTTGAGTTGTCCATAGCCCGATTGGCTTGTTAAGAAGAGTATAGCAATTTTTCACCATTTCCCAAAGATCAACAACATCATCTTGTGATCTAATCAATGTTTTCATGAGAATCTTCCACTCATGAAAATTTTCTTTTCTAAATAATGGTGGTCTATCATTGTATTTATTGTTGTCCATAGTACAGATAGTTGAGCTATATCCTTCCATTTGTTGGCCCACTATTAAAGTCCAAGAGGGGGGGGTTGAATTGGACTTCTCAGAATTTCGCGTTACCTTCCGGTTACTACAATTAAACAGATAAAATGTGAAGTACATAACAATCAAAATAAACAAATGTTGGAAAGATAATTGGACACAGAGATTTAGAGTGGTTTGGTTCCCTTTGAACCTACGTCCACTACCCAATCTCCACGATTAGGATTTCCCAACACACTACGTTGGCCCAGGGGGCGGGGGGGGGGGGGGGGTTGGATTGGACACTTAGTTGATTAAAACCATTCTTTTAAAATGATACTAATATGAAAACAAGTTAAGCAAGATATGACAAAGATAGCTCAATGATTATAATGAAAATAACTAGCTAACACTACACACAAGATTTATAGTGGTTCGGCCGCGTCTACATCCACTACCTAACCTCTTCAGTTAGGATTTGTCCTCCACTAACGGATCTTCTTTCGGGTGAAGATCAAACCGTTTATACTTTCTCAACTTCATAGGCTTGAGAACAACCTTGACAGATCAAGCAACAGTTGCTCTATTTCCAGTGATTAACCAGTCACCAATAACTAAGATACAAGATTGAGATATGATTCCCTTTACTCATAATCAAATGAATACTTACAAAGCTTTTAGATTGAACCTTCTATTACCCACTGATTGTAAAGTATATAATGAAGTGCAGCTGAAATAAAAGGTTCGAAAAAATTTCTTCTTCTTCAATGGATTTTGAAAAGATATTGAATGAAGATCGACAGATCTAGAAGATTTCAAGTATTTCAAAGTATCAAGAGTTTTTGCAGTGAATAGAAGTATAACTTTCAAGAGTATTTGCACAGGTGAAAATTGTTCAAAGATTTAAAGAATACGTTATCAGTTTTCTCATTTTTGTTTTATGTTTTTAAAATGCTTTATGGTAGCATATATATAGAGATAGAAATGGTGTATTGGACTTGAACATTTTTTCAAGAAAGTTTTGGAGCACAAAGTTATTTCAAAATCAACAGAAACATTCTTTCTAAAAAAGGATTGATTCTGTCACACCCTGGGTTGCACAGCGTGCCCCCTACCCAGGTGCGGGCGCACCACCACAGTGGAGAACGCCTAGCCATTATGGATCCATAATATTGTCCCATCTCGGCCAGCCACGCCACACAAGGACGCCGGACACCGAGATCATTTATCCCCCTGCACAATCCACAGCACAGGGAGGGCCTCCCCCAAGTTCGAACTCGCAACCTCTTCCTCATAAGGTTAGATTTCGCAACTTGAGTATCCATTGAGCCATTCCTCCCTGTGCTGTGGATTGTGCAGGGGGATAAATGATCTCGGTGTCCGGCGTCCTTGTGTGGCGTGGCTGGCCGAGATGGGACAATATTATGGATCCATAATGGCTAGGCGTTCTCCACTGTGGTGGTGCGCCCGCACCTGGGTAGGGGGCACGCTGTGCAACCCAGGGTGTGACAGATTCCGTCTATGCAATTTTGGCAACAACACCTAAATTTTCTGATCATTGATGAAAATATAATGTATTGATAAAGTTTTGAAACGTTCTGAAAAGGTTCGAAAATTTTTGAAAAAGTAATATGAAAAAGTGTACAGTTGACAATTTTATGACAGTGCTGGATTAGCATCCTGATTAGTCAATCAACGTCCTGACTCGTAAAGCTAACTTTTGTGATTTTATTCCTCGAGGGAGATCAAATCACGTGAGCGTCCTATTGAACTGTGAAGTGAGAGTGCTACTTGAACATAAGTATCCTAACGAACTTAAGACTTTTAAAACTATAAAAACGATGAGTCCATTACTGATCAATCAGCGTCCTGATGAGTTACATAGTTGGTTTTTTTGAGGGGGTTACTAGAACGTAAGCGTCCTAAGAGATAAGTGACTCCAACATATGCACTACTAGCGAGTTGACTCGTTTGAAAACAAAATAACATAAGGGCATTATTGAACAGTAAGCGTCCTGATGCTTGAAATACTTAAGATCAATCGATGTGCTGATATTCAATTAGCATCTTGATAAGTTCAATTGGTTGAACCAATGAGGGTACTACTCAAGATGTAAGCGTCCTGATAGATAAAAGCATTTTCAACCAAGAACCTTATCAAAGTCCTAATGTGTTATCAGTATCCCTACTTAACGAGTACGGGAGGGGGCTGCTGAGACATTAGCGTTTTGATTAATGCATCAGTGTCCTCATGGACACTTAATAACATTTTTTACATTTTTCAACTTTTAAAGCTCGATTAAACATGATTAAACACTTGGTATTTTGAATCAAATCAAAACATTTGAAAATTCATTGAGTGATTGATAAAACGAACGAAAAATACTTTAAAATTGAATCGACTAAACAATGCAATCATGAACATTTGCTGAATCATATGATAACATAGATTCTACAACCTAAACATAGTTTAATAACACAAAGATATGTCTTCGAACAATTATGGTCTTCAATTTGATTTTGAAAGCTTTTTCACCATGCATCATCGAGCCTCCAAGTGAATCTTCATGTGAAATTAGTTGTCCAATGCATATATTATAATAATCAGAATGTGGTTTGTAATCATCAAAATATATTTTCTCATTCAGGTCATGAGGGCAATTAGATTAACAAGCTCTCCTTTTTAATGATTTCAAACACATTTCTACAGGCTTTGAAACAAGCTAAACAATGATATGAATGTATGGTGAAAGTGTCATGCAATACTAATGTTATGCAGTATAAACAGGCTCCCCCTGACTTCATGGATAATTATGATCCTTCAAAAGATATTTCTTCTCTCCCCCTTTAAAAGATATTACTTCTCCCCCCTTTTAAAAACATCAAAAAGAGTAAAGTATCAAGAATTACGCCTCCCTCGTAGTGAGGTAAGCATCAAAATATCATAGATTAGAGTCAGAAAACATCCCAAGCTCTCTTCTAATGTGAACAAACTGGTCTTTAGGGTAAAGCTTTAGTGAGAATATTAGCCAGTTGTTCTTTGGTGCCAGTGTGAGACAATTTATTTTTTCCATTTTGCACATGATCCCTCAAAAAGTAATGTCTATTTGAATTTGTTTAGTTTCGTAGTGTAATATAGGATTCTCTGATATGTTAATAGCACTAGTATTGTCACACAAAATTTCAACACATTTTACAACAATTTGATAGTCCTGAAGTTGTTGTTTCATGTACAAGACTTAAGAACAACTTCCAACTGCAACATATTCTACTTCAGCTATGGATAGAGCCACTGAGTGTCGCTTCTTGCAAAATCAGGAAATTAAAGAATTTTTGAGAAAATGACAAAATTCGGAGGTACTTTTTCAATTAGTTAGACTTTCAGCATAGTCATAATCGACATAACTTTTCAGTTCAAATGACGTATCTTTGGAATACTAAATTCCTAAGTTGGTTGTGTCATTTATGTACCTGAAGATTCGTTTGACACATTTTAGGTGAGATTCTTTAGGTTTTGATTGAAATCTTGTACAAAGACAGACACTGAACATGATATCAGGTCTACTTACTGTTAGGTACAAGAGACTTCCAATCATACTTCCACAAAGTTTAGGATCAATTGGTTTTTCCTTTTCATCCTTATCCAATTTGATTCCAGAGTTACAGGGAGTATCAATTGATTTCAAATTATTCATTTGAAACTTCTTAACCATCTTTTTGGCATATTTCGATTGGCTTATGAAAGTGTCTTTCGACAATTGCTTAATTTGCAAACTGAGAAAGTATGTAAGTTCTCCCATCATACTCATTTCAAATTCTTTTTGCATTATTTTTGAAAACTCATCACACAAAACTTTGTTTGATGCACCAAATATGATATCATCCACATATATTTGAACAAAAAGCATATCATCATTGTGGTGTTTAATAAATAAAGTGGGATCAAGTTTTCCTTTTAGAAATTTATGATCTAAAAGAAATGAACTCAATCTATCATACCAAGCTCTTGGAGCCTGTCTTAATCCATATAAGGCTTTGTGGAGTTTGAACACATATTCTGGGTCTTGAGCATCCTCAAGTCCTAGAGGTTGTTCCACATATACTTCTTTATTGATGTAACCATTTAAAAAACGCACTCTTTACATCCATTTGGTATAAGGGAAAATCTTTGTAACAAGCATAGGCAAGTAACATCCTTATTGCCTCTAATCTTGCTACTGGGTCAAAGGCTTCTTCAAAGTCTATGCCTTCTTCTTGGTTGTACGCTTGTGCAACCAATCTTTCCTTATTTCGGACTATGATTCCTTGTTCATTCTTTTTGTTCCTAAGGATCCATTTGGTTCCTAAGACAAAGTGATGATATGGTCTAGGAACTAATTCTCATACTTTGTTTCTCACAAAGTGTCCTAGTTTTTCTAGATTAAAAAGAATCCAATTTTCATCTTTCAGTGCTTCTTCCACTTTGGTTGGTTCAAATTGAGATACGAAAGCAACAAGCTCTATATCTCTTTGAATTGAAGCTCTAGTGGATATACCCTTCTATGGATCTCCTAAAATTTGTTCTTTCGGGTGACCTTGAAGCAATCTTGAGTTTCTTGAAGTTTCTAAGGATTGTCATTTTCAGTCTCTGTGTTTTGGGTTTTCTTGGGATTTCATCATCTTCAGTGGTTATCTGCCTAATCCCTTCCTCATTATATTTCTTATGTTCATTCTCATCAAAGTTTACATGAATTGATTCTTCGACAGTTTTAGAATATTTGTTGTCAACTCTATATGCTCTACTGTGTGAGAAATATCTTAAGAATATCTCGATATCTGATTTGGGTTCAAACTTATCCAAGTTCTCTTTATCATTTAGGATGAAACACTTACATCCGAATACTTGAAAATAACTGATGTTGGGTGTTCGCCCATTGCATAATTCATATGGTGTTTTGTTAAATTTCTAATTAATATTCTATTCATAACATAACATGCAGTATTTATAGCTTTTGCCTAAAAATAGTTTGTAGTGTTATATTCACTTAGCATTGTTCCACACATTTCTTGCAAGGTTTTATTTTTCCTCTCAACTACACCATTTTGCTGAGGTGTTCTAGGGGCCGATTGATGGTGAGTGTAACCTTGATTATTACAAAATTCTTCAAGATTTTTATTATCGAATTCTCCTCCTCTATCACTTCTAATTATGTTTATTTTGTAGCCATTTTCATTTTCAACTCTTTTGCAAAATTTTACAAACAATTCACATACTTTCGACTTATGAGCTAAAAAGAATACCCATGTAAATCTAGAGAAATCATCAACAATCACAAATACATATGATTTACCTCCCAAGATTTGAGTCTTGGTTGGTCTGAATAGATCCATGTGAATCAATTCGAGAGCTCTAGTGGTAGATTGATACCCCTTGTTTTAAAATGATGATCTGATATGTTTGCCTAATTGACATGGTTCACATACCTTGTCTTTTGAGTAAATTCCTGTTGGAATTCCCGTGACAAGATCTTTCTTGACTAATCTAGATATGTTTTCCATATTAACATTAGCTAATCTCCTATGCCAGTGCCATGCATCATCTCAAGATATAACACTTAAACATGTAACATTTTGTTTTCTCATATCATCAAAATTTATGCAATAAACATTTTTATGCCTAGATGCTATGAATGCAGTACTATTGTTTTCATGCTTAATGGTGCACCTATTTGCTTCAAATGAAATATCATAACCCTTGTCACTTAATTGACTTATGCTCAAGAGATTATGTTTTAGCCCTTTTACATAAAGTACATTAGAAATAGATAAAGAATTGTTACCAATAGTTTCGATGCCTGCAATCTCTCCTTTGTTGTTGTCTCCGAATGTGACATTTCCACCTTCTTTTCTTTCAATACACAAGAACTTTGACTTAATCTCCAGTTATGCGTCTTGAGCGTCCACTCTCCAAATACCATAAATCTCCATTTTTGTTCATCTACACAACATAAAATTCTTTAGATTTTGGTACCCATGTTGCTTTGGATCCATGCATGTTTGCATCAATAAGAACATTCTTTTCAATTCATGCATATTTCTTTTTTCTTACATTTATGACATTACATCTCAACATGGTATGACCTTCCCTGTGACACTTATGACATTTTGGTCACTTGGTCAATAGAGTGTTATACTCTATTTGTTTTAACCCATGTGTGTATCCTAATTTTGCTTTGTCAAAAGCACAACGCTGTGATCCAAGCATCATATCAAACAACTTTTGACCATTTGTGAACTTGATCACTGTGTTGTTAAGGTCTTCCTTTTATTTCCTAAGATATTCATTTTCTCTTTTCAGTTTTTCTATCACTTTCGTAAGCTGAACATTTTTTAAAGATAGTTCATCTAATTTTTCTTGCTGAGACTCCATCTCCTCAAGAGCTTCCTCTATACTCTTTTTCAGTTTCTCATTTTTCTTGACCTATTTACTGATTCCAAGTTCAAGATCATGCACATGAGTATCAAGAATAATAGTTTCATTGAATGGTTCATTTTTTACCTCAGTATTTGCCATCAAGCAAATAGCAGCCTTATGATCAGAATCTGAATCATCCTCGCTGGAACTTGAGTCATCCCAAGTAGCTTTGAGAACCTTCTTTTCCTTCTTCCTTGAGCTATTCATCTTAGACTTATTTGGGCCCTCACTCCAAACATGACCTGGTTTGTTACAACCGTAACAAATCAACAATATAGGTTTAGCTTGAGACTTCTTTCCTTTGAGCTTGAACCACTCTTTCCCTTTCTCCTAATTAATCTGTTGAACTTCCTAGATAACATGGCGATGTCCTCTTCTGAATCATAATCATTTTCAGATTCAGTTTCAACATTGAGGGCAATAGATTTCTTCTCCTTTTCCTCAACTTTGGTTGGGCATTGATGCGTGCAAACCGCAAGTATACGGTGCCAAGTTATAATATTTACCAAGGAAAATCAGGTATTGTTCTCAGGGATTGATTTACTATACTAATTATATCGTTCCTAGCCCTAATTTTATCTAGAAAATTAAATTTTAATGATCAATGAACTAAAATAATACTTAAACTAAAACACTAATTAAAATAGCATTTTAAAATAGTTTTTTGGAGAAAAATTAATATTAAAAGTACCTAGAAATTAGATTTCACCTAATTATCAATTATGCAATATTAGTCATGCTCATTTTCAAATTATCATTCATGTTTATAAGTAAAAATCCTATAGTTCCTAACACCCTCTGTTGAGTGCCGCGTTGGAATCTATCACCAAAATAGAATTTTGATCTATCGATAAAAACTCATATATTAGTGATGCATTACGCTTTGTGATTTTCCTATAACTTCACGAGGCATCGCATATTCATCGATACTACAACCATCTGATGTCATATTTCTCATATTTTAACCTAGAGAACCCTCTATAGAACGTCTCCCCCCAAGTCTATGATCATTCGATCCGTGCCCAAGAGATCAATAGCATTACGCATAGAAAAATATAAATAAACTATGAATAAATCATTGATAATAAACAAAAGCTAATATTATTGCATAAAATCTAATATAGGATCCATCTCCTCTCTAGACTAACAAATTAGTTCATACTTTGGAATAATGAAATCCAAAACATGTAGAGAAACAAGAAATGGAACATTCAAAACCAAACTAGTTGCTATTGAACTTGTAGATTCCTCATTGTTATCAACTCGTCTTCTTCGCATTCTTTTGCTCTTAGCCGTCATTCTCTCTTCTCCAGTGTATTCCTCTATGATGATTTGAAAACCGTAAAAAATGGTCTTTATATAGCTACAAGTCCATAGGAAGTCGTCCAAGAATTGTCCAAGTCGAACTAGGAAAGTTCGCAACAAAATTAGAAAGTTTTTATTTTGAATCACACATCCGCTTTCTTCCTCTTCTTGTTATTCACTCCAAATCAACCTAAAAACCCTTTAGTCTTATAGTATCTCAATTAAGGAATCCATAGAAACAAACCACGTCCGATTTGGAGTTAAATTGAGAACGTTATGGCCGAAATACAAAAATCGCGCATAATCGAATTTTCCAGCTCTGCGGCGCCCAGTTACACGTTTTTACACCTAATTTTCCTGATTTTCTTGTGGACTTCCAATTTTTCACACTCCCAAGGCTTGGATGCTTGGATGCACTTGTTTCTTCATTCTAAATCCCTTGGCTCCTCTTGTATCATGTCTTCATTTAGAACATCAAAGCACCTATAAAACACATCAAACCAAGTGAGTATCATGTTATAATAATCGCATGAACCAACCTATAGAAACCCATACTGAAATTATGTAAAAATACAAAAATGTAACTAAACTATCAAATAACCAAATTTATGGTAAACTAACCTAATATATGAACTAAATACCATAAAACATACCTAAAACATGCTCTAAAACATATGCTAAATACCTACTTATCAAACACCCAAGGGAAAACAAAACTAAAACTCATGATTAAAATCTCCCTTCTAAAATTACATTCTCACACAAATAAAGACTTACTCAATCATTGTAAACACATATATGGCCTCCAAGATTACACCAAAAAGAATATTCACTTCTAGAAAGAACTTCAAGAGTGTAGAGTTGTCTAGAATTTCAACCCAACTCTTACCAAGCTTCACCTTTGATTCCTTCGCGCATAAGTACATAGCTAATCTCATCAAACTAATCATGCAAGTCATGAGCAAATGCAAACAAGTATTAAGTGTAAGATCTCAAAATATATTATTTAGATTAGAACTCCATAGGCCACTCTCCACTAATGTAGATCACACACCATTCATAATCAAAAGGACTTTCATAGGTTGTAATGCAAGGCTTTGGTTCAAAGTGTTTTCCCAGGTATGTCCAAGAGGGGGGTGAATTGTACACTTAGAAAATTTAAAATTAATTACAATGGCAAAGTTAAAGTGCGAAATATAAATAAATATGCACAGTCGGTTTATAGTGGTTCAGCTACTTGCCTACGTTCATTACCTAACTTCCTCAGTTAGGATTTTGAACCTTATTACTAAGGGATTCTCTTACGGGTGAGAATCAAACCGTTACACCTTTTCTCAACTTGCGGGTGTGAGAACAACTGTTACACTACTCAACTTGCAGGCTTGAGACCAACCTATCCCAACTTACGGGTGTGAGATAAACCTAAGCTTTCTCACTTTATGTGTGTGAGAACTACCGTTTCTCAACTTACGGGTGTGAGAAGACCTAAACTTTTTTAATACAAGAATATCAACTTAGTAGTTTATCTAACTACTGTTACAACCTCGATACAGTATGCAAGATGTGAAATTAAGTACAACTGTATCCTATGAACTATCTCTCAAATTTATCTTTCAGCAAGAATGATATAAAATAAAATAGTGCTGAAAAATTTGAGTAAAAACGGTTCAAACTTTCAAATAGATTTTCAGATAAAGATAGAAATTTAACACAGTATGAAAATCTTTTGAATAAGCAAAGATTCAAATAAAATGCTTGAAACCAGAATAAGTTAAGTTTTTAGACTCAGATGAAAATTCGACTAACTTTCAAAAAGTGTTTTGGCTTAGAGAATTTTCGGTGATCTTAACAGATTGTTAAGTGCTGGTATATATAGACTTGCAGAGATGAAGTTGTTGTTCATTTGAATTTGAATTTCAAATATGAACGTTTACTCACAACAACTAGAATGTATCACGAAAATGACAACTGCTCATTTCATGAACATTATGATTTTCTCTAGATTCACAAATAAGGAAAGTTTAAGAGACGTGGTTCATGAATCTGAGAATATCTCTTACAAATACCAGAAGTTGATTTTTGTATGAAAAGTTGTTCTGAAAAGGTGGCAGAAAAGATGTACGTGTCAGAATAATAGAAATGTCATTTTCGTCATTTTGTTCCTTTGAGGGCGTTCAAATAGCATTAGCGTCCTATCGAATTATGAAGTGAGGGCGCTACTGACTTGTAAGCATCCTGACTTACTATGACAATTGAACGACTTAAATCCTAAGGGCTCTAATTGACAGTTAGCGTCCTGCTTTATTTTAAAACAATTAAGTGCATGAGGCTCTACTATTCTGAGTAAGCGTCCTACCTTTTAAAACATAAAACACAAGGGCACTACAACTATGTAAGCATCCTGACATTTTAAGACATTTGAAAAAAAAACCAAGTGCGCTGAAGGACAATCAACGTCCTGAAAGTTATTAAGTTGATTTTAAGGATGAGGGAGCTCCCATACAAGTAGTGCCCTGATAGTTTATTCACCTTATAACTATCAGCGTCCTTAAAGATAGAAATCAAATAAAAACTAAGAGAGCTTCCAGCGAGCTGAGACTAAGTCAGCGTCCTGACACTTTCAAAGGTTGGCTAAAGGAAGGTCGTTACTTAAAAGTAAGCATTCTTATGAATCAATTCAATTCAACCTTGAGCATCTTAATATTTTATCAATGTTCTGACTCATCAAGTCCAGGAGGGCGTTGCTAAAACATTAGCGTCTTGAAAGATACTGAAAAAGTAGTTTTGACTCGCGATTAAAAATAAGATGAATGCGAATAAAAACTCGATAAATTCTGAATTAATCATAGAGAAGTTAAATCATTTGAAATACCGTAAAGCGTATGATCAAAATACGAAAATGATTAAATCTTGCAGAGAACAAATTGATCGATAGACTTTACATTCTAAGTGTTGACAGACTCGGAACTTTACTTGTGATGTTCAATAGGCTTGTGAGCTCAGTTCCTTGATCGTGATTCTTGATAAATCTGAAACACTTGACAAGATCATTAGATGCACAGATTGGAGATATTTGGAATCATCAAAACATTACTAACACGGGGTTCATTGAGATAACACAAAGATAGGGAAAAATAAGAACATTGTATCTCAAAAACACCCTAAACACTTTGATTAATGCTAACATCCACTATAGAAAGCCATACCGAAATAATGCAAAAATACCAAAATGTAACTAAACTATCAAATAACCAAATTTATGGTGAACTAACCTAATATATGAACTAAATACCATAAAACACACCTAAAACATGTTCTAAAACATATACTAAATACCTACTTATCAGGCATTTCTTATCTTTCAATTTCATCTCATGAACCATTAATGAAGCACATAGTTCATCAAAGGTGTACTCGGCCAGATTCTTGGCTTCTTCAATGGTCATGGCCTTAGGTTCCCAAACTCTAGGTAGACCTCTCAGAAACTTCCTAACAGTTTCTTCTTGGTCATAACTTCTTCCTAAGGTTTTTCTTCTCATTAATGTTTGTTGTAAACCGAGTAATAGCCTCAACTATAGATTCAATTTCGTCCATCCTATAGGTCTCATATTTTTAACTAGAATTTGCAGCTTTGCTTGTTTAACTTGCAAAGTTCCTTCGTGGGTTTCCTCAAATCTTTCCCAGATTTCCTTAGTTGTTTCACACGCGCTAACTCTATTGAATCCTTCAACCGATAAACTGCAAAATAGTATGTTTACAGCCTGGTCGTTTAACAACTCCTTCTTTTCTCTGGCAGTCCATTCATCTAACTCATTAGGGAAAACTACACATTCTACTATCTTTGTAGGTGTTGGACAACCGTTTGGCACAACATCCCACATTTCTAAGTCTGGGGCTTTAAGGTAACATCTAATCTTGGTTTTCCAATGTAAGTAGTTATTTCCCTTGAACAAGGGTGGCCGGTTGGTGGAGTTCCCTTCACCTGAGAGTTGAGCATTTTTAACACTTTGTCCTGCCATACTTACTCAATGATTGTTAGATACTTTGATGGTTAACCTGTTCTGATACCAATTGTTGGCCCAACGTGTCCAAGAGGGGGAGGGGGGGTGAATTGGAAACTTAGCTGATTAAAACTTTTTTTTTAAAACGATAATAATATGAAAATAGGTTAAGCAAGATATGACAAAGATAGCTCAATGATTATAATGAAAACAACTAGCTAACACTACACACAAGATTTATAGTGCTTCGGCCGCGCCTACATCCACTACCTAACCTCCTCAGTTAGGATTTGTCCAAACTCTACTAACGGATCTTCTTACGGTTGAAGATCAAACCGTTTACACTTTCTCAACTTCATAGGCTTGAGAACAACCTTAATCGTTTCTGCACTTCACAAGCTTGAGAACAACCTTGACAGACAAAGCAACACTTGCTCTATTTCCAGTGACTAACCAGTCACCAATAACTGAGATACAAGATTGAGATATGATTCCCTTTACTCATAATCAAAGGAATACTTACAAAGCTTTTGGATTGAAATTCAGCAAAGTATATAACGAAGTGCAACTGAAATGAAAGGTTCAAAATTTTTTCTTCTTCTTCAATGGATTTTGAAAAGATATTGAATGAGGATCGACAAATCCAGAAGATTTCAAGTATTTCAAAGTATAAAGAGTTTTTGCAGCGAATAGAAGTATAACTTCTAAGTGTATTTGCACAGGTGAAAGCTGTTCAAAGATTTAAAGAATATGTTATCAGTTTTCTCATTTTTGTTCTATGTTTCTAAAGTGCTTTATGGTGTTTTGGACTTGAACATTTTTCAAGAACGTTTTGGCGCACAAAGTTATTTCAAAATCAACAGAAACATTTTTTCTGAAAAAGATTGATTCAATCTGTGCAAGTACGGCAACAACACTTGAATCTTCTGATCATTCATGAAAATAGAATGTATTGATAAAGTTTTGAAATGTTCTAAAAAGGTTCATAAAGTTCTGAAAAAGTGTACAGTTGACAATTTTATGACAATGCTGGATTAGCGTCCTGATTAGTCAATCAACGTCCTGACGCTTAAAGCCAACTTTTATCATTTTGTTCCTTGTGGGCTCTCAAACAACATGATTGTCCTGCTGAACTGTGAAGTGAGGGTGCTACTTGAACGTAAGCCTCCTGATTACTTAAGACTTTTAAAACCATAAAAACGATGAGTACGCTACTGATCAATCCGCGTCCTGATAGATAAGTTACCCCAACATATGCACTATCAGCGTCCTTATGAATTTAAAAATTAGCGTTCTGACTCGTTTGTAATAACATAAGGGCACTAATGAACCGCAAGTGTCCTGATACTTGAAATACTTAAGTTCAATTAGCGTGCTGGTATTCAATCAGCGTCCTGATAAGTTCATTTGGTTGAATCAATGAGGGCGCTACTCAAGATGTAAGCATCCTAATAGATAAGAGCATTTTCGACCTAGAACCTTATTAGCATCCTAATGTGTCATTAACGTCCTGACTTCCCGAGTATAGGAGGGCGCCGTTGAGACATTAGCGTCTAGATTGATGCTTCAGCGTCCTGATGGACACCTAAAAACACAATTTTAACATTTTCAAATTTTAAAGCTCGATTAAACATGTTTAAACACTTGGTATTTTGAATCAAATCAAACATTTGAAAATTCATTGAGTGATTGATAAAATCAACAAAAAATACTTTAAAATCGAATCGACTAAACCATGCAATCATGCACATTTCCTGAATCATATGATAACAAAGATTCTATAACATAAACATAGTCTAATAACACAAAGATATGTCTTCAAATGATTATGGTCTTCAATTTGATCTTGGAAGCTTTTTTACCATGCAACATCGAGTCTCTGGGTAGGGGTGTAACCAAACCCGACCACCCGACCCGACGTGACCCAACCATTTCGAGTCGGGTTGGGTCGGGTAGGATAGGTTGTTTTTTAACTAACCCGACATGATTGGGTTGGGTCTTGCTAAAACTTTTTTGGGTCAACCCGACCTCCTATGTAAACATATGCAAAAAGTGCATATGTTTAACATATTTAAATATTTACTAACATTTTTATGATTATGCATAAATATTTTATTGTGGGGACTCGTATTTAAGTAAGTCCCAACACCCACAACCTCTTACAAGTTGATAATGGGTTAGACACTTAAAGAAGTTGGGGTGTAGAGAAATTTATAGAAGAGAAGTGACTTCCTTCTCCCTATTATTCCCATGTGGGACTAAAAAAAGTGAGTTTCTCACTTCAATCAAAACCCATCAACTGTCTAACCCATCATCAATTTCTAAGAGGTTGTGGGAATCCCATATGAGACTAAAATAACTGGGTTTCTCACTTCAATCAAATTAAAAAAAAAATAAGCATCAACATCTTTGTAGAACTATAAATCATAACGAAGATAGTTGAATATGTTATTTATTTGTCTTTTTGGGTAAGATATATTCTTCAACTATTATATATAAAACCAAGAAGGGACCATTTGAAATAATATAAAATTGTTATAGGGGAGGTGCATCTAATTATAGGATAGATAGTATTTGTCTAATTACACAAGGGTATGTTAATTGGCCAATTCATCAAAATGACTAATTGAAAAATGAGATCAATTTTGGAAACAATAAAACCATATTATAATTAAACAAAGGTTATATTGATAATTTGAAAATTAATCTACCAAAGTAAATTCCATAGTTTTAAAATGTAACAATCATGTTCATTATAAAAAGGCGAACTTTTAACCATGTAAACTATAAATGTAATAATGACGCTTAAAAATAATTTATTTAAATTAAAAAACCATATGGGTAATAAAAATTACCAACTTCTATGTTCTAACCAAATGTAAACTAAAAAGATTTTGAAAACACGCATGTTACCTAAGAAAAAATGATGGAAACATTATATACACACTCTTTAATTTGATTGGGGCTCTACAATGACCACAAATGTAGAATGTGTTTAACCTATTATATATAACTCATTTCATTGAGTTGATTAATTAGTTTCTTATACGTATGAGGTTATTAGGTCATTAAATATTACTAATAAAAAAGTATTATAAGTTTTTTGAATTTCTCATAGTTATATATAAAAAAGGAGCATGAGATGAGAGTTGAAACATTGTAGTTAGTAGTTATGTATTTGTACGTGAGATTTATTTAAAATAGAGAAAAGAATGGAGGGTCTAAGTAGATAAATATTTGTATGTCAGATTTATTCAAAATAGAAATAGGAATGGAGGGATATAATCTTACATATATCATACAAATAAATTATTGTTAAGAGTATTACACATAAGAACAATATATAAGTTTTTACCTTTTGGGTTTCCTTATTCATTGAAACCCAATATTCTTCACACTATTAAGAGTAAAAGAAAATTCTCATATGTTATGACTAAGCATAGACATATATAATATAATATGATATAATAATATAATAATATAATTATATAGTACAATCTGACAATAATAAATATATGTATATAATATAACGTGCTCTAGTGTATTTCTATAGTGTATTCTAATTACAATGGTATCAGAGCCAGGTTTGTTTACTTCCCTGGGTATGTACAAATATTTGTTAAGTATGTATGTCTAGCATGATATCCCTCCTCGGGTTAATTGCTATCTTTGTATTAGTGATTTGTGCATGTATGCTATTGAAACTAATAGTTTGTCTTCTCAATCGAATGATGTCATCTTTGTTAACTCATCTTCTAGTCTGGTTACTTATTGTGTTGATTATCTTATTTATCCTAATAATCATTTGTTGTCGAGTCTGTTTTGTTTGTGTTATCTGTGATTCAGAGATTGAGACTGATTCCTAGATCCATATTTGAGAATTGGCTAAGTCGTAAATACAGACGATAGAGGTTACCCTTCTGTAAGAGTTTTCCATTTCTCTGAGGATATAAAAGGACACGTCTGAAAGGCCAAGAGAGCCGAGAAAAAGACAGTCATATCTTATCCCAGGTAAATATGGAAGCTTTTGGACAAGCTACACCTTCTACCTCTGCAACTACTTCTACCCCTATTCTTAAGTCCTCTTCTTTTAATTTTTTCAGTCTTCCTGAGTCATGTCTCAAGAACAAAACCTCTAAGATTGATCAGTTAAGAGAAATCACAAATGTCCCGGAATATATAAAGATAAGTGAAATAGTTCCCCCTTTGTTAAACCCCTATACTCTTTTTCATAAGAAGCGTCTGTCTTTTATTTCTTTGATAAGAACCCTTATATCAAAAAAGGCACCTCCTATTAAGGAATATGTCCAAAGCACAACACTCTCAAATTGCCAGCTTGAATCTACACAACAAGGACAATACATCACTCTTGAGTTTGAACCAGATTTCATACGTCACTGGTTATCAAATGGATATACACATCTCCATCTTGGCGCAATCCGTCTCATTCTTTCCTATCATGGTAGAGGTGATGTTCTGTTATTTGCAAGAATTGCTTTACTGGATACTAATCTACTGGAATATGAGTATGCTTGTATAAGAACGGTGATCACTACATTAAGTCACGGCTCTATGGTTTTCACCATAGCCCCTGATTTTAATGTTTGTCTAAATGATGATACTTTGCCAACAAGATTCAAAGTACAAATACAGTTCTCTGGTGCACGACACCGAACTGATGGCATTTTGGCAACTCTCCACCATCAAATGGCTTTTCGATTGCAAGATCATGCAATTCATATCAGAACCCAGAAACCTCATGGTATTGTTATGGCTTTCGTTAATGACAATGAGGTCCCTACCATTGTCCAGATCCTAAGGTAAATTCCTCGAAAGGATCTTTACCAGATGATGCCTACTACATGGTTCACCAATTATGAAAAATGCATGAAGCAAACTGAACCAACCATCACAAATGAAAGCCCTCTCATGAAGAAACAAACGATGGGTTTGTAAGATCAGTTTTGATCTGCCATGCCATCCACAGGATAATCTTCCTGTCCATTACTCTCTGATGATCCAACCAACATATAAATATCACAAGGACAAACCTCCTATTCATTCTTTTCAGACTTCAGGTTTTCCTGTGTATCATTCCCATGTCAACGGTCATTTTATATGGGATGTTGATCATATGATGTGTCATCCATCTTGCACCCAGAAAGATGAAGATGAAGACTGTTTGGAAGATTGGTTGGAAGCTTCTGTTAATATTCACAAGTTTGAACCAGTTCCCATCCGAAAGAAGAAAATATTTTCTTCCTACAGAACAGAGGCACGAAAGGACCACTATGAATCTCCTACTCCTCCTGCAGCTGCTGTTGTTCAACCTTGCAATTCTATTGGTCCATATGACCAAGATTTTCTTCCACTGACAAGAGTCTGAGATCCAAAACATCATACTACTGCAAAGCCATTTTCAGTTCCTTCTGAAATTCGTGCTGATGGATTTCCCAAGCCAATTTCTCAGCCAAGAGATGTTCTTGATTGGCAAACTAAGAATGCACTTGTTCAAAATCAGTACCTCAAGAAGATGGATTATCAGCTGACAAGTCTATCTTCTGTCACTACCAGTCTTACTCATAAGACTGATGCTCAAGCAGCCCTAGCTCAGAAGTATTATAATGATATCACTGCAAGAATCCACGAGTTAGACGTTACTCTTCGCTACGATCTTGAGCATAAATATTATGGTCCAGCATTTTCTCAGTATGACGCTGAAATCAGACAATTAAAACAATAATTGTCATATGTTGAGGCTGATCTCCAGAAATACAAGAAACCACCGTCTGATCTTTATCAAACTCTTCTGGATTTTTATACATTTACATCACCACAACCAACACCTCGACCTCATACACCAGTAAAATCAACCCAATTCTTATTCACCAGTATGATCGTTAAACCTAAACCTCAACCACCACGGTGACCATAATATCGTCCTCCTCCTCCAAGAAGTCCTCACCCGATTTTCGGCCAAACAAAAGGAAAAGCTCCTATCGAGTCCGATTACTATGAACCAACTTACCATACTTCTCAATCTCCCAATCCACCTCAATACCCACCTGCACCTTTTTCATCTCCTGCCATGGATCAAACTCCCATCCCTACTACTTCTCCACCTCAACCACAAAATTAGTCTGATCCACCTCAAACAAATCCTATTCACCTTTTTGTCCACTTCCTTGACCTCCTAGTCACTCAAGATTAGCAAATGGCTCAACAAAATGAAACACTTTCGTCTGATACAGTTCTTTTACAGGACTCTCATCTTTATGCTCTCTCTAACGTTTCTGATACTTCTGATCTTGAATCAAATGATGAACAATCTATTGTTCCCTCTAAAGAGTCAGAAGACCAGCAACAGTACATGGACCTTACCAAAGAAGCCAATATTCAAGTAGCTGATGAAGCATCCTCTTCTCGTAATGAACCTCATGTTTCAAAAATTCTTGAACAAGATGAAGCTCCATTTCTTCAACCACGCCAAGCTACCCAATCTGCAACAAAAAATGCTAATGGCCCAAGGTTTTGTCTTAATGATGTTCCAGTCACCAAATGGTGCCTCAAATTATCCACCTGGTGTGCTTGGATGGATAATTAATTGTTAACTGGGAAATCATCTGAAAATGTTATTCGAGATTTCTTTTCTCGATGCACTGGTACTCTCCGTGATTGGTTACTCAGTATGGGTGAATATCGTATCGTCCAATTGGTTCAAATGATCATATTTGAAGTCTACCAAATCATGGTAAAAGAATTCGTTGGTGATATACCTCTTGTTGAAAAGCAGTATAAGCAAGAGTATTTTACCATGAAGTGTTGTTCTCTCAACAGAAAAGATCTGCAAAAACATTTCTCTCGTATGATTCTCAGATTTCATCTCCTTGGCGGGATCAACAAGCCAGATCTTAAATATACATCCATTGCCTCTTTGCCAGAAGAAACTCATGCCGAAGTTAATCGTCTTATCCTTGCTACTTGCAGGCCAATGGATCAGATATTCTTCGCAAAAATATTCCAGTACCTTCTTACAACTATTGATAAATTATGTGAGATACGCAAGTCCATCAAAGGAATGAACAATCCTTAAGTCAATTTCATTCAAGCTTGTAGGAAAGCATATCTCAAAATCGGCTGTAAACACAAGAAGAAGTGTCTTTGCAAAAGCAAGAAGAAGAAACAATCTTTTTCGTCCAAATCTTCTAAGAGAAAGAAGAAGAAATATTAAAATTCTCGGGCACCATGGTTCACAAAGAAGAAACGACGAATTCGATATTTCAGACGAAGATCTTCTTCTCCAAAGCATGCTAAGTGCTATATTTGCAAGAAACTAGGACGTTATGCCAAAGAATGTCCTAACAGAAAGAAAAGTCAACATCTCATTCATCAGATTCAACAATCCTATTCCTTATCTCCAGATCAAGATATTGAATAAGTTTTCTCAAAACCGGATTCTCCCAATGGAGATATTATTTTTGCATATCAAGATTATTCTTCAGAATCTTACGTGGACTCAGAAGCTTTCTCCTCTGATGATAATTTTATGGGTATGATTTCTCAATCCTTTCCAAACTCACATGTTACACATATGATGTCGTATGCTCCTATTTCTCTACTGACATCAAAGTATGATATGCCTATCAAGATTATAGCTTACTTTGATACTAGTGCATTCAAGCGCATGATGAATCCTCGGATTCTTCCCAAAGACTGTTGGAAACCTCATAAAGAGTTGTTCAAGGCTGCTAACAATGTGATTTTTCAAACAAATCTCATTATCGCCAAAAGGATTGGTCTTAAAGTTTTCCCTGACTGCATTATATGGACTCATGTCATTGGTTGTGATTTAACTGACAAGGATATTCTTATTGGTATGGACATCTACTCCATGACAAAGCTACGAATACTACCCAGTGGTATTCAGTACAAACAATAGTTTCTTCCGTATATTTGTGTGCCCAAGCTGTATGCCATACAAAATATGAATGATCTCCAGACAAAACTCCAAAGGTCATTTACGATTTAACACAAAGATTTCTCAAATCCTCATCCTCTATGGAAGAATTCAGCATATTTTGTCCATCTTCCTTTCAAGAAGAATTAAGATATCAATCCAACCAAAGCTATCCATCCAGGGATGCCTCCAGATTAGTTAGCCCTTGCTCGCAATGAATGTGCAGAATTACTTGCCCAAGGTCCGATAGAACCTTCTGATTCTGATTGGGCATGTCAGGCATTTTATGTGAACAAAAGAGCTGAACAACATCATGGAAAGAAACGACTTGTCATCAATTATAAACCTCTCAATACATTTTTAATGGATGATAAGTTTCCACTTCCCAGGATATCTTCACAGTTAGCTCTTCTTGTCGGATCCACTATCGACAGCAAATTTGATTTGAAGGCTGGATTTTTGCAACTTGGTATTAATCCCGATGATCATCCCAAGACAACATTTTTTATTCCAACTGCTCATTATCAGTGGACGGTTATGCCCTTTGGTTTAAAGGTTGCCTCATCACTATTTCAGAAAAGCCATGACAAAGATCTGTGCTCCTTTACTATCTACAACATTGATCTATATTGATGATATTCTATTATTCTCCAAAAATGATAAAGATCATCATCAGCTTATACATCAATTTCTTGATATTACTGAAGCTGCTGGAATCATGCTCTCTGAAAAGAAAAGTATCCTCAACACTTCTGAGATCGATTTTCTTGGATTGAAATTTTTTAATGGACTATATTAACCTGGTTCTCATAATGCCATAGAACTGTTGTAGTTTCCAAATTCACATTTCACACCGTAGCAATTACAACAGTTTCTTGGTATGTTCAATTTTTTGAAATCTTTCTTGCCTAAATTCACTCAATATACTTCTAAAGAAGAATTCTCTTACATGGCATGAATCTCATACTCAAGCTATGAAGCATTTGAAACAAGTATATCAGAACCCTCCTCCTCTAGTTATACCAACTACAGGTAAACTGGTTCTCCAAACATATGCGTCTGATTTATATTGGGTGCAGTGTTTTTAGCAGAAACTATTAAGACGCCCAACATTTGTGGATATCATAGTGGCGCATTTTCTCAAGCTGAACTTTATTACCATATTTCCATCAAGGAAATCCTGGTACTAAAAAATGGTATACAAAAGTTCGCATTCTTTCTCAGACCAGCACAATTTGAAATCCAAATGGATAATTCCTCTTTTCCAAGGATGCTGGACTTTAAGAACAAAATGGTTCCCTCTGCTCAACTTTTACGTCTTCAGGAATGGTTCACACAGTACAACTTCACAGTGGAGCACATCCCAGGCCAGAAGAATGTTCTGGTGGATTTCTTATCACGTCCAATCCAAAAATCAAAGCCTTTGTCCTCCATTTCTTTGTTTATAGACTAATTCTCTGTTCCTCTTTTTTCACAGTCCAAGTCTGTCATCCGGACCAAGCCCATTATATTACATAGTCCATTCAGGCCCATTCATCTCATATGTACCATCGCCATACCACCTGATTGTTTAGAGCCCAAAACAGCCCATGAAGTTAAATAGTTGGCCCAATCTAAACTGTTTTACTATGCCCATCGGCATGTAATGCACTTTCCTTTTCAGATGAACAATGTAAACCCATTTCATCAAACACGTCCATATCTGTTCATTGTACATCTTCGCAAACGATTCTCCGAAAACCTTTACTGGTATGTTTGGTGTTTGTCGTGTCTGTACAAAATAGCTGTTGCTTTTCCTCCTAAGTTATGTTTGAAGATTATCCAATCTCCCATCCCTTCTAGAATAAAAGACCTCCTGCAATTATTTGCTCATTTTTCTACCTGGTTGATTGAACTTCAAACAATTCTACACAACCCTTCGTTCAAAACTTCCATATACATCTGTTATCAACCTTATTCTGATTCAGAACGTGGTTTGGTGTCAGAACACTATATTCAGAAGTTTCAATCTTTCTCATGTCCTTTAACTAATTCAATCCTCTCCGGTCTGTTTAGTTTTCTCAATGACATTAACAATCAGTCTAATCTACCAAGGCCTCCGTTCATCCAAGGTCCTCATGAAGTTATTCATGACGAACATCTTGCATCTTTGTTAGATTCTCTAGCCCCATTCAGTTCACCAGAACTTCCTGATCCAACTTCTCTCACAGAAGAACAATTAAATGCAGAATTTGAAGAACACTACGCTCATCTACCTTATATTGATTCTCAAGGGGAAGATATCAGAATTGGTGCTGAACCCTCACTTTCCCAGTCTCCATCAGTTTACGACTACTATCAAGATACTCAGACGTATTGGGAAACACTATCTCCAACTTCAAACGAAGAAGATAATCTCTCTCTTTCTTACTCTCCCATCAACAAATAATGTTTCATAATGATACGAAAATCTTTATTTCCTCGTCTTCGTCTCAGCTCTCAGTATTTTGGTCTACACCGTCGTCTGCATTGTAAGTTTCCTCCACTGCATGTTCATACAACATTACCTACTCTTCGTTCTTGTCTTCATCGTCGTTAGTACAAAGCTTCGTTTAGTGTCCCGCGAAATCTTCATTCAAAGATTTCTCATGCCACGTCTCCCCCAACTATGCATGAGTCCTCATCCTCATCATCATAGCTTGTCCTTATCAGGGCAGTGCTTTACCCAGCCCGTCGCCAGCTAGCCAGCTCAGCAGATTCCTTCTCATCTCCTCGTGCACGTCGCCATATACGACAACCTGATAATGTTGTCAATCAGTCAATTTTCATAAAACAAGGGCATATTTACCAAGAGTCAACTGTTCAACGACAGGATACTATTTACTTTTCCTGAAAGGACAACACTGTTGCATAAAACGAGAAGACGCTGTCAGCTTTAAGCACATGTTCCCTAACTGTGTCTAGCTCACTCTCCATCCACCAAGAGATAAGGATCCAGTTGTCCTCTAATCATGTTCGGATACCAGTTCCTCTGAAGTCCGCGGATTTGAAACTCGTTGAAGTCCATCTGCTCCAACATCTATAAAAGAAGGATGAAGTGAAGAAGCAAGACAGAGTCGGATAAAGATTAGCTTTCTAAGTCTTGTTTAAGTTTGAATGTCTATTTTTTAGTTTGAGGTTGTGTAAATGTTCAAGTGTTCAACTTTGAGTTTGTAAGTTTGTTAGTTTGTATGAGTGTTAGTTGAAACTTAGTGTTTCCTATTACAGTGGTATCAGAGACAAAGTGTTTTCTTTTTCGGGTATGTACAAAAATTTGTTAAGTGTGTATGTCTAGCATGATATCCCTCCACGGGTTAATTGTTATCTATGTATTAATGATTTGTGCATGTATGCTAATGAAACTGATAGTTTGTCTTCTCAATCGACTACACCATATAGTCTTTTCTGAATGATGTCATCTTTGTTAACTCATCTTCTAGTCTGGTTACTTATTGTGTTGATTATCTTATTTATCCTAATGAGCATTTGCTGCCAAGTCTGTTTTGTTTGTGTTATCTGTGATTCAGAGACTGAGACTGATTCTTAGATCCGTATTTGAGAATTGGCTAAGTCGTAAATACAGAAGACAGAGGTTCCCCTTCTATAAGAGTTTTCCATTTCTCTGAGGATATAAAAGGACACGTATGGAAGGCCAAGAGAGCCGTGAAAAAGACACAATCATATCTTATCCCAGGTAAATATGGAAGCTTTTGGACAAGCTACACCTTCTACCTCTGCATCTACTTCTACCCCTATTCTTAAGTCATCTTCTTTTAATTTTTTCAGTCTTCCTGAGTCATGTCTCAAGAACAAAACCTCCAAGATTGATCAGTTAGTAGAAATCACACATATCCCGGAAGATACAAAGATAAGTGAAACAGTTCCCCCTTTGTTAAATCCCTATTCTCTTTTTCATAAGAAGCGTCCGTCTTTTACATCTTCGGTAAGAACCTTTATATCCAAAAAGACACCTCCTATTGAGGAATATTTCCAAAGCACAACACTCTCAAATTGCTAGCTTGAATCTACACAGCAAGAACAATACATCACTCTTGAGTTTGAACCGGATTTCATACGCCGTTGGTTATCAAATGGATATACACATCTCCATCTTGGCACAATCTATGTCGTTCTTTCTTTTCATGGTAGAGGTGATGTTCTGTTATTTGCAAGAATTGCTTTACTGGATACTAATCTGTTGGATTATGAGTATGCTTGTATAGGAGCGGTGATCAATACCTTAAGTCACGACTCTATGGTTTTCACCATAGCCCCTGATTTTAATGTTTGTCTAAATGATGCTACTTTGCCAACAAGATTGAAAGTACAGATACAATTCTCCGGTGCACGACACCGAACTGATGGCATTTGGCAACTCTCCACCATCAGATGGCTTTTCGATTGCAAGATCATGCAATTTTTACCAGAACCCAAAAACCTCATGGTACTGTTATGGCTTTCGTTAATGACAATGAGGTCCCTACCATTGTCCAGATCCCAAGGCAAATTGCTCGAAAAGAACTTTACTAGATGATGCCTACTACCTGGTTCACCAATTATGAAAAATTCATGACGCGGACTGAACCAGTTATCACAAATGAAAGCCCTCTCATGAAGAAGCAAAACGAATGGTCTGTAAAGATCAGTTTTGATCTGCCATTCCATCGACAGGATAATCTTCCAGTCCATTACTATCTGATGATCCAACCAGCATATAAATATCACAAGGACAAACCTACTGTTCATTCTTTTCAGACTTCAGGTTTTCCTGTGTATCATTCCCATGTCAACGGTCATTTTATATGGGATGTTGATCATACGATGTGTCATCCTTCTTGCACTTGGAAAGATGAGGATGAAGACTGTTTAGAAGATTGGTTGGAAGCTTCAGTTAATATTCACAGGTTTGAACCAGCTCCCATTCGGAAGAAGAACATATTCTCTTCCTGCAGAACAGAGGCACGAAAGGACCACTATGAATCTCCTACTCCTCCAGCAGCTGCTGTTGTTCAACCTTGCTATCCTATTGGTCCATATGACCAAGATTTTCCTCCACTGACAAGAGTCTCAAATTCACAACATCATACTACTGCAAGGCCAGTTTCTGTTCTTTCTGAAATTCGTGCTAATGGATCTCCCAAGCCTATTTCTCAGCCAGAAGAAGTTCTTAACTGGCGAACTAAGAATGCTCCTGTTCAGAATCAATACCTCAAGAAGATTGATTATCAGCTGACAAGTCTATCTTCTGTCACTACCAGTCTTACTCATAAGACTGATGCTCAAACAACCCTTGCTCAGAAGTATTATAAGGATATTACTACAAGAATCCAAGAGTTAGACGCTACTCTTCGCTACCATCTTGAGCAGAAATATTATGGTCCAGCATTTTCTCAGTATGACGTTGAAATCAGACAATTAAAACAACAATTGTCATATGTTGAGGCTGATCTCCAGAAATATAAGAAACCACCGTCTGATCTTTATCAAACTCTTCTGGATTCTTATACATTTACATCACCACAACCAACACCTCGACCTCATACACCAGTAGAATCAACCCAAATCTTATTCACCAGTATGTTCGTCAAACCAAAATCTCTACCACCGCAACGACCAGCATATCGTCCTCCTCCTCCAAGAGGTCCTCGCCCAATTTTTGACCAAACAAAAGGAAAAGCTCTTATGGAGTCTGATTACTATGAACCAACTTACCATACTTCTCAACTTCCCAATCCACCTCAATACCCACCTGCACCTTTTTCATCTCCTGCCATGAATCAAACTCTCATCCCGCCTACTTCTCCACCTCAACCACAAAATCAATCTGATCCACCTCCAACAAATCCTATTCAACCTTTTGTCCAATTCCTTGACCACCTAGTCACTCAAGATCAGCAAACAGCTCAACAAGATGAAACACTTCCGTCTGATACAGTTTGTCTACAAGACTCTCATCTTTATGCTCTCTCTGATGTTTCTGATACTTCAGATCCTGAATCAAATCATGAACAATCTATTGTTCCCTCTGAAGCGTCAGAAGACCAGCAACAGTACATGGGCCTTACCAAAGTAGTCGATATTCAAATGGCTGATGAAGCATCCTCTTCTCGTAATGAACCTCATGTTTAAAAAATTCTTGAAGAAGATGAAGCTCCATTTCTTCAACCACGCTAAGCATCCCAATCAACAACAAAAAATGCTAGTGGCCCATGGTTTTGTCTTGATGATGTTCCAGTCACAAAATGGCGGGTCAAATTATCCACCTGGTGTGCTTGGATGGATAATCAATTGTTAACTGGCAAATCATCTAAAAATGTTATTCGAGATTTCTTCTCTCGATGTACTGGTATTCTCTGTGATAGGTTACTCAGTATGGGTGAATATCGTATCATCCAATTGGTACAAATTATCATATTTGAAGTCTAACAAATCATGGTAAAATAATTCGTTGGTGATATATCTCTTGTTGAAAAACAGTATAAACAAGAGTATATTACCATGAAGTGTTGTTCTCTCAACAGAAAAGATCTGCAAAAACATTTCTCCCGTATGATTCTCAGATTTCATCTCCTTGGTGGGATCAACAAGCCAGATCTTAAATATACATTCATTGGCTCTTTTCCAGAAGAAACTCATGCCGAAGTTAATCGTCTTATCCTTGCTACTGGTAGGCCAATGGATCAGATATCTTTTGCAGAAATATTCCAGTACCTTCTTACAGCTATTGATAAATTATGTGAGATACGCAATTCCATAAAAGAAATGAACAATCCTGAATTCAATTTCAATCAAGCTTGTAGGAAAACTTATCTCGAAATTGACTGTAAACACAAGAAGAAGTGCCTTTGCAAACACGAGAAAAAGAAACAATCTTCTTCTTCCAAATCTTCCAAGACAAAGAAGAAGAAATATCATAATTGTCGAGCACCATGGTTCACTAAGAAAAAATGACGTATTTGATATTTCAAACGAAGAGCTTCTCCTCCAAAGCATGCTAAGTGCTATATTTGCAAGAAACCAGGACATTATGCCAAATAATGTCCTGACAGAAAGAGAAGTCAACATCTCATTCATCAGATTCAGCAATCCTATTCCTTATCTCTAGATGAAGATATTGAATCAGTTTTCTCGGAACAAGATTCTTCCAATGAAGATACAATTTTTGCATATCAAGATTATTCTTCAGAATCTGACGTGGAGTCAGAAGTTTTCTCCTCGGATGATAATTTTATGGGTATGATTTCTCATTCCTTTCCAACCTCACATGCTACACATATGATGTCGTATGCTCCTATTTCTCTACTGACATCAATGTATGATATGCCTATCAAGATTATAGCTTACTTTGATACTGTTGCATTGAAGAGAATCCTCGGATTCTTCCCAAAGACTGTTGGAAACCTCATAAAGAGTTGTTCAAGGCTGCTAACAATGAGATTTTTCAAACAAATCTCATTACCGCCAAAAGAATTGGTCTTAAAGTTTTCCCTGACTGTATTATATGGACTCATGTCATTGTTTGTGATTTACCTGACAAAAATATTCTTATTGGTATGGGCATCTACTCCATGACAAAGCTACGAATACAACCCAGTGGTATTCAATACAAATAGCAGTTTCATCCGTATACTTGTGTGCCCAAGGTGTATGCCATACAGAATATGAATGATCTCCAGACAAAACTTCAAAGATCATTTACGACTTCACACAAAGATTTCTCAAATCCTCATCCTCTATGGAAGAATTCAACATATTTTGTCCATCTTCCTTTCATGAAGAACGAAGATATCAATCCAACCAAAGCTATCCATCCAGGGATGCCTCCAGAAGAGTTAGCCCTTGCTCGCCAAGAATGTGCTGAATTACTTTCCCAAGGTCTCATAGAACCTACTGATTCAGATTGGGCATGTCAGGCGTTTTAAGTGAACAAAAGAGCTAAACAACCCTGGACAGAAATGACTTGTCATCAATTATAAACCTCTCAATACATTTTTAATGGATGATAAGTTTCCACTTCCCAAGATATCTTCACAGTTAGCCCTTCTTGTCGGATTCATTATCTACATAAAATTTGATTTGAAGGCTGGATTTTGGCAACTTGGTATTAATCCCGATGATCGTCTCAAGACAACATTCTATATTCCAACTGCTCATTATCAGTGGCAGGTTATGCCCTTTGGTTTAAAGGTTGTCATAAAGCCATGACAAAGATTTGTGCTCCTTTACTATCTACAACGTTGATCTATATTGATGATATTCTATTATTCTCCAAAAATGATAAAGATCATCATCAGCTTATACATCAATTTCTTGATATTACTGAAGCTGCTGGCATCATGCTCTCTGAAAAGAAAAGTATCCCCAACACTTCTGAGATCGATTTGCTTGGAATGAAATTTTTTAATGGAGTATATCAACCTGGTTCTCATATTGCCAAAGAACTGTTGTAGTTTCCAAATTCACATTTCACACGGCAGCAATTACAACAGTTTCTTGGTCTGTTCAATTTTCTGAAATCTTTCTTGCCTAAAGTCACTCAATATACTTCTATATTGTCTGGACTTCTAAAGAAGAATCCTCCTACATGGAAAGAATTTCATACTCAAGCTGTGAAACATTTGAAGCAAGTATGTCAGAACCCTCATCCTCTGGTTATACCAACTACAGGTAAACTGGTTCTCCAAACAGATGCATCTGATTTATATTGGGGTGCAGTGCTTTTAGAAGACACTGGTAAAACGCCCAACATTTGTGGATGTCATATTGGCACATTTTCTCAAGCTGGAATTCATTACCATATTTCCATCAAGGAAATCCAGGTTGTTAAAAATGGTATACTGAAGTTCGCATTCTTTCTCAGACAAACACAATTTGAAATCAAAATGGATAATTGCTCTTTTCCAAGGATGCTGGACTTCAAGAACAAAATGGTTATCTCTGCTTAACTTTTACGTCTTCAGGAATGCTTCACACAGTACAACTTCACAGTGAAGCACATCCCAAGCCAAAAGAATGTTCTGGCAGATTTCTTAACCCGTGCAATCCAAAAATCAAAGCCTTTGTCCACCTTTTCTTTGTTTACAGACTGTTTCTCTGTTCCTCTGTTCCTCTGTTCCTCTTTTTTCACAGTCCAAGTCTGTCATCCGGACCAAGCCAATTATGTTGCATAGTCCATTCAGACCCATTTCTCTCATATGTACCATCACCATACCACTCGATTGTCCAGAGCCCAAAGCTGCCCATGAAGTTAAACAGTTGGCCCAATCTAAACTGTTTTACTATGCCCATCGGCATGTCACGGACTTTCCTTCTTAGATGAACAATGCAAACCGATTTCATCAAACACGTCCATATCTGTTTATTGTCCAACTTCGCAAACGACTCTCTGAAAACCTTTACTGGTATGTTTGGTGTTTGTCGTGTTTGTACAAAATAGCTGTTGCTTTTCCTCCTAAGTTATGTTTAAAGATTATCCAATCTCCCATCCCTTCAAGAATAAAAGACCTCCTGCAATTATTTGCTTATTTGTCTACCTGGTTGATTGAACTTCAAACAATTCTACAGGACCCTTCGCTCAAAACTTCCATATACATCTGTTATCAACCTTATTCTGATTCAGAATGTGGTTTGGTGTCAGAACACTATATTTAGAAGTTTTAATCTTTCTCGTGTCCTTTAACTAATTCAATCATCTCCGGTCTGTGTAGTTTTCTCAATGACATTAACAATCAGTCTAGTCTACCAAGGCCTCCGTTCATCCAAGTTCCTCATGAACTTATTCATGAAGAACATCTTGCATCTCTGTTAGATTATCTAGCCCCATTCAGTTCACCAGAACTTCCCGATCCAACTCCTCTCACAGAAGAACAGTTAAATGCAGAATTAGAAGAACACTACGCTCATCTACCTTATATTGATTCTCAAGGGGAAGATATCAGAATTGGTGCTAAACCCTCACCTTCATAGTCTCCACCAGTCTGCGACTACTAACAAGATACTCAGACGTATTGGGAAACACTATCTGCAACTCCAGACGAAAAAAAGAATCTATCTCCTTCTCACTCTCCCATCAACAAATAGTGTTTCATAATGATACGAAAATCTTTGTTTCCTCGTCTTCGTCTCAGCTCTCAGTATTTTGGTCTACACCGTTGTCTGCATCATAAGTTTCCTCCACTGCATGTTCATACAACATTACCTGCTCTTCGTGCTTGTCTCCATCGTCGTCAGTACAAAGCTATGTTTAGTGTCCCGCGAAACCTTCATTCAAAGATTTCTCATGCCGCGTTTCCCCCAACTATGCATGCGTCCTCATCCTCATCATCATAGCTTGTCCTTATCAGGTCAGTGCTCTACCCAGTCTGTCGTTGGCTAGCTAGCTCAACAGATTCCTTCTCATCTCCTCATGCACGTCGCCATATATGACAGCCTGATATTGTATTCAATCAGTCAGTTTTCATAAAGTAAGAACATCTTTCCGGATAGTCTACTGTTCAACGACAAGATACTGTTTACTTTTGTTGAAAGGACAACATTATTGCATAAAACGACAAGACGCACTCAGCTTTAAGCACATGTTCCCTCACTGTGTCAAGCTCACTCTCCATCCAGTAAGAGATAAGGATCCAGCTGTCTTCTAATCATGTTCAGATTCCAATTCCTCTAAAGCCCGCGGATTTGAAACTCGTTGAAGTCCATCTGCTCCAACATCTATAAAAGAAGGATGAAGGGAAGAAGTAAGACAGGGTTGGATAGAGCTTAGCTTTCTAAGTCTTGTTTAAGTTTGAATGTCTATTTCTTAGTTTGAGGTTGTGTAAATGTTCAAGTGTTCAAGTTTGAGTTTGTAAGTTTGTTAGTTGAAGACTAGACTGATTGTTAATGTCATTGAGAATACTACACAGACTGGAGAGGATTGAATTAGTTAAAGGACACGAGAAAGATTGAAACTTCTGAATATAGTGTTCTGACACCAAACCATGCTCTGAATCATAATAAGGTTGATAACAGATATATATGGAAGTTTTGAACGAAGGGCCCTGTAAAATTGTTTGAAGTTCAATCAACCAAGTAGACAAAGGAGCAAATAATTGCAGGAAGTCTTTTATTTTAGAAGGCATGGGAGATTGGATAATCTTCAAACATAACTTAGGAGGAAAAACAACAACTATTTTGTACAGACACGACAAACACCAAACATACCATTAAAGGTTTTTGGAGAGTCGTTTGCGAAGATGGACAATGAACAGATATGGACGTGTGTGATGAAATGGGTTTGCATTGTTCATCTGAGAAGGAAAGTCCATGACATGCCGATGGGGCATAGTAAAACAGTTTAGATTGGGCCAACTATTTAACTTCATGGGCTATTTTGGGCTCTGGACAACCAGGTGGTATGGTGATGGTACATATGAGAGGAATGGGCCTGAATGGACTATGTAATATAATGGGCTTGGTCCGGATGACAAACTTGGACTGTGAATAAAGAGGAACAGAGAAATAGTCTATTAACAAAGAAATGCAGGACAAAGGCTTGGATTTTTGGATTGGATGGGTTAAGAAATCCGCCAGAACATTCTTCTGGCCTAGGATGTGCTGCACTGTGAAGTTGTACTGTGTGAACCATTCCTAAAGACGTAAAAGTTGAGCAGAGGGAACCATTTTGTTCTTGAAGTCCAGCATCCTTAGAATAGAGGAATTATCCATTTGGATTTCAAATTGTGCTGGTCTAAGAAAGAATGCAAACTTTTGTAATGAAGTTCAGCTTGAGAAAATGCGCCACTATAACGTCTTACCAGTGTCTTCTAAAAGCACTGCACCCCAATATAAATCAGACGTATCTGTTTGGAGAACTAGTTTACCTATAGTTGGTATAACCAGAGGAGGAGGGTTCTCACATGCTTGCTTCAAATGCTTCACGGCTTGAGTATGAGAGTCTTTCCATGTAGGAGGATTCTTCTTTACAAGTCCAAACAGTATAGAAGTATATTGAGTGACTTTAGGCAAGAAAGATTTCAGATAATTGATAATACCAAGAAACTGTTGTAATTGCTGCCGTGTGAAATGTGCATTTGAAAACTGCAACAGTTCTATGGCAATATGAGAACCAGGTTGATATACTCCATTAAAAGTTTCATTCCAAGAAAATCTATAACACCCCATGCTTTTACTCAATATATTTGGTTGCCTTATACATACACTGAAGAGTATAATACACGTGTAAGTACCTTTGAAGTCATGTGTACATGCGACAAATGAACTTGAAAATGTCAAAAGTGAGTCAGGAATGTGATTTTAAATAGAAATCGATTTATAATACGTGTATTCCTAATGTGGATTGAGTGTATAGAAGAAGAATGAATTAAAAATAAATAAAAATTATTGTTCATTTGGGGGTACTATTCACAGAACAGTACTCATATGAGAAAAAAAAAATTAAAAGAAGTTGCCGGAGAACGAAAAGAAAAAAATAAGAGAAAGAGAAAGAGAAAGGAAAGAACGAAGGGGAAACGACGAATTCGCAGCCAAATTTGACGTGCCGGTAAGCTATTTTTGCTATTTTTCATTGTGAAATTGATCTTTAACTAGTGTATTCTAGAGGAGTAATTTTAGCTATGGGAGTCGTTTTACAGTATTTTTGAAATCGGGGTTTTTATCCAACTTGAATGAAAATTTGTTCGAAAGGTGGAAAAACACTCCCTAGACTATAGAATCCCCGAATATGTGGTTAGATTTCATTTATTTGTTCATTTGAAATTTTTATTGCTGTTGGAAGTTAGAGTTTATATTGAAAACCTTTCGAATCATATTAAAACATGATGAAACTCCAGTTTAAGGCTATAGAATGGTAGAATGAACTGTTGTGAGTCCATCGATGCTAATTTCATGATTTTTGGAGACCGTTTGACAATTTTAGTAAAAATTTACATGTTCTAATGAATAGTGACGTGAACAGTATTGTAAATAGTACTGTGCTTATATCCAGTGAATAAAATGGAATTGGAATCTAATAAAACTCCAATTTGAGATCATAGAATCCTAGAGAACTGAATTTCGGACGTTTTGATACAAAGATTGTGATTTTTGGATATGATTTGATATTTTTAGTAACTAAATATATGATTTTGGTGAGTAAAATTTACTTTTGTTACCTTCGCGAACGTGTAAAACCTTAGTAAAATACCTGTTGAAGGTAGTAGAATGATAATATGACTGATTTTACACGTGTCGATGTGGACAAAATAATTTGAAGAATATACTATATCTAGATTGACCATAGAAACGAGCTAATACTTTTTCAATTGCTTATGAGTCCTAAATTGAGTTGGAATTTAAATTCACAAAGTGTGTATAAGATTTTTCAGGTTGATCTTTATTATTAATGATTTGAAGTGAGTTGAGAAATTAAATATGTAAATAGATATGAATAAATGAAATTGAATTATGGAGTGGTTGTGACAGGTTGAGGTAGTTGGATTTAAATTGGAACTGGATTTGAAAGCAACCGTGATTGTATTTAAGTGGAAAAGTCTTGTACTGTGAGTATATTTTCTTGATTTGGTTCTTGTATGACATTATATCTATATATGAAATGTTTGAATGTAAATATGCTATGCATATATTGTTGCATTGTGTTTTAATTTGCATTCATAAATGATTTTTTTTAGCATTGGAGAAGAGAGACTTGCAAAGGCAAGTTGGTGTCATTTCGTTAGGAATTAGACCCGGATGAATGTTATGCGTAACCTCATTGTCAGTATGCCTGTCCTAACATAGATTGGAGATCCTTGAGATGACTGTGAATTGAGTAATGTGAGGTCCGGGTGTAGGCTCCTTATCGATGCATAATAAGGAGTTCGTACCTGCTCCATTACGAGAAGGAGGGAGATTGTGGTTTTAGTTGAAAAACATGCATTGTTTTCTTGAAAAATCATGAAATTTATGTTGTTGACATGTATGGTATATTCGTTGAATGATGCATGTCTTTAATAATTGTTTTAAATGATTTTAAATGTCATGTTTCCCTAAATGTATATGATTGCCATATCAAGAGATATATTCACTGAGCTTGTTGATTGCTCACTCCATTCCTTCAATATTTCAGGTACAGAGTTAAAAGGAAAAAAAGAAAGTTAGAGAGTGATTGACTCATGACACGGATCTTTACTTTGTTGATGTATGTATGCATTAGAGTAATTGATTATACTTGTGTTAGTTTGATATATATATATATATATATATATCACACATTATATATATGTATTATCATCTAGATGGGATGTGTGGGCATATACAAGATAGCTGAATATAGAGGATTATGAAATGCTAATGATGATGTACATAATTACATAATTACATGGTGGAAAGAAGAGATGATATGATTTGATAAATGAATGAAATGAGAATGGCTAGATGTGTGGATGAATTAACTATATATATATATATATATATGATTTGTGGTATATCAGGGAAAAATGTGAATTGTCCATTTTATGGGGAGATACTGTCAAAATTTTTATAAATTTTGGAATTTATTGTGAATGTCCGTTGAGGCTGACAGTGTATTGTATACTGTATATGGGTATGAACAGTGTATAATACATTGTGCCGGTCATGACGTCAGCCTACGTCAGGGGCGTCGTGACAAAATCGATCTCAAAAGTGTTGAGGATACTATTCGTTTCAGAGAGCATGATGCCAGCAGCTTCAGTAATATCAAGAAATTGATGTATAAGCTGATGACGATCTTTATCATTTTTGGAGAATAATAAAATATCATCAATATAGATCAATGCTGTAGATAGTAAAGGAGCATAGATCTTTGTTATGGCTTTCTGAAACAGTGATGAGGCAACCTTTAAACCAAAGGGCATAACCATCTATTGAAAATGAGCAGTTGGAATACAAAATGCTGTCTTGGGACGATCATCGAGATTAATACCAAGTTGCCAAAATCCAACCTTCAAATCAAATTTGTTGTAGATAGTGGATCTGGCAAGAAGAGATAACTGTGAAGATATCTTGGGAAGTGGAAACTTATCATCCATTAAAAATGTATTGAGAGGTTTATAATTGATGACAAGTCGTTTCTTTCCACAACGTTGTTCAGCTCTTTTGTTCAAATAAAACGCCTGACATGCCTAATCTGAATCAGTAGGTTTTATGAGACCTTGGGCAAGTAATTCTACACATTCTTTGCGAGCAATGGCTAACTCATCGGCATCCCTGGATGGATAACTTTGGTTAAATTGATATCTTCATTCTTCTTGAAAGAAAGATGGACAAAATATGCTGAATTCTTCCATAGAGGATGAGGATTTGAGAAATCTTTGTGTGAAGTCGTAAATGATCTTTGGAGTTTTGTCTGGAGATCATTCATATTTTGTATGGCATACAGCTTGGGCACACAAGTATTCGGAAGAAAATGTTGTTTGTACTGAATACCACTGGGTAGTATTCGTAGCTTTGTCATGGAGTAGATGTCCATACCAATAAAAATATCCTTGTCAGGTAAATCACAACCAATGACATGAGTCCATATAATGCAATCAGGGAAAACTTTAAGACGAATCCTTTTGGCGGTAATGAGATTTGTTTCAAAAATCTCATTGTTAGCAGCCTTGAACAACTCTTTATGAGGTTTCCAATTGTCTTTGGAAAGAATCCGAGGATTTATCATGCTCTTGAATGCACCGGTATCAAAGTAAGCTATAATCTTGATAGGCATATCATACTTTGATGTATGTAGAGAAATAGGAGCATATGACATCATATGTGTAGCATGTGAGGTTGGAAAGGAATGAGAAATCATACCCATAAAATTATCATCAGAGGTGAAAACTTCTGAGTCCACGTAAGATTCTGTAGAATAATCTTGATATGCAAAAATAATATCTTCATTAGGAGAATCTTGTTGAGAGAAAACTGATTCAATATCATGATCTGAAGATAAGGAATAGGATTGCTGAATCTGATGAATGAGATGTTGACTTTTCTTTCTGTTAGGACATTGTTTGGCATAATGTCCTGGTTTCTTTCAAATATAACACTTAGCATTCTTTGGATAAGAAGATCTTCGTCTGAAATATCAAATTCGTCGTTTCTTCTTTGTGAACCATGGTGCTCAGGAATTATGTTATTTCTTCTTCTTTGTCTTGGAAGATTTGGACGAAAAAGATTGTTTCTACTTCTTCTTGTGTTTACATCCAATTTTGAGATATGTTTTCCTGCAAGCTTGATTGAAATTGACTTTAGGATTGTTCATTTCTTTGATGGACTTGCGTATCTCACATAATTTTTCAATAGTTGTAAAAAGGTATTGGAATATTTCTACAAAAGATATCTGATCCATTGGCCTGCCAGTAGCAAGGATAAGATGATTAGCTTCGGCATGAGTTTCTTCTGGCAAAGAGGCAATAGATGTATATTTAAGATCTGGCTTGTTGATCCCGCCAAGGAGATGAAATCTGAGAATCATACGGGAGAAATGTTTTTGCAGATATTTTCTGTTGAGAGAACAACACTTCATGGTAAAATACTCTTGTTTATACTGCTTTTCAACAAGAGATATATCACCAACGAATTCTTTTACCATGATTTGGTAGACTTCAAATATGGTCATTTGAACCAATTGGATGATACGATATTCACCCATACTGAGTAACCAATCACGGAGAATACCAGTGTATCGAGAGAAGAAATCTCGAATAACATTTTCAGATGATTTGCCAGTTAACAATTGATTATCCATCCAAGCCCGCCAGGTGGATAATTTGACACGCCATTCGGTGACTGGAACATCATCAAGACAAAACCATGGGCCATTAGCATTTTTTGTTGCTGATTGGGTAGCTTGGCGTGGTTGAAGAAATGGAGCTTCATCTTCTTCAAGAATTTCTAAAACATGAGGTTCATTACGAGAAGAGGATGCTTCATCCGCCATTTGAATATTGACAACTTTGGTAAGGTCCATGTACTATTGCTGGTCTTCTGAATCTTTAGAGGGAACAATAGATTGTTCATCATTTAATTCAAGATCTAAAGTATCAGAAACATCAGAGAGAGCATAAAGATGAGAGTCCTGTAGATGAACTGTATCAGACGGAAGTGTTTCATCTTGTTGAGCCGTTTGCTGATCTTGAGTGACTAGGTGGCCAAGGAATTAGACAAAAGGTTGAATAGGATTGGTTGGAGGTGGATCAGATTGATTTTGTGGTTGAGGTGGAGAAGTAGTAGGGATGGGAGTTTGATCCATGGCAGGAGATGAAAAAGGTACAGGTGGGTATTGAGGTGGATTGGGAGGTTGAGAAGTATGGTAAGTTGGTTCATAGTAATCGGACTCCATAGGAGATTTTCCTTTTGTTTGGCCAAAAATTGGGCGAGGACCTCTTGAAGGAGGAGAACGATATGCTGGTCGTTGCGGTGGTTGAGGTTTAGGTTTGACGAACATACTAGAGTATATGAATTGGGTTGATTCTTCTGGTGTATGAGGTCGAGATGTTGGTTGTGGTGATGTAAACATATAAGAATCCAGAAGAGTTTGATAAGGATCAAACTGTGGTTTCTTATATTTCTAGACATCAGCTTTAACATATGACAATTGTTGTTTTAATTGTTTGATTTCAGCATCATACCGAGAAAATCCTGGACCACAATATTTCTGCTCAAGATAGTAGCGAAGTAATATCATTATAATACTTCTGAGCTAGGGTTGCTTGAGCATCAGTCTTATGACTAAGACTGGTAGTGACAGAAGATAGACTTGTCAGCTGATGATCAATCTTCTGGAGGTATTGATTATGAACAAGTGCATTCTTAGTTTGCCAGTTCAGAACTTCTTCTGGCTGAGAAATAGGCTTGGGAGATTCAGTAGCACGAATTTCAGAAGGAACTGAAAACGGCTTTGCAGTAGTATGATGTTATGGATCTGAGACTCTTGCCAGTGGAGGAAAATCTTGGTAATTTGGACCAATATGATAGCAAGGTTGAACAACAACAGCTGCAGGAGGAGCAGGAGGTTCATAGTGGTCCTTTCGTGCCACTGTTCTACAGGAAGATAATATTTTCTTCTACCGGATGGGAGCTCGTTCAAACGTGTGAATATTAACAGAAGCTTCCAACCAATCTTCCAAACAGTCTTCATCCTCATCTTTGTAGGTGCAGGAAGGATGACACATTGTATGATCAACATCCCATATAAAATGACCGTTGACATGGGAATGATACACAGGAAAACCTGAAGTCTAAAAAAAATGAACAGGAGGTTTGTCCTTGTGATATTTATATGCTGGTTGGATCATTAGAGAGTGATGGACAGGAAGATTATCCTGTGGATGGCATGGCAGATCAAAACTAATCTTTACAGACCCATTGTTTTGTTTCTTCATGAGAGGGCTTTCATTTGTGATGACTGGTTCAATCTGCTTCATGAATTTTTATTAATTGGTGAACCAGGTAGTAGGCATCATTTGGTAAATATCGTTTCGAGGAATTTGCCTTGGGATCTGTACAATGGTAGGGACCTCATTGTTATTAACGAAACCCATAACAGTACCATGAGGTTTCTGGGTTCTGATATGGATTGCATGATCTTGCAATCGAAAAGCCATCTGATGGTGGAGAGTTGCCAAAACGCCATCAGTTCGGTGTCGTGCACTAGAGAACTGTATTTGTACTTTGAATCTTGTTGGCAAAGTGGCATCATTTAGACAAACATTAAAATTAAGGGCAATGGTGAAAACCATAGAGCCGTGACTTAATGTAGTGATCAACGTTCCTATACAAGCATACTCATAATCTAGCATATTAGTATCCAGTAAAGCAATTCTTGCAAATAACGGAACATCACCTCTACCATGATAAGAAAAAACGAGATGGATTGCGCCAAGATGGAGATGTGTATATCCATTTGACAACCAGTGGCGTATGAAATCGGTTCATACTTAAGAGTTATGTATTGTTCTTGCTGTGTAGATTCAAGCTGGCAATTTGAGAGTGTTGTGCTTGGGACATATTCCTTAATAGGAGGTGCCTTTTGGATATAATGGTTCTTACCGAAGAAGTAAAGGACGAACGCTTCTTATGAAAAAAAGAATAAGGATTTAACAAAGGGGGAACAGTTTCACTTATCTTTGTATCTTCCGGGATATGTGTGATTTCTACTAACTGATCAATCCTAGAGGTTTTGTTCTTGAGACAAGACTCAGGAAGATTGGGAAAATTAAAAGAAGAGGACTTAAAAATAGGGGTAGAAGTAGATGCAGAAGTAGAAGGTGTAGCCTCCATATTTATCTGGGATAAGATATGACTGTGTCTTTTTCACGGCTCTCTTGGCCTTTTAGACGTGTCCTTTTATATCCTTAGAGATATGGAAAACTATTACAGAAGGCTAACCTCTATCGTCTATATTTACGACTTAGCCAATTCTCAAATACAGATGTAGGAATCAGTCTCAGTCTCTGAGTCACAGATAACACAAACAAAACAGACTCGACAGCAAATGATCATTAGGATAAATAAGATAATCAACACAATAAGTAACTAGACTGGAAGATGAGTTAACAAAGATGACATCATTCAGAAAAGACTATACGGTGTAGCCGATTGAGAAGGCATTCTATTAGTTTCAATAGCATACATGCACAAATCACTAATACAAAGATAGCAATTAACCCGAGGAGGGATATCATGCTAAACATACACACTTAACACACACACATATATATATATTTCTATAAAACAATATTATATAGTATGTATGTCTAGCTTGATATATATATATTAAGATTAATAAAATATATAGGTTTAAAAAGGAATAAGGTGAATAAAAAAAATAAAAAATAGAAGGAATAAGGAAGAGAGGAAATGAAGAAGGAGAGAGAGGGTGGGATCGTTGGGAGAGAGAGAGAGAGAGAGAGAGAGAAAGAGAGGAGAGAGAGAAAGAGAGAGAGATGCATCAAGGAGGAGAGAGAGATGCATCAAGGGGGAGAGAGAATGAAAATGAGGGAAGTTGGCGTGGGTTTCCCCCTCCCTTTTTTTGGTCCCACATCGAAATTCTTGAGGGAGGGGGAAATTGCTTTCTCTGTAGAAGCCCTCCTCTCTTTATCATTTCTCATTCAAATCTCCCCATGGGTGTGGGGTTTTCATTCAACTTGCAGGGAAACCTCTTGGTCCCTCCACTTGGTAAAGAAGTCCCTGGAAACAATTTTAAAATTTCATGGTTATTGTTCGTGAATTTATCGCAAGCGCACGACAATCAAGTTATAATATACCGACAGTGAGTTGGGTTATCGTATCCCCAGGGATTGTTTACTTTACCAATTATCGTTTTCACTAATTTCTAACTTTATCTAGCAAATCAAATGGTAGAGTTTCAATAATTAAAAGGCAATTAAAATTTAAATCATACGAATAGAATATGGGAGATATCAAATATATATGAGAATATCTAGAGACTTGACTTCACCGAACCTTCAATCATATAACCTAGACACGCTTATTATCAAATCAATTTCCTAGTCTATAGGTCAAAATCCGCACATCTCTAATTCCCTCTCTCGAGTGCCAAATTAGAACGTATCATCAAGAATAGGATTTGATCTCTTGATAAAACCCTAATTCTCAATAACCCATTAAGTTTCGTGATTTTTCTACGACCTCAAGAAACCTTGTAAACCTCTCGATTCTACAACTATTTCATGTCATAATTCCCCTTATCCAACCTAAAAAACCCTCTCTCGAGTGCCGCCTTCCAAGTCTAGGTTCATTTGATTTGTGGCCAATAAACCAAAAGCATTAAGTGCATGGAATCATAAATAAACTATGGAGATTTCATTAATAATAAGCTAAATCTAAAATTAAACTATGATGTTCAGGTTAGGATCCATCTTCTCTCTAATAAATAGATTAGTTCATACTTTGAATGATCAAAACACAAAACATGGAGAAAAACTCTAAAGTAAACATGAATAGTAAACTAGAAATATTAAAACTTGAATCTTCTCTTGTTTCCAAGTTTGAATAGTCGAATTCCTCACCTCCTAGCAGTCTTGCTCTCCTCTCCAGTGTCTTCTTCTCTAAAAACCCTAAAAAATGATATATATTATGCCCCATAAGTCATCCCGAAAATAATTAGAAAGTCTAGAAAATCGTCCAAATCGCAACATAAGGATGCCCAGCACCGTAGCGCTCTAACAAATCTTTCCACCACCTCGTTAAAATTGTGTCAGCCTGCGGCGCCGCATAAAAATTATGTCAGTTCACGGCACCCAGAGACTCAAGTTTTCAGTCATTCCAGCGTCACGATTAGCGCTGCGATGCTCACAACTTCAACTGTTCCGCCTGATTCATGGACTTGGCCAATTTTTGCCACTTTTCTGCTTGGCACCTTTATGCTTGTCCTTTGCCACTTCTTGTATATGTTCTTCTCATCCAAATCCATGACTAATGCATCCAAACACCTACAAAGCAAAGCAAATTAAATTAATAACTTACTCAAATATAAATTAAATCAAATTTATTAACTAATCAACCCAAATAATGCATAAAAACTAAATTAATCCTTAACTAACAAATATATTAAAACTAACATAAATCCATCAAAGTAATGCATGAACTGTCCTAAAATACACCTAAAACATCGTTTAAAACCTAACTAGATATGCAAGTATCAAATACCCCCAAACTTAAGACGTTGATCGTTCCGAGCAAAGGGAAAACAAAACTAAAATTCTTGATTATCTCAACCCTTCTAAAGTCACAAACTCGCACAAATAAAGACTTAACTCAACGTTATAAACACATACATGGCCTCCAAGATCACACCAAAAGAATATTTGTTTCTAGGAAGAATTTCAAAAGTACATAGCTGTCTAGAATTTCAACCCAACTCTCACTAAGTTTCACCTTTGATTCTTACACACATAAGTACACAACTAATCTCATCAAAGTAATCATGCAAGTCATGAACATGTGCAAGCAAGTATTAAGTGTAGGATCTCAAACTATATAATTTAGGTTGGAACTCCATAGGTAAATTGATAGTTGCATATTAAGATAGGTTATAGAGCATGTTTTAGGACATTTTATGCATTAGTTTGATAGGTTTATGTTAGTTTTAATACATTTGTTAGCTTAGGATTAATTTGGTTGTTATTCATTATTTTAGTTCAATAGTTTATAATTTGATTTAATTTATGCTTTAGTGAATTATTAACTTACTTTGCTTTGTTTTGTAGGTGTTTGGATGCATTATTCATAGATTTGGATGAGAAGAACATGTACAAGAAGTGGCAAAGGAAAAAGCATGAAGAGCCCAAGCAGAAAAGTGGCAAAAATTGGCTAAGTCCACGAATCAGGTGCAACAGTTGAGGTTCTGGGCGCCGTGGCATAGCCCGCGGCGCTAGAATGACTAAACACTTGAGTCTCTGAGCACCACGGCGCTAACACACACTTAACAGAGCGCCGCGGCGCTAGGGCTTTTGGAAGCCATGTTTTGGCAACTTCTAATTACGAGAGGCTTTCTAATTTGTTTTTGGACGAAAGGGGTTGATATAATATATCAAATTCTAGGGCTTTTGAAGGAGAAGGCATTGGAGAGAGAACAAGATGGCTAGAAGACGAAGAACGCGAAGATTCAACCTTCTAGGAAGAAGATTTAAGTTCCAAGTTCTAGAGTTTGATATGATGTTTACTTTAGAGTTTTTCTCCATGTTTTGTGTTTTTATCATCCAAAAGATGAACTAATTTATTGTTCTAGAGAAGAGATGGATCCTAACCTGAACGTCATGGTTTAATTTTGGATTTAGCTCATTATTAATGAAATCTCCATAGTTTATTTATGATTCCATGCACTTAATGATTTTGGTTTATTGGCCACAAATTGAATGAACCTAGACTTGGAAGGTGGCACTCGAGAGAAAGTTTTCTAGGTTGGATAAGGGGAATTATGACATGAAATAGTTGTAGAATCGAGAGGTTTACAAGGTTTCATGAGGTTGCAGAAAAATCACAAAACTTAATGGGTTATTGAGAATTAGGGTTTTATCGAGAGATCGAATCTTGTTCTTGATGATACATTCTAATTTGGCACTCGAGAGAGGAAATAGAGACGTGTGGATTTTGACCTATAGACTAGGAAATTGATTTGAGAATAAGCGTGTCTAAGTTTTATGATTGAAGGTTAGGTGAAGTCAAGTCTCTAGATATTGTCATAAATTTGATATCTCCCATATTCTATTAGTTTGATTTGAAATTTAATTGCCTTTTAATTATTGAAACTCTACCATTTGATTAGCTAGATAAAGTTAGAAATTAATGAAAATAATCCCTGTGGATACGATAACCTGACTCACTGTCGGTATATTATAACATGACTATTCGTACACTTGCGAATTAGAATTTAACGCAACAAGTTTTTGGCACCGTTGTCGGGGATTGTTTCACTTTAGTTTCATCAATATTGTTAGTAATTGGTTTTGATTTTAATCTAGTATTTTTTTTTCTGAATTTATTTCTTTGATTTTGTTTTTAAGGTTGATTGAAGTGTATGCAACGGTCCAGAAGTGCTGAGTTAGTACCATTTGATCCTGAGATCGAGCGCACTTATGGACAGAGACGAAGGGAGAGAAGAGTGGAGTAAGAGGCAATGGAGCCTGGAAGTAATCAACGCCTTCTTCGAGACTATTTCAAGCCCGTTATTACTAATAACTACTCTGGGATTGTGAGAACGACCATTGCGGCAAACAACTTTGAGTTGAAGCCGGCGTTAATCACATTGGTCCAACAACATCAGTATGGGGGCTCGCCAATAGAAGATCCAATGACTCATATACAATAATTTTTAGAGAAGTGCGATATCGTAAAGTTCAATGGCGTGGCTGAATATGTGATTCGACTGAGGTTGTTCTTATTCTCTTTGAGGGACAAGGCCAAGTCATCTTTACAAGGTTTGCAACCTGGGAGCGTTGCTACATGGGATGAGTTGATGCAAAAATTCCTTCAAAAGTTTTTCCCACTGGCGATGACAGCTCAACTACGAGTAGAAATCAGTTAGTTCAAGCAGTTGGACACTGAGTTACTCTATGAGGCATGGGAACGGTTTAAGGAGTTGTTAAGGAAGTGCCCACAACATGGCTTTGAAGTATGGATGCAACTTCTGATTTTTTATAATGGGATGACAGTGGCCATACGCACTTTAGTAGAAGCCACAGCTGGTGGCACTATAATGAGCAAGACGGCTGAGGGAGCTCTCAACTTATTGGAAGAAATGGTTTCCAGCACATATGAAATGCCTAGTGAGAGATCCTTGGTGAAGAAAGTTGCTAGAGTGCTTGAGCTTGATCCGGTGACTGCATCTTCGGCTCAGTTAGCCACATTGTCTAACAAAATAGCATCGATGCAAAGTTCACAACAACCATCCGTTTAGAGTGTAGCTGCAGCAAGCATTGGATACTTGGGTGGAGGAACTACTGAAGAGCAAGTAAATTATGTGAATAACAACTGGGGGTATAAGTATAAGAGCAATGCTCAAGTCCCAAACCAATACCACTAGGGGATAAGGAATCATGAAAACTTCTCATATTCTAACACTAGGAATGTTTTGAACCCACCACTGGGTATGTCTATGCCAGCACAAGAGAAGAAACCTTCTTTGGAAGAGCTTTTAAGTGGGTATATAGAAAAATTTGAGGCGAAGCAAGATAGGATTGATTCAAGGATTGATAGCTTGGAAGTTTCAATGAAGAATATGGAAGTGCAAATTGGGCAACTTGCTTCAGCTATAAGTGCCCAACGAAGAGGTTCCTTCTCGAGCAACACCGAGGTGAACCCAAAGGAGCAATATATGGCCATCAAACTGAGAAGTGGTACAAAAGTTGAAAGTGGTTCTCTACCATCTATTCCCTCTTCATTATCTATGCCACCATCATCACCATCACCAATGCCAGAAGAAAAAAAAGTGGCAAAGAAGAATGACTGTATTCCGGGTCGTATCACTTTTTCGGACAACCTGCCTCCTCTTAAACCTCCGCTGCCCTTTCCCCCAACATTTTGGAAAGAAGAAGTTGGAGGATTAGTTTGCAAAATTCTTAGAGATTTTCAAGAAAATTCACATCAACTTACCTTTTGCAGATCCACTAGAGCAGATGCCTAATTACGCAAGATTCTTGAAGGATGTGATGATGAAAAAGAGGAAGTTAGAAGAATTTGAGACTGTCAAGCTCACAGAGGAATGCAGTGCCATCATACAGAAGAAGCTGCCCCAGAAACTCAAGGATCCAGGGAGTTTTACTCTCCCTTGTGTCATTTGTTCTTCTTCTTTTAATAATGTGTTATGTGATCTAGGCGCTAGCATTAACTTAATGCCTCTGTACATTTTCAGGAAGTTTGGACTTGGTGAGGTGAAGCCCACCACAATCTCACTGCAACTAGCAGACCGATCAATAACTTATCCTTGGGGGATTATAGAGGATGTACTTGTGAAGGTGGACAAATTCATCTTCCCACTGGATTTTGTAGTGCTGGATATGGAAGAGGAGGGAGATGTTCCTCTTATACTTGGGAGACCATTCCTTGCCACAGGGAGAACTTTGATAGACGTGAAGCTTTGTGAGCTTACTTTGAGGGTGAACGAAGAAAAAGTGACGTTCAAAATTATAAAACACCCAAAGCTCCCGAAAAGAAGAGTAATTGTCACCAGATAGATTTGAAGGGAGGAAGAGAAGAATGTTCTCTCAAGGCATATGATAAGCCTACAAAGAAAGGTGCCTTGAAGTGCTATAAGGAGAAGTTGGAGAGTTCAGGTGACCCACCTCCCTTAGTGTGGACGGACCCCTATTGGCAACCACATGAAGAAGAATATCACTAGCACCATCATTTAGGGGAGGTCAAGCATAAAAATGACAATCTCCCTCGGGTAAAGAAGTAGCAGTTCAACGAACACTTCGGCAAGGATCCAATATACACCAAGGTTATATTTCTCGATGAGCCGTCTTGGTGAGAAAAGCAAAAGTCGGGTTGACGACTCTAAAGCAAGCGCTGGATGGGAGGCAACCCATCGGTTTCTGCTTGATTTATTGATTTATTTATTTATTCATTTATTCATTTATTTATTTTTAGTCATTGTAGTATAAGCTTTGAATTCGTACCTTGACAGATTTTTTTTTTCCTTACCCTTTTCAGGTTCAAAAGCAAGTTTGGGGGTCGTTTTGGAGCGTTTTGGAGAGACGAATGGCGTGCATCATGTGCCATCTTCACCCATTCAAGTTCAGGAGGTTTTCTAAACTCTTTTCTCTTCTCTATGCCTCTGCTTTTCCTACTATTTCTTTCATAATTTTCGCATTGAGGACAATGCTTGCTTTAAGTTTGGGGGGAGAGTTTTGAAGTTTTTGCCATGATATGTTAGTTGATTATGCATTGGTTTAGGCTAAATAGTCACATTCTTTTACAACTTTATACTTACTTTTGAAGGGCCAATGACATGAGAACACTTTAGAGTTAAGAAACTATAGAGGAATGTAAAGAGTACCTACATGTCTGTGTGCTTGATCCAACTTTTTGCTGGAAATTGTTGGAGAGACTTAACCATTTGTACATGGTTTTGACCAGTAGATTAAGATTGTTTGAAATTGACCTTTGCTTGCTAAGTCATATCTTAGATCTCTATGGATTCTAGAACAAGTTTGATCACCACTCGAGGCAAAATCCAAAAAAGCACACTATGAGGAAGATGATTTAGTCCGTGTTTGGAAAAGCTTGAGCGAAATAGCCTCCCTATTCTCTATTATATCTATAGTTCCCATTTTGAGCTGAATATCTCTTTCTTTGTTACCTATGCATCATGAATTTTGAGCTTGTCATGTTTAAATTCCTTGTTTTGCAACCTATGTACCTTATACACTTTGATCATGTTGGAGTGTTATTATGTGCAAAGAAGAACAATGGGGAATGAAAAAGATGAAAAAAGGGTGATAAAGAAGAAATTTTTAGTAAGTTTGCTTATGAATTGTACTTGAAAGAAAGAAGAAGGAAAAGAAAAGAAGAAGAAAAAGAGAACAAAAGGGCGTTACATCTATGTATGAAAAGAAGAAAGTTTGGGGGTGTAGCATTGTATAAAAGAAAAGTGAATGATGATAAAAAGCAAACAAAAGAATGAGAATATTTGAGAGATATATGTGTTGAAAAGAAGTTTTGGTTTCAAATGCAATGTAGTGGATGTTAGTAATTGATCAAAGTGTTTAGGGTGTTTTGAGCTATAATGTTTCTATTCTTCCTACCTTTGAACCTAAGCCTTACATTACAACCTATGAAAGACCTATTGATTCTAAATGGTGTGTGATCTACATTAGTGGACAGTGGTGTGAAAGACTTGCCTATGGAGTTCCCACCTAAATTATATAGTTTGAGATCTTACACATAACACTTGCTTGCACTTGTTCATGACTTGCATGATTAGTTTGATGAGATTAGCTATGTACTCATGTGGAAAAAATCAAAAGTGAGACTTGGTGAGAGTTGGGTTGAAATTCTAGACAGTTTTATACTCTTGAAATTTTTCCTAGAATTGGATGTTCTTTTTGGTGTAATCTTAGAGGCCCTGTATGTGTTTATAACATTGAGTTAAGTTTTTAATTGTGTGAGAATGTGACTGTAGAAGGGTTGTGATAATTATTAGTTTTAGTTTTGTTTTCCCTTTGCTCGGGACAATCAAAGTCTTAATTTTGGCTAAGTCCACGAATCAGATGCAACAGTTGAGGTTCTGGGCGCTGCGGCGCTACGGTTTCTGGAAGCCATGTTTTGTCAACTTCTAATCGCGAGAGGCTTTCTAATTTGGTTTTTGGATGAAAGGGGGTGATATAATATATCAAATTTTAGGGCTTTTGAAGGAGAAGACAATGGAGAGAGACCATGATAGCTCAAAGACGAAGAACACGAAGATTCAACCTTTTAGGAAGAACATTTAAGTTCCAAGTTCTAGAGTTTGATATGATGTTTACTTTAGAGTTTTTCTCCATGTTTTGTGTTTTATCCAAAAGATGAACTAATTTATTGTTCTAGAAAGGAGATGGATCCTAACTTGAACGTCATGGTTTAATTTTAGATTTAGCTTATTATTAATGAAATCTCCATAGTTTATTTATGATTCCATGCACTTATGCTTTTGGTTTATTGGCCACAAATTGAATGAACCTAGATTTGGAAGGCGGCACTCGAGAGAAGGTTTTCTAGGTTGGATAAGGGGAATTATGACATGAAATAGTTGTAGAATCGAGAGGTTTACAAGGTTTCATGAGGTTGTAGAAAAATCACAAAACTTAATGGGTTATTGAGAATTAGGGTTTTATCGAGAGATCGAATCTTGTTCTTGATGATACATTCTAATTTGGCACTCGAGATAGGAAATAGAGACGTACGGATTTTGACCTATAGACTAGGAAATTGATTTGAGAATAAGCGTGTCTAAGTTATATGATTGAAAGTTAGGTGAAGTCAAGTCTCTAGATATTTTCATAAATTTGATATCTCCCATATTCTATTAGTTTGATTTGAATTTTAATTGCCTTTTAATTATTGAAACTCTACCATTTGATTAGTGAGATAAAGTTAGAAATTAATGAAAACGGTATTTGGTGAGTGAAATAATCCCTGTGGATACAATAACCCGACGCACCGTCAGTATATTATAACTTGACTATTCGTACACTTGCGAATTAGAATTTAACGCAACATAAATCTTTCACACCACTCTCCACTAAGGTAGATCACACACCATTCAAAATCAATAGGTCTTTCATAGGTTTTAATGTAAAGTTTAGGTTCAAAGGTTGGAAGAGTTGAAACATTATAGCTCAAAACACCCTAAACACTTTGATCAATTACTAACATCCATTACATTGCATTTGAAACCAAAACCTCTTTTCAACACATATATTTCTCAAATATTCTCATTCTTCTGTTTGCTTTTTTATCATCATTCATTTTTCTTTTATAGAATGCTACACCCCCAAACTTGCTTCTTTTTACACATAGATGTAACACCCTTTTCTTCTTCTTTCTTTCAATACAATGACGTATAAAAGCCTCATTTTAAGGTTTTTATTAAGGGATCTTACGTTAGAGTTTTGGAGAAGAATACAGTAGACGATAGAGTAGAGTATAGTAGCCGTAGAAGGGAGTAGAGTGAAACAGTAGCAAGGAAGAAATTGAAGAAGAAGACAAGTTGCTGAGCTTTTTAAAGGGAAAAGAAGAAAGAGAAACTCTCAAAAGGGGGTTTTAAATTCATTTCTTGTTCTATACTTATTGTATTCATGTCTCTTATCTTTAATTTCTTTCTTGTATTCTTGACTTTGATGATGAACTAAATATTTCTATTAGAGGGTTTAATGAATCTATGTTGAGACATATGGGTTGATTTTCAATATTTTTGTGTTGATGAGCAATTTGACTTGTTTATTTTCAATTCTCCATACTTAATTCTTGCAACTTGTTGGTCACTTGTTTGATGAATTTAGATTCGAATTCTTACACTCAAGAGAGGTGTTTTCGAGTTTGAACAAGTGAATTGAAACCTTGGGAGTTTGTATCGAGTCGAGAGACCTACAACCCCTTTGAAATCATTTAAATTGAATCTTAGGTATTAATGCATGCTATTGTTAATTTACATTCAAGAGAGGAGATTAGAAATTGAAGCATAGATGTTTGAATTTGCATTCGAGAGAAGCGTTTAAATAATTTTGGATTCATGATTTATAAACTTACGAATTGAATCAACAACACTATCTTTTGATACCCATATAGATCAACATAGTGCAATCAACTCTCTAATAATCTTTAACCATCTATTTTCTCTAAATCTCTGTTTAATTGTTAGTTTAATTTCTAATTTCAGCTATTTCAACTTTTAGCACACTTTATTATCACGTTTTGTTAGCCTAGATAAAATCAATGCTTTAGTAGTTTTGGGCATTTTTAATAGTTAATTTCACTATCCCTATGGATACGATACCCAATTCACCTTGGGATTACTATAACTTGACTGTCGTGCACTTGCGATTTAAAATTTACGCTATCAGGTGCCCTCATCATTAATAATAATTCGAAGAGTGTCGAATCTTGTAAAGATATGCTTGTATAAGAACTTCAACACTACCTTGGCATCATTCGTTTCTGTAGCTATGTCTTCAACCCACTTCGACACAAAGTCCACCGCCAAAAGTATGTATATCTTGCCGAAAGAAGAGGGAAAAGGTCCCATAAAATTGATACCCCATACATCAAAGAGCTCAACCTCCAATATGTTAAACAAAGGTAATTCATGACGCCTCGAAATATTGCCAAGACGTTGGCACCTATCACATGTCTTCACAAAGGTGTAGCTATCTCTGAATAAGGTAGGCCAATAGAATCCACTTTGTAAGACTTTAGCTATCGTTCTTGTGGGACCAAAATGACCGCCATAAAGGGAGGAATGGCACTCATGCAGAATGGCTTGGATGTCTTCCCCCGGTACACAACGCTGAATCAATTGATCATTGCATCTCTTGAAGAGTAGTGGCTCATCTTATATGTAAGACTTGACATCGTGTAGAAACTTCTTTTTCTTTGCATAAGAGAGATCTAGAGGCAATATTCCACATGCCAAGAAATTTACAAAATCAACATACCATGGCACTTTCACGCCTACGCCATATAGTTTTTCATCTGGAAAAGTTTCTAGAACTGGTAAGCAAGCATCCTCAACCTCATATTGCAACCGGGAAAGATGATCGGCGACAACATTCTCACTTCCTTTATTATCTTTGATCTACAAATCAAATTCTTGCAACAAAAGAATCCATCGAATCAACCTAGGCTTGGCGTCCTTCTTCTCAAACAAGTAACGAATAGCCACATGATTGGTATACACAATGACCTTGGACCCAATGATATAAGATCGAAACTTGTCGCATGAAAATACAACCGCTAATAATTCTTTCTCGGTCGCAGTGTAATTCTGTCGGGCTCCATTTAAAGTACGACTAGCATAGTAGATAGCCCAAAGCATCTTTTCTTTCCGTTGGCCTAACTCTGCCCCAATAGCAAAGTCGCTAGCATCGCACATAATTTCAAATGGTTCTTTCCAATCCTGTACAATCATGATGGGGGCCGAGATCAATGTCTTCTTTATCAACTCAAAGGCCTCCACACAAGGATCATCAAAAGCAAACAGTGCATCTTTCTCAAGCAAGTTGCAAAAGGGCTTAGCAATTTTCGTGAAGTTTTTAATAGGCCGCCGATAAAAAGTGGCATGCCCCAAGAAACTACGGATGCCTTTCACATTCTTAGGATGAGGAAGCTTCTCAATAGCCACTATCTTTGCCCGATCCACCTCAAGATCCTTAGAAGAAACCCTATGGCCTAACACTATGCCTTCTTGTACCATGAAATGACAGCTAAGTTGGTTTCTTCACATCTTTGAAGTACAAGAGATATAGATTATGAAGGAAATGGTCAAATTAAGTCCCAAAGACTGAAAAATCATTCATAAATACCTCCATTATCTCCTCAATCATATCAGCAAAAAGGGCCATCATACACCGTTGAAAAGTGGCCAGTGCATTGCATAAACCAAGTGGCATTCTCCGAAAAGCAAATGTGCCAAATGTGTTAACCTATATGGTTCATCCTTAGCACATCCCTAAAGTATACGTGATGAAGTATATTTTGATGATCACAAACAAAATATTTTTTGGTGCTAACGAACATTTTTCAAGAACTTATCTCTGTACCAAAAGAAAAGCAAAAAGCCAAGGAACTACTCGATCAAGGAACTCAAAGCTTACATCCAACGATCAAGCTCGTTTCAACTAACGGACTTCAACGATCACATCATGATTTCAAGATCACTTCTCCTGGTCGGACGTTTCGATCAAGCTTCAAGACTACATCTCTTGATCAATGTTCAAGTCATTCAACTCTGAATTACTCGTATTGAAGATCTAATGATGAAGAGTTAGATTTAACAATTATGAGAAAAGAGAAATACACAAAGTATTTAAGGTATGTCTTTCTCTAATCGTTATTGCTCAAAATGTTTTTCAAAATCATGCAAATGACATTTTCATATTTTTTCTAAATCTGCATGTTTTGATGTCTTAACTATATTTCAAGAAATTTAATACTATATATTTAATTTAAAACATACTGAGTTTTTATTCGCATTTATCGAATATTTATTGCGAGTCAAAACTGTTTTCAAGGAGTCATTCAGCTCTCCTGAACTTGTTCAGTCAGGATGCTGATAGGTCATTAGGACGCTGATAACGCTCAAGGTTGAAATGAACTAATTAATCAAGATGCTTTCTTGTATAGTAGAGGTCTTATATATTAGTCAACCGCTGAAGTTGTTAGGAAGCTGACTCAACATCAGCTCACTGAAAGATCATTTAGAAGTTCTTCAAAGAATGTTTTTTTGAGGACGTTGATGGTTATAAGTTGATTAAACTATCAGGACGCTTTTTGGATAGGAGCGCCCTCACCTTTGGAAATCAACTGAATAACTTTCAAGATGTTGATTGTCCTTCAGCGTGTTTTTAAATGTCTTAACTTGTAGGATGCTTACATAGTAGTAGCGCCCTCATGTTTTGTTTTTATCTAGTAGGACGCTCACGTAATGTAGCACCCTCATGTTTTGTTTTATGTTTTAAAAGTAGAACGCTTACTCGGATAGTAGCGCCCTCATGCATTTAATAGTTTTAAAACATAGCAGAACGCTAACTGTGCATTAGCGCCCTCACTTAAGTATTCAGCAAGACGCTTATATGTAGTAAGCGACCTCAAGCAACAAAATGACAAAGGAACCTTGGTTCATCCTTATATCGTAAAAGGATAGGTGTGTCCTTAATCTTAAAAAGGATAGGCTATCTCTCAGCCTTTAAAAGAGAATCGGTTCATCGTTTGCCCGTAAAAGGAACAAGAATTTCTCCTAATCCCGGAAAAAGAAATTTTGGTTCATCCTTAGCCCGTGAAAGGATAGGATTGCCTTTAACATGTAAAATGGCAGTTGTAATGGTGTGGTTCTCACCCGTAAGAGAATCCCTTAGTGATAAGGTTTAAATCCTAACTGAGGAGGTTAGGTAGTGGACATAGGCGCAGCCGAACCACTATAAATCATGTGTCTCACTTTTGCAATTTAGTCTATGTTTTATTTTGCATCGAATTCCAATACACTCATGTAAATCACTAAGTTATTGGAAGATAAATTTAACATTGACCATCGCACCCAATTCACCCGCCTCTTGGGTGGGACCAACAATACGGGCAAGTAAAAGTCGTCTTCTCTTCGTCCTCCGGTGCAATGGCTACTTGATTATAGCCCGAATAACCATCTAAGAAGTAATAGTATTCAAAATCTGCCAATCTATCCAACATTCGATCAATGAAAAGAAGGGAAAAATGATCCTTCCTTGTGGCCTTATTCAACTTCCTATAATTTATGCAAACACGCCATCCCGTGACTGTTCTTGTTGAAATCAGCTCACTATTTTCATTCTTGACTACCGTTATCCCACATTTCTTGGGCACAACTTTTACCGGACTCACCCAAAGACTATCCGTAATGGCATATATGAAATCGACTTTCAATCACTTCACTAATTCACCTCGAACTACCTCTTTCATTGCTGGATTAAGCCTTCGTTGATGTCCAATTGACAGATTATAGGAGTCCCCCATTAAGATCTTATGCATGCAAAATGAGGGGCTTATACCCTTGATATCTGAAATAGACCATCCCAACACTGATTTGTGTTCTCTTAGAATTCTCAATAACTTCTCTTCCTCAACACAAGACAAGGCTAAACATATGATGATCGGGTAGGTAGATTTTTCACCCAAAAAGGCATATCGAAGGTGATCGGGAAGAGGTTTCAACTCCAGTGTCGGTTCATCAACTTTACTTGGTGTAGTTTCTTCTAACTCATCCCCGTTTGCTTGTGAAGAATCAACCGGTGGTAGTTCAAGAGCAAAAACATATTGCTTAAGTTCTTCATTCTCGTTCACATCTATACTAACCGAGTTGACAAGAAAACTTTCTAATGCATCCTCTAATATATTTGTTGGCCCATATATGTCCAAGAGGGGGTGAATTGGACACTTAGACGATTTAAAAAATAATAACAATGGCAAAGATATAATGCAAAAAATAAACAAATATGCACAGTCAATTTATAGTAGTTCGGCTACTTGCCTACATCCACTACCTAACCTCCTAAGTTAGGGTTTTATTCTTGTCACTAAAAGATTCTCTTACGACTGATAATCAAACCGTTGCACCTTTTCTCAACTTGCAGGGGCGAGAACAATCGTTACACTGCTCAGCTTACAGGCGTGAGACCAACCTATCTCAGCTTACAGGTGTAAGAACTACCGTTTCTCAACTTACGGGTGTGAGAAGACGTGACTTTGTTGAATATAAATTATCAACTCAGTATTTTATCTAACTATTCTTACAACCTTAATACAGTATACAGAATATGAAATTGAATACAATTGTATCCTACGAACTATCTCTCAAATTACTCTTTCAGCAAGAATGATATACGTTAAAACAGTGTTGAACAATTTGAGTGAAAGCATTTCAAAGCATCAAAAAGATTTTTAGATAAAGATAGAATGTTAGCTCAGTATGAAAATCTTTTGAATACGTAAAATCTCAAAGAAAACTACTGTGAAAACAGATCGACTTATACGTTTTCTTGACCAGATGAAAATTCGACTAACTTTAAAAAAACGTTTTAGCTCATAGAATTTTTGGTGCTTAACAAATTGTTAAGTATCTGTATTTATAGACTTGTAGAGATGAAGTTGTTGTTCATTTGAATTTAAATTTAAAATATGAACGTTTACTCACAATAGCTAGAATATACCACGAAAATGGCAACTGCACAATTCATGAATATTCTGTTTTTCTCCAGATACACGAATAAGGAAAGTTTTAGAAGACGTGGTCCGTGAATTAGAGAATATCTGTTACAAATACAAAAAATTGATTTTGTACAAAAAGTTGGCTAAAAGTATGTATATGTCAGAACAACAAAAATATCATTTATGCCTTTTTGTTCCTTTGAGGGCACTCATAGAATATCAGCGTCCTACTGAACAATGAAGTGAGGGCGCTACTAAGAAGTAAGCGTCCTGACTGGCTAAGATAATTAAACGACATAAAGCATGAGGGCGCTACTTCGTAGTAAGAGTCCTACTTGGTTTTAAAACGCAAAACATATGAGGGCGCAACTCAAGAGTAAGCGTCCTGAACTATTAAAAGCAGTTTTAAAACAATGTTTAAGCGCGCTGACGGATGGTGAGCGTCTTGAAAGTTACTTAAGTTGATTTTAAGGATGAAAGCGCTCCTACACAAGTAACGTCTTGATAATTCATTCAACTTATAACTTATTAGCGTCTTTAAAGATAAAAATCACTTAAAGATAAAAACATTTTTCAGCGAGCTGAAACTAAGTCAGCGTCCTGACATTCTCAAAGGTTGATAAGAGAAAGGTTACTACTAACAAGTAAGCATCCTTATTAATCAGATCAATTCAACCTTGAGCGTCTTTACATTTTATCAGCGTCCTGACTCTTCAAGTCCAGGAGAGCGTTGCTAAAACATTAGCATCCTGAAAGACTTTATAAAAGTAATTTTTGATTTCTCGATTAAAACACGATAAAACATAATGTTTCTTTTAATCAAATAAAATACTTTATAAATCATAAGGTACGATTAAAATGTTACAATCAAAACATGCAAATGATAAAAATCTTGCTGAGAGTAAGTTGATTGATAGACCTTAAAATCTAAGTACTGACAGACTTGGAACTTCATTTTTCTGTTCAATAGGCTTGTGATCTCAGTTCCTTGATCTTGATTCTGGATAAATCTAAAACACATGACAAGATCATTAGATAGACCAACTGGAGATATTTGGAATCATCAAAACCTTCATATCATGGGGTTCATTGAGATAACAATCTCTCCTTTTTTTATGATTTCAAATACTCAGAGATCATGCAGATAGCTATTCATGAAATCAAACATATACCGAATTTCAAATGATATCTGCAGTCATGTCAGTTCTATTTGATTTTAATCATACAATTTACATGGTAAGATGCAAACAGTGCAGAATACAAACAATGTAAATTATAAACAAGAATGAGTATATTAACTTGGATAAAACACAGTAACTTGGATAGAACTTTCCCTTACATGTAAACTCCCCTTTACATGTAGCTTCCCTCTTGAGCTAATTTAGCTTTAATATCTACAATTTCTTCACCCCTTTTGAAAACATCAAAAAGTGGGTAGGCTTAGCCTGTACATGGACCCTTCCCTTCCCTTTTTCTTTCGGCCTCCTCATCCTTCTTGGATCCACTGGAACTAGGTGCAGAATTCATGGGTTTCCTTGGTCCTTGTGGTCTTGAAGAACCACGTGTGCTCTGTTCTAAACTATATACAGATTCATCAATTACAATACCCTTCCTAGATTTTTCAATGAATTTTTCATGAGCATGCTTGGAAACACCAAATTCAAATGGATCAAGAGATGGACCAGGTTTGAAACCTTTTGCTTTTCATTCCACAAGACCTTGAGCAAACTAGGAAAAAGTGTGTGACCTTCAAATTCTGGCCTAATTGGTCGCTTGCGTTTAGGATCTGGAAATATTTTTGATAAGGGATCTAGGGGGGAGGCACTCTTCGACTGATTCTATGCAATGGCTCTTCATCTGATTCATCTTCATCTTCACATTCTAATATTCCAAGAAGATTGTCAGACTCGTGGGGTCCTTGAGGACATGTGAAGGCTGGAGCCTGTGGTGCAGGTGGAACTTTGACACATTTCTCCTTCAACAAATGAAAGAGAAATGTAAAGCGGGTCATGCTAGAGGAAATATACCAAACAATAGAATGCATCCTACTGTTCATTGCCTTGAAGAGGGCTTCAAAGAAGCCTACGACTCCTTTCACTCGATCTGCAGCTTTGATGACAGTATAAGACAGATCCATAATGGTTGTGGCAAGGAAATACATCATGTTCTCCAAGTTTTGTAATTTCTCAAAAGCCCGAGTAACCAAGTCTAGAATCTTGGTTAGTCTATCATCCTCTGTTGGTGCTGGCCTTACAATATCTAAATTCTCCTTCAGACTGGAGATGGCCTGCAGCACCGGATCAAGCGTTGCCTTGCTCGTTACTTGATCCAAGATAGCATCCAAAACTGATTGCAGAGTTTCAGAAATGAACATATCTTTAGAGGATTCAACCATTTTACCTCTCAAGCTTTGAATTTCTTCAAGAATCTTTTTCAAAGCCTCTTCAGTTATTGCACTAGCAGCATGACTTGGCGTAGCTGGCATTGTGAGACTCTGTGGATCTTAAGGTCTGGCTGGAGGTTGTTGAGGAGCTGCCAATCTTAGCGGAATAGCAACAACAAAGGCATTTATGAATATCTTGATCAGTCGCATGTTCTCTTGAATTGTCTTAATAAAATCATCAAGTGATGATGATGGAGTGGAGCTCGATAAAGGCAAAAACTGCATGACTTTTAACTAGCTGTCCATTTGTTGAGATAGCTTCTCGAGCAATTCAGTTGCCTTGATCATGTGAGAGTTAAGTTCTTTGATCTCATTAATCTCAACTCTCTCCTGAGATTTTAGAGATTCTCGGACTTCTGACAATGTTTCATTTTTTAACCAAATTTGGTTTAGTTCCAAACGAGTCATTAGTTGAGACATGACAAAAATCTGATCTTCTCTTACTCGTCTGAGAAAGTCTCTCTCTGAAGAATTCATCTTTTGGCCTGCTTGTGGATGGATAAGAAGGTTGTTCATGATCGGATGAGCTTTCCTCATAAATATTTTCCACTTCATCTTCTACTTGAAATTCAGCATTGGCCTCATAAAAATCTTCAACATGATCTTTTTCATCAACCTCTTCATTCATGTCATCTCCCTGACAGGGTATGATAGCCGGATCATAGCCCTTTGAATCCTTACTTTGTATACCATCAGACTCATTTTTCTGTGAGTCTTGAGATTCCATTAGTACAGGGATATCAAATGGAGATGGTGGTCTGAAGATGGTTTTATCTGAGTCCTCACTGACTCGTTATTTGGTGATGTCTTCCAAGATTGCATCAGCATTTTCTGAGTCATGCAAATGATCTTCAACTATGGCTTGAGCAATCTGGGTTACCTCTTCCATTAGATCTTCTTCAGCATAGACATCTTGCTCTGCATGTTCAATTTCTACATCATCAATTGAAACATGCTCAATATTAGTTGTGGGGACAACTTCTTCTAGCACAGCCTCTTCGACTGGAGCATTTTAACGCTTGGGCAGCTTCTTTCTCTATTGCTGATACATCTTCTTCTCGTACTTCATATTTTCCACTAGGTTCACCTTCAAGTTGAACTTCTGACATTGGAAGTCATTTGTCCAATGCAGCAACATAAGTATATCTCATCAATTTCAAAGTGGTTTGACCAATGCAGTTGTATTTGCTAGGTTCCTTAAAGCTTCCTCCACTGAAAATCGATACCACATCTCTCGAACAGAGAGGTGAGGTACATACCCAAAGGTAGACCTCCTCCTCTACTAACCACCGTATTCATTACATGCATGAGAATGAGGTCAAGATTTACTTTCTTCTTCTCCAGAATGCACCATATTAAGAATAAGTCTAATTCACTTATATTACCCCTGCCACAGATTTTAGGTTGAATGATGTTCTGGGAATAAGTTCAAAGAACTGATTTTTGAGTTTCTTGACGACATAAGAATGGTTCTTCTTTCTTCAGACAAGATTGAGAACAGAAAGGCTGTTATAACCTGGATACTAAATTTTATTCTTAGTGAATGAAAGTATGTGGGCACTTTCATCATCTGGCAAATGGAATGTCTAGGAAAAGAATTTGGGAGAAATCTCAACAGATTTTCCCTTCACCACAGATTGTTTTGAGAGTTCAGAGTCGGGCTTATCAACCAGATTTAAATAAAATTGGCTGACGAGATTGGGGTACCATTTTGAATTGAGGATAAGAAAATCGATCCAGCCTTGGAATTCGAAAAGAGAGAAAATGCCCAGATGTGAGTTAATGAAGAAATCAAAATCAACATAGCTTCCATCAATTACAGCTCGGTTCATGAGCTTCTAGGCTTTGTCTCCCTTTTTTCTCATCTGAGAAGAAGAAGGTGGGTGAGACGTGGTTTCAGTAGGAGGTGTGGGTATCACTGGTAGGGGTTCCTCAACCAGTGTGGCTTGAGTTGGTTCAGTTCTTGGTCTCACACTCTTATCTGGAGGTGATGATGGCGGCCCAGCTCGCTTTCTAGCAAAAAAGGGGCGAAGCTTTTCGGGTTTGGGTGCCATTAAAAAAAAATCAAAAGAGAAGATTGTGAAGAACTTAGACTACAAAATAGAGACTGAAGCACATGAGAATTGAGAATTCGAAAAAGAGCAGAGAGCAGGATTTACCAAGGTTAAAGATGAAGATTCGGTGGTAACTTTGGAAACGATTCCTGGAAAAGTTCTTCAAAGCATCCTAGGGCATAAAAAGTGAAAAGTGACTTCTAAGATACAACAGGTTTGGCTTTATAAAGAGAAAGCGATAAGCTCACTCCTGACATATATCAACACGTGTCACTTCCAATTCTTAAAAAAAGGCGGTTTGATTTAATGAGTAATATTGATCGATTAGCATCCTACTTAAAACTATCGTTCTTAATCGACTAGAGCTATTATGCACATTAGCGTCCTTCTTGTGATGAGTGATTTTGGAACAGCTAATGGCATCGGGCACATTAGTGTCCTCAAACATTGTTAGCATCCTTATTGATACTTAGGCTTTAATATTTAGCATATTTGACTAATAGAAGCTCAAATATCGTATGGTTGACTAATAGAAGCTCAAATACTTAGGCTTTAATATTTCGTCAACCAACAGTCAATAATTTAATCACGAGCAAAAATAATTTAAACATTCCGAGCAACACATAATTAAACATAGACATTAATTTCAAGTAGTCACTGATGAGTATGTTCCAGTAGTAGAAGAAAATAGAGTAACTTTTATACCTTTGCATATTTTTGACTTTTACCTCAAGGTACTCCAAAGTCCTCGACTTGAGTACTCTGTTTCATTTTGAAGCAGCTGAGATAATTCATTATCTTTGTTCTCCATGCAGACTTCTTTATCGACATTCTATCAGGAAATCATTCATTGGGAGTTCTGGATGTGCTTGCTGCGGATTGTTAACTCAATGTATATATTTCATCAGCAACTTCACTTCTGTTCCTGCTTGGTGCATTTGCAAGATTGTCTTCTCTCTCAGATGAAGTTTCTAATCCACTTAAAATATAATCAATTTTTCTAAAACTGATTTCAAATGGATTTGAAAATTCGCTTATAAAATCTACTTTATATTTCCAGTTCTCAGGAAAACTGTTAAGAAAATATTGTACTAAAGTAGAGTGAGTGATGGTTTTTCCAGAGTATTCAAATTCATTTACTATATGTATAAAACGTTGAAGGTTATCATGAGCTGACTCGTTGTTTGAAACTCAAAAGTGGACAAGTAACTCTTCTAATGTTCTAACTGGGTCTCTAGTTTCATCCCTTCTTTCCATGGTTTGCAGGAGATCATATAACTCCTTCAAATTTATTTCCCATGGTTCAACAGACTCAGCTAACGTAGTCAGCTTATCATTCCATTTTTTTGGAAGCTTATCACATAAATAAACTAGGGATATTTCTGTAGGTATTTCCTGAATCAGTTATTGCATTCTGTCAAGAACGGATTGATATATATTGCATGTCGTATCGAGATATTCATTCTCCGATATCTCAAAGGCATTAAATAGTCTATCAGACTCTTTGAGCTTTTCATCTCAAATGTTAATCTTATCACAATGAAGTGACTTGAGAGTTTCCCAAATTTTCTTGGCACTCTCAAGAGGAACTACCCTTTCTACTTCTTCCTCAGGTAGATAATAGTACAAGGCATAGACCACTTGAGCGTAAAGTTTGCCATTTAGTTTTTTCTTATCTGTCAATAACTCAATAGGTTTGTTGAGCATGGTGTAGCCATTTACAACCACTTCCCATAGATTGATATCCTTAGATCGTAAAAAGAACTTCGTCCTTAGCATCCAATCTTCAAACCAGTCTTTATTGAAAATAGGTGGTCTGTTTAAAGGTTGACCTACTTCTATGACGTTCCCTCTGGTCATTGCCATTAATATCAAAGAAATTGTGAAGTTTTCTTGAAGAGCAGCACTACTCTGATACCAATTGCTGGCCCAGATATGTCCAAGAGGGGGGTGAATTTGACACTTAAACGATTAAGAAAATAATAACAATGGCAAAGATACAGTGCAAAAAATAAACAAATATGCACAATCAATTTATAGTGGTTCGGCTACTTGCCTACATCCACTACCTAACCTCCGCAATTAGGATTTTAACCTTGTCACTAAGGGATTCTCTTACGGGTGACAATCAAACCATTACACATTTTCTCAACTTGCGGGTGTAGGAATAACCGTTACATTGCTCAGCTAAAAGGCGTGAGACCAACCTATCTCAACTTACGGGTGTGAGAAGACCTGACTTTGTTGAATATAAAATATCAACTCAGTAGTTTATCTGACTACTGTTACAACCTTGATACAATATACAAAATATGAAATTGAATACAACTGTATCCTATAAACTATCTCTTAAATTACTCTGTCAGGAAGAATGATATAAGTTAAAACAGTGTTGAATGATTTGAGTGAAAACAGTTCAAAACATCAAATAGATTTTCAGATAAAGATTGAATGTTAGCTCAGTATGAAAATATTTTGAATACCTAAAGTTTCAAAGAAAACTACTGTGAAAACAGATCAACTTATACGTTTTCTTGACCAGATGAAAATTCGACTAACTTTCAAAAAGTGTTTTAGCTCAGAGAATTTTTGGTGCTTAACAAATTGTTAAGTGTCTGTATTTATAGACTTGTAGAGATGAAGATGTTGTTCATTTGAATTTGAAATTCAAATATGATTACTCACAACAGCTAGAATATACCACGAAAATGGCAACTGCACAATTCATGAATATTTTGTTTTTCTCCAGATACACGATTAAGGAAAGTTTTAGAAGACGTAGTTCGTGAATCAGAGAATATCTCTTACAATTACAGAAAATCGATTTTGTACAAAAATTTGTTCTAAAAAGTTTGCTAAAAGTACGTACATGTCAGAACAGCAAAAATATCATTTTTGTCATTTTGTTCCTTTGAAGGCACTCATAGAATATCAGCGTTCTACTGAACAATGAAGTGAGGTCGCTACTAAGTAGTAAGCATCCTGACTTGCTTTGACAATTAAATGACTTAAAGCATGAGGGCGCTACTTCGCAGTAAGCGTCCTACTTGGTTTTAAAACGCAAAACTTTTGAGGGCGCTACTCAATAGTAAGCGTCCTGAACTATTAAAAGCAGTTTTAAAATAATGTTTAAGCGCGCCGATAGATGGTGAGCGTCTTGAAAGTTACTTAAGTTGATTCTAAGGATGACGATGCTCCTACACAAGTAGCGTCCTGATAATTCATCTAACTTATAACTTATCAGCGTCCTTAAAGAAAAAAATCACTTAAAGATAAAAAGATCATTCAGCGAGCTGAAACTAAGTTAGCGTCCTGACATTCTCAAAGGATGATAAGAGAAAGGCTACTACTAACAAGTAAGCGTCCTAATTAATCAGATCAATTCAACCTTGAGCGTCTTTACATTTTATCAGCGTCCTTACTCATCAAGTCCAGGAGAGCTCTGCTAAAACATTAGCGTCCTGAAAGACTTTATAAAAGCAATTTTTGATTTGTCGATTAAAACACGATAAAACATAATGTTTCTTTTAATCAAATCAAATACTTTAGAAATCGTAAGGTACGATTAAAATGTTACGATCAAAACATGCAAATGATCAAAATCTTGTTGAGAGTAAGTTGATTGTTAGACCTTACAATCTAAGTACTGACAGACTTGGAACTTCATTTTTCTGTTCAATAGGCTTGTGATCTCAGTTCCTTGATCTTGATTCTTCATAAATCTGAAACACTTGACAAGATCATTAGATAGACCAACTGGTGATATTTGAAATCATCAAACCTTCATATCATGGGGTTCTTCAACTATTTCTACTACATCTATCCAATGGCATGTACTCTCCTCCGCTGGAAATTTGAGAGTCTTGTAGATGTTAAACAAGACTTCTTCATCATTTACTCTCAAGGTGAGTTCCCCTCGTTGCACATCTATCAATGCACGTCCGGTAGCTTGGAATGGTCTTCCAAGAATCAACGGTATTCACCCTCTTCTTCCTTATCCAAAACCACAAAGTCCCCAGAAAAATGAACTTATCCACCTTTACTAAAACATCTTCAATAACTCCGCGAGGATATGTCATTGACCGATCCGCTAATTGAAGTGAAATGGTGGCCGACTTCACTTCTCCATGTTCCAATCTCCTAAAAATAGAAAGAGGCATAAGATTAATACTTGCACCCAAATCACATAAAACTTTATTAAAATTTAAAGGACCAACAGTGCAAGGGATGGTAAAACTCCCTGGATCTTTGAGCTTTGGGGGAAGCTTCTTTTGTAATATCTCGCTACACTCCTCGATAAGCTTCACCGTCTCGTAGGCCTCCAACTTTCTCTTTTTGGTCATCACATCCTTCATAAATTTGACGTAATTAGACATTTGTTAGAAAGCATCGACAAATAGGATGTTGATGTGAATCTTCTTAAATATCTCTAGGAACTTGGCAGATTGTTCATCCAATCTCTTCTTTTGGAATCTCTAAGGGTAAGGTAAGGAAGGCTTTAATATAGGGGAGTTATCCGAAAAAGTAATGGAGCCCAGTCGGTACCTCCTCTCCAGTGTCTTCATCTTGCTTTTGCTCCTCATGATGCACTTCACTCTCTATATTGCTTAACTGTGATGATGTGGCCTTCTCATCCTCATTATTCTTTTCAGCCTGTTCAACTTCCTTTTCGCTCCGGAGGGTGATCGCCTTACATTGTTCCTTGGGGTTGACTTGAGTGTTACTAGGAAATGATCCTTTTTGTTGTGCATTTATAGCTGAAGCAAGTTGCCCAATTTGTAGTTCCATATTCTTCATTGAAGTCTCCAAGCTATCTATCCTTGATTCGGCCCTATCTTGCTTTGCCTCAAACTTTGTTATGGATCAACTTAAAAGCTCCTCCAAAGAAGGTTTCTTCTCTTGTGCTGGCATAAACATACCCGGTGATGGAGGATTCAGAACATTCTTAGTGTTGGAATATGAGAAATTTTCATGATTCTTTATCCCCGAGTGGTATTGGTTTGGGACTTGAGCATTACTCCTATAGTTATACCCCCGGTTATTCACATAATTTACTTGCTCTTCAGTAGTTCCTCCACCCAAGTATCCCATGCTTGCTACCGCTACACTCTCAACTGATGGTTGTTGTGCACTTTGCATTGATGCTATTTGGTTAGATAATGTGGCTAGAAATTGCAGTCATCGAATCAAGCTCAATCACTCCAGTAACTTTCTTCACCAAGGATCTCTCACTAGGCTTTTCATATGTGTTGAAAGCCATTTCTTCCAATAGGTTGAGAGCCCCCTCAGCCGTTGTTACGTGCAAACCACACGCGTACGGTGTCAAGTTATAATATATACTGATGAGATATCGGGTTGTCGTCCTCTAGGATTGACACTCACACTAAATACCACGTTTACTAACTCCAACTTTATTTAGAAAATCAGATTTGAGTGATTGAGTGAAATAAATAAACAACTAGAAAGTAAACTAAACATGCAATAGAAATAGGTAGAAAATCAAAGATGGAATGGTTTAAAGGTTCGATATTACCTTACTCTCAACTATGTCTTTATATATTTTATCATTAAATCAGCTCTTTCGTTTATAAGATGGAAATCCTAAACCTCCTAATTCCCTCTTTTGAAGCAAAACTAGAGCATGTTATTGTTGTCTTGGTTTAACTCTTTCGATGAAAACCGAAAACAATAATAACTCATTAAGATCTATGATTTCCACCTAACGACTTCAAAGGTTCTCGATCTCCTTGTGAGTCTCACGATAGCCTAGGCTATATTTTCTGAATTCCAACCCAAGGTACCCTCTTTTGGAGCATCTACCTGGAGTCAATGATCATCTAATCCGTAGCCAAGGGATCAAAAACATTAAACACAGGATTAATATAAATAAACTAGAGAAACTTCATTAACAATAATCAATCAATAAAACTAGACATAGTATTAAGCTTGGATCAATCTATACCTCAAGAAAGAGGATTTATTTCATAATTAGAAAGATAAAAGCATGAAATAACGTAATGAACATAAATCTAAAACTAGAAAAACAAAGTAGAATGAAGGGAAAGTGTTGGAGAAATCTTCAATGATCTTCAATAATTTTTTTTCCTCGCTTCCAAACCCTAGCCGTCTTCCTTGCTCTTCACATTCTTTTTTCCTCTCCTTTATGCCTTCAAAACCCTATACAATGGTCTTTATATAGCTACAAGTCCATAGGAAGTCGTCCAAGAGAAGTCCAAGTCAAATTAGGAAAGTCTAACAAAATTAGAAAGTTTCTAATTCTAAATCGCACATCCGCCTTCTTTCTCACCATGTTTCTTCTAGTTTTCTACTCCAAATCAACATCAAAACCCTTTCATATTGTATTATTGCAAGTAATAAATCCATAGAAACAAACCACGTCCAATTCGTAGTTGAATTGAGAAAGTTATGGCCAAAACAAAAACGTTGGTCAATTGCCTTTTGTGGAGCGTCGCGGTGCCCAGAACGCCTTTTGGGTGTTTTTTCCTTCCTTCTTGTGGACTTAGCCAATTTTCTTCCACTTCTTGACTTGGGTTCTTTATGAAACATCATCTAGGCTTCTCATATGTTGTGTCCATCATTCATGCTCACTTCCACACATCTAAATACCTACAAAATAATGCAAAACAAGTAATTACCATGTTGTAGGCACTTCCTTAAAAACTCCTTAAACCATTCCCATGCCTCATCGAGTGACTCACTGTCCCACTGCTTGAACTGACCAATCTCTTCTCGTAGTTGAGCAGTCTTTGCCGGTGGGAAATACTTTTGAATGAATTTTTGCATCAACTCATCCCATGTAGCAACGCTCCCAAGTTGCAAACCTTGTAACCATGACTTAGCCTTATCCCTCAAAGAGAATGGGAACAATCTCAGTCAAATCACATCTTCAGCCACTCCATTGAACTTTACTGTATCACACTTCTCCAAGAATGATTGTATACGAGTCATTGGAGAGCCCCTGTACTGATTTTTTTGAACCATTGTGATTAACGCCAACTTCAACTAGAAATTGTTGGCTGCAATGGGTGCTCTCACTATCCCGGAGTAGTTGTCATGAATGACAGGCTTGAAATAGTCCCGAAGAAGACGTTGATTATTTCCAAGCTCCATTGCCTCTTGCTCCACTCTTCTTTCTCTTCACCTCTGTCCCTAAGTACGCTCAATCGCAGGATCTAACAGTACTAGTTTAGCACTTCTAGATCGCCGCATACACTTCAATCAATCCTTCAAAACAAAAACAAAGAAACAAATTCAAAAAAATTCAAAAAAAAATACTAGATTAAAATCAAAATCAATTACTAACGATATTGATGAAACTAAAGTGAAACAATCCCCGGCAACGGTGCCAAAAACTTGTTTGTGAATTTATCTCCAGCGCGCGACAGTCAAGTTATAATATACCAACAGTGAGGCAGGTTATCGTATCCACAGGGACTGTTTACTTTACCAATTACCATTTTCACTAATTTCTAACTTTATCTAGCTAATCAAATGGTAGAGTTTCAGTAATTAAAATTAAAATCAAATGAATAGAATATGGGAGATATCAAATATATATGAGAATATCTAGAAACTTGACTTCACCTAACCTTCAATCACATAACTTAGACACGCTTATTATCAAATCAATTTCCTAGTCTATAGGTCAAAATTCGCACGTCTCTAATTCTCTCTCTCGAGTGCCGAATTAGAACTTATCATCAAGAACAAGATTCGATCTCTCGATAAAACCCTAATTTTGAATAACCCCTTAAGTTTTGTGATTTTCCTACAACCTCATGAAACCATGTAAACCTCTCAATTCTACAACTATTTCATGTCATAATTCCCCTTATCCAACCTAGAAAACTCTCTCTCGAGTGTCGCCTTCCAAGTCTAGGTTCATTCGATTTGTGGCCAATAAACCAAAAGCATTAAATGCATAGAATCATAAATAAACTATGGAGATTTTAAAAATAATAAGCTAAATCTAAAATTAAACTATGATGTTCAGGTTAGGATCCATATTCTCTCTAGAACAATAGATTAGTTCATACTTTAAATGATCAAAACACAAAACATGGAGAAAAATTCTAAAGTAAACATGAATAGTAAACTAGAAATATTGAAACTTGAATCTTTTCTTGTTTCCTAGTTCGAATCGTCGCATTCCTCGCCTCCTAGCCATCTTGCTCTCCTCTCCAGTGTCTTCTTCTCTAAAAACCCTAAAATATGATATATATTATGCTCCATAAGTCGTCCCGAAAATAATTAGAAAGTCTAGAAAATCGTCCAAATCGCAACATAGGGATGCCCAGCACCGCGGCGCTCCGACAAACCTTTCCAGCGACGCGGCGCGGCCCGCAGCACCCAGAGACTCAAGTTTTCAATCATTCCAGTGCCGTGGCGCCCAGAACTTCAACTGTTCCGCCAGATTCGTGGACTTGGCCAATTTTTGCCACTTTTCTACTTGGCATCTTTATGCTTGTCCTTTGCCACTTCTTGTATATGTTCTTCTCATCCAAAGCCATGACTAATGCATCCAAACACCTACAAAACAAAGTAGATTAAAGTAATAACTTACTCAAATATAAATTAAATCAAATTTATTAACTAATCAACCCAAATAATGCATAAAAACTAAATTAATCTTAAACTAACAAATATATTAAAACTAACATAAATCCATCAAAGTAATGCATGAACTGTCCTAAAATACACCTAAAACACCCTTTAAAACCTAACTAAATATGCAACTATCAGTTATGTTTGGGTTTGGATTTGTTTTTGTTTTGCTTACAATAAGTTATAACTATCCAATATTTTATATGTATATATATGTGTGTGTGTGTGTGTGTGTGTGTGTCAGTGTGTGAACATATTATGGAACAATATGTAATGTAACATTATATAACATATAGTTACAAATATATAATATGATATATAATTTGATATCGTGTGTGTATAACTACATATGTAATTCATTATTACGAATTCACATTATGTATTTCACATTGCATATATTAATATATTATTATAAACGTACCTGTACCTTTTGTTATTATGTATAATTATATTAGTTATCGCATAATTATATATTATAATACATAAATGTAAATTAACATATGTATACACACTTTTGTATTAATATATGGTTATACATTTATTAATACCATAAATAAAGTGTATAATTACTTTGGTGAATAATATAAATGGATATATGAAATGGAAGCAATACATAAAGTTTTATATGTTAGTTAAAAAAACATAGAAAGAACAATAATTTTGGTATGTGACTCAATAATTCTTTTCGCTAACTACTAATCCATTTAATTACCTAATAATATATATACATTATGATAAATTTTCATTGAACTAAATGGGGGAGGATGTGTGGTGTTTGAAATTAAAGGAGGAAAGCCCTTCTTTTAGTGCCACATGGACTATGGGGAAAGAGGATAAGATGGGTGCTTGAGACTAAAGGATAAAAGTTTTCTTTTTAGTCCCACATTGTTTGTTGGGAAGAATGGGAGACTCTCCTCTTCTATAAAAGTCCATCACCTTTCTCTCCATTCTCACTTTTACAAGTCAAGCTCAAGAGTAGCTTGGCTAAGAAGAGCTCTCTTAAAGAGGAGAACTCTCATTTACGAAAGTTTAAATAGTAATTGAATAAGTTGGTATTTTTTTAATCCAACATATTAAATTACTAAAATACCTCTTTTATTGTTTAGGGAGGGAGTATAATATCTTTCTTTCTTTCTTTTTTCTTTTTTTAAATATGAGGTTTCTATTTTTAATACAAACCCAACCGACCCGACCCGCCCACCCTGTCGGTCGGGTGGTCACATTATCTTAGGTTTGGTTGAAGAATTTCTTCACCCGACTAGGTCGGGTCGGGCTCATTTTTGGGCCAAACCCGGCCCAGCCCGACCAGATTATAACCCTATCTCCGGGTGAATCTTCATGTAAAATTAGATGTGCAATGCATATATTATAATAATCAGAATGTGGCTTCTAATGATTAAAATATATTTTCTCATCCGGGTCATGAGGGAAATTAGATTAACACACTATTGGCTAGTCAACTTATAGGCATGACTAGAAGCCGTTTACAGAAGCCAACACAAAGTCTCTGCTCATAGCCTTATACTAACCAACATAAGGGCTTGGTTAGAAAGCCACACACACTAGCCTACACAAGGGCTTGGTTAGAAAACCACACTCTAACCTACGCAAGGGCTTGGTTAGAAAGCCACACTCTAGCCTACGTAAGGGCTTGGCTAGAAAGCCACATTGTACCCAACTTACGAGCGTGGTTACGAGTCATACAATATATGGTATGAATCCCAAGTTGACAAACACGTCAACAATACACAAGATTACAAAAGATATAGAGAAGGGTTCTACAACACTCAACATTGTTAAACTTACAATCTTGAATAAGTAAACACCATTATTCCAACCATAATTATTTAAATGATGTGATGTGTTGAAATATTTTTTCTCAAATATGCAATCGATTCAATTATATATGATATGAGATCAAGAATCGATTATGCACATGTAACAAGATCTTGATTCTAACAATGATATTTTGAAAGCACAAGAATCAATATACAATGATGGTCAAAACTTGATGATTCTAAATGAATAAATGATTAAGATTAAGAATCAAGCAAGCCAAGTATTGATCTATGAAATCGATTCAATATAATATAACTTTAACACATGAATCGATACCACAAGATGTTTATGAAACCACTAAACAAGATATAATGATATGAAGATCGAAATAGGATTTCACTCACAATAATCAAAACGAAATCAGTTTTCGAGATGTTAACTTAAGCACAAAACTAATTTGCTCAAACAAAATCACAAGAATCGAGTTAGAGAAATTTTACCCCACTTTGGGTAAAGTTGAAGCTGAATAATTCTTTAGGTGTGATGTTGAATGAGAGATGATGTAATACCCTAAGATTGCACACACAAAAAAAATGTTGAACTTCGGGCACTTTTTTTCTATAAATGAAACCCCCCCCCCCCATTTTTCACACCAAATCACTTGCAAATTTCTCACTCTCTCACTCTCCTTGAGTTTTTCTCTTCTCTTTTTGAAACTCTCTTTCCAGTGCAACGCGGTTCTGCTAGGGGGAAGGCGTCAATTCTAAAACGAGTTATTATATGAAGGTGGGGAATGAAACATAGGTTTGCGTGTCTTATAACTTTTATTAAAGTTTACATTCATTTATCATTATGTCTACTATTAATTTACACTGCATTATTGCGTATAATGTTTATACATGTCATTCTTATGCCTATATATTTGAAGTTCATGTATTACACTGTTACTATGCCAGATTAGTAGTCAATCTGACTTAACCAGACATTGTCTTGTCCTCAGTAACTTTAAATAGTGAACGGGAGGCAGCATGTTTCTCTAGACGATTGATACTTAAGTAGACCTCGTGTCTCACCTCTCAAACTGGAGACTGATCTGGTTGGTTTTATTTGAAAGCTTCCAACTTGTACAAGTGAAACTGAACATCCTAACTTTGCACGTGGTGATACTGACCTGATATGAATCACCAGACGTTATCCTGTTTAATGTTAGTAAAAATCGGACCTGCTCATGCATTGGCATCATTCATAAACACCACCTAGGTACGTAAGTGGTTTATGATCCACAAAATAGTTAGAAGCAATGCTCACTATTATTGATATTTCTCTGGAGAGGGACGTACAATGAGAACCCGGGTTTACCTGGGGATAAACATCTAGATGTGAATCTAGGGCGTTGTTCTTGAGGAGGGGTGTACAATGAGAACCTGGCTACACCAGAGGATGGACATCTGTACGTGAACTCAGGCGATGTACAATCATGGAACCATTACTAGACGGTGTAATGCAGGCACACATGTTGTATTGATTATAATGCTATGACGTGCTTATGTGATATTTGATTATGAAGTTTCCTTTATTAATTATTATATTCACGAACTAGTTTAGCCACTGGGCGAGTAGCTCACCTCTTTGTTATCCAATTTTTCTCAGGAGATTAGGGTGGACTGGGTAGAGGTTTTTGGGCCCACATTTTGTAACCATTTGTTTATTCATTGGGAAATTTGGGAAAGATGTTCCCTTTACTATTTCATGTACAAAAATATATTCTGAAATTAATGAAATCAGACTTGTACATAATTGTGTTCCTACGCACTCGGTTATTGTTATAATGCATTCGCGCTTCGTCCATGAATGTTCCGCTGGTTTAGGCGCGTCCGGGCGGGGTGTGATATTTAATGGTATCAGAGCGAAAGGTCCACGGCCCGCCCAAGTCCACCAATTAGGAGAAGAAAAGTTGATATTAGATATATATATATATATATATATATATATATATATATATATATATGAATTATATATAGTTATGATTTATGAAAACTATATATATATAGTTAAGATTTATCATATATATATAACTTGTTTCTAATGAAAAAATTTGTATTCATGTTGACATAAACATTAAGAGGAAAAATAGAAAATATTGTCTAACGGACAAGGCATAAATTTTTTAGTTGTTAGGAATATATTTTGTGTATTTTTTAAGTTATTTTATCTTCCTTTCAGCAAGATAATGGCCTCAAGTGAAGGAACGACTTTCGGTAGTCAAGAACTGATTTTCACAAGACTTACGGAACTTTCCAAGCAGGAAGTTATGACTATGAGGAGTATTGACAATAAAGATTTTCGCCTCCGTCCTATCCTTCACAACAAACTCTTAAAGCTGGGATGGTTAAATATAACAAAAGTTGAGGGTTACGTCTCCTTCAACTTAGTGAAGCCTTTTTACGAATCCATGAATATCGTGGGACTTCAAGAAGATGGGATCACTCGTCTTAGAAACAATAATCAAGGGAGTAAAGATTTCCATCAGGGTCGAAATTATTTCACGACTTATGGAAATCCCAATAGGAGAAAAGATCATTGATCCACACGAACCCCAGATGGTTGCAGAGATTGCGGAATCCAAGGAACAGTTGTTCAATTTCCTTGCCGACAAGCCATACACCCAAATGACGCACGCCCACCTCGCAAATAATCTCCTTAAACCACCTCTTGCCGGCCTTGGGAAGATCGTATTCGGCAACATCTTGCCAGAATTAGTGACTAGAGGATCTATGACAAGAGCTCAACTTCTTGTGCTATTCTGCTTAGGAAAAGGAATATCTGTCTCCCTACCTCACATTATCATCTAGAAAATGTTGTAGGTGATTCAAAATCCTATTAAAAAGGAGCACCTCAGCTACGGAGTCTTGATCATGAGGATGCTTTGGGAGGCAAACAACAATACTTTTGATGAACCTTCGAAACAAATCACTAATGTTGTTACGTTATCCTTCATATCCAAGACTTTTGTCTCAAGCGGAGGGGTGACTGACGAAGAAATTTTTGGCGCGACTTCGGGAGAAAATAGCGGAAGAGCTAGAGATAATAATGGACGTTGTCAACAAAAATGTCGGCAAAAGATTCCAATTAGGGAAGCACCAGTCAATGAACCAAACCAGAACACAACAACAGACCCAACCCCGAATAATGATCAAACCGATCATTTATTCTCCGAGGATGATCTCTTTGGCAACCTGGGTCAACCACAAACAAATCTGAATGGACAGGGAGTTTCAGCGAATCCACCTTCCTGGAACCTCCCAACCCAAGGAAATACGACGTACCAAAGGTTTTCAACTCCTGAGGTACCATGTTATCTAGTTCCACAACACCAACTGCAACAAAAGTGGACAAGACCAAACTTTGGAAGACAAGATATTCTGATGAGTCCATTATTTCAAAATGTTTCAACTCAAGAATATCCAACCGTCCAAGAAGTCCCAATTAGGGAGTCTTCATATAATCAAACTAATTACCCTCCACCTATGAGTCAACCATATGGCCAACATTTTCCACTAATGCCTACAGTCTATCCTCCACCTAAGGGATAGACAACCTACCAACCATCAATGGGACAACTGACAAATCCATTTGATCAGTTAAATGTGATTGTATCGAGTCTTTCTCGGATGTAGGAGGCCCAGAATGCTTTGATAACATGTGTGAAAAGCATGGTAGAAGAGTGAACATCTTCTCGACGTTCTTCTGGTAGTCGTTTTGTAACTAACAGAAGTTCTAGGAGAAGCAGTAGTAGCCAAAAAAATTAGGAATGATTACTGGCATTGTAAATATATTTTTTATATATAAATAAAATGTTTGTTTGAGACTATGTTTGGTGGGCCGACTTAGAACCATTCTTTCTTTTGTATCACTAACTTTGGAGTGGTATGGGACACAACAAAATTGGAAGATACTAAATAAAATGTGGAAGTAAGAAAACCTAGGATCTTGTGCGAAAAGAAACATCTGGGGAAAGTTGAATTACTAACATTATCCCCAAGTTTAAAAGGTATGGGACGAGTAAACTTGGACGATATTATTAGTGAACTCCTCTCCCTTCAATGTTTCGTAGAGACCGTGTTCTTACAACTTAACTTGGTTGAAACACTTATTACCAAATTCATGTGGTATGGGACACACGAATTTGGATAATAGTTGAAAAGACTAAGCGAAAGAGTTTGAATACATAAGATTCCGATAGAACGTTAGCTTATGATATTTACCGAGGAAAATCTTAGAACCTTTATGACTCGTATGAATTTTCAAAGAAATATATATGTATGTTCACAAAAACCAGAACCAAAACATTTGAAATGAAAGTTTTATACTTATTATATAAACATTCTAACCTTGTTTTACACCATGGCCAAACGTATGAGACACATAAGATTCTTTGAATCATAAAAAAAAACCTTACTCCATTCCTAGAAAAATAGGTAGTTTTATATTGCAGTACTCTCGAACTTATTGTTGAGAATATCACAACATTATACTTGGCTACAATTCCTAAACTATGGTTTTATTTCTCCTTGTTAGTGAGAAAATGTAAACCAGGAAGTGAGGAAGGCCACGCACAATTAGTCCAACAATGGAGGCACCTCCTGTAGTTCAAAATCAGGAACCGCTGCCTCCGAGGACAGAGCAGGTCACACATGACACTGCCACTACTTCTGGGCAGGCAGTGCCACCTAAGCCACATCCTTTGTCATGCCTTCGAGCATAGAAGTCTTTTTCACCGAATTTATCAAGGCGATGAAGGTAACTGTTCAGACGGTTGTTTGTGACACTGAGGCCAACCAAGTAGTTACAGTACAAGCACCTGTACGATCTGGGTCAGATAGCCAAACAGACCAGATCATGAAGTATGAGAGGCTACAACCCCTTACTTTTGCTGGCACCATTGATGCGGAGGAAGCGCAAAAATGGCTTGATGAGTCAAATAAGGCTCTCAAGGTGATGGGAGTCGATGAGGGTCGAAAAATTCCACTTGCGTCCTACCAACTTGTCGGTGGATCAAATACATGATTTGGCAGCAGTAGGAGTCATTGCTCATTGATGAGTACTTCCCTGACGTTGTTGTGAAGAAGTAGAAGCGCCAGGAGTTCGCCAGGCTATACCAAGGCAACATGACAGTCAGAGAATATGCTATCAGGTTCAAAGAATTATCGGTCTACTCTCTCTTCACCATCTCAACGGAGCAGGATAAAACCGAGAAATTCTACAATGGCCTTCGTCTTGACATCTGACAAGCCTTGTCGATTTTGGATCTCAAGATTTACAAGGAGGTCGTTGACGAAGCCATGAGCTTTGAGAAGGAAAAAATTAAGCAAGAACAGAGAATGAATAGGGGAAAATGGCCTGCAACATTTTCCCAATAGGACTCACAGTAGGGCAACGAGAAGAAGCACTATTATAATCAAAACCCAGCCCTCCCAGCCCTTGTTTAGAAGAATGAGGCTATGGCACCTTCGGCTGAACTGTTTAACCCTGACCATCAGTGTTTTTGCAATCAAGGTCGAGGAGGTCGTAATTAAGGGGTGGCCGTCGAAACGACAATGGCAGGGGTGGTGGTCAGCACTACAATCACCATGGCCATCAGAACCAGCAACAGGTGCCTTAGCTGCAGAGGCCGACTTTTTATAACTGCTGCCAACAAGGCCATGTAAGAAATGTCTGTCCCCACCCTCAGCAACCGCGGCAACCTGTTCCCGTTGTTCCAGTCTAACAAGCCCCACTTGCTGCTAATGCCCAACCTAGAAAAAACCAGCAGAACCAGGGGCAACGGAACCAAGGAAGAGTGTTTGCCATCACTCAACAACCCTTCCCAGACAACAATGTAGTCGAAGGTATATTTTCCTTGTCCAATACAATGGTGCATGTCTTGTTCGATTCGCGTGCTACGCATTCCTTTATATCTTGTGCATTGGTAAGGCATTTAGGGTTGCATCCTGAACCCACAGACATCACAATCCATGACACATCACCATTAGGGTCTGATACTGAAGTGAATTTGCAGTGTTCACAAGGTGAGCTTCGAATGTCAGAACATATAATATATGCAGATCTCTTTGTGATGGATATTGAAGACTTTGACATCATCCTCGGCATGGACTGGCTCATACCTCTGAATGCAAAGATCGGTTGTACGAAGAAGCAAGTTCAGTTACCCTTGCCTACTGGGGAGTTTGTCAAGATTTAGGGAACGAGGAAATGGATACACAACTTGACTGTTGCACTTCTCAAGGCACAGCTTCGAGCTCTATCCCTTGGTGATGACAATGAATCACCAGCACTGTACCTTCTCGAAGTACATGATGTCCCGGTAATATCTGAATTCCCAACAAATGACCTTCCTGGTCTACCTCCGGTTAGGGAATTCGATTTTGAGATCAAACTCATACCTGGGATCGGGCCTATCTCAATTCCACCATACATAATGTCCAATATCGAGCTAGTTGAGTTGGATAAGCAACTGAAGGAATTGGAGAGTAATGGCTTCATCAAGAAAAGTTCATCACCTTGGGGCGCTCCAGTTCTGTTTGTTCGCAAAAGGGATGGTTCGTTACGACTTTGCATCGACTATCGCAAGTTGAATAACGCCACCATCAAGAACAGATACCTATTACCCAGGATCAATGACTTGTTCGACCAACTTAGAGATGCTAAGTATTTCTCTAAGATTGATTTATGATCTGATTACCATTAACTCCTTTTATAAATATATATTTGATTGAGAAATCAAAAACTGCTTTTATAAAGTCTTCAGGGCGCTAATGTTTTAACAGTACCCTCCTGGACTTTATGAGTCAGGACGCTGATAAAATGTTAGGACACTGAAGGTTGAATTGATCTGATTAATAAGGACGCTTACTTGTTAGTAGTGACATTTCGCTTATCAACTTTTGAGAATGTCAGGACGCTGACTTAGTTTCAACTCGCTGAAAGATTTTCTTTTATCTTTAAGTGATTTTTGTCTTTAAGGACGCTGATAAGTTATAAGTTGAATGAATTATCAGGACTCTACTTGTGTAGGAGCACCTTCATCTTTAGAATCAACTTAAATAACTTTCAGGAAGCTCACAGTCCGTCAGCACGGTTAAACATCGTTTTAAAACTGCTTTTAATAGTTCTTGACGCTTACTCTTGAGTAACGCCCTCATATGTTTTCTGTTTTAAAACAAAGCAAGACGCTAACTGCGAAGTAGCGCCCTCATGCTTTAAGTCGTTTAATTGTCAAAGAAAGTCAGGACGCTTACTATTTTGTAGTGCCCTCACTTCATTGTTCAGTACAACGCTAATATTCTATGAGGGCCCCAAAGAAACAAAACGACATAAATGATATTTTTACTTTTCTGACACGTACGTCTTTTTTCGCCACCTTTTCAGAAAAACTTTTCGTACAAAATTATTTTTTTGTATTTATAAGAGATATTCTCTGATTCCTGAACCACGCCTTCTAAAAATTTTCTTATTCGTATATCTAGAGAAAAACAAAATATTCATGAATTGTGCAGTAGCTATTTTTGTGGTATATTCTAGTTGTTGTGAGTAAACGTTCATATTTGGAATTCAAATTCAAATGAACAACAACTTCATCTCTACAAGTCTATAAATACAGACACTTAACAATTTGTTAAGCACCAAAAATTCTCTGAGTTAAAACACTTTTTGAAAGTTAATCGAATTTTCATCTGGTCAAGAAAACGTTTAAGTCGATCTGTTTTCACAGTAGTTTTCTTTAAAACTTTACGTATTCAAAAGATTTTCATACTGAGCTAACATTCTATCTTTATCTGAAAATCTATTTGAAGTTTTGAACTGTTTTCACTGAAATCGTTCAACACTGTTTTAACTTGTATCATTCTTGCTGAAAGAGTAATTTAAGAGATAGTTCATAGAATACAGTTGTACTCAATTTCTTATCCTGTATACTGTACCAAGGTAGTAGCAATAGTTACATAAACTACTAAATTGATATTCTTCTGTCAACAAAGAAACGGTAATTCTCACAACCGTAAGTTGAGAAAGGTTGGTCTCACGCCTTGAAGTTGAGTAGTGTAACGGTTGTTCTCACACCCGCAAGTTGAGAAAAATGTGTAACGGTTTGATTTTCACCCGTAAGAAGGTCTATAGTGATATGTTTAAAATCCTATCTGAGGAGCTTAGATAGTGGACGTAGGCAAGTAGCCGAACCTTTATAAATCGACTGTGCATACTTGCTTATATTTCTGCACTGTATCTTTGCCATTGTTATTAGTTTTTAAATTGTCTAAGTGTCAAATTCACCCCCCTCTTGGACATAACTGGGACTACAATTGGTATCAGAGCAATGTTGTTTTTCAAAGAAACTTCACAATTTCTTTGATATCAATGGCAATGACCAGAGGGAACGTCATAAAAGTACGTCAACCTTTAGACATACCACCTCTGTTCAATAAAGATTGGTTTGAAGATTGGATGATAAGGATGAAATCCTTTCTACGATCTAAAGATATCAGTCAATGGGAAATGGTTGTAAATGGCTACAGCATGCCTAACAAGCCTATTGAGCTATGGATAGATAAGGAAAGACTAAATGACAAACTTAACGCTCAAACGGTCTATGCCTTGTACTATTCTCTACCCGAGGAAGAAGTAGAAAGGGTAGTTTATCTTGAGAGTGGCAAGGAAATTTGGGAAACTCTCAAATCACTTCATTGTGAAAAGATGAACACTAGAGATGAAAAGCTCAAAGAGTCTAATAGATTATTCGATGCTTTTGAGATATTAGAAGATGAATCTCTCGCTACGACTTGCAACATATATCAATCCATTCTTGGCGGAATGCAAGAACTGAATCAGGAAATACCTGCCGAAATATCTTTAGTATATCTCTGTGACAAGGTTCCAAAGAGATGGAATGATAAGCTGACTATGTTAGCTGAATCTGTTGAACCATGGGAAATGAATTTGAAAGAGCTCTGTGATCTCTTGCAAACCATGGAAAGAAGGATGAAACTAGAAACTAAGTTAGAATATTAGAAGAGTCAATAGCTCAGTTTAGGGTTCTAGAAAGTGAGTTTGTTCATGAGAACCTGCAACGTTTTATACGTCTTGTAAATTAATTTGAGCACTGTGAAAAAACATTATCTCATTCAACTATAGTACAATATTTTTTCAATAGTTTTCCTAAGAACTAGAAATATAAAATAGATTTTATAAACAAGTTCTTGAATCCATTTTAAATTAGTTTTCAAAAAAATCGATTATATTTTGAGTGGGATAGAAACGCCATCTGAGAGAGAAGACATTTTTGCAAATTTACCAACCAAGAGTGAAAGTGAACTGGCTGATGATATACACTCTTTGTGCCATCAATCCTCAGCAAGCACATCCAGAACGCTCAATGAAATACCTCCTGATAGAATGTCGATAAAGATGTCAACGTGGAGGACAAGATAATGAACTATCTCAGCTGCTTCAAATTGAGACAGAGTGCTCTAATCGAGGACTTTGCAGTACCCTGAGATAAAAGTCAAAAACTATGCAAAGGTAAAAAAGTCTCTCTCATCCCAAATGTTATTATCAGAATATTTTTTATCAGTGATAAATAATTGCTTTAATCATGCAATGCTTAAAATGTTCAAACAATTTCTTCAGGTTCGAATTATTATGGAATGGTTAATGGTGTATAACTTATGATATTGTTTAACCATGCGTTACTTAAGGCTATTTAGTCAAATCTAACAAATAGCAATGTTTAATGTCCTGAAGAGAGATATCGACAAGTGAGGACGCTTCTGAATCACCTTCCCCACCTTCTTATTCTCAGATGAGAAGAAAAGGAGATAATGTCGATTTCGACTTTTTCATCAACTCTCATCTAGACATTTTCTCTCTGTTTGAGTTCCAAGGTTGGATTGATTTACTTACTTCCAGCCTCATCAGACAATTCTATGCGAACATGGTCAATAAACCCGACTCTGAACTCTCAAACCAATCAGTGGTAAAGGAAAGATCTGTTGAAATTTCTCCTGAATTCTTGTCTGAAGCATTCTCTTTGTCAAATGATGAAAGTGCTCACAAACTTTCATTTATCAAAAATAAAGTTCAGTATCCAGGCTACAACAGCCTTGCCTTTTAATCTTGTTTCTAGGAAAAAGAATCATTCTTATGTTGACAAGAAGCTTACCAATCAGTCCTTTGAACTCATTCCCAGAATCATCCACAACATCATTACCCACATTATTCAGCCTAAGACCGGCAGCAGGGGTAATGTGAATGATTCAGAATTATTCTTAATCTGGTGTATTCTGGAGAAGAAGAAAGTGAATCTCGCCCACATTCTCATGCATGTAATGAATACAGTGGTTAGTAGAGGAGCAGGTCTTCCACTTGGTATGTACCTCACCACTCTGTTCGAGAGATCTGGCATCGATTTCAGTGGAGAAAACTTTAAGGAGACTAGCAGATACTACTGCATTGGTCAAACCACTGTTAAATTGATGAGATACACTTATGCCCCTGCTTTGGAAAGATGGTTTCCAATTTCAGAAGTTCCACTTGAAGGTGAATCTAGTGGAAAAGATGAAACAAGAGAAGGAGATGTCTCAGCAATAGTGAAGGAAGCTACCCAAGCTTCTACCACTCATGAAGAACAGGCTGCACAAGAAGAAGTTGTTCCCACAGTTATTCCAGAGCATGTTTCAATTGATGATGTATAAATTGAACATGTAGAACAAGCAGTTCATGCTGAAGGACATCCAGTGGAAGATTTGATCCAAATTGCTCAAGTTGTTGTTGAAGAACATCTGCATGAGTCGGAAACCTTTGATGTAATCATGGAAGACATCACCAAAGAAAGAGTCAGTGAGGACTGAGATAAGACCATCTCTAGACCGCCATCTCCAGATCGCCATATCCATTTGATATTCCTGTATCAATGGAATCTCATGACTCGCAGAAAAATGAGTCTGATGGTGTGCAATGTAAAAAATCAGAGGGTTATGATCTGGCTATCGTACCCTATCAGGGAGATGACATGAATGAAGAGGTTGATGAAAAAAATCATGTTGAAGATTTTCATGAGGCCAATGCTGAATTTCAAGCAGAAGATGAAGTGAAAAATATTTATGAGGAAAGCTCATCCGATCATGAGCAGCCTTCCTATCGATCCACAAGTAGGCCAAAAAATGAATTCTTCAGAGAGGAAGACTTTCTCAGACGAGTAAGAGAATATCAGATTTTTGTCATGTCTCAACTAATGACTCGTTTGGAACATAACCAAGTTCAGTTGAAAAATGAGATATTGTCAGAAGTCCGAGAATCTCTGAAATCTCATGAGAGAGTTGAGTTTACTGAGATCAAAAAGCTTAACTCTCACATGGTCAAGGCAACTGAATTGCTCCAGAAGCAGTCTCAACAAATGGATAACCAGTTAAAAATCATGCAATCGTTTCTTTCATCGAGCTTCACTCCATCATCATCACTTGATGATTTTATTAAGACAATTCAGGAGAACATGCGACAGATCAAGAAATTCATAAATGCCTTTGTTGTTGCTGTTCTGCCAAGATTGGCATCTCCTCAACAACCTCCAGCCAGACCTCAAGATCCACAGAGTCGCATAATGCCAACTACACCAAGTCGTGCTGCCAGTGCTATAACTGAAGAGGCTTTGAAAAAGATTCTTGAAGAAATTCAAAGCTTGAGATGTAAAATGGTAGAATCCTCTAAAGATAAGCCCATTTCTGAAACTCTGCAATTAGTTTTGGATGCTATCTTAGATCAAGTAATGAGCAAGACAGTGCTTGATCCGGTGTTGCAGGCCATTTCCAGTCTGAAGGAGAATTTAGATACTGCAAGGCCAGCACCAACAAAGGATGATAAACTAACGAAGATTCTAGACTTGGTTACTCGTGCTTTTGAGAAATTATAAAACTTGGATAAGAAGATGCCTTTCCTTGCCACAACCATTATGGATCTATCTTATACTGTCATCAAAGTTGCAGATCAAGTGGAAGGAGTCATAGGCTTCTTGGAAGACCTCTTCAAGGCAATGAACAGTAGGATGCATTTTACTGTTTGGTATATTGCCTTTAGCATGAAACACTTTACAATGTTTTTTCATCTGTTGAAGAATAAAGGAGTCAAAGTTCCACCTGCACCATGGGCTGCAACCTTCACACGTCCTCAAGGACCCCACGAGTCTGATAATCTTCTTGGAATATTAGAAGGTGAAGATGAAGATGAATCGGATGAAGAGCCATTACATAGAATCAGTCGAAGAGTGTCTCCACCCCCAGATCCCTCATCAAAAACTTTCCCAGACCTTAAACGCAAGCGACCCATCAGGCCAGAATTTGAAGGTCACACACTTTCTCCTAAGTTTGCTCAAGGTATTGCGGAACGAAAAGCAAAAGGTTTCAAACCTGGTCCACCTCTTGATCCATTTAAATTTGGTGTTTGCAAGCATGCTCATGAAAAATTCATTGAAAAATCTAGAAAGGGTATTTTAATTGATGAATCTGTCAGTAGTGTAAGACAGAGCACACGTGGATTTTCAAGACCTCAAGCAGCAAGGAAACCCAAGAATTTTGTACCTAGTTCCAGTGGATCCAGAAGATAAGGAGGCCGAAAGAAAAAAGAAAGGGAAGGGTTCAAGTACGGGCTAAGCCTACCCACTTCTTGATGTTTTCAAAAGGGGGAGAAGATATTACAGGTTGCAGATATTAAGGCTAAATTGGCTCAAGAGGGAAGCTACATGTAAGAGGGAGTTTACATGTCATGGGGAGTTCTATCCAAGTTACTGTGTTCTGTCCAAGTTAATGTATTCATTCTTATTTATAATTTACATTGTTTGTATTCTGCACTGTTTCCATCTTACCATGTAAATTGTATGATTAAAATCAAATAGAACTGACATGACTGCAGATATCATTCTAAATTCGTTATATGTTTGATTACTTGAATATATTTGTCTGCATGATCTCTGAGTATTTGAAATCATCAAAAAGGGGGAGAATGTTATCTCAATGAACTCCATGTCATTAATGTTTTGATGATTCCAAATATCTCTAGTTGGTCTATCTAATGATCTTGTCAAGTGTTTCAGATTTATCAAGAATCAAGATCAAGGAACTGTGATCACAAGCCTATTGAACATCAAAGTAAAGTTCCTAGTCTGTCAGTACTTAAAATGTAAAGTCTATCGATCTCTTACTCTCAGCAAGATTTTTATCGTTTGCATATTTTCATCGTAACATTTTAATCGTACCTTATGATTTCTAAAGTATTTGTTTTCATTACAAGAAACAATGATGTTTTATCTAGTTTTAATTGAGAAATCAAATACCGCGTTTATAAAGTCTTTCAGGACGTTAATGTTTTAGCAGTGCCCTCCTGGACTTGATGAGTCAGGATGCTGATAAAATGTTATGACACTCAAGGTTGAATTGATCTAGTTAATAAGGACGCTTACTTGTTAGTAGTGACCTTTCGCTTATCAACCTTTGAGAATGTCAGGACGCTGACTTAGTTTTAGCTCGTTGAAAGATTTTCTTTTATCTTTAAGTGATTTCTATCTTTAAGGACGCTGATAAGTTATAAGTTGTATGAATTATCAGGACGCTACTTGTGTAGGAGTGCTCTCATATTTAGAATCAACTTAAATGACTTTCAGGATGCTTACCCTCTGTCAGTGCTGTTAAACATTGTTTTAAAACTGTTTTTAATAGTTCTTGACGCTTACTCTTGAGTATCGCCCTCATATGTTTTGTGTTTTAAAACAAATCAAGACGCTAACTGCGAAGTAGCGCCCTCATGCTTTAAGTCGTTTAATTGTCAAAGAAAGTCTGGACGCTTACTATTTAGTAGCGCCCTCACTTCATTGTTCAGTAGAACGCTGATATTCTATGAGCGCCCTCAAAGAAACAAAACGACATAAATGATATTTTTACTTTTCTAACACACACGTCATTTTTCGCCACCTTTTCAGAAAAACTTTTCGTACAAAATCATTTTTTTGTATTTATAAGAGATATTCTCTGATTCATGAACCACGTCTTCTAAAACTTTTCTTATTCGTATATCTAGAGAAAAACAAAATATTCATGAATTGTGCAGTTGCTATTTTTGTGGTATATTCTAGTTGTTGTGAGTAAACGTTCATATTTGGAATTCAAGTTCAAATGAACAACAACTTCATCTCTACAAGTCTATAAATACAGACACTTAACAATTTGTTAAGCACCGAAAATTCTCTAAGCTAAAACATTTTTTGAAAGTTAGTCGAATTTACATCTGGTCAAGAAAACGTTTAAGTCGATCTGTGTTCACAGTAGTTTTCTTTAAAACTTTACGTATTCAAAATATTTTCATACCGAGCTAACATTCTATCTTTATCTGAAAATCTATTTGAAGTTTTGAATAGTTTTCACTCAAATCGTTTAGCATTGTTTTAACTTGTATCATTTTTGCTGAAAGAGTAATTTAAGAGATAGTTCATAGGATACAGTTGTACTCAATTTCGTATCCTGTATACTGTATCAAGGTAGTAACAGTAGTTACATAAACTACAGAATTGATATTCTTCTGTCAATGAAGAAACGATAGTTCTCATACCCGTAAGTTAAGTGTAAATATATATAATACATACTAGCTAGGAGTGGTTCCAAGTATAAATTTAGAAAAAAGTTGTTTGAGGCGTCATTATCATTATGCCTGTTGGAGGTAAGAAGTCAAACTGTCGGATGACATGTTTTGTCAATGCCTCATATCCACTCATCCCTGTACCCCTTATAATTAAGTCGATTTATGTAGTATTAAGGGTATTAGTCGTACTCGTTCTGTGCAGAGTTATGGTAACTAACACGAAACAGTTTTGTAAGCCTCACACCACTTGGTGAGCAGGCAGGCATTTTATTATTATTGCGGGGACAGGCCTCCCCAATACACCATAAAAAATTATGGTAGGAATATCTTCTAATCGTACTTAAAAATCATCGATATGTAAAGCATACTTGCTTAACCCATGTACAACTTCATTAGCTACCTTAGGAACAACACTGATACGAGCCTCACACTTGAATTTAATAATTTATCAATTAACGTTTTTTAATAAAAAAATATTAATGTTAGTTATAGCTAGAATGAAGTAAGTAGAATATATATATATATATATATATATATATATATTATATTGTAGAGATTCAAAAATGTAATAGGTAAAACAAAGAAATAATGAATAAAGTAAGCTCACAAGATAGTTACTGTTGGTGTAAAATTTGACCAGCACCAAAGAGTGATTAAGTGGAGGGAACGTGCTAAGCTAGAACCCACCTAAGTGGTGACTTACATGCTCGGTGCCTCAGATGTGAAAGAGAAAGAAAGAGAAGAATAAGCTATCGAAAAGAACACCGGTGTGATGCCGACCAAAGATCTTTCGATGCTTATGTCAGATCCGAGCTAAGTCGGGCAGTAGAATCACTATTACTAGAGCAGTGAAATGTCTTTACCTCGTCATTGAGAAGTGCGGAGTATTTATAGTGGTAGGGGTTATTGGCCAGAATTAGTAGGTAGGCGTGTGTTCTGCTATGACATGTGTGTAGGATCCTAGATAGTCGTATATTCAGCCGTGACTTGTGTACAACTGTGTGCTATGTTCTAATGTCATGCGACGGACCCCTTGACTCCCGCCTGTTATCTCAATGAACCCCATGACATGAATGTTTTGATGATTCCAAATATTTCCAGTTGGTCTATCTAATGATCTTGTCAAGTGTTTCAGATTTATCAAGAATCAAGATCAAGGAACTGTGATCATAAGCCTATTGAACATCAAAGTAAAGTTCCGAGTCTGTCAGTACTTAAAATGTAAAGTCTATCGACCATCTTACTCTCAGCAAGATTTTTATCGTTTGCACATTTTGATCGTAGCATTTTAATCGTACCTTATGATTTTTAAAGTATTTGTTTTGATTAAAAGAAACAATCATGTTTTATCTAGTTTTAATTGAGAAATCAAAAACTGCTTTTATAAAGTCTTCAGGGCGCTAATGTTTTAACAGTACCCTCCTGGACTTTATGAGTCAGGACGCTGATAAAATGTTAGGACACTGAAGGTTGAATTGATCTGATTAATAAGGACGCTTACTTGTTAGTAGTGACATTTCGCTTATCAACTTTTGAGAATGTCAGGATGCTGACTTAGTTTCAACTCGCTGAAAGATTTTCTTTTATCTTTAAGTGATTTTTGTCTTTAAGGACGCTGATAAGTTATAAGTTGAATGAATTATCAGGACTCTACTTGTGTAGGAGCACCTTCATCTTTAGAATCAACTTAAATAACTTTCAGGAAGCTCACAGTCCGTCAGCACGGTTAAACATCGTTTTAAAACTGCTTTTAATAGTTCTTGACGCTTACTCTTGAGTAACGCCCTCATATGTTTTGTGTTTTAAAACAAAGCAAGACGCTAACTGCGAAGTAGCGCCCTCATGCTTTAAGTCGTTTAATTGTCAAAGAAAGTCAGGACGCTTACTATTTTGTAGTGCCCTCACTTCATTGTTCAGTACAACGCTAATATTCTATGAGGGCCCCAAAGAAACAAAACGACATAAATGATATTTTTACTTTTCTGACACGTACGTCTTTTTTCGCCACCTTTTCAGAAAAACTTTTCGTACAAAATCATTTTTTTGTATTTATAAGAGATATTCTCTGATTCCTGAACCACGCCTTCTAAAAATTTTCTTATTCGTATATCTAGAGAAAAACAAAATATTCATGAATTGTGCAGTAGCTATTTTTGTGGTATATTCTAGTTGTTGTGAGTAAACGTTCATATTTGGAATTCAAGTTCAAATGAACAACAACTTCATCTCTACAAGTCTATAAATACAGACACTTAACAATTTGTTAAGCACCGAAAATTCTCTAAGCTAAAACATTTTTTGAAAGTTAGTCGAATTTACATCTGGTCAAGAAAACGTTTAAGTCGATCTGTGTTCACAGTAGTTTTCTTTAAAACTTTACGTATTCAAAATATTTTCATACCGAGCTAACATTCTATCTTTATCTGAAAATCTATTTGAAGTTTTGAATAGTTTTCACTCAAATCGTTTAGCATTGTTTTAACTTGTATCATTTTTGCTGAAAGAGTAATTTAAGAGATAGTTCATAGGATACAGTTGTACTCAATTTCGTATCCTGTATACTGTATCAAGGTAGTAACAGTAGTTACATAAACTATAGAATTGATATTCTTCTGTCAATGAAGAAACGATAGTTCTCATACCCGTAAGTTGAGAAATGTTGGTCTCACGCCTAGAAGCTGAGCAGTGTAACGGTTGTTCTCACACCCGCAAGTTGAGAAAAAGGTTTAACGGTTTGATATTGACCAGTAAGAAGTTCTATAGTGATAAGGTTAAAATCCTATCTGAGGAGGTTAGGTAGTGGACGCAGGCAAGTAGCCGAACCACTATAAACTGACTGTGCATACTTGCTTATTTTTCTGCACTGTATCTTTTCCATTGTTATTATTTTTTAAATTGTCTAAGTGTCCAATTCATCCCCCTCTTGGACATAACTAGGCCAACATTGCCTTCCCTTTTATTCCTTTTATGAACTCGGCGTACCTAGCTCGTAGGACTTTGCTTCTCTTGTCATAGGTTGAATTTCCTGATAGGTGCTATGTAGCTCGATCCTGGTCGATACCACCGACCAATACTCACTTGCACTTCATTCATAACTCTCATGTACTTGCTTAACTCATTATGACAGCTGATCAATATGTGCCTACCAACTGTTGGCGACGCCTATCTTAGGATGACATGTGGTTGTCTGGTGAGCTGATTAGATGCTAGCTCGGTACTGTAAACCTATACGGTTCATCACTTAGCTCGTTCGTAAATATACTGTGATAAAGTATATTTTGATGATGACAAACAAAGTACTTTTCTGTGCTAAACGTGCGTTTATCAAGAACTTATCTCAGCACCTAACGAGAAGCAAAACGCCAAGGAATGACTCGATCCAGGAACTCAAAGACATATCCAACGGTAGAGTTTGTTTGAATCAAAAGGACTTCAACGATCATATCTGGATTTCAAGATCACCTCACTCAAACGATTCGATCAAGCTTCAAGTCTTCATCTTTCGATCAACGTTCAAGACATTCAATTCAACTCGAAGTTCACATCGAAGATCTCATAATGACGAGTTGGATTTAACGATTATGAGAAATGAGAAATACACAAGGTATTTAAGGTATATCTTTTTATAATCTTTATTGCTCAAACGTTTTCCAAAATCATGCACAAGCCACTTGCATACTTGCACGTTTTGATCATACGTTTTACGGTATTTCAAATGATTTAATTTTATATATTTAATTTGACATTTATCGAGTTTTTATTCGCATTTATCGATTATTTAATCGCGAGTCAAAACTATATTTAAAGAGTCTTTCAGGACCCTAATAAGATAGCAGCGCTCTCCTGAACTTGTTAAGTCAGGACGTTGATACTTCATTTGGACGTTGATAATGTTCAAGGTTGAATTGAACTGATTTATTAGGACACTTACTTGTGTAGTAGCGGCTTTTTTTTTTTTTTGTCAACCTTTGAAGTTGTCAGGACGCTGATTCAGCATTAGCTTACTGAAAGATTTCTTAAGTTCTTCAAAGAATGTATATTTGAGGACACTTATAGTTATAAGTTGAATAATCTATTAGGACACTACCTGGATAGGAGCGCCCTCACCTTTGGGAATCAACTTAGTAACTTTCAGGATGCTGATTGTCCTTCAGTGTGCTTGTGTTTGGTTTAAAATACTCTTAACAAGTAGGACTCTTACATTGTTGTAGAGCCCTTGTATTATGTCCTATGTTTTAAACTTGTAGGACACTTACTCGAAAAGTAGCGCCCTCATGCACTTACTTTTTTAAAACATAGTAGGACGCTAACTGTGCATTAGCGCCCTCAAGGTTAAGTCGTTTAAAGTGTCAAAGTAAGTCAGGACGCTTACGAGTTAGTAGCGCCCTCACTTAAGTATTCTACAGGACGCTTATAAGTAATGATCGCCCTCAAGGAACCAAAATGACAAAAGTTGATATTGTGCGTCAGGACACTGATTACAGAATCAGGACGCTTGTTTAACAACCGTCACTGTTCAAACAAGTACAATGCATCAGTTTACTTTTTCAGAACGAATAGTGAGCATTGCTTCTAACTATTATATGAATCATAAACCACATACGTCTCTAGGTGGTGCTTATGTATGATGCCAATGCATGAACAGGTCCAATTTTTACATAAAATTAGACAGGATTTGGCAACATCTGGTGATCCTTATCCAAGGTCGGTATCACCACATGCAAGGTTAGGACATTCAGAATTACTTGTACAAACTAATAGCTTTCAAATAAGACCAACCAGATCAGTCTCCAGCTTGAGAGATGAGACACAAGGTCTACTTAAATACCAATCGCATAGAGCAACACACCTCCTCCCGTTCACTATTTAAAGTTACTGAGGACAAGATTAAGTCTTGTTGAGCCATATTAACCACTAATCCGGCATCGCAATAGTGTAATACATGAACTCCAAATATACATGCATAAGTATGATAGTATATACATTATACGCAGTAATGCAGTGGAAATGAATAGTAAACATAATAAAAGTTATAAGACACGCAAACCTATGTTTCGTTCCCCACCTTCAGATAATAACTCCCTCGAGAACTGGCGCTTTCCACAGAGTAGCACCGCGTTGAGCTGCAAAGAGAGTCTTGAAAAGATAGTCTCAAAAAGAGAAGAAAAACTCAAGAAAAATGAGTGAGAAGAGAGAAATCACAAGGAGAAGTGATTTAGTGTGAGAAATGAGGAGGGGGGTTCCTTAAATAGGAAAAAAAGTGCCCGAACGTTCAGGCAGGTGCCCGAAGTTTTTTTTTTTTTTTTGTGTGTGTGTGCAATCCTAGGGTATTACACTCTACCCCGTTTAAAAGGATTTTGCCTTCGAAATCAGACCAATTAGTCATGATTGCTGTCACCGTGAGATTTTTCGTCGTCATCATCGTTCGCTAGCTCAGGGTAGTGCCTGTAAGGTCCATGAATAGCACTGTGGCCGGAAGAATCCTCAACATCATGAAACCATGGAGAGCAAATGGAGTCGGATTCATTCTCAGAAGGTTCCAACCTTTGCCTAACAAATGGCGGTGTAGGGTTTTGCAGGTTTCATCATTTAAGGGGAGGTAGGTTGGGCGGTGGGATGTTTTTTCTTGTTGTTGCTTGAATCCGGCCTCCTGGCAATTTTGGTAGAAGATCTTGCCAAGATGAGGGCACGATATTGTTTCGGGTAAAACTGTTACAAAAAAGCCATGCACGCTCTGGCGATAAGGATCGCTGTCTGTGGGGCGTTGGAATTGGTGATGCAAAGTAGTTGTGACTTGACTCAGATCTTGAAGAAGTCGCCACAGGTTGCCAAAGAGGCCATTGTGTGTGTGCATCACTACCTCCATCGGTATTATTTTCAAACATCTGCATAGTTATTTAAGTGAAATGAAGTATTAAGATATTTGTAAACAAGGTTCCATCATTTTATTGATAAGTGAAATTGTACAATGTATCACATCATCAATTATTACTAGAAATCAATTCAGGATATTTATGTTTAATCGTTGCTTCTAGTTCCCATGTGCTTCCCTAACTCAGTGGCGATCCCAGAGAACTTTCACAAGTGGTATGCTACGTTGCCTTAGTTCTTGAGTTTTTCTATCTACAATCTGTATCGCTCTCTCCTGATACTTGTTTCCTTCTTCGACCCGAACCTCGACTAGAAGGATGATATGCGAAGGATCATGAAGATACTTTCGAAGCATGGATACTTGAAAAACATCATGAACAATGGAAATGATAGACGATAGGCTAGTTTGCCAATACGTTCAATGATCTGAAATGGATCGATATACTGTGGGGAGAGCTTTTCCTTGATCCCAAAGCGTTTGACACCTCTTGTAGGCTGAACTTTTAGAAAAATCAAGTCCCCCTTATCAAATTCTAGAGGCTGTCTTCGCTTGTTAGCATAGTTCTTCTGTCAACTTTGTGCGACACGAAGTCTCTCCTTTACTAGTGTGATCTTCTCAGAAGTCTCTTGAACTAGTTCAGGCCTAGACTGCGGTCGATCTGCCATATCTAACCAGCATACCAGAGATCTGCATGGGCGACCATAGAGGGCCTCGTATGGTGCCATGTCGATACTAGTTTGGTAGCTGTTGTTGTATGCAAACTCAGCCAAATGTAAGTGTTTTGCCCATCCGTCATTAAAGTCCGAAATGCAGCATCGTAAAATATCCTTCAAGATCTGGATTAGACACTCTGGCTGTCCATCAGTCTGAGGGTGAAAGGTTGTGCTCATGGTGATCCTGAAGCCCATTCTACTCTAGAAGCTTTGCCAAAACTTTGATGTGAATCGAGGGTCTCGATCAGAGACGATCGTAAGTGGTATGCCATGGAGGCGCACGTTCTATCTTTCATATAGTTTGCCAAGCTTGGCGGGGTTATCCGTGAACTTTATCGGGTAAAAAGTGTTCAGACTTTGTAAGTCTTTCAATGATAACCCCGATAGCATCTTGCCCTTTATTATTTTGAGGCAAGGCTGTAACAAAGTCTATTGCGATGTTCTCCCAGTTCCATTCTCCAATAGGTAAAGGCTGGAGAAATCCAGAGGGAAGTCTACGTTCTGCCTCAACTTGCTGGCAAACGAGACATCAAGCAACAAAGTCTGCAATCGCCTTCTTCATTCTCGAAAATCAGAATTGTCGCTTGACATCCTTGTACATCTTGTCACCCCCAAGATGCATAGCGAACCTCAAATAATGCATCTCAGTGAGCACTTCATTCCGAATCTCAGGATCGTTCGGTAGACAGAGAAGTTTTATGTAAAAAAACTACTCCGTTTTCAAGGACCGACTAATGAGGAAGGTCCTGCTCACTGAGTAAAAGTTTTCGTTTCTCCATCAACATAGGGTCGTTGGCTTGAGCTCCTAAAATCTTCCGAACCATCTCAGAGTTTGCTGATAATTGAGAGATTCGTGATTCTTCTCCCTTCTCGATCAGTTGTAGGTTAAAATTTTTCATCTCTGTAGCCAACTTCTCCATCTCGAAGTTAAAAGCGCAAACAACATAATATTTTCTACTCAGGGCATCAGCCACAACATTTGCCTTATCGGGATGGTACTAGAGTTGAAAGTCATAATCTTTCAAGAATTCCAACTATCGTCTTTGGCGAAGGTTTAGGTCTCTCTGGGTGTAGATGTACTTAAGACTCTTGTGATCCGAGAAGACCTCAAACCGTTCACCAAATAGGTAATGATGCCATAACTTTAGTGCCAATACGACATCTGCAAGTTCCAATTCATGCGTTTGGTAATTACCTTCATGAATCTTCAGTTGCCTCAAAACATGTGCAACAACTTGGCCTTCTTGCATTAGTACTGCACCTAAGCCTTGGAGAGAGGCGTCGGTGTATAGTGAAAATCTGACTCCATTTCTTGGTGATGTCGTGAAGCGTTTCTTCAATTCCTGAAATGAAGTTTCACAGGCAGGATTCCAGATGAATCACACGTCTTTCCGAGTGAGCTTGGTCATAGGTTCAACAATCTTTGAAAAATCCTTGATGAAGAGTCTGTAATAGCCAGCCAAACCAAGAAAACTCCTAATTAGAGTAACAGTGGTAGGCTGCTTCCAGTTTAAAACCGCTTCAACCTTAGAAGGATCCACCTCAATGCCATTGCCTAAAACAACATGACCCAGGAATTAAACTCGTTTCGCCCAAAATTCGCACTTACTCAACTTTGCATACAATTGGTGGCTTCTCAAGGTCTGGAGGACAATCCTCAGATGTATCTTATGGTCTTCCTCGATTAAGGAATATATCAAGATATGATCCACAAAAACCACCACAAATCGATCTAAATATAGCATGAAAATGCGGTTCATCAAATCCATGAAAGCAACAGGTGCATTTGTTAGATCGGAAGACATAACCAAGAACTCATATTGACCGTACCGAGTTCTGAATGTCGTCTTGGTAATATCCGACTCTTTGATTCGGAGTTGATGATAACCGGATCATAAATCAATCTTAGAGAAGTATTTGGCATCTCTAAGTTGGTCGAACAAGTCATCGATTCTGGGTGGTGGATATTTGTTCTTGATGGTGACGTTATTCAACTTGAGATAGTTGATGCAAAGTCGTAATGAACCATCCTTTTTGCGAACAAACAGAACTTGAGTGCCCCAGGGCGATGAACTTTTCCTAATGAAGCCATTACTCTCCAATTCCTTCAGTTGCTTGTCCAAATCAACCAGCTCGACATTGGACATTCTGTATGGTGGAATTGAGATAGGCCCAGTCCCAAGTATGAGGTTTATCTCAAAATCGAATTCCCTAACATGAAGTAGAGCAGGAAGGTCATTTATAAAAACTATTTGGAATTCAGATATTACCAGGACATCGTGTACTCCAAGAGGGTACAGTGTTGGTGATTCATTGTCATCACCAAGGGATAGAGCTCGAAGCTGTGCCTTGAGAAGTGGAACAATCGAGTTGTGTATCCAATTCCTTGTTCCCTGAATCTTGACAAACTCCCTATTAGGCAAGGTTAACTGAACTCGCTTCTTCATACAATCGATCCTTGCATTCAGTGATGCGAGCCAGTCCATGCCGAGGATGATGTCGAAGTCTTCAATGTCCATCACAAAGAGATCTGCATATATTATTTGTTCGGACATTCAAAGCTCACATCGAGAACACTACAAATGCACGTCAGTACCAGATCCTATTGGTGATGTGACATAGATTGTGATGTCTGTGGGTTCAGGATGCAACCCTAAATGCCTTACCAATATAGAAGATACAAAGGAATGCATAGCACCTGAATCGAACAAGACATGCACCATTGTATTAAACAAGGGAAATGTACCTTTGACTACATTGTTGTCTGGGAGGGGTTGTTGAGCGATAGAAAACGCTCTGCCGTGGTTTTGTTGCCCCTGGTTCTGCTGGTTCTGCCTGGGTTGGGCATTAGCAGCAGGTGGGGCTTGTTCGACTGGAACAGCGGGAACAGGTTGTCGTGGTTGTTGAATATGGGGCCAAGCATTTCTTACATGGCCCTACTGGTCACAGTTGAAACATGTCAGCCTTTGCTGCTGATGGTTCTGTTGGCCATGCTAATTGTGGTGCTGACCACCACCCTTGCCATTGCCGTTTCGAAGGCCACTCCTGCCATTATGGCCTCCTCGGCCAGGATTGCGAAAAAACCGGATGGCCAGGGTTAGACGGTTCAACCATAGGTGTCGTGGCCTCATTCTTCTGAACAGGGGCTGGAAGGGCTGGGTTTTGATTCTAAAAGGGCTTCTTCTTGTTGCCCTGTTGCGAGCCCTGTTGGGAAAACGTTGCAGGCCATTTTTCCCTATTCATTTTCTGCTCCTGCTCAAAGCTCAAGGTCTTGTTGACGACCTCCCTATAAATCTTGAGATGCAAGATCGACAAGGCTTGTTGAATGTAAGGACGAAGGTCATTGTAGAATTTCTAGGTGTTATCTTGCTCTATTGAGATGGTGGAGAAAGAGTAGACCGATAATTCTTTAAACCTGACAGCATACTCTCTAACTGTCATGTCGCCTTGGTATAGCTTGGCGAACTCCTGGCGCTTTCTGCCTCTTCACAGTGCCAGAAAAGTACTCATCGATAAATAATGAGTCGAACTGCTGCCAAGTCATGTCAGTGGTGTTGTCCCTTGGGTCCTCTTTCACTGTTATCCACCATGTATTTGCTCCACCAATAAGTTGGTAGAACGCAAGTGGAATCTTTCGAGCCTCATCGACTCCCTTAGCATCGAGAGCCTTCTTCGACTCATTCAGCCATTTCTGCGCCTCCTTCGCATCAATGGTGCCAGCAAAAGTAAGGGGTTGTAGCCTCTTATACTACATAATTTGGTCAGTTTGAGTCTCCTACCCAGATCTAACAGGTGCTTGAACAGTGACAACCTGATTGGCTGCGATCTCACGAAATACCGTCTGAACAACTGCTTTCATTGCCTCGATAAATTTGGCAAAAAAGACTTTCATACTTCAAGGCATGGCAAAGGATGTGGGTTGGGGTGGCACTGCCTGCCCAGACGTAATGGCAGTGTCGGGTGTGGCCTGCGCTATCGTCGGAGGCGGCGGTTCCTGGTCCTAAATCTTAGGAGGTGCCTCCTCTGCTGGACGGACAGTACGTGGCCTTCCTTTCTTCCTGGTTTGCATTTTCGTACTGGCAAGGAGAAAATAAAACCATGATTTAGGAACTGGTAACAAGTATAATGTTATGATATTCTCAGCAACAAGTTCGAGAGTACTATAATATTAAAAAACCACCTATTTTTTCTAAGTATAGTGTAAGGTTTTTGTTGAGGAATCAAAGAATCTTATGTGCCTCGTATGTTTGGCCACGATGTAAAACAAGGTTAAAATGCTTATATAATAAGTATAAAACTTTGCAAGTATTTCAAATGTTTTGGTTCTTGGTTTTGTGAACATACATATATATTTCATTGAAAATTCATACGAGCATAAAAATTCTAAAGATTATCCTCGGTAAATATCCTGATGTAACGTTCTATCACAATCTTATGTATTCAAACTCTTTTGTTTAGTCTTTTCGACTATTATCCAAATTCATGTGTCCCATACCACATGAATTTGGTAATAAGGGTGTCAACCAAGTTAAGTTGTATGAACACGGTCTCAATAAAACATCGGCTGGAGAGGGGTTCACTAATAGTATTGTCCACTAATAGTATTGTCCAAGTTTACTAGTCCCATACCGCGTAAACTTAGTGATAATGCTAGTAATACAACTTTACCCAAATGTTTCTTTTCACACAAGGTCGTGGGTTTTCTTACTTTCACATTTTATTTAGTATCCTCCAATTTTGTTGTGTCTCATACCACTCCAAAGTTTGTGATACAAAAGAAAGAATGGTTGTAAGTCGACCCACCAAAGATAATCTTAAACAAAACATTTTCATTATTATCTAAAAAAATTTTACAATGCCAGTAATCATTCCTGGTTTTCCTGCCTCCTACCGCTGCTCCTAGACCTTCTGCTAGGTACAAAAAGACCACTAGAAGAAGATTGAGAAGTTGTTCACTAATCTTCGACATTTTGCATATGTGTTAACAAAGCGTGTTGAGTCTTTTCCATCCGAGCAATACTAGATACAATCGCATTTAACTGCTTGAATGGGTTAGTCGATTGCCCCATCGATGGTTGATAGGTCGACTGTCCCACTGTAAGCATTGATGGAAAGTATTGGCCGTATGGTTGACTCATAAGTGGAGGGTAGTTGTTTTGATTGTATGGGGATTCCCTAACTGGAACCTCTTGGACATTTGGATATGCTTGAGTCGAAAAGTCTTGAAACAATGGACTTATTGGGATATCCTGTCTTCCAAAACTTGGTGTCACACAATTCTGTTGTTGTTGGTTCACAAGAACTTGTGGAACTGACCGATACGGTACCTCAGGAGTTGGAAACCTTTGGTACGTAGTATTGCCTTGAGTTGGTATGTTTCAGGAAGGTGGATTTGTTGGAAATATGTCCATCCTGATTTTGTTGAGGTTGATTTAGGTTTCCAAAAGATCATCCTCAGAGAATAAATGATCGGGTTGATCATTATTCGGGACTGGGTTTGCCGTAGGGTTCTGGTTTGGTTCACTACTTGGTGCCTCCTAACAGGAATCTTACTCCAACTTTTCGTTGACAACGTCCATTTTTGTCTCTAATTCTTTCGCCATTTCCTCTTAAAGTCGCGCCGAATAACTCCTCGCCAGTCACCCCTCCACTTATGACGAATTCTTGAAGATAGAGAATGTTGTAACTGCATCAGTGATCTGCATCAAAGATTGATCAAAAGTGTTGACGTTTGCCTCGTATAACATCCTTATGATCAAGACTCCTTAGCCGAGGGGTTCCTTTCTTGAAGGGTTTTGAATCACCTGCAATATTTGCTGGACGATGATGTGAGGTAGGGTGACTTTAATTCCCTTCTCTATGCAATATAGCACAAGAAGTTGAGCTCTTGACATAACACCTCTAGTCACCTTTTCTTGCAAGATGTTGCCGAATACGATCTTCCCAAGGTTGGCAATAGGTGGTTTAAGGAGATTGTTTGAGAGGTGGGCGTACGTCAATTGGGTGTACTGCTTTTTGGCAAGGGAATTGAACAACTGTTCCTTAGACTCAACAATCTCTGCAACTGTCTGGGGTTCGTGTGGATCAATGATTCTATCCCCAATCAAGATCTCCATAAGTTGCGAAATAATTTTGACGTTGATAGAAATCTTTATTCCTCTGACCGTTGTCTCCAAGACAGGGCTAATCCTATCTTCTTGAAATCCCACGCAATTCATGCCTTCGTAGAAAGACTTCACCAAGTTTTTTGGAGACGGAACCCTCAACTTTTGTTATGTTCAACCACCCCAGCGTTGCGAGTTTTTCGTGAAGGATCGAACGGAGGCAGAGGTCTCTATTGTCGATACTCCTCATAGTCATAACCTCTCTGTTGAACAATTTCGTAAGTCTGGTGGGAATTGGTTCCTGACTACTGGAAGTGATTCCTTCACTTGAGGCCATTATCTTGCAGAAAGGAATATAATTTTGTGAAATACATAAAAATATTCCTAACATTTTTAAGATTTATGCCTTGTCCATTGGACAATATTTTCTATTTTTTTTTTCTCTTGATGTTTATGCCATCATTTAATCCAAATTTTACATTAGCAACATGATATATATATATACATAGATATATAGATATATATATATTTAATCATATCTATATATATAGTCTTCATAAATCATAACTATATACATATTTGAATCAGAACTATATAAGAAACTATATAGTTTTCTTGATATATATTTAATATAAATCTCAACTATATATAAATCATATATATAGTGTTCTAAAGATATATATATCTAATAACAAATATCTTCTCCTAATTAGGTGGACTTGGGCGGGCCGTAGACCTTACGCATTGATACCATTAAATGTCACACCTCTCCCGAACGGGCCTAAATCAGCGGGACACTCACCGACGGGGCGCGAATGTATTATAACAATAACCGAGTGCGTGGAAACAAAATTAAGTACAAGTCTGATTTCATTAATTTCATAATATATTTGTACATGAAAGTTAAGGGAACATGCTCCCAAAATTCCCAATGAATAATACATAGGGTACAAAATGTGGGCCCAAAAACCTGCACCCAGTCCACCTTAATCTCCTGTGAAAAATTGAATAACAACGGGGTGAGCTACATGCTCAGTGGGTAAAATAGTTCGTGAATATAACAATTAATAAAGCAAACTTCATAATCAAATATCATAATTACATCAAAGCATCATAATCAATCCAACATGTATGTATGCATGACACTGTCTCGAATTCGTCCCATGATTGTACGTCCCATGAGTTCACGTAAAGATGTTTCTCCCCAGGAGTAGCCAGGTTCTCATTGTACGTCTCTCTCCAGAGAAAAATAATAAGTAGTGAGCATTGCTTCTAACTATTCTATGAATCATAAACCACATACGTCCCTAGGTGGTGCTTATGTATGATGCCAATGCATGAACAGGTCCGGTCTTTACTTAACATTAGATAGGATTTGGCAACATCTAATTATCCTTATCCTGGGCCGGTATCACCACGTGCAAGGTTAGGACACTCAGTGTCACACCCTGGGTTGCACAGCGTGCCCCCTACCCAGGTGCGGGCGCACCCCCTCGGGGCGAACGCCTAGCCATTATGGATCCATAATATCGTCCCATCTCGGCCAGCCACGCCACACAAGGACGTCGGTCACCGAGATCATTTATCCCCCTGCACAATCCACAGCACAAGGAGGGCCTCCCCCAAGTTCGAACTCGCAACCTCTTCCTCATAAGGCCTTTTTGTCACACCCTGGGTTGCACAGCGTGCCCCCTACCCAGGTGCGGGCGCACCCCCTCGGGGCGAACGCCTAGCCATTATGGATCCATAATATTGTCTCATCTCGGCCAGCCATGCCACACAAGGACGCCGGACACCGAGATCATTTATCCATATTATTGAGCTATTGGCTCAATGGATACTCAAGTTGCGAAATCTAACCTTATGAGGAAGAGGTTACGAGTTCGAACTTGGGCGAGGCCCTATTTTATTCATGGGAGTGTGAATAATATGGATAAATGATCTCGGTGTCTGGCGTCCTTGTGTGGCGTGGCTGGCCGAGAGGGGACAATATTATGGATCCATAATGGCTAGGCGTTCGCCCCGAGGGGGTGCGCCCGCACCTGGGTAGGGGGCACGCTGTGCAACCCAGGGTGTGACACTCAGTATTATTTGTACAAGCTGATAGTTTTCAAATAAGACCAACCAGATCAGTCTCCAGCTTGAGAGGTGAGACACAAGGTCTACTTAAATACCAATCGTCTAGAGCAGCACGCTGCATCCCATTCACTATTTAAAGTCACTGAGGACAAGATTGAGTCTGGTTGAGCCAAATTGACCACTAATCCGACATAACAACAGTGTAATAAATGAGCTCTAAATATACAGGCATAAGTATGTCAGTATAAACATTATACGCAATAATGTAGTGTAAATGAATAGTAGACATAATGATAAATGAATATAAACTTTAATCAAAGTTATAAGACAAGCAAACCTATGTTTCGTTTCCCACCTTCAGATAATAACTCCCTTGAGAACTGGAGCCTTCCCCTGAGCAGAACCGCGTTGTACCGCGAAGAGAGTCTCGAAAAGAGAAGAAAAACTCAAGAAAAATGAGAGAGAAGAAAGAAATCACAAGGAGAAGTGATTTGGTGTGAGAAATGAGGAGGGGTTCCTTAAATAGGACAAAAAGCGCCCGAACATTCATGCATTACCCGAAGTTCAAGTTTTTTTTTTTTTTTGTGTGCAATCCTAGGGTATTACATTCTATCTTTAAAAATCTATTTGATCTGATATCAACTCAAATTCTCAGCACCGATTCATACTTGATATTATTCTTGCTGAAGATAAAATTTGAGATAAAGTTTATGAGAAATACAGTTGTACTTGATTTCATATCTTAAGTATTGTATTGAACTATATCAGTAGTTGTGTTAACTACTGATCACTGAACTAGAAGTTTTCTTACTTATATTTTATATCCACTTTGAAAATTGTTTGTGTCTTTGATTTACGCTAGTCCTTCAATTTTTAAATCAATGTTTATTGATATCATATTATTTTCGAAGAAGCACTGATTTTCATATCATATCATTCATGCGTTTCGAAACTGCACTTGAGCGATATCGAACAGTGAAAGGTAAAGGACTGTAAGTGTATTTCAACTTAGCATTATGTATTCATATTTCATATCTTTGTAATGCTATGTAATGAGCTTAATTGTAAAGTGTTTTACTCAGTTATAACCAACATTATTGTGTTGTAATGCCGGTGTGTTTCTGGACTGAAACAACCAGGACAAGTGAATGTAGTTCACTTAATGATTTCAAGATTGAAATCATGTAAGGTAATCTCTGAACTTGTAAAAGAGAAAAAGGTTCATCCTCACCTGCAAGTTGGAATCTCGTCCATCCTAATCCCATAAAAGGATAGGTGCGTCCTTAACCTGTAAAAGAGAAACGGTTGTTCCTTAACCCGTAAAAGGAAAACGGTTCTTCCTCATCCCGTAAAAGGAACATGAGTTTCTCCTCATCCTGGAAAAAGGAAATTTGGTTCATCCTTAGCCCGTGAAAGGATAGGTTTGCCTTTAACCTATAAAAGGGCAGTTGTGACGGTTTTGTTCTTACCCGAAAGAGAATCAGTTAGTGGATTGAGAAAATTATAATCGGGAGATTAGGTAGTGAACGTAGGCTTGGCCGAACCACTATAAATCTTGTGTGTCTCACGTTTGCAATTTAGTCTGTGTTCTAGTTTTGCATCCAATTCCAATACACTTATGTATATCACTAAGTTATTCGAAGAGATATTTATAATTAACCATCCCACCCAATTCACCCCCCTCTTGGGTGGACCAACAATTGGTATCAGAGCAGGTTCTCTGAAAATATGGTCTAACAACCTAGAGTCTAGATCCTATGGTCATTTTTTTTTCATCTTGTTGTCTTCTTATTTTGTGTCTTAGGATAGAAATCCTAGAACTCATTTTGCCTCCTAGCCATAACCACCTTGGTATGATTATTCCTTCGATCTCTTATCGAGATATTTCTTGTTTAATCATACTCTTCGGCGCAAGACTCTACGTCATTTTTGCATTAATTGCAATTTTTTTTTATGCCCATTAGCTTGCTCCATACGTCTCCTTCTTTCTTCTCTTTTATTTTTTGTGTGAAATCATTTCAAATTCATCTTCTTCGTTTTCATTTCCCTCTTCAACTCTCTAATGGCATCCAAAGCTCCTGAGTCTAGGAAAAGAGCTAGAGAGGAATCATCTTCCACCTCTAGTTACTTACCTTTATTGTCTTCTTCACCAGATGGGTCTGATGAAGAACCATCCAGGGAAATTGTTCCTAGAGATATCCACGTGTCTCCACATATCTCTGAAGCACCTTTGCCACTGCTTCCGGCTGCAGCTTCTCTTGAAGAACAATTTGCCAAACTAAGTGATTCTCTTTCTTCCAGCGTTCAGGCCGTTCTGAACGTGCTTAATGAGCATGAGAACCGACTGAAAGTGCTTGAAGCCAAGGAAAAACATCAGAGAGATCTGATGATGGCATTGTTTAAGGAAAATGAGGAATCCCGAGCTTTGATTGAAAATGATGTCTGTGTGAGCACCACCACTCCCGTGGCTCGCAGGACCAATAGCCTTCATGAATGTCCTCGCTCCAAAGACTCTGCTCTGAACTCTTCTAAGAATATCTAGAGACCTCTCTGCCAGCCCTGTCATTTTTAGCCAAACTTTTCAAATTTTTGTTTATAATCTATCTTTTGTAATTTTGATTAAAACTCTTCCACAACACTCTTTTTAATGTTTATGTTGAATTTATCTCAATTAGATGTGTCTGTGTCTACTCTAATATCTTCTCTAACACATTTAGTTTGCTCACCTCATCTCGGCTTTTGCTCTTCATGTTGATTGATTTTGCCTTAACATTATTGATTTTTGAATTTATGGAATGCTTAAACGTGTGTGTGTGTGTATACTCTGCTTAAATCCCCTGCTTCACTTGCACAATGAGTTCTGCACATCTCAGTACTCTGATACTTGCTTGCTTATGCTTTGCTATTTTGCCTAATTATGCGATTACAAAGTCATCTATGTCTTTTTCTGATGCATAATTGTTTTGCTTTCATGAACATGATTATTTTTCTTCATACTAATGTTATCTTGTTCATATTTCTTGAAAAATTGCATCATGATGAAATCTTTCTATGTCTAATGCTTTGATCAGTTTGTGGTATCTTTCTATGACTAGTCAAATCTATCTTTAGTATATATTATGCATACCTGTGACTATCTGATAAATATCATGATTATATACTTATCTTGCATCTTATATAATATCATGATTATCTGCTCATCTTGAACTTATTTGTGATATTTGTTTATCTGATGATCAGGTCCACATTAGCTAGGTTGTGCTTTAACAATTTATTTATGCCTATGCTAGTTCATATCATGATCATACGTGCTCTGAACTTAGATAATCATATCTATGCATGATTCATGTTTATGCTAATGTTATAGATCGTGTATACAATTTCATATCATACGCCTATATCCAGAAAAGAATATTGCCTACACTTATGATTATTATCTTGTGGCATTATCTTTTCAATGATTTCCTGACTTTGATGCATCTGCTTCATACCATATCATGATAGCATCAAAGTCATGGATATTTGATTTCTAATGAGTACATACCCTTCTAAATGCTTTCTCATTAGAATCATTATATCAAGCATTCTAGGCCATGCTTCAATTGAAATTTAGCATATATTCAACATGTTTAGACTTTGATATTCATCATATATATCTTCACATGTCTAGACTATGAAAAGTTTATAATTTTCCATCTCACATGCCATTGATGTTGCTTTTTACTATTATATTTTGTATACATCAATCGACTGTGATTTTTGATATCTAATAGATGCCATGTACTTCAAACTATACACTTTGCATCTTGTTATAATCATAATAGCTAGGCCTTGCTTAATCTTAAATCATTCAGCCTATGTGGTCCTTGTTTAGTTACAAATCTTAATGCATACTCTGTGGTTGGACTGTTTTTCAAACTTATATTTATGCCCACGATTAAAAATTCTCTATGAATTCATCTTTCAGCAATTCTTTCTCATTCCCTCTGACTATGATTTTCGGCTTCATTATTATTTCAAATATTTTAGCCTATGAATTAGTCAAACTATTTTTCTATGTGCTTAAAAATAAGATATGTTTCTCACGTGACTACCAGTATAGTAGACCTTACGCATTCTCACGTACCTAACTATGACGCGTCGTCATAAATCATCCTGAGGGTGAATGCACAAAGTAAAGGGGAGTCTCCATATAAGAGGAAGTTTCGCTACTTTACTAAGTCATAAGGGGAGATCTTAGTCTCTTTTCTTCACTTTTTGATAATATCAAAGGGGGAGAAGAAAAATAAGAGAAAAATAAGAGAGGAAGAAAAATAAGAGGAATAGTTGGGGGAAAAGAAATTTACATTAATCTTTTTGCTTAAGCGTTTAATTTTTCGATTTGTTTGTCATCATAAAAAAGGGAGAGATTATTAACCTATACGGTTCATCACTTAGCTCGTCCCTAAATATACTGTAATAAAGTATATTTTGATGATCACAAACAAAGTACTTTTCGGTGCTAAACATGCGTTTATCAAGAACTTTTCTCAGCACCTAAGGATAAGCAAAAAACCAAGGAACGACTCGATCAAGGAACTCAAAGACATATCCAATGGTCAAGTTCGTTTAAATCAAAAGGACTTCAACGATCATATATGGATTTCAAGATCACCTCACTCGAACAATTCGATCAAGCTTTAAGTCTTCATCTTCGATCAACGTTCAAGACATTCAATTGAACTTGAAGTTTACTTGAAAGATCTCATAATGAAGAGCTGGATTTAACGATTATGAGAAATGAGAAATACACAAGGTATTTAAGGTATATCTTTCTATAATCGTTATTGCTCAAACATTTTCCAAAATATGCACAAACCACTTGCATACTTGCATGTTTTAATCATAGGGTTTACGGTATTTCAAATGATTTAATTTTACATATTTAATTTGACATTTATCGAGTTTTTATTCGCATTTATCGATTATTTAATCGCGAGTCAAAACTATATTTAAAGAGTCTTTTAGGACCCTAATAAGATAGCAGCGCTCTCCTGAACTTGATAAGTCAGGACGTTGATAGTTCATTTGGACGTTGATAACGTTCAAGGTTGAGTTGAACTGATTTATTAGGACGCTTACTTGTAGAGTAGCGGCCTCCTTTTTTTTAGTCAACCTTTGAAGTTGTCAGGATGCTGATTCAGCATCAGCTCACTGAAAGATTTCTTAAGTTTTTTAAAGAATGTATCTTTGAGGACGTTGATAGTTATAAGTTGAATAATCTATCAGGACGCTACCTGGATAGGAGCGCCTTCACCTTTGGGAATCAACTTAGTAACTTTCAGGACTCTGATTGTCCTTCAGCATGCTTGTTGTTTGGTTTCAAATACTCTTAACTAGTAGGACACTTACATTGTTGTAGTACCCTCGTATTATGTGTTATGTTTTAAACTTGTAGGACACTTACTCGGAAAAGTAGCAACTTCATGCACTTACTTGTTTTAAAACATAGTAGGACGCTAACTGTGCATTAGCGTCCTCAAGGTTAAGTCGTTTAAAGTGTCAAAATAAGTCATAACGCTTACGAGTTAGTAGCGCCCTCACTTAAGTATTCTGCATGACGCTTATACGTAATGAGCGCCCTCAAGGAACCAAAATGACAAAAGTTGATATTGTGCGTTAAGACACTGGTTACGGAATCAGGACGCTAATTCAACAACCATCACTGTTCGAACAAGTACACTGTATCAACTTATTTTTTTAGAACGGACCTTTGCACAAAGTCCTTTTCAGACTTATCAGAGATCTTCTCTAATACATCAATTAAGTTTTTCTAAAACTTTTCATTTTCATGAAATCTGAAAAAACCAGAATGCCAGTGAAAATTGTAGTTGCCATTTCCATATAACATTCTAGCCGTTGTGTGTAAACGTTCATATTATTTGAACTTCAAATGTCTAACGGCTATGTCTTACTAAGTCTATAATCACCAGCACTTTGGACCAAACAACTTGCCAATCATTTTGTATTGTGCCAATACTTTTTGAAAGTTAGCCAGTGTCAAAATGTTTTTCATTATCTAAACTTTCGAGGTATTTTTCACTGATTCCTTTACGTATTCAAATGATTTTCATACTGAGCTTATTTTTATTATATCTTTGGAAATCTATTTGATCTGGTATCAACTCAAATTCTCAACACCGATTCATACTTGATATTAATTTCATATCTTAAGTATTGTATTGAACTATATCAGTAGTTGCGTTAACTATTGATCACTGAACCAGAAGTTTTCTTACTTATATTTTATATCTATTTTGAAAACTGTCTATGTCTTTGATTTATACTAGTCGTTCAATTTTCAAATCAATGTTTATTGGTATCATATTATTTTCGAGGAAGCATTGATTTTCATATCATATCATTCATGTTTTTCGAAACTACACTTGAGCAATACTGAGTATTGAAAGGTAAAAGACTGTAAGTGTATCTCAACTTAGCATTACGTATTCATATTTCATATCTTTGTAATGTTATGCAACGAGCTTAATTGTAAAGTGTTCTACTCAGTTAGAACCAACATTATTGCGTTGTAATGCTGGTGTGTTTCTAGACTGAAACAACCAGGACAAGTGAATATAGTTTACTTAATGATTTTAGGATTGAAATCATGTAAGGTTATCTTTGAACCTGTAAAAGAGAAAAAGGTTCATTCTCACCTGCAAGTAGGATTCCAGTTCATCCTAATCTCGTAAGAGGATAGGTTTTCTCTTAACCTGTAAAAGAGAAACGGTTGTTCCTTAACCTGTAAAAGGATCATGGTTTTTCTTTACCCCGTAAAAGGAAAATGGTTCTTCCTCATCCCGTAAAAGGAACATGGGTTTCTCCTCATCCTGAAAAAAAGAAAGTTTGGTTCATCCTTAGCCCGTGAAAGGATAGGTTTGCCTTTAACCTATAAAAGGGCAGTTGTAACTTTTTGATTCTCACCCGTTAGAGAATCAGTTAGTGGACTGAGAAAATTGTCATCGGGATATTAGGTAGTGGACGTAGGCTTAACCGAACCACTATAAATCTTGTATGTCTCACGTTTGCAATTTAGTCTGTGTTCTAGTTTTGCATCCAATTCCAATACACTTATGTATATCACTAAGTTATTGGAAGAGATATTTAAAATTGAGCATCCCACCCAATTCACCCCCTTTTGGGTGGACCAACAGGTACCCCGACATAAATGGCTCAACAACAACCCCCCCGGGCCCGAGTTCTCTTTTTTGGAGGTCGGACCCTAACTTGCTTAGTATTTTTGTCAGCTAACACCTGAGTGCTTCTATGGGGGGTCGCTTGTCACGTGCCTAGTTTGACGATCCTCAGAATACGTGTCATTTCTGATCATACGGTCACATGTGGCGGCGTTTCAGTTGCTCGTCATGATATCGTCAAATTGTCCTCGAGATGCATGTTCTTGATTAATCCCGCAGTTGAGGTCAATTTGTGGTCCATTATATAAGGAAGGGCCTGTTATTTTCTCTTTCATCGTTTTGCAAATCTCAACGAGCTCGGTATATGCTTCTCTTGCTCGGCCTTTTCTTTTCGTCTCTTTTTCACCCATGGCCTAAAATGTTTCTGATACAGGGCAAGCTTCCTCGTCATCTGAGGAAGCTAACCCTAAGTCCGACTATCGTTTTCATCCTATAAAGGGGGGGAGGAAGAGGTGAAAGCAGGATGCCTCCGATGAGGAGGGTTTTATCGCAAGTGCATGACAGTTAAGTTATAATATACCGATTGTGAGTCGGGTTATTGTGTTCGCAGGGAACTGTTACCTTATCAACTATGATTTCACAGGTTTTAAACTTTATCTAGATAATCAAATGGAGATATTAAATGAATTAAAGAGTTGGAAATTAAATGAAACTAAAGAAATTTAAAGTTAAGGAAAATTCAATTATGGAATGGATCTAGATAATCGACTTCACTTAGTTGCAAATCAGAATTAATTGGAATCATTCATTGTTAAATTAATTTTCCAGATTTATAGATCGAATCCAATGGTTATCAATCCCCTTTCTCGAGTGCCGAATTGAAATCTATAAATGAAATTGGGTCTCGATCTCTCGATAAAAATCCTTTTCTCAATTATGCTCAAAACTCTAGGGATTTTTAAATGATCTCATAAAATCCTATAAATCTCTCGATCCTATAGAAATTTCATGTCACAATTATCATTTTCCAACCTAAAGAACCCTCTATCGAGTGTCGCCCCTTAGATCTAAGTTCATTCAATTCATGATCAGTAAATCAAAAGCATTAAATACAGAAAATCATGAATAAACCATAGAAAATTGCATTAACAATGAAATAAATCCACAATCAATCCATCAAAAACAACTAAGATCCATCTATTATCTAGAATTCAAATTTAGTTCATGGCATGGAGAAGAAAATACAAAAGGAGATAGAAAACATCAAAATCCTCTTTAAAATGTGCTAAAAATACTGTAGATCTTCGATCTGCCTAGCTTCCGAAGCCAATCTCCGTTTCCACAACAATCTGGTCATCTGCAGTGCTTCGTGCCTTTTTTTCCCACTCGTTTTATCACAATCTAGGCGCTGCAGCACCCAGAACAATACTGGCCCCCCTTAGATCTTCTCTTGTCTAATATTCATTCTTGCCAACTTCCTTGTATACTTCTCGCACATGTTCTTGGCTTCTTTCTACCATCATTTGGGCCTCGATTCATCACACTCTCAAGCTTTTATTACCTACAAAACAAAACAACCATAAGCGAGCAAATCAACTAACTAACAAAATATTAACAATTAACATGAAACTATTATCTAAAATGAACATGCTAATATGCAAATGCTACTAAAGATCCTAGTTATTTTCCTAGACAAACCTAAGGTATTCTATTCATGAAAATAACTAAAATTAGCCTCTAGACTGCACAAAAACTTTAAAATGCACCTAAAACACTAAATATGCAAATTAAGCCAAAACACCTAGAAATTAGTAAGAAATATCTATAAACCTACTGAAATTCCTACAAAATAGTATGTATAAAACTAAACTCATCAGTGTGCTATGTACCTCCCGAACAAGTACTTCTGGTCGGCCTCCTCCACTAGTACTACCGAGGGTAGCTGAGGCACCCGAGGTGGAATATATTATCGACAGTATTCCATCCAAGATCATAGTCGCTAAGTTAAAGGAGCTGAGGAATTTGCTCGGCATCCCCAATAGCGTCATTCTTCGACCAACCTGACCAGAGAAAGGGAAGGTAGTCCATCACTCCCATTTTTCATGTATGGCCTTGGACTTCCCATCCAACGTTCAATCTACCGACTGCTTGCTCAACTTGGTGTCGCGCCAACTCATCTTAGCCCTAACCTCTGCAGGGCTTTTTTGAGTTTCATGGTGCTCTGGAGAGACAGAAAGTGGCCAGGGTATGTTCGACGACTTCAGGTTGTCCTATTGCTTGAAGTTCCATCCGAAGACCACTGGTTAGTATTATGCTAGTAGGTTTCAATGGATGAAGGTGGGGTCACTGATTACCGAGAACCCCACCTCGAAATGAAGGTGGGGTCACTGATTACCGAGAACCCCACCTCGAACACGACCTGGAAACACCACTGGTTTATCGTTTCTAGTTGTTGACCCAATATTATTGTCCAAGAGAGGGGGTGAATTGGACTTGGCATATTTTCGCGTTACCTTTTGGATATTTTAATTAAACAAGTAATGTACATAGTAGGTAACAATCCAAATAACAAATGCAGAAAAATAAATGAACACAAAGGATTTATAGTGGTTCGGTTTCCTTTGAACCTACGTCCACTATCCAATCACCACGATCAGGATTTCCCAGTACACTATTGGCTACTCACTTATGGGCGTGGTTAGAAGCCGTTTACACTCTAAATGACACAAGGGCTTGGTTAGAATTGCCACAATCGTTAACCTACACCAGGGCTTGGACAGAGCTTGGCTAGAAAGCCACATTTTGTAACCCACTTACGGGCGTGGTTATGTGTCATACAAAATTTGGTAATGTCCCGGTTGACTTTACCAACTCAACAATACATCAAGATTAAAATGATATAGAGAAGTGCACAACAACACTCTCAACAATATAGGCTTACAATCTTGAATGAGTCAACAATTACTATTCCAACCACTATGATTCTAAAGGATGCAAAGTGTTGGAATAGGTTTTTGTCAAATGCATTCTATTCAAATATATGTGATGTAAAACAGTGAATCGTATATACACAACTATCAAGATATTGATTCTGAATAATAATAAGTTTAAAGCTCGAGAATCAATATAACATGATGATCAAAACTTGATGATTCTAAATAAATATGTGATTAAGATCAAGAATCAAATAAATCAACTATGAAAAAAAACTTCAATTCAATATAATATGATATTAGCACATGAATCAATATATCAAAGTATTTATAAAACCATTAAGCAAGGTAATTTGTTATAAAGATTAAGATAGGGTTTCACAAACACAATCAATACAAAATCAATTTTAAAGATTATAATCTAAGCACAAAAACTGATTTGCATAAACCCAAAATCAGAAGAATCTAGTTGTAGAAATGTATACCCCACCCGGTAAGGTTGAAGCTCCAAGATTCTTCTTGTGTGAAGTTGGATGCGAGAAATCACGATCGAGACTCAATAGAAGATGTAGAAACACTTGAATCGTCTTGACCACTTGCACAAGAAAAACTCTCAAAGTTTCTCAAGGTTTTGAAAGATGTGGAGAACTATTCAAAAGATTGGATCAAATGATCAAATGTTGTTGAACTTTTGCTTCCAAAGAAGGATTAAATGACTCAAGAACTTATTGTTGGCTTGTAAAAAGACTTAGATGAAAAATATAAAAGTTCTCTAGATTTCGCAAAAAGTTGCTCTTCAAATGAGAAAGTATGATATTTATAGATAAACACCACACCGAGGCACAGGAATGCGTTCCTTAACACAAGAACGCGTTTCTGGTTTGAAATCTGGAAAATTTAGATTTCTCTCTAATTGAGGAACGCCTTCCTTAATATGTCTGTTGGGCATAGGAACGGGTTCCTTTAACAAGAAGCACTAACTCTTAAAGATTTTCATATTTTACCCTTGACAATAGGAACGCGTTCCTTTTCCCTGATCAAAAACATTCTGAGACTCGAGAAAAGCCACAGGAGCGCGTTCCTCCTACAAGGAGCGCATTCCTTCACTGACAAGTGAAAGAAACTCGATTTTTATCATTATAGGTTTAGGACATTATGAAAACCATAGACTAACATTTTAAAAACATTTTTGACATGATTAAGGTACAATTAACATAGTTAAACATGAGTGTTCGATCGATTAATTCAATGATAAATGCACTAAGTATAATACAAGTGAAACGGTAAAACCATGCAAAGTTAACAAGATGAATGAACTTTGAACAATGTTTAATATATGTATGATAAACAATTATGACTAAGTGATAGTATAATTATCAAACAAAAATATGTGCATGCATGAGAATAATAAACTATATGAATGATTTTAAAAATATGCAAATCATGTGTGGTTGGAACGAGTAATTGTTACTCTACAGTGTTATGATTCTAATAAAGTAATACAACCATGAAGATGATGAATCTTCGTGAGGTATTGTTCCTTCCACATGCTTTGACAATGCATGATAACACATGTATGTTGTTTGCAATCATCAAAACAAAACTGGGTGAGAGTAGTTACATCAACAATCTCATCTTTTTTGATGATTTCAAACAAATTCAATACTGGCTTGATTGAAGCAAGAAGCACAAGTTCTCAAATGCATGAATGAGTGAAGTGAATAATTTTATCATGCGACATTTAAGAATATACCACTTCAATAAAAGATTTAACATTCAATATCATGTGGATAGTAATCAATCAGATACCAATAAAAATATACTCAAAGATATGTTCAACAAGCACAAAATGTACATGTACATTAATATAGACAAATCAAACATATACATGCGATCATCATAGATGTGCACAACAAAAATAAAGCACAAATAACACAAGTACACAAAGAGTACAAATATAAAAAAAAAATGCAAAATATCTCCAAAATATATGTCCAATTCCAAACACTCCCCCTGAGTGTATAAACCCTCCCCCTAAGTGTGTGCACAAAATGATCTAGTAAATCAGACCAATCATACTAATCTCTCCCCCCTTCGAAACAACAAAAAGAGGGTGTGCCTATGACGGAGGTGACGATCGAGGATCAAGAGATGTGGTACCAACATTTGCATTAGGTATAATAGCGGTAGCAACAGATGTGGTAGTAGATAAGGAGTCAGAGTGGATAACTAGATCACGACCCGAAGATGGTGGAGGAATGTGTGGAAGTTAGAACACTAAATCAAGAAATTAGTCTGCCAAAGTGAATGAAGGATGTAGCCTGGGAGAAGAAATCCTCGAAGGTGCTACTGATAAAAGAATCAGAGCTAAGGCAGTGGCTACTGGAGAAGAACTAGAGGAGGGATCAGAAGCTGAAGCTGAACGAACAGGCAAAGCAGGCTGACGAAAGCTCGGTGATGGTGGGGTCTGCTCTCTGTTGCCAAAAACATCCTCTTGACTGAAGCTAAATCCATGAGTCTCGTCAACTGTAGATCGGTCGAGTAGAATTTGAAGCAAGACTCCATGAGCACGGACATTTGAGGCCAGATCATCGTATTTCCTCTTCATGGTAAAAAAGGAAGAAAACAATATCTGCTGCTGGTCTCATTTCTCCGTCAGCATCTGTAGAAATGGATTTGAAGAAGCTGAAGGGAAGCGGCCTAGTATATCTACAAGTGGCACGATACCCTTTTATGAAGCACCAGGATCTCAGAATCTCTCTCTATCATGGCCACGTCCAAAGGGTACCATAGCTTGAGGCTGGACTGGTGCTGCTCCTCGTCCACGCGGACAACCTACTGGAGGTGCACCCCCTGCTCCCTCTGTGTAAGGTTCTGGCTGCTCTGCTTGCAGATCAAACAAAATAAATCTGGTGCCCTCACCTTGACGTCTCCTAAAGATATGTATCCAATCTCGGATGTGTGCTACCCACTGATATCTGAGTGATTGGATAGTGTTCTCTCCATTAAAGTTCTTGTTAGGCTTCTTCGAAACCTTAAAACCCGTAAAATCAACTCCAGCGCATTTAGCAAAGAGAGTCACTAAAGCGCCATAGAGCAATGCCCTAGTGTAGTGTCATATCCCGGTGATGTGATTATGTATAACGTGGGACAGGCGAATATTGGTGCGAATGTGCATGCACCAAAAAAGAAAAGCATCTAAAGGCTTTACCTTCGCACTGATGGCCCAGATATGTCCAAGAGGGGGGTGAATTGGGCACTTAGTAAATTTTAACCTTTCTTTTAAATGTGCGGAATAATGAAAACAGATTAAACACAATATAGCAATTGGATACAATAAATGTAAATAAGACAATGCAATCAGGATTTATAGTGGTTCGGCCTTGCCTACATCCACTACCTAACCTCCTTAGTTAGGATTTGTTCAAACTCCACTATAGACCTTCTTACAGGTGAAGATCAAACCGGTACATTTTCCCAACTTACGAGTGTGAGAACTACTGTTTCGCAGCTTACGGGTGTGAGAAGACCATTTCTCAATTTGCGGGTGTGAGACGACCGGTTACAACTATGAGCAACACTTGCACTAACCAAGTGACTTACCAGTCACTATAAACTGAATACAAGATGAGATATGATTCCCTTTACTCATAATCAAAGTGATACTTACAAATCTTTGGATTGAACCTTCTGTTACCACAGATTCAACAAAATATGTATGAATAAGTTCGGCTGAAAAATAGGTTCCAAGAGTTTTTGTCTTCTTCAATGGATTTTGAAAATGATGAAGATGAAGATCAATCAATCCAGAAGACTTGAACTTTTTCTTTCAAAATGATTGTAAGTTCAATCAGAAAGAGTAAATGACTAACTTGCAAATGTTTCTTGCACAAGTGAAAACTGTAAATCTGTTTTTGAATGAATACCAATTTTTGTTTTGAATAGTTTTTTTGCACTAAGGCAGCACGTATATATAGAAACAACAGAGGCGCAATAGACTTGATGATTTTGACGCCCTAGGTTATTTCAAATACAACATCTATAATCTTTCCCAAAATGAATCGATTCAGCTTTGTGCATATTACGACGATAACACCTGAATCATCTGATCATTCATGGAAAAGGAATGTTCTGACGAAGTTTTAGAACGTTCAAAAAGTTCTAAAAAGTATTCGTACGGTTCTCAAAAAGTTAACAGAAATAGCAATACTATTAGAACAGTAACATTGTTGAATTAGCGTCCTGACGCTTAATATCAACGTTTGTCATTTTGTTCCTTGAGGGCGCTCATGGAGCATAAGCGTCCTGCTGAACATTGAAGTGAGGGCGCTACTAAGTCGTAAGCGTCCTGGCTTGATTTACGATAAAATGACTTTAAATCTTGAGGGTGCTACTTGACGGTTAGCATCCTGCTTTGTTTTAAACATTTCAAACAATGTTAAGTGCGCTGAAAGACAGTAAGTGTCCTGAAGGTTATTAAGTTGATTCTAAAGATGATGGAGCTCCTATGCAAGTAGCGTCCTGGTAGTTTATTCAACTTATAACTATCAACGTCCTTAACGATAAAAATCAAAATAGAAGCTAAGATAACTTTCAGTGAGCTGAAACTAAGTCAGCGTCCTGACGCAATCAAAGGTTGACTTAAAGGGAGGCCGCTACTTAAAAGTAAGTGTCCTAATGAAGTTCAATTCAACCTTGAGCATTGTAATATTTTATCAGCGTCCTGACTCATCAAGTCCAGGAGGGCGCTGCTAAAACATTAGCGTCTTGAAAGACTCTATAAAAATGATTTTTGATTTCTCAATTAAAGCCACATAAAACAACAAGATATTTTCAGATTAAATCAAATGTGCAGATGTTTGAAAATCAATTTGACTAAAACATGCAGTCATGCATATTGTTGAATCAAATGGCAGAGAAGGTTCTACAACTTGTCATTATCTTATCACATTACCGAACATCTTCAAATGAACATGGTCTTCAAGTAGATCTTTCATACATTCGCCATGCATCATTGAATCTTTGGAACCTTCAAGTAAGATTAGATACGCCATATATGCAATAATATCATACACAAAATATGGTTTGCAATCATCAAAATATCTTTCATATTAGGGACGTATTCTCGAAGGAATATGAGGATGATTGGTTTCACACGCACGCGAGCTCAAGCGGGGAATGATAACTTCTAGAGATGATGTTGTGGTAGATCTTGAGCCGCATTCCAAAAATGGTGTTGGACACTATCAATACCCCATGTCCCGTCTCCACTCCTGACATGGTTCTCAAAGCCATGATCCAATCATAATTAGGAAAGACGATCTTGTTGTCCTCCCCTGAATAGGAAAAAGTAGGATTAGTAGAGGGAAAGCCAAATATCTCATCCAGAATGGATGGAGATATATCTATATCGATACCCAGAATCCTGAAATGATGGGTCATCGCTAGGAACAAGAGTAAGCAAGGAGTAGAAAACTCGGACTAAATCAGTAAAAATGGTATCGCCATGAGAAAGTAATCACTCCCATCTCATCTGAATAAAGTGGGTGAAAAGAGGCATATGTATCCTCGTGAGGTCGTCAGAATCTACTCAGACGCTTGGAGCGAGACGTCGAGTGTCAAAGGGTCAGACAACAACCTCTAGAAGTGGAGTTCGTTATGTGGGTGAAGCAGCAGGTGTGAAAAGTGTGACATCATTGTCCGATGAGGATGAAGATGATGGTGATGAAGGTGAAGGCTAGCTAGGAGGTGGTCAAGTGGCACGAGGCCACCTCGTGGAAAGTGGAGTGGGTGTGGCGGACTCCCCAACCTCTACACATCGCCCTAGGCCTGGGTGCAGGTGTAGATTATTCATCGATCTCTAATTGATGTTTTGAAATGATTATTGTTCTTTGTGGTAGTTTGTCAAGCACTATATGTGCGAACAATGATACCGCAAGAGTTTTGAGTGAAAATGCGGTGAAAAGGGAGACGAAACGGTTTGGAATGATGGTGGGAAGTCGAAGAACATGTGGGAATGAGAAAAACAAGTTAAGAAACTTGATGTGGGAATAGGAAATGAAAATTTATGAAAATTTATGAAAAGTTGCATTTTTGGTGATGAATGGACGGATTAAAAGGTGTTTTTGAGATTAAAAACAATGGATTTGATAATAAAAGTGATGGGAATGAGTTTAGAACCAACAAAACACGTAAAACACGAGGTAGGAAAATCAGGTGTGAGAGGAGAAATGGAAAGGCGGAGAGGAGAAGAAGAAATGAGCTCTCGGGTTGCTCGACTGATATATGATCAATCCTAAGGAACACGTTAAATTTGTAGGAACGCGTTCCTTAAGAACACATAACACTAGAACGTTAAATTTTTTGATTTTCTTAATTTTTACTTTGATTAAATTGGTAATTTATGATTATTCAAGAAAAGTTTGGTCATTTCTAAGTGAATGATACACACAACAAATGTTAAAAATACTATAATCAAAATCATTCACACCAAATTAACACACATACGTACATCAACAATAATTCATACAAGATTAAGTATACACACATGTAAAATTATCATAGATGATATATTCAAGTGAACATAAAATAATCATCATGCACACATTCACATGAATACATTGGAAGTGATAGAATATATAAAGTTCAATATACATACTTCCATTCAAATTGAGCAAATATCATAATATTAATTAAGTGTCAATGCTCAATAACATCGTTCAATATTAAATGGATTAATACACATAGAAACATGATCCATTTAATATAGATGAAAATTCTCCATGTGAACATATGATAATCAATTCTAGCAAGTTCACAAGATATTCATGTACACATTACGTACTTAATCTATGATCAAAATATACATCATTCATAACATGATCAAATCAATTGAGTTTGAAGCATAGGCAATAAAATATGGTAATCATTTTAATTAAGCTTAAGATATTTTTCAAAATCATACAAATATCATAATTAGGCATAGTATGACATGAAAAATCTATCCAACCCACTCATCACTCAAGCAAGTATATAGTACTCATCAATAACATGATATACGCAATAAAAATGATGTAACAAGTATCATGCTTAAATGGATATTTGACGCTTCAATATAGACATATCTCTTAATACACAATTAATTTATGGATATGTCCAGGCCATTTGTGGAATAACACAATAAAAATATTTGAATTTAAATAGAAGTGTCACCCACATGTAAAGACCGATCATGTAGCACTTCAAGGAACCTTGAAACTTGCATTCTGATCATCAGTTGTGTTGTTCGAGTCCTTGATGCATCTAAGTAGTTTCCTAATCAACATTTTTCATCTTGGAAGCTTTGGAAACCTTCGAATGCGTATTCAAATATTCGGATCTTCATCTTCATCAATTGACTTGTAAATGAGTGAACCACTGGATGTGGCACTTAATGATTGATCATCCTCAACTTGTTCTTCTTCATTGTACTGATCATTTACCAATGATGATGTTTCACTTTCATCCATTATACCTCTGTCATCATCATTTGGTAAGTTGGCAAACATTTATCTTCTTTCTGATGAAGCTTCACTTTCTTCTGAGGAGGTTTTGAGTCCGCTCAACACATAAAGAATTCTCTCAAAGCTATTGTTAAATGGATCACCGAACATCTCAATAAATTCGACTTTGTATTTCCATTTGTCCAAAAAACTCCCTAAGAAATACTTAACCAAAATCTGACGAGGATAGGTTATTCCACAACTTTGCAAATCACTTGCTAATTCCATCAACCTATCAAGTCCCTCATCAAGTGTTTCCTCATATAAGAACTTGAAATTTTCAAGCGATCTTTTAAGCACTTCAGTCTTGTTGTTGTTTCATCCTTGGCTTTTATAGATGTCAGCAAGTTGCAAAATTCTTCAAAGGTGAACTCCCATGGATTAAACACTTATGCTATGCTTGAAAGTTTTTCAGCCCAATAACTCAAAAGTTTGTCAGCAAAGCAAACGAAACTAATCCCATATGGTATCTCTTGATTCAGATACTTTTAGTCTTCAAGAATTGATCTGAATCTGGAACACGCCTCTTCAATTGGTTCATTCTCAGGACTATTGAAATCTTCAACCTTCTATCCGCATCCCTGAGCCTTGATTCTTTGTTATCAAGTGGCTCACAGTGAACCAAATGAAGCAATTCCCATGCTTTTTTTGCAGTCTCACATTCACTGACTTGTTCTAACCGTTATCTGGGAGACTACAAAATAAAACATACACCGCCTTGGAATTTATACGATACTCTTATCTTTCTTGAGTTGTCCAAAACTCGGTTGGCTTGTCGGGAAGAATATAGCCATTTTCCACCATTTCCCAAAGATCAACATCTTGTGATCTCATAAATGTTTTCATGAGAATCTTCCACTCATGAAAAATTTCTTTTCTAAACAATGGTGGTCTGTCGGTGTATCTATTGTTGTCCATATGATAGCTAGTTGAGCATTGTCCTACCATCTTACTCAAATAAATTGTTAGATCACTTTGAGTACAAAAACCCACTCTAATACCACTTGTTGGCCCAATATTATAGTCTAAGTGGGGTGAATTGGACTTGACGAATTTTTGCATTACCTTTCAGATATTTTAATTAAACAAGTAATGTGTGCAATAGGTAACAATCCAAATAGCAAATGCAGAAAAATAAATGAACACAAAAGATTTAGAGTGGTTCGGTTCCCCTTGAACCAACGTCCACTACCCACTCACCACGATCAGGATTTTTTAATACCCTATTGGCTAATCCCTTATGGGCATGATTAGAAGCCATTTACACTCTAACCAACACAAGAACTTGGTTAGAAAAGCCACAACCGCTAACCTACAACAAGGCTTGGTTAGAAAGCCACAAACTAGCCTACACCAGGGCTTGGGTAGAAAGCCACATCTTGTAACCCACTTACGGGCGTGGTTATGTTCCATACAAAGTTTGGTAATATCTCGGTTGACTTAACCAAGTCAACAATACATCAAGATTACAAAGATATAGAGAAGTGCGTAACAACACACTCAACAATATAGGCTTACAATCTTGAATGAGTTAACAATTACTATTCCAACCACTATGATTCTAAATGATGCAATGTGTTGGAATAGGTTTTTGTCAAATGCAATCGATTCAAATATATGCACAACTATCAAGATATTGATTCTAAATAACAATAAGTTTAAAGCTCGAGAATCAGTATAACATGATGATCAAAACTTGATTATTCTAAGTGAACATGTGATTAAGATCAAGAATCAAACAAATCAACTATGATAAAAAAACTTCAATTCAATATAATATGATATTAGCACATGAATCGATATATCAAAGTATTTATCAAACTACTAAGCAAGGTAATTTGTTATGAAGATCAAGATAAGGTTTCACAAACACAATCAATACAAAATCAGTTTTAAAGACTAATCTAAGTACAAAAATTGATTTGCATAAACCCAAAATCACAAGAATCTAGTTGTAGAAATGTATACCCCACTAGGTAAGGTTGAAGCTCCAAGATTCTTCTTGTCTGAAGTTGGATGCAAGAAATCATGCTCAAGACTCAATAGTATTGGCTTGATGACCCTCACCCTCTGTACTTTTGATGATTCCAAACAAAATATTATGTTATCTAACTTGTGTGTTGAGTATGTTTTAGTTTAACATAGAATAAGTCTTGAGATCAGAGACAAAGGCAGTGTACTCGCCAAGCTTAGATCAAAATCGAAGTTTTGGATACAGGACTTGAAGAACAACACCGAGGAATTCAGCCAAGCATGAAGATAAGACAAGAAAAATGAAGTCAAAATGGAAGTCAACTGAATATCAAAGCACATGAACAAAGCGTCAGATATAAATTGTAAATGTTTTAGATCACTCTAGGTTGTAGGTCTCTTTCATTAATACTCAGCCACTTGTTTTATCGTGATTTACTAAATCGATTCCATATTTATATCATGATATATCTAAAATGTTTTTCAAGCTTTTCATCTAATTCGATGGTTTAATCGTGTTTCGAATGCTTTCTCATTGTTTTATCGATCATGTAACTTAATCATATTCAAGAATGGTATTCTTGATATGTATACGTTTCCCAAGAACCCATGGAATATATTCCTTCATTATGGAACACACTCTAATAGCCAAAACAAATCAATTTTGCCTTAGACTAGCTGGAATAACTGGAACGCACTCTAGCAGGATGAAACGAGTTTTAGGAATTAGTCAAAAGTGATATGTGTCTTGTGGAACACGTTCCAGCTTCCTGAAACGTGTTCCAGCGGGTAAAACTAAAAACCATTTAATTTGATCTCGGGTATTGTGGAACGTGTTCCAGCATGTTTAACGAAAAACCTCCTGTGTTTTTCTCCTAGGTTTCGTGGATCGCACTCCAGCATATTTTTTCCATTTTTGTTCATTTTTGGGTTTTAAACTTGAACCATTGCGGGCCATTGATTTCACTAATGCAAGATTAAAACTTCTAATCCTAGCCATTTATAATAGGATTAGGGTTGTGAAACGTGTTTTGCTACAAAAACAATCATTAACTCTTGTTTTAAAACCAAGAACTTTTATTATCATTTTGAAATTCATTTTCCATTGCAACTGAACTTTCAAAGGTAGCCGCCATTGAAGATTTGAACATACATAGTGATGCACTGAGATTCTGGTATTTCTTCTTTAACAAAGGTTGTTCATCATCTTGAGTTCTATCACATATCTCATTTCTGGTTTGTTTTTAGGTAATACCATTTTGGTTTTTTGATTTCTAGTTGTGCATGTTTTTCATACTATAGTGGCTAAGAAATCCCGTAAGATATCATTTAAGTGTGCTAGTTGGGACGATTCTCTTACTGAGAATCAGTATTTGTATTTGGTTTGATCCTCACCCGTAAAGCAGGATCGGTTTAGTGAAGAGTTTAGGAAATCTTGGTTGGGGACACTAGGTAGTGGATGTACGCTTATTGGGAAGTCGAACCACTATAAATCGTTGCTCATTGTCCACTTTATTGCTTTCTTTATATTCATGTGCTATTACTTGTTCATGCATATAAAATATTTGAGAAAAATCCTGAAAAATCCACCAACACCCAATTCACCCCCCTTAGGTGTCTATCAAGTTGTATCAGAGCGGGTTTCTCACTCAAAAGTCTCTAACAATTATTTTGAGATTATGGCAGGAAATGACAATGTTAGAAGTGTCTTCAAGGAAGGTTCATCATCCCACCAACCACCACTATTTGGAGGAGATAATTCTCTTTGTTGGAAAACTCCGATGTGTTTCTACATTAGAGCGCAAGGTGTGGAATTGTGGGACATAGTGACAAATGGGTTGCAACCACCTACCAAGATCGAAGATGGTGAAATTGTGATGAAAGCTAGATACGGTTGGTCGTCTCATGAAAAGAAACTGGAGCAACTAAATGACCAAGCTATCAATATCCTATTTTGTAGCTTGTCGGTAAATGAGTTTAACCGAGTAAGTGCAAGTATAACAGCCAAAGAAATTTGGGACAACTCGAGGTTACTCATGATGGTACCAAGCAAGTCAAGGAAACCGAACTGCGTATTCTTGAAGAAGTATACGATACCTTCAAGGTGAAATAGGGTGAAGAAATCTCTGAAGGCATAACAAGGTTCACCAAGATCGTATATGAAATAAAAAATCTAGGCAAAACTTATCCCCAAGTGAAAACAAATGGAAAATTCCTACGAGGACTGCCTAAAGAATGGGATCCAAAGGTGACAATGATAGAGAAAATTTAAATTTGCAAGTGAACAAATTTATCAAGTTGTAAAACCGAGGTGAGTTAGGTATCGTATCCACAGGGAAAAGTAATTTTACTGAAATAAATGCCCAATACTACTATGAGATTAATTTTATTTAGGTGATAAAAAAGATGATTTAATATGCTTGAATTAAAACAAACTAAATTAAAGTAAATCAATGCAAATTAAACTAAATTGGGAAAAAACAATGATTAGAAACTCTAGAGGAATAATTTCACAATGTTGTCACTTATGGTTTTCAAAAGATCATGCAAATAATTTAATCATGGAATTATAAATCATGGATCATAAATCAATCAAACCCCTCCTCCAAGTGATAGTTCAGTTACCTATGCTTAACACATTAATTCCCTTTCCCAAGTGATAAACCAAGGTATTAAACATGCTTTAAGATTTTGGATTCATTTTAAAGTGATTTCCAAAGGAATTGTAGGTTTCCAAACACGATACAATTACCCTTGGTGGCAATTTCCCTAATCCAATTCAATATCCCCTCTCCCGAGTGATAGATACCAAATCTAAAATCATACAAAATGTGGCCAACAATTTGTAAGCATTAAGGATTGAAAATTGCAAATAAAACTACAATAAAGAACAAATATATATTATTCAAACCATAACATCCAACATAGATCAATTAAACCTCTAGATTAGAAGTTTAGCTCATATTCATAATCATGGATACAAGAGTAAAAAGATATAAAACTACGGAATATAACATTACAAGCACAAAGAGAAAAAAAAACTATGTCAGAAACCCCCTTCAATGGTGGTTAATCGCCTTTCTTCTCTTGGTTTCTTCAAATCTCCCGTTGCTTTTTGTTCTTTTCTTCTTGCCTCCTCTTCTTTCTCTTGAAAAACCCTAAAAATCCATATATCATACGCTCCTTAATGCTAAATCGGGAAGAGTTGCTAAAAAGCAACTAGAATTACTGCCGCCACGGCATCCAGAGCATTGTTTTTTTTTTTTTTTTCAGTAAAATGGCAACGCAATTGGTTCTGTGGCTCCCAGAGCCTCGTTTATGTGCCCAGTTGTGGACTTTACCATTTTTTCTGCTCTGCTTCGACTTCCTTATTGTGGACTTAACCAATTTTCTTCCACTTCTTGTGCACTTCTTCCACATGCTTTGCACATGTTTTTACTTCTTTTGAACATCAATTTACCCTTGATTCAATGCACTTTGGAGTCCTTATTTACCTACAAAACAAATCAAAAACAAGTATAAATACCAAGCAATTAATCAAAGAATAAACTACAATGAAATATACTCAAAATATATGACTTCTATGATATTAACATGTATCAATAAGTCATTTATTCATGATAAAAACCTATCAATACCTAAGATAAAGCCTAAATGCATCTAAAACAACTAAGTATATTAATCAAGCAAAAAACACCTAAAAACTAATTGAATGAACACAAAAATCTATCAATTTAAGATGCAAACTAACTATTAAAACTCGACTTATCAAATTTCCCCAAACTTAGACTTTGATCGTCCTGAGCAAAGAGAAAAATGAAAGTAAACAAATAGACTCTTCAAATATTCCAAAATGACCAAAAACTTGACTTGTAAAAGTGGGTTCTCATGATCTCAAGGAAAGCATCCATTCCACACTACACGACTCAAGGAAAACTTCAAAAGTTTAAACTTGTTGTTTAGAATATCAATTTGCAAAGCAATGCATTCTCTTCTATCCTCATTGACAAACAAGCACAAAAAATATTCACATGACCATTCATAAATTATACAGACCAATGCAAGCAAGATAAGAATATAATCTCAACCAAACAAAACATGAACTTCATATTTTTGCTTTCCACACTTCTCTCCACTAATGTAGGACTCACACCAATTAAGATCAATAAGACTTTGTTAGTGTGTAACGTAAGGCTAAGGTTAAGGGTTTGATATCATGGATAAAATGTAGCTCAATACACCCAAAACGTCATTTATGCATAACACCTTTATACATCTCATGCCGTACAAAATGAATAATCACATCAGCCTTTACATACCCCCAAACTTATCTAATTAACTCATTGATGAAGACTATACTTTTTCTTTTCATTATTTTTCTTCTTCATCTTTCTTTCTCTTTTTTTTTTTTTTTTTTTTTTTTACCTTTTGAACTTTTTTCTCATCACCTTCACATACATTCTCATTCCATAGCACATCTACACATAAATTCCCATGAAAAACAACCCAACCCATTATAATACATTTACTTCAAAGATTTAAGGGTGCAAGGGTGAAAAGCAAGGGAATTTCAATCAAAACCCTCGGCTAATCATTTTAGGTGACAAAGAACAGTATATAAAGCTCATATTAGGGTAACTAGGGGTAGTGCACAGCTAGGTGGGTTTTATGTCTCAAATTGTCCAAAGATAGCCTAAATCATCTCTATCATGGTGTGATTCCTAACCCATGAGGGTAGAAGTCTTCCAAACTGCTTCTCTTTCTCTTAGTAGCACCAAGGACCCCTAAACTTTTAAAACCTGAAAGGGAAAAAAATGAATGTCATTAGTGGAAGTCAAAAACTTAATTTCTATACTACAACGACTAAAAATAAACACAGAAACATAAACAAAAATTGGTTGGTTTGCCTCCCAACAAGTGCTTCTTTATAGTCATTAGCTAGACTCTCTTTTCTAGCTCATGATGGTTGATGAAGGGGTAGCTTCTCCATGCTTGGATCCAATGCTCCATTGTAGTGCTTCACCCTTTGCTCGTTCACTTGAAACAACCGACCACAATCTTGGCTTTGTAGCTCTACAGCTCCATAGGGGAAAACTTTTGTAACCATAAATGGCCCAGACCACCTAGACTTCAACTTTTCGGGAAAGAGCCTAAATCTTGAATTGTAGAGGAGAACTTGTTGACCCGAAAGGAACTCTTTCATCAAAATATGCTTTTCATGCCAACCCTTGGTTCTTTCCTTGTAGATCTTCGCATTCTCAAAGGCATTTTGTCTAAACTCATCCATTCATTGAGTTGAAGTAGTCTTTGCTCTCCACAAGCCTTCATATCAAAATTCAACTTTCTTATTGCCCAATAGGCGCGATGCTCCAACTCACATGGTAAATGGCAAGACTTCCCAAAGACAAGTTTAAATGGAGACATTCCACTGGGTGTTTTGTATGCAATGCGGTATGCCCATAGAGCATCATCAAGCTTCAATGCCCAATATTTCTTATTAGTACTCACACTCTTCTCCAAAATTCTTTTCACTTCCCGATTAGAGACCTCGGCTTGTCCATTAGACTGTGGATGATAGGCCAAAGCGACCATATGCTCGACTCCATACTTAGAAAGTAGAGCTTTGAAAATCTTGTTGCAAAAATGGGAGCCTTCATCACTTATGATAGCTCTTGGAGTACCAAATCTTGTGAAAATGTTTTTCTGAAAGAATTTTAGTACAACATGAGCATCATTTGTGGTAGTAGCAACAACTTCAACCCACTTTGGCACATAATCAACCCCCAACAAAATATATAACTTGCCATTGGAGGATGGGAAAAGTCCCATGAAATTAAGGCCCCACACATCAAATAACTCAACCTCAACAAAAGTCTTCATGGGCATCTCATCACGTTTGGAAATATTCCCTTGTCTTTGGCACGGATCACATGACTTCACAAATACATAACTGTCCTTGAACAAGGTTGGCCAGTAAAATCCACTTTGCAAGACTTTGTATGCAGTTCTTTGGTGACCAAAATGACCAATATACAATGAAGAGTGACAGTCTCTGAGTATGGCTTGAACTTCACTTTCTGGCACACATCTTCGGATAACTTGATCATTGCACCTAATGGCTCATCCCACATAAAAAATATAGCATCATGGAGGAACTTCTTCTTCTGAGTTGAGGAGATATCTAGAGGTAAGATGTCACTAGCCACAAAATTGACCAAATCTGCATAACAAGGAAGCATCTCACTCAGGGCATACAACTGTTCATCAAGAAATGCTTCTTTAATAAGCCCCACATCATCTTTTGCTTGTGTCTGTAACCATGAGTGGTGATCAGCTACCACATTTTCACTTTGCTTCTCATACTTGATTTCAAGATAAAACTCCTGAAGAAGGAGAATCCATCTAATCAATCTAGGCTTGGCATCCTTCTTAGCAAATAGGTAATGAATGGCTCCATGATTTGTGTAGATATTGACCTTGGAACAAATATGATAAGGCCTGAACTTATCACAGGCATATACTACTACCAATAATTCATTTTCTGTGGTGGTGTACTTTCTTTGAGCCTCATCCAACGTTCTACTGGCATAGTATATGGCTTTGAAGATTTTATCTCGCCTCTGACCCAACACAGCTCCAACGGCATAATCACTGGCATCACACATTAACTCAAATGGCTCTGCCCAGTTTGGCACTATCATGATGGGAGCTGAAATAAAAGTTTTCTTTCTAGTGATCAAAAGCTTGTACACATGCTTTATCAAACATAAATGGCACATCCTTCTCCAAAAGATTACAAAGAGGCTTAGTAATCTTGGAGAAGTCCTTGATAAACCGTCTATAAAACCCAGCATGTCCACGAAAACTTCTTATACCCTTGACATTAATTTGATGGGTGAGTTTCTCAATTGCCACAATCTTCGCTCTGTCCACTTCCAACCCTTTGGAAAAAGCTCTATGGCCCAAAACAATTCCTTCTTGTACCATAAAATGGCATTTCTCCCAATTCAACACAAGGTTCTTCTCCTCACATCTTTGTAACAAAAGTGAAAGGTTCCTCAAACAATGATCAAAAGAAGACCCAAAAACAAAAAAGTCATCCATGAAGACTTCCATCACATCCTCTATAAAATAAACAAATATGGCCATCATGCACCTCTGAAAAGTGGTTGGAGCATTACATAACCCAAAGGGCATCCTCCTAAAGGCAAAAGTGCCATAGGGGCATGTGAATGTAGTCTTCTCCTAGTCCTTTGGAGCAATGGCAATCTGATTATATCCAGAATATCCATCAAGGAAACAGTAGTACTCAAATCAGGCCAAACGGTCCAGCATCTAATCAATGAATGGCAATGCAAAATGATCTTTTCTGGTGGCCTTATTCAGTTTTCTGTAGTCAATGCACACCCTCAAACCAGTAACAGTACATGAAGAGATCATTTCATCTTTTTCATTCTTGATCGCTGTGATTCCTCCTTTCTTAGGGACAACATGTATAGGGCTTACCCATGCTGAATCAAATATGGCATAGATGATGCCTGCCTTGAGCCATTTCAGTACTTCAGCTTTTACTACTTCTTTCATTGCAGGATTCAACCTCCTTTGATGTTCCACTATGGCCATGTATGCATCCTCCATGAGTATCTTGTGCATGCAAATAGATGGATTGATCCCTTTTATGTCTGCAATTGTCCATCCAATAGCTGATTTGTGCTTCCTTAGGATTCTCAACAACTTTTCCTCTTGAATAGTAGACAAGGTGGATGAAATAATTACTAGAAATGTCTCATCCTTGCCCAAAAAGGCGCATCTGAGATGATCTGGAAGAGGCTTCAACTCTGGCTTGGGGACACTTGACTCAATAGAAAATGCAACACTGATATCTTCAACCTTAGCTTGAGAAAACTGAACTGGTGGTGCATCCAAAACCATTATCATCTGTTGTTTTTAAGATCATCCTATGTTCCATCTGTTAGTGAGTACACCATACATCTCTCCAAGGGATCCACAGATGATGTCTCCTTTTTAACCTCCTCAATGCACCTTGCAACAATGTCCACTCTATTACAACTGTCCTTCTCATCAGGAAACTTGAATGACTTGTAGAGGTTGAACATCACCTCTTCATCATTCACTTTGAGTGTGAGTTTTCCCTTCTGAACATCAATAAGGGCTCTTCCGGCTGCAAGGAATGGCCTCCCCAAATTGAGAAGAATCTCATCATCTTCCTCCATGTCAAGAACCACAAAATCCACTGGGAAGATAAACTTATCAACCTTCACAAGAACATCTTCTATCACTCCCCTAGGATATGTCATGGATTTGTTAGCTAGTTGGAGTGATATAGTTGTTGGCTTCACCTCCCCAATATTGAGTTTCCTGAAAACAGATAAGGGCATAAGGTTAATACTGGCACTTAAATCACACAATACTTTATCAAAAGAAGAACTACCAATAATGCATGGAATAGTAAAACTCCCTGGATCTTTTTATTTCTAAGGTAGCTTCTTCTGGAGGATTGCACTGCATTCTTCTCCCAACTTCACAGTTTCAAACTCTACCAACTTTCTCTTCTTGCTCATCACATCCTTCATAAATTTGGCATAGTTGGGCATCTGCTCCAAGGCATCTGCAAAAGGAATATTGATGTGAATTCTTTTGAAAATATCTAAAAATTTGGTAAATTGCTCATCTAATTTCTTTTTTGTTAAAATCATTGAGGAAATGGAATAGAAGTTTTCAAAATAGGAAGGTTATCAAAAAAAGTGATCCTCCTTGGAACAAAGTCTTCTTTCATAGGTGCCTTGCCCTTTGCTTTCCTTTTCTCCTTATCTTCTTTTTCTTTGGATGCTTGGTCTTCTTTCTCAAATAAGGACTCTTCCTCAGCAACTTGCGTAGAAGTAGGAGTGGTTGTAGATGTATTTACTAGATTGGAATGTTCAACCTCTCTACCACTTCTCAAAGTTATGGCATTGCATTGGTCTCTTGGATTAATCTCTGTATTGCTTGGAAAAGTGTTGTTGCTTTGTTGCGCACTCATTTGTGCAGCCACTTGCCCAAATTGAGTCTCCAAATTCTTAACAGAGGCACCCAAGTTGCTCACTTAAGTTATCATTTGACTCATGGTACTCATTTGATTGGCCATGTGAGCTGCCAATTCATCCAACTTTGTTTCATTCTTGGTGAACCTCTTGTTTGTATCATTAAGAAAAGTAGTCATTGCTTCTTTAAGGTTTGATTTCTTATCTTGAACTTGCCCTTGTGAGTTAAACCCCGGTGGTGGTTGCAACACAATTTTATTGTTGGAGTAGAAAAAATTTTCATGATTCCCAACTCTTGGATGATACTGATTTGGCACTTGATTGCCAAATTGGTTCCCTCTGTAGTTGTCTTGGTTTCCTCTATAATTGTACAATTTGTTGTTCACAAACTGTACTTGCTCTTGTTGACCACCAAAACTTTGAGGAACTAAACATGCAGTTGCAATGGATGCTATGGAAGAAAAAAGATTTCCTTGTAGAGTAGAAACCTCGTCAGATAAAGCTGCCATGTGATGCAACATACTAGCCATCTGTGCAGACAAAGAGGTCATTTGATCAACCTCAGTAAACCAACTATTTTTCTGATTGGTGCCCTCTCACTTGAATGCTCACATGTATTGGAGGCCATCTCTTCAATCAACATCAATGCTTCATTTGCTGTCTTCCTCAATAGTATACCTCCTGATGCAGCACCAACCAATGACCTTGTAGATAAGGTCATGGAATTGTAGAAAATTTGAATTTGCAACCACTCTTGGTACCCATATTGAGGACATCTTCTCAAGAGGTCTTTAAATCTCTCCCACGCCTCATATAAGGATTCAGACTCCAATTGTCTGAATCGACTAATCTTTGCTCTTAATTGTGAAATCCTTGTAGGTGTGAAGAATTACTAAAGAAATTTTTGGAGCATCTCTTCCCATGTATTTATGCTCCCTGGCAGTAGAGATTGGAGCCATGATCTTGCTTTGTCCCATAGTGAAAATGGGAACAATCTCAGTCTTATTTGCTCTTCTGGGACTCCGTTGATCTTAACTGTGTCACACATCTCTAAGAAGGTGTTGATGTGGACCGTTGGATCTTCTTGAGGTACTCCAACAAACTGGTGTTGTTGTACCATTGTGATCAAAGAAGGCTTCAACTCAAAGTTGTTAGCGTTGATTGGTAGCCTTGCAATCCAATTGTAGTTATTGTTAACCATTGGCTTGAAGTAATCCCTCAAAGGTAACTTGTCGTTCCCTTCATCCATGGTTTCTAGTTGCGCTAGTACTCTTATATCTCTTCTCAGTCTACCAATGGTTCTCTCAATTTTCGGATCAAGAGGTGTGATTTCTGCACTTCTCACTTGTCGCGTGAACCAGTGAGACCTAACACGAAAAAAAGAATAACAAACTCAGAAAAATAAAAGAAAAACAAACAAAAATACCTAAATTAAGACTAAAATCATTTTGCAATGGTATTAATAACAGTAAAATTGACACTCTTCCTCGGTAACAACGCCAAAAACTTGATAGAGAAAATTTAAATTCGCAAGTGAGCAAATTTATGAAGTTGTAAAACCGAGGTGAGTGGGGTATCGTATCCACAGGGAAAAGTAATTTTATTGAAATAAATGCCCAATACTACTATGAGATTAATTTTATTTAGGTGATGAAAAGGATGATTTAATATGCTTGAATTAAAACAAACAAAATTAAAGTAAATCAATGCAAATTAAACTAAATTGGAGAAAAATAATGATTAGAAACTCTAGAGGATTAATTACACTATGTTGTCACTTTTTGTTTTCAAAAGATCAGGCAAATAATTTAATCATGGAATTATAAATCATGGATCATAAATCAATCAAACCCCTCTTCTGAGTGATCGTTCAATTAACTATGCTTAACACATTCATTCCCTTTCCCAAGTGATAAACCAATGTATTAAACATGCTTTAAGATTTTGGATCTATTTTAAAGTGATTTCCAAAGGAATTGTAGGTTTCTCAAAACGATACAATTATCCTAGGTTGCAATTTCCCTAATCCAATTCAATATCCCCTCTCCCAAGTGATAGATTCCAAATCTAAGATCATTCAAAATGTGGCCAACAATTTGTAAGCATTAAGGATCAAAAATTGCAAATAAATCCACAATAAAGAACAAATATATATTATTCAAACAATAAGATCCAACATAGATCAATTAAACCTCTAGATTAGAAGTTTGGCTCATATTCATAATCATGGATACAAGAGTAAAAAGATATAAAACTACGTAATAAAACATTTCAAGCACAAAGAGAAGAAAACTATGTCAAAAACCCCTTTCAATGGTGGTTAATCTCTTTTCTTCTCTTGGTTGCTTCAAATCTCCCGTTGCTTTTTGTTCTTTTCTTCTTGTCTCCTCTTCTTCCTCTTGAAAAACCCTAAAAATCCATATATCATACGCCTCTTAAGTTGTCCAAAATCTATTAGAAAACTTGCTAAATCGAGAAGAGTTGCTAAAAAGCAACTAGAATCACTGGAGCTGCGAGTGGCGCCGCGGTGCCCCGAGTGTGAATTTCATGAGCCGCAAATGGCGCAGCGGTGCTGCGTTAAGGATTTCTAGGCATTGCGGTGCCCAGAGCCTCGTTTGTGTGCTTAGTTGTGGACTTGGCCATTTTTTCTGCTCCCCTTCTACTTCCTTATTGTGGACTTAACCAATTTTCTCCCACTTCTTGCACACTTCTTCCACATGCTTTGCACATGTTTTTAACTTCTTTTGAACATCAATTTACCCATGATTTAATCCACTTTGGAGTCCTTATTTACCTACAAAACAAATAAAAAACAAGTGTAAATTTCAAGCAATTAATAAAAGAATAAACTTTAATGAAATATACTCAAAATATATGACTTCTATGATATTAACATGTATCAATAAGTCATTTATTCATAATAAAATCCTATCAATACTTATGATAAAGCCTAAATGCATCTAAAACAACTAAGTATATTAAGCACGCAAAAACACCTAAAACCTAATCGAATGAACACAAAAATCTATCAAATTAAGATGCAAACTAACTATTAAAACTCAACTTATCAGACAACTATAGAAGAAGCAAATAACTTGGAGAATACACCTTCGACGAGCTTTGTGGATCACTGATGGTACATCAGATGAAACTGAAGGAAAAGGAAAAAGTTGTGCCAAAGGAAGAGGGCAAAACAAAAAAAAGATCTAGCTCTAAATGCAACACATAATAATGTGGAGGAGACGTCCTCAAAAAATGGCACTGATGATTAAGTGGCTATGCTTTCCAATAGGCTTAGCCGTATAAGGGGAAAAAAAGGAAAGGTGGACCATGTCAAGAAATTTTATGAACAAGAAGTTTGGTGCGAAACAAAATGAGTTAATATGTTTTAGGTGTAATAAGCCGGGGCATGAGAAGAGCGAGTGTCCAAAAAAAAGGAAGAATACTTTCAATAATAAAAGAAGAGAAAAGAAGGTTCTTAAGGCAACATGGGATGACACATCATCCAACGAGCACGAGTTAGAATCTGATGATGAAAATGCCATATTGTGTTTGATGGCAAACATAAAGGTAAAACTTTCTGACCCCTGGATATTTTGATGACTTTGATGATTTGGGAGATTATAATGATTTTAGTCTTGTGGAATGTAAATTAGACATGGAAATCAGAAAGAAAAAAAAAAGCTAAAAAAGGCTTTGATCACAACCTTAGAGGAAATAGAGTCACATCTTAAGAGTAATGATGCTCTAGAAGTTAACCTGGAAAAGGTTAGTGAGGAAAGAGACACACTTAGAAAAGGTGTGGAAGATCTAACGTCTATAGTAACCAAGTTCACTAATAGACAAAAGATGTTTGACATGGTGTTGAGTTCACAGATATGTGCATTCAACAAAGTCGGCCTAGGATATTATGTAGGACATAAACAAAGGAATGTACTGACCAAAAGGCCTATTTGTAACCATTGCAATAGGCAAGGACACACTCTAGTAAGATGCCCTATTATACACAAGAACAAGGGAAAATTAGCATAGATAGAAAAATCCATCTTAAGTGATGCTAACCCTCAAGGACCCAAAGGATTTTGGTTACCAAAATCAAAGATTTTTCATGTGATGTAGGATGGCTCCAAGCATGAATCAAAGTATCTTGATAGCAGGTGTTCTAGGCATATAAGCGGTGATAGATCAAAATTCCTGAGCCTTATTTATAAAGATGGAGGAGTTGTCACTTTTGGAGACAACAACAAAGGAAAGATCACTAGTATCGAAAAAGTAGGTAACAATTCTTTAACCATATCTGATGTTCTTTTTGTTAATGGCCTGAAGCATAACCTCTTGAGCATTAGCCAATTGTGTGACAAGGGGTATGCCATTTCTTTTGAAGCAACAAGATGTGTTGTAAAGCATGATGATGATAGTATTGCTTTTATTTCTTCTAGAGATAAAAATGTGTATGTTATTAATTTCTAACTGTTGCATCTCGCGTGGAGTCAATTAGGCGGGGTGTGACAGTGCATATATATCTATATATTTATTTATTATTAAATCAATTCTTTTGTTTATAAGTAAAAAATCCTAACGTTTCTAATTCCCTCTTTTGGAGCAACAACTAGAGCATATTATTGTCACCTTGGTTTTACTCTTTCGATGAAAACCTAAGATGATAATAACTCATTAAGTTCTGTGATTTCCTTTTAACGACTTCAAAAGTTCTCGATCTCGTTTTGAGTCTCACGATAGCCTAGGTTATATTTTCCTTGTTCCAACCGAAGGTACCCTCTTTTGGACCATCACCTTGAACCTATAATCATCTAATCCATGGCCAAGGGATCAAAAGCATTAAAGTCAAAAAAATATAAATAAATTGGAAAACTTCATTAATAATAATCAAAATAATCAAATCATGGCATAGTTCCAAGCTCAGATCAATCTACACCTTTAGAGAGATGATTTAGTTCAAAACTAAAGACATAAGCACGTAAAATATAAGTTTGAACATGAATAAGAACAAGGAAAAACAAACTAGAATGGTGTAGAGAATGTTGAATAGTCTTCAATGTAGATCTTCTACTCCACTTTGTTCTAGCCGTCAATCCTCTTGTTCTCTACTCTATGATGCTTTGAAAACCCTAAACAATGGTTTTTATAGAGCCACAAGTCCATAGGAAGTCGCAATAAGAGACTCCAAGTCAAACTAGGAAAGTTCGCAAAGAAATTAAAAACTTTCTAATTCTGTATCATCTCTGCTTTCTTCCTCACCATTTTTCCTCTTTTTCTACAATCCATATCCGCATGAAAAACCCTCTCATCTTGTATTATTTCAAGTAAGGAAGAAGTAGAAACAAACCACATCCAATTCAGAGTTAAATTGAGAAAGTTATGGCCAAAATAAAAAAAGTCGTGCAAAATAGAAACTCAAGGCGCCGCGACGTCCATTATGGGCACTGTGGTGGCCAGTTACAGGTTTGTGCACTATTTTTCACCTCATTTCTTGTGGACTTAGCCCTTTCATCATCTTTTTTTACTTGTATTCTTCATGTTCTTGCATTCCAACTTGTCGTAACTTGTTTCCATCATCCCAATCCATGTTCAACACATCTAAACATCTACAAAACAAAGCAAACTCAATGAGTAACATGTTTATGTGATCACATGAACTAACCTATAACAATCCAAATTGAAATAATGCAAATATACCATAACTTGACTAATCTATCAAATAACCAAATTTATGATAAACTAATTTAATATATGAACTACGCACCATAAAATAAACCTAAAACATGCTCCAAAACATATACTAAATACCTACTTATCAGTAACTTCTTTTGTAGTATTACACTACACTCCTTTGTAAGTTTCACCGTCTCAGATTCCTCCAACTTCCTCTTCTTTGACATAACATCCTTCATGAACTTCACATAATTTGGCATTTGTTCCAGCGCATCTGCAAAACGAATGTTGATATGAATTTTCGTAAATACTTCAAGAAACTTGGAGGATTGCTCATCAAACTTCTTCTTTTGAAATAGTTGTTTAAAAGGAATAAGAGTTTTGAGATTTGGAGGGTTATCCAGAAATGTAGTAGAACCCGACCAATATGGCCTTTCTTTTGGCTTCTCCCCCTCGGATGGCTCTTTCTTATCTTCACTTGACTTAGCCTCTTTGCTAGGCTCTTTTTTCTCTATACTCGATGGTGGTGGAGATGCAATGTGTTGGCTATTAGAATCAGCCCCCTTGACTTCTTTTCCACTTCTCAAAGTGATGGTTTTGCATTGCTCCTTCGAATTCACTTTGGTGTTGCTAGGAAGTGAACCACGTTGTTGGATATTCACCGACGATGCAAGTTGCCCCACTTGAACTTCTAGATTCTTAATTGATGTTCTTGTTTCCACCATGAATAAACCCAATAAATCTTCTAAAGATGGCCCCTTCTCTTGAGCTTGGTTGTAAATACCCAGTGGAGGTTGTAACACGTTTCTAGTGTTCACATAAGAGAAGTTCTCATGATTTCTTATAGCTGGGATGTATTGATTCGGTAGGGGTTGGTTACCCCTATAGTTGTATCCCCTGTTGTTGATGAATTGAACTTGTTCTTCTTGTACTTCATTCCCAAAATATCCCATATTTAAAGTTGTTGCATTTTCAATAGAAGGTTGAACACTTTGCATATTCAATGTAGCATGTTGGTGGGCAAGTTTTGACATTTGTGCCGACCATGATTTAATGGGATCCACTTCATGCATACCAGCTGCTTTCTTCACTATTGATCTTTCATTTAGGACTTCTTAGGTATTTGTAGCCATATCTTCTAACATATTAAGAACCTCGGTGGCTGTCTTAGTTAAAAGAGAACCACTGGCCGCCGCATCTACCAAAGTCCTTGTAGAGAATGTCATCCCACTATAGAATACCAGTCTTGAAACCCATGCTGAAGACACTTCCTCAATAGCTCCTTGTATCTCCTCATGCATCATATAATGATTCAAACTCTTATTGGTTAAACTGCCCTTTTTTTGCTCTCAATTAGGTGAACTTGGCTGGTAGAAAAAACTTCTGTAGAAACTTTTGCACCATGTCTTGCCAAGTAGCTATACTTCCGGGTTGCAAAGATTGCAACCATGCCCGTGCTTTGTCCCGTAGAGAAAATGGGAACAATCTCAGCCTAATAGTGTTTTCATTGACCCCGTTCATCATCACAGTGTCGCACATCTCCATGAATGTTGTAATATGGATTATAGGATCTTCAATTGAAGATCCTCCATATTGATGTTGTTATACCATTGATACTAAAGTTGGTTTCAATTCGAAGTTGTTCGCATTAATTGGAATACGAACAATACTTGAATAGTTGTCGTTGATGAATGACTTGAAATAATCTCTCAATGTCAGTTGATTTTGCTCGTCTGCCATTGCTTTAATGTCACCCCTTCTTTCTCTTCTCGACCGTCCAAATGTTCTTTCAATTTCAAGATCAAGCGGTACCACTTCAAAGCTTCTCACTCATTGCACATGCCTTGGAAATCCTATAAAACAGAAACTAAGAAATAAAAATCAGAAAACTAAAAATAAAAAAATCTAAATTAAAATAAAAGTTAGATAACACGATATTAGTATTAAAGTAGTAACTCAATCCCTGACAACGACGCCAAAAACTTGTTATGCAATTCACAAGCTCATGGTGTCAAGTTATAAATACCGATGAATATCCGATGTATCGTTCTCAAGGATTGATTACTACTACCAATTACAACGTTTACTAACCTTAACTTTATTTAGAAAATCCAATTTGAATGTTCAAGTATATTAGAGAAAATTAAACAAATTAAAACTAACAATCAGTGCAATAGAAATTGAATAAGAAATCAATGGATAGAATATTCTAGAGGTTCGATTCACCTCACTCTCAGCTATGCCTACACATGTACTTGCTATTAATTCAACTTCCTAGTTTATAAGTCAAAAACCCTAACTTCTCTAGCTTTCTCTCTTGAGCAACAATTAGAACATATTCTGAGAACTTTAGTTGTACTCTTTCGATGAAAACCTAAAATCCTAACAACTTGTTACACTTTATGGTTTTCGTTTATAACATCAAAGGGTCTCAGTCTCCTCTCGGTCTCATGATAACCTAGGTTATGTTTTCCTTATTCCAATCTAAAATACCGTCTTTTGAGCACCTACCTTAGATCTACTATCATCCAATCTGTGGCCAATGGATCAAAAGCATTAAACATCGAAAAACATAAATAAACTAGAAAACTTCATTAATAATAATGAAAAGAATAAAAACTAAGCCATGCCTTGAGTTTGGATCTGTCTACCCTCTAGAAAAAGGATTTAGTTCATAACTTTAAGCACAAAAACATAAAATAAGAGTATGAACATGAATCTCAACAATTGAAAGACAAACTAGGATGTAGAATGTTAGATAATCTCTTCCTTCGTCGTAGAATTCGATCTTCTCCTCCGCTTCGTACTAGCTGTAATCCTTGTTTCTCCACTTTATTCTCCCCTTAGAAACCCTAATTAATGTTGTATTTATATGTACAAGTCATTAGGTTCCCATAACAAAATTTCAAAATCCCGCAACTTTCCCAAATTACACACGCGCCCGGTGCCGTAACGCCCATCCTGGGCACCGCGGCACACAGTCTCGAGTTGTGGGGGTTTTCTTCACTTATTTTTGCCGAATTTCTTCTCTTTTCCGCTTGGTTTTGTACTTGTTTCTTCATTCCAACTTCTTGCAAGTTTACATCATCCAAATTCAATTTCACCTCATCTAAACACCTACAAAACAAAACAAAATAAATAAATAACACATTCCTATAATCAAATTAACCAACTTATAAATGTGAAAACCGAAATAAATTATCGTATATAAAAAATGACTAAACTAACCAATAAACCAAAAACTAAAACAAACCAACTGACTTAATAAACAAAATGTTGAACCAATTATCCTCATGTCCCTTACAAGAATATGTCCTCTATATGAACGATATTTTGATGATTACAAACCACATTTTGTTTATAATAGTATTGTATGCATGGCACATCTAATCTTGTTAACCTATATGGTTCATCCTTAGCACATCCCTAAAATATACTTGATGAAGTATATTTTGATAATCACAAACAAAGTATTTTTCGGTGCTAATGAACGTTTATAAAGAACTTATCACTGAACCAAAGGAAAAGCAAAAAGCCAAGGAACGACTCGATCAAAGAACTCAAAGCTTACATTCAACAGTCAAGCTCGTTTCAACGAATATACTTCAACGATCACATTCCGATTTCAAGATCGCTTCACTCGAACGTTTTAATCAAGCTTCAAGACTACATCTCTCGATCAACGTTCAAGTCATTCAACTCTGAATTGCTCTCATTGAAGATCTCATAATGAAGAGTTGGATATAACGGTTATGAGAAATAAGAATACACAAAAGTATCTAAGGTATATCTTTCTCTAATCGTTATTGCTCAAAATATTTTTCAAAACCATGCATATATCATTTTCATATGTTTTCTAAATTTACATGTTTTGATTTCATGTTTTTAACTATATTTCAAATGATTTAATACTATATTTTTTATTTGAAATATACCGAGTTTTTATTCGCATTTATTGAATATTTAATCGCGAGTAAAAACTATTTTCAAAGAATCTTTCAGGAGGCTAATGAAATAGCAGCGTTCTCCTGAACTTGTTAAGTTAGGACGCTGATAATGCTCAAGGTTGAAATGAATTGATTAATAAGGACGCTTACTTGTATAGTAGCGGTCTTATATATTAGTCAAATTCTTAAGTTGTCAGGAAGCTGACTCAGCATCAGCTTACTGAAAGATCTTTTAAAAGGTCTTCAAAGAATGTTTGTTTGAGAACGTTGATGGTTATAAGTTGATTAAACTATCAGGACGCTTTCTGGATAGGAGCGCCCTCACCTTTGAAAATACTCTAAATAACTTTCAGGACGCTGATTGTCCTTCAATATGTTTTTAAATGTCTTAACTTACTGGACGCTTACATAGTAGTAGTGCCTCATGTTCTATTTTTTATCCAGTAGGACGCTCTCGTAATGTAGCGCCCTCATGTTTGGTTTTATGTTTTAATGGCAGGACGCTTACTCGGATAGTAGCACCCTCATGCACTTAATAGTTTTAAAACATAGCAGGATGCTAATTCTGCATTAGCGCCCTCAAGGTTTAAGTCGTCTAAAGTCATAAGTAAGTCAGGACGCTTACGTGTTAGTAGCGCCCTCACTTAAGTATTCAGCAGGACGCTTATACGTAGTAAGCGCCCTCAAGGAACAAAACTACAAAGTTGATATTATGCGTTAGGACACTGATTACAGAATCAAGACGCTAATTCAACTACTGTCACTGCTCGAATGAGTACACTACGTCAGTTTACTTTTTCAGAACAAACCTTTGCACAGAGTCTTTTTCAGACCTATCAGAGATCATCTTTGATACATGAAATAAGTTTTTCTAAAACTTTCCTCTTTCATAAAATCTGAAAAGAACCAGAATGTTAGTGAAAATCCCAGTTACTATTTTCATATAACATTCTAGCCATTGTGTGAAAACATTCACATTATTTGAACTTCAAATGTCTAACGGCTATGTCCCACTAAGTCTATAAATACAAACACTTAGGACCAAACAACTTGCCAATCACTTTGTGTTGTGCCAATACTTTTTGAAAGTTAGTCTGTGTTGAAATGAATTTCATTTCTATAATCTTTCAAAGTATTTTTCACTGATACCTATACGATTTTCATATTGAGTTTCAAATATATTTCTATCTTTGAAAATCTATTTTTATATTGGTATCAACTCAAATTCTCAGCACTGATTCATATTTGGTATCATTCACGCTGATGATAGAATTTGAGTATATACAGTTGCGTTAAACTACTGATTTCATATCTTAAGTATTGTATTGAACTATATCAGTAGTTGCGTTTAAATACTAATCGTTGAACCAGAAGTTTCCGTACATATATTCTATATCTATTTTGAAAATTGTCAGTGTCTTTGATTTACACCAGTCCTCTGTTTTTAACGTCAATATTTGTTTGGTATATTTTATCTTTCGAAATAGCATTGATTTTCATATCATATCATTCATGCTTTTCGAAACTGCATTTGAGCAATACCGAACATTGAAAGGTAAAGGACAGAAGGTATATTTCAACTTAGCATTACCCATTTCACATTTCATCTTTGTAATGCTATGTACTATGCTTAATGTAAAGTGTTTTACTGTGTTAGAACCACCCAACATCTCAGTGTTCTAATGTTGGTGTGTTTCTGGATTGAAAGAACCAAGACAAGTGAAGGTAGTTCACTTGATGATTTCAGGATTGAAATCATATAGGTTTTCTCTGAGCCTGTAAAAGAGAAATCGGTTCATCCTCATCCAGTAAAAGGATAGGTGTGTCCTTAACCTTAAAAATGATAGGTTATCTCTTAACCTATAAAAGAGAAATGGTTTTTCCTTAGCCAGCAAAAGGAACATGGGTTTCTCCTCATCCCAGAAAAAGGAAATATGGTTCTTCCTTAGCCAGTAAAAGGAACATGGGTTTTTCCCTAATCTCGAAAAAAGGAAAATGGTTCATCCTTAGCCCATGAAAGGATAGGTTTGCCTTTAACCTATAAAAGGGCAGTTGTAACAGTTTGGTTCTCACCCGTAAGAGAATCAGTTAGTGGATTGAGTAAATCCTAATCGGGAGATTAGGTAGTGGACGTAGGCTTGGCCGAACCACTATAATTCTGTGTGTCAAACGTTTGCAATTTAGTCTGTGTTCTAATTTGCATCCAATTCTAATACACTCATGTAAATCACTAAGTTATAGGAAGATAATATTTAAAATTGACCATCGCACCCAATTCACCGCCCTCTTGGGGGTGACCAACAAATCTTACATGAAGGTTTCGAAGAATCAATGATGCATGATGAAAATGCTATCAAGATCTATTTGAAGGCCATGATCGTTTGAAGACATATTTTTATAAGATTAGAGTATGTTTAGGTTGTAGAACATCTATTATCATATGATTCAGCAATATGCATGATTGCATGATTTAGTCGAGTTGATTTTCAATCATTTTCATTGAATTTTCTATGTTTGATTTGATCCGAAAGTATCAAGACTTTAATCATGTTTATCGAGTTTTAAATGGAAAATCAAAATTGTTTTTAAATGTCTATCAAGACGCTATTATGTTTTTTAGGAAGCTAATGTCTCAGCAGCACCCTCCTGGACTTGGTAAGTCAGGACACTGATAGAGTTCAAGGTTGAAATGTTCATATCCATCAGGACGCTTACTTCATCAGTAGCACCCTCAATGAGTCAACCAATGAACTTGTCAGAACACTGATTCAATATCAGCTCGCTGACTGTTTTTCGAGTTTTTAATGATTTAAATCTTTAAGGACACTGATAGTTATAAGTTGGAAAACTTTCAGAATTCAACTTGAACAGGAACCCCCTCACTTAAGAACTAACTTAGTAACTCTCAAGACGCTGATCATTCTTCAACATACTTATCGTTTTACTAATTTAAACACGTTAAAAACATCAGGACGCTCATAATCGTAGCAACACCCTTATGTTTTACTTGTTTTAAACATGTCAAGACACTAACTTTTGAGTAGCGCCCTCACAACTCTAGTCGCATTTAATCGTTAAGTAAGTCAGGATGCTTACATTCTTGTAGCGCTTTCAAGGAACAAAATGACAAAGTTGACATTAGGCGTCAGGACACTAATCCAACACTATTACAAAGCTGACACCTGCACTTTTCAGAAGAATCTTTTCAGAACTGAGCAAAACTTTTTTAGGACTTTTTGAATCTTTTCAGAATGTTCTAATACTTTATTAGAACATTATTTTCTCATGATTGATCAGAAGATTCAGGTGTTGTTGTCATAGTTGCACAGACTGAATCAAAATTTTTTTGGGAAAGAATGTGTTTGTTGTTTTTGAAATAACTTTGTATGCCAAAATACTTAATTTCAAGTTCATTGCGCCATTGTTGTTTCTATATATATGCTGCTTGGGAACAGATCAAAAAACACTATCAAATACGAAAACTGAAAACCTGTTTCAAAACGTTTAACAGTTTTTACTTGTGCAAAAACTTTTGGAAGTTAGTCTTCTACTCACTGTTTTGAGCTCTCGATCATATTTGAAATACTGGATTGTTCGAACTTCATTCAAATCTTTTCAAAATCCATCGAAAAAGAAGAAAGCTTTTGAACCTGTTTTTAGTTGCACTTCATTATACATATCTTGTTGAATTTGTGGTGACCGAAGGTTCAATCCAAAGCTTTGTAAGTATCACTTTGATTGAATCATATCTCATCATGTACCTTGGTTATTGTGAATGGATATTCACTGGTTTAGAGAAAGTGTTGCTCAAGTTGTAACGGTTGTTCTCACACTCGGAAGTTGAGAAAGGTTATTCTCAAGCCCGTAAGTTGAGAAGGTGCGACGGTTTGATCTTCACCCGTAAAAATATCCTTAGCGAAGTTTGGACAAATCTTAACTAAGGAGGTTAGGTAGTGGATGTAGGCGAGGCCGAACCACAGTAAATGAAGTGTGCATTGTATTTATCACTATTATTGAATCTGTCAGCTTTACTTTATTTAATCTGTTTTCATTTCTTTGAACGATTTTAAAGAAAGGTTAAAATCTGCTGAGTGTCCAATTCACCCCCCTCTCGGACACATCTTGGCCAACACAAACTAGCTTAAAACTATCTAAAACATACTCAAAATCATATCTAAATATCCAACTTCTCAGCTAGTCATAGCCTTGGCGGAGGACTTTGTATGCAAGTGTTTTTCCGCTCAAGTGGTTGCCGCACACGCCCGCGTGAATCTCCTCAAGAACTTGTTGTGCTTGTTCTTCACAAAGGCACTTCAAGTAGGGTAGCGTGAAGCTACGTCTGTAGAGCTGATCATCTATCAAGGAATACCGAGCAACCTATTTCGGTATTTTCCTTTCCTTTACCTTGTCATCAGGGAGTTCACCGCTACGGACGAACTTCTCAATTGGGTCCATCCATGAAGGGGCCTGGTTGAGTTTACTGAACTGAATCGGTTCCTAATTACTACGAGCAGGTAGGAACTCAACTGGCACGTGGATCGAAAGAGGAAATGAGCTTGGCCAGTGCATCGGCTAAGGCATTCTGTCCTCCTTAGCTTGGTACTCGAATGTGATCTACCCGACCACAAGCTAATAGTCGCAATGAATAGATAAGTGGCCTACCCCCTAATTGTGTGCAAGTCGCAACCCTGCTAGGAGTTGTTTGTCTTCTTCCTTATTGTTAAAGGCCTGAAAACAAAAGCAAAGAGCACACAAGTGTTTCTCATTTCTTGCGGAGTTAGGACAATCTCTTCTCTGCATCCTTGCTTGCACGAAAATTTGTCAATGAACAACTTCCATACTTCTGGTGCAAATGATTCAACTTCTTGGTAGGAAGGAAGAACGGCTTGCGATAGTTTTGATAGGAAATCAGCTAGTACCTAGCCTTTAATAGTTGTCTGAGGTCGATACTCGATGTCGAATTCGCTTAGCTCAATAGCCCATTTGGTCAGTCAGCCAAAAGTTCTTGGCTTCAAGTGCACTTGTTGTAGAGGGTGTCGGGTGAGGACCACTATGGTGTGGGCTTGGAAGTATGGTCTTAACTTCCAAGCTAAAGTGACCAGCGTCAGTGCCAACTTCTCTATCTCTAGATATTTGGTCTTGGCGTCAATCAATAACTTGCCGGTGCAGTAGACCGCTCTTTAGACTCCAGCTTCCTCTCTTACAATGGCAGAGTTGACTGTTGAGTTCGAGACTGCTAGGTAGAGGAGGAGCTCTTCCCTTGGTATAGGCTTGGATAGTAAGGGAGCTTGGGCCAAGTATGTCTTATGCTCTTGGAAAGCTCTCTCACATTCTGGAGTCCATTCCACATTCTTCTTCTTGATCAACTTGAAAAAGGGAAAACATTTGTTCGTGGATTTGGAAATGAACCTAGTTGATGCTGCTACGCATCCGGTGAGCCTTTGTACTTCCTTCATAGTCCGTGGGGACCTCATGTCAATTAGGGCTTGTATCTTGTCAAGATTGGCCTCAATTCCTTTCTGGTTTATGAGAAAACGGAGGAACTTGCCGGAACTAACGCCATAAAGTGCACTTTGATGGGCTAAGCTTCATGTTTTATCTTCTCAGGATACTAAATACCTCCATCAGGTCAGCGGGATGAGCTGCAGCCTTCACACTTTTGACCAGCATGTCGTCAACGCACACCTCCATGTTGATGTCGATCTTCTCTGCAAACATTCTGTTAACCAATCTCTGGTAGGTATCCCTGACATTTTTAGGCCGAAGGGCATAACCTTGTAGTAGTACAAGCCTCGATCGGTGATGAACACGGTCTTCTCCTCATTGTTGGAGTTCACACAATCTGGTTGAACCCATGATATATTTAAAAAATTTCATATGGAATAGACAAGTAAAGAAAGCAAATAAGCATGGCCTAGGTATGGTAATGCTAATGAAGTGCAAAATATGAATAGAAAGTTCAAGGCACTCATTAGATTCCACTTTTCAAAATATTTGATGCATATAGAGTTTGGCGTAGACTCTACATCTCCTAAATCTGAAGATGATGAAGTGGGAGAAAGAGAAAGAGCAGGTCTACGTCTTCTCACAGTGGTCTTGGGTCAGCAAATCTGGGCATAGGAGGAGGAGGTGGAACAATGACTCCCTTGCCTTCAATGTAGGAATGCAATACCCTAGGTTTGCACAAAATAATAAATAAAAATAAAAATAAAAATTTGAACTACGGGCAGCTCGTCTGAAGGTTCGGGAGTTCCTTTTCCTATATAAGGAGCCCCCCTTTGTTATTTTCAAACCAAATCACCCTCTTCTCTCTTGCTCTCTTTGTGATTTCTCTTTTTTCTTTTTGAGACTCTCTCTAAGAGACTCTCTTCGCGGTGCAACGCGGTTCTGCTCGGGAGAAAGCGCCAGTTCAAGAAGGAGTTTTTATCTGAAGGTGGGGAAGGAAACATAGGTTTGCGTGTCTTATAACTTTTATAAAAGTTTACATTTATTTATCATTATGTCTATTATTTATTTACACTGCATTATTGTTGTAACGCCCGTACCTTAGGATGACGTCATTTTGACCCATAGAGTACAAGTATAGTACTCGTATACGTGTACATATACATATATGATGCTCGATGCGCGTTCGTTCGAGTGCTTTTGCATGAAGTCTCAAATTGATCGGAGACCTGTTCTGTCACACCCCATACCGGCGGTGTGATGGGCACCTCATACCGAGCGTACCCCAGCCATTGTATACCACATAATATTGTCACATCCTAGTACACAGCACACCACAGCGTCTCGTACCCCCGGGATCATTTGTCCACGCTATTCACTCATGAATAGTGCAGGGCCTCCCCCAGATTCGAACTCGAAACCTCACACGGTTTGATTTCCCAATCTGAGTATCCACTGAGTTGCACACACTGCCCCCTACCCAAGGTGATGAGTACCCCCGCAGGGCATACTCCAGCCATTATGAAACCATAATATTGTCCCATCCCAGTACACAACCCACTCAACAGTGTCTAGTACCCCCGAGATCATTTGTCCACACTATTCATGAGTGAATAGTGTGGACAAATGATCCCGGGGGTACTAGACATTGCGGTGTGCTGTGTACTAGGGTGTGATAATATTATGTGGTATATAATGGCTGGGGTACGCTTGGTATGAGGTGCCCATCACACCGCCGGTATGGGGTGTGACAAAAAAGGCCTTATGTACACATAAGGCCTTTTTGTCACGCTTGGGTTCCACACAGTGCCCCCTACCCAGGGTGATGAGTACCCCCACAAGGCATACTCCAGCCATTATGAAACCATAATATTGTCCCATCCCAGTACACAGCCCACTCAACAGTGTCTAGTACCCCCGGGATCATTTGTCCACATTATTCATTCATGAATAGTGCAGGTCTCCCCCAAATTCAGACTCACAACCTCCTTATAAGGTTTGATTTCGCAATCTGGAGTATGCCCTGCGGGGGTACTCATCACCCTGGGTAGGGGGCATTGTGTGCAACCCAGGCGTGACATGTTCGATGTCGAAACGTGTCGAAAACGGTGTTTTGGATCAGTGGAGCTCGCTCCACGGAGGAAGAAATTTATGTCATCGATTACATCAATAGCTTGATCTCGTAGATCCGTGGTCTGATTGAGCTAAAAGTTAGTTAGCCTATTCTTCTCTGATAGATCTTCATTATGAACGGTGAAGATCTTGATCAGAGTTATCTACTGTGAGTTATAAAGCTCAAAACACTATTTTTCAGATTTATGGATTTTCTTGCGCAGTTTTGATTAAATGGTTGGATCTCGCCATCCTACCATTGGATTGAGCTAAAATTTATCAGAATGTTGGTGACTGACTCATAAAGCTTTTGAACGGTTAAGATGTTAAATTGATGAGTCATTTGCATAAAATTGAGTATCTAAGTTGAAATAGTTGTTGCATAAACAAATTGTTCCTTTTGTTTAAGTGTATTTTGAGTTGTGGGCCCAAATTTTTCTATAAATACAAAACCAAAACGAGATTTTCTCACACTTGCTCATTTTTCCACCTTCAAGAGTGCTAGAGAGCTTGGAGAAAGGTGAAAGAAGAGAAAAGAAAGAGAAGGGAAAAAGGAGGTTTTTGGGTGGATTCTTGCTCAAGAATCATCAAGGTAACCATTTCATTCCCATTTTTCTTCCTTCCATCATTCTCTTACAAGCATGCAACTGATTTTTTCGACCTAGGGTTGAATCTCATTTTTGAATGGATGATGGAAAATCAAAGTTGGAATTAGGTCTTGAAATTAATATATGTTGACCTAGAGTGTATGGCGAGTACTCTGGAGGCGAAACCCCCAATTTCTTGCAAAAAATTGGAGGGATTTCATAGACTTGACCTAAAACTAGTGTTTTGACCTAGGGTTTTCTATTCAAAATTCTTATGATTTGTATGAAATTGATGAGTAATTATGGATGTATGACACTCTAAATTACTGATCTTGAATAGGGGAAACCTAATTGTAGGGTAATTTTTGCTTAGGCCATGTAAATTGACATTCCCATGCATTTTGAGAATTTCCATGTAAATTGGGGATTTTGCCCAAATTAGGGCTTTTGACCTAAACCAAGTCAATTGATCAAATTGACTTTGGAATCATCTAATTGGACCTCATTTGAGTAGATTCATGGGTTTAGAATGTTTGAACCTATGTTAATTTGGTATGACTTAATTCAATTTGGCCTTAGGTTATGTATTGCCAAATTGGGGATTTTGACTTGAAATTCGTCAATTGATGTAATTGACTTGAGGAATAGCCTAATTAACCCTTAATATGATTGAATGCTTTGTATTATAGTGTTTGGGATCATGGGAATCAACCTATGGCATTCAATTTAGGTTAGGTGTAGTCTAATTTGATGATTATATGGTTGAATTGAGCAATATGGGTTGACTCATGACTATGACCATGCTAGAATCTCAAATTGACTATAGAATTAGGTTTGAACATGGTTATTAGCATACTTTGGTTGATCTTTAGTATTATATGGACCATGTGTTATATGTAGGGACCTTGGTTGGTTTGAGTAAGCCACGTAGGCAAATTGGTGATTGAAGTACTCGAGCTGATTCGTGGATCTTCTAATACTTTCTTGGATTGAAAATTGGATTGGCTAGACTTAGCCAATCAATTGTGAGTGTTTATTTACTTGTGTCTTCTATGTGTGGCATTCTATTATAGAAATGCTTTAAATGCTTAATTATTATGGTATGCATGATTTGATATCTCATGAAAATTATTTGATCATAGTCAGTTGGAAAAACAATTTGGGTTGAGTCTCCTAGTTGGGGTTAGAAATTCCGTAAGTCTAGTGGGATCCCCGGTTGTGGACCTTGCAGAGGGTTTCAAGGATAGGCGCAGCCATAGTTCGTCTAAACCTGAAATAGGGTTGGAAATGAATAGTAAATTGGTGACGTGCCCTTGGAATTCCCTATTAGAATACGGGTAAGAGGTCATTCGAGTATGAGTCTCGCGCACTCATGTTCTTGAATCGATTCTTACCTAGGAGGTGTTTAGCTGCATGAACATGTCATAAGTGATATGCATTGTCTTGATATGACATGAGGTCTTATATTGAACATGTAGGTAACCTCGTTTACATTCCAGTTGTTTAAACTGTTTTAATGAATCTTGCAATGTTTTACATAAATGCACATGTATGTAGCCACTTGTAAAAAACATTCACTGGGTTTGTTGTAGCTCACCCCTCACTATTATCTTTTCAGGATCGGATAGGAAGGGGAAGGGAAAGGCTTAGCTGCAGAGCATTTTCCGAACTCGGATTGAAGTAGGTGTTAGTACTCTTTTGCATTTATTTTGATAAATTGTACTATGTAACACCTAATACGTATACGTAACACTTAGATGAGTTGTAATCATTGTTAAGTATTATTTTGTACTTTTGATCACTGTGGACTTAAAAAAAATAATTATGGCTTACATTTTGGGAATGTAATATTATTTGATTATATCCATATGTGTTTATTGTTGTGTATTTGGGATTATGATGTGTATTAGAAGGCTTATGCGGGATGTCGTGTATATCGAGGAAGGATATACATCGGGTTTCGTGTCGATCATGACGTCACATATTGTGGGTCGTGACAATTGTGTATAATGTTCATGACAATTGCGTATAATGTTCATACATTTCATACTTATGCCTGTATATTTGGAGTTCATGTATTACTCTGTTACTATACCAAATTAGTGGTCAATCTGACTCACTTAGACATTGTCTTGTCCTCAGTAACTTTAAGTAGTGAACGGGAGGCAGCGTGCTGCACTAGAGGATTGGTGTTTAAGTGGACCTCGTGTCCCACCTCTCAACTGGAGACTCATCTTGTTGGTCTTATTTGAAAGCTATCAGCTTGTACAAGTGATACTGAACATCCTAACTTTGTACGTGGTGATACTGACCTGAGAAGAATCACCAAACGCTGCCAAATCCTGTCTAATGTTAGTAAAGACCGGACATGCTAATGCATTGGCATCATACATAGGCACCACCTAGGTACATAAGTGGTTCATGATCCACAAAATAGTTAGAAGCAATGCTCACTATTCTTGATATTTCCCTGGAGATGGATGTACAATGAGAACCTGGGTTTAGCTGGGGATGGACATCTGTACGTGAACTCAGAGCGTCGTATAATCATGGAACCATTACGAGATGGTGTCATACATACATACATGTTGTACTGTTTATGATGCTTGTTGTTTTTATGTGATATTTGATTACGAAATTTCCTTTATTAATTGTTATATTCACGAACTATTTTACCCACTAGGCAATAGCTCACCCCGTTGTTATCCAATTTTTCTCAGGAGTTTAGAGTGGACTGGGTGGAGATTTTTGGGCCCACATTTTGTAGCCCTTGTTAATTATAGGGAGATTTTGGGAGGATGTTCCCTCAATCATATATTGTACAAAAAGATACATTCTGAAATAAATGAAATCAGACTTATACTCAATTGTGTACCTGCGTACTCGGTTATTGTTATAATGCAATTTGCGCCCCGCCTATGAGTGTTCCGCCTGTTTAGGCAGGTCTGGGCGGGGTGTGACATTTAATGGTATCAAAAAGAAAGGTCCATGGCCCACCCAAGTCCACCAATTAGGAGGACAAATTTATATTAGATATATATATCTTTAGAACTATATATAGTTAAGATTTATATTAAATATATATATCTAGATAACTATATAGTTTTTATATAGTTTAGATATATATATATAGTTATGATTTATGAAAACTATATATATATAGTTAAGATTAATAATATATATATATATATATATATAACTTGTTGCAAATGAAAAATTTGGATTCATTGATGGCATAAACATTAAGAAGAAAAATAGAAAATATTGTCCAACAGACAAGGCATAAATCTTAAAAATGTTAGGAATATATTTTGTGTATTTCACAAGTTTTATCTTCTTTTCAGCAAGATAATGTCCTCAAGTGAAGGAACGACTTCCAGTAGTCGGGAACCGATTTCCACAAGACTTACGAAACTTTCCAAACGGAAGGTTATGACTATGAGGAGTATCGACAATAGAGATCTCTACCTCCGTCCTATCTTTCACGAAAAACTCTCAAAGCTGGGATGGCTGAATATAACAAAAGTTGAGGGTTACGTCTGTTGGTCCACCCAAGAGGGGGGTGAATTGAGATCAATGGTCAATTTTAAAATTAAAGGTCTTCCAATAACTTAGGTGATTTACATAAGTTAATTGGAACATGATGCAAATTAGAGCACAAACTAAAATGAAAAAGTTTGACACAGATTTATAGTGGTTCGGCCATGCCTATGTCTACTACCTAATCTCCCAATTAGGATTTACTTAATCCACCAACTGATTCTCTTACAGGTGAGAACCAAACCGTTATAATTGCCCTTTTACAGGTTAAAGGCAAACCTATCCTTTCATGGGCTAAGGATGAACCATTTTCCTTTTTTCGGGATTAGAAAAAACCCATGTTCCTTTAACTTGCTAAGGAAGAACCAAATTTTCTTTTTTCGGGATGAGGAGAAACTCATGTTCCTTTTGCTGGCTAAGAAAGAACCGTGATCCTTTTGCGAGATAAGGAACAACCAGTTTCTTTTTTAAGGCTAAGAGATAACCTATCTTTTTTAAGATTAAGGACGCACCTACCCTTTTACTGGATGAGGATGAACCGATTCTCTTTTAAAAGCTAAGAGAAATCCTATATGATTTCAATCTTGAAATCAACAGGTCAACTACCTTCACTTGTCCTGGTTGTTTCAATCCAGAAACACACCAGCATTACAACCCTAAGATGTCGGGTGGTTTTAACGCAGTAGAACACTTTACATTAATCACAGTACATAACATTACAAAGATATGAAAGAAATGTGAAATAGGTAATGCTAAGTTGACATACAACTTCAGTCCTTTACCTTTCAATGTTCGGTATTGCTCAAGTGTAGTTTCGAAAACCATGAATGATTTGATATGAAAATCCGTGCTTTATCGAAAGATAAAATATACCAAACAAATATTGACGTTAAAAACAGAGAACTAATGTAAGTCAAAGACACAAGCAATTTTCAAAATAGAAATAGAATATATGTATGAAAACTTCTGGTTTAACGATCAGTTGTTTAACGCAACCACTGATATAGTTCAATATAGTACTTAAGATATGAAATCAAGTACGACTGTATATCTTGAACTATTTCTCAAATTATATCATTAGCAAGAATAATACAAAATGTGAATCAGTGCTGAGAATTTGAGTTGATACCAACATAAAAATAGATTTTCAAAGATAGAAATATATTTGAAATTCAATATGAAATCGTATAGGTATCAGTGAAAAATACTTTGAAAGATTAGAAAAATGAAATTTATTTTGACACAGACTAGCTTTCAAAAAGTATTGGCACAACACAAAGTGATTGGCAAGTTGTTTGGTCCCAAGTGTTGGTATTTATAGACTTAGTGGGACATAGTGGTTATACACTTGAATTTCAAATTCAAGATGAACGTTGAGACTCAACAGCTAGAGTTGTATATGAAAATGGCATCTGCATTTTTCATACACATTCTAGTTCTTTCCAGATAGCATGAATAAGGAGAATTTCAGGATACCCTGATTCATGGATCAGAGAGGGTCTCTGATTTATCTAAAAATTTCTTGTGCAGAAATTTGTTCTGAAAAGCAAACTGATATGGTGTACGTGTCAGAACAGTGGCCATAGTTAAATTAGCGTCCTGATTCCGCAATCAGTGTTTTGACGCATATTGTCAACTTTGTCGTTTTGTTCCTTGAGGGTGCTTACTACATATAAGTGTCCTACTGAACACTTAAGTGAGGGTGTTACTAACTCGTAAGCGTTCTGACTTACTTATGACTTTAGACGACTTAAACCTTGAGGACACTAATACATAGTTGGCGTCCTGCTGTATTTTAAAACTGTTAAGTGCATGAGAGCGCTACTATCTGAGTAAGTGTCCTGCCTTTAAAACATAAAAGAAAACATGAGGGCGCTACATTACGTGAGCGTCCTACTAGATAAAAACATAACATGAGGGCGCTATTACTATGTAAGTGCCCTACAAGTTAAAACATTTAAAAACACGCTGAAGGACAATCAATGTCCTGAAAGTTATTAAGTTGATTTCCAATAGTGAGGGCGCTCCTATCCAGTGAGCGCCCTAATAGTTTAATCAACTTATAACCATCAACGTCCTCAAAGAAACATTCTTTGAAGAACTTTTTAAAAGATCTTTCAGTGAGCTGATGCTGAGTTAGCTTCCTGACAACTTCAAAGGTTGACTAATATATAAGACCGCTGCTATACAAGTGAGCATCCTGATTATTCATTTCATTTCAACCTTGAGCGTTATCATGGTCCTAATGACCTATCAGCGTCCTGACTTAACAAGTTCAGGAGAGCGCTGCTATTTCATTAGCGTCCTGAAAGATTCTTTGAAAACAGTTTTTACTCGTGATAAAGTATTCGATAAATACAAAAAAAAACTCAGTATATTTCAAATTAAATATATAGTATTAAATCATTTGAAATATAGTTAAAAATGTGAAATTAAAATATGCAGATTTAGAAAACATATGATAATGATATATGCATGGTTTTGAAAAACATTTTTAGTAATAACGATCAGAGAAAGATATACCTTAATTTTCTTGTGTATTTCTCATTTCTCTTGAGCGGTACTTCCAACTCTTCATTGTGACTTCTTTGTTGATCTTTAAGCTGGAGATGACTTTGAAAGTTGATCGGAAGATGTTGTCACAAAGCTTGATCAAACCGTTATTTAATTTATGATGCGATCATTGGAGTCCTTTCACGACTTATATGCCTTTGTTTTCCTTTGATCGAATCATTCACGTGAGATGATCTTGACATCAGGATATGATCGTTGAAGTTTGTAAGTTGAAACTATCTTGACCGTTGGATATGAGCTTTGAGTTCCTTGATCGAGTCGTTCCTTGGCTTTTTGTTTTTCCTTTGGTGTAGAGATAACTTCTTGAGAAACGTTCGTTTGCACCAAAAAATACTTTGTTTGTGATCATCAAGATATACTTCATCAAGTATACTTAGGGATGTGCAGATGAACCATATAAGTAATAATCTCCCTTTTTTTATGAGAACAAACAAATCGAAAAATTAAGCATATTAAGCAAAAAGATTTTTCCCTTGAACTATTTTTCCTTATTTTTCTTCTTCCCCTTATTCTTCTTTATTTTTCTTTATTCTTCTTTAATTTTCTTCTCCCCTTTTAATATCATTAAAAAGTGAAGAAAGAGGAACTAAGATCAACCCTCATGATGAGTAGAATAGGGAAGCTCCCCCTTACATGGAGACTCCCCTTATTTTGTGCATTCACCCTCAAGATGATTTATGACATCGTGTCATAGTTAGGTACATGAGAATGTGTAAGGTCTACTATCACGTGAGAGAAGGATCTGGTTTTTAAGCACAGTGAGAAATAGAGTGACTTATTCATAGGCTATTAATATTGGAAAACATTTCACAAAAACGTAGCCGAGAATCGAAGTCAGAGGGATCGAGAAAGAAGTGCCGATAAATGAATTCATAGAGAATTCTTAATCGTGGCAATTATTCTCCTTAATGTTTGGCATAAATGTAAATTTGATAATTAAACCAAACCAAACACAAGCACAAGCATACTTATAGCATAGGCAACAAATTTATGATAAAGCAAGGCCTTGCTATTATGATTCTAATAAGATGCAAAGTATATAGTTGAAGTACATGACATCTATTAGATATCAAAAACCACAGTCAATTGATGCATACAAGATATAATATTAAAGAGCAACATCAATGGCATGTGAAATGAAAAATTATAAACTTTCCATAGTTTAGACATTTGAAGATATATACAATGAATATCACCGTCTAAACATACTAAATATATGTTGAGTTTCATAGAAGGCATTTGAGCAATAGCATACATTCACTGAACCAAGAATTAGGCAAGTAATTTCAATTAAAGCATGACCTAGATTGTTTGATTCACTGATTCTAATGAGAAGGCATTTGAAAGGGTATGTACTCATTAGAAATCAGATATCCATGAGTTTGATGCTAACATGTTATGGTATGAAGCAGATGCATCAACATCAGGAAATCGTTGAACGAATAATGCCAACATATAATGGTCATGAGTGTAGGCAAAATTTTGTTCAAGATATAGGCGTATGATAAAGAGTTGTGTACATGGCCTATATATACTTGCAAACACATGAATCATGCATACATAAGATATTCTAAGTTCAAAGTAAGCATGATCATGATATGAACTAGCATAGCCAAAAATAAAGTATTAATGCACTACCTAGCTATTGTGTTACCTGATCGTCAGATAATCAGATATCACAAGTTCAAAATGAGCATAAATAATTATGATAATATATAAGATGCAAGATAAGTAATATCATGATATTTATCAGACAGTCACGGATAAGCATATCAGATACTCAAGATAGTTGTGATTGGTTAAGAAAGATGTCATCAATAAACTGATAATTGCATTTAGACATAGTAAGATTTCATCAAAATGTAATTTATCAGAAAAAATGAACAAGATGATATTAGTATGATGACATATAATCATGTTCAAGCAAGCAACATATTTATCCAACAAAAATATTCGAAAATAATTTTGCAAACATAAAAGCAGATATATCCGAGCATAAATGAAGCAAATTGTGAATAATGATTAGTGTGTGTAGTAAGAATATGAAATATAGCAATCACACAAATTCAAATAGATCAGTCATTCAAATATAGTAAAACATTAAGAGATGAATGAGAGATAGAAAGATAGCAAAGCATAAGCAAGCATCATAGTAGTGAAATGTGCAGAATTTACTGTGAAAATGAAACAGGAGATTTAAACAGAGTAAACACACACACGATAGATTATAAGAGAATTTTTTCATAAACTTCAAAAGGAGAATTATATAAGAGTTCTTAAACAATAATCCAGAAGATGAGTTCAACAAAATTTGAAAATTTTGGCATAACATGACGGGGCTTGGGGCAAGGTTTCTAGATATTCCTAGGAGAGACTGGAGCAGAGACATCGGAGTGAGGACAATCATAAAAGCTATTGGTTCTACGACCCATGGGAGTGGCGGTGCTTACACGGACAACCTTTTCAATGAAAGCTTGGGATTCCTTATTTTCCTCAAACAGTCCATCATCAGATCTCTCTGACGTTTTGCCTTGGCTTCAAACACTTTCAGTCTTTTCTCGTGCTCTTTTAACATGTCTAGAACAACCTGAATGCAGAAGGTTAAAGAATCACTAAGCTTGGCAAACTGTTCCTCAATGGAATCTGCAGCAGGAAGCGGTGGCAGAGGTTCTTCGGTACGAAGTGAAGACGCATGGTTTTCCCTGGGAGAAATTTCCTAAGTGGATTCTTCAGCAGATCCATCTGATGAAGAAGACTATAGAGAAAAGTCATTAGAAGTGGAAGATGATTCCATTCTAGCTTTTTTCTTAGACTCAGGTGCTTTGGATACCATTAGAGAGATAGAGGAGGAGGCGAAATGATGAAGATGAATGCGGAGCGATTTAGTGCAGGGAAGTGAAGTGAGAAGAAAAACGTATGGAGCAAGAAAATAGGCATTGAAAACAAAGTCTACATTTAATGCATGAATGACATAGAGTCATGCGCTGAAGAGTATGATTAAACACGAAATATCTTGATAAGAGATCGAAGGAATAATCATACCTAGGAGGTTGCGGCAAGGTGGCAACGAGATTTCTAGGATTTCTATCCTAAAAATACTAAACAAAAAAAACACCAAAGACGAACCCTAAATTGACCATAAGATCTAGACTCTAAGTTGTTAGACCAATTTCAGAGAACCCTCTCTGATACCACTTGTTGGTCCACCCAAGAGGGGGGTGAATTGGGTGCAATAGTCAATTTTAAAATTAAAGGTTTGCCAATAACTTGGTGATTTACATAACTTAATTGGAACATGATGCAAATTAGAACACAGACTAAAATGCAAAAAATTGACACAGATTTATAGTGGTTCGGGCAAGCCTACGTCCACCACCTAATCTCCCTATTAGGATTTACTCAATCCACTAACTGATTTTCTTATGGGTGAGAACGAAACCGTTACAATTGCCCTTTTACAGGTTAAAGGCAAACCTATCCTTTCATGTGCTAAGGCTGAACCATTTTCCTTTTTTCGGGATTAGGAAAAACCCGTGTTCCTTTTACTAGCTAAGGATTAACCAAATTACCTTTTTTTCGGGATGAGGAGAAACCCATGTTCCTTTTGCTGGCTAAAGAAGAACCGTGATCTTTTTGCGAGATAAGGAACAACCAGTTTCTCTTTTAAGGCTGAGAGATAACCTATCCTTTTAAAGGTTAAGGACACACTTACCCTTTTACTGGATGAGGATGAACCAGTTCTCTTATAAAGGCTAAGAGAAAACCTATATGATTTCAATCCTGAAATCATCAAGTGAATTACCTTCACTTGTCCTGGTTGTTTCAATCCAAAAACACACCAGCATTACAACACTAAGATGTTGGGTGGTTCTAACTAAGTAGAACACTTTACATTAAGCACAATACATAACATTACAAAGATATGAAATGTGAAATAGGTAATGCTAAGTTGAAATACAACTTCAGGCCTTTACCTTTCAATGTTCGGTATTGCTCAAGTGCATTTTCGAAAAGCATGAATGATATGGTATGAAAATCAGTGCTTTATCGAAAGATAAAATATACCAAACAAATATTGACCTTAAAAATAGAGAACTAGTGTAAGTCAAAGACAAACAATTTTCAAAATAGATACAAAATATATGTATGAAAAATTCTGGTTCAACGATCAGTAGTTTAACGCAACCACTGATATAGTTCAATACAGTACTTAAGATATGAAAACTAGTACGACTGTATATCTCGAACTATTTCTCAAATTCTATCATCAGCAAGAATGATACCAAATGTGAATCAATGCTGAGAATTTGAGTTGATACCAATATAAAAATAGATTTTCAAAGATAGAAATATATTTGAAACTCAATATGAAAATTGTATAGGTATCAGTGAAAAATACTTTGAAAGATTAGAAAAATGAAATTCATTTTGACAAAGACTAACTTTCAAAAAGTATTGACACAACACATAGGGATTGGCAAGTTTTTTGGTCCTAAGTGTTGGTATTTATAGACTTAGGGGGACATAACCTTTATACACTTGAATTTCAAATTCAAGATGAACGTTGAGACTCAATGGCTAGAGTGGTATGTGAAAATGGCATCTGCAATTTTCATACACATTTTGGTTCTTTCCCGATAGCATGAATAAGGAGAATTTCAAGATACCCTGATTCATGCATCAGAGAAGATCTCTGATTTATCTGAAAAGTTCTTGTGCAGAGATTTTTTTTCTGAAAAGCAAACCGATATGGTGTACGTGTCAAAATAGCGACCATAGTTGAATTAGCTTCCTAATTTCGGAATCAGTGTCCTGACGCATAATGTCAACTTTGTCATTTTTTCCTTGAGGGCGCTTACTACGTATAAGCATCCTACTGAACACTTAAGTGAGGGCGCTACTACCTTGTAAGCTTTCTGACTTACTTATGACTTTAGACGCCTTAAACCTTGAGGGCGCTAATGAAAAGTTAGCGTCCTGCTATGTTTTATAATTATTAAGTGCATGAGGGCGCTACTACCTTGTAAGCTTTCTGACTTACTTATGACTTTAGACGCCTTAAACCTTGAGGGCGCTAATGAAAAGTTAGCGTCCTGCTATGTTTTATAATTATTAAGTGCATGAGGGCGCTACTATCCGAGTAAGCGTCCTGCCTTTAAAACATAAAAAACACGTGAGGGCGCTACATTACGTAAGCGCCCTACTAGATAAAAACATAACATGAGGGCGCTACTACTATGTAAGTGTCCTGAAAGTTATTAAGTTGATTTTCAAAAGTGAGGACACTCCTATCCAGTAAGCGTCCTGATAGTTTAATCAACTTATAGCCATCAACGTCCTCAAAGAAACATTCTTTGAAGAACTTTTTGAAAGATCTTTCAGTGAGCTGATGCAGAGTCAGCTTCCTGACAACTTCAGAGGTTGACTAATATATAAGACCGCTACTATACAAGTGAGCATCCTTATTAATCAATTTATTTCAACCTTGAGTATTATCAGGGTCCTAATGACCTATCAGCGTCATGACTTAACAAGCTAAGGAGAGCGCTGCTATTTTATTAGCATCTTTAAAGACTCTTTGAAAGCAGTTTTTACTCGTGATAAAATATTCGATAAATGAGAATAAAAACTCGGTATATTTCAAATTAAATATATAGTATTAAATCATTTGAAATATAGTTAAAAACGTGAAATTAAAACATTCGGATTTAGAAAACATATGGTAATGATATATGCAAGGTTTTGAAAAACATTTTTAGCAATAACAATCAGAGAAAGATATACCTTAATTTCCTTGTGTATTTCTCATTTCTCTTGATCGGTACTTCCAACTCTTCATTGTGACTTCTTTGCTGATCTTTGAGCTGGAGATGACTTTGAACGTTGATCGAAAGATGTTGTCCCAAAGCCTGATCAAACCTTTATTTAATTTATGATACGATCATTGGAGTCCTTTCACGACGTAAATGTCTTTGTTTTCCTTTGATCGAATCATTCACGTGAGATGATCTTGACATCACGATATGATCGTGGAAGTCCCTAAGTTGAAACAATCTTGACCGTTGGATTTTACCTTGAGTTCCTTGATAGAGTCGTTCCTTGGCTTTTTGCTTTTGCTTTGGTGTAGAGATAAGTTCTTGAAAAACGTTCGTTAGCACCAAAAAATACTTTATTTGTGATCATCAAAATATACTGCATCAAGTATACTTTAAGGATGTGGTAAGGATGAACCATATAGGTTAACAACGTCTCCTTCAAGTTGGTGAAGTCATTTTACGAATCCATCAATAGAGTGGGACTTCAAGAAGATGGGATCACTCCTGTCTTGGAGACAATGATCAAGGGAGTAAAGATTTCCATCAGCATCGAAACTATTTCACGACCTTTGGAAATCCCAATAGGAGACAAGATCATTGATCCACACGAACCCCAGATGGTTGCAGAGATCGCAGAATCCAAGGAACAGTTGTTCAATTTCTCGTTCGAAAAGCTGTACACCCAATTGACGTACGCCCATCTCCCAAATAATCTCCTTAAACCACCTCTTGCTGGCTTTGGTAAGATTGTATTTGGCAACATCTTGCCAGAAATGGTGATTAGAGAATCTATGATAAGAGCTCAACTTCTTGTGTTATGCTACTTTGAAAAAGGAATCTCTGTTTTCCTACCTCACATTCTCTTCCAGCAAATGTTGCGGGTGATTCAAAACCCTACAAAAAAGGAACTCCTTAGCTACGGAGTCTTGATCATGATAATGTTTTTGGAGGCAAACATCAATACTTTTGATGAATCTTCGAAACAGATCACTAATGATGTTACAATATCCTCCATCTTAAAGACTTTCGTCTCAAGGGGAGGGGTAACTGACAAAGAAATATTTGGCGCGACTTCAGAGGAAAGTAACGGAAGAACTAGAGATAACAATGGACATTGTCAACGAAAAAGTCGGCGCAAGATTCCTATTATGGAAGCACCAATAAACGAGCCAATTCAGAACACTATAACAATCCCAGCCCCGAATAATGGTCAACCCGATCATCTATTCTTCGAGGAAGATCTCTTTGGAAACCTTGGTCAACCATAAACAAATCAGGATGGATCAGGAGTTCCGGCAAATCCACCTTACCGGAACCTCCCAACTCATGGCAATATGGCATACCAAAGGTTTTCAATTCCTGAGGTACCCTATCAGCCAGTTCCACAATTTCCTGTGAACCAACAACAACAGAATTGGACGACACCAAACTTTGGAAGATTGGATATCCCGATGAGCCACTCTTTCAAAGTTGTTCTACTCAGGCATATCCAACCGTCCAAGAGGTCCCAGTTAGGGAGTCCTCATATAATCAAACCAACTACCCTCTACCTATGAGTCAACCATACGGCCAACATTTTCCACCAATGCCTACAGTCTACCCTCCACCTATGGGATAGACAACCTATCAACCATCAATAGGACAACCAACTAACCCATTTGACCAGTGAAAAATGATAGTATCTAGTCTTGCTCTAATGGAGAAGACCTAGAATGTTTTGTTAACGCGTATGCAAAATGTCGAAGAACAGCGAGCAACTTCTCAACGTTCTTCTGGTAGTCATTCTATAACTATGAGTAGGGTCTAGGAGGAGCAGTAGTAGGCAAGAAAATTAGGAATGATTACTGCCATTGTAACTATTTTTTTATGAATGAAATGTTTGTTTGAGACTCTGTTTGGTGGGCCGACTTACAACCATTCTTTCTTTTGTATCACTAACTTTGGAGTGGTATGGGACACAACAAATTGAAACATACTAAATAAAATGTGAAAGTAAGAAAACCCACGACCTTGTGTGAAAAGAAACATCTTGGGAAAGTTGAATTACTAACATTATCACTAAGTATACACGGTATGGGACAAGTAAACTTGGACAATACTATTAGTGAACTCCTCTCCCGTCAATGTTTTATAGAGACCATGTTCATACAACTTAACTTGGCTGAAACCCTTATTACCAAATTCATATGGTATGGGACACACGAATTTGGATAATAGTCGAAAAGACAAAGGGAAAGAGTTTGAACACATAAGAACGTGATAGAACGTTAGATTAAGATATTTACCGAGGCAAATCTTACAACCTTTATGACTCGTATGAATTTTCAAATATATATGTATGTTCACAAAAACATGAACCAAAATATTTGAAATACTTGCAATGTTTTATAGTTATTATATAAATACTCTAACCTTGTTTTACACCATGGCCAAACATACGAGGTACACAAGATTCTTTGATTCCTCAACAAAAACCTAACACCATACCTAGAAAAATAGGTGGTTTTATATTGAACTCTCGAACATTTTGCTGAGAATATCATGACACTATACATGGCTACGGTTCCTAAAACTTGGTTTTATTTTTCTCCTTGCTAGTGAGAAAATGCAAACCAGGAAGAGAGGAAGGCCACACATTGTCCGTCCAACAGAGGAGGCACCTCCTGAGATTCAGAATCAGGAACTGCCTCCTCTGACGATAAAGCAGGCCACACCCGACACTACCACTACTTTTCGGCAGGCAATGCCACAACCCACACCCTTTGTCATTCCTCTAGGCATGGAACACTTCTTCGTCAGATTCTTCGAGGCAACGAAGGCGACAGTTCAGATGGTCGTCCGAGAGACTTCGGCCAACCAGGTGGTTACTGTGCAGGCACCTGTTAAATCTGGGTCGGAGACTCAAACCGGCCAGATTATGAAGTACAAGATGCTACAACCCCTTACCTTTCCTGGCACTATTGATGTGGAGGAAGCGCAGAAATGGCTTGACGAGTCGAAGAAGGCTCTCATGGCTATGGGAGTCGACGAGGCTCAGAAGATTCCACTAGGTTCTTACCAACTTGTTGGTAGAGCTAATACATGATAGATAACAGTGAAAGAAGACCCAAGGGTCAATATCACCGACATGACTTGGCAATAGTTTGAGTCATTGTTCATCGGCGAGTGCTTCCCTGGCGCAGTAAAGAGGCAGATGCGCCAGGAGTTCACTAAGCCGTACTAAGGCGGCATCACGGTTCGCAAGTATGATGTTAGATTCAAGGAATTATCGGTCTACTCTCTCTCTACCATCTCAACAGAGCAAGATAAGACCGAGAATTTCTATAATGACCTTCGTCTCGACATCTGACAAGCCCTGTCGATCTTGGATCTCAAGAATTACATGGAGCTTTTGTTGACAAGGCCATGAGCTTTGAGCAGGAGTAGAGAATGAACATGGAAAAACGACCTGCAACATTTTTCCAACAGGGCAACAAGAAGAAGCCCTATCTAACTCTCTTAGCCCCGGTACAAAAGCGTGAGGCAGCAACACTTGTGGCTGAAGCATCTAACTCTGGCCATCTGGGTTTTCGCAATCATGGCCGAGGTGGCCGCAGTAGCGGGGGTGGCCGTCATAATGACACTGGCAGGGGTGGTGGTCAGCAGTGCCACAATCAACATGACCATCATAACCATCAGCAATCGCCTTTGCAGCAGAGGCTGACGTGCTTCAACTGTGGCCAGCAAGGTCATGTAAGAAATGTCTGTCCCCACCCTCAACAACCATGGCAGCCTGTTCCCGCAGTTTCAGTCCAACAAGCCCCACCTGCTGCTAATGCCCAACCAAGGCAGAACTAGTAGAACAAGAGGCTACGGCAATAGGGCAGAGCGTTTGCCATCGTTCAACAACCCCTTCTGGATAACAATGTAGTCAAAGGTACATTTTCCTTGTTCAATATAATGGTGCACGTCTTGTTTGATTTGGGTGCTACGCATTCCTTTATATCTTCTGCATTGGTAAGGCATTTAAGGTTGATTGCTGAATCCACAGACATCACAATCTATGTCTCATCACCATTAGGATCTGGTACTGACGTGAAATTGAAGTGTTCTCGATGTGAACTTCGAATATCAGAACATATAATTTATGCAGATCTCTTTGTGATGGACATTGATGACTTTGACATCATCCTCGGCATGGACTGGCTCACACCTCTGAATGCAAAGATCGATTGTTTGAAAAACAAGTTCAGTCATCCTTGTCTACTGGGGAGTTTGTCAAGATTTAGGGAATGAGGAAATGGATACACAACTCGACTGTTGCAGTTTTTAAAGCACAGCTTCGAGTCTTATCCCTCGGTGATGACAATGAATCATTATCATTGTACCCTCTCAAAGTACACGATATCCCGGTTATATCAGAATTTCCAACAATTTTTCTGAATGACCTTCCTAGCCTACCTCTAGTTCAGGAATTCGATTTTGAGATCAACCTCATACCCGGGACTGGACCCATCTCTATTCCTCCATACAAAATATCCAATGTCGAGTTGGTTGAGTTTGACAAACAACTGAAGGAGTTGGAGAGTAATGGCTTCATCATGAAAAGCTCATCACCCTGGGGTGGTCCAGTTCTATTTGTTCGCAAGAAGGATAGTTCATTATGACTTTGCATCGACTAACGCAAGTTGAATAACGCCACCATCAAGAACAAATACCCATTACCCAAGATCAATGACTTGTTCGACCAACTTAGAGATGCCAAATACTTCTCTAAGATTGATTTACGATCTGGTTATCATCAACACCAGATCAGAGAGTCAAACATTAATAAAATAACTTTTAGAACTCAGTACGGTCATTCCGAGTTCTTGGTCATGTCGTTCGGTCTAACAAATGCACCTGCAGCATTCATGGTTTTGATGAACTGCATATTCAAGTTATACTTAGATCGATTTGTGGTGGTCTTTGTGGATGATATCTTGATATATTCTTTAACTGAGAAAGGCCACAAGATACATCTGAGGATTGTTCTCCAGACCTTGAGAAGCCACTAGTTGAATGCAAAGTTGAGTAAGTGCAAATTTTGGGCAAAGCGAGTTCAATTCCTAAGCCATGTGGTTTCAGGCAATGGAATTGAGGTGGATCCTTCAAAGGTTGAAGCGGTTTTAAACTGGAAGCAGCCCGCCAGAGTTACCCAAATTCAGAGTCTTTGTGGTTTGGCTGGCTAGTACAAACGCTTCATCAAGGATTTCTCAAAGATTGCTGAACCTATGACCAAGCTCACTCAGAAAAGACGTATTCATCTGGAATCTAGCTTGTGAATCATCTTTTTAGGAATTGAAGAAACGCCTCATGATAGCACCAGTACTAATCACTCCAAGAAATGGAGTTGAATTTTTACTATACACCGATGCCTCTCTCCAAGGCTGAGGTGCAGTACTAATGCAAGAAGGCCAAGTAGTTGCATATGCTTCAAGGCAACTGAAGATTCATGAGGGTAATTACCCAACGCATGACTTGGAACTTACAGTTGTCGTATTTGCACTAAAGTTATGGCGTCACTACCTATAAGGTGAACGGCTTGAGATCTTCTCGGATTACAAGAGTCTCAAGTACATTTACACTCAAAGAAACCTAAATCTCCGCCAAAGGCGATGGTTGGAATTCTTGAAAGATTATGACTTTCAACTCCAATACCATCCGGGTAAGGCCAATGTTGTGGCTGATGCCCTGAGCAGAAAATATGATGTTGTTGCTTGCACTCTTAACTTCGAGATGGGGAAGTTGGCTACAGAGTTGGAGAATTTTAACCTATAGCTCATCGCGAAGGAAGGAAGATCACGACTCTCTCAATTGTCAGCCAACTCTGAGCTTATTCGAAAGATTTCAGCAGCTCAAGCCAACGACCCTATGTTAATAGAGAGATGAGAACTTCAACTTAGTGGACAGGACCTTCCTCACTGGTCGGTCTTTGATGATGGGGTCATTTTATATAAAAAGCGTCTCTGTCTACCGAACGATCCACAAGTTCGGAAATAGGTGCTCACTACAATGCACTGTTTGAGGTTTGCTATGCATCCTGGGGGAGACAAGATGTACAAGGATGTCAAGCGAAAATTCTGGTTTTTGGAATGAAAAAGGCTATTGCAGACTTTGTTGCTCGATGTCTCGTTTGCCAATAAGTAAGGCAGAATGCAAACTTCCCTCTGGACTTCTCCAGCATTTACCTATTGGAGAATGGAAGTGGGAGAACATTGCCATGGATTTTGTTATGGCCTTGCCTCAAAATAATAAAGGGCAAGATGTTATCTGGGTTATCATTGACAGACTTACAATTTTTGCACACGTTTTGCCAATAAAGTTCACAGTTAACCCCGCAAAGCTTAGCCGAATTGTACGAAAGAGAGATCGTACGCCTCCATGGCATACTACTCACGATCATCTATGATTGAGACCCTTGATTCACATCAAAGTTTTGGTAAAGCTTCCAGAATATAATGGGCTCTAGGATCACCATGAGCACAACCTTCCACCCTCAGACTAATAGGCAGTCAGAACGGTTGATCAAGATATTAGAGGATATGTTGCGATGCTGCATTTTAAACTTCCATGACGGATGGGAAAAACACTTACATTTGGCAGAGTTTGCATACAAAAATAGCTACCAAACCAGTATCGGCATGGCACCATACGAGGTTTTCTATGGTCGCCCTTGCAAATCTTCGGTATGCTGGTTGGATATGACAGGTCGACCGCAGTTGGGGCCTGAACTAGCTCAAAAGACTTCTGAGAAGATCACACTAGTAAAGGAGCGACTTCATGTAGCACAAAGTCAACATAAGAGCTATGCTGACAAGCAGAGATAGCCTCTAGAATTTGATAAAGGGGACTTGGTTTTTCTAAAAGTTCAGTTTGCAAGAGGTGTCAAACGCTTTGGGATCAAAGGAAAGATCTCCCCACGGTATATTGGTCCATTTCAGATCATTGAACGTATTGGCAAAGTAGCCTATCATCTATCCCTTCCATAATCCATGTCTAAGGTTCATGATGTTTTTCACGTATCCATGCTTTGAAAGTATCATCCTGATCCTTCGCATATCATCCCTTTGGTCGAGGTTCGGGTTGAAGAAGGAAATAAGTATCAGAAGAGAGCAATATAAATTCTGGGTAGAAAAACTCAAGAACTAAGGCGACGTAGCATACCACTTGTTAAGGTGCTTTGGGATCACCACGGAGTAGAGGAAGCAACTTGGGAACTAGAAGAAACAATTTAACTAAAATACCCTGAATTATTTTCTAGTAATAATTGATGATGTGATACATTGTACTATTTCACTTATCAATAAAATGATGGAACTTTGTTTACAATATCGTAATTTATTTAATTAATTATGCAGACGTCTGAAAACAACACAGACAGGAGTAATAAGTCATACACTCCATGGCCAGCTTGGCAACCAGTAGAGACTCTGATGCTAACCACAACTTCTTTGCATCACCAACTCCCTCGCCTCTGCGGCAACGATCCTTATCGCCAGAGTGTGTATGGCTTTACCGTAACAATATGGCCCAAAACAAACATGTGCCCTCATCCTAGCAAGATCTCCTACCAAACTTTCCAGGGGGCCGAATTCGGGCAACTGCACAAAAAAGCATTCCGTCGCTCAACCTACATGCTCTAAAAATCTGCAACTTGTAGTACTCTATGCCACCATCTGTGAGACAAATATCGAAACCTTCTGAGGATGAATCCAACTCCATTTTCTCTTCTTTGTTTGATGATATTGAGGATTCCACCAGTCACAATGCTATTCAGAGGCCTTACAGGCACTACCCTGATCTTGCAATTGATGACAATGGCGGAGAATCCCACGTAGATAGTAACCATCACTACACGGACTGAATTTCGGGGCCAAAATTCCTTTAAGGGAGGTAGAGTGTAATACCCCAGGTTTGTACAAAAAAAACAAAAATTGAACTTCGGGTACCTGCCCGAACGTTCGGGTGTTCCTTTTCATATATAAGGAACCCTTCCTTTGTTATTTTCACACTAAATCACTTTCTTCTCTCTTGCTCCCTTTGTGATTTCTCTCTTTTCTTTTTGAGACTCTCTTCGAGGTGCAACGCGGTTCTGCTCGGGTGAAAGCGCCAGTTCAAGAAGGAGTTTTTATCTGAAGGTGGGGAATGAAACATAGGTTTGCGTGTCTTATAACTTTTATTAAAGTTTACATTCATTTATCATTATGTCTACTATTTATTTACACTGCATTATTGCATATAATGTTCATACCTTTCATACTTATGCCTGTATATTTGGAGTTCATGTATTACACTGTTACTTTGTCGGATTAGTGGTCAATCTGACTCAACCAGACATTGTCTTGTCCTCAGTAACTTTAAATAGTGAATGGGAGGCAGCGTGTTGCTCTAGACGATTGGTATTTAAGTGGACTTCGGGTCCCACCTCTCAACTGGAGACTAATCTGGTTGGTCTTATTTGAAAGCTATCAACTTGTACAAGTGATACTGAACATCCTAACTTTGCACCTGGTGATACTAACCTGATAAGAATCACCAGACGCTGCCAAATCCTGTCTAATGTTAGTAAAGACCGGACCTGCTCATGCATTGGCATCATACATAGGCACCACCTAGGTACGTAAGTGGTTCATGATCCAGAAAATAGTTAGAAGCAATTCTCGCTATTATTGATATTTCCCTGGAGAGGGACATACCATGAGAACTCGGGTTTACCTTGGGATGGACATCTATACGTGAACTCAGGGTGTCGTACAATCATGGAACCATTACGAGACAGTGTCATGCATACATACATGTACTGTTTATGATGCTTGTTGTGTTTATGTGATATTTGATTATGAAGTTTCTTTTATTAATTTTTATATTCATGAACTATTTTACCCACTGGGCAATAGCTCACCCCGTTGTTATCCAATTTTTCTCAGGAGTTTAGGGTGGACTGGGTGGAGGTTTTTAGGCCCACATTTTGTAACCCTTGTTAATTATAAGGAGATTTTGGGAGGATGTTCCCTCAATCATATTTTGTACAAAAAAATACATTTTGAAATTAATGAAATCAGACTTGTACTCAATTTTGTACCTGCGTACTCGGTTATTGTTATAATACAATTTGCGCCCCGCCTGTGAGTGTTCCGCCAGTTTACGTGACAAGGAAAATACTGGTCCAAGGCTTTTAGTTTGTGCCATCATGTACACCACACTTTCCCGCATCCTTTGATTCAACTCTGAATGTGATGCTTCAACTCCTTGAAGGATGGGATCGATGCTTGACGAAGGAAAAGATGCCTTCATGGATTGTAGGAGTTCTCCTTGTTCCTTGGCAGCTTTCTCAATAGCCTTTATCAATGTATCTTGCTCACTCAACTTTTCGGAGATGACTTGAAAATTTGAATTTCGTGTGGCATTCATTTGTGCAAGGCTTTTCTCAATTGTAAAAGATGAAGACTCCTCTGGAATTGATCTTGATGCTAGAAGAATATATGAAGATGGAACACCTGAAACATGAGTAGGGGCAGGTGGAACCTCTGAACTAGAACCTACCTCTAAGGGATATTCGTACTCTAGAGCATAAAATACAAGATCATCTTTTTGTTGTACTTGTGATGGTGCCTTGGTAGTAATAAGTGGAGGAGGTGGAACACGATCCTCATGAGGTTTTGGAACCCATTTCTCAATATCGTTGTCAAATACATACTTAACATACTTCATGGTGGTTGGTCCAATTATTCCATGTGAAGTGAATGATTCCTTATCTTCTCCCTCAAGATCCATTCCTTGCTCCTTGAAAAACTTTGTAAGTTGTGTGGCATAAGGAATCGTCGTTGTCTTCTTAGGAGTTTTTGCGGCATGATGTACCATCATGTGAGCGAGGTTCACCTTGGTGCCAGTGAGAATGCACCAAAGAAGTGTTGGCCTAAGTGGTTTTCCACTTAGAACTCTCCTAAGTATTTTGATGCTAACAAACAATATAACCATGTTGTTAATGGTTAAATTCAGTATATTTCAGCACCAAAGATCAAGTTTAAGGCCAATGCAAGACTCAAGCAAATGACCACTTAGTGAAAGGCAAAACCAAAGTTTTGGACCAAGGATAGTCAAGCTAAAGTCAAGAGAATTCATTAGGTGTGCAAGAAGTCAAGGCAAGGTGGCAAGTCAACAAATGTCAAGTTGAAGTCAACAAAGGACGAGCTGAAGTCAAACTGAAGTAAACCGGAGATCAAAGTAAATGGACTGTAATAATGTTTCATTATGTAGTTGTTCTAGACTCTCTTAGGTTGTAGGTTTCTTCATTGTTTGATCAGCTACTTCTTTTATCTTGTTTTACCGAACCGATTCCATATTTATATCATGATATATCTTAAATGTTTTTAAGCTTTTGATTCAACTTGATGGTTTGATCATATTTCAAATGTTTTTCTTCGTTTTATCGATCATGGAACTTAAACATGTTCAAGAATGGTATTCTTGACCTGTATTTGTTTCCCTTGAACACGTGGAATGCATTCCTTTCTTATGGATCGCACTCCAATAGCCAAAACACGTCTATTTTGCCTTAGACCAGCTGGATCGCACTCCAATAGGAAGAAACACATTTTATGCAATAGGCAAAATCGATATGTGCTCTAGGATCTTGTGGAATGCATTTCAGCAAAGTAAAACACGTTCCAGCAGGCAAGACCAAAAATAACATGTTTTGGTCTCAGATTTTGTGGAATGCATTCCAGCAGGTTTGACAGAAACCTATGTTTTTCTTCTCTGGTCTCGTGGAACACACTCCTACACTAGAACGCACCACCCCACTGGAAAAATTCTATATTTGCACATTTTCGAGTTTTGAACTTGAGCATTCATTGTGGGTCGTTGATTTACGTTAATACATGATTAATCTTTTAATCTTGACTGTCCATGATGGGATTAGGGTTTTAGAACATGGTTTTCTATTTAAACAATCATTACACCCTACTTTGAAGAACAAGAACTATTATTATCATCATTCTCCAAACAAAGTTACTGCAACTGTGCAAGAAAAGAATAGCTGCCATGTTTTGGAGACTCTCTACATTTCATTGATCTTCTCTTGAGTTTTTGATCAAATATATTTTTATTAAAGTTGTTCACGATCACAAGCTTCATTATATATCTTGTTTTTGGATCGAACTGTGGAGATTTTCCTCCGTACTATTTTCAGTTGTGCATTACTTTCAAACCCATGGTTGTTTAATCTGGAAGAAACTATTTTGCTCTGTAAGTATTTCAAGGTTTGTTCGGTAAGGAACAACCTTTCTTGATCCTCATTGCTTTTGAGGTTATTTGTATTTTTGTTCTTCATTGTACTGGTTCTAAGTGTTTAGAACAAAATAATCATTTATGTGTTACTCTTCTTGATTTGTTTATAGTTTGAACAAATCAAGCCAAGTGATTGCAGTTCGCTTGAGATTCCAAGATTGGAATCAAAGTTCGGCTCATCCTTATCCTGTAAAAGGATGTTGTAGGTTCATCCTGAGCCTATAAAAGGATAGGGTTTCCTTGAACTTGTAAAAAGGCATGTGAAACGGTCTGATTTACACCCATGAAGTGAATCAGAGATAATGGAATCCTAGAGAAGGTTTCTCTAGGCTTGAAGTAGGAAAAGACTTTCCAAACCACGTAAAACTCTTTGTCTCCTTGTATTTATTTTTTGTATTTTCCTATTATATATGATCTATTTGATAAAATGCCTCAACCAAATTAAGGAACGCAAAAGATAAGTGAATAATTGTTATAATTGGCCAAAACACCCAATTCACCCTCCCCCCCCCCCCCTCTCTCTCTCTCTCTCTCTCTCTCTCTCTCTCTCCCTCTCCTGAGTGTGTTTCAATTGGTATCAGAGCGGGTGCTTTTGATTTAAGGCTTAACATTCTTGAGCCAAAGATCAAATGGCCAATGCCATAGAATTTGACTTAGGAGATAACCCATTCACTCCACCTATGCTTAATGACCACAATTTCAAGTCATGGAGGATTGGAATGAGATCATTCCTTAAGGCCCAATCATTTGATATGTGGAATACAGTTGTAAATTGACCATATGTGCCCATTAGGATAATAAATGGGGTTGAAGGTCCCCAAACTTTAGAAGAAAGGGGATAGGAAGGAAAAATGGTTAGCTAGACTTGATGATTTAGTTAAAAATATACTGATGTCTAGCCTTTCCCAAAATGACATAGATAAAATTTCTTCATGTGCCTCATCTATGGACATTTGGAACAAATTAGAAGAAATTTATGATGATTCATGTGTTTCCACATCCTTTTGTGAAATTAAAAAAAATGTAGAACATACATGTCTTATCTCTCATATTGATGATTGTTCTACTAATGGAAATGATGTCAATGTTGATGATCTTTCTTTTGATGATTTGTCTATTGTGCATAAGAACCTCCAAATAGAATTCGACAAACTCATAAAAAGGAATGAGATCCTCAAGAACACGATAACGAAAACAATGGATAAGTTGAAAACTCTCCAAAATGACTACAACAATGTTCTTGAAGAAAAAGAAAGCATTCTTGAAGAAAAAGTGAACTTAGACAATGAAAATACTATTCTTCAAGAAAGGCTAGAAGAGTTGACCCAATTAGTAACCAAGGTTACTAATGAAAAGGAGAGTCTAGAACTTGAACTCCAAATAAAAAGAAAAAAGACCTCCGACTTAGAAAAACAATAGGGCAAACAAAACAATAGACTTTACAAGCCCAAGACATGCCATAGGAAACCTAAAAATCCCTTCAAGGAAGAATATCACAAAATGGCATAGGTGCCCAAAGAATTACTCATTGACTCTAGAATCACAAAATCTAAAGGAGTATGAGTTTCAAAAGCTATGGTTTACCGGATCACCTAGATTCATATTATTGAACCATATGCTAAGTCTTTGTACCCAATCCTTTGACGTTGAACACCTTTAGGCAAACTTCCATAGAATTGATGTCACGTGTATACTTATTTTATCTCTTGACATTTGGAAGTATTATAGGCTTGATCAAATTATTTTTATTTCATGTTGCCTATGCTTGCCTAAGATTGTTTTACCAGATTGAACATGTTTTAAATATCTACGTATTTAGCTCAATGCTTGGTTGATGTGAAGTATGCAATTTATACAAAATATGTGAATTTTTATTCTTGTGAGCTTGTTTAAATTGCATATTATTTGTTCACATGATTATTGTATACATCTTGCTTAAAACTCATATCATGGAAAATGTATACTTATATTAAATGGTGTGTGCGCTTCATGAGTATATATATTCATTTAATATCTTGAGAAAATATTGAGCATGATAATATTTTTTTATTATGTTTCTCAATGAATGCTTGGAAGTATGAGTTTTAAATGATAAAACTTATTGCTTCCATTTACATATGTGAACATGGTTAAGTCACATCTTGTATGTTCACTAATTCAAAGCATACACTATAAACTTGTCATATCATGAGAAACGTATGTTTGTGCTTTTAAATGGATTTTACTTGTTCATAACATTATCAAATTTCATCCATTTAGCACTTTATGAGCATAATTAGAAAATATTGATGTGAGCTTATTGAAAATCAAATTTTCATAACTCATACATTTTTATATGCTCATGGTTCAAATAATGGACTAAAATTAATGATTATTCTTACATGTACATATCTCTTGTACTTTAGGATTAAATGACATATATCATTTGCAAGTACAAGATAATTGAAAGTTGAAGTGGCATGTACTTCAAATATTATTCAATTTTGCCATTTACTATCTCAATTCATTTCTAGTGGATAGTTTAGGTTAGAATTTCAACCTTAGGAAAATAAAAATTTGTGAAAATCTAAATGTTAAAAAGTTTTAAAAGATAAATAAATAAATATTAAAATTCATGAAATAAAAAATAAAAAAATTAAAGAGCTAATTTTTTAAATAAGATGTTTGAGAATCTAATAATACTTAATTTTTGAATTAATAAGATTAAAAATAAATTTAAAAAAAAAAGGTAATAAAAAAATTAATTAAAAAATTAAACTTAAAAATTTGCAAGATCATTAAAATTAAATAAACAAAATAAATTGAAGTAACAAATTTTAATAAAATTAGAAAATCTTTGAAATATTTACAAATGCTTTAAAATAAAAATAAAAAAATAAAATATTTGGAATTTAAAAGGATAAATTTACTCTTGGAGAAAATAAATATTGATCAAATTTTTGGATATAAAATTTTATGACCTAAAATCCTTCTCAATGTTAAAAACTGTCCATCCACACTTAAAAGATAATAATTGAACTATAGATCATCTTTAAAATGAAAAATTATTTGGGTAAAATTTTGAACTTATAAGTACCAAAATTAGGGGATTAAATAATTAAGTAAAATTATTTGGAGCATAAATTCATTGGTTGTTGGAAAATGAAATTAAATGTCTAACATTTCTGAGTCAAATCAAACTAAACTTTGAGAAATATAAAATAAAATAAAATTGAGGTGAAACATGTAGTTATCTTGCAACATCAATGAATGACTTTGGTCTTTTGAATGTTGTAAACTTACTTCTCCATCTAGTATTTTTGAGCATGATGCACCTAAATCTTTATATATCTTCTCATGCTAGGGATTGGAAAATGAATGCAATATGTATGGTCTTCATATGCCTATTTTCCAAGTTAAACATATTGCCCATTCTAGGATATAATAGGCCAGTATTTTCAAAACTTCTCTTTATGAATGCTTATATATCTATGAGCTAGATACATTTTTGAGCAATGTATTTTGAAAATAAAAATGGTTCAAAGTCATGACATTGTTGAACCAATTATCTTCGTATTCCTCACAAGAGTATGTCCCTTATATGAACGATATTTTGATGATTACAAACCACATTCTATTTATAACAATACTGTATGCATATAGCACATCTAATCTTACAAGAAGGTTTCAAAGATTCAATGATACATGGTGAAAGTACTATCAAGATCTATTTGAAGTCCATGATCATTTGAAGATATATTTTTATAGGATTAGAGTGTGTTTAGGTTGTAGAACATCTTTTATCATATGATTCAGCAATATGCATGGTTACATGATTTAGTCGAGTTTATTTTCGATCATTTACATTGAACTTTCTATGCTTGATTTGATTCGAAAGTACCAAGACTTTAATTGTGTTTATCAAGTTTTTAATGAAAATCCAAAACTATTTTTAAGTGTCCATCAGGACGCTTATGTCTCAGCAACGCCCTCTTGGACATGGTAAGTCAAGACGCTAATGAAACATTAGCACACTAATAGAGTTCAAGGTTGAAACGTTAATATCCATCAGGGCGCCTACTTCATCAATAGCGCCCTCAGTGAGTCAACCATTAAACTTGTCATGATGCTAATTCAATATCAGCTCGCTAACTAATTTTTGAGTTTTTTAATGATTTAAATCTTTAAGGACGCTCACAGTTAGAAGTTGGAAAACCTTCAGGACGTTACTTGAACAGGAGCGCCCTCACTTAAGAACCAACTTAGTAACTCTCAGGATGTTGAACGTTCCTCAACGTACTTATCGTTTTACGAGTTCAAACACGTTAAAAACATCAGGACACTCATAACCTTATTAGCGCCCTTATGCTATACTTGTTTCTATACTTGTCAGGACGTTAACTTTTGATTAGCGCCCTCACAACTTTTGTCATCTATAATCGTTAAGTAAGTCAGGACGCTTACATTCTTGTAACGCCCTCACTTCTCAATTCAGCAGGACGCTTGTGATCCATGAGCTCCCTCAAGGAACAAAATGCCAAAGTTGAAATTATGCGTCATGACACTAATTGACCAATCAGGACGCTAATCCAACACTGTCACAAAGCTGACACCTATACCTTTTCAAAAAAACTTTTTCAGAACTGAGCAAAACTTTTTAGAACTTTTTGAGTCTTTTCAGAATGTTCAAATACTTGATCAGGACATTCTATTCTCATGAATGATCAAAAGATTCAGGTGTTGTTGCCGTAGTTGCACAGACTTAATCAAATCCTTTTTGGGAAAGAATGTGTTCGTTGTTTTTGAAATAACTTTTTGCGCTAAAATCTTCAAGTTCATTGCTCCACTGTTGTTTCTATATATATGCTACCTTGGAGCAGATCAAAAACATCGATCTATCTATGAAATACAAAAACTGAAAATCATCCAAAACGTTTAACAATTTTCATTTGTGCAAAACTTTTGGAAGTTAGTCTTTTACTTACTATTTTAAACTCTCGATCTTTTTGAAAACATTAAGTCTTCTGGATTAGTTAATCTTAATGTACATCTTTTCAAAAATCCATTGAGAAAGACGAAAGCTTTTTGAACCAGTTTTCAGCTGAACTTCATCATACATAGTTTGCTAAATTTGTGGTAACAGAAGGTTTAATCCAAAGTTTTGTAAGTATGTCTTTGATTCTAAGTAAAAGGAATCATATCTCATCTTGTAACTTGGTTTTTGTGACTGGATAGTCATTGGTTTTGAGCAAGTGTTACTCAAGTTGTAACAGTCATTCTCACACCCAAAAGTTGAGAAACGGTTATTCTCAAGCCCATAAGTTGAGAAGGTGTAACGGTTTGGTCTTCACCCGTAAGAAGATCCTTAGTAGTGTTTGGACAAATCCTAACTGAGGAGGTTAAGTAGTGGATGTAGGCGAGACCAAACCACTCTAACTCTTGTGTGCCTTACTGTTATCGTTCCTAATTTACCATACTTGTTTAATCTACTTTCATTATTTCATACATTTAAAAGAAAGGTTAAAATCAATTAAGTGTCCAATTCACCCCCCTCTCGGACACATCTGGGCCAACAGTTGTTATCAGAGCAGATTAATCGTCAAAGTTTCTAACAATCTTTAATTAAGTATGGCAGGACAAAATGCAAAGAATGCTTATCTTTAAGGTGAAGGAAACTCCACCAACCGACCACCATTGTTCAAGGGAGATAGCTACTCACATTGGAAAACCAAGATTAGATTCTATCTTAAAGCCTAAGACTTAGAAATGTGGGACGTTGTGACAAACGAATGTCCAACAACTACAAAGATCGTAGATGGTATTAATGTCCCTAATAAGTTATATGAATGGAGCCCCAAAGAAAAGAAGAGAGAATTGATGAACAATCAAGCTGTAAACATTCTGTTTTGCAATTTGTCAGTAGAAGAGTTTAATAGGGTTAGTGCTTGTCAAATAACTAAGAAAAATTAGGATAAGTTAGAGGTCACCCATGAAGAAAATTTGCAAGTCAAAAAGGCAAAGCTCTAGATGCTAGTTGAAAAATATGAGAGCTATAGGATGGAGGAAATTGATTCTACAGTTAAGGCTATTGCTCGGTTTACAACAAACATCAATGAGATGAAAAACTTAGGCAGAAGCTATGATGAAGAAGAAACTGTTAAAAAGTTTCTAAGGGGTTTACCTAGAACTTGGGAACCCAAGGCCACGACCATTGAAGATGCCCAAAATCTGGCTGAATATCCTTTTGATGAACTGTGTGGTTCATTAATGGTTCATCAAATGAAAATAAAAGATAAGATGTGCTCAGTCAAGGTTGAGAAAAAAGCAAAGAAATCTATTGCCCTCAATGTTGAAATTGATTCTGAAAATGACTCAGATTGAGAAGATGACATGGCTATGTTATCTAGAAAATTCAACAAGTTAATTAGGAGAAAGGGTAAGAGTGGCTCTTACTCAAAGTTCCACAAAAGAAAAAAACCCGAGTCAAAATCTATAGAGTTGATTTGTTGCAGCTATAACAAACTTGGTCATGTAAAGAGTGAGTGTCCCACTAGACATAAGAAGAACACAAGTTCAAGAAGGAAGGACAAGAAAGTTCTAAAAGCCACGTGAGATGATTCAAGCTCAAGTGAGGATGAACCGGATTCAGATCACATTGCTGCACTGTCGATGAAGTTAGTGCTTTTGATATTCATATGCATAATCTTAAGTTAAAAATCAGTAGAGAAGTTAGGAGAAATGAAAAAGCTCAAACTTAGTCTTGAGGAAGCTCTTGAGAAAATAGAGTTTCAGCAAGAAGAGCTAGATGGACTATCCCTAGATAATGAACAACTTAAGAAAGTTGCTGAGAAACTGAAAAATGAAAATGAAACACTTAGAAAGGAAAAAGAAGGCTTGAACTGCACTGTGATCAAGTTCACCAATGGTTATTTGACATGATGTTGGGATCACAAAAATGTTCATTTGATAAAGTTGGCTTAGGTTACACACACAAGTCAAAACAAAAGTAATATAACACTTTGTTGACAAAAGACCGAAATGCCATATGTGTCATAGGGAAGGTCATACCATGCTTAGATGTAATGTCCTAAATGGAAAGAATAAGAAATACACATGGATTAAAAAGACTTTTCTTACTGATGCTAACGTGCATGGACCCAAAGTAGGATTGGTGCCAAAGTCAAAAATATTTTATGTTGTATAGATGAGCAAAAATGAAGAACTATGGTATCTAGACAGAGGCTGCTCAAGGCACCTGACTGGAGATAAATCTAAATTTCTAAGCCTTGAAAAGAAGAAAGGAGGAAAGATCACCTTCGAAGATGACAACAAAGGTGATATTGAAGACATTGGTAACGATTTTCTATCCATATGTGATGTACTTTATGTTATCGCAATGAACCCCATGATATGAATGTTTTGATGATTCCAAATATATCTGGTTTTGTGTATCTAATGATCTTGTCAAGTGTTTCAGATTTATCAAAAATCAAGATCAAGGAACTATGCTCACAAGCCTATTGGATATCACAAGTAAAATTTCGAGTCCGTCAGTACGTAGAATGTAAAGTCTATCGATCATTTTACTCTCAGCAAGATTTAATCGGTTTCATATTTTGATTATCACATTTCAAAGGTATTTCTATGATTTTTAAAGTATTTGATTTGATCAGAAAATATCATGATTCCAATCATATTTTATCGAATTTTAATCGAGAAATCAAGAATCATTTTTATAGAGTCTTTCAGGACGCTAATGGTTTAGCAGCGCCCTCCTACACTTAATGAGTCAGGACGCTGATAAAATATTAGGATATTGACATTCATTCAAGGTTGAATTGAACTGATTAATTAGGACACTTACTTGTAAGTAGCGGTCTCCCTTTAGTCAACCTTTGAAAGTGTCAAGACGCTGACTTAGTTTCAGCTCGCTGAAAGTTCTCTTAGTTTTTAATTGATTTCTATCTTTAAGGACGCTGATACTTATAAGTTGAAAAAAATATCAGGACGCTACCTAGATAGGAACACCCACTTCCTTAGAATCAACTTAATAACTTTTGGGACGCTTACTGTCCTTCAGCGCACTCAATATTGTTTTAAAACAAAACAGGACGCTTATGATTCAATAAGGCCCTCACTTCATTGTTCAGTAGGACGCTTATGCTCTATGATCGCCCTCAAAGGAACAAAATGACAAAAATAATATTTTTGTTGCTCTGACAAGTATAGCCCATTATGCATAATTCTGCTTATTGCATGTTTTTAAAACGTTTAATCGATTTCATACTTGATGATTTTTTATTGTACCCGTCAAATTTGTAAATGTGCAATTTGATTCAAATTTTTTGAGTTTTGAAGTTTGATTTGATCAAAATATGTTGGTCTCTTGTTTTGTTTTGATCGAATATTCTAAGTTAGAAAAACAGTTTTCAAAAGTCTATCAGGAAGCTGACTTATCGTGAGGACGCTGATGGTACGTGAGTAATACTTAAGTTAGGACACTTACTATCTAGTAGCGCCCTCGTGTATCTGCCCAACGGTTATGTCAGGGCGCTGATTCAGCGTCAGTGTACTTAACGAGTTTTGTGACTTTAAAATACTTTAAAGTGTCAGGACGCTAACGTCGCTTTAGCGCCCTCATTTGATTTTGTGCACTTAAACATTTTCAATGCTTCAGGACGCTTACTCTTCAGTAGCGCCCTCATTGTTTTAAAATATCCATTCGATAGGACGCTAACTCTGAATTAGCACCCTCATTGCGTAAGTCTTCAGGACATGTATTGTCTGTGAGCGCCCTCAAGGCACTAAATGAAAAAATATGTAAGGACGCTTACAACATTTTTAGGACACTCTAGGTAATGAAAAAAGCTTATCAATGTTAGCACTTTGTCACCATTCTGAACATTCTATTTCCATGTATACTCAGCTAATTCAGGTGCTGCTACAAACTGAATTAACCACTTTCGTGAAAGGTTTTGACCATTGATTTGAAAAGAACTTTGAGCGCCAAAAATCTCTTTTTGAGAATTGAATCAATATCAAAGTTCTATATATACAACACTTAAGTTGCTAGAATGAAGAAGAAGAAAAAACAAGAACGAAAAGGAATTTCCAACTGAACTGATATTGTTCAAACGTTTTTCACTAGTGAAAATACTCTTTGAAATTTCTACTACTCTCTTTGCTGCAAATACTCTGATACTTGTGATATTTTCAAATACTTGAAATCTCTTTGAATTCAAACTTCACTAAACATCTTTTTGAAAATCCATCAAAAAGAAATAGGAGCTTTTTTAACCTCACATCTTTCAGCTGCACTTCATTTCATACTTTCGTTGAATCCATGGTGACTAAGGATTCATCCCAAAGCTTTGTAAGTATTCTATTGATTCTCTGGTAAAGGAATCAATCTTTGTACTTGTATTTCAATTGTTAAGTTACTGTGTATTGATAAGTTGAGTTTTAGTAGTTATTTTGCATGTTAATTTGTTAGATTTTTAGGTTCATGTAGTTAGTTTTTAGGTGTTTTTGCATGATTAATATACTTAGTTGTTTTAGATGCATTTAAGCTTTATCTTAGGTTTTTATAGGTTTTTATCATGAATAAATGACATTTTGATACTTGTTAATATCATAGAAGTCATATGCTTTGAGTATACTTCATTTTAGTTTAATACTTTGATTCATTGCATGGTTTTTACAGTTAAGTTGTTTTGTTTTGTAGGTAAACAAGGAGTCCAAAGTGGGATGAAACAAGGCTCAAATGGTGATGAAAAGAGGGTAAAAACATGTTCAAACAAAGTGCAAGAAGTGGATCAAAAGCCAAGAGAAAAGCTAGAAAAGTGGCTAAGTCCACAAAGAAGCAAGAGACAAAAGAGAAGCTAAAACCAGAGAAATGTTGTTATGAGCGCTGCATGACTCCGAGAGAAATTCATGTGCGATAAAAGCATGTAGCGCTGCGGCGCTGACTTATTCTTGAATTTATAGCAAGCGCACGACAGTCAAGTTATAATATACCGATAGTGAGTCAGGTTATTGTATCCACAAGAAATTTTTACTTTATCAATTACCCTTTCACAAATTTTAATCTTTATTTAGACAATCAAATGGAGATATTAACGGGATTAAAATGCTGGAAATTAAATAGAATTGAAGCAATTGAAATTAAAGAGAATTCAATAAGGGAACAGATCTAGAGATTTAATTTCACTTAGTTTGCAAATCAAGATTAATTGGGTTATTCATCATTAAATTTGTTTCCAAGTTTATAAAACCCAATGTTTATCAATCTCCTCTCTCGAGTGTTGGATTGATACCTACAACTAGGATTGGATCTCGACCTCTCGATAAAGACCCAATTCCCAATTATGCATTAAGTTTTAGGGATTTCTCAATGATCTCACAAGATCCTATAAACCTCTCGATTCTATAGCAAGCTCATGTCATAATTCTCATTTTCCAACTTAAAGAACCCTCTCTCGAGTGCCGCCCCTTAGATCTAGGTTCAATCAATTTATGGCCAGTAAATCAAAAGCATTAAACATATAGAATCATGAATAAACCATAGAAATTGCATTAATAATGAATACAATCCACAATCAATCCATCAAAATTAAACTAAGATTTATTTAATCTCTAGAGAATAGAATTAATTCATGGACATGATTACACAAGAGAAATTGAAAGAAAAAATCATCAAGATAAATTGTAAATGGAAGAAAAGTAAGAAAACCCCATTTTCCTCCAAGAATTTCTCTAGAACTATCCTTCTTCTTCAAGCTCTTCTTTTTCTCTCCTCCTTATTCTCTAAACCCTAGCTACTCTAATTTATTCTAAAACTAGTAGAATGTAAGATCCATTTTGCTCAAAACCTTAAAAGACATTATATAGAAGTGTCCGTAAAGACCAAAAAAACACAAAATAAAACGCACAAGACTTCTATGTAGCGCCGTGGCACTCAGAACGACATTTCTCTAGGTTTAGCTTTTCTTTTGTCTCTTGCTTCTTTGTTGACTTAGCCACTTTTCTAGCTTTTCTCTTGGCTTTTGATCCACTTTGTTTGAACATGTTTTTACCCTCTTTTCATCACCATTTGAGCCTTGTTTCATCCCACTTTGGACTCCTTATTTTCCTACAAAACAAAACAACTTAAGTGTAAAAACCATGCAATGAATCAAAGTATTAAACTAAAATGAAGTATACTCAAAGCATATGACTTCTATGATATTAACAAGTATCAAAATGTCATTTATTCATGATACAAACCTATAAAAACCTAAAATAAAGCCTAAATGCATCTAAAACAACTAAGTATATTAATCATGCAAAAACACCTAAAAACTAAGTAAATGAACCTAAAAATTTGGCAAATTAACATGCAAAATAACTACTAAAACTCAACTTATCATGTATGTCACTTGGTTTGAGCAAGTGTGCTCAAGTTGTAATGGTTCTTCTCACACTCGTAAGTTGAAAAAGTGTAACAGTTCTTCTCACACCCGTAAGCTGAGAAAGTGTATCTGTTGGATCTTCACCCGCAAGAAGATCCTTAGTGGAGTTTGGACAAATCCTAACTAAGGAGGTTAGGTAATGAACGTAGGCGCAGTCAAACAACTATAAATCTCTTGTGTCTTGCTGCTATTGTTCATTATTCTTTGTTGTATTTTACATTCTGTCGTAACCTGCTCTAACTTATTATTTATTTTACATTCTGTCATAACCTACTCTAACTTATTATTGGACATATCTGGGCCAATAATTGGTATCAAAGTGGGTTATACAATCAAGGTATTTAACAATCTTTGATTGAGTATGACAGGACAAAGCACTAGAGATATTCATCTTGCAGGTGAAGGGAACTCCACCAACCGACCACCCTTGTTCAAGGGAGATAACTATTTATATTGGAAAACCAAGATTAGATTTTACCATAAGGTCTAAGACTTATAAATGTGGGACGTTGTGACAAATGATTGTCCAACACCTATTAAACTTGTAGATGGAGTTACCATTCCTAAGGAGAAGTTAGATGAATGGACTGCAAAAGAGAAGAAGAAGATGTTGCTTAACAACCAAGCTGTAAACATATTATTTTGTAGTTTATCAGTTGAGGAGTTTAATAGAGTTAGTGCATGTGAGACTGCTAAAGAGATATGGGAAAGATTAGAGGTAACCCATTAAGGAACTTTGCAAGTCAAAAAGGCAAAGCTCCAAATTCTTGAAGAGAAGTATGAGACCTACAGGATGGAGGAAATCGAATCCATAGCTGAGGCTATTGCTCGGTTCACCACAAATCTAAATGAGATGAAGACCCTAGGTATAAGCTATGACCAAGAAGAAACAATTAGGAAATTTCTAAGAGGATTACCTAGAGTTTGGGAACCCAAAGCCACGGCCATAGAAGAAGCCAAGAATCTGGCTGAATACACTTTTGATGAACGATGTGGTTCATTAATGTTTCATGAGATGAAGTTGAGAGATAAGAAGTGCCCGCCCAAAGAAAAGGAGAATGAGAAGAAATTCATAGCTCTAAATGTCGAAACTGTATCCGAAAATCATTCAAATTCTAAAAACATAGACGAAGATATAGCTATGTTATCTAGGAAGTTCAATAGATTCATTAGGAGAAAATGAAGGAGTGGCTCAAACTCAAAATTCCACAAAGGGAAGAAAACTAAAACAAAACCTATAAAATTAATTTGTTACGGCTGTAACAAACTAGGTCACATTAAGAGTGGGTGTCCCAACAGGAATAGGAAGAACACTAGTTCGAGGAAGAAGGACAAGAAGGTTCTTAAAGACACATGAGATGATTCAAGTTCAAGCGAGGATGAACCAGATTCTGATCATACTGCTGCATTGTGTTTGATGGCAAGCACAGAGGTAAAATTTAAACCTATTGATGAAGTTAATGTTTTTGATGTTCATACCCATGATCTTAAATTAAAACTTAGTAAAGACATTAGGAAAAATGAGAAGCTCAAACACAGACTTGAAGAAGCTCTTGAAGAAATAAACTTTCAACAAGAAGAACTAGACGGACTGTCCTTGGATAATGAATAGCTAAAGAAAATGGTTGAGCAGCTGAAAAGTGAAAATGAAGTACTTAGAAAAGAAAAGGAAGACTTGAACTATACTGTGATCAAATTTACCAATGTAAAAAAATACTTGACATGATGTTGGGATCACAGAGGTGTGCATTTGATAAAGCTGGCTTAGGATACACATATGGGTCAAAGCAAAACGAGTACAACACTCTATTCACCAAAAGACCAAAATACCATAAGTGTCATAGGGAAGGCCACACTATACTTAGATTCAATGTTCTAAATGTTAAGAAAAGGAAAAAGAAACTTGCATGGGTTGAAAAGAATATTCTTATTGAAACTAACATGCATGGACCCAAAGTAGCATGGGTAGCAAAATCAAAAGTATTTTATGTTGTGTAGATGAACAGAAGTAGATATATATTGTATTTGGACAATGGATGTTCAAGACACATGACTGGTGATATGTCAAAGTTCTTCAGCATTGAGAAGGAGAAAGGAGGAAAGGTCACCTTTGGAGACAACAACAAAGGTGATATTCAAGGCATCGGAACTATCTATAATGACTCCCTATCCATTTCTGATGTACTTTATATAAAAGGGCTAAAGCATAATCTCTTGAACATAAGTCAATTATGTGACAAGGGTTATGATGTTTCATTTGTTGCAAATAGGTGCATTGTTAAGCATATAGATAATATTGTTGCATTCATGGCATCTAGACATAGGAATGTTTATTGCACAAATCTTAATGATATGGAGAAACAAAATGTAGCATGCTTGAGTGTTATTTCTTGTGATGATGCATGGCTTTGGCATATGAGACTAGCTCATGTTAGTATGGACAACATATCTAGATTGGTCAAGAATGATCTTGCCAAGGGTATTCCAAAAAAAATATACTCAAAAGACAAGGTATGTGACCAATGTCAAGTAGGCAAGCACTCTAGATCATCATTTAAGAGTAAGAGGTATCAATCTACCACTAGAGCTCTCGAATTAATTCACATGGATCTTTTCGGACCAACCAAGACTCAATGTTTAGAGGCAAATCATATGTATTTGTGATTATTGATGATTTCTTTAGATTTACGTGAGTATTTTTCTTAGCTCATAAGTCTGAAGTATGTGAATTGTTTGTCAAATTTTGTAAAAGGAAAAATGAAAAAGGCTACAAAATAAACATAATTAGAAGTGATAGAGGAGGTGAATTTGTTAATAAATAATCTTGAAGAATTTTGTAATAATCAAGGCTACACTCACCATCTATCAGCACCTAGAACACAACAAATTGGTGTAGTTGAAAGGAAGAATAGAACTTTACAAGAAATGTGTAGAATAATGCTTAGTGAATATAAAACTGCAAACTATTTTTGGGCAGAAGCTATAAATACTGCATGTTACATAATGAATAAAATACTGATCAGGAAAAACTTGAACAAAACACCGTATGAATTATGGAAAGGGTGAACACCCAACATCAGTTACTTTCGAGTATTCAAATGTAAGTGTTTTATCTTAAATGATAAGGATAATTTAGACAACTTTGAACCTAAATCAAATATCGGGATATTCTTAGAATATTCCTCACACAGTAGAGCATATAGCGTTTACAACAAATCTTCTAAAACTGTCGAAGAATCAATTCATGTAAATTTTGATGAGAATGAACATAAGAAATATATTAAGGAAGGGATTAGGCAGTTATCCATTGAAGATGATGAAATTCCCAAGACAACTCAAAACATAGAACCTGAGATCGAAAAATCATTAGAAACATCTAAAAACTCTAGATTGCTTGAAGGTCACCCCAAAGAGCAAATATTAGGAGATCCAAAGAAGGGTGTGTCCACTAGAGCAACAATTCAAAGAGTTCTAGAACTTGTCGCTTTCGTATCTCAATTTGAACCAACTAAAGTGGAAGGAGCACTGAAGGATGAGAATTGGATTTGTGCAAGGAATCATAGTCCTGAATAAGGCTAGATTGGTTCCACAAGGGTACAACCAAGAAGAAGGCATAAAATTTAAAGAATCTTTTGCCCCAGTAGCAAGAATAGAGGCAATAAAGATGCTACTGATAGACACCCAAGAGGGGGGTGAATTGGGTGTTGGCGGATTTTCAGGACCTTTCTCAAATATTTAAAATACGTGAACAAGCAATAATGCAGGAATATGAATAACGCAATAAAGTGGACAATGCAGAATGATATATAGTGGTTCGGCTTCCCAATAAGTCTACCTCTACTACCTAGTTTCCCCGACTAGGATTTCCAAACTTCTTCACTAAGCTGATCCTACTTCACGGGTGAGGATCAAACCGAATACAAACACCGATTTTCCTACGATCTTATTTCACAGGTGAGGATCAAACTGAATACAAAAGGAAATTTGCTCAACAAGGGAACAAACTCCAAGAAAAAGTAAAATGCAACTTTAAATGATTTCTTACAGTATTTCTCAGCCACTGTAGTAAGAAAAGCATACACAACATTAAATTGAGAAACTAAACTGATGTTACCTCGAAACAAACAAAAAACGAGATATGTGATAGAGCTCAAGATGATGAACAACTTTTGTTAAAGAAGAAATACCAGAATCTCATTGCATCAACATGTATTTTCAATTCTTTAATGGCGATTGCTTTTAGTTGCATAGCAAAATCAGTTTCAGAATGATATTAACAGTTCTTTGGTCTCTTAAACAAGAGATAATGATTGTATTTTTAATAAAACATGTTTCAAAACCTTAAACCTATCATGAAAGGCTAGCATTAAAAGTTTTGATCATGCATTAGTGAAATCAATGGCTCACATTAGTTGCTTAAGTTTAAAACGCGAAAATAAGCAAAAATGGAAAAAACAGGCCGGAATGTGTTTCATGAAGCCCGAGAAAAAATTGCAAAATTTCACGCACCAGCTAGAACACTTTCAGAAGGTTGCAATGCGTTCCACGAAACCCGAGACAAAAATGCAGAATTTTTGTCAACCCAGCTGGAACGCGTTTCAACTTCTTGAAACGAGTTTCAAGGGGCCTGAGATAAAAACACACTCAATTGGGTTTTGTACAGCTGGAACGCATTTCACAAGACCCGAGAATTATGCACACTCTTTGCCTTATGCCTGAAACTTGTTTCTCCCTGCTGGAGTGTGTTTCAGCTTGTCAGATGCAAATGAGATGCATTTTTGCTATTGGAGTGCATTCCACAAAGTAGGAATGCATTCTACCAGTTCTTGGGAATCGTATGCATATCCAGAATACCACTTAAGTTCTATGAATGATAAAATGGTAGAAACCATTTGAATCACAGTTAAATCTTCAAGCAAAATCGGAGGGTTAAAAACTTTGAGAAATCTTCATGATATAAGAATGAAATTCGATTCGATGAAAAAGTCGACAAAGATAAGTGGCTGATCAATACTGAAAGAAGCCTACAACCTAGAGATATCTAAAGCGATTATAATGTTTTGAGATGTTTCGTTCTTGTGTTTTGATCTTTGGTTGAGTTTGGTTGACGTTTATCTTGACTTCAGTTGACTTGTTTTGTTTACACAGTAGAGTTCCTTGGTATTTATGCTTTAGGTCTTGCTTCTAGAACTTCTACGCTCGATGAGTATATTGTTTTTGTTTTTGACTTTAAGACTTATAATACATTAAACTGAAACATACTCAACACACGAGTTAGATAACATAAAATATCGTTTGGAATGATCAAAAGTACAGAGTAAAGGGTCATTAAGCCAACAATCTAACCTTTTTTTATGATTTCAAACATTTTAATCTAGGCATGATTGAAACAACAAAAGCTTGATGAATAGATAAGACTATAAATGGGAGAATCACATAATGCATATAACAGTTGCATGTTAAAAAGATAAGCATACCAAAACATGCAAATCAGAGTATAACATTACATTCATCCAAGTAGTAAAGTTCAAAGAGAAAGTTCAAAACAAGACAAAAAATACGAAAACTCTCCCTTAATCCTACATATTCCTCTAACTCCCCCTGAGTTTTTGCTTATCATAATCCACAAAATTCTCCCCCTTTTGAGTCATCAAAAAGGGCAAAACTACTCTGTCGGTGGATCAGACGGACCAGCCTGTCACTCCAAATCGCGAAAGATCTCATCCTGAGAGATGGTCAAGTTATGCGACAGAGCAAACCTGTCGGGAGATGGAGGTGCAACAGTAGAGAAGAAATCATGCATTGACGGCTGAGAGGGATGAAGAATATGTTGCTCAAGCGAGTCGAAACGAGTCTGAAGCTGCTGGAACTCTGTATAAAATGACGTCTCTACTGGAAGATCATCTCGATATCTAAAAAAGTGGGAGACACGATGACAATCAGTTAGACTGGTCACGACAGTGCAAATGGCTGTGAGATCAGATCACATGGAAGCCATGGAAGTGGTCTTAGTAGTATGGATGTCACGCAACTGCTGCTGAAGTCAAAGGAAGGAGATGGTACAGGTGGAGGTGGCTGACTAGGTCCAGCCTCATCACAGTTTGGATCATCATTAGAGGGCGACTCAGAAGAAGAACTAGAAGTCATATAAGCATCATTATCTGAAAAGTCTTCCTAAAAGAGATCCTCCATCTCATCTGAAGGGTCCTCCTAAAAGAGATCCTACTTCATGTGGTACCTGTCTTGGAGTTAGCCATCATCGCAAGCTACACACATAGTAGAATCCCATGCTATGTAGAGTACTCTCATCGACTACATCTACCAGTTGTACATGGCTGACTGGCCGAATAATAGATAGATCAATACCTGCCTTCTCAAAGAAAGGAGTAAGCTACATCATATAAGGTAGAGCTCGTGATCTCTTCATCATAGTGGCGATGTGATGATAGATAATGTGGGACAGATTGACCTTAGTCCCGGATGTAATCGCCCACATAAGAAATAGATTGACTGGAGTGACATTGCTACGACTACTCCTCCTTGGAAGAATGACGCGAGAGATTACATTGTGAATGAGATGAGGCATAAAAGACAAAGTGGTGTTGGAAACTTTCTTAGGATATGTGGGATGCACTATCCTCTTGGAGAAATTATTAAGGACTTCCAACTTGTCAAAGCCTGGAAAATTAATATTCCCTTTGACGTCCAAAGCATAAGGACCACCCCGTGGTATCTCAAACTTATCTTCAATTAGCCTAGGAGAAATGACGATGCAACGACCTATTACACGAGAGTGATACCGGTAAGTGTTGCACACAATCATCCACATCTTGAGTAAGTCCGCTATAGAATGCTTAGACAAGTGTCTCGTACCAAGCCGCGGTAAAATGACAAAATGAAGTCCACCCAAGTTCATCAAATAGGGGTCGGAGTGTACGTATGTGGGATCGAAGAATGCAAAGTTCACGTACACACCCGGAGAAATAACATGTCAAAGTACTTGTTGTGAGATTTGTTCAAGCATAGGAGGTGGCGTTGGCGATGGAGACCGACTTTGAGGCCTAGCTTGCTTGTCCTCCCGCTATTTTCTCCTCTCTTCCGCTCCTCTGCTCCGAATGATAAATCAGACAGACTATTGCCTCGCGGAATGGCAACATTGCGAGTATTCCTCGTAGGATTTCTTCTAGGCATTTTGTCAAACATTTATACGGTGCAAAAAAAATTAAAGAAAATGATAGTAGAAGTGTCAAAGAATGTCCATCGAGCTTTTCAACCCCTTTTTTTTACAAAGAAAACAATCGTTGTACTCGAGAGAGAAATGGTACACAAGTTGGGCTGAGGGAAGATAGTGGAAGGCGTTGGCGTGCAAATGAAGTGTGTTTCATTAGAATATGGGTTATAAACCCACCTCGGCCTAGCTAGAAGTGTTCCACACTTCTAGGTGTCTCAGCCTTGGTGTAACACGTTCCACTAGGTTGGAACTAGTTCCACCCAATTTTTCTCATTTCTGCACTTTTCTAGTTATTTCTTCGATTAGTCGAGGGAAATTGGGTATGGCATGCATTTTGATAACGCTTGTATCACTTATGATCATTATTAATGAAAATTAGGCAATTGAAACCTCCATCACCATAATTAATTATTCGAGTGGAGCGAAAACAATGTCAAAACTTGCATATATCAGCTAATTGATCTTTAGCGCCTATGCGTATGAGCTTGACATCTCCTTTTTGCACGTGATCTCAAAGAAAGTGATGTCGAATCTCAATTTGCTTGGTTCTTAAGTGCAACATCAGATTTTTTGAGATGTTAATCGCACTAGTGTTATCACAAAAGATATATGCACACTCAACATGAATTTGGTAATCGAATAGTTGTTGTTTCATGTATAAAACTTGAGCATAGCAACTTATGGCTGCCACGTATTCCGCTTCGGTGATAGATTAGGCTACAGAGTTTTGTTTCTTGCTAAACCAAGAAATCAATGAACTTCCTAAGAAGTGGCAAAAACCAGATGTACTTTTCAATCAACTAGACTGCCTGCATAATCAAATCAATAAAGCTATAGAGATCGAACGATGTACTCTTATTATACCAAATTCCCATGTCTAGTGTCCCACTTATGTATCTAAATATTCTTTTTACGCATTTAAGGTGACATTCCTTCTGATCAGATTGAAATTGAGCACACAAGCATAAGCTAAACATAATGTTCGGTCGACTTGCTGTTAGGTACAAGAAACTACCGACCATCCCTCGATACATCTTTGCATCTACCAATTTTCCAGTCACATCCTTATCCATTTTGATGGATGAGCTGCAAGAAGTATAACTTGATTTCAAGTTTTCAAATTTGAATTTTTGTATCATATCTCTTGTATACTTTGACTAGCTAAAGAATATCCCACTCTTCATTTGTTTAATTTGTAAGCCAATGAAGTAATTCAACTCTCCCATCATACTCATCTCAAACTCACTTGTCATAATTGAAGAAAATTCCTTATAAAATGATTTGTTCGAGGCACCAAAAATGATGTCATCAACATAAATTTGCACCAATAGCATATCCTCATCTTTGTTTTTAATTAACAAAGTTGAATCTAACTTTCCTTTCTTAAAGTCATGCTGTAACAAGAAAGAACTTAGTCAGTCATACCATGCTCTGAGTGCTTGCCTCAATTCATATAAGGCTTTGTGAAGGTGATAAACCTGATTTGGCCTTTGAGAGTCCTCAAAACTGGGCGGTTGCTCCATGTATACCTCTTCACTTATGAAGTCGTTTAAAAACGTACTTTTGACGTCCATTTGATATAGTGGAAAATCCTTATAGCAAGCATAAGCTAGTAACATTCGAATTGTTTCTAGTCTTGCTACAGGTGCAAATTTCTCTTCATAGTCTATTTCTTCCTCTTGGTTGTACCCTTGTGCAACCAATCTTGCCTTATTTCTAACGATCTCTCCTTGTTCATTTTTCTTATTCCTAAAGACCCATTTTGTTCCAATGACTGTGTGTTGATTAGGTCTAGGAACAAGTTCCCACATTTTCTTTCTTACAAAGTGTCCTAATTCCTCTTGCATAGCCAAAATCCAAAACTCATCACCTAAGGCTTCCTCAACCTTGGTTGGCTCTATCTGGGAGACAAAGGCTACATGCCCTTGATCTCGGCTTGTGGATGCTCTAGTAGCTCCTCCTCTGGTTGGATCACCTATGATTTGATCTGTGGGATGATCTATGAGTAACCTAGAATTCTTAAGAGGTTCTATGGTGGATTCATTTCTATCTTCCTCATGTGTCTCCCGATTCTCATGTTCTCTTAATGGAATGAGGTCGTCATCGTCATCAAGATCTATTTTCTCTAATTCCTTTCCTAATAGCACTTTGGGTCGACTTCACCGAATTTTGTATGGATTGACTCTTCAATTATCTTCGATGATTTGTTGAATACTGTTACACGCAAACTGCAAGTGAACGATTGCCAAGCTATAATATATTTCGATGAGAAATCAGGTATCATCCGCAAGGATATTTACAACACTATCTACCATTTTTTAACCCTAATTTTATCTAGACAATCAAAATCAAATAATTGAATGATTAAGACAGAAATTAAACTAATTAATTAATAACTAACAACGCAATGCAAATCAATTGGTAAATCAATTGGAGATTAAACTAGAGGTTCGATGTCACCTCACTCTCAACTATGTCTAGATATGTGTATTATTTTTAAATCAATTCTTTAGCTTATAAGTCGAAATTCCTAACATTTCTAATTCTCTCTTTTGAAGCAGAACTAGAGCATATTATCGTTGTATTGATTTAACTCTTGCGATGAAAACCAAACACAATGGTAATTCATTAAGATCTATGATTTCCATCTAATGACTTCAAAGGTTCTCGATCTCCTTTTGAGTCTCACGATAGCCTAAGTTATATACTCTTCAGATTTCAACTCAAGGTACCCTCTTTTGGAGCAACTACCTCAAATCTGAGATCATTCGAGCCATGATCAGGAGATCAAAAGCTTTAAGCATAGAAAATTATAAATAAACTAAAAGAATTCATTAATAATAATTAAATATTAAAAGCTAAGACATAGTCTCGAGTTTCGATCAATCTACCTCTAGAAAGAGGTTTTAGTTCATAACTAAAGGCATAAAAATAGTAACTAATGGTTCAAACATGAATCGGGACAAAGGAAAACAAACTAGAATTGGTGTAGAGATTTTCAATAATCTTCAATACAAATCTTCTTCTCCACTTGTCTTTATCATTTAAGATGTAGCATTTACATCCAAACACTCAAAAATGGCTTATGCTAGGCTTTCTATCTTTCCACAATTTATAAGGTGTTTTATTTAACTTATTTCTAATCATAGTCATATTCATCACATAGCATGTAGTGTTTATGGCTTCAATCCAAAAATATTTTACAATGTTGTATTCACACAACATGGTCCTACACATTTGCTGAAGGACTCGATTCTTCTTTTCAACAACTTCATTTTGTTGTGGAGTTCTAGGAAATGAATTATGATGGGTGTATCCTTGTTTGTTACAAAAGTCTTCAAGACTCTTATTAACAAACTTTCTACCCCCATCACTTCTAATAATAGTAATCTTATAGTCTTTCTCATTTTCAACATGAGAACAAAATTTTATAAACACCTCATGCATATGAGCAAGGAAGTAAACCCACATAAATCTAGTGAAGTCGTCCACAATCACAAAGCAATATGATTTTCCACCTAAACTATGTGTACGTGTGGTTCGAACAAATCCATATTGATAAGTTCTAAGGCTCTAGATATGGAGTTCTTACTTTTGCTCTTAAAGGAGGATTTTGTGTGTTTGCCTAGTTGACAAGGCACATACTCTATCCTTCAAATACACCCCTTTGGGGATGCCTCGAGCAAGATCAAGTTTGGCAAGTCTAGAAATGTTGTCCATGCCTATATGAGCTAATCTTCTATGCCACAACCATGCATAATTATGATGAATTGCACTTAAACAATAAACATTTTGATTACCAATATCACAAAAATTAATAACATACATATTTTTATCTCTAGAAGCAATAAAAGCAATATTATCATCATCATGTTTTACAACACATCTTGTTGCTTCAAACGAAATGGCATACCCCTTGTCACACAATTGGCTAATGCTCGAGAGGTTGTGCTTCAGGCCATTAACAAAAAGAACATCAGATATGGTTAAAGGGTTGTTACCTACTTTGCCGATACCAATGACCTTTCCTTTTTTGTTGTCTCCAAATGTGACAACTCCTCCATCTTTATAAGTAAGACTCACGAATTTTGATCTATCACCGATCATATGCCTAGAACACCCGCTATCTAGATACCATGATTCATTCTTGGAACCATCCTACATCACATGAAAAATCTTTGATTTTGGTACCCAAAATCCTTTGGGTCCTTGAGGGTTAGCATCCTCTGGGATTGCACACCTCACCAAATACAGTTTACACTAATTTCTAACTTTATCTACTGATCAATTTTTAGTATTTCAAATAATTAAAAATCAAATAAAACAAATTAAGATTAACGAATTACGAGAAAAATCAATATATGAGAAATGTCTAGAGAATCAATTTCACATAACCTTCAATTATATAATTTAAACATGCTTATTATCAAATTAATTTCCTAATTTATAAGTCAAAACCCTTGCGTCTCTAATTCCCTCTCTCGAGTGTCGAATTAGAACGTATTGTCTAAAACAAGGTTCGATATCTCGATAAAACCTAAATTCTAAACAACCCATTAAACTTCGTGATTTTCCTACAACTTCATGAAACTTTGCAAACCTCTAGATTCTACAACAATTTCATGTCATAATCCTCCTTTTCCAACTTAGAAAACCCTATTTCGAGTATCGCCTTCCAAGTTTAACTTCATTCGATTTGTGATCAAGAAACCGAAAGCATTAAGTATATGAAATCATGAATGAACTATAGAAATTTCATTGATAATAAACTAAATCTAAAATTAAACCATAATATTCAAGTTAGGATCCATCTCCTCTCTAGAATTAGATTTTAGGTCATAGTGTTGGAGCAAAAAATACAAAATAAGATAGAAAACATTGAATTCCTCTACAAAATGTGGTAGAAATACTGTAAATCTTCAATCCGCCTCGCTTCTAATGCCAATCTCTGTTTCACTAGCAACCTATCTGTCTTCTCTCCTTCACCAGCAAGTGTAAAATATGAGATCTCAGAATATATGGTTTAAGTTGGAATTCCATAGTCAAGTCTTTCACACCACTCTCCACTAATGTAGAACACACACCATTCAAAATCAATAGGCCTTTCTTAGGTTGTAATGTAAGGCCAATGTTCAAAGGTAGGGAAAAATAGGAAACATTGTAGCTCAAAACACCCTAAACAGTTTGATCAATTACTAGCATCCACAACATTATATTTGAAACCAAAAACCCCCTTTTTTTAACACATATATCCTTTCAACTATTCAACTTTTTCTTTCATTCAAGTCTCATTCTTTTGTTTGCTTTTTTTTTTTATCATGAATGCTACACTCCCGAACATATTTCTTGTAACACCTTGTTTCTTCTTCTCTTTTTCAATAGAGCTCATTAGCAAACTTCTCAAATCTTTTCTTTTCTTTATTCCCTTTCTTCTCTTTTTCTTTCCCATTGTTCTTCCTTCCAAATAATAACACTCCAACATGATCAAAGTGTATAAGGTACATAGGTTGAAACAAGGAATTTAAACAGATAAAGCTTAAAGTTCATAATGCATAGGTAACAAGGAAAAGACATTTAGCTCAAAATGGGTACTATGGATATAATCAAAACAAAGGTAGGCTATTTGGCTCAAACGTTTCCAAACATGGCCTAAATCATCTTCCTCATGGTGTGTTTTTTAGGATTTCGCCTCTAGTAGTGATCAAACTTGTTCTAGAATCCCTAGAGATCTAAAATATGACTTAGCAAGCAAAGGTCCATTCCAAACAATCTTAATCTGATGATCAAAACCATGTACAATTGGTTAAGTCTCTCTAACAAAACTCAACAAAAATGGGTCAAGCACAAAGACGTATAGTAACTCTCTACATTCTCCTATCATTTCATATCTTTAAAGTGTTCTCTTTTCATTGGCCCTCCACAAGTAAGTTGAAAGTTGTAAAAGAATGTGATTACCTAATTCTAAACTAATGCATAATCAACTAATATACCATGACCAAAAATTCAAAACTCTCCCCCGAAACTTAAAGCAATCATTGTCCTCAATGCTAGGAAATAAACAAAAAGATACTAGGAAAAATAGAGGCATATAAGAGAGAAAAGTTTAAAAAACTCCTTGAACCCAAATGGGTGAAGATGGCACATGATGCACGCCATTTGTCTCTCTGAAATGCCCCAAAAAAGACCCCCCGAACTTGTTTTAGAACCTGAAAAGGGTAAGGAAAATAAATCTGTCAAGGTATGAAACACAAATATTATACTACAATGACTAAGAATAAAGAAATAAATAATTAAAGTATAAACCAATGGGTTGCCTCCCATCCAGCGCTTGGTTTAGAGTCGTCAGCCCGACTTTGCTTCATAACACCTCTTCATGGCTCACCAAGTGTGAGGTGCTCCTCATACCGCTCCGCTTAACTAAATTACGGCTTCAATCGCTGACCATGTACTCGAAAACAAGAGCCATCTCCACTTTGTAGCTCCACCACACCGTAAGGAAAGACTTTAGCAATAGAAAATGGTCCACTCCATCTAGATTTAAGCTTGCCCAGACAAAACTTTAGCCTGGAGTTGAATAAGAGAACATGTTGCCCCAGTTAGAAATCTTTCTTCACAATGTGCTTGTCATGCCATTTCTTGGTCCACTCCTTGTAGATCTTGGTATTCTCATAAGCATCATTTCGAAACTCTTCCATTTCCATGAGCTGGAGCAATCTTTGATCTCCAGAAGCTTTCAAGTCGTAGTTCAATTTCTTAATCGCCCAATAAGTTTTATGCTCCAATTCTACTGGTAGGTGACATGACTTTTCGAACACAAGCCGGTATGGAGACATCCCAATAGGTGTCTTTAATGAAGTCTGTTATGCCCACAAAGCATCATCCAATTTCATTGCCCAATCCTTCCTATTAATATTTACGGTCTTCTCCAAGATTTTTTTGACTTATCGATTGCTTATTTCGGCTTGGCCATTCGTTTGTGGGTGGTGTGCAAGTGCGACCTTATGTTTCACTCCATAATTGGAAAGAAGAGCATAAAATAGCTTGTTACAAAAATGAGTGCCCTCATCACTAATGATAGCCCGAGGAGTGTCGAATCTCGTAAAGATAAGCTTGTGTAAGAACTTCAACACTACCTTGGCATCATTTGTTTCTGTAGCTATGGCTTCTACCCACTTGGACACATAGTCCACCGCCAAAAGTATGTATATCTTGCCGAAAGAGGAGGGAAAAAGTCCCATAAAATCGATACGCCATACATCAAAGAGCTCAACCTCCAATATGTTAGTCAAAAGTAACTCATGATGCCTAGAAATATGGCCAAGTTGTTGGCACTTATCACATGTCTCACAAAGGTGTAGCTATCTTGGAATAAGGTGGGCTAGTAAAATCCACTTTGCAAGAACTTAGTTGCCATTCTTGTGGGTCCAAAATGACCGCCATAAAGGGAGGAATGGCACTCGTAAAGATTGGCTTGAACGTCCTCCTCCAGTACACAACGCCGAATCAATTGATCATTGCATCTCTTAAAAAGTAGTGGCTCATCCCACATATAGGACTTGACATCATGTAGAAACTTCTTTTTCTTTGCATAAGAGAGATCCGGAGGCAATGTTCCACATGCTAGAAAATTTACAAAATCAACGTACCATGGCACTTTCACGCCTACACCATATAGTTGTTCATCAGGAAAAGTTTCAAGAATAGGTATGCAAGCATCCTCAAACTCATATTGCAACCGGGAAAGATGGTCGGCTACAACATTCTCACTATCTTTCGTATCTTTGATCTCCAAATCAAATTCTTGCAACAATAGAATCCATCGAATCAACCTAGGCTTGGCATCTTTCTTCTCAAACTAGTAACGAATGGCCGCATGATTGGTATACACAATGACCTTGGACCCAATGATATAAGATCGGAACTTGTCATATGAAAATACAACCGCTAATAATTCTTTCTTGGTCGTAGTGTAATTTTGTTGGGCTCCATCTAAGGTACGACTAGCATAGTAGATTGCTCGAAACATTTTTTCTTTCCGTTGACCTAACACCGCCCCAATAGCAAAGTAACTAGCATAGCACATAATCTCAAATGGTTCTTTCCAATCCGGTACAATCATGATTGGGGCTAGGATCAATGTCTTTTATACCAACTCAAAGGCCTCCACGCAATGATCATCAAAATCAAACCGTGCATCTTTCTCAAGCAAGTTGTAAAGGGGCTTAGCAATTTTCGAAAAGTCCTTAATAAACTGCCGGTAGAAACCGGCATGCCCCAAGAAACTACGGATGCCTTTCACATTCTTAGGATGAGGAAGCTTCTCAATGGCCACTATCTTCTCCCTATCCACCTCAAAACCCTTGGAAGAAACCCTATGGCCTAAAACGATGCCACTAAGTTGGTTTCTTCGCATCGTTGAAGCACAAGAGATAAATTATGAAGGCAATGGTCAAATGTGGTCCCAAATACTAAAAAATCATCCATAAATACCTCCATTATCTCCTCAATCATATCAGCAAAAAGGTCCATCATACACCATTGAAAAGTCGTTGATCTATTGTGTTGCGTGCAAACCGCAAGTATACGGTGCCAAGTTATAATAAATTATGATGAGATATCGGGTATCGTCCTCAGGGATAATTACGACACTAGCTATCACATTTCAACCCTAACTTTATCTAGACAATTAAAATCGAATGATGGAGTGATTAAAATAGCAATTAAAAAAATTAAATACTAACTAACAAACAATGTAAATCGAATAGGAAAGCAGCGATGGACTGGTCTAGAGGTTCGATGTGACCTCACTCTCAACTATGTCTATATAAATATATTATTATTAAATCAGTTCCTCAGCCTCTAAGTCGGAAATCCTAACCTTTCTAATCCCCTCTTTTGGAGCATTGATTATAGCATATTCTTGTTGCTTTGGTTTAACTCTTTCGATTAAAACCAAAGACAACAACAACTCACTAAGTTCTATGATTTCTTCCTAACAACTTCAAAGGGTCTCGATCTCCTTGTGAGTCTCATGATAACCTAGGCTATACTCTCCATATTCCAACCCAAGGTACTCTCTTGTGAAGCATCTATCTCGAGTCTATGATCGGTCAATCCTTAATCAGGGGATCAAAAGCATTGCGCACAGAAAAGTATAAATAAACTAAGAACTTTTATTAAGAATAAATAAACAATAAAATCTAAGACATAATCTCAAGTTTCGATCAATCTACACCTCTAGAAATGAGGTTTAGTTCATAACTAAAGGATGAAAACAATCAATAATGGTTTAAACATGAATCAGGAAAAAAGAAAGCAAACTAGAGTGTTGTAGAGATTTTCAATGGTCTTCAATGTCGATCTTCTTCTTCACTTCGCTCCAGTCGTCTCCCTTCTCTTCCCTAATGTCTTCTTTTCTAAAAACCCTAAATTTTGATATATTAGAAGCCCCCAAGTCCTCCAAAATCAGAATTAAAAAGTGTGTAAAAATTGCTAAAAATGCAAGTCCATGAACAGTAATGGCGCCCAGAATGTTCTTCTCCTCTCTCTTTGTTCACCACCACGGCGCCGCAACGCCCAGAACATTGAAAGTTGTGCTATTTTGTGGACTTAGCCAATTTTTGCCTCCTTTCTGACTTGGGTTCTTCATGCTTCTCCTTGGCAACTTCTAGAACATGTTTTCATCATCCAAAATCATGACTAACACATCTAAATACCTACAAATCAAACAAAAAACACACTCAAACATATAATGAATCAAATTATAACTTATTGAACCAAAATAATGCATGAAAACCAATTTATTCCTAAACTATCAAATGCATTAAAACTAACATAAACACATGAAACTAATGTATGAAATGTCCTAAAACAACTATAAAAACACTCCTAAAACATGTCTAAATATGCAACTATCACATTGCATAAGCCAAATGGCATTCTCCAGAAGGAAAATGTGTCATACGGGCAAGTGAAAGTTGTCTTCTCTTGGTCCTCCGGTGCAATGGCTATTTGATTATAGCCCGAATAACCGTCCAAGAAGCAATAGTATTCAAAACCCTCCAATCTATCCAACATTTGATCAATGAACGAAAGGGAAAAATGGTCCTTCCTTGTGGCCTCATTCAACTTCCTATAATCTATGCAAATGCACCATCCTGTGACTATTCTTGTGGAAATCAACTCATTATTTTCATTCTTGACCACTGTCATCCCACCTTTCTTTGCCACAAATTATACCAGACTCACCCAAAGACTATCCGATATGGCATATATGAAACCGGCCTTCAACCTCTACAAAACTCCACCTCGCACTACCTCTTCCATTGCCGGATTGAGCCTTCATTGGTGTTCAATGGAAGGCTTGTAGGAATCGTCCATCAAGATCTTATGCATGCAAAATGAAGGGCTTATTCCCTTGATATCTGATATAGACCATCCCAACACTGATTTGTGCTCTCTTAGGATTCTCAATAACTTTTCTTCCTCAACACAAGACAAGGCTGAAAATATGATGACTGGGTAAGTGGACTTTTCACCCAAAAAGGCATATCGAATGTGATCCGGTAGAGGTTTCAACTCTGGTGTCAGCTCATCCACTTTACTTGGTGAAGTGTCTTCTAAATCTTCCACTTTTGCTTGTGAAGAATCAACCAGTGTTGCTCCAAGAGCTAAGACACGTTGCCTAATTTCTTTATGCATCCTACGATGTAGGCGCCTCATGAATTTCTTTCACACATTTTTCAACTATTTCCACAACATCTACCCGATGGCATGTACTCTCCTCCGCTGGAAACTTGAGAGTCTTGTAGATGTTAAACAAGACTTCTTCATCATTATCTCTCAAAGTGAATTGCCCTCATTGCACATCTATCAATGCATGCCTGGTAGCTAGGAAAGGTTTCCCAAGGATCAAAGGTATGTCGCAATCCTCTTTCATATCCAAAACCACAAAGTCCACCGGAAAGATGAACTTGTCCACCTTTACTAGAACATCTTCAATAACTCCTCGAGGATATGTCATTGATCAGTCCGCTAATTGAAGTGAAATGGTTGTAGGCTTTACTTCTCTAAGTCCCAATCTCCTGAAAATAGAAAGAGGCATAAGATTAATACTTGCACCCAAATCACATAAAACTTTGTTAAAATTGAAAGGACCAATAGTTCAAGGGATGGCAAAACTCCTTGGATCTTTGAGCTTTTGGGGAGCTTCTTTTATAATATCGCACTACGCTCCTTGGTAAGCTTCACTATCTCGTAGGACTCCAACTTTCTCTTCTTTGTCATCACATCCTTCATAAATTTGACATAATTAGGCATTTGCTCCAAAGCATCGGCAAATGGGATGTTGATGTGAATCTTCTTGAATATCTCTAGGAACTTGGTAAATTGCTCATCCAATCTCTTCTTTTGGAATCTCTGAGGATAAGGTAGAGGAGGCTTTAATATTGGAGGGTTATCCAAAAAAGTGATGGAACCCGGTCGGTATGGCCTTTCCTTTGGTTCTTCTTGTTTTTGCTCCTCATGATGTGCTTCACTCTCTCAATTGCTTGACAATGATGATGTGGCCTTCTCATCCTTGTTATTCTTTTCAGCCCGTTCAACTTCCTTTCCACTCGGGAGGGTGATAGCCTTACATTGCTCCTTGGGGTTGACTTGAGTGTTGCTAGGAAATGACCCTTGTTGTTGTGCATTTATGGCTGAAGCAAGTTGCCCAATTTGCAATTTTGTATTCTTCATTGAACCTTCCAAGATATCTATCCCTGAATCAACCCTATCTTGTTTCAAGATTTTGCGATATACCCACTTAAAAGCTCCTCCAAAAAAGGTTTCTTCTCTTGTGATGGCATAGATATACCAGGTGGTGGAGGATTCAGAACATTCCTAGTGTTAGAATATGAGAAATTTTCATGATTCCTTATCCCTGGGTGATATTGGTTTGGGACTTGAGCATTCCTTCTAAAGTTATACCCCCGGTTATTCACGTAATTTGTTTGCTCTTCAATGGTTCCTCCACTCCAATATCCCATGCTTGCTGCCGCTACACTCTAAATGGATGGTTGTTGTGCACTTTGTATCAATGTTATTTGGTTAGACAATGTGGCTAACTGTGCCAAAGTTGCAGTCATCGGATCAAGCTCAAGCACTCCAGCAACGTTTTTCACCAAGGATCTCTCTCTAGGCGTTCCATATGTATTGGAATCAATTTCTTCCAATAAGCTAAGAGCTTCCTCTGCCGTCTTGCTTATGATAGTGCCACCAGCTACGGCATCTACCAAAGTACGTGTGGCCACTGTTATCCCATTATAAAAAATCTGAAGTCGCATCCATACTTCAAAGCCATGTTGTGGACACTTCCTTAACGACTCCTTAAACTGTTCCCATGCCTCAGAGAGTGATTCAGTGTCCAACTGCTTAAACTAACCAATCTCTACTCATAGTTGAGCTGTCTTTGCCGGTGGGAAAAACTTTTGAAGGAGTTTTTGTATCAATTCATCCCATGTGGCAACACTTCCAGGTTGCAAGCCTTGCAACCATGACTTGGCCTTGTCCCTCAAAGAGAATGGGAATAATCTCAGTCAAATCACATCTTCAACCACGCCATTGAACTTGATTGTATCGCACTTCTCCAAGAATGACTGTATGTGGGTCATTAGATCTTCTATTGGAGAGCCCCCATACTGATGTTGCTGAACCATAGTGATTAACGCCAGCTTCAACTCAAAATTGTTTGCCGCAATGGGTGCTCTCACTATCCCGGAGTAATTATCAGTGATGACGTGCTTGAAGTAGTCCGAAGAAGACGTTGATTATTTTCAGCCTCCATTGCCTCTTGCTCCCCTCTTCTTTCTCTTCGCCTCTGTCCCAAAGTGCACTCAATCTCAGGATCCAATGGTACTAATTCAACACTTCTGGAACGTCGCATATACTTCAATCAATCCTTCAAGACAAAAACAAAGAAACAAATTCAGAAAAATTCATAATAAATACTAGATTAAAATCAAAATCAATTACTAACAATATTGATGAAACTAAAGTGAAACAATCCCTGGCAAGGGTACCAAAAACTTGTTCACTGAAAACTGCAAGTGTACTGTGACAGATAGTTGTAATAACCGATGAAGATCGGGTTGTCGTCCTCTAGGATTACACACCTCACCAAATACCGCTTTCACTAATTTCTAACTTTATCTAGTGATCAATTTTTAGAGTTTCAAATAATTAAAAATCAAATAAAATGAATTACGAGAAAAATTAATATATGAGAAATGTCTAGAGAATCAATTTCACCTATCCTTCAATTATGTAATTTAAACATGCTTATTATCAAATTAATTTCCTAATTTATAAGTCAAAACCCTTGCGTCTTTAATTCCCTCTCTCGAGTGCCGAATTAGAGCGTATTGTCAAAAACAAGGTTCGATCTCTCGACAAAAGCTAAATTCTAAAAAACCCATTAAACTCTGTGATTTTCCTACAACTTCATGAAACTTTGTAAACCTCTTGATTCTACAACAATTTCATGTCATAATTCCCCTTTTCCAACTTAGAAAACCCTATCTAGAGTGTCGCCTTCCAAGTCTAACTTCATTCGATTTGTGATCAAGAAACTGAAAGCATTAAGTATATGAAATCATGAATAAACTATAAAAATTTCATTGATAATAAACTAAATCTAAAATTAAACCATAATATTCAAGTTAGCATCCATCTCCTCTCTAGAATTAGAGTTTAGTTCATAGTGTTGGAGAAGAAAATACAAAATAAGATAGAAAACATTGAATTCCTCTACAAAATGTGCTAGAAATACTGTAAATCTTCAATCTGCCTCGCTTCCAATGCCAATCTCTGTTTCACCAGCAACCTATCCGTCTTCTCTCCTTCGCCACTGGATTCCTCTTCAAAAACCCTTTTTTTATATATATAATATGCCCTATTTTGCTTTAGACTTGAATTGCCAAAATTGCCCAAACACAAAGCCGAAAAAACCAGATTTTCGCAGTAGCGCTTCAGCACTCGAGGGTGTAGCTTTGCAGCACTACTGCGCAAATTTTTATACTGATTTTCAATGTTCAGAACAACACAAGCGCGTCCTTAGCCATTTTTCTTCCCGCTTTTCTCCTTTCTTTCGCACTTTCTTGTACACTTTTCGCACATGATCTTGGTCACTTTTCACCATCATTTGGGCCTTGATTCACCACACTTTCAAGCTTTTATTACCTACAAAACAAAACAACCATAAGTAAGTAAATCTATAAACCTAATAAAATTCCTACAAAATACTATGTATAAAACTCAATTCATCAGTAACTAACATGGTCAACTCATCAAGTCTTTCTTGAAGAATGTCATTTTCATTTTTTATGTCTTCTTTTTCTTCAAGAATGCTTTCATTTTTCTCAAGAACATCATTATAGCTATTTTGGAGAGTTTCTAACTTATCCATAACATTAGTGATCATATTCTTGAGTTTCTCATTCTTTTTAATGTGCTTGTCTAAATCAATTTGAAGCTTTTCATGAGCTATGAACAAGTCATCAAAAGAAAGATTAGAGACAGTACAACATTCATCAATGTTAGACAAAGCAAATATGTTCTACATTTTCCTTATCTTCACATGAAGAGGAGGAAACATATGTGGCACCATAGAGTTCTTCTAATTTAATCTATATATCTTTAGATGAAGCACAAGAAGAGACTATCTAAATCCTTTTGGGAAAAGCCTTTGAGTAAAATGTCTTTAGCTAGACCATCAAGCCTCACTAGATGTTTTTCCTTCCTATCTCATTTTTTCTTGAGTTTGGGGACTTAAAAACCCCATTTATAGTCCTTGTGAGCATAAATGGTCGTTTACAAATAGTTTTCTGCATGTCAAAAGATTGAGCCTTAATGAAAGCTCTCATCCTAATTCTTCAAAGCATAAAGTTATCTACATTAAGCATTGGAGGTGAAAAAAAAGTTATCACCTAAATCAAAATCGATTGAATTTGCCATTAGATCTTTAGCTCAAGGATGTTAAGCCTAAAATCACGAGCAACCGCTCTGATACCAATTGATAAACAACCAAAAGGGAGGGGTGAATTGTGTGTAATAGTCGGTTTTGAAAATTTCTAAGTCCTTAGTGAAAATCTTTTAATTAATTAAGTTATATACTCAAATTAATTTAAAGTGTATAAAAGAAAGTGCTAAAAATAAATACATTGCACACACAAATTTTTACGTGGTTCGCAAAACTTTTTCCTACTCTACGCTTAGAGAGACCTTCTCTAGGATTTCACTATATATGGGTTCACTTCAAAGGTGTGAATCAAACAGTTACAATGTCTTTTTCAAGGTTCAAAACAAACCTATCATTTTACATGTTGGCCCAGTATTGTAGTCCAAGAGGGGGGGTGCATTGGGCTTTGTGAATTTTCGTGTTACCTTTCGGTTAATATAATTAAACAGATTAAAGTGCGCAATAGGTAACAATCGAAATAAACAAATGCAGGAACGATAAATTTGACACAGAGATTTAGAGTGGCTCGGTTCCCTTTTAACCTATGTTCACTACCCAATCACCACGATCAAGATTTTCCAATGCACTATTAGCTAGTCAACTTACAGGCGCGACTAGAAGTCGTTTACTTTTGCCAACACAAAAGCTTGGCTCACAGCCTTACAATAACCAACATAAGGGCTTGGTTAGAAAGCCACACACGCTAACTTACACAAGGGCTTGGTTAGAAAGCCACACTTTAGCCTACATCAGAGTTTGGCTAGAAAGCTACACTGTGGTGGCCCCACACCCAGGACCACCATCCCCTGCTGAATAACCCACGGAATGCCAAAGCAGGACGCCTGACATAGGCATCTACAACTACCCCTCACCATTTGCGAGGTAATCGAGACCCTACAAGCCTCAACCTTATGTCATAACCTGTTAATTTCAACCCGTAGGTACCTGAACTTTCCTAATATCCACAACTACCTATCAAGATATATGATATCCACAAGAGACAAGATAATGTACCATCTCAAAGTTTCCATATAATAATGTCCACATACATAGAAGTCCATAGTTGGGAATCACAAAACTCAACATTTAAGTCCATGAGCATTACCCCCATGGTTCATCATACATCCACAAGACATACATCCCAACTCTAATCATTTGTGTACCAAGAGTTATATACATACGTACAAAAGATATACAAAACATATACAAAAATATGTAATCCATGTCCAAATCTCAACCAAAAGACTCCATCACTCACATCGGCCTAATCTCTACTGTGGCGAGGCTCTCAAGATATCACGATGCCCTTCCTTTTATCTGTTGTAGAAGGACCTGAAAGAGAAGTGAGAGAGTGAACCAACGATGTCCAATGACATAGAATTCAATATGTCACCCAATACTCATCAAATAAAACATGTATGCATGCCAATGTGAGGGAATGATGAAAAACTTATATCACATATATAACCACATATATCATGTATCATATGAAAATGAAAACCACACCTTATTCACCATCATTACATTCCTATTTCCACATTCTAGTGCAGACATTTCGCATAGGGAGATCTAGCATCGCAGTGATATGATCTCAGACTTATTCATTATCATATTCATTTCCACATTCGGAGGGAGTACACGCACATGCCACGTAGGGACATGGCTTTCCTTTTCCCTTGTAATCGTTCAAAACTCTCCTATGGCTTGATTATCTTTCCCATTGATCTTGCTAAGTCTTGCTACGCCTCTCATCATGGACATACTCCAAAACCATTGTCATGTCAATAAGTCAATGGGATCAAACTGCCACCATAGGTTTTTCATACCATGCATCCACCATTTAAAGCACAATTTATGCATTTAAACATAACACATAAAATTCACATGATGACATAAAGAAATGAACATAAGGAATTCTACTCACATAAGGAATTTTACTCACAACTAAGCCATGCGAGAACAACTATCACACACGCGGTCCAACCACACAAATTCACTTATGATCCTGTAAACCATATTCATAAACACACACATGAATTACAAGATTATTCATCATATATGATACATACGATTTTCCAATTTAGCCAATTGGGTCCACACATCATAAGACCTCTTATCCAACCTAAAATTACTCTAATTCATTAATTCAACCTTAATTTTCAATATTCAACCCATAGGTATAATCATACCCAATTATGAAATCAAATCAACATGTAGGCTTAAACCACATCATAATCAACATAGGCCAATTTGTGGCATGAATGAACTCAATTTATGCTCAATTAGACATAAATCATCTCAATTTCATAATTAAGGGTCAATTGCATAAAAAGCCCCAAAATTGGGATCTTTCAAATCATTAGGCCTAGACCATAGCATAATCATAATACATCGATTACTATATGAATCGAGCTAATTTAGGTCCAATTAGACTTAACTCACTCCAATTGAACATTCCCAAGCCAATTTTATCATTTTTCCCAAATTGAGAAAAAATTCTACAATTGGGGCATAGGGGATAATTACACTAAACATTGAACTATAGCATGAAATTTCTAAAATTAAAACCATGAATCAATTAATTATACCAACTAAATCAACACTGGTTACATGCATTGATAACACCCCTATAAATTAAAGTTAGGCCAAATACAAAGGAACCCATGAAATCTTCTCCACAAATTGGGGCAAATGCCACCAACATATCAAAAGCCATCCTAGAAACCCAAATCATACACTTGTATCTCAATTTAGTAGGTCTCCATTGAAAGCCTAACCTTAAGTTCACCCAAAATCAAGGTAAAATGCTTGAAAAACACCCTTTGGGCATGATTTAGGGTCAAGGACTCCTATTTCTACCATTTCCAACCCTTTCCAAGCTCAAACATCAAAATCCCAAATTTGGGTTCTCCCAAGTCCAAAATCCATGGTGTGTTTTACACCATTTAAAAGCTAGGGATCAACAATAATGAAGTTCTAATGGAAGAAATTTGAAGAAATACACCTTAGGTGCAAGGTTTGGAGCACAAATAACCCAAACCCATTTCCTTCTTCTTCTTCCTTCCTCTTTTTCTTTCTTCTCTTTTTTCTGTTCTCCTCCAAAACGTGCTAGAGAAAGTGGTGTTAGGTGAGATATATTTTAAATGTTGCAATCTCATGCACTCAAGTGTCATTTGCTAAACCAACATCCACCACCAACACCACATATTTAAATATAATATCACATGCATTAGTTGGTGCATTAATGGGAGCATTTAATTGTAGCCATACTCATGTGTACAAGTCATGACCTTAGCCTGTTTAACAAGTTATTTGATTGTAGCTTCTCCAACAAGCCACCAATATTAACAATATAAATAATAACAATGTCCACCATAATAATAGTAATAATAATCCTTCCACAAGCACCATACACAAACAAATAATTTTTCCTAAACATATTTCGGAACATCGAACATAACTATTTTCATACACATGATTCTAGGCCAATTTTTCAGGTTCGTCCAAATGAACTATTTTCACACGCGTGACAATAGGATAGTTTCTAGTTTACCTATAAAAATTCATAAAAGTTCATAGTAAACACACATCGCACCGACACAGTACATCAAAAATCAACAAACATACACATCAAAGCAAGCACATGGAGTTTGGGCATAATGTAAATTGGTCATGGGCTAAATGAAAGGATTTTTGGGGCGTTTCACACATAATAACCAACTTACGGGTGTGATTACAAGTCATACAATAAATGGTATAAATCCCAAGTTGACAAACACGTCAACGATACGTCAAGATTACAAATGATAGAGATGTGTTCTACAACACACTCAACAATATAGCGCTTATAATCTTGATTGAGTATACACTACTATTCCAACCACAATGATTTAAATGATGCAATGTGTTGAAATAGTTTTTTCTCAAATGCAATCGATTCAAATATATATGATATGAAATCAAGAATCGAATATGCACAAACATCAAGATATTAATTTTAACAATAATAAGTTTAAAGCACAAGAATCAATATACGATGATGATCAAGACTTGATGATTCTAAAAGCGTAAATGATTAAGATCAAGAATCAAACAAACCAAGTGTTGATCTATGAAATCAATTCAATATAGTATAACTTTAACACATGAATCGATACCACAAAATATTTATGAAACCACTAAACAAGATATTATGATATAAAGATCAAACTAGGGTTTCACACACAATAATCGAGATGAAATCAGTTTTAAAGATATTAACTTAAGTATAAAATTGATTTGCTAAAACAAAATCACAAGAATCGAGTTAGAGAAATTTTACCCCACTTGGGTAAAATTGAAGCTCGATGATTCTTCAAAAGTGATGTTGGATGAGAGATTCCACGTTCAAGAAAGATCAAGACACAACAAGATGAGTAGTGAACACTCAAAAATGTCTTGAACACTTGCTCAATGGAAACATACGAGTTTCTCAAAGTTTTGAAAGATTGGGAGAACTTTTCGGAAGTATGAATCAAATAAACAAAGGTAGGTGAACTTTTGCTCTAAAGGAGGTTTAAAATCGCTCATAACTTGTTGTGGGCTTGTAGAAATACTAAGATGAAAAAAGCACAAGTTCTTTAGTTTTTGCAAAAGTTGCTTTTCTAATGAACAAGTGTAGTATTTATTGAAAAACACCACACCAAGGCACAGGAACACATTCCTTAAAGAAGGAGAAAGCTTTTGTTTTGAAATTTGAAAAATCTCAGATTTTCCTCCAATTAAGGAAAGCGTTCCTTAGTTAAGGGGCGCGTTCCTCAATATGTCCGTTGGGCATAGGAACGGGTACCTTCATCAAGAACCATTGACTCTATAAAATTATCTTTTTTGGCCCTTGACAACAGGAACTCTTTTCTATTGGAAGGAGTGCGTTCGTTTTTTTCTGATAAAAAAATTCTAACTCTCAGGAAAAGCCACAGGAGCGCATTCCTTAAACTTTGATAAAAAAATACTTAGTCTCAAAAAAATGCTTTAGAGCACGTTCCTTAAGAGACGAGTGCGTTCCTTCACTATGAAGTGAAAGAAACCCAAATTTTTTATCATAATCAGTTTAGGACATTGTCAAATACATAGACAAACTTTAAAAATAATTTTTGACAAGATTAACCTTTTTCACTCATTTTGAGTTTTTGTCTTCTCTTTTGAGACTCTCTTCCCGAGACTCTCTGTACGGTGCAACGCGGTTCTACCCGGGGAAAGGCACCAGTTTTGAAAAGAGTTTTTATCTGAAGATGGGGAACGAAACATAGTTTTGCGTGTCTTATAACTTTTATTAAAGTTTACATTCATTTATCATTATGTCAACTATTCATTTACACTGCATTATTGCGTATAATGTTCATATTATCATACTTGTGCCTGTATATTTGGAGTTCATGTATTACACTGTTGTTATGCCGGATTAGTAGTCAATTTGGCTCAACCAGACTCAGTCTTGTCCTCAGTAACTTTAAATAGTGAACGGGAGACAGCGTGCTGCTCTAGACGATTGGTATTTAAGTAGACCTCGTGTCTTACCTCTCAACTGGAGACTGATCTGGTTGGTCTTATTTGAAAGCTATCCAGCTTATACAAGTAATACTGAATGTCCTAACCTTGCACGTTGTGATACCGACCCTGATAAGGATCATCAGACGTTGCTAAATCCTGTCTAAATGATAAGTAAAGACCGGACTAGTTCATGCATTGGCATCATACATAGCATCACCTAGGGACGTATGTGGTTTATGATTCATAGAATAGTTAGAAGCGATGCTCGCTATTCATTATATTTCTCTAGAGAGGGACGTACAATGGGAACCTGGCTACTCCTGGGGAAGGACATTTGTACGTGAATCCAGAGCGTCGTTCCTGAGGAGGGACGTACAATGAGAACCCGGCTACTCCTAGGGAGGGACATCTGTACGTGAACTTAAGCAACGTACAGTCATCAAACCAATATGAGACAGTGTCATGCATACATACATGTTGATTGATTATGATGCTCTGATGTGTATTTAAGATGTTTGATTATAAAGTTTGCTTTATTAACTATTATATTCATGAACTATTTTACCCACTGAGTGCGTAGCTCACTCCGTTGTTATCCAATTTTTCACAGGAGATTAGGGTGGACTGGGTGCAGGTTTTTGGGCCCACATTTTGTACCCTTTGTATTATTCATTGGGGATTTTGGGAGAACGTTCCTTTAACTTTTTCATGTACAATTATATTCTGAAATTAATGAAATCAGACTTGTACTTAACTATGTTTCCGCGCACTCTACTATTATCGTTATAATGCATTCGCGCCCTGTCTGTGAGTGTCCCGTCGATTTAGGCGCGTCCGGGCAGGGTGTGACATTTAATGGTATCAGAGAGTAAGGTCCACGGCCCTCCGAAGTCCACCAAATTAGGGGAAGAAAATTTTTTATTAGATATATATATATATCTTTAGAACTATATATATATATATATGATTTATATATAGTTGAGATTTATATTAAATATATATCTAGAAAACTATATAATTTTTATATAGTTTAGATTGAAATATATATATGTATATATATAGTTATGATTTATGAAAACTATATATATAGTTATGATTAAATATATATATCTATATATCTATGTATATATGAGATATATATATATCATATTGCTAATGGAAATTTTGGGTTAAATGATGGCATAAACATCAAGAGAAAAATAGAAAACATTGTCCTACGGACAAGACATAAATCTTAAAAATGTTAAGAATATATTTTGTGTCTTTCACAAGTTTATTTTCCTTTCAGCAAGATAATGGCCTCAAGCGAAGGAACGACTTCCAGGAGTCGGGAACCAATTCCCACCAGACTTAAGGAATTGTCCAAAAGGGAGGCTATGACTATGAGGAGTATCAACAATTAAGATCTCCGCCTCCGTTCGATCCTTCACAAAAAACCCACAATACTGGGGTGGTTGAACATAACAAAAGTTGAGGGTCATGTCTCTTACAAATTGATGAAATCCTTCTACGAAGCCATGAATTGCATAGGACTTCAAGAAGATGGGATCAACCCTATTTTGGAGACAATGGTCAGGGGAACGAAGATTTCTATCAACGTCGAAGTTATTGCACGACTTATGAAGATTCCGATTGAAGATAGAATCCTTGATCCACACGAACCCCAGACAGTTGCAAAGATCGCGGAGTCCAACGAACAGTTGTTCAATTCCCTAGCCAAAAAACCGTACACCGAATCGACGTACGCCCTCCTCCCAAACAATCTCTTTAAACCACCTCTTGCCGGCCTTGGAAAGATTGTATTCGACAACATCTTGCCGGAAAAGCTGACTAGAGGTGCTATGTCAAGGGCTCAACTTCTTGTGCTATACTGCATAGAGAAAAAAATTAAGGTTTCCCTACCTCACATCATCATCCAACAAATGTTGCGGGTGATTCAAAACCCTTTAAGAAATGAACTCCTCGGCTACGGAGTCTTGATCGTGAGGATGCTATACGAGGCAAACGTCAACACTTTTGATGAGTCTTCGAAGCAAATCACTGAGGCGGTTACAACAGCCTCTATCTTCAAGACATTTGTCACAAGTGTACCAAAATTCGACGCAAGATTCCTGTTAGGGAGGTACCAAATAACGAGCCAAACCAGAACCCAACGTCAAACCCAACCTCGAATAACGATCCAACCGAGCACCTATTTTCTGAGGAAGATTTATTTGCCAACCTAGATCAACCTCAACCAAACAAAGATAGACAAGAAGTTCCAGCAAATCCACTTTCCTGGAACATGCCAACTCAAGGCAATACTACATCCCAAAGGTTTCCAACTCCTGAGGTACCGTATCGGCCAGTTTCACAAGTTCCTGTGAACCAACAACAACAAAATTTTGCGGCACCAAATCTTGGAAGATAGCACATCCCAATAAGCCCATTGTTTCAAGACTTTTCAACCCAAGCATATCCAGATTTCCAAGGGGTTCCAGTTCGGGAATCCCCGTACAGCCAAAATAACTACCCCACACCTATGAGTCAACCGTACAACCAATACTTTCCACCAATGCCTACGGCCTACCCTCCACCTATGGGACAGTCGACCCATCAACCATCGATGGGGCAATCGACTAACCCATTCGAACAGTTAAATGTGATCGTAGCTAGCATTGCTCGAATAGAGGAGACTCAAAATGATTTGTTAACGCGTATGCAAAATGTCAAAGAACAACGAGCAAATTCCCAACCTTCTTCTATTAGTCTTTTGGTACCTAGCAAGAGGTCTAATAGGAGCAGTAGGAGGCAGGAAAATCAGGAATGATCACTGGCATTGTAAAAAAAATTATTTTATATATGAATGAAATGTTTTGTTTAAGACTATTTTTCGTGGGCCGACTTACAACCATTCTTTCTTTTGTATCACTAACTTTGGAGTGGTATGGGACACAACAAAATTAGAGGATACTAAATAAAATGTGAAAGTAAGAAAACTCACGACCTTGTATGAAAAGAAACATTTGGGAAAAGTTGCATTACTAACATTATCACTAAGTTTACACGGTATGGGATGAGTAAACTTGGACGATACTATTAGTGAACTACGATTCAACCGATGTTTTATAGAGACCGTGTTCATACAAATTTAACTTGGTTGACACCCTTATTACCAAATTCTTGTGGTATGGGACACACGAATTTGGATAATAATCGAAAAGACTAAGCAAAAGAGTTTGAATACATAAGATTGCAATAGAACGTTAGATCAGGATATTTACCGAGACAAATCTTAGAATTTTTATGACTCGTATGGATTTTCAATGAAATATATATGTATGTTCACAAAAACCAGAACCAAAACATTTGAAATACTTGCAAAGTTTTATACTTATTATATAAACATTATAACCTTGTTTTTACACCATGGCCAAACATACGAGGCACATAAGATTATTTAATTCCTCAAAAAAAACCTTACACTATCCTTAAAAAAATAGGTGGTTTTTATTGCAGTACTCTCGAAATTGTTGCTAAGAATACCATAACATTATACTTGGCTACAGTTCCTAAATCATGGTTTTATTTTCTCCGTGCCAGTGAGAAAATGCAAACCAGGAAGATAGGAAGGCCGGGTACTGTCTGTCCAGCCGAGGAGGCACCTCCTGAGATACAGAACCAGGAACCGCCACCACCGACGATAGCACAGGCCACACCCGACACTACCACTACGTCTAGGCAGGCAGTGCCACCCCAACCCACACCCTATGCCATGCCTACGAGTATGGAAGTCTTTTTCGTCGGATTTAACAAGGCGATGAAAGTAACTGTTCAAACGGTCGTTCGTGAGAACGCAGCCAATCAAGTTGTCACTGTTCAGGCACCTGCAAGATCTGGGTCGGAGACTCAAACCGACTAGATCACGAAGTACAAGAGGCTACAACCTCTTACTTTTGCTAACACCATTGAGGCTGAAGAGGTGCAGAAATGGCTGGATGAGTCAAAGAAGGCTCTCCATGCAATGGGAGTCGATGAGACTCGAAAGATTCCACTTGCGACCTACCAACTTATTGGTGGAGCAAATACATGGTGGATAATAGTAAAGGAGGACCCAAGGGTCAACACTACGGACATGACTTGGCAACAGTTCGAGTCACTGTTTATTGATGAGTACTTCCCCAGCGCTGTGAAGAGGCAGAAGCACCAGGAGTTCGCCAAACTATACCAAGGTGACATGACAGTCAGGGAGTACACTGGCAAGTTTAAAGAATTATCGGTCTACTCTCTTTCCACCATCTCAATGGAACAAGATAAGACAGAGAAATTCTACAATGGCCTTCGTCCTGACATTCAACAAGCCTTGTCGATCTTGGATCTCAAGATTTACAGGGAGGTCGTTGACAAGGCCATGAGCTTTGAGCAAGAGAAGATTGTGCAGGAGCAAAGACTGAATAGGGGAAAATGGCCTGCAACGTTTTCCCAACAGGGCAACAAGAAGATGCCCTATTATAATCAAAACCCATCCCTCCCAGCCCATGTTAAGAAGAATGAGGCCACGACACCTGCTGTTGAACCAGCTAACCCTGGCCATCAGGGTTTTTGCAATCATGGCCGCGGAGGCCATAATGGCAGGGGTAGCCATCAAAACGACAATGGAAGAGGTGGTGGTCAGCTCCACAATCAACCTAGCCAACAGAACCATCAGCAGCAGAGGCGACATGTTATAACTGCGGCCAACAAGGCCATGTAAGAAATGCCTGTCCGCACCTTCAGCAACATATTCTTGTTGTTCCAGTCCAACAAGCACCACCTGCTGCTAATGCCCAACTTAGGCAGAACCAGGGGCAACGAAACCAGGGCAGAGCATTTGCTATCGCTCAACAACCTCTCCCAGACAACAATGTAGTCGAAGGTACATTTTCCTTGTTCAAAACAATGGTGCATGTCTTGTTCGATTCAGGTGCTACGCATTCTTTTATATCGTCTGCATTGGTAAGTCATTTAGGGTTGCATCCTGAACCCACAGAAATCACACTCCATGTCACATCACCCTTAGGATCAAGTATTGACGTGAAATTGCAGTGTTCTAGATGTGAGCTTCGAATGTTAGAACATATTATATATGCAAATCTTTTTGTGATTGACATTGAAGACTTCGACATCATCCTCGGCATGGACTGGCTCGCACCACTGAATGCAAAGATTGATTGTATGAAGAAGCAAGTCCAGTTAACCTTGCCCACGGGGGAGTTTGTCAAGATTCTGAGAACGAGGAAATGGATACACAACTTGACTGTTGTACTTCTCAAGGCACAGCTTCGAGCTCTATCCCTTAGTGATGAAAATGAATCACCAGCATTGTACCCTCTCGAAGTACACGATGTCCCGGTAATATCTGAATTCCCAACAGTTTTTCTAAATGGCCTTCCTGGTCTACTTTCGGTTAGGAAATTCGATTTTGAAATCAATCTCATACCTGGGACCAGGCCTATCTCAATTCCACCATACTGAATGTGAAATGTCGAGCTGGTCGAATTGGACAAACAACTGAAGAAAATAGAGAGTAATGGCTTCATCAGAAAAAGTTCATCACCCTGGGGCGCTCTAGTTCTGTTTGTTCGCAAAAAGGAAGTTTCGTTATGACTTTGCATCGACTATCGCAAGCTGAATAATGTCACCATTAAGAACAGATACCCGTTGCCCAGGATCGATGACTTGTTCGACCAACTTAGAGATGCCAAATACTTCTCTAAGATTGATCTACGATCCGGTTATTACCAACTCCGGATCCGAGAGTCGGACATTACCAAAACGGCATTCAGAACTCGGTACGATCACTACGAGTTCTTGGTCATGTCGTTCTGTCTAACGAATGTACCTACTGCATTCATGGATTTGATGAACCTCATCTTTAGGTTATGCTTAGACCGATTTGTGGTGGTTTTTGTGGACGATATCTTGATATATTCCTCACCCGAGGAAGACCATAAGATACATCTTAAGATAGTCCTCCAGACCTTGAGAAGCCACAAATTGTATGCAAAGTTAAGTAAGTGCGAATTTTGGGCGAAGCGAGTTCAATTCCTAGGCCATGTGGTTTCTGGCAATGGGATTGAGGTGGATCCTTCTAAGGTTGAAGCGGTTTTAAGCTGGAAGCAGCCTACCACTATTACTCAAATTAGGAGTTTTCTTGGGTTGGCTGGCTATTACAGACGCTTCATCAAGGACTTCTCAAAGATTGCTGAACCTATGACAAAGCTCACTCGGAAAGACGTGCGATTCATCTGGAATCCCGCCTATGAAACATCATTTTAGGAATTAAAGAAGCGCCTCACGACGTCACCAGTCCTAATCAATCCAAGAAATGCACTTGGATTTTCACTATACACCGACGCCTCTCTCCAAGGCTTAGGTGTCGTACTCATGCAAGAAGGCTAAGTTGTCGCATATGCCTCGAGACAACTGAAGATTCATGAGGGCAATTACCCAACACATGACTTGGAACTTGCAGCTGTCATATTTGCACTGAAGGTATGGCGTCATTACCTATACGGTGAATGGTTTGAGGTCTTCTCGGATCACAAGAGTCTTAAGTACATTTACACTCAAAGAGACCTAAACCTCCGCCAAAGACGATGGTTAGAATTCTTGAAAAATTATGACATTCAACTCCAGTACCATCCCTGTAAGGCCAATGTTGTGGCAGATGCCCTGAGTAGAAAATCTTATGTTGCTTGCACTCTTAACTTCGAAATGGGAAAGTTGGCTACAGATATGGAGAATTTTAACCTACAACTGATCGAGGAGGGCGCAAGATCACGACTCTCTCAATTATCAGCCAACTCTATGTTGGTTCGAAAGATTTCAGCAGCTCAAGCCAACGACCTTATGTTAATGTCCTGAGGGAGAAACAAGAACTTCTACTCAGCAGACAAGACCTTCCTCACTGGTCGGTCTCTAAAGACGGGGTTGTTTTCTATAAAAAAACGTTTCTGTCTACCAAACGATCTTGAGGTTCGGAAAGAAGTGCTCACTGAGATGCACTGTTCAAGGTTCGCTATGCATCCTGGGGGTGACAAGATGTACAAGGATGTCTAGCGACAATTATGGTTTTCTGGAATGAAGAAGGCGATTGCACACTTCGTTGCTCGATGTCTCGTTTGCCGGCAAGTTAAGGCAGAATGAAGACTTCCCTCTGGACTTCTCCAGCCGTTACCTATTGGAGAATGGAAGTGGGAGAACATCGCAATGGATTTCGTTACGGCCTTGCCTCGAAATAATAAAGGGCAAGATGTTATCTGGGTTATCATTGACAAACTTACAAAGTCTGCACACTTCTTGCCAATAAAGTTCACGGATAACCCCGCCAAACTTGCCGAACTATATGAAAGAGAAATCCTACGCCTCCATGGCATACCACTCACGATCGTCTCTGATCGAGACCCTAAATTCACATCAAAGTTTTGGCAAAGCTTCCAGAGTAGAATGGGTTCTAAAATCACCATGAGCACAGCCTTTCACCCTCAGACTGATGGACAGACATGTTACGGTGTTGCATTTTGGACTTTCATGATGGATGGGCAAAGTACTTACATTTAGCTGAGTTTGCATACAACAACAGCTACCAAACTAGTATCGGCATGGCACCGTACGAGGCTCTCTATGGTCGCCCTTGCAGATCTCCGGTATGCTGGTTAGATATGGCAGATCGACCGCAGTTAGGCCCTGAACTAGTTCAAGAGACTTCTGAGAAGATTACACTAGTAAAGGAGCCACTTCGTGTTGCACAAAGTCGACAGAAGAGCTATGCTGACAAGCGGATGCAGGCTCTAGAATTTGATAAGGGGGACTTGGTTTTTCTAAAAGTTCAGCCCACAAGAGGTGTCAAACGCTTTGGGATCAAAGGAAAGCTCTCCCCACTGTATATTGGTCCATTTCAGATCATTGAACGTATTAGTAAACTTGCTTATCGTCTGTCCCTTCCATTGTCCATGTCTAAGGTTCATGACGTTTTTCACGTATTTATGCTTCGAAAGTATCGCCCTGATCCTTCGCATATCATCCCTCTAGTCGAGGTTCGGGTTGAGGAAGGAAATAGGTATCAGGAGAGAGCAATACAGATTTTGGATAGAAAAACTCAAGAACTAAGGCGACGTAGCATACCACTCGTGAAGGTGCTCTAGGATCACCACGGAGTAGAGGAAGCAACATGGGAACTAGAAGCAACAATTAAACAGACATACCGTGAATTCTTTTCTAGTAATAACTGATGATGTGATACATTGTACTATTTCACTTATCAATAAAATGATGAAACTTTGTTACACATATCTTAATATGTTGTTTCACTTGAATAACTATGCAGATGTCTGAAAATAATATCAATGGATATAGTGATGCACACACGCAATGGCCTCCTTGGCAACCTGTGGCGACTCGTCCAGGATCTGAGTCCAGTCACAACTACTTTGCATCACCAACTCCATCGCCACACAGACAACGATCTTTATCACCAGAGCGTGCATGGCTTTTTCGTAACAATTTTGCCCACAACAATCCCGTGCCCTCATCTTGGCAAGATCTTCTACCAAAATTACCAGGCGGCCGAATTCGAGCAACAACACAAAAAAGCTTCCCATCCCTCAACCTACCTCCCCTTAAACGATGCAACCAACGCCTTACACCACCATCTGTTAAGCAAATGTTGGAATCTTCTGAGGATGAATCCGACTCCATTTGCTCTCCATGGTTTCATGATGTTGAGGATTCCACAGGCCACAGTACCATTCAGGGAACATACAGGCATTACCCTGAACAAGCAAACGATGACGACGACAGTGAATCTCACGCAGATAACTATCATGACTACTTGGACTGATTTCGAGGGAGAAATCCTTTTAAGGGGGGTAGAGTGTAATACCCTAGGTTTGCAAAAAAAATAAAAATTTGTTCAGGCATGCATGCCCGAACGTTCAGGCGCCATTTTTTCTATATAAAGAACCCTTCCCCCTCCTCATTTCTCACACCAAAATCACTTCTCCTTGTGATTTTCCTTCTTTTTTTCACTTATTTTGAGTTTTTGTCTTCTCTTTTGAGACTCTCTGTATGGTGCATGCAGTTCTGCCCGGGGAAAGACGCCAGTTCTGAAAAGAGTTTTTATCTGAAGGTGGGGAATGAAACATAAGTTTGCATGTCTTATAACTTTTATTAAAGTTTACATTCATTTATCATTATGTCTACTATTTATTTACACTGTATTACTGGGTATAATGTTCATACTATCATACTTGTGCCTGTGTATTTGGAGTTCATGTATTACACTGTTGTTATGCCGGATTAGTGGTCAATCTGGCTCAACCAGACTCAGTCTTGTCCTCAGTAACTTTAAATAATGAACGGGAGGCAGCATGCTGCTCTAGACAATTGGTATTTAAGTAGACCTTGTGTCTTACCTCTCAACTGGATACTGATCTAGTTGGTCTTATATGAAAGCTATCAGCTTATACAAGTAATATTGAATATCCTAACCTTGCACGTTGTGATACCGACCATGATAAGGATCACCAGACGTTGCTAAATCCTGTCTAAATGATAAGTAAAAATTGAACCAGTTCATGCATTAACATCATACACAACACCACCTAGGGACGTATGTGGTTTATGATTCATAGAATAGTTAGAAGCGATGCTCGCTATTCATTATATTTCTCTAGAGAGGGACGTACAATGAGAACCTGGCTACTCCTGGGGAGGGACATCTGTACTTGAATCCAGAGCGTCGTTCCTGAGGAGGGACGTACAATGAGAACCCGACTACTCCTGGGGAGGGACATTTGTACATGAACGTAGGCGATGTATAGTCATCAAACCAATACGAGACGGTGTCATGCATACATACATGTTGATTGATTATGATGCTCTGATGTGTATTTAAGATATTTGATTATGAAGTTTGCTTTATTAACTGTTATATTCACGAACTATTTTACCCACTGAGTGCGTAGCTCACCCCGTTGTTATCCAATTTTTCACAGGAGATTAGGGTGGACTGGGTGCAGGTTTTTAGGCCCACATTTTGTACCCTTTGTATTATTCATTGTGGCTTTTGGGAGAATGTTCCCCTAACTATTTCATGTACAATTATATTCTGAAATTAATGAAATCAGACTTGTACTTAATTATGCTTCCGTGCACTCTGTTATTATCGTTATAATGCATTCGCGCCCCGTCCGTGAGGAACCATTGAAAAGCAAGCAAATTACTTGAATAACCGGGGATACAACTATAGGAGCAATGCTTAAGTCCTAAATCAATATCACTCGGGGATGAGGAATCATGAAAACTTCTCATATTCCAAGACTAGGAATGTTCTGAATCCTCCACCACCAGGTATATCTATGCCATCACAAGAGAAGAAACCTTCCTTGGAGGAGCTTTTAAGTGAGTATATAGCAAAATCTGAGGCAAAGCAAGATAGGGCTGAGTCAACGATAGATAGCTTGGAAGCTTCAATGAAGAATATGGAATTGCAAATTGGGCAACTTGTTTCAGCCATAAGTGCCCAACAAAGAGGCTCTTTCCCGAGCAACACAGAGGTAAATCCAAAGGAGCAATGTATGGCCATCAAACTGAGAAGTGGTAAAGAAGTTGAAAGCGGTTCTCCACTACCTATTCCCCCTTCATCATCTATACCATCGTCGCCATCAGCACCTATGCAAGAAGAAGTACAAGAGGAGAAAAGTTTGAATAATCGCAAAGAAGTTGTCATTGAGACAGAGAAAGAGGCAAAGAAGAATGACTATGTTTCGGGCCGTATCACTTTTTCGGACAACCCGCCTACTCTTAAACCTCCCTTGCCCTTTCTCCTATGTTTTGCAAAGAAGAAATTGGATGATCAGTTTGCAAAATTCTTAGACATTTTCAAGAAAATTAACATCAACATTCCTTTTGCAAATGCACTGGAGCAGATGCCTAATTATGCAAGATTCTTGAAGGAAGTATGATGAAAAAGAGAAAGTTAGAAAAATTTGAGACTGTCAAGGTCACAGAGAAATGCAGTGCCATCAAACAGAAGAAGTTGCCCTAGAAACTCAAAGATCCAGGGAGTTTTGCTATACCTTGTGTCATTGGTTCTTCTTATTTTGATAATATGTTATGTGTTTTAAGCGCTAGCATTAACTTAATGCTTCTGTACATTTTCAGGAAGCTTGAACTTGGTGAGGTGAAACCCACCACAATCTCATTGCAACTGGCGGACCGATCGACCACCTATCATTGGGGGATTATAGAAGATGTACTTGTGAAGGTGGACAAATTCATCTTCCTGGTAGATTTTGTAGGGCTGGATATGGAAGAGAAGGGAGATGTTTCTCTTATACTTGGGAGACCATTCCTTGCCACCGGGCGAGCTTTAATAGACGTAGAGCTTGGTGAGCTTACTTTGAGGGTTAATGAAGAACAAGTGATGTTCAACATTTATAATACACCCAAAGCTCCTGAAAAGAAGAATTGTTGCCACCGGATTGATGTGAAGGGAAGAAGTGAAGAGTGTTCTCTCAAGGTTTACGATAAACCTACAAAGAAAGATCCCTTGGAGAGCTATAAGCAGAATTTAGAGAGTTTAGATGACCCACATCTTTTAGTGTGGACGGACCCCTATTAGCTACCACATGTAGAAGACGATCAATTGCACCATCATTTAGAGGAGGTCAAGCATAAAAATGGCTATCTCCTTCGGGACAAGAGGAAGAGATTAAAGGAACACTTCGGTAAGGATCCAACCAATGACTATAAAGAAGCGCTTGTTGGGAGGTAACCCAACCAGTTTTGTTTCTTTTTAATAATTGTAGTTAGATGTTTAATTTTTGTTTTTCACTAATGGTATTCATTTTTGTCCTTCCTCATGTTTCGATTCAAGTTTGGGGGTCCTCATAGTTGCCAAAAGCAAGAGCCATTGTGGAGCCTTCTACCCATATGGGCTAGGGGAATTTCATTGCTTTTCTCATTTTACCTTGCTTTTTACATGTGGATGTTTTTGCAATGAGGACAATGCATATTTTAAGTTTGGGGGGGAGTTTGAGCTTTTTGGTGTCGTTAGTGAAAATTCTTGTTTTTTATGCATTTTGATTAATGAATAATTCCAAATTGCATTATGAGCTTTCATTTTATTTGATCTTGTATGGATGATCTAGGATAGGATTTGCACTCATTTTTAGTATAACCCTTGGAAAACTAGATTCTACTCTTTAGTCTATGTGCTTGATCTACTTTTCCATATTTATTGAACATTCTCGTTGACTTTTGAGCATGAAATTAGGATCATGAGTTCCACTTGTCTACTTAAATCAAGATTATGCAAGTTAAGTACCTTTAGATTTCATTTTTAAACTGAACTCTAGAACTTGTTTGATCTCTTCTTGAGGCGAAATCCTAGGAATCACACCAAAAAAGATATGATTTAGGCTATTTTTGGATAGATTGAGCCATAAAGCCTGCCTAACTATTATATTACTCCTAGTCACCCTATTTTGAGCCATTTACCCTGTTTATTGTCACCAAAATTGATTAGCCAATGCCTTTGATTAAATTTTCCTTGTTTTTACCTAAGCACTCTTAACTCCTTGAAAAATATGAGTTGTGTTTGATTTGAGTATTTTTGCATGGGAAAGTATGTGAATATGGGCTTTGGAATGAAAAAGTATGAGAAGGTGATAAGAAAAGGTTCAAAATGTGTGTTTCATGTGGAAAAGAAAAGAAAGAAAAAGATGAAGAATGAAAATAATAAAAAGAAAAGAAAAATCAGGTTTCTTCATCTATGTATGGAAATGACATAAGTTTGGGGGTGTATATGTGTAGGTAATGTGAATGAAAAATGTGAAAAATCTAGTTTTGGATAATTTGTGGTTTTGGTTCATGTGTAAGGTCTGGGATGTGTGCAAAATATATGTATCAAAGATGTTTTGGGTGTATTGAACTTAAATTTTATCCATTTTGACATACCTTTAAAACCTTGGCCTTACATTACAAGCTTAATAAAGACCTATTGATCTTGAATGGTGTGAGTCCTACATTAGTGGAGAGAAGTGTGAAAATCAAGCATATGAAGTTCATGTTTTGTTTTATGAGATCTTATTTCTATCTTACTTGCATTGATCTATATGATTTATGAGTGGTCATGTGAATGATTTTTTATGCTTGGTTGTCAATGAGGATTGAAAAGAAGACATGGCCTTGTAGGTTGAAATTCTAGACAACAAGTTTAAACTTTCAAAGTTTTCCTTGTGTTATGCCTATAAAATTTGTGTTGTCTTTGACATCAATTGAATCCATTTGTTAAAATCAAACCCTTGTTCATCTTGGAATATGTGAGGAAACTATTTGATCAACTTTCATTTTTCTCTTTGCTCGGTATAATCAAAGTCCTAAGTTTGGGGGTATTTGATAAGTTGAGCTTTATACATAGTAATTTGTACAATTTTTATTAGTTTTTTAGAAGCATTTTTCCAATTTCTAGGTGTTTTTGGCCTATTTTGCATATTTTGTATCTTAGGTATATTTTAGTATTTTTATGAGTTTCATAGGTTAGTTTTAGTGGTTTTCACGAATAAAATGCATTAGGTTAGTTTAGGAAAACAAATATGATTTTTAGGAATTTTTCCTAATATTATTAGTGTTATTTTCATGTTATCACGTTTCATATTGCATTTTTAGTACATAGTTGCATTTCGAGTTCTAGCACGTGATTAGTATGATGGATTTACTTGCTTTTGTGTGATGTTTTGTAGGTGAATAAGAGCTTTAAAGTGTGGTGAAATGAGTTTAAAATGATGAAGAAAAGTGGCCAAGAACATGTGCGAGAAGTATACAAGGAAGTGCGCAAGAATGAAGAATAAACAAGAAGGAAAAAAATGGATAAATATTGTTTTGGGCGCTGCAACGCTTGGGAGCACGCCGCAACGCCCAGAACATGAGAAAATCAGTATTAAATTTTGCCTTGGAGCGCTGCAATGCTACCCCCTCGAGTGGTGCAGCGCTACCACGAATTTCTGTATTTTTTGACTTTGTGTTTGGGCAATTTTGGCAATTCAAATCTTATGCGAAGTAGGGCATATTATATATCAATTTTTAGGGTTTTTCGTAGGGAAAGATACTAGAGAAGAGAACAAGATGGTTTAGAAGTAAGGAACGCGAAGATTCCACTTGGAAACAAGAAGAAGATTCAAGTCCCAGGATTTTGAGTTTGCTATTCAATGTTTATTATTGAGTGCTTCTCCGTACCTTATGTTGTTTCCATTCAAACTATGAACTAGTTTTGTTTTCTAGAGAGGAGATGGATCTTAACTTGAATATTATGGTTTAATATTAGATTTTGTTTATTATCAATAAAATTTCCATAGTTTATTCATGATTTCATATTCTTAATGCTTTCGATTTCTTGGCCACAAATCGAATGAGTTTAGACTTGGGAAGCGGTACTCGAGAGAGGGTTTTCTAGGTTGGAACCAGGGGATTATGACATGAAATCGTTCTAGAATTGAGAGGTTTACAAGGTTTCATAAAGTTGTAGGAAAATCACAGAGTTTAATGGGTTGTTAGGAATTAGGGTTTTATCGAGAGATCGAAGCTTAATCTTAATGATACGTCCTAATTCGGCACTCGAGAGAATGAATTAGAGGCGAGAGGATTTTGACTTGTAGACTAGGAAATTGATTTGGTGAAATTACATAATTAAAGGGTTAGGTGAAATCGATTATCTAGATATTCTCGTATATATTGATCTTTCTCACAATTCGTTCAGTTTAATTAGTTTTATTTGTTAGTTAAATACTTAAATCCCTACAATTTGATTGCTAGATAAAGTTAGAAATTAGTGAAAACGGTAATTGGTGAGGTAAACAATTCCAGAGGACGACAACCGGATCTTCATCGGTTATTACTACTATCTGTCACCGTACACTTGCGATTTTCAGTGAACACTTACGACACTAGGATACACCCAAATACAACATTTTACGGCCATCTACATACGTATACATACAAGTAAACGAAAAGGTTTGACCAGAAGTACAGGGTGTTACAATTTTCCCAAGTTAAGGAGTTTCGTCCTTGAAATTAAAAGAAAAACATACCTCAAGTGGTGAATATGTCTGGAAATTGCTCCCTCATTTATCTTTTATTTCCCATGTTTGCTCTCCATTATCATGAAATCGCCACCTGACTCTAACCATTGGAATCTCTTTATTCCAAAGTTTTTTGAACTTTCCTGGCTAGGATCAAAATTGGCTCTTCCGAATTAGTGGTGTCCTCCCCAACTTGCAACTGAGTCACATCTAGAACATGAGTCGAGTCTGGATAGTACAATTAACCTAAGCAGTTCATCACTTATCACGTCCCTAAGTATACTTTATAAAGTATATTTTGATGATGCAAACAAAATCTCTTTCGGTGCTAACGAGCTTTAATCAAATACCTTTCTCATAACCTCAGGAAAGCAAAAAGCCAAAGAATGATTTGATCAAGGAACTCAAGGTCATAATAGACGTTCAAGATCGTTTCAACCAAAGGACCTCAAATATCATATCATGATTTCAAGATCACACCACACGAACATTTCGATCAAGCTTCAAGACTACATCTTTCGAACAACGTTCAAGAAATTCAACTCTAGCTCGAAGTTCTTATTGAATATCTCATAATGAGGTGTTGAATTTAAAGATTAAGAGAAATACGAAAAATACACAGTATTTTAGGTATATCTTTCTCTAATCGATATTGCTAAAACGCTTTTCAAAACCATGCACAAATCACTTGCATATTTGCATGTTTTGATCATACGCCTTACGGTATTTCAAATGATTTATTTTTCTATGTTTAATTTGAAATTTACCGAGGTTTTATTCACATTCATCGTATTTTTAATTGCGAGTCAAAACTTCGTTTCAAGAGTCTTTCAGGACGCTAATGATTTCCCAGTGCTCTCCTGAACTTGATAAGTTAGGACGCTGATGATTCATTAGGACGCTGATAACATTCAAGGTTGAATTGAACTGATTCATCAGAACGCTTACTTGTAAGTAGCTATCTCACTTTAGTCAACTTCTGAAGTTGTCAGGGCGCTGACTCAACATCAGCTTACTGAAAGATTTTTATGTTCTTCAAAGAATTTATCTTTGACGACACTGATAGTTATAAGTTGGATAAACTATAAGGACGCTACCTGGATAGGAGCGCCCTCATCTTTGGGAACCAACTTAATAACTTTCAGGACACTAATTGTCCTTCAGCGCACTTGGTTTTGTTTTCAAACATTTTGAAATGACAGGACGCTTACATAGTTGTAGCCCCCTTGTGTCTTATGTTTTAAAAGGTAGGACGCTTACTCGAAAAGTAGCGCCCTCATATACTTAATTGTTTTAAAATAAAGCAAGATGCTAACTGTGCATTAGCGCGCTCAGGGTTAAGTCACTTATGTCGCAAAAATAGTCAGGACGCTTACGAGCTAGTAGCGCCCTCACTTCATTGTTCAGCATGACACTTATACATAATGAGCGCCCTCAAGGAACAAAACGAAAAAGTTGATATTATGCGTCAGGACACTGATTACGGAATCAGGACGCTAATTCAACAACCGTCACTATTCTAACAAGTACACTATATCAGTCTACTTTTTTAGAACAGATCTTTGCACATAATCCTTTTCAAATTTATTAGAGATCTTCTTTGATACATGACTTAAGTTTTTTTAAAACTTTCTTTATTCATTTAATTTGAAAAGAATCAGAATGTTAGTGAAGCAGTTGCCATTTTCATATAACATTCTAGTCGTTGTGTGTAAACGTTCACATTGTATTTGAACTTCAAATGTCTAACGGTTATTATCTACTAGGTCTATAAATACCAACACTTTGAATCAAACAACTCGCTGATAATTTTTATCGTGCCAAAAACTTTTTGAATCTTAGTCGTTGTTCAATCTTTCAAAAGTTTTTAAATGTTCTAAGTTTTCAAAGTATTCTTCACTGATACTTTACTTAGTCAAAAGATTGTCATATGAAGCTTCAATTATATTCTATATTTGAAAATCTATTTTGAATTGGTTTCTACTCAAATCCTCAGCCTGGATTTATACTTAACATCAATCGTGCTGATGAAGGAATTTAAAAAATAGTTCATGAGAGATACACTTGTACTTGATTTCATATCTTAAGTATTGTATTGAACTATATCAGTAGTTGTGTTAACTACTAAATATTGAACTAGAAGTTTTAATGCTTATACATTTTATCTATTTTGAAAACTATCCGAGTCTATGTTTTACACTGGTCCTGCATTTTCAACTTCAATGTTTCAATGGTATCATAATGTTTTCGAAGAAGCACTTAATTGATTTACATATCATTCACGCTTTTTGAAACTGCACTTGAGCAATACCGAACATTAAAAGGTAAAGGACTGTAAGTGTATGTATCTTAGCATTACGTATTCAAATTTATATATTTGTGTAATGCTACGTATATGAGCTTAATTATAAAGTGTTCTACTCAGTTAAAACCAACATTATTTTGTGTTGTAATGATGGTGTGTTTCTGGATTGAAACAACCAGGACAAGTGAATGTAGTTCACTTGATGATTTTAAGGTGAAATCATGTTAAGGTTCATCCTCACCAGTAAGTAGGAAAATCGGTTCGTCCTTAACCTATAAAAGGAAAGGTTATGTGATGCCCCGAAAATTATTTCATCTAGTCGATAACCCAATCGCATTTTGCCCAAAGTCTATGTGTTGCCTTGATATGTTTGGTGTTTGTTTGATGGTTGTTTAATGTTTGTATATTTGATGCTTGATAATGTAGATAAATATGTGCATTATAAATTGTATATGGGTCATGTTAAATTAAAGTATAATGCATATGTTATTATTTATGCATGGGCCCATCAAACCATGAATTGATATACGTTAGGATTGATTGAATAAAAGGATAAATGAGAATGAAAATTTGGTGTATTAAATGATTGGACATTTAAAATACATGGGAGCATGAGATTGGTTAAAGTACATGTGGTTGGTATGGGTAGTATGAGACCAACACATGTCAAGATGGTGCTTGAGAATGAACAAGGGTCCCATGCCCCATTTCTCTTCTCCAACACATGTCAAGTTGGTGCATGAGACCAACACATGTCAAGTTGGTGCATGAAAATGGACAAGTGTCCCATGCCCCATTTCTCCTCTCCAACACATGTCAAGGTTGGTGCATGAAAGTGGACAAGTGTCCCATGCCCACTTCTCTTCTCCAAGTGCTAGAGAGTGAGGTGAGTGGAGGGAAAGGAAAAAAAAAAAAAAAAGAGAAAGGAAAGAAGAAGAGAAAGAAAGAGAGAGTTGCTTGAGGAAAATCTCTGCAACATTTTCATCAAAGAGCTGGATCTTGGGTATATATGGTCTGATTGAGCTCAACCTTTGTCAGCACGTTCGTAGCTTATGGTTATTCATTCTGGTCGGTGGAGATCTTAATTAGAGGTTTCGTCTAAGAGATATAACCTCTCAAACAAAGCTGGTCGGAAAGTCTGGATTTCTCGTGCAGTTTTGATCAAACTAATAGATCTCCTAAATCTACCGTTGGATGGATATGATATTTGGATATGTGGTTTACAACTTATCTTTCTACATTATGAACGGTGAAGAAGTTTATGTGTTAATTATGTTGTGTGATATAGTCATCTGAAGTCGAGTATTTGCAGCAGGAAAGGAGAAATTATCTGATTAGAGACTTGTCCATAAAATAGACTTATCTTTTTGGTCCACCGTTGGATTGAGCTGATTTTTAGACAGAAGGTTTGTTTCTTAACATAATTCAATCTGTACGGTTGATTTTGTGATTAAATATTTCTGTTGGGAGATTGATACATCTGAACAGAATATTAAATGAAGAATTGGTAGGGTTGCTTGTATTAGACCTAAATTTAGAATATGAACTTAGACCTTTCCAAATAGCTTGCATGTCAACTATGTTGACCTAGTTGCCATTGTTGATGAACCCATGATGCAAAATCAGTGATATACATGGCTGAACATGGTGACCTAGTGTAAATCGGCAATATGGCCTAAGTATGGAAAATTTCATATTTTAGGGCTTTTGATGCTTTTGGCCTAGAATCATTGAATTGATGCAACTTATGTTTAATTAAGCATGATTAGGGTTGATTATGCTACTGATTTGGTGGTTGTAACCATATCATGGGTTATGCCTACTTGTAATCAAGTGGCCCAATTTGAGCATGTTTATTCCGAAGGAATTGAAAATCAGTATTTTTGAATAATAGAATGGTTTATGAATGAGAACTATGCATTAGAGGCCTAAGTTATGTGATTTGAGTTGAATGGTGGGATTAGATGGGATTTAGGCCTATTGTCTATATGTGGGCTGATTTAGGGTTGATGTGTAATGTCTATGTGATTGAGCATAGAAATTGATGTATGGTTGGATATTGATGAATGTTTCAGGACCTTGATTGGATTGATTCGGTTTGGTGTCCGTGTGTGGTTAAATACTCTCGCAAGGCTTGGTTGTGAGTAGACTTCATTTATGATTATATCTTTTATGTCATCATATCACTTATATATATTGTATGTTGAAAGCATGAATGTGTTCTAATGTTTTGAATGATGCATTGATTTGAGAAAACCTTATGACTTTGGTTGGGCCCATCTATCTGGCTAATAGGGGGACTTAACCTTGTCATAGGAGGGTTCTAAAAAGGAAATATTTGGGGATGAGAACGGTACGGTGAAATAAACGTGCACTAGTAACCCCAAATAAACATGATTGGGGTCAACGGTACGGTGAAATAGACGTGCACTAGTAACCCCAATGCATGTGGAATGTGGATCCAAATTGATAAGTTTTTACTTGCATCGAACTTATTAAAAATGCTTGATATCTATATGTTATGAGCTTTTAATCATGCTACACATTGACATGCATACATGATATTTATTGATGAGTATTGATAGCATATTTGAATTCTATTCACTGGGCACCGTTGGCACAGCCTCATTTTCCTCTTTCAGGTCCTTCTGTCCTGAATAAGGGCAAAGGAGTAGTCATATCTTGAGGGCCTTGCCGGCGAGAGAATCCAAGGCCTCGATGTGAGTTGAGAGGCATTTTGATTGAATTGTGTTTGAAATTATGATGTATTATATTTTGGACTATGTAATTATAACACTCACCACATTGTAGTATGGGTGAGTTGAGACTTGTTAGATAGACCATGTGGGCACATGAGGGTTTTTTTGTACCCATAGTTTTGGACTTTATGTGTATGTCAATCTTGACGGACTGTAGGGATTATGACGGTTTTATTTATGGTTCATTTTTTATGGAGTATCTCTTGTCTTGGATGATTAATACGGTTGGTAGTTTTGTTTAATACCTTTTTATATTATGTCGTTGTTTGGGATAAGGCTCGTAGGGTCTCAACCACCTCACGAAGGTTGAGAAGTGGTTGGAGATGCCTACGTCGGGCGTCCCGCCCCGGCATTCCGCACACCATTCCTTGCGGGGTTGGTGGTCCAGGGTGCGAGGTCGCCACAGGTTATCTCTAAACCTGTAAAAGAGAAACGGTTGTTACTAATCCTGTAAAAGGATCATGATTCTTCCTCAGCCAGTAAAAGGGAAGGTGCGTCCTTAACTTGTAAAAGGATAGGTTATCTTTGAACCTGTAAAAGAAAACGATTCTTCCTTATCCCGTAAAAGGAAAACGGTTATTACTTATCCCGTAAAAGGAACATGGGTTTTTCCTCATCCCGAAAAAAGGAAATGTGGTTCATTCGTAGCCCGCAAAAGGATAGGTTTACCTTGAACCTGTAAAAGGGCATGTATAACGGTTTGGTTCTCAACCGTAAGAGAATCAATTAATGAATTGAGAAAATCCTAATCGAGAGATTAGGTAGTGGACCTAGGCTTGGCTGAACCACTATAAATTCTAGTGTGATTTAAGTTATGCATTTTACTTTAGAGTTAGTATGTGCATTTAATTCCAATTCACTAAGCCATTGGAATAATTTTAAAATTGACCATCTCACCCAATTCACCCCCCTCTTGGGTGCACCAACAAGTACTTCCTTAACATGGACACGTGGAAGACATTATGCGCACCTGCCAACTGAGGTGGTAGATGAAGCCTGTATGTCAATGAACTAATCCTCTCAAGGATCTCAAATGGCCTAACAATCGCAGAGCAAGTTTCCCCTTCACCCCAAACCTCACCTGGCCTCTCTGTGGCAAGACCTTCAACAAAACCCGGTCACCCACAGCAAACTCTAGTGACCTATGTCGATTGTAAAAATAACTCTTCTAAAAATATTGGGCTGCTTTTAATTTTTATTTGATCTGCTTAATCTTTTCTGTGTGATCCATAATAACAGTTGGTCCCAAACAACCCCCTAACTTCAAACCAACAAGTTAGGGATCTACAAGTTCTATCATACAGAGCCTCAAAGGGTGTCATCCCAATATTAGCCTGATAGTTGTTATTATATGCAAACTCACACAAATAAAGTTATTCGCCCCAACTCCCACCAAACTCTGAAATACAAGACCTGAGCATATATTGCAGCATTTGTATCACTCTCTCAGTCTGCGCATCAATTTGAGGATGATATGTTGTACTGAGACGGAGATGGGTCCCAAATCGGGTCTGCACTTCATGCCAGAACTTCGATGTAAACCTCGGATCTCGATCTGACACAATAAACATTGGCACCCCATGTAATCTCACTGTCTCACATATATAAAATATGCTCAGTCTATTAACAGTGACTTCGGTGTTCATTGGAAGGAAATGGACAGACTTTCCCAAACCTCCCACTATGGATCCTAATTCAAGGGTGAGGATTAAACAAGTTACAAGCTAACTTTGCAGGTGTAAGTTACCTTTACAATGAGCCTAATCACTTATTTTGTTCTCACTAGTGACACAAGTCCTTTTATAATGATTAAAATGAAAGTAAAAAGAAGGAGTTCTCTTACCAAGAACCCTTCAGAATCTTACACAAGTGATTTGGTCTCCTTTAGATTTCTTAGCAATATGATAAAGGATGAAGCACAGCTGAAAGAGAAGAACACTTGGAAATTTTTTGTAAAACTTTGATCAAATCAGTAAAAACTCTTTCTCAAGATGTAAAATCACTCAAGAATGTTTTAGAACACTTAGAGCACTTAGATAGTCCGAGAAGATTCTTAATAAAGAACATAACTTTATTTTTTATATTAAATATAGAGAGTGCTCAAAGCTAGAGTTTCAATCTCCAAGAAAACCCTAATTTCAAATTCAAATTTGTGGTACAATGCATCAGATCTTTCATCAAAGAGAGGGGAACAGATCCGTTGAAAAACATGAAAGAATGGGCGTAGCACAAATGGGGAAATAGATGGTACACATCTCTTTCGAGAAAACTCAAAAATGCAAGTTTGCTCTAACAGGGAAATCCAGTGTGTTGTCGCTCAATCATAACACGCTGGCCAGTTTTCCCAAGAGCTCTGGTTGTTGGTCCCTAAGGGCACTAGGGCGCTAGCCCTCTATTCCAGTGCGTTGGGTCAAATTCCAGATACTCAACCATTTTTTGAGCAATGGCTAGCGTGTTGGCCCATTGTCCTAGCGCTGAACAAAGTGACAGACAGCCCTAACTCAAAATCTAGGCTCGCTAGCGCACTGGCCTTTATTCCAACAAGCTGGTCACTTTTCTAGAGACTTGGAAATTTTTAAACCAGACTTGTCTTGATGTGATCTTGATAAGCTTTGTTGTGATACTTAAAACAGACGATAATGTTAGAGATATTGTTTGTAATCATCAAAACTCTATCTTAGAGAGTCATTGGCTTTACACAACCAAGTCAAATGCCCATGCCCACAATTCTTTCTCCTTCGATTCAGACGATGACCATCATAATGACCTGGGAACCTCCTTTATGTCCATGCTAAATGTCTTCCTGCGGCCACCTCAGCACCTATTCCTTCAATAGCACCGAGTACCTCAGCTCCTACGATTCCCAATGCTCCTCCTCTAGCCATGGATGTGATCCTTCAACAACTTCAAGCTCTCCAGGATAGTCAAATAGCTATGTTTGCATCGATTTCCTCAACTCTAACTTCCCTCCAAACTCAGATGGATTCCCAGGAGACCACACTTACAAAGATTCATGCATCACTGCCTTCTTTTAGCACAACTTCTTCATTGTTCAAGAATCTAGAGTGCACCGTTGGATCCACGGTTGGTTAGTTAGTCTCATCATTTCATGAGTTTGAGCGGAGGTTGGACGACATGGCCTCACTAGTATCTCGACTTGTCACTTCTATTCAAACCATAGCTAATCCAGTCAACTCTGGAATATCTTACCTTGAGAGCATCTATGCGATGCTAGCCTCTCAATTGCATTTCCCTTTCGTGCCTTTAGTTCCAGTACCCTGACAGAGAACTTCATAAGCACGACATTAATCTACTCCTTCTACCCAACCTTCTCCATGATATTCTGCACCTCCTTCACCATCTGAGAGCATTGCTCGCATTTTGACACCCTACTATACATTTTAGAGAAAATGACCCAACATGACTTAAATTCCTTAGGGAAATATGGATTTGGGACTCAAATGAATCTTAAAATGAGGTACTAAAATCCCTAGAAAACCAAATTTTAAAGCCAAATACCATTCATAGGGTACCAAGGGCCGAATCAATGAAAAATCGAACCGAAAACCTGAATAAGGGAGAAGGAATGTATTCCTCAACTGGAGGAACGTGTTCTTCTAGGTCCGAGACCCCCTTTTTACATTTTTGGGTTAAAGAACACGTTTATTAATTGGACGAATGTTTCAGGGTTTTTATGACCTATAAATAGGCTTGATTTTCTTCATTTTAAACCATTCCAGCTTTGGCTAAAATGAAAGAACACTTGATGGACGATTTGGGGGTGCTTATAGGTGATCCACAGGGGTTCAAATGTGGTTTCTAAGGTAGGATTAAGACTCCTAAACGCCAATAAAGAGAATTTGTGGTATAATCTCTAACTTTTCTTAGATAATCTTCCTTGGTTTGGATGTCTTGTTCCCCAAGTTACCATGTTCAAGTTTCATATATGTGTTTGTATGGGTTTCTTAGTGTGTCAATATTGGTTTTGAAGAGTTTTTATGTGTTAATCATGTTTTTAAACAACTATGAGAAGTTTTAAGTGATTTTGGGGGATTTTGAGAGATTTCTTGTTCTCCAAGAAATCATGGAGGATGTGCCTTGATTCACATGAGATTTACCCATTTTGATTTATTAGTTTGGAGACATTAATGTTTGAGTTAAATGGTGTTAAATGGACTTAGCTATAACCAAGACTAAACGAGTGGTTGAACTTCAAACACCTGAATTAGCAAAGACTTGGTTACTAAGAAAAGGTTTTGCAAACCAAACCCTTGTGATAATGTGATGAGATGGGGAAAAACATTCTTAAAGATTAAATGGATGATGAAACTGATGTTAGATGTTAAGTTGAAACCATTTACGTTGGAATCAAATTAAGAATTGGTATGTTTTGTACATGTTAGGAAGTGAGGAACTGGCGAAGTAAAGGGTAAAGGTTCCTAAGGTAGTGAACACATTGGTCACGGCATCACTGTGTGTAGATTCCATTCTTCGATCATATGTGTACCATCATAGCTAGAAAAGTGGTTTTACATCATGAATCATGTTTATATGTTTTTGAATGTTGTTAGCATGCGAATTAAAGAATGTCTTAGATTACATTTCTAAGATTAGATAACATGCTTACAAAGTGTCTTGGTTTATCATTTATGCTCTTGTACCGTTAAATGAATAACCATTCTTATGCCTTGTTTGATCTAGATAGCATGTTCAGGAAATGCTTATGATGATTATTATCCTGATGTATTGTTTTGAAATATTAGCATGCTTCCAATCTATAATATGAGTATGCATATGTGATTTACTTATTATGCCATGAACATGTAGTTCCATAGCATTTGGCATGTATATTTCTTGGGTATGGTTCAATGTGGTTGGTTGTTGGAAGTGGATGATACTATGAGTATGTGAGTGCGCCCTCACGGCAGAGACGTTGGTTGGACGTCTGGAACACTTTCGTTAACAACTAACCATTAGAACAAAAACCCAGTTACAGTCATAGAATCATAGGTTCAATACTCCATAGGATGGGAAGTATCGAGGATGCACCTATGTTAAATGGTTTTAAATGATGGATTTTGTAAAAATGTCAAGTACTTTAATGATTACTCTACTTTTCCCAATCTTGCACATGTGATATTTAAGTTATAATTTCCATGATGATTGGTATGTGCATAGTTTTAAATTGATGAGCATGTGATGGTGGATATGCAAAATCATCTCACTGAGATATAAGCTCACTCCACTTATCTATTTTTCAGGATCCAGCAGTGACCTTGACAAGGGTAAGAACATAGTGTACTAACTCTCCCTGGTGTTGGCTCCATCATCATTGTTGGTGAGGATTGGATGGAGCGGGAGGCTGATCGATTTATTCATTTAGGAGTTGTTTTCATTCCTATTTAAACTTTGAACTTTACTTGGACATGAATGACTGTAATAACTATACTTTCTTAATCGCATTTTGGTTGATTATTAATGTCTTGTGGGTATCTACGCCTTGTATGACTTGTTCATGGTTGGTTTTAGGTGTGGGAATAGTGACATGGTTAAAGGTTGAGGATTACTAGTGTCTTTGGTTTAAGGGTACTAGCCCGGGTGATCCGATGTTTTCTTATTTGGGAACTAGGGTCGTCACACACATTCTTCGGGACCTAGCTCCTCGACACCCACCTTTGGAATGATCATGCCCCTCTTTTTGATGTTTCAAAAGGGGGATAATATTGTGTAGATGGGTAGTTTCTAGTAGTATGTTAGTAAGCAAATCTTGCATTCATTTTGAAATCTTAATAATATACTTTTTTAATGCATATGATCGTGTATTGTTCTATTGTTTGATCTGTTTATAGATGTATGTTTCTTTGAGAACTTGTGTACATAGTGATAGTGATCATGCCATTATATAGAGGAAATGTTGTTTAATTTTCTTGTCATATCATCCTTCCATTCATACTAGATTAGGTTGCTTCAAAGGCCTACATAAAAGCGAGGAGATTATTGGACCAATGACCCTTCATGATGAGTGTTTTGATGATTACATACAACATCTCTCATGTACTAAACCTTACAATGAACATCTCAACTAGTATATCAAGATCATACCAAGAAAGTTGGACACTCAATCAAGATCAAGATGAAGTCTCAAGTTTATGTATTTTGTAACTTGCTTAGATCTTTTCTAGGATGTAGAATCCCCCCTTGCATTCTCAGCAAACTGCATTAGCATGCTTCATGTATTCAAAGTTTCCAATCATGTTTGAAAAATCATATGAAATTTGATTTAAAAATGTCTTGAACCATTAATGAGGTTTCCTAAATTTTTTGCAAGTCTTTAGAATCATATCCAAGTATTTGATTTCATGCAAAATGAGTTCAAGCATCAAAAATTTGAGTTTGAGTTTTTCTGGTCCACCAGCACGCTAACTAAGAGTTATAGTGTGCTAGAACCTTTGTCTGGTTTCAACGGCCTCTGGAAATTGACCGGCACTCTAGTACAATTACCAAGACCCAAAAAGTTATGGGGTTCTCTATCACTTTGGCTAGCGCGCTAGTATAGTGACTATCGCGCTAACATGAACCAAAAAAAACTCTAGAGTCTCCATTTCTTGGTCTTGCGTGCTAGTACAATGACCGACGCATTAATATGTTGCCTCAGTTAAAACTTGATGTTCTCGGGAATTTTGACCAACATGCTAGTACAGACTAGTAGCGCGCTAGTGACCTCTGTTAGTGCAAACTGACTTTTCTAGGTTTCCAAAAATGACATTTTGACCTTATTTCCCCTTTCATGGTTCACCCTTCTTCCAAAAACTTGCAACAACTATGTTTCATGTTATTTCCATGATATACCTAGTTCATTGAACCAAAATTTGAAATTCAAACTTGGGATTTTTTGGAGATTGAAATCCTTAATCTTGTTCTCTCTTGAAGCTAAAAAACAACTCCTATTTTTTGAAGAATAACCTCAAAGCACGATTTGAAATTTTTCCTAAGTATTTCTAAGCTTATAAAAACTATTTTCGCTTGATTTTGAAATCTACACACTTTCGTCTTTGGTTTTGAGCTTCATCAAGTTTCTTTTAAACAACCAAACAAAGGACTCCTCAGTACTTTACCTGTGCATATTTTTTACATCTTTTTCTATGTCAAAGGGAGTATTCAAGAGCTTATTGTAAGTATTTGAGGCATTCTTGGTTAGAGAATCCTCATCTTCGTTTTCGTTTGTACTTTGTGTCATTTGTTAAGTCACTGGTGAGCTTTGAGTGAGAGAATAAATTTGTAAAGGTTTCTTACACTTGAAAGTTGATATTGTAACTGATTTTAATCCTCACCCTTAAAGTAGGATCCTTAGTGGGTGTTGAAAAATCTTGAACGAGGAGTTCAAGTCGTGGATGCAGGTTTGAAGAGTTGAACCACGTAAAAATACCTTGTGCAATCTTTCATTCTTTCCTTGTTTGTTATTTTTGAAAGGTTTAAAATCCCAGCATTTAGTCCAATTCACCCTTCTTCTTGGACTCTAATCTAGGGCAACAATTCCATGGTGTATGCTATCTGCTTATGATATAGTATTGATTGATAAAATTGCATTTAGAGTAAATACTAAATTAGAGGTTTGGAGAGAGGCTCCAGAATCTAAAAAGTAGATTAGAAGTCAAAAGATACCAACAAGTAAAAACTTTTGATCTTTGAGATTCATTTTTCGTAAAGAAGGGGAAATAGGTGAGGATGTGAACCATATAGTTAAAGCAGGATAGGTTAAGTGGAGGAGTGCTTCTAGAGTATTATATGATAAGCACATCCTGTTAAAGTTAAACGGAAAATTTGATAGAGTTGTTATTACGTCAGCCATGCTTTATGGTGTGAAATGTTAGCCAATTAAAAAACAAGTTAACAAACTAAGTGTAGCATAACTGAGAATGCTAAGATGGATATGTGGTAGAAATTTAAAAGATAAAATTAAAAATGAACATATTCGAAAAATGGTAGGAGTAACACCAATTAGAAATAAAATTAGAGAGAGAACCGACTAAGGTGGTTTAAACATATATAACATAGGTTGTTAGATGCAACAATTAAATAAGTGACCTATACTAAATGGTTACAATAGAGGTAGAGGTAGATCTAAAGTAACATAGAAACGCATAATTAACAAAAACGTAACTTCTTGTAATTTGAATGCTAACTTAGTTTTTTGAAAAAGCGGAGTGGAAGACGTGGATTCATGCAGCCGACCCCATGTAGTTGGAAAAAGTTTAGTTGAGTTTAGTAGAGCCAAGTGACACTTTTTTTAATAAGTTTAAGGAACTTGATTAATCACATTTTGCATCAAAAGGATGATTAAAAATTTGTGATACACTTATTCCATATCATGGACATGTGAACAAAGACAAAATTTCTAAAAAGATAGCATGGAAGCCAAATCCCATAAAAGGAGATTTCTCAGAACAAGGATAATTGATGTTGAAAGTTCTAACTTCCTCGTGCAAAAGAAAGCAAGAGAAGGAAAAAAATGAGAGGGAGATATTTTCACTGCATATATGCTAGTGATCTAACTAGTTTGAGAGCAAACATATGTTGTTCTATCTTTCTCGTATATAAATATTCAAAAAATTTATAGGGATGAAAAGATAGGAACACCTGGTAAGGTAGCCCCGGCATCAACAATGTACGTGTTGCCGGACACATATTGTGAAGAGTCATGAATGAGATATCGTAAAAGTGAAGTCAATGCAGGATTCACTGTACCTAGTGTTCCTATAGGGACAATTCTCATGTTCACATTGTTGAGCCAAGGTTTCTTCATCAAGCCTTCTGTCATTTCAGAATTGAAAATCCCAGGTGATATTGAGTTCACTCTAATGTTATATGCCCCAAATTCCAATGCCATCACCTGTTATGAAGAAAAAAAAAAAAAAAACAATCATTTAACATAATAAATGACATATAATTATATAGCTGGAATTAATAAATTAAACAAACAAGTTGTATAATTAATATTACTAAAAGTCAAAGGTCAATTAAATCCCTCAGTAACGCTATTATAAAATAGCTAGCTTTAGTGATTTGTATATTATATCCAAGCAAAAAAGTTTAAGCTCAAGGTTTTCTTGTTATTTCGATTAAACAATTAGAGACCATTGGCTTGAAAGACAATAAGGCATCAAACTAGCATCTTGTACCTAATGTGGCGAAGAGTTGCCAAAAAGAAATTCTACTAAAATATATACTATCATTTCTTTTTCTACTCAATTATTATAATTCTATAAAAGCAAAGAAAACTAGACCTATTTCTACAATGTCTCTTCGTAATATATGAGATATTCTATGGTGCCATGAACAAAAGAGAGCCTAAAAAAGTTAAGGTGGTATTTAGTAGCTTTATTTGCAACCTCTAAAAAGTAGTAGAGGAGTATGAAAAAAATTATTTAAAATTTTTTTAAAATTTTTTCAACTTCTAATTAAAGTAGAGGTGTAACCTCTCCAAGAATAAACAAAAAAACTTTACTTATTTTAGTAGAGCTGAAACTTCTACTATAATTAGAGGTTGGTTTTAAAATAGAAGTAGAGGTTAAGTAGAGTTACCAAACGCTAAAATGATATTACCTTAGTTAATGTATTTACGCTCGCTTTTGAAACATAATAGGCAATAGCTCCAAATAATTGTCCTTGATAAAGACCACCAACAGAAGATATGTTGATAATGGATCCTGTTTGATTTGCTTCAATCATGAATCTACTTACATACTTCGATACTAGCCAGGTTCCTGTTAAGTTGGTCCTCAAAACATCATCCCATTCCTTGTCAGACAAATTTAGTGGAGAATGTACACCACCTGAAATAAAAGCTTCTAAATTATGGTATGTAGTTTAAGTTAAACTCCTTGGATGACAAGTAATATGAAATGACATAGATTTCCTATTTTTTTCAACAATTAGATGAAAGGAAAGGTTAAAAGTGTCTAACTCTTGTAAATAAGAGGAAAAGATAAAAATCTACTGAAAAATAAACACCACCTGAAACAAAACTCATAAATAATGTTATACAATGTAAGCCAACCTAAACACTTTAGGACAACTAATTTGAAATGATCTAGTTTCATAATTTTTAAAAGTTAGATGGAAGGTATAAATGTATGACTTGCAAATAAATAAATAAAAAGCATAGAACATATTATGCAATTGAAAAAATATATATGTTGAGTTGAATTAAGTAGTAGAATTATGGGCAACCTTAACATACTAGAAAATACAAAACTTGGTTCTTTCATTATTTATACAGTAATGCAGATACCTGCTTGTTGCACATGATTTTATGAAATAATATTAAAAAATTAAACTTTAAATTAAAAACAAAAGTCTAAATTAATGGTGACAAATCTTTTTTCTATCAAGCACATTCGATGAACCATTTACAAATTTAATTTGTAATACCCTGAAAAAAAAAATCCACTTTCAAATTTCAAACATAATCCCTAAAATCACACCATAAACCATGCCAGAAATCATGCTGGAAATCACGTCGGTAATCTCGCCGAAAATCTCTGCTGAAATCGCGTCTCTCTCTCTCTCAAAAACCCCAATCGCACAAGCCCCTCTCTCAAAATCAATCGCCCCTCTCTTCTCTCTTTTCTCTGCCAGCGCACACTGCAACTCATCACCGCCGCTCATCACCATTGCTGCTCATCGACGCTGCGACTTCGATTCTCCTTCTCCTCTGCTCTCTCGCTCTCGCCAGGTCTCTCTCTCAATTCTCTGCTCAAAACCCCAATGCACGAAACCCCATCTTGCCGCTGCAACTCCGCCATTCCCCTGCTCTCGCCAGGTCTCTCTCTCAATTCTCTGCTCAAAACCCCAATGCACGAAACCCCATCTTGCCGCTGCAACTCCGCCATTCCCCTGCTCTCGCCGCCCTCTCTCTCTTCTCATCTCGCCGCTGCAACTCCGCCATTCCCCTGCTCTCGCCGCCCTCTCTCTCTCCTCTGCCATTCCGTCATTCCCCTGATCTCGCCGCTTTTTCTCTCTTCTCTTCTCTGTCATCTCGTCGTTGCTCTCTCTCTTTTCCGCCATTTTCCTCTGCTCCTCGTTTCTCTGCACCAATGTTCACCAAACACCCAATATCATATTATACTACCTATCTTAGCACCCAATATCATATTATATTACCCATCTAAGCATCCAATGTCATATTATAATATCATATTATATTACATATATATTATGCATTCTATAATGAAGCACCCAATATCATATTTTAATTTCATATTATATTACATATATATCATACATTCTATAATGAAGCAGCCAATATCATATTATTTTACCCATCTAAGCACCAAATATTATATTATATTATAATATCATATTATATTACATATATATTATGCATTCTATAATGAACACACGACATCTCATATTTAACATTCATAATCGTTTTTATGAGTATTTATATTAACAAACATAATATACGTGTACAGGTTGAGCATTAGACGTGGCGAGGAATTTAAGTGATTTGGAATTTAACGATTCAGGTGGGGATGAATCTAGGCCTTCATAATATTTTATTTTGATATATAGATAGGGATGTTAAATTAATTAGGTCTATAGTATTATTAGATTGCTTATGCATGCCTATTGTACATGATTTCATATATACAATGTTGTAATTGTTAGTCATGATGATATGTGTGTCAACATGATTTTTATTCTAATCAAATGATAATTGGATGCATGAAATTCATGTGGTAATTGAATTCATTTAGAAATTATAATGCTTGATAATGAAATATATGACTTGGAATATTGACATAGTAAAGTTCATACGTGAATACTATTATAATTGACTTTGTGACATGATACCATGTGTAGTGGAGTTTGAATATGTTTTATGAATGCACTTAATATCGTACTTATACCGTACGTATGACGTGACATCACTAAAGAACGCGATTAAGATAAAAGTCACACATATGGGACAGTTATTCTAAGGAATATCGCCAATGTTTATTATAGGGCAGTTATTCACGATGAATATCGCCAACGACTTCTAATTTTTGGGTTGTGCCACCCTGAGTTTGATTTCCTAAAGGTACGTGATTTAGAACGTGATGAAATTCTCGACTCAAACAATTTAATGTTGCAACGATTAATGTGTGAAACTTGTTTGTAATGTTCTTGTGTATGTATCATAATAAAATATTGTGAATTGTTTAGATGACCCACTGGGCTTTCAAGCTCACCCCTATTTTTCATATGCAGGTGCTTAGGAGAATAAAATCGCGAGTTCGTGACATAGTTCAGAGTAGTAGGGGTGGGTTAATTAATTAGTATTATGGTGATAGGACTGAATATGTTTTTGATCTTTAAAGGTTTATTATTTGAACGAATTGTATTGATAATCGAAATTCAATGAATATTATTACGGTTAGTAAAGACCCTGTGATTTATTTCACGTGTGAATGCCTTGGAATAGAATTCATTAATTCTATTTGATGAATGTATTTAAATGTTGTGTCCATAATGGATGGACAAGGGCATGTACCCTCGTATGAAGATAAAGATCGTATGAAGAATTAAAAGTATTCGTTTATCTTAACCAGTAAGTTGGTTGGAAGAATATAAATTCATAGTTTTGCAAATTTTACTATCTATATAATGATTATGGGTTAAGATAGACGGATACGAGTAACATCTCAATTTTCAGTGATATTTTTATATAAAATTAAAATATTTATTATTTTACAAAAAAATTAAGTTTTGAAAACCGGGGTGTTACATAATTACTCTTAAATTATGAATTGTGAACATGCACATACATAAAAGAAGCAGATCATACTTCAAGTACTTAATATAAGTGAATGCATTAAGCCAAGACTATTGTTTGTGCTCTAGCGTAAATTTTTGTCATAATTTATGATGAGCAACCAAGAGATTTGCTTATTCCAATCATACATCCAAATAGGAGTTAAACACATAACCAGTGGTTAAGCAATATAATTACTAAGTTATATCATGAGGTAACCATTTTAATTCCACCACATATTGAGTTTTAGAAGAGCCTATGAAAAATTGGAGTCTTGTGGTTAACCAAATTGTTTAATAAGATGGTCGCAATTAGGAGAATATTCAATGATTGGAGAAAAAATGTCTTAATGTTCATATATTAAAATAAAGGAGATATTCAAAATTGTGCAACTTAAAGAAGAATTAAATTGATGAGTCATACAATAAAATTATGGAAGATACTAATAAAAGATAGAGTACAAGCTGAGATTTTGGTATCAAACAATCAATTTGCGTTTATGCTTGAGATATCTACTATGAAAACTATTTATTTATGAAGGAGATTGATAGAGAAGTATATATAGAAATAAAATAAAAAAGACCTCCATATGATTTTTATATATTGATTTAGAGAAACCCGATGATAAAGTACCTAGAAAAATAACATGGTAGGTATTAGGGAAAAGATGAATTACGACTAGATACATTGAATTAAGAAAAAAACATATATCATGAGGCAAGAACTATTGTAAAATCAATAGCACATGAAACTAACGAATATATTGACATATGGAGGTGGGGTCGATCGGTCGGGTTAGGTGTCAATCTGGATTCTTTTTTTCTCGTTTAAGTTGGTCAACATGACCAATGTAGGTTGTTGCGTCTGCCAAATTTGGTTGAGGGTCGTTACCTGAGATTGGAGATCGTTTTCCGACATTTTGAACATTGGCTGGTGTTGTTTCCAAACAATCTTTCGGGCGAGCTGGTTTTTTTTTTTTTTATGCTTTTCCTCTATTTTCTAGCCAATTCTGCTCTCCTACGTTTAGTTTTTCTCCCAATTCTTTTGTTCTCTCTTTCTGTTACCCCTTTCTTCCCACTTTTTAATTTACGTTAACTGATCACAACTTCAATTGTACGCACTTGACTGGAAGAAAATCACCCCACAACTAGCCTTGTAACCAGTTTGGTCACACCATAGTAGGATGTCCCCAAATCATCCTTTGTTTTTGTTTGTTGTTTTGACCGTATCACCATGCTTGCTTATGGGCTGATTTTCTTTCCCAAATGCTTAAAATTGAATCTTTGTTAATCAATGCCATGAATAAGGAAGCAGATGATGAAGAAATATAGAGAAAAAAGCTAATGAAAGATGGAAGAAGGGTTGAAAATTATTTGTCACCTTGCAAAGAAAAGTGGTGAAAAAATAGAAGAAAACAAAACAAAGCAACTGTTTGTAATGTCAGAATAATGCTTGTTGATCACAGGTTATCAGCCCCCCATAGAGGTGGCCGGTTGTAAAAGGAAAAAGAAAGGACCGGAAAAAGCAATGGCTTGGTTTCTCTTACTTCTTTGACTACGTGGTTCGCCACGTCAATTAGGTTTTTTTTTTAGTATAAAAAATTTAGCACTAACCATATAAATATTACGTGTGAAAAATGGTAAAATTTGGTTTTCGTTAAAAATAAATAAAAAAATACAATTAATGAGAAAAATAAAAAATATTCATTTCTGAATTAAAAATGAAGAAATATAAGGATCAAGAGAAAAAAAAAAGTTATTTTGTCTAAATTGTTTTAATTTATAAAATAACAGTACCGGCTTTAATATTATTCAGGAAAGAATATATCATAAAATTGAATGACCACTTGACATTTTAATAGCATAAATAATAGAATACTTAATAGGAATGAAAGAGAGATGAAAAATAAGTTGAAGCATAGGCAAACCTAAGAATAAATAAAAAGAGAGAGAAAATGATGCCGTAGAAAGAAATAATATATATATATATATATATATAATTATATTTATGTTCACGTAAATATTTATGTCAATGTAGTGTACGATAAATAGTAAATAGTAGGTGAACTTTCTTTTTTTTAAAGCAAAGAAAAGAAAAAGAAAGAGAAAGAGAAAGAAGAGAGGGCGGTAGGGTTGTCAACAGGAAGGCACTCCCCGGGCTCCTCCCCCTTCTTTACCTTCTCCGTTACCACCTCTTCATGGTGCCGGTGTAACACCCCGATTTTTAAAACTTAAATTTCAAGTAAAATAATGAATATTTTAATTTTATATAAAAATATCACTAAAAATCGAGATGTTACTCGTATCCGTCAATCTTAACCCATAATCATTATATAGATAGTAAGATTTACAAAACTATGAGTTTATATATATAACCAACTTACTGGTTAAGATAAACGAATACCTTTAAATCTTTTTTCTTCATGCCAAAGACCACATAATTCTACTATACCAATTTCTATAGTGAATTATGAGGGTACTTGCCCTTATCCATCCATCATGGACACAATATCTTAAATACATTCGTCAATAGAATTCAAGTCCAAGGCACATATATTTAAAATAAATCATGATCCCTTCAATAATCATAAAAAGATTTTATCAAAATTTCTAATGTCAATACAACCCTTACTAAATAAAAGTTCACGAAATTAAACAAGTAATTAACTCATTCACTAATTAAAATATTGTCCAGATTCTCATTCTACCCCTATCACTGAACCACGTCACAACTTGCTACTTTATTTTCTAAGTCCTTCATGTGAAAAATAGGGGTAAGTTTGAAATCCCAGTGGGTCATCTAAACAATTCACAACATTTTATTATGATACATACACAAGAACGTTACAAACAAGTTTCACACATTAATTGTTGCAACATTAGATTGTTTGAATCGAGAATTTTACCACATTCTAAATCACGTACCTTTAGGAAATCAAACACAGGGTGGCACTACCCAAAAATTAGAACTTCGTTGGCGATATTCATCATGAATAACTGCCCCATAATAAACATTGGCGGTATTCCTAAGAATAACTGCCCCACAATAATCAATGGCGATATTCCTTAGAATAACTGCCCCATATGTGTGATTTTTATCTTAATTGTGTTCTTTAGTGATGTCACACCATAAATACAACCTAATCATGCTATTAATTGTATTCACAAACCATATTAAAATTTCACTACACATACTATCATGTCACAATGCCAAATATAATAGTTTAACACATGAACCTTACTATGCTAATATTCCAAGTCATACGTTTCATTATCAGGCATTATAATTTATAAATGAGTCTCAAATATCATATGAATTCCATGCATCCAATTATCATCTAATCAAAACAAGAAGTCATGTTGACAAACATATCATCATAGCTATCAATCACAGCATGGTATAAATAACATCACGTACAATAGGCATGCATAAGCAATCTAATGATATTATAGACCTAATTAATTTAACATTCCTATCTATATATCAAAATAAAATATTATGAAGGCCTAGAATCATCCCCACCTGAATCGCTAAATTCCAAAAGTGTTGAGATTCCTCAACGTTGGGCGTTGTCAACCTATCCACGCATAAATCACACGTTAATCACTTGTTTTGTATTATATTATATTAATATAATGTGCATACATGTCTATGTTGTATGGTGGTGGTCACATTATACATATAATATAACTTAGCTAATAAACTTCCACCTGATATAATATGATGATCTAGATAGTATAAACGTAAAATATGATATATCATAATCTAATATATTATGTGTGGTATTGTATGTATGATATATATAAATATATTATATAACATCTTGGTTGCTTAAAAGAAAAGAAAAAGAAAAAAGAAAAAAGAAAAAAAAAGTAAATAACACTTGAGTTGCAGATTAAATGGCGGAAGGAAGAGAACGGGGGAGAGAGAGAAAAAGGGGAAAGAAAAGAGGATAAGGAAAAGGAGAAGAAGAAGAAGAAGAAGAGAGTGAGGGCGGCGAGATCAGGGGAATGGCGGAGGAGAGAAGAGAGAGAGGGCGACGAGATCAGGGGAATGGCGGAGGAGAGAAGAGGGAGAGGGGAGCGAAATCAAGGAGTAGAGGGAGATGGCGGAGCTCAAAACGACGTTACTAGCGGTGGTGTTGGCGCCGGTGGCTGTGGAAGTGGAGGCGGAACTGCCGGAGTGGAAGAAAGAAAGAGAAAAGAGAAAAAGAAAGGAAGAGGAGAAGTTGCTTACCGTGATTACTGCTACGGATTCTTGCTCACGTGCTTCAGTCACCGGTTCATGAGAGAAGAGAGATAGAGAAGAGAGACAGAGAAGAGAGCAGAGAAAGAAGAGAGAAGTGAGAGGGTTTTGAGAGAAAAAGGGAGGCGAGAGCGATTGAGTTTTGAGGCTTCAGATGAGTTGCGATTTGGGTTTTGAAAGAGAGGGTTGGGTTTTGTGCGATTGGTTTCAAGAAAGAGGGGCGAGATTGTAGCGGGATTTCAGCGAGAGATCAGAGATTTGCAGCTGTAGAGGGCGAGGTTTCAGCGGAGAGGGTGAGATATCAGCGGAGAGGGTGAGGTTGCGGGTTGAAGAGCGAGATTGCAGCGAGATTGGCACGATTGCAAGATAACAATGCGATGTCGTCGGAGGCGGCGAAGAAGGTGAGAGATTTCAGGCCTTTTTTTTTCTTGAGGGGGATTATAGCCGGCGACCACATGAGTGAGGCACTGTTGGGTGTTTTGAGGTTTCCAACACATGGAAGTAGAAGGATAATGCTCAGGGTAGTGCAGTAAAAATTAATTTAAAAAGCTATGATTCAATAAAAATAAAACTCAGAAAATAGTACCTCTTATTCCAGCGTTGTTGATCAGCGAATCAATCCTACCAAAAGTATTCCAAGCTCTTCCAACAAAGGCTTCTATTTCAGGCCCTTTTGCACTAACATCAAGCTCCACAACAACTGCTCTAACGTCCTCCATTGATATTGAGCTTGATCCACTGGATGACCCATTATTATTTATCTCTTCGTAGAGAGATTTCAACCGATCAATTCGTCGAGCAACTGCAACAATCTTGCAGCCAGCTTTAGCGAGATCGATGCAGAACTCACGACCAAGCGCAGAAGAAGCTCCTGTCACCATTACTACCTTCCCTTCCAACCCTCTCCATTCTTCCACAGTACAGTACTTGATCTCCTCTATCGGTTCCTTCACCATGGATACTTCTATTCTATGAACTGATCACGGTAAGGTGTCTTCTTCCACAACGTTTTTAAACATTTATGAATCGCCGTCAGTTTTCCAATTCGACAAGTAGATGGCGCTGCGGTTTTTCAACATATGGGTGGATACGGGGGCTTTTGACTTGATTGCACTTAAAAAATAAAAAAATTTTGCAAATGCCATCCAAACATAAATATTGACCCATTTGCCCTATTTTTACTATTCATTGCCCAGTCAGCCGACACACAGGCACTACACGGGAGGGGGAGCTGGAGGTGTTAAGAAGGCGTCTTTTGAAAAAGCGCCTTCCGTTGTAATTTTTTTTACAAGGAAGAAGTTTTTTCAAAAGACACATTTCCTTTAAATTTTTTTCTCAGTCCTCTTCCTGAAGGCGTCAAAGTACGGAACAATAATCGCTTCGTTCATCGTCAAACCATACGACAACCCCAAGTACTCTTCCCAACCCACTTCACAAAGTAGGTCGCTACTTGATCTCCAAGCCCAGTCTTCACGAATCCGCATGCAAAGAAAAACGAGATCACAATCAACCAAATCACCTCGCTCGTAAACGTCGAAAACGCGGTTGAAAAATCAGCGTTCTCGTCAAAATTGACGTTGTTAAACCAATAAAAGCCCAAGCTCCTACAGGAAGAGGACTGAGAACTAAGCCAACTATTGTAGATAAGAAGATCGAGAGCAATTGCCACGCTTGCACGGTGATGTCGACCGGTTTGGGAACGAAGAACCCCATGATTACGCCGATTGCGATTGAGATCGCCAATGGCACGATCTTCGTGCCTTGCGGACTCGAATTCTGAGTTTTCTTCTTGGTCTTCTCATCATCAGTTGAAGAAGAAGATGAAGCTTGAATTGGTTTCTTTGGTTTTGAAGAAGAAGGATTGAAGAGATTTGAATTGAAGAGATGGAAGTGAGATGCGGCAATGGCGCGAGGTTTGAGAGATGAGATTGGGATTGGAGAAATGAGTGGTGGAGATTTGCAGGGAAGATTGAATCGTGTACGTGAAGGAGAGAATCGAGAAGAAGAAGAAGAAGAAGAGGAGGGAGTAGGAGAAAAATATTTTAAAGGGAAGGCGTCTTTTAGAAAGACGCCTTCCCTTTCCTTAAAAAAAATAATTTAAGGGGAAGGCGTCTTTTGAAAAAATGCCTTCCCTGTAAAAAAAATGACTGAAGAAGGCGTATTTCCTAAGAACTCCAACTCCACCGCCCGCGTGGCGCTTGTGTGTTGGCTGACTGGGTGCTGAATAGTAAAAGTAGGGCAAAGGAGTCAATATTTACGTTTTGATGGCATTTGTGAAATTTTTTTATTTTTGAAGGGCAATCAGTTCAAAAGCCCCGGATACGGGCGTGCCATGGAAAATGAGTAATCAAACATTCATTTTTTATTATTTTTAACTAAATATTAAAGTAGGACTCTCAAATAATTTTAGGTTAGATCAAGTCGATTATTAACTTTTTATACCTAAAGATGAAGAATATATAAGTATTTAACTATACTCATTCATATATGAATGAAAAATTAAGTATAAAGTAACCTACTTGATATGTGTAAAGTGATAAAAATTAAAAAATAATATTTTAGTCTCACATGGGTGGGATAGATAAAATTCTAATTATTTATTTATAAATGTAGTTAGAGTACTATACTTGAATTTTAGCTAACACACACACAAAGAACCCCGCGCACGTGCACCGAAGCACGCACATGTGTGCGAGGGCGAAAGGGCGACTTAGGGCACATAACACTTTACACTTCGCATGTATGCATCGTCGCGATGAGCTGGGGAGCTTTTCGTTTTCGGAGATCGAGACAGATCGGACGGATGAGATGCGTCCGTGTAAGATCGGATCTAAGACGTTTAGATACGATGAATGTAATTATTTATTTAGGCGCGATGTACGAAGATTCAATAGTGTGGGATCGGATGCGCTAATCGGGACTGTCAAATCGCGACCGATTGGATCGACCGTGATCCAACAGTGCGGGATCAGTTGCGACTAGCGGAGCTGTTAGATTGCGCCTAAATCGATCGGATACGATCCACAGGTGTACGATCGGGTGCGTCAATCAAATCCATCAAATCTCGTCTAGAGGCGATCATACTCGATCCAATGGTGCAGAAACAGACACCATGTACAGCCACGATTTGCCTATAAATAGAGCCTTCCAAAACTAGGAAATTTATTCCTGAAAATTTTAAAATATTTTAATTTTCTTCTCTTCTCTCTTTTCTGCTTTTAGCATTCTTTTGTGAGTAAGTGCAACCAACTTTTGTTCGATTATTCTTGTGAGTTGAAGTGTTGTTGTCCTTAGAAAGAGATTGTTGTATCCTGGCAGATAAGTATCATACACCGTGAGCACCTAAGCGAGACATAATTGTCTTAAGGACATAGAGTTACACTCTAGCCTCAATCTATGTCATTACTTTGTTGGAATAGTAATTGATCTAGTTTAACTAAACATAGTTTTGTCCCTATTACCTTTAAATAATAAACGGAAGGTAACTTGCTACTTTAAAAAAATGGTATTTAAGCGAGACTATTGTGACTTTACTACTCCGACCGGAGACTAATCTAGTTGATTATTTTAAAAACCATTTTCAATGAAAATTGTCACCATATGGTCAACACGTGCTACCTAGCAAATTAGTAACGCATCTCTACCTTTGAATTTGGCATCTGTACGCTTGTTCCGCAGTTTTTTCTTAATTAGCACATAGAAAACCACGGTGGAATAAAAGAGTAACACGATAGTCATAATGACTATCATATTGTTGTCCACGTATAATTTAGACTACGTGACTTCCGCAACTTCATAGAATATTTAAGAAGGAAAAGTTATTAAGAATCGCAAAATTTGTTAATATGTGCAGTTCCTGAAATTTGGGGCTTTTACTTGATTGTCATAAAAAATTAAATTTTTTTTACAAATGCTATTAAAATAAAAATTATTGGTGCAAGATTTGACCAACACTAAATAATAATTAGGTAGGGGAACGTGCTGAGCTGGAAACCCACCTACATAGTGGCTCTCCTGCTTGGTATCTCAGACCTAAGTGAGAAAGAAAGGGAAGCAATAGGCAATTGTAAGGAGTATCGGTGTGGTACTAACCAAGGACCCTCCAATACCTAAGTTAGATCCAAGCTAAGTCAGGTAGTAAAATCACTATTATTGGTGTAGTGAATTGCCTACCTTGCTAATGAGAGGTGTAGAGTCTTTATAAAGGTAGGGGCTTTTGGCTAGAAGTGGTAGGCGTATGTTTTGCCATGACATATGTGTAGTATTTTTGGTAGGCGCGTGTCTTGCCATGATATACGTTCACTGTTGCTGGCAGGCGTATGTCTTGTCGTGATATATGCTCAGTGTCTCTAAGAATATTCTGTGGGATCTAGCACGTCTCACGATTTACCTTTTATGGTCTCAATAGGCTCGACATACCAAGCTCATGGGCGTTGTATTCTCCGTCGAGGGTTACTCACCTGATAGGTGTTATGTAGTCCAAACAGGTCGGTAGGTACCGACTTGTGACTGTCTCTGACCTTTGTCCTCTGCATACATTGCGGTCCATTGGTTGTTCTCCCAATCAGCTCGGTTGTGCCGATTATGATGTTGTATTTATCCTTTTTCCTGGTGACACGTCAATGATGTTGAACTGACTCGGATCCAAATCAGCGTGCCGATAATTATGGCTCAACATCTACCCCCCAAGGTCCGAGTTCTTATTCCGAGGTCAACCCCTAAGGTGTTTGACGTATGGTCAGCTTGATATCATCATAATTTTCTCGGGCTGTCATCGCCATGTGTCCTGTTGATGATCCTCAAAATGAGTATCGCTCTTCATCTACGATCACATGTGGTGGCACTTCAGTTGCTCATTGTGTGGTCGTGAGATTTTCCTCGAGATGCGTTATGATAGAAAATCCAATGGTTCTAGTTGATTTATGTCCCACTATATAAGGGGGGGTCCGTCATTTGCAACTTTATCATTTTGCCAAACTCACCGAGCTTGGTACTTACTTTTTATGCGTGGTCTTTTCCTTCATTTTTTTTGGAGTCTTCTTCCTTAGTTCTTCTAGCCATGTCATGACACGCTTTCGACACTGAGCAACCTACGTCATCTGAGGAAGCTAATCCCGAGTTCGACTTCCTCTACAAACCTAAAAAAGGAGGAGAGGAAGAAGAGGAGGAGGAGGTTCTCGAGGAGGGGGCCTCCGATCAGGATGCCTCCGAGGAGGAGGGTCTTGACATTACTCTTCTTGTGGTTGATCACTCCTAGTTTGTGCTCGGCACCTCCCGAGCAAGTACTTCTGGTCGGCTTCCTGCACCCGTAGCACCGAGGGCAGCTGAGGCGGCCGAGGTGGAATACACTATTGACCGTATTCTATCTAAGATCACCGATGCCAAGTTGGAGGATCTGAGGAATTTGCTCGGCATCCCCAACAGTGTAGTTCTTAGGGTTCCCCCTCCTGGCTACCGACCAAGCCACTCCGAGGAGGAGAAGGTAGTTCTTCACGCCCATTTCTTTGTGTACGGGCTTAGGCTTCCCATTCTGCGTCCAATTTGTTGGCTTTTAACTTGGATCAGTGTGGCACCTCCTTAGCTCGGTCCTAATTCTCGAAGGGCCTTCCTGAGTGTCATGGTGCTCTGGAGGGAAATGGGCTGACCAAAATACAGGTTTGAGGACTTTAGGCTTAAAATAATTAAGTTATTTTCTCTAAAATTATTTTAATTTATAAAATAACCGTATCGATTTCAATATTATTCAGGGAAGAATATATCATAAAATTGAATGACCACTTCTGACATTTTAATAGCATAAATAATAGAATACTTAATTATTTGAGAGGAATGGAAGAGAGATGAAAAATAGATTGAAGCATAAGTAAACGTAAGAATAAAAAAAGAGAGAGAGAGAGGGGGAGAATGATGCGAATAAGAAGAAAGAAATAAAAGAAAAAAAATTATATCTAAAATCATATTCATACCAATAAGGTGGTGTATAGGAGTGCATTTTTGCGGACTTAGGGGTCCATTAGTAGCTAGACAATCGCGTGGCGCATGGTTCCCCAACTTTTTTTTTCTTTTGTTTTGTCAAAGGAGGAAGGAAGGATGAAGACCGTCCGTCCTTTCTTCCATCCATATTAATGCACGTTACACACACGGTTACGCTGAGTTACTTTCTTTTTTATTGATTTTTTAAAAAAACACCTTTAATAAAAATAATTATTCTAAAAAATAAATTTCTCTGTTTTTTTTTCCAAAACCATAAACCCTGGTTGCTTTTCTTTTTTGTCTTTTAATTCTCAAGATTTTCTTTTTTCTTTTCCGCATTATTTTTCTTCTTTGTTTTGGTTGGAATCATAACATCATTCATTATTCTTTGATATTCTTCATCTACTGAAAAAAATAAATAAATAAAAAATTATCATTTAAAAACTTAATTTGATATTTCAAAAATAATTAATTTTATTGTTTTTTATTAAAGAAATTATATCAAAATTTATTTTATTAAGAAAATTATCATTCAAAAATTAAAAAAAATATTTTTTATTATAACATTAGTTTCATTAAGAAATTTTATAAAATTTTAATAAATAATAATTTCATATTGTAATAAATTTCTACTTTAGCATGCAAAGATGTCAAGTAGTTTTTCTTATTCTCCCTTTACAATTTCTAATTGAATTTTAAGTTTTACATGTATTATACTCATTCATAATTTTAACTACATTATCAAGACAAGTCTAATTAAACATTTCAAAATACATAAATACACATATTTCTTTTTTATAAAATATTTATTTAGTTTAATAAATAAATAATATATATAACATGAAGCCCACACTTACAAAACAAGACAAATCTCAGGGGTTTTTGACCTGATTGCCATAAGAAAATAAAAAAAAATTACAAATGTCATTAAAATAGAAATAATAATCCATTGGTCATAAATTGGTCAGTCAATGCCCAGTCAGCAAATAATGTGGTGCCACATGGATACTAGATCTGTCGACTGGGAGCCACCGAGGATTTTCAAAAATAAATAAAATAAATGAAAGCGTCTTTCAAGAAGAAGCAAGTACAAAAAAAATACGTTCTACATTTCAGAGGTGGCGCCCAGTCAACAGATCTAGAATTCACATAGTGTCACGTCATCTGCTAACTAGGCATTGACTGGTCAACTTCTGGCAAATGGGTTATTATTTCAATTTCAATGGCATTTGTGAATTTTTTTTAATTTCTTATGGTAATCAAGTCAAAAGTCCTTGAAATTTATCTTATTTTGTAGTTGTACGCTTCATGTTATTTATATTATTTATCTATTAAAGCAAATAAATATTTTATGAAAAAGAAATATGTGTTGTTGGTGCAAGATTTGACCAACACCAGTAGGGCGATGAGGTGGAAAAAACAATGATGATCTGATCACAAACTTGCCGGAAAGTTGTGTTGGACACGGGAGGTGATGATCTGAGAAAGAAAGAATATAGCAGAGAAAAGCTATCGTGAGGAACACCGGTGAGGTGTCAGCTAAAAACCCTCCAATGCTAAGTCAGTTCAGATCTCCGTGAAGTTAATAATACTGAGCTGAGTAGGAAATAGCGTACCTTCCCCCTTAGGGGTGATGGGTTTTTATAGAGAGTTGGGTCCTTGGTCGTAATAAAGTTGTAGTAGGACCAATAATCATTATTGTACTTGAAAAACACATATGACTCCTAGTAGGACTGGTAGAGTCGGATAATCCTTATCATAGTCGGATTAGTAGAGAATTCTGAGTTTGTCACAGTAGATCTCGAGTAGTTGTTATCTAGCATGAGGCCAGTTTGCCACCTTCCTCGAGATTCTTGTTCATCATTACATCGCACGGGTCGTTTTCCTATTGAATCTTCATCATTTTGTTCAACGTCCTAATTACTATTGAGAGAGGTCGGTAACCTTTAGCTCGACACTATTTGGTCTATCGCTTCTGTTTGGTAACTCTTCGCCTTAGCTTTTATTTTCTTAATTTCTTTTTGCTAAATAATCTGCTAGGTAATTTAGATGGTCGCCCCTATAATAGATATACCTACTGACCAGGCTACTTCTCCTACCGAGAAGGAAGTTTCCATCGAGGATCACTTTTTTAAAGGTGAAGAGGAGATTAAGGTTGACCCCTAGGTTGGAGGTGATGCCATTGATGATTCTTCCGAGGAAAAAGATTCCCAGGAAGACTCTGAGGCTACTGACCAAGATGAGGAGGTGTTAGACATGTTTTAGGAAGGTTTTATAGGTGTTTTAGGAAATTTCATGCATTAGTTTGAGTGTTTATATTAGTTTTGAGGCACTTGTTAGTTTAGGAATAACTTGGTATTTCATGCAGTATTTTAGTTTATTAGTTTATAAGTTGGTTCTTTTTATGCTTTAAGTGTGTTAGTAATTAGATTTTCTTTGTTTTGAAGATGTTTAAATGTGTTGATCATAGATTTGGATGATGGAAACATGTACAAGAAGATGCAATGAAGAAACATGAAGAATACAAGTCAAAATAGAGCAGAAAAATGGTGAAGTCCACGAAAATGCCACCACCAACACGGTTTTGGGTTCCGCGGCTTTGGTGATGGAAATGAGAGAGAGAGGAGAGCTGATTCTGGGCGCCGCAGTCGAGGTTTTACTGTTTCGCAAATTTTGCGAATTTTAAGTGTGAAAATCTACACTTTCCAATTTGGATCCTCCACGACTTTGGGGCATATTATATATCAAAATTTAGGATTTTTCAAGTGGAACACACTAGAGGAGAGAGAAAGATAGGTGGCTAGGAGCAAGGGAACGCGAAGAAATCTACATTGGAGACAAGGGAGAAATGTACAAGTTCTAAGGCCTAGTTTGGTTTTAATGTTTATTTTCATGTTTCTTTTCATGTCTTGTGTTTCTTTGTTCTAAGTTATGAACTAATTTATTGTGCTAAAGAGGAGATGGATCCTAAACTAGATATATGGTTTGATTTTGGGTTTTTTGTTTATTATCAATGATATTTTCTTAGTTTATTTATAATTCTCCATGCTTAATGCCTTTAATCTTTTGGCCAAAAATTAGTTGATCATAGACTTGGGAGGTGGCACTCGAGAAAGGATTTCCTAAGTTGGATTAAAGGAGTTATGACCTAAGATTATTGTAGAATCGAGAGATTTATGATACCTCTTGAAGTTGTAGGAAAATCACAAAGTATAATGGGTTGCTAGGAATATGGATTTTATCGAGAGATCGAATCTTATTCTTGGTGATACGTTCTAGTTTGGCACTCGAGAGAGGGAATTAAAAACTATAGGATTTTGACTTATAAACTAGAAAGTAAACTTAATAATAAATGTATGTAAAATACATGAATGACAGTTGGGTGAAATAGATTCTCTAGATTTTTGCATATATTGATATTTTCCATAGTTTATTTGTTTTGATTAAATTAATTTGTTGTTTAATTACTTGAAGTTCTACAATTTGATTGTCTAGATAAAGTTAAAAATTAGTAAAAAGGGTATTTGGTGAGGTGAATAATCCTAGAGGATGACAACTCGATCTTCATCAGTTATTACTACTATTTGACACCGTACGCTTGCGGTTGTCGTCGGGGAGGGGAGGTTGCTCTACACACCAACTTTTTTGACGATGGGATTAGATTACCTCTCCAGGCCTCTCTGTGTCGCTTGCTTACCACCATCCGAGCAACACCTACCCAATTTAACCCTAACATCTAGAGGGCCATACTTAGTTGTATCATGCTCTGGAAAAAGAAAGGCTGGCCAGAGTTTGAAATGGATGACTTCGGTCTGGTCTACCGACTAAAGTTCCACCTGAAGTGTACTGGGTGGTACTATGCCTGTACTCGTCAGGGTGCTGCGAAACGTAGTCCACTGATCACCGAGAACCCTACTTCCAACAAATCTTGGAAAGACAAGTGATTTTTCTTTTTCAGGGAGTGGGCAGAGGAGGTTGGGGTACCGACCAAGTTTGGGAAACCAGGTGCCGAGCTCTCTCCATCCCTTAGTATTTTTCGTGTTTCTTTTCTTGTTGCTCGGTACTAAGCCACCTTGTTCATTATAATAGGAACTTGGGAAAAATCGAGCGGGAAAGAAGGTTACAACTGCTCCCGAGTTGATGAGATCTACAATTTCCCTTACGAGGACCGACAATACAAGACCATCCTCACGCCGGAGAGGTTACATGCAGAAGGTGTCATTACCAAGTCAAAAGTCTTCTCTGGCCATAAGTTTTTATTGACTTGTTTATTGCATATGTCCTACCGATATGTTTCTTCATGCTGAGCTGCTATCATATTCTTGCGCAGGTTTCGTTACTCTTGGTTTTATCAGCCAGAAGGAAAAGGAGAAGAAAAAAGAGAAAAGTAAGACGGAGATGGCCCCTAAGCAAGATGTTGCTAGGAAGTATGTTGCTGACCCTGCTAAGCTAAAGAATATTTCAGCTAAAAGGGTTGTTGTCGTACAGGGCTCTGTTGCAAAGTCACTGAGCAGTGTACCAAAGAAGACCCTAGCATCGAAGGGTAAAGCTCTGATTCGTGCTATCGAGCAAGCTATTCCTTCTATTGAGGAGGGCATATCAGCCCGTGTGAAGGTAAATGCCACTGGGCCTGCTGAGGAACTCGCTGGGAAGAAGCTGCGGTGGGGCGACCAGGACTTTTTGACGTGGAAGATCGTCGATGTTGATCTTAGGCTCGATACGTTCGAGGTCAGCATCCCGAGAAAAATCTCTTCCTTAATGAAGGTTGAGCATGTCTATGAGGGCCTCAACGATGCTTTCATGAAGGCTACTGAGGTAGGAAATATCTCTTATTTACCTTTACTTAAAATGCTTATTATTCTGACCTGATTTCTGCTCTCTAGGTCGTTGCTCAAACCATCTACAGTTTTAGCCGAGTTCTGGCGGATTATGCACGTTTTGAAGAGGCCTTGACAGAAGATGAAGCTGAAAGACGCCGAGGTGGAGTCTTTGCTGGACGAGTAGTCCAGGTCCCGAGCAGAGTTCCAGGCAACCCTAGAAGCCAAGGTCAATGAAGTCTGCCAAGATCGTGTGGACGAGGCTTTTGTTGAAGCGATGACCTTCTATCGAGCTGATTTGGATAAGAACTTCGGTAGCTCGATAGACTGAAAGGGCTTTGAGAAATGGGCTAGCTCGAGAAGTGGCGGAGCAGGAGAAGAGGCAGAAATATAAGAGTTGCCTACCGATCTGGCTACTGAGGACGCAGGGGCAGGGACTGATAAGTTGAGTTTTAGATTAATATTTTACATGTTAAATTCATAGGTTTTTAAGTGCATTTAGTTAGTTTTTAGATATATTTGCATTAACTAGTTCATTTCGTGTTTTGGGTTCATTTAGATATTTTTAGGAGTTTTATAAGTTAGTTTTAGTGATTTTCTTGAATAAATACATTAGGCTAGTTTAGGAAAATAAGAATGATTTTTAGGTAGTTTTCCTAAAGTCAATTGCATCCTTTTTATATTAATTTTGTCAATATTTTACGAGTTATACATAGTGCATATAGAATTATACATGTTAATACACACTTGTATATAATATAAAGCATTTACTTGTGTTTTGTGTTTTATTTTGTAGGAAAATAAAGAGCTTTGAATGTGGATCCATGTTGCAAAAAGAAGAGCCACTTGGCAACCAAAAAAATGGAAAAGTAAAAGAGCAGAAGAAGTATTGTCTAGGCGCTGCGGCACCCATCACGGCGCCTAAAAGAGCAAATTGGAGCGCCGCGGCGCCACCCGCTGGGCTACTTGGGCAACTTGTGCCCTTTGTGCGTTGGGGTTGTTTTTGTCTTTTTACATTTTGATTTATAAATTGGCTTTTTAGGGTTTTAAGAAGAGGCGATCCATCTTATTTGAGTTTAGAGAGAGCGAAGTAGCCGTATAGAATATATTAGGTTAGGGTTTTGAATGAGAGGTAAGTGAAAGATTGAAGAAGAAGAAGAGTTGCAGGTTCGAGACAAGAAGAAGGAGAGTCCACCATTGACAAAGGGGATTTCTTTATTTATCTTCTAATCTTAGTTTGTTTCCATGTTTTCTTCTTTAACTCTTTCTTTTATGTCTATGGATTTGAACTAAATAGAAAATCTAGAGATTTGATTTAGCTTTGTTGAATCATGTGATTGAGTTATTGTTTGTGTGTTTTTGAACAATATTTTGGGTTTATTTATGATTCTCCATGCTTAATGCTTTCAAATTGTTGATCACTCTTTGAATGAACTTTGATTTGGTTTCTATCACTCGAGAGAGGGGATATCGAATTGGTGCAAGGGATTTGTAACCTAGGGTAGAGTAATGAGTCGAGAGACCTACAAAACCTTTTCAAATCCATTAAAATGAATCATAGTATCTAAGGCATTCTTGATCTAAAGGTTTATCACTCGAGAGAGGGTATTGCCAGATTGAGAGTAGATATTTAAGCTATCACTCGAGAAAGGAGTTTGAATGAAAAAGGATTTAGGATTTATAAATTCTAGAAATTAATTCATTAACACAATTATTAGAAATCATGAGAGACAACATAGTGAGATCTAAACTCTAGAACTATAAATCCATTGATTTTTCTCCAATTTCCATTTATCTTGTTTGTTTTTATTTGCCTTTGTTTAATTTGCATTTTATCATTTAACTCACTCCACTTTTATCACCTAGATAAAATCACTAATCATTGTAGAATTGGGAATTAAGATTAGTAAAATTACCTTCTCTGAGGACACGATAACCCACTCACCATGGGTATTATACCTTGATAATTCGTACGCTTGCGAATTAAATTTACACTATCAGGGACCTCGTCCGAACAGCCACATACCATAAACGATGAAGATGAACTGGTCAGCCTGACCAAGATCATGCACAATTCAGTTGCTCTGGACATATAGAGTGTTTGCTCGACTTATTCGATTTTTGTTGTTGGCCTGCGTGCCTTGAAAATTTTTCTTTTCTTTTGCTCAGCTTTGTACTCTTCTTTTCTGACATTCATACAATTTTCCCATTCAGATATGTCTTCTCGTTTCTCTTTATTGTTTGCTTTTGGAATTTTTTTGAAATTTTTCTAAGTACACTTTGCTTGTAAATGGTGAGGTTGGTAGGTATACATGTACATATTGAGCTCAGATGACGTATACCGAGCTTATGCTTAGATGACGCGTACCGAGCTCAATACTTCTGCGTAATTTTTTTGACTGGTTGGTGGGCGAGTGGGTATTTCCTACCCTGTTCAACTCAGTAGAGACTACCAATCCCCCTCCCAAGGCATTTTAGACTTAAGTCCTATTCTTGGTAGCCAGTACCACTGTTGTTCCAAGGTATTGTAGGTTATTAACCTCTTCTTGGTGATACCGACCTCTTGAGGTGGGGATCCCAAGGCACTTTTGGCTAGGCCATCTTCTCGGTAGGGGCCTAGCTGAAGCTCGGTACCCCCAAGGCATTCTAAGAATTGAGGCCCTTCTTCTCGGTGACTTCCGATCTGTCGGTAGTCCCAAGGCACTCAATTTTTTGTATTATAGACCCAGAAACATGCAGAAATGAGATCACTTTATTGATTTAGATAAACAGTAATTTGACAACTAATGTAGAAAAGTTGACTGGCAGCTATTTCTACCACTAGTGTTACTCCTACTGCTACTGGTAGTATTTCTTTAGATGTTCAGCATTCCATGAATTTCGTGTCCTTCTCTTGGACAAGTCTTTTAGCTCATACACTCATGATCTGAGTATCGTGGTGATCTTATAAGGTTCTTCCCAGTATGGTCCAAGAGCTCTTGCTTCAGGCTCCTTAGTGTTGAGCATCACCTTCTGCCAACCTTGAAGCTCTTATGTTTCACCTTTGAATTGTTGAGCCTAGAGACTCTTTGCTGGTATGTTGCTAACCTGAGTTGCACCTGCTCTCTCCTTTCCTCCAAAAACTCCAACTCGACATTCTGTGCCTTTGTGTTCTTCAACTTGTCGAAGTGTGCAGTCCTCAAGGTCGATATGTCAATCTTCATAGGTATAACTGCTTCCATCCCAAAGGCTAAGGAGAAAGGTGTTTCTCCTGTAGTTGTTCAGGAAGTAGTTCCATATGACCAGAGGACTTATGGCATATCCTCAGCCCACATCCTTTTCTTCTCCTCAAGCCTGGCCTTCAAGGTGTGTTTGGTTATTTTGTTGACAGCTTCTACCTGACCATTGGCTTGAGGATGAGCAGGTGTGGAAAGGAAGTGTCTGATTCAGAGCTCTTCATAGAATGACCTTAACCTTGCATTGTTGAACTACTTGCCATTATTTAAGAGATGTCGTATGGGACACCAAATCTACATACGATCGCTTTCCCTATGAAGCGTGTGGTCTTCTACTAAGTAATGTGCGCAAGGGGTTTGGTTTTTGCCTACTTGGTAAAGTAGTCCACCGCGACAATCGCAAACTTGACTTGTCTTTTGCAGGTCGGTAGAGGTCCTATCAAGTCTACCCCTCACAGAGTAAAGGGCCACAGGCTTTGAATGGGGGGACAGGTTCTTAGCTGAAGCTCGGATATTGGTTCCGTTTCGTTAGCAACTATCACAACTCCTGTCCAGCTGGAGAGAGTCTATAATACTCCAAAAATTTCATAAACTTATAAAATAGATAACCAATAAATAAATAAGCAAAAATTAATATTTTCATCACCATTACTATCTACATGTCACAAAATAAGAAAATTAGTATAGTATAAATTTATTTTGAGCCCATGTCCATGGTCAAGTCCAAAGGCCAAACGCAACATAAAGTTAAGACAATATTAAGATCAAGCCTAAGTCCAAGCCCAACACCTAAAATGTTATAAAACCCAAAGCCCAAGTCCAATACTATGAAAATTATTGGTGAGCAAGTGGTCAAAAGTTGGTTACAAGTGTAAGGCCATAATTTTTTGAAAGTTTTTAATTAAGTGGCGAGGATTGAATAAACCTAGCATGAACCAACTATAAATACCCCATCAAATGAGAGGTTTCAGCAATGATGCGTGCAAACCGCAAGTGTACGGTTGCCAAGTTATAATATAAAACCGATGAGAATCGGGTATCGTCCTCAAGGATTGATTTACTACACTACTTATATCGTTCCTAGCTCTAATTTTATCTAGAAAACCAAATTGTGATAATCAATGAACTAAAATAATACTTAAACTAAAGCACTAATTAAAATAGCAATTTATTAGAATTTTCTGGAGAAAAATCAATATTAAAAACATCTAGAGATTAGATTTCACCTAATTATCAATTATGCAATATTAGTCATGCTCATTATCAAATCCTTATTCAAGTTAAATAAGTCAAAATCCTTTAGTTTCTAACACCCTCTATCGAGTGCCAACCTATTACCAAAACACTAGTTTCGATCTATCGATAAAAACCAATATATTAGTAATGCATTAAGTCTTGTGATTTTCCTACAACTTCATGAGGAATCGCATATTTATCGATACTACGATAATCTCATGTTCAAACCTAGAGAACCCTCTATCGAGTGTCGTCCCCCCAAGTCTATGATCATTCAATCTGTGGCCAAGAGATCAAAAGCATTAAGCATAGAGAAATATAAATAAACTACGAATAATTCATTGATAATAAATAAAAACTAATGTTATTGCATAATCACTAATATAGGACTCATCTCCTCTCTAGATTAACAAGTTAGTTCATAACTTGGAATAACAAAACCCAAAACATGTAGAGGACAAGAAATTAAACATAAAAACCCAAACTAGTTGCTATTGAACTTGTAAAATCCTCCTTGTCTCCAAGTCTTCTTCTTCGCGTTCCTTTGCTCCTAGTCGTGGTTTTCTCTTCTCCAGTCTATTCCTTTCGAAAAACCCTAAATTTTGATATATAATATGCCCCAAAGTCGTGTGGAATTCGAATTGGAAAGTAGGGAACAAATCAGATAAAACTTGCTAAAAATGCAGGTTTAAAAACCATTTACAGTCGAGGTGCTCTGAGCGTTCCTTTCCTTGCGCATTTCACCACCCATCAACGCCGCGGCGCTCAGAACGTTTAATGTGGCTTTTTTTCTGTGGCCATAACCAATTTTTGCTCCTTTTCGACTTGGGTTCTTCATGCTTCTCCTTTGCACTTTCTGGGACATATTTTCATCATCCAAAACTATGACTAACACATCTAAATACCTACAAAACAAAGCAAATCAAATTAATAACACACTAAGATATGAAATGGATCAAATCATAAACTAATAAACCAAATTAATACATAAAAATCCAAATTATCCTAAACTAACAATTACATAAAAACTAACATAAACACATGAAACCAATGCATAAAATGTCCTAAAACACACCTAAAACATTCTCTAAAACCTATCTAAATATGCAACTATCAAATACCCCAAAACTTAGGACTTTGATCATCCCAAGCAAAGGGAAAACAAAGCTAAAACTCATAATTAACATATTCCTTCTAAAATCACATTCTCACACAAATAAGGACTTACTCAGTCATTGTAAACACATATATGGCCTCCTAGATTACACCAAAAAGAATATTTACTTCTAGGAAGAACTTCAAGAGTTTAGAGTTGTCTATAATTTCAACCCAACTCTTACCAAGAACCATCTTTGATTCTTTCACATATAAGTACATAGCTAATCTCATCAAGCTAATCATGCAAGTCATGAGCAAATGCAAGCAAGTATTAAGTGTAAGATCTCAAAATATATTATATAGATTGGAACTCCATAGGCAAGTCTTTCACGCCTCTCTCCACTAATGTAGATCACACACCATTTAGAATCAATAGGTCTTTCCTAGGTTGTAATGCAAGGTTTAGGTTCAAAGGTAGGGAAAAATAAGAACATTGTAGCTCAAAAACACCCTAAACACTTTGATTAATTGCTAACATCCACTACATTACATTTGAAACCAAAACCCCAATTTCAGTGCATATATCCTCTGTAAAATTCAACTTTTCATTCACTCCCCATTCTTTTGTTTGCTTCTTATCATCATTCATTTTTTTTTCTTTCATAGAATGCTACACCCCCAAACTTATTTCTTTTCAACACATAAATGTAACACCCTTTTCTTCTCTTTTTGTTCATTTTCTTGTTTTTTTTTTCTCTCTTATTTTATTTTTTCATTATAACTCATAAGCAAACTTCACATTTTTTCTTATTCTTTATCACCTTTTTCTTTACTTTTTCTTTCTCATTGTTCTTCCTTCCAAATAATAACACTCCAACATGATCAAAGTGTATAAGGTACCTAGGTTGAAAAACAAGGAATTTAAACATGACAAGCTCAAAGTTCATGATGCATGGGTAACAAAGAAAAAGATATTCAGCTCAAAATGAGAACTATGGATATAATAAAATGTAAGGTAGGCTATTTGGCTCAAACATTTTCAAACATGGCCTAAATCATCTTCTTCATGGTGTGTTTTCTAGGATTTTGCCTCGAGAAGTGATCAAACTTGTTCTAGAATCCCAAGAGATCTAAAATATGACTTAGCAAGCAAAAGTCCATTCCAAACAATTTTAATCTAATGGTCAAAGACATTCACAATTGGTTAAGCCTCTCGAACAAAACTTAGCAAAAATGGATCAAGCACACAAACATATAGGTACTTTCTACATTCCCTTATCGTTTCATATCTTTGAAGTGTTCTCATGTCATTGGCCTTCCATAAGTAAGTCTAAAATTGTAAAATAATGTGACTTCCTAACCTAAACTAATGCACACTCAGTAAACTTACCATGACAAAAATTCAAAACTCTCCTCCCAAACTTAAAGCGAGCATTGTCCTCTATGCATAAAAAAATAAAGGTAATACAAAAGAAGAGAGTTTAGAAAAACCCCCTTAACCCAAATGGGTGAAGATCTCGTATGATGCACTCCAATCGACTCTCCTAAATGCTCCAAGAGGTCCTCCAAACTTGCTTTAGAACCTAAAAAGGAAAAGAAATGAATATGTCAATGGCACGAAACTCAAATCTATACTACAATGACTAAAAATATAAAACACATAAAATAAGAAAACTCCAAAACCGATGGGTTGCCTCCCAACAAGTGCTTGGTTTTAAGTCCTCAGCCCGACTATCAGTCACATCACCATCACAGCTCCCCAAGAGTGATGCGCTCATCCCGCCGCATCTCTTGGCCAAAGTAGTGCTTCAACTGTTGTCCATTAAATCGAAAGCATACACCACTCTCATTGTTCAGCTCAACCGCTCCAAAAGGGAAGACGCACTCTACCATGAAAGGTCTCGACCATCTTGACTTCAACTTGCCAGGGAACAACTTCAATCTTGAATTGAATAGAAGTACTTCTTTCCCCGGTTCAAAATCTCTCTTCTCAATGTTCTTGTCATGCCACTTCTTGGTCCGCTACTTGTAGATCTTTGCATTCTCATAGGCATCATGCCTAAATTCTTCCATCTCCATTAGTTGCAGTAACCTTTGATCTTCGGATGCCTTTAAGTAAAAATTAAGCTTTTTCACCACCCAATAAGCTCGATGCTCTAACTCAACCGGTAAATGACAAGACTTTCCAAACACAAGGCGATAAGGAGACACCTCAATAAGAGTTTTCAATGCAGTCCGATATGCCCATAAAGCCTCATCATGCTTCAAAGACCAATCCTTCCTAGTGACATTGATAGTTTTCTCCAAAATTTGCTTAACTTTCCGGTTGCTCACTTTGGCTTGACCTTTGGTTTGAGGATGGTATGCAAGGGCCACTTTATGTTTCACCCCATATTTGGCAAGAAGAGCATTGGATAAGTTATTGCAAAAGTGGGTGTCTTCATTAGTTATGATAGCTTTAGGACTGCCAAATCTAGTAAATATGTGCTTGCATAGAAATTTCAGCACCACCTTAGCATCATTAGTCTCCGTAACTATAACTTCAACCCACTTGGATACATAATCCACCGCAAAAAGTATATACGTCTTGCCAAACGAAGGAGGAAAAGGGCCCATAAAATCAATATCCCATACATCAAAAAGCTCCACCTCTAAGATATTTGTCAAAGGTAAGTCATGTTGCCTAGAAATGGTACCAAGACGTTGGCATCTATCACATGTCTTCACATAGATGTAGCTATCACGAAACATAGTGGCCAATAAAACCCACTTTGAAGCACCTTTGTCGCTATCCTAGTAGCTCCAAAATAACCTCCATAGGGGGAAGAATGGCACTCATGAAGAATGGCTTGAATCTCCTCTTTCGGTACACACTGCCCAATCATTTGATTATTGCATATTTTGAAAAGTAAAGGCTCATCCCACATGTAGGACTTGACATCATGCAAAAAAAATTTCTTCTTCCAGTAAGATAGATTTGGAGGCAAAGTACCACCAACCAAATAGTTAGCAAAATCAGCATACCATGGAGCTTTCACTCCTAGTCCATACAATTGCTCATCCGGAAAAGTCTTAAGGATAGATAAGCACTTATCTTCCTCTTCTTATTGCAACCGAGATAGATGGTCGGCTACAACATTTTCACTTCCCTCCTTATCTTTAATCTCCAAGTCAAACTCTTGCAACAAAAGGATCCACCAAATCAACCTTGGTTTGGCATCTTTCTTCTCAAATAAATATTGAATGGCGGCATGATCAGTGTACATTATAACCTTGGACCCAATGATGTATGACTGGAACATGTCACATGCAAACACAACTGCTAACAATTCCTTCTAGGTCGTGGTGTAATTTTTCTAAGCTCCATCAAGAGTACGGCTCGCATAATAGATGGCTCGAAGCATCTTATCTTTCCTTTGCCTAAGAACTGCCCCAACCGCAAAGTCACTTCCATCACACAAGATCTCAAACGGTTCCTTCCAATCCGGCACAACCATAATAGGGGCCGATATTAATGCTTTCTTTATCAACTCAAATGCCTCAACACAAGGCTCATCAAACTCAAAGGATGCCTTTTTCTCAAGTAAGTTACAAAAGGACTTGGCAATCTTTGAGAAATCTTTAATAAACCGCCGGTAGAAACCGACATGCCCCAAGAAACTTCAGATGCCTTTTACATTCTTTGGATGAGGAAGCTTCTCAATGGCCACTATCTTGGCCCTATCCACCTCAAAACCCTTAGAAGAAACCCGATGACCCAAAACAATGCCTTCTTGTACCATGAAATGACACTTCTGCCAATTTAGTACTAGATTGGTTTCTTCACATCTTTGAAGCACAAGAGATAAATTCTGAAGGCAATGGTCAAATGAGGTCCCAAAAACTGAAAAATCATCCATAAATACCTCCATGATATCCTCAATCATATCAGCAAAAATAGACATCATGCACCGTTGAAAAGTCGTTGACGCATTGCATAAACCAAACGACATCCTCTGGAAAGCAAAAATATCATATGAGCACGTGAAAGTGGTCTTTTCTTGATCTTCCGGTGCAATGACTATTTGATTATAGCCAGAATACCCATCCAAGAAACAATAGTACTCGAAACCCACCCAAGAACTATTCAATATAGGATACACAATTTTCGCCTTCAACCACTTCAAAATTTCAGATTTGACAACCTCTTTCATGGCTAGATTTAGCCACCTTTGGTGTTCAATTGAAGGTTTGTAAGATTCCTCTATCAAGATCTTATGCATACAAATCGAAGGACTTATCCCCTTTATGTCGGCTATAGACCACCCCAAAGCGAACTTGTACTCTCTTAAGATGTGTAATAGCTTCTCTTCATCTACACTAGACAAAGTCGATGATATGATGACTGGCATAGTAGACTTCTCACCCAAAAATGCATAACGAAGATGCTCCAATAATGGCTTCAACTCCGGTGAAGACTCTACTAACTTGGGTGGTGAAGAAGTTTCAATATCTTTCGCTTTGGTGATTGTACTCTTAGGATTATGGGCATCAAGAGCCAAGGCATCATGTTGGACTTCATCATGAAAGGCCTTATCGCTAGATATCGAACTCACGAGTCGCTTCTCTAAAGGATCTACTATTGTAGCCTCACCATGTACCTCGGTCATGTTGGCCAAGATATGTCCAAGAGGGGGGTGAATTGGACACTTAGCAGATTTTAACCTTTCTTAATAATGAGCGGATTAATGAAAGCAAATTAAACAAAGTATAACAAATAGATACAATAAATGTAAATGAGACAATGCAATTGGGATTTATAGTGGTTCGGCCTCGCCTACAGCCACTACCTAACCTTCTCAGTTAGGATTTGTTCAAAATCCACTATGGACCTTCTTACAGGTGAAGATCAAGCCGATACACTTTCTCAACTTACAGGTGTGAGAACTACCGTTTCTCAGCTTACGGGTGTGAGAAGACCGTTTCTCAACTTACGGGTGTGAGAAGACTATTACAAATTTGAGCAACGCTTGCTCTAGCCCAGTGACTAACCAGTCACTGTAAACTGAATACAAGATTAGATATGATTCTTTTTACTCAGAATCAAAGTGATACTTACAAAGTTTTGGATTGAACCTTCTGTTACCATAGATTCAACAAAATATGTATGATGAAATTTGGCTGAAAACAGGTTCAAAGAGCTTTTGTCTTCTTCGATGGATTTTGAAAATGATGGAGATGAATATCAATCAATCCAGAAGACTTGATATTTTTTTTTTCGAAAATGATTGTAAGTTCAAGCACAATTGAAATATGACTAACTTTCAAAAAGTTCTTTGCACAAGTGAAAACTGTTAATACTTTTTTTGAATGAATATCAGTTTTCATATTGATTCGTAGTTTCTCTACACTAAGGCAACACATATATAGACAAATGACAAAGGTGCAATGGACTTGGTGAATTTTGGCACTCTAGGTTATTTCAAATACAACATCTACATTATTTCCCAAAATGGATCGATTCAGCTTTGTGCATATTACGGCGATAGCACCTGAATCATTTGATCATTCACAAAAAAGGAATGTTCTGACAAAGTATTAGAACTTTCAAAAAGTCTTAAAAAGTTTTTGTACAATTTTGAAACGTTCTGAAAAGTTTTCGTACGGTTATGAAAAGGCTAACAAAAATAGTGTCAATGTCAGAATGGCAACATTGTTGAATCAGCGTCCTGAAGCTTAATATCAATATTGTCGTTTTGTTCCTTGAGGGCGCTCATGAAGCATAAGCGTCCTACTGAACAGTGAAGTGAGGGCACTACTAAATTGTAAGCGTCCTGACTTACTTTGATGATTAAACAACTTAAATCATGAGGGCACTACTTCGACAGTTAGCGTCCTGTTTTGTTTTAAAAATATATACGCACAAGGGCGCTACTCACAAGTAAATGTCTTATTTTGTTTTAAAATAAACTTAAACAATATTAAGTGCACTTAAGAACAAACTTAAACAGTAAGCGTCCTGAAAGTTAATAAATTGATTCTAAAAATGAAGGTGCTCCTATACAAGTAGCGTCCTGATAGTTTATTCAACTTATAACTATCAGCGTCCTTAAAGATAGAAATCAATTAAAAACTAATAGAACTTTCAAAGAGCTGAAACTAAGTTAGTGTCCTGACACTTTCAAAGGTTGACTAAAGGGAGGCTGCTACTTACAAGTAAGCGTCCTGATGAATCAGCTCTTCAACCTTGAATGAATGTCAATATCCTAGTATTTTATCAGCGTCCTGACTCATCAAGTCTAGGAGGACACTGCTAAAACATTAGCGTCCTGAAAGATTCTATAATAACGGTTTTTTATTTCTCGATTAAAACTCAATAAGACATGATATTTTTGGATTAAATCTAATATGCAAGCGATTGAAAATCAATTCAATTAAAACATGCAGCCATGCATATTGCTGAATCAAATGGCATAGAAGGTTCTACAACCTATCATAATCTAATTATACTATCGAACATCTTCAAATGATCATGGTCTTCAAGTAGATCTTTTAATACGTTCGCCATGCATCATTGATTCTTTGAAACCTTCAACTAATATTAGATATGTCACATATGCAGTAATATCATAAACAAAATTTGGTTTGTAATTATCAAAATACATATTAGGGACATATTCTCTTAAGGGACATGAGGATAATTGGTTCAACAATCTTCCCCTTTTTGATGATTTCAAACACATTACTATAGGTTTTGAAGCAAGCTAATAAAATGATTTGATTATGCATGAGATGCAGTACTGATGTTCCTTGTTTCATTTGATATGAGTGCATTTTCAAGGAATATACTTAAAACAACACTAAGACTCCCCCTTAGTGTTAATCCCCCCCTTAGAATATGATTCTTCAATGATATTACTTCTCCCCCTTTTGAAATATCAAAAAGAGTAAAGTATCATGAAATATGTCTCCCCGATATACATATAGAGGTAAGCATAAAAAATATCACAGCTTAGTCTCGGAGTACATGCCAAGCTCTTTTCGAATATGAACAAACTAGTCTTTTGCTAAGGATTTAGTAAATATGTTAGCCAGCTGTTCTTTGGTTCCAATGTGAGACAATATGACTTCTTCATTTTGCACATGATCCCATAAAAAGCGATGTCTTATTTGAATGTGTTTAGTTTAGGAGTATAGTACAGGGTTTTTAGATATGTTAATAGCACTAGTATTGTCACACAAAATTTCAGCACATTGAATAAATATTTTATAATCCTGAAGTTGTTGTTTCATCTATAGAACTTAAGAATAGCAACTTCCAGCTGCAACATATTATGCTTCAGCTGTGGATAATGCCACTGAGTGTTCCTACTTGCAAAACCAAGAAATTAAAGAATTTTCAAGAAAGTGACAAAATTCGGAGGTACTTTTTCTATCAGTTAGACTATCGGCATAGTTAGAGTTTACATAACTTCTCAGATCAAATGTAGTACCTTTGGAATTCCGAATTCCTAAGTGTGTTGTGCCATTTATGTATCTGAATATTTGTTTGACAAACTTTAGATGAGATTCTTTAGGTTCATATTGAAATCTTGCACAAAGATAGACACTGAACATAATGTCAGGTCGACTTGCTGTTAAGTACAACAGATTTCAATCAAACTTCTATAAAGTTTTGAATCAATTGATTTGCCATTTTCATCCTTATCTAATTTAATTGCAGAGGTACAGGGAGTATCAATCGATTTCAAATTATGCATTTGAAACTTTTTAACCATTTCCTTAGCATACTTTGATTGGCTTATGAAGGTGCTTTTCGACATTTGCTTAATTTACAAGCCGAGAAAGTATGTAAGTTCTCCCATCGTACTCATCTCAAATTCCTTATGCATTAATTTTGAAAACTCATCACACAATTCTTTGTTTGATGCACCAAAAATGATATCGTCCACATAAATTTGAACAATAAGCATATTATCATTATGGTGTTTGATAAACAAAGTCGGATCAAGTTTTTCCTTTTCAAACTTATGATCTAAAAGAAATGAACTCAGTCGATCATATCAAGCGCTGGGAGCTTGTCTTAATCCATATAATGTTTTGTGGGGTTTGAACACATATTGCGAGTCTTGAGCCTCCTCAAACCCTGACGGTTGTTCCACTTATACCTCTTCATTGATGTATCCATTTAGAAAAACACTTTTTACATCCATTTGGTATAAGGAAAAATCTTTGTAACAAGCATACGCAAGTAGCATCCTTATTGCCTCTAATCTTGCTATTGGGGCAAAGGCTTCTTCGAAGTTTATGCCTTCTTGTTGGTTGTACCTTGTGTAACCAATCTAGCCTTATTTCGTAAAATGATACCTTAGTCATTCTTTTTGTTTCTAAAGATCCATTTGGTTCCTATAACAGATTGATGAAAAGGTCTAGCAACTAATTCCCATACTTTGTTTCGCACAAAGTGTCCTAGTTCTTCTTGCATAGCAAGAATCCAATTTTCATCTTTCAGTGCATTTTCCACTTTAAATTGTTCAAATTGTGATACAAAAGCAATAATCTCTTGATCATTTTGAATTGAAGCTCTAGTCGATACACCCTTTCGTGGATCTCCTAAGATTTGATCTTAGAAAAGACCTTGAAGCAATCTAGAGTTTTTAGAAGATTCTAAAGATGTTTCAGGTTCAAGATCTATAATCTTGGTTGAATTGGTTTAACATCATCAATACTTAATTGTTGAAGTTCATTTCCAAGACTTTTCTTATTTTCACATTCATCAAAATTTTCATGAATTGATTCTTCTACAATTTGATTAGATATTTTGAAAACTATGTATGCTCTACTGTGGAAAGAATATCCTAAGAGTATTCCTATATCAGATTTAGGTTCAAACTTGACTAGATTGTCTTTATTATTAAGAATAAAACATTTGCATCCGAATACTCGGAAGGAACTAATGTTGGGTGCTCTACCCTTCCATAGTTATTCAAATCTTTTCTAATTAGAACTCGATTCATTATATAGCAGGCAATGTGAATAGCTTCACCCCAAAAATAGTTTGCAGTGTTATACTCATTAAGCATTGTTCTACACATTTCCTGCAGAGTTCTATTCTTTCTTTCAACTACACCATTTTGTTGTGGTGTCCTAGGGGCTGATAGATGGTGAGTGTAACCTTGATTATTACAAAATTCTTTGAGATTTTTATTAACAAATTCACCACCTCTATCACTCCTAATTATGTTGATTTTATAACCCTTTTCATTTTTTATTCTTTTACATAATTTTATAAATGTTTCACATTCATCAGATTTATGAGCTAATAGAAATACTCATGTGAATCGAGTAAAGTCATCAACAATCACAAATACATATGATTTGCCACCTAAGCTTTGGGTTTTGGTTGGTCCAAAAAGATCCATGTGATTTAGTTCAAGAGCTCTAGAGGTTGATTGATGTCTCTTGCTCTTAAAAGACGATCGGGTGTGTTTGCCAAGTTGACATGGTTCACATACCTTATCATTTGAGTAAGTTCCTTTCGGAATTCCCTTGGCAAGATCATGTTTAACAATTCTAAATATGTTGTCCATATTAACATGAGCTAATCTCCTATGCCATAGCCATGCGTCGTTACTAGAGATAGCACTTAAACATGTTACATTTTGTTTCTTCATGTCATTAAAGTTTGTGCAAAACACATTCTTAAGTCTAGATGCCATGAATGCAATAGTTTTATCTGCATGCTTGACAGTGCACCTATTTGATTCAAATGAAATGTCATAACCCTTGTCATATAATTGACTTATGCTCAAGAGATTATGCTTCAGCCCTTTAACGTAAAGTACATCAAATATGGATAGAAAATCGTTACCAATAATTCCGATGCCTTCAATGTCACCATTGCTATCGTCTCCGAAAGTGACCTTTCCTCTTTTCTTCTTTTCAAGACTTAGAAATTTAGATTCATCTCCAGTCATATGCCTTGAGCAACCGCTGTCTAGATACTATATATCTTCATTTTTTCAAATCTACATAACATAAAATATTTTTGATTTTGGTACCCATGCAAGTTTGGGTCCATGCATGTTAGCATCAGTAAGAATAGATTTTTCAATCCATGCATTTTTTTTTCTACTTAAGGCATTACATCTAAGTGTGGTATGACCTTCCCTATGACATTTGTGGCATGTTGGTCTTTTGGCCAGTAAGGTATTGCATTCCTTTTGTTTTGACCCATGTGTATAGCCTAGGCCAGCTTTATCGAATGCACATATTTCTGATCCTAACATCATGTCAAATAACTTTTGACGATTTGTGAATTTATTCACGGTCCAGTTCAGGTCTGTTGGTCCACCCAAGAGAGGAGTGCATTGGGTGAGATGGTCAATTTTAAATATCTCTTCCAATAACTTAGTGATATACATGAGTATATTAGAATTGGATGCAAAACTAGAACACAGACTAAATTGCAAATGTGAGACACACAGATTTATAGTGGTTCGGCTGAGCCTACGTCACTACCTAATCTCCCGATTAGGATTTTCTCAATCCACTAACTGATTCTCTTATGGGTGAGAACCAAACAGTTACAACTACCCTTTTACAGGTTAAAGACAAACCTATCCTTTCACGGGCTAAGGATGAACCAAATTTCCTTTTTCCGGGATTAGGAGAAACTCATGTTCCTTTTACGGGATAAGGAAGAACCAATTTCCTTTTACGGGATAAGGAAGAACCATTTTTCTTTTAAGGGTTAAGAAATAGCCTATCATTTTACAGGTTAAGGACGCACCTATCCTTTTATGGGATGAGGATGAGCCGGTTTCCTACTTGCAGGTGAGGATGAACCTTTTTTCTTATTTACCGGTTTAGAGATAACCTTACATGATTTCAATCCTGAAATCATTAAGTGAACTACATTCACTTGTCCTGGTTGCTTCAGTCTAGAAACACACTAGCATTACAACACAATAATGTTGGTTCTAACTGAGTAGAACACTTTACAATTAAGTGCAGTACATAACATCACAAAGATATGAAATATGAAATAGGTGATGCTGAGTTGAAATACACTTGCAGTCCTTTACCTTTCAATGTTCGGTATTGCTCAAGTGCAGTTTCGAAAAACATGAATGTTGTGATATGAAAATCAGTGCTTCTTCGAAAATAATATGATACCAAATAAACATTGATTTGAAAATTGAAGGACTAGTGTAAATCAAGGACATAGACAGTTTTCAAAGTAGATATAAAATATAAGTATGAAAACTTCTGATTCAGGGATCAGTAGTTAACGCAACTACTGATATAATTCAATACAATACTTAAGCTATGAAATCAAGTACAACTGTATTTCTCATGAACTATATCTCAAATTCTATCTTCAACAAGAATAACACCAAGTATGAATCAGTGCTGAGAATTTGAGTTGATACCAGTAAAAACAGATTTTCAAAGGTAAAATATAATTGAAGCTCAATATGAAAATCTTTTGAATACGTATAGGTATTAGTGAAAAATACTTTGAAAGTTTAGATGTTTGAAAAATATTTTGACACAGACTAACTTTCAAAAAGTATTGGCACAATACAAACATATTGGCAAGTTGTTTGATCCTAAGTGCTGATATATATAGACTTAGTGGGACATAGTCGTTAGACATGTGAAGTTCAAATAATATGAACGTTTACACACAACGACTAGAATGTTATATGAAAATGGCAAATGCAATTTTCTCTAACATTCTGGTTATTTTTAGATTTCATGAAAAAAATTAGAAAAACTTATTTCATGTATTAGAGATGATCTCTGATAGGTCTGAAAAGGACTCTGTGCAAAGGTCTGTTCTGAAAAAGTAAACTGATGCAGTGTACTTATTCGAACAGTGACGGTTGTTGAATTAGCGTCCTGATTCCGTAATCAGTGTCCTAACGCATAATATCAACAATGTCGTTTTGTCCCTTAAGGGCGCTTACTACGTATAAGCGTCCTACTGAACACTTAAGTAAGGGCGATACTAACTCATAAGTGTCTTGACTTACTTTGACACTTAAACGACTTAAACTTAAGGGCGCTAATGCACAGTTAGCGTCTTGCTATGTTTTAAAACAATTTAATGTATGAGGGCACTACCATCTGAGTAAGTGTCCTGCTTTTAAAACAAAACATGAGGGTGCTACAACAGTGTAAGCGTCCTACCAATTAAAAACATTTTAAATAGAGACACAAGCACGTTGAAGGACAATCAGCGTCCTGATAGATTGTTCAACTTATAACTATCAGCATCCTCAAAAATACATTCTTTGAAGAACTTAAGACATCTTTCAGTGAGCTAATGCTGAGTCGGCTTCCTGACAACTTCAGAGGTTGACTAATAAAGGAGGCCGCTACTGTACAAGTAAGCATCCTAATCAATCAGTTCAATTCAACCTAGAACGTGATCAACGTCCTAATGAGTCATTAGCGTCCTGACTTAACAAGTTCAAGAGAGCGCTGCTAAATCATTAGCATCCTGAAAGATTCTTTAAAAACAGTTTTGACTCGCGATTAAATATTCGATAAATGCAAATAAAAACTCGGTATATTTCAAATTAAATATATAAAATGCAATCATTTGAAATACCGTAAAATGTATGATCAAAACATGCAAATTTGAAAAACATATGCAGATGATTTATGCATGGTTTTGAAGAACATTTTGAGCAATAACGATTAGAGAAAGATATACCTTAAATACTTTGTGTATTTCTCATTTCTCATAATCGTTAAATCCTATTCTTCATTATGAGATCTTCAATAAGAGCTTTGCACGGAGTTGACTGACTAGAACGTTGATCGAGAGATTTAGACTTGAAGCTTGATCGAATCGTTCAAGTTAAGTGATCTAGAAATCATGATCTGATCGTTGAAGTCCTTTTGATTGAAACGAACTTGACTGTTGGATGTGATCTTTGAGTTCCTTGATCGAGTCGTTCCTTGGCTTTTTGCTTTCCTTAGGTACTTTGAGGAAATCTTGATACACGCACGTGTAGCACCGAAAAGTACTTTGTTTGTGATCATCAAAATATACTTTAGCACAGTATATTTAGTGACGAGCTAAGTGATGAACTGTAAAAGTTAACAAGGTCTTCCTTTTCATTTCTAAGAGTTTCATTTTCACTTTTCAGTTTCCCAACAACTTTCTAAAGTTGTTCATTATCTGGAGACAGTCCGTCTAGCTCTTCTTGTTAGAATTCTATTTCCTCAAGAGCTTCTTCAAGACTATGCTTGAGTTTTTCATTCTTCCTGGCCTCTTTACTAAGTTTTGTCTTTAGCCCCTGAATATGAGTATAGAGCTCATTAAGTTCGTTAATGGGTTCAGATTTTACCTCTGTGTTTGCCATTAGGCACAATGCAGTAGTGTGATATGAATCCGCTTCATCTTCGCTTGAGCTTGAATCATCCCATGGAGCTTTGAGAACTTTCTTGTCTTTTCTATACAAGCTGATGTTCTTCTTATACTTAATGGACATTCACTCTTTACATGACCTGGTTTGTTACTACCGTAACATATTAACTCTACAAGTTTAGACTCAGGTTTCTTTCCTTTGTGAAACCTTGAGTAAGAGCTATTCTTACTCTTTCTCCTAAGTAACTTGTTGAACTTTCTAGATAACATAACCATGTCTCTTCTGAGTCTGAATCATCTTCAGAATCAGTTTCAACATTGAGGGCAATGGATTTCTTTTCTTTTTCCTCAACCCTGACCGTGCACAACTTATCTTCTATCTTCATTTCATGAACCATTAATGAACCACATAGTTCATCAAAAGTGTATTCAACAAGATTTTTGGCTTCTTCAATGGTCGTGGCCTTGGGTTCCCATGCTCTGGGTAGGCCTCTTAGAAACTTTCTAACAGTTTCTTCTTGGTCATAGACTTTTCCTAGGTTCTTCATCTCATTGATGTTTGTTGTAAACTGAGCAATAGCTTTAGCCATCGAATCAGTTTCCTTCATCCTATAGGTCTCATATTTTTCAACTAACAATTGAAGCTTTGCCTTCTTAACTTGCAAATTTCCTTCGCGGGTGACCTCTAACTTGTTCCAGATTTCCTTAGCGGTTTCACACCCATTAACTCTATTGAACTCTTTGACGAATAAACTGCAAAACAAAATTTTTACAAATTGGTTATTTAATAACTCTCTTTTCTTTTCCTTTGCACTCCATTCGTCTAGCTCTTTCAGGACAGTAACACCTTCTACAATTTTAGTAGGTGTTGGGCAACCATCTTAGTTTTCCAGTATGAATAGTTTTCTCCCTTGAACAGTGGTGGTCGATTGGTGGAGTTTCCTTCACCAGAGATATAAGTACTTCTTTCGTTTTGTCCTGCCATACTCAATCAACGATGGTTAGATACTTTGACGGTTAACCTGCTCTGATACCAATTGTTGGCCCAGATATGTCCAAGAGGGGGGTGAATTGGACACTTAACAGATTTTAACCTTTCTTAATAATTTCGGGATTAATGAAAGCATATTAAACAAACTATAGCAAATAGATACAATAAATGTAAATGAAATAATGCAATCGAGATTTATAGTGGTTCGGCCTTGCCTACCACTACCTAACCTCCTCAGTTTGGATTTGTTCAAACTCCACTATAGACCTTCTTACGGGTGAAGTTCAAACTGGTACACTTTCTCAACTTACGGGTGTAAGAACTACCGTTTCTCAACTTGCGAGTGTGAGAAGACCGTTTCTCAACTTACGGGTGTGAGAAGACCGTTACAACTTTGAGCAACTCTTGCTCTAGCCCAGTGACTAACCAGTCACTGCAAACTGAATACAAGATGGGATATGATTCCCTCTACTCAGAATCAAAGTAATACTTGCAAAGCTTTGGATTGAACCTTCTGTTACCACAGATTCAGCAAAATATGTATGATGAGGTTTGGCTGAGAACAGGTTCAAAGAGCTTTTGTTTTCTTCAATTGATTTTGAAAATGATGAAGGTGAATATCAATCAATCCAGAAGACTTGATGTTATTTTTTTTTGAAAATGATCGTAAGTTCAAGCACAATTGAAAGACGACTAACTTTCAAAAAGTTTTTTGCACAAATGAGAACTTTTAATACGTTTTTTGAATGAATATCAGTTTTCGTATTGATTCGTAGTTTTTCTACACTAAGGCAACACATATATATAAAAATAACAAAAGCGCAATGAACTTGGTGAATTTTGGCGCTCTAGGTTATTTCAAAAACAACGTCTACATTCTTTCCCAAAATGGATCGATTCAGCTCTGTGCATATTACGACGATAACACCTGAATCATCTGATCATTCACGAAAAATGAATGTTCTGACAAAGTATTAGAACGTTCAAAAAGTTTTAAAGTTTTTTTGTACGGTTCTAAAACATTTTTAAAAGTTTTTCGTACGGTTCTGAAAAAGCTATTAGAAATAGTGTCAGTGGTAGAACAGTAACATTGTTAAATTAGCGTCCTGAAGCTTAATATCCATAGTGTCATTTTATTCCTTGATGGCGCTCATGAAGCATAAGCATTCTGCTGAACAGTGAAGTGAGGACACTACTAAATTGTAAGCGTCTTGACTTACTTTGACGATTAAATGACTTAAATCATGAGAGCGCTACTTCGACAGTTAGCGTCTTCTTTTGTTTTAAAAACATATATGCATAAGGGCGCTACTCACAAGTAAACATCTTGCTTTGTTTTAAAACAAACTTAAAGAGTATTAAGTGCACTAAAGAACAATAAGCGTCCTGAAAGTTAATAAGTTGATTCTAAAAATGAGGGCGCTCCTATACAAGTAGCGTTCTGATAGTTTATTCAACTTATAACTATCAACGTCCTTAAAGATAGAAATCAATTAAAAACTAAGAGAACTTTCAGCAAGCTGAAACTAAGTCAGCGTCCTGACACTTTCAAAGGTTGACTAAAGAGAGGATGCCACATACAAGTAAGCGTCCTTATGAATCAGTTCTTCAACCTTGAATGAATGTCAGTATCCTAATATTTTATCAGCATCCTGACTCATGAAGTCCAGGAGGAAGTTGATAAAACATTAGCGTCCTGAAAGACTCTATAACAACGATTTTTTATTTCTCGATTAAAGCTCGATAAGACATGATATTTTCGGATTAAATCAAATATGCAAATGATTAAAAATTAATTCGATTAAAGCATGCAATCGTGCATATTTCTGAATCAAATGGTATAGAAGATTCTACAACCTATCATAATCTAATCATACTACCGAACATCTTCAAATGATCCTGCTCTTCAAGTAGATCTTTTAATACGTTCGTCATGCATCATTGATTCTTTGAAACCTTCAAGTAACATTAGATATGCCATGTATACAGTAATATCATAACCAAAATGTGGTTTGTAATCATCAAAATATCTTTCATATTAAGAAAATATTCTCATAAGAGACATGAGGATAATTGGTTCAACAGGGCACACATGCATCAACCACTTCCGCAACATCAATCTGGTGACGTATTCCCCTCCGATGGGAATTTAATAGTCTTGTATATGTTAAACAACACTTCTTTATTATTCACTGGCAAGGTAAGCTCGCCACGTTGCACATCGATCAAAGCTCTCTCGGTAGCTAAGAATGGCCGCCCAAGTATACGAGGAATATCGCTATTTTCCTCCATGTCCAAAACTACAAAGGCCACTAGGAAGATAAACTTGTCCAACTTCACTAGCACGTCCTCAATGATACCTCGAGGGTATGTAAGTGATCGATCCTCTTGGTTCAATGATATTGTAGTTGGCTTCACCTCGCCAAGCCCCAATTTCCTGAAAATTCAATAAGGTATTAAGTTAATGCTTACACCTAAATCACATAAAGGTTTAATAAAATTTAAAGAACCAATGGTGCCTGTATAATGAAACTCCCTAGATCTTTGAGCTTTTGAGGTAGCTTCTTTTGTAGTATGGCACTACACTCTTCAGTAAGCTTCATCGACTCGTAGTCCTTTGGCTTCCTCTTCTTCGTCATCACATCCTTCATGAACTTGACATAATTTGGCATTTGCTCCAATGCATCTGCAAAAGGGATGTTAATGTGAATCTTTTTGAAAATTTCTAAAAACTTGGTGAATTGCTCGTCAAGCTTCTTCTTTTGAAATCTCTGAGGAAATGGAGTAGGAGTTGAGGGTTTAGGAGGGTTATCCGAGAAAATAATAAAACCAGGCCGATAAGGCCTCTCATGTGACTTTTCCCCCTTTGATGACTTAACTTCCTTTTCATTACTCGGCTCGGTCTCAGGGCTTGTTGTTGGCCCAGATATGTCCAAGAGGGGGGTGAATTAGACACTTAGAAAATTTTAAAATAATTACAATGGCAAGAGTTAAAGTGCAGAAAGTAAACAAATATGCGCAGTCAATTTGTAATGGTTCGGCCACTTGCCTACGTCCACTACCTAACCTCCTCAGTTAGGATTTTGAACCTTATCACTAAGGGATTCTCTTACGAGTGAGAATAGAACAGTTACACATTTTCCCAACTTGCGAGTGTGAGAACAATCGTTGCACTGCTCAACTTATAGGTGTGAGACCAATCTGTCCCAACTTACGAGTGTGAGACAAACCTAAGCTTTCTCAACTTATGGGTGTGAGAACTACCGTTTCTTAACTTACGAGTGTGAGAAGGCCTAACCTTGTTGAATATAGAATATCAACTCAGTAGTTTAGCTAACTACTATTATAACCTTGATACAATATACAAGATATGAAATTAAGTACAACTTTATCCTATGAACTATCTGTCAAATTTCTCTTTCAGCAAGAATGATATAAGTAAAAAATAGTGTTGAATAACTCGAGTGAAAATAGTTCAAACTTTCAAATCGATTTTCAGATAAAAATAAAATCTTAGCTCTGTGTGAAAATCATTTGAATAAGTAATGATTCAAATAAATGCTTTGAAACTAGAATAACTTAAGCTTTTTAAATCATATGAAAATTCAACTAACTTTCAAAAAGTGTTTTAGCTCAGAGAATTTTTGGTGGTCTTAGAAAATTGTTAAGGGTCTGTATTTATAGACTTGTAGAGATGAAGTTGTTGTTCATTTGAGTTTGAATTTCAAATATGAACATTTACTCACAACAGCTAGAATATATCACTAAAATGGCAACTGCACATTTCATGAATATTCTGATTTTCTCCAGATACACGAATAAGGAAAGTTTTAGAAGACGTGGTTCGTGAATCAGAAAATATCTCTTACAAATACAAAAAATTGATTTTGTACGAAAAGTTGTTCTGAAAAGTTGGCAAAAAAGATGTACATGTCAAAACAACAAAAATATCATTTATGTCGTTTTGTTCCTTTGAGGGCGCTCATAGAATATCAGCGTCCTACTAAACAATGAAGTGAGGGCGCTACTGAATAGTAAGCATCCTGACTTGCTTTGACAATAAAACAACTTAATTCATGAGGGCGCTACTTCGCGGTGAGCGTCCTGCTTTGTTTTAAAACTTTTGACACACGAGGGCGCTACTCAAGAGTAAGCGTCCAGAACTATTAAAAATAGCTTTAAAACAATGTTAAATGTGCTGATAGATGGTAAGCGTCCTGAAAGTTATTTAAGTTGATTCTAAAAATGAGGGCGCTCCTACACAAGTAACGTCCTGATAATTTATTCAACTTATAACTTATAAGCGTCCTGAAAGATAGAAATCACTTAAAGACAAAAAGAACTTTCAACGAGCTAAAACTATGTTAGTGTCCTAACATTCTCAAAGGTTGATAAAAGAAAGGTCGTTACAAAGAAGTAAGCGTCCTTATTAATCAGTTTAATTCAACCTTGAGCTTCCTAATATTTTATCAGCGTCCTGACTCATCAAGTTCAGGAGGGCGCTGCTCAAACATTAGCGTCCTAAAAGACTTTTATAAAAATGATTTTTGATTTCTCGATTAAAGCTCGATAAAACATCATTATTTCTCTTGATCAAATCAAAACTTTAGAAATCATAAGGTACGATTAAAATGTTACGATCAAAATATGCAAATTATAAAATCTTGCTGAGAGTAAGTTGATCGATAAACTTCACATTCTAAGTACAGATAGACTCGAAACTTTACTTTGTGATGTTCAATAGGCTTGTGAGCACAGTTCCTTGATCTTGATTCTTGATAAATCTGAAATACTTGACAAGATCATTAGATACACAAACTGAAGATATTCTGAATCATCAAAACATTCATATCATGGGGTTCATTGAGATAACAATCTCCTCCTTTTTGATGATTTCAAATACTCAGATATCATGCAGATAATTATATTCATGTATTAAACATATAACAAATTTAGAACGGTATCTGCATACATATTAGTTCTATCTCATTTCAATCATAGAGATTTACATGATGAGTTGCAAACAATATTATATACAAGAATGAATACAATAACTTAGATAGAACTCCCCCTTACACGTAGCTTCCCTCTCTAGAGCTTACTTAGCCTTAATATCTGCATTTTCTCTTATTTTCTCTTCTCCCCCTTTTGAAAACATCAAAAAGTGGGTAGGCTTAGCTTGTACTAGGACCCTTCCCTTTTTTTTTTTTTATTTCGGCCCCCTCATCCTTCTTGGATCCAATGGAACTAGGTGCAGAATTCTTGGGTTTCCTTGGTGCTTGTGGTCTTGAAGAACCACGTGTGCTCTGTCTCACACTACTAACAAATTCATCAATTACAATACCCTTCCTAGATTTTTCAATGAAGTTTTCATGAGCATGCTTGGAAACACCAAATTTAAATGGATCAAGAGGTTGACCAGGTTTGAAACCTTTTGCTTTTCGTTCTGCAAGACCTTGAGCAAACTTAGGAGAAAGTGTACGACCTTCAAATTTTGGCCTAATTGGTTGCTTGTGTTTAGGATCTGGGAAAGTTTCTGATAAGGGATCTGGGGATGGAAACACTCTTCGACTAATTCTATGCAATGGCTCCTCATCCAGTTCTTCATCATCTTCACATGCTAAGATGCCATGAAGTCTGTCAGACTCCATAGGTCCTTGAAGACATGTGAAGGCTGGAGCTCGTGGTGCAGGTGAAACTTTGACACCCTTCTTCTTCAACAGAAGAAGGAGCTTTGTAAAACGTTTCATACTAGAGGCAATATACCACATAGTAAAATGCCTCCTATTGTTCATTGCCTTGAGCAGGTCTTCAAACAAGCCTACGACTCCTTCCACTCGATCTGCAGCTGTGATGACAATATAAGACATATCCATAATGGTTGTTGCAAGGAAAGGCATCTTGTTCTCCAAGTTTTGTAGCTTTTCAAATGCACGAGTAACCAAGTCGAGAATCTTGGTTAGTCTATCATCCTCTGGTTGTGTTGGCCTTGTAGTTCTAGATTCTCTTTTAAATTAGAGATGGCCCGGAGCACCGGATCAAGCGCTGTCTTACTCATTACTTGATCCAAGATAACATCCAAAATTGAATGCAGAGTTTCAGAAATGGACTTTTCTTTAGAGGATTCAGCCAACTCACCTCTCAAGCTTTGAATTTCTTCAAGAATCTTTTTCAAAGCCTCTTCAGTTATAGCACTAGCAGCACGAATTGGCGTAGCTGGCATTGTGCGACTCTGTGGATCTTGAGGTCTTGCTGGAGGTTGTTGAGGAGCTGCCAATCTCGGGGTAATAGCAACAACAAAAGCATTTATGAATTTCTTGATCTGTCGCATGTCCTCTTGAATATTCTTCATAAAATCATCAAGTGATGATGATATAGTAGAGCTCGATGAAGGCAAGGGCTGCGTGACACTTAATTGTCTGTCCATTTGTTGAGACAGCTTCTCGAGCAGTTCAGTTGCCTAATCATGTGAGATTTAAATTCTTTTATCTCATTAATCTCAACTCTCCCTTGAGATTTCAGTGATTCTCGAACTTCTGGCAATGTCTCATTCTTAAACTGAATTTGGTTGTGTTCCAAATGAGTTATTAGTTGAGACATGACAAAAATTTGATCTTCTGAACAGAAAGTCCTCCTCTCTAAAGAATTCATCAGTTGGGTTTTTTGTAGATGGATAGGAAGGCGACTCTTGATCAGATGAGCTTACCTCATGAACATTTTCCATATCATCTTCTGCTTGAAATTCAGCGTTGGCCTCATGAAAATCTTCAACATGATCCTCTTCATCGTCATTTCAATTCATGCCATCTCCCTTATAGGATATGATAGCCAGATCATAGCCTTTTGAATCCTTACTTTGTACACCATCAGACTCATTCTTCGGCAAGTCTTGAGATTCCATTGATACAGGGATATCAAATGGAGATGGTGGTCTGGTGATGGTTTTATCTCAGTCCTCACTGACTCTTTCTCTGGTGATATCTTCCAAGATTGCATCAACAGTTTTCGACTCATGTAGATGTTCTTCAACAACAGCCTGAGCAATCTGGATCACTTTTTCCATCAGTTGTTCTTCAGTATAAACAGTTTGCTCTGCATGTTCAATTTCCACATCATCAATTGAAACATGTTCAATGTTAGCTGTGAGAACAACTTCTTCTAGCACAACCTGTTCTTCTGGAGCAGTAGAAGCTTTGGCAGCTTCTTTCTCTATTACTGAGACATCTTCTTCTCTTATTATATCATTTCTACTGGATTCTCCCTCAAGTGGAACTTTTGACATTGGAAGCCATTTGTCCAATACAGGAACATAAGTGTATCTCATCAATTTTCACAGTGGTTTGACCAATGCAGTTGTATCTGTTGGTCACCTTGAAGCTTTCTCCACTGAAATCGATACCACATTTATTGAACAAAGTGGTGAGGTACATACCCAGAGGCAGACCTCTTCCTCTACTAACCACAATATTTATTACATGCATGAGAATGTGGGCATGATTCACTTTCTTCTTTTCCAAAATGCACCAGATAAGAATAAGTCTAATTCATCCACATTACCCCTACTGCCAGACTTAGGCTGAATGACATGGGTAATGATGTTGTGGATAATTTTGGGAATAAGTTCAAAGGACTGATTTGTGAGTTTCTTGTCGACACTTGAGTAGTCCTTTTTTTTTGAAATAAGATTAAGAGCAGAAAGGCTATTATAGCCTGGATACTAGACTTTATTCTTGGTGAATGAAAGTATGTGGGCATTTTCATCATTTGGCAAGGAGAATGCTTCAGAAAAGAATCTGGGAGAAATCTCAACAGATTTTTCCTTTACCATAGATTGTTTTGAGAATTCAGAGTCGGTTTTATCAACTAGATTTGAATAGAATTGGCTGACGAGACTGGAGTACCATTTTGAATTGAGGGTAAGTAAATCGATTCAGCCTTAGAATTCAGATAGAGAGAAAATGTCCAGATGGGAGTTAATGAAGAAATTGAAATCGACATAGCATCCATCAATTACAGCTCGGTTCATGATTTCTCGATTTTATCTCCTTGTCTTCTCATCTGAGAAGAAGAAGGTGGGTGAGATGGTCCAAATGTTGTCTCAATAGGAGGTGTGGGTACAGATGGTGTGGGTTTTTCAACCAATTCGGCTTGAGTTGGTTCAGTTTTTGGTCTCACACTCCTATCTGGAGGTGATGATGGTGAAATGGCTCACTTTCTAGCTGAGAAGGGGTGAAGCTTTTCGGGTTTGGGTGCCAATAAAAAAAATCAAATGAGAGGATATGAAGAACTGAGATAGCAACACAATTATTGTTACACTAGGAATTAGAAGTTTCAGAAATGAATAAGGAACAGAATTTACCAAAGGTTAAAGATGAAGATTCAGCGTTAATTTTTGAAGGTATTCTTGGAAAGTTCTTCGAAGCGTCCTAAGGCACAAAGGGTAAAAAGTGCTTGCTAGGATACAAAAAGTTTGGCTTTATAGAGAAAAAGCAATAAGCTCGCTCTTGACACATATCAGCACGTGTCACTTCCTATTCTTAAAAGGCGGTTTAATTTAACAGGCAATATTGACCGATTAGCGTCCTTCTTCTGACTAACGTTCTTAATCGACTAGAGCTATTATGCACGTTAGAGTTCTCCTTCTGACGAGTGGTTTTGGAACAACTAATGGAATCGGGCACATTAGCGGCCTCAAACAATGTTAGCATCCTTATTGATACTTAAACTCTAATATTTAGCATATTTGACTAATATAAACTCAAGTATCGTATGGTTGAATAAATGATATTGCAAATTATATTTCATCAACCAACAGTCAATAATTTAATCATTAGAAAAAGTATTTAAACATTCTAAGCAACGCATGATTAAAGATAATCATTAATTTCAAATAATCACTAATGAATATATTCTAGTAATAAAAGAAAGGAGAGTGACTTTTATACCTTTGCATATTTTTGACTTTTACTTCAAGGTACTGCAAAGTTCTCAACTTGAGCACTCTGTCTCATTTTGAAGCAGCTAAGATAATTCATTATCCTCATTCTCCATGTTGACTTCTTTCTTGACATTCTATCAGGAGATCTTTCATTGAGCATCCTTGATGAGCTTGTTGAAGGTTGATAACACAATGTGTATATATCATCAACCAGTTCACTTCCGCTCCTGGTTGGTATATTTGCAAGAATGTCTTCTCTCTCAGATGAAGTTTCTAACCCACTCAAAATGTAATCAATTTCTTGAAAACTAATTTCAAATGGATTTGAAAACTCGTTTAGAAAATCTATTTTATATTTCCAGTTTTCAAGAAAATTGTTAAAAAAATATTGTACTAAAGTAGAGTGAGATATAGTTTTTCCAAATATTCAAGTTCATTTATATGACGTATAAAACGTTGCACGTTATCATGAACACACTCATTTTCTAAAACCCTAAAGTGAATGAGTGGTTCTTCTAATGTTACAACTGGGTTTTTAGTTTTATCCCTTCTTCCCACTATTTGCAGGAGATCACAGAACTCCTTTAAACTCATTTCCCATGGTTTAATAGATTAAGCTAACATAGTCAGCTTATCATTCCATTTCTTTGGAAGCTTATCACAGAAATACACTATAGATATCTCGGCAGGTATTTCCTGATTCAATTCTTGCATTCCATCAAGAATAGATTGATATCTGTTGCATGTCGTATCGAGATATTCATTCTTCGATATTTCAAAGGCATCAAATAGTCTATCAGACTCTTTGAGCTTTTCATCTAGAATGTTAATCTTTTCACAATGAAGTGATTTGAATGTTTTCCAAATCTAGGCACTCTCAAGATGAACTACCCTTTCTACTTCTTCCTTGGGTAGAGAGCAGTACAAGGCATAGACAGCTTGAGCGTTAAGTTTGTCATTTAGGTTTTCCTTATATGTCCATAGCTCAATAGGCTTGTTGGGCATGGTGTAGCCAATTACAATCATTTCCCATACACTGAGATCCTTAGATCAAAGAAAGGATTTCATCCTTATCATCCAATCTTCAAACCAATCTTTACTGAACAGAGGTGGTCTGTCTAAAGGTTGACCTACTTCTATGACAGTCCCTCTGGTCATTGCCATTGATATCAAAGAAATTGTGAAGTTTCTTTGAAGAACAACACTGCTCTGATACCAATTGTTGGCCCAAATATGTCCAAGAGGGGGGGTGAATTGGACACTCAGACAATTTCAAAACAATTACAATGGCAAAAATTAAAATGCAGAAAGTAAACAAATATACACAGTCGATTTTATAGTGGTTCGGCTACTTGCCTACCTCCACTACCTAACCTCCTCAATTAGGATTTCGAACCTTATTATTAAGGGATTCTCTTACGGGTGAGAATCAAACCGTTACACCTTTTCTCAACTTGCGGGTGTGAGAACAACCGTTATACTGCTCAGCTTACAGGTGTGAGACCAACTAATCCCAACTTATGGGTGTGAGACAGACCTAAGCTTTCTTAACTTATGAGTGTGAGAACTATCGTTTCTCAACTTACGGGCGTGAGAAGACCTGACCTTGTTAAATATAGAATATCAACTCAATAGTTTAGCTAACTACTGCTACAACCTTGATATAATATACAAGATATGAAATTGAGTTCAACTGTACCCTATGAACTCTCTCTGAAATTTCTCTTTCAGCAAGAATGATATAAGTAAAAAACAGTGCTGAATAATTTGAGTGAAAACAGTTCAAACTTTCAAATCGATTTTCAGATAAAGATAAAATCTTAGCTCAATGTGAAAATCATTTGAATAATTAATGATTCAAATAAACGCTTTGAAACTAGAATAATTTAAGCTTTTTGAATCATATGAAAATTTGACTAACTTTCAAAAAGTGTTTTAGCTCAGAGAATTTTCGGTGGTCTTACAAAATTGTCAAGGGTCTGTATTTATAGACTTGTAGAGATGAAGTTGTTGTTCATTTGAATTTGAATTTCAAATATGAACGTTTACTCACAATTGCTAGAATATATCACTAAAATGTTAAGTGCGTTGACGGAAGGTAAGAGTCTCGAAAGTTATTTAAGTTGATTCTAAAAATGAAGGCGCTCCTACACAAGTAGCGTCCTGATAATTTATTCAACTTATAACTTATCAGCGTTCTGAAAGATAGAAATCACTTAAAGACAAAAAGAACTTTCAGCGAGCTGAAACTATGTCAATGTCCTGACATTCTCAAAGATTGATAAAAGAAAGGTCGCTACAAAGAAGTAATTGTCCTTATTAATCAGTTCAATTCAACCTTGAGCTTCCTAATATTTTATCAGCGTTTTAACTCATCAAGTCCAGGAAGGCGCTGCTAAAACATTAGTGTCCTGAAAGACTTTTATAAAAACAACTTTTGATTTCTCGATTAAAGCTCGATAAAACATCATTATTTCTCTTAATCAAATCAAATACTTTAGAAATCATAAGGTACAATTAAAATGTTACGATCAAAATATGCAAACGATAAAATCTTGCTGAGAGTAAGTTGATCGATAGACTTTACATTCTAAGTACAGATTGACTCAGAACTTTACTTTGTGATGTTCAATAGGCTTGTGAGCACAATTCCCTGATCTTGATTCTTGATAAATCTGAAACACTTGACAAGATCATTAGGTACACAAGCTGAAGATATTTGGAATCATCAAAACATTCATATTATGGGGTTCATTGAGATAACACTTGTCTCTTCATGCTCTTCATTGGGTAGTGGTGGTGTACTTAGGCTCAAATCAGCCCCATTTACTTCCTTTCCACTTCTCAAGGAAATGGCTTAGCATTACTCTTTCAGGTTTACCTCATTTTTGTTAGGTAGTGACCCCCTTTGTTGGGTACTTATCTGTGATGCTAGCTGCCCCACTTGCACCTCTAAATTCTTGATAGAAGCTCTTGTCTTTGTTATGAGAGAACTCAACAACTCATCACTAGTGGGCTTCTTATCTTGGGCTTGAGTGTAGATACCCAGTGGAGGTTGTAAAGTATTCCTTGTATTGGCATAGGAGAAATTCTCATGATTACGACCACCCGGGTAGTACTGATTTCGCACACCTTGATTGCTATGATAGTTGTACCCCAGTTTGTTGATGTATTGTATTTGCTCCTCCAATGCTTCATTGCCCGAATAGCCCAAATTCAAGGCCATCGCATTTTCAATAGATGGTTGTGCACTTTGAGTAGTAAGCACAACAAGTTCGTTGACAATGCTTGACATCTGTGCAGAGAGAGATGTGAATTGATCACCTTCATGTAGATCGGCTACCTTCTTCACCATGGATCTTTCCCCTGGAACTTCATAGGTATTGGTAGCCATATCTTCCAACAAGCTAAATGCCTCAAGAGTAGTCTTGGACAACAATGAACCGCCAGCAGCCGCATTTACTAGAGTCCTTGTAGAATACATCATCCCATTATAGAAAAGTTGAAGCTATAACCAATCTTGAAACCCATGTTGAGGACATTTCCTCAACAACTCCTTGAATCTCTCCCAAGAGTCATATAAAGATTCTGACTCTTGTTGCTTGAATTGCCCAATTTCAGCTCGTAGTTATGCGGTCTTGGAGGGAGGAAAGAATTTCTGTAGAAACTTGTGTACCATGTCCTCCTATGTTGTTATGTTATTTGGTAGCAAGGATTGCAACCATGCTCTTTCCTTGTCCCGAAGTGAGAACGGGAACAACCTCAGTCTAATGGTGTCTTCAGGAACACCATTCATCTTCACAGTGTCACACATATCCAAGAAAGTGGTGACGTGGATAGTTGGATCTTCCATAGGGAAACCTCCAAATTGGTGATGTTGGACCATCGAGATCAAAGTCGACTTCAACTCAAAGTTGTTTGCATTTATGTGAGTGCGAACAATGCTCGAGTAGTTGTCGTTGATAATCGGTTTGAAATAATCCCTCAACGTAAACTAATTTGGATTATCCGCCATTGTTTCAGCGCTTATTCTTCTTTCTCTTTTTAGTCTTCCAAACGTTCTCTCAATCTAGGAATTAAACGGTACTATCTCAAAACTTTTCGATCGCTGCATATACTTGGAAAACTTAAAAGAAAGAAAAATTCAGGAAATAACAAGTAAAATATAAATTAAAATCAAAGCTCGAAAACACAATAATAGTGTAAACTAATATCTATCCCCGACAACGACACCAAAAGCTTGATGCGTGCAAACCACAAGTGTACGGTTGCCAAGTTATAATATAAAACTGATGAGAATTGGGTATCGTCCTCAGGGATTGATTTACTACGGTAAGTATCTCGTTCCTAGCTCTAATTTTATCTAGAAAATCAAATTGTGATAATCAATGAACTAAAATAATACTTAATCTAAAGCGAGCAATTTATCAAAATTTTCTGGAGAAAAATCAATATTAAAGACATCTAGAGAATACATTTCACTTAATTATCAATTATGCAATATTAGTCATGCTCATTATCAAATCCTTATTCAAGTTAAATAAGTCAAAATCCTCTAGTTTCTAACACCCTCTGTCGAGTGCCGCATTAAAACCTATTACCAAAACACTAGTTTCGATCTATCGATAAAAACCAATACATTAGCAATGCATTAAGCCTTGTGATTTTCCTACAACTTCATGAGGCATCGCATATCTATTGATACTACGATAATCTCATGTCATTCTTCTCATGTTCAAACATAGAGAACCCTCTATCAAGTGTCGCCCCCCAAGTCTATGATCATTCGATCTGTGGCCAAGAGATCAAAAGCATTAAGCATCGAGAAATATAAATAAACTATGAATAATTCATTGATAATAAATAAAAACTAATGTTATTGCATAATCTCTAATATAGGATTCATCTCGTCTCTAGCTTAACAAGTTAGTTCATAACTTGAAATAACAAAACCCAAAACATGTAAAGAAACAAGAAATTAAACATCAAAACCCAAACTAGTTGCTATTGAACTTGTAAAATCCTCCTTCTCTCCAAGTCGTCTTTTCGCTTTCCTTTGCTCCTAGTCGTCGTTCTCTCTTCTCCAGTTTATTCCTCTCCGAAACCCTAAATTTTGATATATAATATGCCCCAAAGTCATGTGGAATTAGAATTGGAAAGTGGGGAACAAATCAGATAAAACTTGCTAAAAATGCAGGTTTCAAAACCATTCAGCGCCGCTGCGCTCCGAGCCTTCCTTTTCTCGCGCATGTCACCACCCATCAGAGTCACGGCGCTCAGAACGTTCAATGTGCCTTTTTTCTGTGGGCTTGGCCAATATTTGCTCCTTTTCAACTTGGGTTCTTCATGCTTCTCCTTTACACTTTCTTGAACATATTTTCATCATCCAAAACCATGACCAACACATCTAAATACCTACAAAACAAAGCAAATCAAATTAATAACACACTAAAATATGAAATGGATCAAATCATAAACTAATAAACCAAATTAATACATAACAATACAAATTATCCTAAACTAACAATTGCATAAAAACTAACATAAACACATGAAACTAATGCATAAAATGTCCTAAAACATTTTCTAAAACCTATCTAAATATGCAACTATCAAGCATCAAGTAGCAAGTTCTCTCTTGAGTGCTCTTGAGTATTCTCCTCTTCTTAGCTCTCTTAAAATTCCTAGCATGCTTTGTGGTTCCGATATTAACTAATCTTCCACAACAAAAAATATTTTCTTGAGTGTTCTTCTCCCTTCTTCCAACAACAACCCATCACTTATATAGATCCCATTCCCTTAACTACACTCATACTCCTTTCACTTCTAGCATACAAGCAACTAGGTGAAGGTCAAGAGCTTGGTGTACGGTTAGGTGGAGATCAACATGTACTGAGGAACACAAATTACGCACATACATGTCGGTGTGATCTTTGACTTTTTCCTTTATTCTTTTTTATTTCTAGCATATTATATCTTATCTAGTTAGATGGGTGTATGTGAATTATCTTCTTAAATTATTTACATGTTAGTCATTATTGTGATGCATGTATTATGTCTTTTCATTAAGTTATCATGCATTTTCATTATATCTAATATTCAATTACACCATACCATTTATGCATGTCAGGTGGTATATGAAATACATGTGCCATACCATTACTCTACTGAATTAGTAATTGATTTAATTAGCCAGACACAGTTTTGTCCCAAGTACCTTTGAATAGTGAATGAGAGGCAGCTTGCTACTCAAGAAAAGTGATATTTAAGCGAGACCATTGTGACTCCACCACTCAGCCTGGAGATTAGTCTGGTTGATTTTATTGAGAACTATTCTTTTGGAGTAGCCTTGTGATACGGTACTATTCACATATATGAAATGATTATTGTTAAATTATGACATGATATGAGTTATTGGATGCTGTTCAGTAATAGTTTTATAATGGCATGATATGTTAATACATTACATTAATAATGTTGGTATGTTAGTCATATGATTTGTACATACCACGATCTTAAAGGCATACCTTTTTTTTTTATTTGCAAGCACAAATCTGATGCGGGAGGTCAGGCACCAAGCCTGTGAAACAAAGGCCTAGACTTGTTCGTTTCTACTTGACGTTCTTTATTTTCCTCGATTTTTTTTACAATTATGGTAGCTTTTTTATTCTATTTTTACTTATATCATACCTTCTCCCCCTGGGAATGGATATTCTTTTGCAATTCCCGCGGAGCTTGAAAAGCGAAGCGAGTCCATCAGAGAAAGTCGTTGTTGTCTCACTAAAGACACATTAAAAAGATAACAATACATTGAAAGGTGTCGTGGCCTAGCCTGAGGTGTTCCGAAAGGCCAAGGTTATGTGTCACGATGGCGCCAGTAAATTTTGAACTTCGTTCGAGAGGAGTTCAGAGGGAAAGGTGATTTCGCCTGGGTGGTCCATGACCGAAATGGATGGTTAGCAATGACACTTAAAACAAATTAATGTTGCAACGTAATGTATGCACTTGTTTGAATATCTAATTGGATTTGATGTATTATGCTATTGATAAATAAGAGTTCGGGAATATTGTTTAAGGTGATCCACTGGGAATTAGCTCACCCCCTTTCTTTTTTAGGAATGAATAATGCAGCATGAGCAATCCATGGGTTGGAACGTAGTAGTAGCTAGTACTATTGGTGGCTTAGATTTGGCTGTGTGTAGTGGTCATTTGTACTCATTAGTAAGAATAATAGTTTCATTAGGAACAATATTGGTATTTTAGTTTTATTTTAGTATGTCATATGTTATGCTAAGGGTATGACAACTAGTTTCTTTGTTATTTATGTCAGAACATGGTGGACATATGTATAATTTTAATTAATCCAATGTCATGTGAATTACTAAATGTTTATTAATAAATTTGTCTCTATTGATGAATTATGTTAAAATTGAAAATGGATCTAGTCTTTTGATGTCTGTAGGGTTAAGAATGTCAAAGCAATAGACATTTTTTATTGAATTAATGTATTAATGTCTATGGTGAGACCAAGGTAATTATAAAGACATTTAGTCTCAGATGAATTGAATTTGCAGGCACAATAAGATTAGGGTTAGGCAATGTCTTTTAAAAAAAAACATGTTCTCATTAATTTTAAAATATTTTTTTAATTATAAAGGACATTGACTTGACATGATGGACATTCACGCTCCATTATAGTGCACGTGATTAGGTGATCTAGGCGAGTTGCACTCCATTATAGTGCACGTGATTAGGTCCAAAAAACCGGGGTGTGACAAAATCCTTGTGAATAGTTGGCCAATAATAGCCCTGATGAAAGACTTTGCAGGCGAGAGCTCTTCCCCTAGAGCGATTGCCACAAACTACCTCATGAATTTCTTTTAAGGACCTGTTGCACTTAGTCTTCCAGTAGGCACTTAAGGTATGGCATGGAGAAACTCTGGCTGTAGAGTTGATCCTCTATGATGGTGTATCTAGTAGATTGCCTCTGTATCTTTCTGGTTGTCACCCTTTCATCCGTTAGCCTTCCATTGCGTATGTATCTCTCCATAGGGTCCATCCGTGAAGGGTTTTGGTCCAAGGTATCGATTTGCCCCTAATTTCTAATACTCCAGGCTGGTAGGTATTCGACGGGAGCTCGACCTTAGAAGAAAATGTGAACATTGACAGTGCATCTGCTAGGACGTTCTCGGTTCAAGGGATCTAAGTTACTTCATAGGATCTAAAGTTTCAAAGCAGGGCTTGTGCTTCCTTCAGGTATGTCTGCATTCGATCGTCTTTGGCCTGATATTCTGAGGTTATCTGACCTGCTACCAGTTGAGAATCACAATGGATGACCAGGATACTTACCCCCGAGGTATGAGCAAGCCGTAATCTTACAAGCAGTGCTTCATATTCAACTTCATTGTTGAAGGCTAAGAAACTAAAGCGAAGAGCACATAAATGTTTTTCATTGCTGAGGAAAACAAGTACAATCCCTGCTCTGCATCCCTGTTTGCAGGAGGATCCGTCGAAAAACAACTTCAATGGTCTCTAAGATTTCTAGTCGGTAGGAAAGTCCCCTTGTGGTAACTCAGAGAGAAAATTTGCAAGGGTCTGACCTTTTACTAACGTACGGAGGTCGGTAGCCAATGTCGAATTTGCTCAACTCAATGGCCCATTTGGTTAGTCACCTAGATGTCTCCGGCTTCAGGATCACCTGCCTTAATGGGTGCCTGGTAAGAAACATGATGGTATGTGCTTGGTAGTATGGGCGCAACTTCCCAGTAGAAGTGACCAAAGCCATTGCTAGCTTCTCGATATTCGGGTATCTGGTCTCTGCATCTAACACACCTTGACTGTCTTTGCGAGATCTACAGTGATCTGAATCTCCATCATTCGTCCTAAGCTTCGAGACCAGATACTATCACTCTTGGGTCCAGGTAAGTGTTAGGCTGAACATCCAGCTGCATTAGATGCTCTTCGGTGACAATTGTGTTTTCAGTCGGTTGGCTCCTCTTTTTCATAGATGCCACATAGCTGTCCCTGGACTCTTCTTGGCTACCTCTTACCACACCTACCCCCTGTTCTTTATGGAACTTAAGAGCTTGGTGGTAAGTAGACAAAACTATTGGCCCAATATTATAGTCCAAGAAGGTGGGTTGAATTGGACTTGGCAAATTTTCACGTTACATTTCGGTTAATTAATTTAAACAGAATATATGCGCAGTAGGTAACAAGCCAAATAATCAAGTATAGGAAAAATAAATGGACACAGCGATTCATAGTGGTTCGGTTCCCCTTGAACCTACTCCACTACCTGACCACCCACAATCAGAATTTCTCAATCAACTATTGGCTAGTCAACTTACAGGTGTGACTAGAAGCACATATACACTAACCAACATAAAGGTTTGGCTAGAAGCCGTACACACTAACCAACATAAGGGCTTGGCTAGAAGTCATACTGTAACCAGCTTACGGGCGTGGTTACAAACCATAAAACAATATGGTCTAGTCCTAGTTGACTAACAAGTCAACAATACATCAAGATTACAAATGATAGAGAGAAACACTCTCGACAATTTTAAGCGTACAATCTTGAATTAATAATCACTACTATTCCAATCACAATATTTTAACTGATGTGTAGTGTTTAAATAGTTGTTTATAAATACATGCAAACGATTCAAATAGTAATAATGTAAGATCAAGAATTGAATATGCACACGTATTCAAATATATATTCTAAAGATGATATGTATGAAGCATAATAATCAATATGCACAAATGATCAAGACTTGTTGATTCTAAGTAAATAAATGGTTAAGCTCAAGAATCAATATGCTCAAGTAATGATCAATGAAATCGATTAAAAAAATACTGCTAAAAAAATCTATTCAAAATAATGTAAGTTTAGCACATGAATTAATACCACATAAGATGTATGGAAATACTAATTAAGATAATATCATATGAAAATCAAGTATGGTTTTACAAACACTTAAACAAAATCGTTTTATAGATAGATAAATCAAACACAAAAACTATTTTACAATCACAAGCACTATCACACGAATCTTAAAAAGATATTTTACCCAACTCTTGGGAAGGATGAAGCACACAAGATTCTCCAATGTGTAAAGGTGATTGAGAGTGATTTCTCCTTCAAGAAAAATCAAGATCGACAAGATATGTGATGAACTCACTCAAGAACGGCTTGATCTATGCTCAAGAGAAACTCACAAGTTTCTCAAAGAGTTTGAAAGATGAGGCGAACTATTCGGAAGTATTAATCAAAGACTCAAATGTAGGTGAACTTTTGCTTTGAAAAGATGTTTAAATCACACAAAAACTTGTTTTGGACTTGTAGAAATGAAATTACAAAAAAAAGCACAAGTTCAATGATTTTGGAAAAGTTGCTCTTCATATGAGCAAGTGTGGTATTTATAGAAAAATACCAGACTGAGGCACAGGAACGTGTTCCTTAATGAAGGAGCCGCTTCTGCTTTGAAATATGAGACTTTTTAGATTTTCCTCCAATCGAGGAGCGCGTTTCTTATAAGAGGAGCACATTCCTTAATATGTTTGTTGGGCATAGGAGCGAGGTTCTTCATCAAGAACCACTGACTCTATAAACATTCCTATTTTGCCCTTTTCTACATGAGCGCGTTCCTGGTAAGAGGAGTGCATTCCTTAATCCCTGATCAGAAAAGTCTGAGTTTCGGGAAAAACCGCAGGAGCGCGTTTCTTAAACTCTGATCAGAAAAATTCTAATTCTCGGGAAAAAGCACAGGAGTGTTGGCCCAGATATGTCCAAGAGGGGGCGAATTGGACACTTAGTAGGTTTTAACTTTCATAATAATTTGCGGATTAATGAAAGCAGATTAAACAAAGTATAGCAAATAGATACAGTAAATGTAAATGAGACAATGCAATTAGAATTTATAGTGGTTCGGCCTCGCCAACATCCATTACCTAACCTCCTCAGTTAGGATTTGTTCAAACGCCACTATGGACCTTTTTGCGGGTGAAGATCAAACTGATACACTTTCTCAACTTACGGATGTGAGAACTACCGTTTCTCAGTTTACGTGTGTGAGAAGACCGTTTCTCAACTTACAGGTGTGAGAAGACCGTTTCTCAACTTACAAGTGTGAGAAGACCGATTCTCAACTTGCGGGTGTGAGAAGACCGTTTCTCAACTTACGGGTGTGAGAAAATCGTTACAACTTTAAGCAACACTTGCTCCAGCCCAGTGACTAACCAGTCACTTCAAACTAAATACAAGATCAGATATGATTCCCTTTACTCAGAATCAAAGTGATACTTTCAAAGCTTTGGATTGAACCTTCTGCTACCACAGATTCAGCAAAATTTGTATGATGAAGTTTGGCTGAAAAACAAATTCAGAGAGCTTTTGTCTTCTTCAATGGATTTTGAAAATGACGAAAATGAAGATCAATCAATCTAGAAGACTTGATGTTTTCCTTTCAAAATGATTGCAAGTTCAAGCACAATTGAAAGACGACTAACTTTCAAAAAGTTTTTGCACAAGTGAAAAATGCTAATACGTTTTTAAATGAATATCAGTTTTCGTATATGATTTGTTTTTTTCTTCCCTAAGACAAAACACACACACACACACACACACACACACACACATATATATATATATATATAGAAATAACATAGGCGCAATGGACTTGGTGAATTTTGGTGTTTTAGGTTATTTCAAATACAACGTCTATATTTTTTTTCTGAAATGGATCAATTTAGCTTTGTGCGTATTACGACGATAGCACCTGAATCATCTGATCATTCACGAAAAAGAAATGTTCTGACATAGTATTAGAATGTTGAAAAAGTTTTAAAAAGTTTTTGTACGGTTCTGAAACGTTTTGAAAAGTTTTCGTACAACTCTGAAAAAGCTAATAGAAATAGTGTCAATGTCAGACCAGTAGCATTGTTGAATTAGCATCCTGATGCTTAATATCAACTTTGTCGTTTTGTTCCTTGAGGGTGCTCATGAAGCATAAGCGTCCTGCTGAACAGTGAAGTAAGGGCACTACGAAATCGTAAGCGTCCTAACATACTTTGACGATTAAAAGTCTCAAATCATGAGGGCGCTACTTCAACAGTTAGCGTCCTGCTTTGTTTTAAAAACACATATACGCACAAGGGCGCTACTCACAAGTAAGCGTCCTGAAATTTGAAAACTATTTTAAAACACGATTAAGTGTGTTGAAGAACAGTAAGCGTCCTGGAAGTTATTAAGTTTATTCTAAGGATGAGGGCGCTCCCATACAAGTAGCGTCTTGATAGTTTATTCAACTTATAACTATCAACATCCTTAATGATACAAATCAATTAAAAACTAAGAGAACTTCCATCGAGCTGAAACTAAGTCACCGTCCTGACACTTTCAAAGGTTCACTAAAGGAAGGCCGCTTCTTACAAGTAAGCATCCTTATGAATCAGTTTAATTCAACCTTGAGCGTCATAATATTTTATCAGCATTCTGACTTATCAAGTCTAGGAAAGCGTTGCTAAAACATTAGCATCCTGAAAGACTGTATTCTCGATTAAAGCTCGATAAGGCATGATATTTTCGGATTAAATCAAATATGCAAATGATTGAAAATCAATTCGATTAAAACATGCAGTCATGCATATTGCTGAATCAAATGGCATAGAGGTTCTACAACCTATTATAATCTAATCATACTACCGAACATCTTCAAATGATCATGGTCTTCAAGTAGATCTTTAATACGTCCGCCATGCATCATTGATTCTTTTGAAACCTTCAAGTAAAATTAGATATGTCATGTATGCAATAATATCATAAACAAAATGTGGTTTGTAATCATCAAAATATCCTTCATATTAGGGACACATTCTTGTGAGGGACAAGAGGATAATTGCTTCAACAAGGAGTGCGTTCCTTGAATGAGGAGCGCGTTCCTTCACGTTGAAGTGATAGAAATCCAATTTTTCGATATAAATAAGTTTAAGACATAGTCAAACAAATAAACTAACTTTGAAAATATTTTTGACAAGATTGAAACACAATTTGTGAAGATAAACATGTATAAAATAATTGATTAATACAGATGATCAAGACGTTCGATATGATACACGTAAAACGATAAAAATCATGCAAAGTTAGTTAATGTGAGTACATGATAAACGATGATATAGATATGCATGATAAATAACCTTAACTATAAGATTGCATGATAATTATGATAATATGTGTGCGTACATGATCAATATGATAATAGTGTATGTGCATGAATATGATAACATATATGCATGATTTTCAAAAGATGCAAATCATATTGTGGTTGGAACGAGTAAGGGTTACTCTACAACATTAAAATTTTAGACAAAAGATTATAGACATGAAGCTCTTGAATCCCCGTACATTATTGTTTCATCCACACGCTTTGACGACATAGTTGAACCCATCTGATATAGCTAGTTAACACTAAAACAACTGAGTCAAATAGATTAGCGATCAAAAAGAATTTTGTTTGTAATCATAAAAATAAAATTGGGTGAGAGTCGTTACATCAACAATCTCCCCTTTTTTTATAATTTCAAATAAATTTACTATTCGCCTGATTGAAAGAAGAAGCATGATTTTTAAAGTGAATGAATGAGTGAAATAAATAATTATATCCTGCTACATTTAAGAATATCTATACTATACATAATAGAAATACCTGTGCATTTTCCACGGTGAAGCCAATTTGCACATAATTCCAAAAATACTCTTTCTTAATCTACTATAGAATTGGTTCTTCCATTCTAATATAGCATGGCTACAAGGGTAATATGGGAATCTTAAAAATTTAATATTATCCTATAATAGATTTCAGGAATCGTGGACATATATTTCAGTTTGGAAGGCAACGTCTCTCACGCAGTTTTTTTAAGCAATCTAACCAACCAACGTCCCATCTCACGCCAAGTTTAAACTACCCATTCCATCTTTCAGTTTTCTGGAGAAGATTGGGTAGTGGTGAAATGCTCTCTTAGCGTTGTACAAAAGCTTACTCTACGCTACCCCGTCGCTAGAAGAGACGAATCGGTTGTTGATAACTATTACAACGTTCAAATCTCTGATCCATACTGCTGCTACTAGAATTTTTAATATGTCTTCGACATTTGATTTTTTTATTATATATATGATGATTAATTTGGGGCGATGTTATGGGTAGCAATTCGGGCCATATGGCCCGGCTCGACCTGATCCCACCGGGCAGGTCGAGCCGGGCCAACAATAAAATGTCTTGGCCCAGACCCAACCCAAAAAATATATGGATCGAGCCTTTGGTTCGGGCCTTAAAATAGCCTTTGGACCGGGCTTTTGGACAACTAATGTAATCAAATACATATTTTAAAGTTAAATTAGTTACAATAAAATATAAATCGAAAAATGAGTGTTTTATAAAATGAGTTACAGGTTCAAGAACAAAAGAATATGGAATGATTTGAATTCAAAACATTGTTTAATCTAAATTTGTTTTGGGCTGCGAGACGATGGGAATCATCTAGGTGTTAGTGGATATTATTTCAGTTAAGATAACTTGGCAAAACTGTGCAAGGAATAGAAAAATCGAGCAAGTGAAAGTGCCCACATCTTTCTCGTCAGAAAAGTTAGATTTTTGTCTCCAGCAATGATAGCGGGCTATCATGTCCTATAGTGCGCTATCGGCTTGTTCATTATGTACAATATTAGCCTATAGCAAGCTATTGAAGCTCGATATACTGAAAACCGAGAGTTCCTAATTTTTTGAACTCATTGATAACGAGTTATCATCCATGATAGCGTGCTATTGCCCTTTGTACAGAAAAATAATTTTTTGACAATAGGTTGATAGTGGACTATCATCAATGATAGCGCACTATTGCCTTCTGGAAACTTTGGCAATTCGTTGGATAGCGGACTATCATTAATGATAGCACGCTATAGGTTCCTGATTTTGAAAAAAAAAACAATCTTTAGACATTCAAGAACCAGTCCATTGAATCAAAACACTTTGATATAAGATTAAATACTTTTAAATCATTCAAAACTCATTGAAATTATGATTAAAACATTTCGGAAAGCATTTTGTTAAAATCAAATACTAAATCGAAGTGATTTTGAAAACTTTACAATTTTCAGAGTTTTAGTGCTGAGATTAATCAAGAGGTTACCCTTTACACCAAGATCAAACTAATGCATTCCATATGAGATATGTCTTCGTTCTTCAAGCTTAATCTTTGTAGACTTTAATAGCTATTATTTGATGTGTTTTTGATGATTGGCTGTAGCACTTAGAGAAACAATACAAGTGATATAATGTGGTTTGTAATCATCAAAATACCGAGATACTGACGTGAGGAGCATTGGTCCAACAACTAGGTATGTGATATATTTGTTTTATTTAATTTATCTTAAATATGTGTTAATTTATTCTAAATAAATGAGTTTATGTATATAGTTGGATAATATTTTTTTTTTCATAATCTTAGCTTAACCTGGCCTTATTATAATTTAGTTAAATTTATTATATATTTATATTTAGCCCTACTACGTACTTTTAGAGAGTATACTTAACAAAGTATATTTGGTAAATAAAATTTTAGAGAGTATAGTTACCAAAGTTGAAATGCATATATGTATTTTTAATTAATTATATGAACTATTTTTTCGTATTATATACTTAATTGAATATATTCTTAATTATATATATACAATACAAATATAAACACTTAATTATATATAAGTATATAACAGTCTTCACTATTGTGTTTTCCTTATTATACACACTTTAAATACTCTTAATTATGTTTTTTTTTCTTTCATTTTGTAAACTCTTAATTATATATATAGTGTATATATATATACATAACATACATATAAGTTTGTGCGTGTGTATATGTATGTATAATATATTTTCTATTTATATAATGTTGAACCAATTATCCTCGTGTCCCTTATGAGAATATGTCCGTATTATGAATGATTTTGATGATTACAAAACTATATTATGTTCATGATATTACTGCACATACGACATATCTAATCTTACGTGAAGGTATCAAAGTTTCAATGATGCATGGCGAACGTATTAAAAGATCTTGAAGACCATGATCGTTTGAAGATGTTTATTTGTATGATTAGATTATGATAGGTTGTAGGACCTTCTATGCCATGTGATTTAGCAATATGCATGTCTACATGTTTTAATCGATTGGTTGCATGTTTTTAATCTGATTATCGTGTCTTAATCGAAAAATCAAAAACCGCTTTTATAAAGTCTTTCAGGACGCTAATGTTTTAGCAGCGCCCTCCTGGACTTGATGAGTTAGGAACCTGATAAAATGTTATGACGCTCAAGGTTGAGTTGAACTATTTAATAAGGACGCTTACTCGTTAGTAATGATCTTTCTCTTATCAACCTTTGAGAATGTCAAGACGCTGACTTAGTTTCAGCTCGCTAAGAGATCTTTTTATCTTTAAGTGATATTCATCTTTAAGGACACTGATAAGTTATAAGTTGAATGAATTATCAGGACGCTACTTATGTAGGAGCGCCCTCATCTTTAGAATCAACTTAAGTAACTTTCAGGATGCTCACCGTCCGTCAGCGCGCTTAAACATTATTTTAAAACTGCCTTTAATAGTTCAGGACGCTTATTCTTGAGTAGCGCCCTCATATGTTTTGCGTTTTTAAACAAAGCAGGATCCTTATTGTGAAGTAGCGCCCTCATGCTTTAAGTCGTTTAATTGTCAAAGCAAGTCAGGACGCTTACTACTTAGTAGCACCCTCACTTCATTGTTCAGTAGGACGCTGATGTTCTATGAGCGCCCTCAAAGGAACAAAATGACAGAAAAAATATTTTTGTTGTTCTGACATTAATGCCATTTCTGTTAACCTTTTTTAGAAACATACGAATACTTTTAAGAACTTCTCAAAATCGTAAAACTTTTCAAAACTTTTTAAAACATTCTAAAACTTTGTCAGAACATTCCTCTTTCATAAAAGGATCAGATGATTCAGGTGTTATCGTCGTAATATGCATTAAGCTGAATCGATCCATTTCTAGAAAAGAATGTTAACGTTATATTTGAAATAACTTAAAGCGCCAAAATTACCAAGTCTATTGCGTCTCTGTTATTCCTATATATACATGCTGCCTCAGAGCAGAAAAACAAACTAATGAAATACGAAACTGATATTCATTCAAAACGAATTGATAGTTTTCGTTTGCGCCAAAACACTTTTTTGAAAGTTAATCTTTTTTCACTTGTGCTTAATCTTATGATCTGTTGAAAGAAAAACTTCAAGTCTTCTAGGTAGATCGATCTTCTTCTTCATTATTTCAAAAACACATTAACGAAGACAAAAGCTATTTAACCTGTTTTCAGCATAAACTTCATCATACATATTTCGCTGAATCTGTGGCAACAGAAGGTTCAATCCAAAGCGTTGTAAGTATCACTTTGATTCTGAGTAAAGGAAATCATATTTCATTCTGTAATCAGATTGTAGTGACGGGTAAGTCACTAAGTTAGAGCAAGTGTTGCTCAAAGTTGTAAGCGACCTTCTCACACCAATAAGTTGAGAATAGGTTCTCTCACTTGTAAGTAGAGAAACATTCCTCTCACACCCGTAAGTTGAGAAACAATAGTTCTCACACCCGTAAGTTGAGAAAGTATTCCGGTTTGATCTTCACCCGTAAGAAGGTCCATAGTGGAGTTTGAATAAATCCTAACTGGGGATGTTAGGTAGTGGATGTAGGCGCGACCAAACCCTTATTAATCTTGCTTGCGTTGTCCCATTTACATTTATTCTATCTCATTTCTATACTTTGTTTAATCTACTTTCATTTTTTTGCACAATTAAAAGAAAGGTTAAAATCTGCTAAGTGTCCAATTCATCCCCACTTTTGGACACATCTGGGCCAACAATTGGTATCAGAACGGGTTAACCATATTTGATTGAGTATGGCAGGACAAAATGAAAGAAGAATTTATCTCTCAGGTGAAGGAAACTCCACCAACCGACCACCACTATTCATGGGAGAAAACTATTCACACTGGAAAGTTAAGATTAGGTATTACCTTAAAGCCCAAGATCTAGAGATGAGGGATGTTGTGACACACGGCTGTCCAACGCCTACTAAAATAGTTGATGGTGCTACTGTCCCAAAGGATATAGATGAATGGAGTGCTAAAGAAAAGAAAAGAGAATTATTGAATAACCAAGCTGTAAACATTTTGTTTTGCAGTTTATCAGTCGAAGAGTTCAATAAAGTTAGAGCATGTGAAACCGCTAAGGAAATCTGGAATAAGTTAAAGGTCCCCACGAAGGAACTTTGCAAGTTAAAAAGGCAAAGCTCCAACTGTTAGTTGAAAAATATGAAACCTATAGGATGAAGGAAACTGATTCAATAGCTGAAGCTATTTCTCGGTTTACAACAAACATCAATGAGATGAAGAACTTAGGAAAAATCTATGACCAAGAAGAAACTGTTAGAAAATTTCTAAGAAGTATACCCAGAGCCTAGGAACCCAAGGCCACAGCCATAGATGAATCCAAGAATCTGGCTGAATACACTTTTGATGAACTGTGTGGTTCATTAATGGTTCATGAAATGAAGCTAAAAGAGACAATGTGTCCGGTCGAGATTGAGGAAAAAGAAAAGAAATCAATTTCCCTCAATGCTGAAACTGATTCTAAAAATGATTCAGACTCAAAAGATGCAATGGTTATGTTATCTACAAAGTTCAATAAGTTACTTAAGAGGAAGAGTAAGAATAACTCTTACTCAAGGTTTCAGAAAGGAAAGAAACCCGAGTCTAAACCTGTAGAGTTAATATGTTACGGTTGTAACAAACCAGATCATATAAAGAATGAATGCCCCATAAATTATAAGAAGAACACCAGCTCTTACAGAAAAGACAAGAAAGTTCTCAAAGCCACATGGGATGATTCAAGCTCAAGTGAATATGAAGTGGATTCATATCACACGGCTGCATTATGCTTAATGGCAAGCACAGAGGTAAAAGCTGAACCTACTGAGAAATTGCACGAGTTCAACATTTATATTCAGGAGCTTAAGTCAAAACTTAGTAAAGAGATTAGGAAAAATGAAAAACTTAAGCATAGTCTTGAAGAAGCTCTTGAGGAAATTGAATTCCAACAAGAAGAGCTAGACGGACTGTCTCTAGATAATGAACAACTTAAGAAAGTTGTTGGAAAACAGAAAATTGAAAATGGAACTCTTTGAAAAGAAAATGAAGACTTGCACTGCACAGTGATTAAATTCACAAATGGTCAAAAGATATTTGACATGATGTTAGGATCACATAAAAATGTGCATTCGACAAGACTGGACTTGGCTACACTCATGGGTCTAAACAAAAGGAGTACGACACCTTACTGACCAAGATACCAAAATGCAACAAATTTCACAGGGAAGGTCATACAATACTCAGATGCAATGTCTTATGTAGAAAGAAAAGAAAATATGCATGGATTGAAAAATCAGTTCTTACTGATGCTAACATGCATGGACCCAAACAAGCATGGGTACCAAAGTTAAAAATATTTTATGTTGTGTAGATATGCAAAAAAGAAGATGTATGGTATCTAGACAGCAGCTGTTCCAGGCACATGTCTGGAAATTGATCTAACTTTCTAAGCCTTGAAAAGAAGAAAGGAGAAAAGGTCACCTTTGGAGTCAATAGCAAAGGTGATATTGAAGGTATTGGAACTATTGGTGACGATTCTCTATCTATATCTAATGTACTTTATGTTAAAGGGCTGAAGCATAATCTCTTGAGCATAAGTTAATTATGTGACAAAGGTTATGACATTTCATTTGAGGCAAATAGGTGTATTGTCAAGCATGCTGATAAAACTGTTGCATTCATGGCATCTAAAATTAAGAATGTGTATTGCACAAACTTCAATGACATGAAGAAACAAAATGTAACATGTTTAAGTATTATCTCTGGTAATGATGCATAGCTATGGCATAGGAGATTAGCTCATATTAATATGGAAAATATATCTAGGATTGTTAAACATGATCTGGCCACGAAAATTCAAAAAGAAACTTACTCAAATGACAAGGTTTGTGAACCATGTCAACTTGGCAAGCACACCAGATCATCATTTAAGAGCAAGAGACATCAATCAACCTCTAGACATCAATCACATGGATATTTTTGGACCAACTAAAACCCACAACTTAGGTGGTAAATTATATGTGTTTGTGATTGTTGATGACTTTACTCGATTTACATGGGTATTTCTATTAGCTCATAAATTTGTTGATTATAAAACATTTATAAAATTCTATAAAAGAGTCGAAAATTAAAAAGGGTGCAAAATAAACATAATTAGGAGTGATAGAGGTGGTGAATTTGTAAATAAAAATCTCGAAGAATTTTGTAACAATTAAGGTTACACTCACCATCTATCACCCCCTAGGACACCACAGCAAAATGGTGTAGTTGAAAGAAAGAATAGAACTCTGCAGGAGATGTACAGAACAATGCTCAATGAGTACAACACTGCAAATCAATTTTGGGGTGAAGCTATAAACATTGCCTACTATGTGATGAACCGAGTTCTGATTAGAAAATATTTGAATAAAACTCCATATGAACTATGGAAGGGTAGAGCACCTAACATCAGTTACTTCTGAGTATTCGGATGTAAATGTTTTATTCTAAATGATAAATTCAATCTAGACAAGTTTGAACCTAAATCTGACATAGGAATATTCTTATGATATTCTTGTCACAGTAGAGCCTACAAAGTCTTCAATAAATCAAATCAAACTGTAGATAAATCAATTCATGTAAACTTTGATGAAAGTGTTAATAAGAAAAGTCTTGAGGAAGAATTTAAGCAATTAAATTTTGATGACGATGAACCTAAGACAACCAAGGTTATAGATCTTGAACCTGAACCATCTCTAGAATGTTCTAAAAACTCTAGATTACTTTAAGGTCTTTCCCAAGATCAAATTTTAGGAGATCCAAGAAAAGCTGCATCCACTAGAACCTCAATCCAAAAAGATCAAGAGCTTGTTGCTTTTGTATTACAATTTGAACCAATTAAAGTGGAAGATGCACTGAAAGATGAAAACTTGATTCTTGTTATGCAAGAAGAACTAGGACACTTTTTGCACAACAAAGTATGAGAATTAGTTTCTAGACCTTTTCATCAATCAGTTATAAGAACCAAATGGATCTTTAGGAACAAAAAGAATGAACAAGGCATCATTGTCCACAATAAGGCTAGACTGGTTGCACAAGGGTGCAACCAAGAAGAAGGCATAGACTTCGAAGAAGCTTTTGCCCCAGTAGCAAGACTAGAGGCAATAAGAATGTTACTTGCCTACGCTTGTTACAAGGATTTTCCCTTATACCAAATGGATGTAAAGAGTGATTTTCTAAATGGTTACATCAATGAAGAGGTATATGTGGAACAACCTCCAGGGTTTGAGGATGCTCAAGACCCGGAATATGTGTTCAAAGTCCACAAAGCCGTATATGGATTGAGACAAGCTCCATGAGCTTGGTATGATCGACTGAGTTCATTTCATTTAGATCATAAGTTTACCAAAAAGGAAAACTTGATCCAACTTTGTTTGTCAAACGCCACAATGATAATATGCTCATTGTTCAAATATATGTGGACGATATCATTTTTAGTGCATCAAACAAAGAACTATGTGATGAGTTTTCAAAATTAATGCAGAAGGAATTTGAAATGAGTATGATGGGAGAACTTACATACTTTTTCGGTTTACAAATTAAACAAATGTCGAAAGACACCTTCTTAAGCCAATCAAAGTATGCTAAGGAAATGGTTAAAATGTTTCAAATGCACAATTTGAAATCGATTGACACTCATTGTACTTCTGCAATCAAATTAGATAAGGATGAAAAAGGTAAATCTATTGATTCAAATCTTTATAGAAGCATGATTGGAAGTCTTTTGTACCTAACAGCAAGTCGACCTGACATTATGTTCAGTGTCTGTCTATGCTCATTTAAAATGTGTCAAACGAATATTTAGATACATAAATGGCACAACAAATTTAGGAATTTGGTATTCCAAAGGTGCTACTTTTGATCCCAGAAGTTATGTAGACTCCGACTATGCCGACAGTCTAACTGATAGGAAAAGTATCTCCGAATTTTGTCACTTTCTTGGAAATTCTCTGATTTTTTGGTTCTGCAAGAAAGAACATTTCGTGGCACTATCCACAGTTGAAGCAGAATATGTTGCAGCTGGAAGTTGTTGTTCTTGGTTCTTTACATGAAACAACAACTTCAGGATTATCAAATATTTATTCAATGTGCTGAAATTTTATGTGATAATACTAGTGCTATTAACATATCTAAAAATTATGTATTGCACTCCCGAACTAAGCATATTCAAATAAGACATCATTTTTTACGGGATCATGTGCAAAATGGAGAAGTCGCATTATCTCATATTGGAACCAAAGAACAACTAGCTGACATATTTACTAAAGCCCTACCGAAAGACCAATTTGCTCATATTCGCAGAGAACTTGAAATGTTCTCTGAAACCGATCTGTAGCACTTTGATGTTTACCTCCATATGGGGGAGATATATTTCATGTAACTTTACTCTTTTTGATATTTCAAATGGGGGAGAAAGTACTATCATTGAAGCATCGTAAACTCAGGGGGAGTCTTAGTGATAGTTTATGTACATTCCTTGCTAATACACTCATATCATATGAAACAAGGAACATTAGTACTGCATCTCATGCATACATACATCACTTTATTAGCTTGTTTCAAAGCCTACAGTAATGTGTTTGAAATCATCAAAAAGGGGGAGATTGTTGAACCAATTATCCTCATGTCCCTTATGAGAATATGTCCCTATTATGAAGGATTTTGATGATTACAAAACTACATTATGTTCATGATATTACTGCACATATGGCATATCTAATCTTACTTGAAGGTATCAAAGATTCAATAATGCATGGCGAACGTATTAAAAGGTCTTCTTAAAAACCATGATCGTTTGAAGATGTTTATTTGTATGATTAGACTATGATAGGTTGTAGGACCTTTTATACCATGTGATTTAGCAATATGCATGACTGCATGTTTTAATCGATTGGTTGCATGTTTTTAATCCGGTTACTTTATGTTTTATCGTGTCTTAATTGAGAAATCAAAAATCGCTTTTAGCAACGCCCTCCTGGACTTGATGAGTCAGGAAGCTGATAAAATGTTAGGACACTCAAGGTTGAGTTGAACTATTTAATAAGGAGGCTTACTCGTTAGTAATGATCTTTCTCTTATCAACCTTTGAGAATATCAGGACGCTGACTTAGTTTCAGCTCGCCAAGACAACTTTTTATCTTTAAGTGATATTCATCTTTAAGGACGCTGATAAATTATAAGTTGAATGAATTATCAGGACGCTACTTATATAGGAGCGCCCTCATCTTTAGAATCAACTTAAGTAACTTTCAGGACGCTCATCGTCCGTCAGCGCACTTAAACATTGTATTAAAACTACTTTTAATAGTTCAGGACGCTTACTCTTCAGTAGCGCCCTCATATGTTTTGCGTTTTAAAAAAAAGCAGGACGCTTATTGCGAAGAAGCGCCCTCATGCTTTAAGTCATTTAATTGTCAAAGCAAGTCAGGACGCTTACTACTTAGTAGTGTCCTCACTTCATTGTTCAATAGGACGCTAATGTTCTATGAGTGCCCTCAAATAAACAAAATGACAGAAAAGATATTTTTGTTGTTTTAACATTATTGCCATTTCTGTTAACCTTTTTTAGAAACGTACGAATACTTTTCAGAACTTTTCAGAATCATACAACAACTTTTCAGAACTTTTGAAAATGTTCTAAAACTTTGTCAGAACATTCATTTTTCTTGAAAGGATCAGATGATTCAGGTGTTATCGCTGTAATATGCATTAAGCTGAATCGATCCATTTCTGGAAAGAATGTTAATGTTATATTTGAAATAACTTAGAGCGCCAAAATTACCAAGTCCATTGCGCCTCTATTATTCCTATATATATGTGCTGCCTCAAAGCAGAAAAACAAACTGATGAAATACAAAACTGGTATTCATTCAAAACGTATTGACAGTTTTCGTTTGCGTCAAAACACTTTTTGAAAGTTAGTCTTCTTTCACTTGTGCTTAATCTTAAGATCTTTTGAAAGAAAAACTTCAAGTCTTCTGGGTTGATCGATCTTCTTCTTCATTATTTCAAAAACCCATTAACGAAGACAAAAGCTATTTGAACCTATTTTCAGCATAAACTCCAATATGCATATTTCGCTGAATCTGTGGCAACAGAAGGTTCAATCCAAAGTGTTGTAAGTATCACTTTGATTCTGAGTAAAGGGAACCATATCTCATTCTGTAATCAGATTGCAGTGATGGGTAAGTCACTGAGTTAGAGCAATTGTTGCTCAAAGTTGTAAGCTGTCTTCTCACATCAGTAAGTTGAGAATAGGTTCTCTCTCACCTGTAAGTAGAGAAACGATTCTCTCACACCCGTAAGCTGAGAAATAGTAGTTCTCACACCCGTAAGTTGAAAAAATGTTTCGGTTTGATCTTCACCCATAAGAAGGTTCATGGTGGAATTTGAATAAATCCTAACTGAGGAAGTTAGGTAGTGGATGTAGGCGCGGTAGAACCACTATAAATCTTGCTTGCATTGTCCCATTTACATTTATTGTATCTCATTGATATACTTTGTTTAATCTACTTTCATTTTTTCCCACAATTAAAAGAAATGTTAAAATCTGCTAAGTGTCCAATTCATCCCCCCCCCCCTCTTGGACACATCTGGGTCAACATATAATACTCTTGAATCTTAATTATGTTTTTTTTTTACCATTTTATATTATAATTATATACTATATATATTCTTATTAAGAAATATTGTAGGTATGTGGATTATTTGTTTTATTAAGAAATAGACTAGGTATGTGGATTATTCGTATTATATACCTAATTGAACATACTCTTAATAATGTATATATGATTCAAATATAAACCCTTAATTAAATAACACTATTGACTTAATTAAATATATATTATACACTCTTAATCATAATAATACACTTGATTATGTTTTTTATCATTATATATACATATACATATACATACATACATATATTATTTTTTTACACAATGTATTATGTATGTGGTATGTATTATATTTACATATTCTATATATATTTTAATTATATAACACAATTTTAATTATGATTTGTTTTTTTCATTTTCTACTCTAAATTACGTGCACTTATATATTTTGTATTTATTATAAAATATATATATATATATATATATATATGTGTGTGTGTGTGTGTGTGTGTGTGTGTGTGTGTGTGTGTGTGTTTGTGTGTAACTTTGTTTTAAGAGTATATTATAATTTACACATACATATATTTTACAGTAAACTAAAATATATACAAAATATGATATATATATATATATATATATATATATATATATATATATATATATATATATATATATATATTATTCTTATCTATCCACCCACCTAAATTAAAAAAAATAAACATATAATAAGAAAATGTGAAATTATTAAACTAACCACATAAAAACTATTCAAAACCCCCCACGCTTTCCCTTCACCCACCCATTCTTCAACCAAACCCTAACTTTCCACCTGGGTTTTTTTGGAGTTATATCATATTGTTTTACGATTTTGTTACCTTGAAAGACATTTAAAACTGTGGAAAGCATCTTTCACGATTTTGGAAAGTGTTGAAAGCTTACAAGTAATTTTTCTTCAATCAAGGTCGTTTGATCTACAATGAAAAGAAATCAGATGAATCGGAAAGTTCTCAACACTTCATGGTATGTTTACTTGTTTCTTAGAGTTATTTCCGTTGAAAAATACCCAAAAATCAAAGAAAAATGGTGTCAAAAATGGGTTTGGGAAAATGGCGATTGAAACCCATTTTTGACGCGTCCGGCCACCACAAACCGGACAAAACGGTTATGTCAGTTCCATTCCGGACGAACAAAACGAGTCTAGCCGGTCCTGGCAGGCCGGACAGAGGCATTTTGTTCGGTCCTGTCTAGACGGGCAGAGGAATTTTATTCGGTTGGGTTCGGACGGACAGTTCAATTTGGAGGATTTTTAAAAATTCTATACATTTTTTTAATATTGTTATTTATATATACATTTAATACTAATTTTGACCTATAAATTTTCAGGATAATAAGGCTCTTGCTAATGTAGTAGTGTTAAGAATGAGATAGTACGAGATTATACTGAAGAATTTTCCACTGATTTGATATTCAGTAGTAGGGATGATATGGTTGCATGGATTAGAGATGTTGGCCGAAGAAATGGACTTGTTATCGTCATCAAGAGCTCAGATTCAGGGGGGTAGAATGGTAGGCGACCAAAAATAAAATTTGCCTATGAGAGATATGGCGTATATAAACCGAGAAAAGATAAAGAGCGCGATGAAAAGAAAAATAAGGTGATTGATAGCGAAACGAAGAAGTGTGATTGTCCTTTTTTGTTACGGGGGCAAAAATTGGCTACTGGTGATGATTGGACTATAAAAGTTTATTGTGGAGATCCAGCGGCTACAAAGATGGAAGGACACTCTTATGCAGGAAGGCTTACAAAGGACGAGATGGAAATCCTTGTTTAGATGAGTAGGAGTCAAGTAAGGCCTAGAGATATATTAACTACTTTGAAGAAAAGGGACATGGATAATGCATCAACACTGAGGACCATATAGAATGCACGTAATAAGCATAAATTGGTAGAATATGGTGCGCGGTCTCAGATGCAACAATTGATGCTCAAACTCGCCGAAGAACAATATGTTGAGTGGCATAAGTCTGATGAAGATATTGACTGTGTGATGGCTTTGTTTTGGGCACACCTAATTTCGATAGACTTGTTGCGTTGCTTTCCAAGAGTTTTGATAATGGATTGCATGTACAAAACGAACATCTACCGATATCCGTTATTTGAGATAGTTGGTGTTACGTCAACTAATATGACTGTCTCAGTGGCCCATGTATATATGTCCTATGAGAAACAAGAAAACTATATATGGGCACTTAAAAAGTTAAAAGATCTACTTGAAGGGTGGACACAGCCAGAGCTTTTTATTACAGACAGAGAATTGGCTTTGATGAATGTGGTGGGGGTTGTTTTTCCAAAGGTCACAAATTTGTTATGTCTTTGGCATATAAAAACAAATGTGTTGGCAAAAACAAAAGGAATGTTCAACCAGAAGAAGAAGTGGGACGCATCTATGAGCATGTGGCACGCCTTGGTGGAATCTGGGTCAGAGGATAAATATGAAGAACATCTAAGGGTGTTAGATACTGATTATGAAAATTATCTTGATGTCCTTGCATATATATCGAATGAGTGGTTGACAAAACACAAAAAAAGATTTGTGGCAGCTTGAAGGGATAAAGTCATGCATTTTGGTAATGTCACAACCAACAGGGTTGAAAGTGCGCATAGAAAGTTGAAGAGACACTTAGGCTATTCTCAAGCGAATTTTGAATCATCATAGAGAACCATTCATGCATTGTTGGTATTGCAACATCATTTTAGCAAAGTTTGTTCACTGTGAAACATTCGCATAAATATTGGATCTATAATGAACTACGTGGTGTTGTATCCAAATGTGCACTTGACATGATTTAAACAGAATATGTTCGTTGCAAGGAGAATTACTTCGGAATAGCTCACTATGGATGTTTATTGCGAAGAACACATGTCTTACCCTGTGCACATGAGATCTTTGAATGCAACCAAAGACATTGGCCTATCCCTCTTTCTTCCGTGGATGCCCATTGGAAGAAACTTGACACGATTGTCCCTGTTAAGGAGTCAAAACAAGAATTGCAAGACGCGGTTGAGTTTGAAGCATTTTTTAAGCATTATGATGGTAGTGATGCACCAACGAAATCAAGAATGCTAAAAAAATTGAAGGAGATATATAATCCATCATCTATATTGATGTCTAAGCCTGTAGTGAAAAGAAACAACAGGGGAAGACCAAAGTTAAAGATTGATAGATCAACGAAAAGGGATCCATCATTCTTTGAGCATGTGTTATCACAGGAAGATAGTTGTTCCCCTGCTCCTTCCCCTGTTCCTTCCCTGAATACTGTCAAACGATCTGGAAAAGTTCACAGGACAAGGAATTTGGGCCCTAAAAAATATATTAATCATTTTCCTATATGTCTGAAGCCTTACATTCAGCAAGTCAAAGATGTATCAGCTGATGGGCATTGTGGTTATCAAGCTGTTGCTCTTTTTATGGGTTTCGGGGAGGATGATCGGAAAAGGATTAGACGGGATCTCTTGGAGGAACTTTAGAATTTCAAAGATCACTACACAGTGGTGTTCCAATATGGTGGTAGAGTGGATGAAATAATTAAGGCTTTGGAGTGTTTTGATGTACCAGCACCGTCATATGCATGGATGGAAATGCTAGAAATGGGTCACTTGATTGCCAGTAAGTACAATGTTGTCTTCGTTCTCATATCGAATTAACAGTGCTTGATGTTTCTTCCACTAAGGAGTGTACCTGTTTCGACATTAGAGAGACGGTTGTTTGTTATGGGTATTGTGAGTGAATGTCATTTTGTGCAAATTATTTTGAGCCCAACTAGTCCTCTACCGCCTATTGTTGCCAATTGGAAAAAGTTTCATCTCTCATGTGCTAAGGGTTCAGACACACCATACTTAGAGCGTATTCTAAGTTTTACTGGAACTGTTCCTAATGTAGCAACTGTAGAAACAATTTCTGATTAAAAAGTAAATTCTTCATTGTCAAAAAAAGGGCTTGTAGCTGATCTATTTTGATGTCAAAAAAGAGTTTGTACATGACGTTCATACAAATTAATACGCAATAACATTGTTTTTCTGAATACCCTTACATGCATTCATATTGAGAAAAAAAAAAGGTGAATCCCTTTTATGTTATGTTTGTCTTCTTCGAACATTTCTTAATTGAGTTCCCGAGGGCTCTCCATGTTCAAAATGCGCAACTAGCGTGAAAGTCTGATCTTTGTGTACATTATTGATGCTAGCACCAGATAGAGCTGCAATAACCTCATCGACCGTCGTGTACACATCATCAAGGGTTTGTTCTTCCCCCCTCCTTGTTTTTAATACCATCAACATTTCCAACGCTCGTTTGATGTGTTCCTAAGAAAATCAAAGAATTGATGAATACCAAACAAATGCCATTCATAGACATTTATAATTGCTATGAAATTTGGTTTATTTCCTGGGCTTCATTGATGTTAGTGTGTTGGCCCGATGGTACTTGAGTACCTTGAAATTCAGGATTCTGAACTATTGGGTGTGAAATTAAGTGGAACCAATCCATATATCCTTCAACTGTGTCTCATGGATTACATAGCGCCTGCCTACGTAGATGGTTCGATAGCAAATGGTACTCCCAATTTTTCCACATTTGATCAATAAAGGTGTAACGAATCACGTGGGTTTGATTGTACATATCCAAGTTGACGAAGAAAACGATCTGGGTGATATGGCTCAACCACTTCAAAACACTTAAAGCTTGATGTGTAGAATGCAACTTCATGTAAAGGACATAGGTCCCTACAATTTGTATAAGGGTCTCATATAACCTAAACAAAATAATGGAAAATGATTTTAAATATAAGTTAAAATTTATATACATGAGATTTAATTTAAACGATTAATCATCTCACGCAATGTTTCAAAATTCTCTTGGCCTAGTCCGATTTCTTTTTTAGGCTTTCACTTTCGAGCGCGTGGGTAATTGTTTGTATAAGCACGATTAACGTGTGGTTGAACCAAAGGTACGTGCTCGTACAGCCACGCCTAACAAATATAAGAAATTTTTTTTATTAGACATAAAAGAAAATGAAAGCGTTCGAACAACAAATATGTTTTTCATAATTTACATGAAAGAAAATAAATAAGGTAGCTTTACCTCTAACAAACTTGTGTATCCTGCAATCTGTTATACGTCATATCTTGTCGCACAACCTAATTGGCGATATAAGAAAGCCAGACACACAGAACCCCATGCATATGTGTTGATCGCTTCTAGGTTCACCAACAATTCTAAGTAAATTACGTTCACCCTTCAAACGCTTTTGTCAATGAAAATCGTACAGCCTAAAATGAACAACAAATATGTTCTAGCTGTACACTCAGCTTAAGGATATGGTTCATTTTCTTTGAATTTCGACCCAAATCTTTGTTTTAACCAATCCAATTGCACTGACTGTCCTCTATGCGTGGCGATCTCATCAGTTGCTTGTCGAATTGACACCCTTAATGCTTCATGGAGTAGTAAAACTGCTTCAGCATTGTCTATTACTTCGCAATTTACTGCCTCACCCAAAGTTAGTATGCGAAGCAAAACCATGACATCATCAAGAGTGATGTTCATTTCACCGAAAGGTAGGTGAAATGTATTTGTCTCTGGGTGTCACCTCTCCACGACAGAAGAAATTAAAACTTTGTTGGCATTCTCGTACGTGCATTTTAGCAAGGATAAAACCCAAACTCTTTAATAATTTCCATAACCCTTTGCTTCTTAGGGTGTTGATTCAGATCCCAAGTCACCAATTTTGTACCATGATTGATGCATTTCAGAAGTTTGTGTTTCTGCATGAGTAAACAAAATATCAAAATCAATCAAATAAATTCATTTAGATGTAATCATAAAAATCATTATATACCTTGTTCTGCCATATGAAATATGCTACGTGTGTTTTAAAATGTTAAAGTACTGATAGATCAGTAGGTTTACCAGGGCAAGGACCAATCAGTACTTGTCAATCGAAAACCTCCAGTTCCTCAGCCTCTTCATGCACCTCTTCTTCTTCATCTTCATTTATAATTAGTGGCAGTATTTGCTTTTGTTGGCCACGTCTTCTCCTAGTCGAGGCCGTCGGCCGATCTCTTTGGGAGCTTTGCCCCTCAATAGTGGAGACATCGTGTCACGACGCCCCTGACGTAAGCTGACGTCATGACCGGCACAGTGTACTATACGATGTACATACTCATATACAGTATATAATACACTGTCAGCCTCAATAGACATTCACAAAAATTTCCAAAATTTTCAAAAATTTTGACAGCACCTCCCCATAAAATGGACAATTCACATTTTTTTTCTTAATATACCACAAATCAAATCCAATATATATATATATATATATATATATATATATATATATATATATATATATAATCATTTCATTCATGCCACAAATCAAATTCTCACCTACTAAATATATTTGATCATCTCATTTCTTCATCACAAGCATTGTATAACCCAAAATATCAAATCATCTATGTGATAATATAGATATAGTATGTGATAATTATACTTATCAAAATAAAGAAAAATAACCCATATCCTCCAATGCATACATACACATACCAGACGAAGGCTCACGTGATTATCACTCACGGATTTTTCCTTTTTCCTTCGACTCAATCCCTGAAATATTGGAGGAAATGGAGTGAGCATCAACAGCTCAGTGAATATATCTCTTGATATGGCAATTTTATGCATTTAGGGAAACATGGCATTTCAAATCGTTTAAATTAAAATATTTCAAAAGCACATATGCAACATTCATCAAAATAATATACATGCACACAATATTTAGTTTATGCTCATTCAATAAATCAGTGCACAGTTTCATAAAAAAACAATTTACCATCTCCCTCCTTCAAGGCAAGAGAGCAGGTCTAACCCTTGTATGGCCGTTACAAGGGAGCCACAGCCTCTCATTACCCAATTCAAAGTCATTTCAAGGATCGCAACCCTTGTTAGGACAGGCCTACTGACAATGAGGTTTCGCAAAATCTCAACCGGGTCTAATTCCTAACGAAATGACATCATTACAAGCTTCAATTGCTAAAATCAGTTTGCATGATCCATAAAACTCAATGCATTATATATAAATATAACATGCATACAATCAAACATTTTATATGTATACAATGTCATACAAGAACCATATCAAGAAAACTATACTCAAAGTACATGACTTTTCAACTTAAATACCATCACCGTCGCTTTCGAGTCCAGCTCCAATTTAAATCCAACTAACTCAACCTGTCACAACTATCCCATAATTCAATTTCATTTATTCATATCTATTTACATATTCAATTTCTCAACTCACTTCAAATCACTAATAATAAAGATCTACCTGAAAAATATTATATCTGTGAATTTAGATTCCAACTCCATTTAGGACTCATAAGCAGTTGCAGAAACTACTATCTCGTTTCCGTGGTCAATCTAGATATTTCCACAAGAAATAACAGTGAAAATAGAGTTCCAATTCATATTTTCACTAATTCTCAGTTTATTTTTCTACTAGAACGTATATCAATTTTATTAAAAATCTAGAACGTTCCTAAAATTATTCTGTCCACATCGACACGTGTAAAATCAGTCATTCTATCATTCTACTACCTTCAATAGGTATTTTATTGAGGTTTTACACGTTCGCGAAGGTCACGAAAGTAAATGTTTCTCACCAAAATCATATATTTAGTTACTAAAAATATCAAATCGTATCCAAAAATCACAATCTTAGCATCGAAACGTCCGAAATTCAGTTTTCTACGATTCTATGATCTCAAACCGGAGTTCCATTGGATTCTAATTCCATTTTATTCACTGGATATGATCACAGTACTATTCAGTCACTATTCATGTACTGTTCATTGGAAACATGAAAATTTTTACTAAAATTGTCAAACGGTCTCCAAAAATCATGAAATTAGCATCGATGGACTCGCAACAGTTCATTATACCATTCTATAGCCTTAAACTAGAGTTTCATAGTTTTAAATGATTCAAATGGTCTACAATCTAAACTCTAAATTCCAACAACCTTCCAACGACTATAAAATTTCCAAATAAACACATAATTGAAATCGAACCACATATTCGGGGCTCCTACATCTAGGGAGTGTTTTTCCACCTTTCGAACAAATTTTCATCCAAGTTGGGTAAAAACCTCAATTTTGAAAACACTATAAAACAGCTCCCATAGCTAAATTTACTCTGCTAGAATCGTTACATTTAGCTTAGATATTAATTTCACGAAGAAATAGAGTGAAAATCACTTACCGCGAGTTCCGATTTGACACGAATCCCGCTTTCTCCCTCCGTTCTTCTTTCTTCCTTCTTTCGTTCATTTTCTCTCCTTCCTTCTGCTTCTTTTGTTCCAGCAACTTCTTTTCATTTCATTTTTTTTTTCAAAACAAAATCAGATTTACTATGATCCCATGCTCCTAGGCTCCCCTTAATAACCAACTCCTCCATCAAATTTGATTGAATTCAACTCATCTCATTTATATAAGTCATTTAATAATTCAATTTCAATCTACACCATTTAATAATTCACTTATTTAACATGTATTCATATACACACATGCATTAAATCATACTCCAATCCACATATTTAATTAACCAACCCCATAAATTAATCAATTTAATTCAACTCCATTTTTTTTACTTGTAAGCACTTACATTGGATGATCTCATATGTATCATCTTCATTTAATAATTTTATTTAATTACTAATACCCCCTCAAATATAGCATGTAGTTTCATACACGCGTATATTTAGCTCCTACGTATAAAATCTGTGTATTATACATCTCGATATACGCATACTTCAATGTATGTATTTTATGAAAACTACGGGGTGTTACAATCTCCCCAACTTAAGGAATTTCGTCCTCGAAATTTAGAATCAAGGACTATTCCTCAAGTAATACTCAATTCCAGAAAACTGCTCCCGCATTTTATATTTCCGCTTCCATGATTGCTCTTCTTGATACGTGGTATCCTCCCCAACTTAGAGTTGAGTTATATCCATAACATATATGGAATCCGAATGACATTTCCTCAACATCAATATATAGAAAATATTACGGACACCTATTAACTGTGACAGTAGAGCAAATTGGTAAGCCAATGGACCTATCCTATCAAGGATCTCTAATGGTCCAACAAATCGCGGTGCGAGCTTTCTTTTCATCCCAAATCTCATTTGACCTTTCTGTGGTAAGACCCTTAACAAAACTGAGTCAGCCACAATAAATTTCAAGGCCTATATACCAACCTTGTGTATTTAATAATATCCACTGGCACCAATAACAATAACTCCACACTTTCAAATCAACAGGTTGGAGATCTATAAGGCTTACTATCAAACCTTTAGAGTGCCATCATTATGCTATTATAATAGCTATTTATACACACAAGTTTATACAAATAAAATATTCCTTCCAACTTCCACCAAAATTCAAGTATACCAGACCCGAGCATGCTCACAAACATCAAAGTCTCCCTCTCAGTCTGTCAACCAATCTGAGAATAAAATATCACACTAAGAAGGAGATGAGTACCAAATCGAGTCTGCGTCATATATCAGATCTCGACACAATCTTCGGATCTTAATCCGACATGACAAATATCTGAGTACTCCCATAAAATCTCCCTATCTCACACATATACAATATGCTCAGTCTATCAATAGAATTCTGGTGTTCATTGGAAGAATACAGAGACTTATCAGTCCACTAATGGTTATCCAAATGGTATCATTTCTACCCATAAGCCATAAGATACCATTTGAATCCCATCTTTATTTAACACAATCCATATTACCAATTTCAATCTTTCATACTGCTATCATACTCTCTCATCATAAATTTTACTCTCTAAATATGAGTATCAATCAGTGGAACATGCATCCGAGCATAAATATCAACACATGGAGTAATAGAGAGTACACTCATAACTATAACTCTCACTCACAAATAATCTCCATTTATGGCTAACTGATAGTTGCTACTCCAGTTTCAGCCTGTTTCCTGCTCAATGCCTCAGCAACATATTGGTCTTTCCCAGGATAATAATTCAATATAAAATCAAATCCTTCGGGAATTCTTGCCACATTTATTACCTCATATTCAGTTTCTTTCCTTTCAAATAATTACTTCAGCCTCTTAAAATCTGAAGATAATGTGACCTTTTTATTATAGAGGGAATACTCTCATCATTTCAAAATAACTACTAACAAATTTCTATTCACTCTCAGGATATTTCTTCTCGTGCACTACCAAATATCTGGAGACACAAGTAATTAAAATATCCTTTTGTATCAATGCACAACCTAGATCTTGATGTGATATTTATCAATCACAATTACTTTCAGGTTCTGGAAATAATAATAAAATTTAATACTGTGAGAGCTTCCCCATGCTCAACGGTCCACACATTATATAACATTGGTCTGGTTTAGTTTCGTGAGTGGAACATATAGCTTCAAGGATTTTTCCACACACTTTCTATAACATACAACTAACACCAGAGAACTTCTGATTTCCATCATTTAAATCAGTTTTAACAGTTCTATGATCACTTTGACCTTCCCTGCATCCTTAAATATACTATTTAAACTAGTCATGTGATCCAAAAATTCTCATCTTAATTATATTCAAAACTCACATTCACCGAGCTTGGCACTCAATCGATGCTCTCTCAATGACTACAAGATAATTCCGAGGTGCTACTCATGCTCCTCTCATTTCTTGGGACAATTACATATATTATCATCGAAGACTATGTGATAACCAAGATATGGTTCATATACCCACTGCATCAATCCTATAAACGTGATTGACACATTAATCAAGGTTACCAAAATGTCATAATATCCATATCTTGTCTTAAAATAGTTTGCATTACATCCTTTTCTCGAATTCTTAACAGATGGTGCCTAGATCTCAAAATGATCTTAAAGAAAATTTGGCTCCATTTAGTTAATCGAATTCGACCATCTATCCATGGTAAAGGATATTCATTATTTATTGTTACCTTGCTCAGTTAACAGTAATTCATACTTAAACATATTTCACTATACCTTCTTTCCATATTAGCACAAATGCTCTCCAAGGTAGCATATAAAGGATAATAAATCTTTTACTTATTAACGCATTTACCTACACCTTAAATTCTCACAATTCCTCAGGTGCTCTTTATATGAAGGAATGGAGATACATGTTATACTAGCATCAATTTTATATGCTATCAATCTCCTGTCCAGGTAGCAATTTTAATACTTCATCAGTGAATACTCCAATATACCAGCTCACCACAGGAATTTTAATCACCTGCATGCCTTACTACATTACTCTAAATGGCTTTGTACTAGCCATATTCTTCATGTCCTCGTCAATAATTATCTTATCTTAGATAGAAGATTTTGAGGGTATAAATTTCTCGATATTCAAAATGAGTATTTTTCACTTATTCAGAATATTACTCTCCACCTGACATGGGAGGTGACCAGCCAATCATACCCAACGAAGCATCCAATTCCAAAAATTTCATATTCTAAAGTCCATAATTACTTGATGACCCTCATATTTATTACACATAATATTTGCTAACCATATCAAGGTAGATTCTTTCTCCTGTAGGCATACTCACAATCAATGATGCATTATTATAACAGAAGATAATACAATCTGTCTACCATATCACCAGACATAAAGGGTCGGGTAGATTCAACAATACATCAGAATATACACAATAACAAAATGTTGATCATACATGTTATCAAAGTCTTACTAATCTTTGGATCAGGTAGTGTATTTACTTTACTTTATTCTCTAAAATCTGGTAGAGTCACATTGATAAAAATATTGGGGCATTCCATATCGACTAACTGGAGATTAACACATCCCGTGTCTCTATTTTTTTTTTAGATTGATAATAGACAATTATTGGTAGAGATACAATGTACGTAGTCTGTGACTCCTGCTCAGGCAATGGAAACCACTTTTGGTTTTCATAATTCGTTGACATCACTTCCCTTTTTTCCGTTATTATTGGGTCAAGTACTAACAAAATTAGAGTCACGAATACTGCCAAAATCTCAACCTTACTCAATGTTTCTCTTATCTTGAATTTCATATTATTGCCCCAACATTTCCTTACATTACTTAGTTCTCCTTTTACCTAACACTGGTGTTGATGACTCGGCTTCACATGGCGGTACAAGCTATATCACCAGTATTGTTGGTGTTAACAATTTCACCACAACATTGGCTGACCCAAAATTTATAGTCTGCCTAACAACTTGCGCATATATTTATAACCCAACAATTATCAAACCTGTCGTATAGGATCCCAAAATTTATTCTAGATCCTTATCATCCATAGTCATCATTCCAAAAATAAACTATACCAGTCTATTTAATTCATGTTTGTATTTATGGTTAAGCATGTTACTACATTTTAACAAGATAAACTTTCTCATGCCTTAAATCAATTTCAGCATGATAATAGAAGCCCTTATAAAATAGCTTCTTTAATTAATCTCATGCCTTAATCATATCAGGAGTCCTTAATCCAATTTTCTATTATCTCTTATCATCAGTTAGCTTAAACTTAGCTAACTTACTTTATCATTTTCAGAGACTTAATCATTTTCTAAGATGGTCTCCACTCCGAGTCGCAAATTATTTACTACGTCTACTATCAGACTGCCAGTCAAGATAGGAGAATCTCTTCTCCTGCAAGTTTCCATAACTTTCACATATCTTTTCGTTTCATCTTGCTTATCATGGAGACCTTCTATTTATTTTATTTTTACTTCAGTCTCAACTATATATGTTTTTACAGGAGTACTCACAACATTAGCACCCACATCTGGAACTATCAATGGTTCAAACCTCTGTCTTTCTCACATTACAACTTTGCCACAAGCTCATAAGCTGTGCATTTCGTTGTTGTTGGGTAGTTATTAGCCATATATAAGTTATATACTTGATTATCACTGGATTACATCCAGCTCTTTTTCTTTCAGCCTTCTGATCCTTTCTTGATCAGCAATTTCCATTGTTAATCTTGACTATTCTTTTCCGAATCTGAAATTCACCGACACAGGTGATTCTCAGTCAAGATAACATATTGGATTAGGCTCAACATAATAGAGCTACCCATATGTATACCCATACAATCAATCATAATATCATAAAGCTTTTATCTTTTTAAGGATTTTAAACCTAATTCTCTGATACCAATATTGTCACGACGCCCCTGACGTAGGCTGACGTCATGACCAGCACAGTGTATTATATACTGTACATACCCATATACATTATATAATACTCTGTCAGCCTCAACAGACATTCACAAAAATTTCTAAAATTTTCAAAAATTTTGATAGCACCTCCCCAAAAAATGGACAATTCACATTTTTTTTCCTGATATACCACAAATCAAATCCCATATATATATATAATCATTCCATTCATGCCACAAATCAAATTCTCACCTACTAAATCTATCTGATCATCACATTTCATCATCACAAACGTTGTATAACCCAAAATATCAAATCAAAATCTAAGTTTTCTTACAACCCATCTATGTGATAATATAGATATATTATGTGATAATTATACTTATCAAAATAAAGAAAAATAACTCATATCCTCCAATGCATACATACACATACCAGACGAAGGCTCACGTGATTATCACTCACGGATTTTTCCTTTTCCCTTCGACTTAATACCTGAAATATTGGAGGAAATGGAGTGAGCATCAACAGCTCAGTGAATATATCTCTTGATATGGCAATTTTATGCATTTAGGGAAACATGGCATTTCAAATCGTTTAAATTAAAATATTTCAAAAGCACATATGCAACATTCATCAAAATAATATACATGCACACAATATATAGTTTATGCTCATTCAATAAATCAGTGCACAATTTCATAAAAAAACAATTTACCATCTCCATCCTTCAAGGCAAGAGAGCGGGTCTAACCCTTGTATGGTCGTTACAAGGTAGCCACAGCCTCTCATTACCCAATTCACAGTCATTTCAAGGATCGCAACCCTTGTTAGGACAGGCCTACTAACAATGAGGTTTCGCAAAACCTCATCCGGGTCAATTCCTAACGAAATGACATCATTACAAGCTTCAATTGCTAAAATCAGTTTGCATGATCCATAAAACTCAATGCATTATATATAAATATAACATGCATACAATCAATCATTTTATATGTATACAATGCCATACAAGAACCATATCAAGAAAACTATACTCACAGTACATGACTTTTCAACTTAAATATCATCACCGTCGCTTTCGAGTCCAACTCCAATTTAAATCCAACTAACTCAACCTATCACAACCACTCCATAATTCAATTTCATTTATTCATATCTATTTACATATTCAATTTCTCAACTCACTTCAAATCACTAATAATAAAGATCCACCTGAAAAATATTATATCTGTGAATTTAGATTCCAACTCCATTTAGAACTCATAAGCAGTTGTAGAAACTACTATCTCGTTTCCGTGGTCAATCTAGATATTTCCACAAGAAATAACAGTGAAAATAGAGTTCCAATTCATATTTTCACTAATTCTCAGTTTATTTTTCTACTTGAACATATATCAATTTTATTAAAAATCTAGAACGTTCCTAAAATTATTCTGTCCACATCGACACGTGTAAAATTAGTGATTCTATCATTCTACTACCTTCAACAGGTATTTTATTGATGTTTTACACGTTCGCGAAGGTCACGAAAGTAAATGTTTCTCACCAAAATCATATATTTAGTTACTAAAAATATCAAATCGTATCCAAAAATCACAATCTTAGCATCGAAACGTTCGGAATTCAGTTTTCTACGATTCTATGATCTCAAACCGAAGTTTCATTGGATTCTAATTCCATTTTATTCACTGGATATGATCACAGTACTATTCAGTCACTATTCATGTACTGTTCATTGGAAACATGAAAATTTTTACTAAAATTGTCAAACGGTCTCCAAAAATCATGAAATTAGCATCGATGGACTCGCAACAGTTCATTATACCATTCTATAGCCTTAAACTAGAGTTTCATAGTTTTAAATGATTCAAATGGTCTACAATCTAAACTCTAAATTCCAACAACCTTCCAACGACTATAAAATTTCCAAATAAACACATAATTGAAATCGAACCACATATTCGGGGCTCCTACATCTAGGGAGTGTTTTTCCACCTTTCGAACAAATTTTCATCCAAGTTGGGTAAAAACCTCAATTTTGAAAACACTATAAAACAGCTCCCATAGCTAAATTTACTCTGCTAGAATCGTTACATTTAGCTTAGATATTAATTTCACGAAGAAATAGAGTGAAAATCACTTACCGCGAGTTCCGATTTGACACGAATCCCGCTTTCTCCCTCCGTTCTTCTTTCTTCCTTCTTTCGTTCATTTTCTCTCCTTCCTTCTGCTTCTTTTGTTCCAGCAACTTCTTTTCATTTCATTTTTTTTTTCAAAACAAAATCAGATTTACTATGATCCCATGCTCCTAGGCTCCCCTTAATAACCAACTCCTCCATCAAATTTGATTGAATTCAACTCATCTCATTTATATAAGTCATTTAATAATTCAATTTCAATCTACACCATTTAATAATTCACTTATTTAACATGTATTCATATACACACATGCATTAAATCATACTCCAATCCACATATTTAATTAACCAACCCCATAAATTAATCAATTTAATTCAACTCCATTTTTTTTACTTGTAAGCACTTACATTGGATGATCTCATATGTATCATCTTCATTTAATAATTTTATTTATTTACTAATACCCCCTTAAATATAGCACGTAGTTTCATACACGGGTATATTTAGCTCCTACGTATAAAATACGTGTATTATACATCTCGATATATGCATACTTCAACGTATGTATTTTATTAAAACTACGGAGTGTTACACACCGGGTCTCATTTGTCTCGGCGGCATATCTAAATAAGAAATAATTAAAAAACCATGTTAGTACCATAGGTTAGTGTAAATAAAAAATGAAAAAAAAGCATTGTTCGTCCCCATTCTGTCTGTCCGTGCTAGGACGAACAGAGGCATTCTGTCCATCCCCTCATTGATGGACGGACGGTTCTTTTTTATTTTTTAATTTGTCCTTGTGTGGTTGGATGAACAGAGGGTTTCTGTCCGTCCAACACCATGGACGGACAAAGGCGAGTCTGTCCGACCCTGGTCGGTTGGATAGCTCGTTGCGAGCCACAAAATAGGGTTTCGAAAAAACCCTTTCTCACTACATTTCAACGGATTTTGCATGATTTAGGTCCTAGATCTAGGTAGAAATAAACAAATAACACTAAATAAGATAACAAATCCAACTTATAACTTGAAAAATTGAAGATTTACTCACCGATTTATATTTGAGATTTTCTTCACGAAATCTTTCGATTTCGTCGCTAGATCTCATCCTTTTCTTGTCAAAAAGTCTTAAAACATTAATTTTACTCCTTCAATGGTTGAAATCAAGCAAGAAATAAAGATTGAGAGCAGAGGAAAATGGAACGTTGGAGAGGAAAGGGAAGAGAGGCATTGAAGAGTGAAGAGAGGGCGGGAAGGGTATTTTGGGGATTAGGGTGGGTAGAGAGATAGGGTTTAGTTGTTTTTGAATTTTTAGGTGGGTGAAGTGAATAGGAGGGTGGACTGAGAGGAATAGGTGGTTATAGTAGCTTTTTATATATATATGTATAATGTATGTATGTATAATCGGGCCCAATCTTCGAGCCTTTAGATTAGGCCTTCGGGCTGGGCCTTTGGACCTAGTTAGCGGGTAGGGCCGGGCTTAGCTATGTTATTCCAAACTCATCCGATAAGTTTTGGGATCAGATCGAACCGACCTATGTAATAGTCGGGTCCAGATTTAGACCGAGCTATTTATAGTGGACCGAATCAAGTCAATGGGCCTCGGGCCAAATTGACATCCTTAGGTGCGATTTTATTTTAATGATTGATTGATAGGTTGGAAGATCCTGATGTTGAGGAAGTTAAGGATTTTGTGGAGAAGCAAGTGAGTTTAACAGATTTCGTGCTTTGAACTTGTGAGACCAGAGAGAAGCTTCGTGAGCAGAGTACGAAGTTGTTCTATCATCCGCGACATGACACTCCATTTAAACGAGGGGAGAAGTACTTTTACTTTCATAATACAAGGCCTCAAGCGCAAAAACGTTCTATACGTACAGGTTAATATAGATATAGATATACAATCAATTTCTATCATTTATGGTGATTAAGGAATGATGATTGATGTGTGTGTGGTTTATACATATTCTGTTATTTCAGGATAGTTTAGATGCGGAAGTGAGGGTGGAAACGGTTGCGTTGAACACAGCTTCAATTGTTGAGGATGCAAAGTATTTGGCGTATGGGCTCAAGTTCCAGTGATGGTGATTGGGTGACGATATCATAAAAGTAATGAGTGCCCGTGGGTCCGAAAAAATGAAACATGCGCCGCGCGACTTTTTAATTTTTTGGAAGGAAGGACGTCCTTCCTTCCACGTTACGCGCACTTTTAGAAAAAAAAAAGTATAAGATAAAAAAACAAAGGAATTTCTTTTCATTCATCTAGATTTATTTTTTACTTTTATAAATTTTAAAAACTAATATTAAACTATTTAATTATTTTAGATAAAATAAATTCATTTACATTTTAATAATAATATTAATTTTTTTTATTAAAAATCTAAAAGAACTTCTTTAATCAACTAAAAACAAATTTTTAATAAAAATAAAATTTTATTTTTTATATGTGGAAGTATGTACGTAATCATTATCATTTTTGTACAAAATTAAATGTCTTTGAAGAGTGAGTTCTTATTTTAATTACAGAAGTCTACAAATATGTACTCAACAAAAATATGCGTGGTTATGCGTGCTACGAAAGAAATGATCCTTTTTTAAAAAAAAAAAATAAAGACACAGGCCACGTGGCAAACGTGTGGTGCGTTTTTATTTTTTTAAATATTTTTGTTTTTGTTTTTTAAAAGAAAGGGTCCTTCTTTTCGTAGCACGTGTAACCACGCACATTTTTGCGACTTCTGTAATTAAAATAAGAACTCATTTTTTAAAGACATTCAGCTTTGTACAAGAATGATAATGATCATGCACATATTTTTATATGTAAAAAATTAAATTTTATTTTTATTAAAAATATTCTTTTTGTTTACTAAACTTTTTTTTAGGTTTTTAATAAATTTTTTAAATAATTAAATAGTTTAATATTAACTTTTAAATTTTATAAAAGTAAACATAAATTTAAATGAAAGGAAAGAAATTCCTTCGTTTTTCTTTTCTTATAATTTTTTTAACGCGGAAGGACTTCTGTCTTCTTAAAAAAAAATATATATTAAAAAAATATTAAAGACCCCACACGGGTCCGCAAAAACGCACTTCTCTCTCTGATAGCCTTGAATGTTGTTGTGTTCTTGAAATAAGTGAAAAAAAAGGGCTTCGTTGCTGGGCCAAGGATTCATGGAGAAGATGGGTGGTGGTGAAATGCTCAATTGATTTCTAACATCAAGGTATACCTCCAATTTACAAATATTGTCCATTTTAACTGTCATTATTTTCTCTTTCCTTCCTTCTTCCAACCTTCATTTTCTCCCAATTTCTTCTTTTTCTTTCTTTTTTATTCTCCTTTTAAAAAAAAAAAAATCAATATTCCATTATCATCACTTCCTTCTTTCAAGTTCTAATTTTTTTTTCTTTAATTTGTAAGAGGAGGAAGCGCGGAAGATCAGCCAATGCTGTGAGCATTGTTTCTGAGAGAATTTGATAATTTGACGTGCTTTTGTGGATTCTTTAAATTTATTAGTTATTTTGTGACATGTTAATAATCCACGGAACCAAATCAAGGGGTTAGTTGATATTCTAAATTGATTAGTTATATGTCTTAGTTAAATTTATTCCATTACTTTACTTTCTTATATTTGTTTCAATTACTAATACAAACTTTTTTAAAAAAAAAAAAACTAATATAATATTGATTACTATAAATTAGTTAATATTATAGTAGGTGTGTTTTAATTGTCCGTTGATTTAGTTTCATTATTTGAAGAGGGTTAGAAAAGACAATTAAAAAAAAATTGAGATTTTTGTTTTTGTTTTTCCTTAAGTAATAGGAAGCACTTATTAAGTCATTCATTAAAAAAAAAAAAAAAAGAAGGGTAATTTTTTTTTTTAATAATACCTCTTAAGTTTTAAGTTCAAAATATTTCTAATTTATATGATATAATTGTCATTCACGTACAACGCATGTGCCCGTTCACTAGTACCACTTAAAAAAAAATAGCATTCCATAACATTTTAACTTTAATCAAAATATTTCTAATTTATATAATATAATTGTCATTCACGTACAACGCATGTGCCCGTTCACTAGTACCACTTAAAAAAAAAAAAAGCATTCCATAACATTTTAACTTTAATCAATCAACTACCAATATAAACATACTCAAAAAGATGTGATCATGTAAGCACAGATAACTGAATATACTCAAGCACTCAAAAAGATGTGATCATGTAAGCACAGATAACTGAATATACTCAAGCACGTGTAAACAACAATATCAAAATGTACATGTATGTCAATATAACAAGTAAAACATATACATGTGATCAACTAAGGTGTGTACATCAAAAAAACAAAACAAAAAATAACAAAGGTACAAAAGTGTGAACAACAAGAACATACAAACATACAAAACATCTCCAAAATATATCCAACATCCTAAACTCCCCATGAGTATATGAACTCTCTCCCTGAGTATGTGCACATAAATGATCCAATAAATCAAACCAATCATATACTAATCTCTCCCCCTTTTGAAATATCAAAAAGAGGGTTTGCCTAAGACGGATGGAACGACGTAGGATCAAGAGATCCAAGCCCAACAAATATATCGTCAGCGAGTAAAGTCAGGGTGGCGTCCTCCGTAGGGGTGGTACCAACATCTGCGTCGGGTATGACAACGATAGCTGCAGATGAAGTAGGAGTGGTGGAGTGATGGATAATCAATTAAGCATTTGGCAAGTTTAAAAAGTCAAATATGCCCAATTCTCGCCTTATATTTGAAAATTGATCTTTAGCCAAAGGTTTGGTAAAGATATCAGCTAACTGATCTTTAGTTCCAATATGAGTCAATTTCACATCTCCACGTTGCGCATGATCTCAAAGGAAATGACGTCGAATTTCAATGTATTTCATTCGAGAATGCATTACAGGATTTTTGAAAATGTTTATAGCGTTTGTATTATCACAATAAATTTTTGCACATTGGATATTGAATTGATAATCTGAAAGTTGTTATTTCAGATATAACACTTGAGCACAACAACTTCCGGTGCAACGTATTCAACCTCCGCTGTGGATAATGCCACTGAATTTTGTTTCTTGCTAAACCATAAAATGAGTGAATCGCCCATGAAGTTACAAAATCCTGAGGTACTTTTTCAATCTGTTAAACTTCCAGCATAGTCAGAATCAACAAAGCTTATGACCAGATACCCACATCTAGCGTGGCATTGATGTATTGAAATATTTGTTTAACACACTTTAGATGAGACTCTTTGAGATTAGATTGGAATCTAGCGCATAGACAAATGCCAAACATAATATCAGGTCTGCTTGTCATTAGATACAACAAACTTCCTATCATTCCTCGATAAAGCTTAAGGTCGATTGGTTTGCCTTTTTCATCCTTATCCATTTTGAAGGATGAACTACAAGGTGTATCAATAGATTTCAAATTTTCAAATTTGAACTTTTTAATCATGTTCCTTGCATACTTCGATTGGTTTTAAAATGTTCCATTTTTTATCTGCTTAATTTGTAAACCAAGGAAGTAGTTTAATTCTCCCATCATGCTCATTTAAAACTCATTCATCATGATAGAGGAAAAATCATCACACAAGATTTTGTTTGATGCACCAAAGATAATGTTGTGAACATAGATGTGACGCCCCGAAAATTATTTCATCTAGCCCATAACCCAATTGCACTTTGCCCAAACTCTATGCGTTGCCTTGATATGTTTGGTGTTTGTTTGATGGTTGTTTAATGTTTGTATAGTTGATGCTTGATAATGTATATAAATATGTGTATCATAAATTGTATATGGGTCATGTTTAATTAAAGTATAATGCATATGTTATTATTTATGCATGGGCCCATTAAACCATGAATTGATATGGGTTAGGATTGATTGAATAAAAGGATAAATGAGAATGAAAATTTGGTGTATTAAATGGATTGGACATTTAAAATACATGGAAGCATGAGATTGGTTAAAGTACATGTGGTTGGTATGGGTAGTATGAGACCAACACATGTGAAGGTTGGTGCATGAAAGTGGACAAGTGTCCCATGCCCACTTCTCTTCTTCAAGGAAGTGCTAGAATGAGTGGAGGTAATCAAGGAGAGAATCAAGGAGAGAATCAAGAAAGTGCTAGAAAGAGGTGAGTGGAGAGAAAGGGAAAAAAAAATAAAAGAAAAGAAGAGAAAGAAAGAGGGAGTTGCAGGAGGAAGATCTCTACGACATTTTCATCAAAGAGCTGGATCTTTGGAATATATGGTCAGATTGAGCTCAAACTTTTTCAGAAAGTTCGTAGCTTATGGTTATTCATTCTGGTCGGTGGAGATCTTGATCAGAGGTTTCGTCTACGAGATCTAACCTCTCAAACAAAGCTGGTCGGAAAGTCTAGATTTCTCGCGTCGTTTTGCTCAAACTTCTAGATCTCCTTAATCTACCGTTGGATGGATATAAAATTTGGGTACGTAAAACTGATATTTCTGCATTCTGAACGGTGAAGATCTTGATTAGAGGTTTCGTCTGAGAGATGTTTATGCGTTTAGTATTTTGTGTCATATAGTCATCTGATTTTGAGTACTTGCAGCAGGAAAGGAGAAATTGTCTGATTAGAGACTTGTTCATCAAAGATACTTATCTTTTCGGTCCACCGTTGGATTGGGCTGATATTTGGACAGAAGGTTTGTTTCTTCACATACTTCAATCTGTACGGTTGATTTTGTGATTACATATTTCTGTTGGTAGATTGATACATCTGAACAGAATATAAAATGAAGAATTGGTTGGGTTGCTTGTATTAGACCTAAATTTAGAATATGAACTTAGACCTTTCCAAATAACTTGCATGTCAACTATGTTGACCTAGTTGCCATTGTTGATGAACCCATGATGCAAAATCAGTGATATACATGGCTGAACATGGTGACCTAGTGTAAATCGGCAATATGGCCTAAGTATGAAAAATTTCATATTTTGGGGCTTTTGATGCTTTTGGCCTAAAATCATTGAATTGATGCAACTTATGTTTAATTAAGCATGATTAGGGTTGATTATGCTACTGATTTGGTGGTTGTGACCATATCATGGGTTAGGCCTACTTGTGAGCAAGTGACCCAATTTGATCATGTTTATGCCTAAGGAATTGAAAATCAGTATTTTTGTTTAATAGAATGGTTTATGAATGAGAACTATGCATTAGAGGCCTAAGTCATGTGATTTGAGTTGAATGATGAGATTATATGGGATTTAGGCCTATTGTTTATATGTGGGCTGATTTAGGGTTGATGTGTAATGTCTATATGATTGAGCATAGAAATTGATGTATGGTAAGATATTGATGTATGTTTCAGGATCTTGATTGGGTTGATTCGGTTTGGTGATCGTGTGTGGTTAAATACTCTCGCGAGGCTTGGTTGTGAGTAGACTTCATTTATGATTATATCTTTTATGTCATCATATCACTTATATATATTGTATGTTGAAAGCATGAATGTGTTCTAATGTTTTGAATGATGCATTGATTTGAGAAAACCTTATGACTTTGGTTGGGCCCATCTATCTGGCTCATAGGGGGACTTAACCTTGTCATAGGAGGGTTTTAGGAAAGGAAATGATTGGGGTCAACGGTACGGTGAAATAGACGTACACTAGTAACCCCAAATAAAACATGATTGGGATCAACGGTACGGTGAAATAGACGTGCACTAGTAACCCAATGCATGTGGAATGTGGATCCAAATTATTAAGCTTTTACTTGCATCGAACTTATTATAAATGCTTGATATCTATATGTTATGAGCTTTTAATCATGCTACACATTAACATGCATACATGATATTTATTGATGAGTATTGATAGCATATTTGAATTCTATTCACTGGGCACCGTTGGCTCACCCTCATTTTTCTCTTTCAGGTCCTTCTGTTCCGAATAAGGGCAAAGGAGTAGTTATATCTTGAGGGCTTTGCCTGCGAGAGAATCCAAGGCCTCGATGTGAGTTGAGAGGCATTTTGATTGAACTGTGTTTTAAATTATGAAGTATTATATTTTGGATTATGTAATTATAACACTTACCACATTGTAGTATGGGTGAGTTGGGACTTGTCAGATAGACCATGTGGGCATATGACGGTTTTTATTTGTACCCACAATTTTGGACTTTATGTGTATGTCAATTTTAATGGACTGTAGGGATTATGATTTTATTTGTGGTTCATTTTTATGGATTATCTCTTGTCTTTGATGATTGATACGGTGGGCAGTTTTGTTTAGTACCTTTTGATATTATGTCGTTGTTTGAGATAAGGCTCGTAGGGTCTCAACCACCTCATTGGAGTTGAGGAGTGGTCGGAGATGCCTACGTCGGGCGTCCCGCCCCGGCATTCCGCACGCCATTCCCTGCGAGGTTGGTGGTCTGGGGTGCGGGGTCGCCACAGTTGGTATCAAAGCCTGATTTTACTAGGTTTGGTCCATGTATTGGACTTAGATGACTTTGACCTAGGAATTGGGTGAGAGATTTAGGTGATTAAAAAGCTTAAAGGAACTAACTTAAAAGCCTTGCTATCATATTTTCTGCGTGTATTATATGATATGAGTAGTTATGAGGCTTTGTTAATGTTTTAAATGTGTGATGGTTGCTCGTATTTCTACTTCTCAGTGTCATGAGGAGGAGCGAGAGATTGGGACAGCCACGCACAGGGCCATCCGATGATGACCGGATGGAGATGATGGAGGAGATCATTCAGGCACAGGGCCGCTTGATGTCATCCCAGACTTCACAGATAAAGGTGTTAGTGCAGCAGGTTGAGGCTATTGCTCGACAGTCACCTCAAACAATACCTCAGGAGGCGGGCACTAGTGGGGCCGAGGCTAGTGGAGCTGCCGGGGCAGCAGGACCGCAAATGGTTGTACCTCAGCCTATGCCTGCTCCTATTGTTGTGGAGAACCCCACTGATCGGCGGATCAAACTGCTAGAGAAGTTCATGAAGCTAAGCCTAAGGAATTCACTGGTGGGGTTGACTTGAAGAAGGTCGAAGATTGGCTGAAGAATGTCGAGAAAATCAGTCGCTCCTTAGAGCTTGATGAGGAGTCTCAGGTCCTATGTGCTGCTCACACACTGGAGAGTGATGCAGAGGACTGGTGGCTTTCAGTGTTGGATACACAGGGGGCAGTGAAGAGTTGGGACACCTTCAAACGGTTGTTCTTACAGGCTTTCAGTGTTAGATAGACCATGTGGGCATATGACGGTTTTTATTTGTACCCACAATTTTGGACTTTATGTGTATGTCAATTTTAATGGACTGTAGGGATTATGATTTTATTTGTGGTTCATTTTTATGGATTATCTCTTGTCTTTGATGATTAATACGGTGGGTAGTTTTGTTTAGTACCTTTTGATATTATGTCGTTGTTTGAGATAAGGCTCGTAGGGTCTCAACCACCTCATGGGAGTTGAGGAGTGGTCGGAGATGCCTACGCCGGGCGTCCTGCCCCGGTATTCCGCACGCCATTCCCTGCAGGGTTGGTGGTCTGGGGTGCGGGGTCGCCACAATAGATCTGCACTAGAAACATATCATTATCTTTGTATTTGATGAATAAGGTTGGATCTAGGGTCCCTTTCTTAAAGTTATGATCCAAGAGGAATGTGCTAAGCCTATCATACCATGCTTTAGGAGTCTACTTCAAACCATATAAAGCTTTTTTTAAGTCTATAAACATGATCAGGTTTGTAACAGTCCTCAAAAGCAGGTGATTGCTTCACATAGACCTCTTCGTTTATAAAGCCATTCAAGAAAGCAGTTTTGACATCATTGATATAACATGAATCCTTTATAGAAAACATAAGAAAGTAACAATCTAATTGTTTCTAATCTTGCTACTGGAGCAAAAACTTCCTCATAGTCAATTCCTTCTTCTTGATTGTAGCCATCTGCCACCAATCTTGCTTTGTTTCTAACTATGATTCTTTTCTCATCTTTCTTGTTCCTAAACACCCATTTGGTTCCAATAACACTTTGGTGTTCCGATTTAGGTACAAGATCCCACACTTTGTTTCTAGTGAAATGTCCCAGCTCTTCTTGCATAGCAAAAATCCAGTTTTCATCAGCTAAAGCTTCTTCTATCTTAGTCGGCTCAATTTGGGATACAAAGGCTACATGCCCTTGATCTCTAAGTGAAGTTCTAGTGGCTACACCTAGGTTTGGATCACCTATAATATGATCTTGAGGGTAACCTATGAGCAACCTAGTGTTCTTAGGTGGTTCGACAACTAGTTCAATTTGGGTTCACTAGATTCATGTTCAACAGGTTTGTTGGTTATGATTTCATCATCATCATCATCATCATCATCATCATCATCATTTATTCTAACATGTTCTACTTTCTTTTCTAGAGCCATTCTAGGGTTAGATTCATGAAATTTAACATGTATTGATTCTTCTACGGTTTTTGTATATTTGTTGAATACCATATAAGCTCTACTATGAGATGCATACCCTAAAAATATACCAATATCAGACTTAGGGTCAAATTTATCAAGATTGTCTTTATTATTTAAAATATAACATTTGCAACCAAAGACTTTTAAGTGATCGTGTGGCGACCCCTCACCCCGAACCACCAACCCCGCAAGGAATGGCGTGCAGAATGTTGAGGCGGGACGCCCGACGTAGGCATCTCCAACCACTCCTCAACCCGGTGAGGTGGTTGAGACCCTACAAGCCTTATCCCAAACGATGACATAATATAAAAATGTACTAAACAAAACTACCAACCGTATTAATCATCCAAGACAAGAGATAATCCATAAAAATGATCCATAAATAAAACCATAATCCCTATAGTCCATCAAGATGGACATACACATAAAGTCCAAAACTCTGGGTACAAAAAAAAACCCATCATATGCCCACATGGCCTATCTAACAAGTCCCAACTCACCCATACTACAATGTGGGAAGTGTTATAATTACATAGTCCAAAATATAATAAATCATAATTTAAAACACAATTCAATCAAAATGCCTCTCAACTCACATCGAGGCCTTGTATTCTCTCGTCGGCAAGGCCCTCAAGATATGACTACTCCTTTGACCTTATTTGGGACAAAAGGACCTGAAAGAGGAAAATGAGGGTGAACCAACGGTGCCCAGAGAATATAATTCAAATATGCTATCAAAACTCATCAATAAATATCATGTATGCATGTCAATGTGTAGCATGATTAAAAACTCATAACATATTGATATCAAACATTTATAATAAGTTCGATGCAAGTAAAAACCTATCAATTTGGATCCACATTCCACATGCATTGGGGTTACTAGTGCACGTCTATTTCACCGTACCATTCTCATCCCCAATCATATTGATTTGGGGTTACTAGTGCACCGTCTATTTCACAGTACCGTTCTCATCCCCAAATATTTCCTTTCTAAAACCCTCTTATGACAAGGTTAAGTCTTCCTATTAGCCAGATAGATGGGCCCAACCAAAGTCATAAGATTTTCTAAAATCAATGCATCATTCAAAACATTAGAACACATTCATGCTTTCAACATACAATATATATAAGTAACACGATGACATAAAAGATATAATCATAAATGAAGTCTACTCACAACCAAGCCTTTCGTGAGTATCTAACCACCCATGGACACCAAATCGAATCAACCCAATCAAGGTCCTGAAACATTCATCAATATCCAACCATACATCAATTCCTATGCTCAATCACATAGACATTACACATCAACCTTAAATCAGCCCACATATAGACAATAGGCCTAAATCCCATCTAATCCCATCATTCTACTCAAATAACATGACTTAGCCCTCTAATGCATAGCTCTCATTCATAAACCATTCAATTAATCAAAAATACTGATTTTCAATTCCTTAGGCATAAACATGCCCAAATTGGGCCATTAGATCACAAGTAGGCCTAACCCATGATATGGTCACAACCACCTAATCAGTAGCATAATCAACCCTAATCATGCTTAATTAGACATAAATTGCATTAATTTAATGATTCTAGGCCAAAAGCATCAAAAGCCCTAAAATATGAAAATTTTCATACTTAGGCCATATTGCCGATTTACACTAGGTCACCATGTTCAGCCATGTATATCACTGATTTTGCATCACGGGTTCATCAACAATGGAAACTAGGTCAACATAGTTGACATACAAGCTATTTGGAAAGGTCTAAGTTCATATTCTAAATTTAGGTCTAATACAAACAACCCTACCAATTTTTCATTTAATATTTTGTTCAGATGTATCAAGCTGTCAACATATATTTTTAATCACAAAATCAACTGTACAAATTGAAGTATGTTAAGAAGCAAACCTTCTATCCAAAAATCAGCTCAATCCAACAGTGGACCGAAAAGATAGCCTCTTTGATAAACAAGTCTCTAATCAGACAATTTCTCCTTTCCTGCCACAAATACTTGAACTCAGATAACTATATCACACAACATACTTAACCCATCAACATCGCAACCGTTCATAATTCATACATGTTAGTTGTGAACCATCCTCTAAAATATCAAGCCATCCAACGGTAGGTTTAGGAGATCTATCAGTTTGATCTAAACTGCGCGATAAATTCAAACTTTCCGACCAGCTTTGTTTGGGAGGCTATATCTCTCAGAAGAAAACTCCGATCAAGATCTCCACCGACTAGGATGAATAACCATAAGATATGAACTGGCTGAAAAAGTTTGATCTCAATCGGACCATATATCACCAAGGTCAAGCTCTTTGATGAAAACGTTGCTGAGACTTCCCTCAAAGCAACTTCCTCTTTCTTTCTCTTCTTCTTTCCTTTCCCTTCTTTTTTCCTTTCCCTCCACTCATCTCACTCTCTAGGACTTCTTCCTTGGAGAAGAGAAGTGGGCATGGGACACTTGTCCACTCTCATGCACCAACTTGACATGTGTTGGTCTCATGCACCAACTTGACATGTATTGGAGAAGAGAAATGGGGCATGGGACACTTGTCCATTCTCATGCACCAACTTGACATGTGTTGGAGAAGAGAAATGGGGCATGGGATACTTGTCCATTCTCATGCACCAACTTGACATGTGTTGGTCTCATACTACCCATACCAACCACATGTACTTTAACCAATGTCATGCTTGCATGTATTTTAAATGTCCAATCCATCTAATACACCAAATTGTCATTCTCATTTATCCTTTTATTCAATCAATCCTAACCCATATCAATTCATGGTTTAATGGGCCCATGCATAAATAATAACACATACATTATACTTTAATTTAACATGACCCATATACAATTTATAATGCACATATTTATATACATTATCAAGCATCAAATATACAAGCATTAAACAACCATCAAACAAACACCAAACATATCAAGGCAAACACATAGAGTTTGGGCAAAATGCCATTGGGTTATGGTCTAGATGAAATAATTTTTGGGGCGTCATAGATCGATTTTAGGAGATCTACCCTTCTAAAGTTCACAAGGAGTTTTGTTTAGTTTTCTCCTAACCATCACTCTATTCATGACATAGCAAGCAATATTAATAGCTTCAGCCCAAAAATATTTTGCTACATCATATTCACATAACATTGTTCTACACATTTCTTGAAGAGATCTATTTTTTCTTTCAACAACTTCATTCTGCTGAAGAGTTATGGGGGCTGAAAGGTGATGGGTGTATCCTTACTTGTTGCAAAAGTCTTCAAGACTTTTATTCACAAACTCCCCACCCCGATCACTTCTTATGATAATGATCTTGTATCCTTTTTCATTTTTACCATAAGAGCAAAATTTTACAAACACATTATATGCATCGCTCTTATGTGCAAGAAAGTAAACCCATGTATAGCGAGTAAGATCATCAGCAATCACAAGACAATAAGATTTTCCACCTAAGCTTTGAGTTCAGGTTGATCCAAACAAGTCCATATGGACAAGTTCAAGAGCTCTTGTGATTGAGCTTTGGGTCTTGCTTTTGAAAGAAGACTTTGTATGTTTGCCCAATTGGCATGGCTCACAAGCTCTATCTTTCAAGTATATTCCTTTAGGGAGTCCTCTAGCTAGGTCAAATTTTGCCAATTTTGAAATGTTTTCCATCCCTAGGTGAGCTAGTCTCCTATGCCAAAGCTATGCATCATTTTATTCAATAGCACTTAAACATGAAACATTTTGATCACACAATTCATGCAAATTTGTAATATAGGCATCTTTAGTTCTATATGCAATGAATGCAACATTTTCATTTTCATGCTTTATAAGGCATCAATTTGCTTCAAACGAAATGACAAATCCCTTGTTACACAATTGACTTATGCTCAAGAGATTATGTTTCAGGCCTTTGACATAATCAACATCAGATATAGATAGAGAGTCATTACCAACAATGCCTATGCTGTCCATTTTTCCTTTGCTGTTGTCGCCAAATGTTACGACACCTCCATCTTTGTGGACCATGCTCAAAAAGTTTGATTTATCACCAGTCATATGTCTAGAGCATCCACTATCCAAGTACCATACATCATTTTTTGAAGTATCCTTTGTACTTGCCATGAGGCACAGTACGTCCTTTTCATCACTAGTGTCTGAGTCACTCTCGCTCGAACTTGTATCATCCCAAGTGGCCTATAAGACTTTCTTATCCTTCCTCTTAGAATCAAAGTTCTTCTTTCCGTTTGGGCACTCATTTCTCATATGTCTTGGCATGTTACATTTGAAACATGTAAGTTCGCTTGATTTAGTGGCACTTTTCTTTCCCTTAAAGTACCTTGAACTCGATCCTCATTTTCTCTTTCTTTTCAAGTAACTTAGCCTTTTGTAAGCATAGCAACCTCGTCATCCGTGTTCCCATCATCGAAAGAGTAGTTGCTTGAATCGTTCACGTTCGAAGCTAAGTCATTCTTTGTCTTGTGGTCATCCTTTGATTCATTCTTGATTCTGCTATTCAGTTTCATTTGATGAACCATCAGAGATCTACACAACTCATCAAAGGTATAGTCACCGAGATTTTTAGCCTCCTCGATCGCTGTGACTTTAGGGTCCCACTCTTTTTCCTGTGACAACTCCTCACCTAGATTCTTCATCTAATTAGTAATCTTGGTGAAACGTGTTATGACATTTGAGATGTCTTCGTTCTCACTAATTCTAAAGGTTCCATAGGATTTCTCCAGCATTCTTAACTTTGTTTCTTTTACTTGCTTTGTGCCTTTATGAGTAACTTCCAGTTTATCCCATATCTCCTTGGCAGTGTCGCAGACACTGACTCTGTTGAATTCATTGATGGAGAGACTGCAGAAGTATATTTATAGCCTTGTCATTTAATTGCTCTAACTTCTTTTCTCTAGGTAGCCATTCATTTTTCGATTTTGGCACAATTACTCCATTTTCAACCTTTGTAGGCGCAATATAGTCATTTCTTACAATGTCCCAAATATCATAATCATGAGATCTCGTGAAGTATCTCATTTTTGTTTTTCAGTGCAAGTAATCTTCACCCTTAAAAAGTGGGGGGTGATTCACAGAGTTTCCTTCATTGTAAGTGTCCTTAGAATTAACATTAGAACTGTTTCCTGTCATACTCAAAGAAATTGTTAGATCACTTTAATGCAAAAACCAGCTCTAATACCACTTGTTGGCCCAATATTATAGTCCAAGAGGGGGGGTGAATTGGACTTGGCAAATTTTTGCATTACCTTTAAGTTAATTAATTTAAACAAAATATATGGGCAGTAGGTAACAAGTCAAATAATCAAGTGCAAGAAAAATAAATGGACACAACGATTTATAGTGGTTCGATTCCCCTTGAACCTACTCCACTACCTGACCACCCACGATCAGGATTTCTCAATCCACTATTGGCTAGTCAACTTACAAGCGTGACTAGAAGCCGTATACACTAACCAACATAAAGGCCTGACTAGAAGTTGTACATACTAACCAACATAAAGGCTTGGCTAGAAGCCGTACACACTAACCAACATAAAGGTTTGGCTAGAAGCCGTATTGTAACCAACTTACGGGGATGGTTACAAGCCGTATAACAATATGGTATAGTCCCGATTGACTAACAAGTCAACAATACATCAATATTGTAAATGATAGAGAGAGATGTTATAAAAACACTCTCAACAATTTTAAGCGTACAATCTTGAATGAATAATCACTATTATTCCAACCACAATATTTTAACTGATGTGTAGTGTTGAAATAGTTGTTTTCAAATACATGCAAACAATTCAAATAGTGATAATGTAAGATCAAGAATCGAATATGCACATGTATTCAAATATTGATTCTAAAGATGATATGTATGAAACATAAGAATCAATATGCATAAATGATCAAGACTTGTTGATTCTAAATAGATAAATGGTTAAGTTCAAGAATCAATATGCTAAAGTAATGATCAATGAAATCGATTCAAAATAATGTAAGTTTAGCACATGAATCGATACCGCATAAGATGTATGGAACCACTAATCAAGATAATATCATATGAAGATCAAGTATGGTTTCACAAACACTTAAACAAAACAGTTTTAAAAATAGATAAATCAAACACAAAAACCGTTTTTTAATCACAAGCACAATCACACGAATCTTAAAAAGAGATTTTACCCAACTCTTGGGAAGGATTCAACACACAAGATTCTCCAATGTGTGAAGGTGATTGAGAGTGATTTCGCCTTCAAGAAAGATCAAGATCTACAAGATATCCCTTGAATTCACTCAAGAACGACTTGATCTATGCTCAAGAAAAACTCACAAGTTTCTTAAAGAGTTTGAAAGATTAGGCGAACTATTCGGAAGTATGAATCAAATATTCAAATGTAGGTGAACTTTTTCTTTGAAAAGATGTTTAAATCACTCAAGAACTTGTTTTGGACTTGTAGAAATGAAAGTATGAAAAACAACACAAGTTTTATGATTTTGCAAATGTCACGACCCACAACTAGTGTCGTCATGACCGGCACGGAACCCCTAGGTATATCCTCCCTCGATATACCCAGCGTCCCGTCAGCCTCATCTAACAACCTAATAAACAAATAATTCCACATCTACCATCAAAACATAGACATAATTAAACAACATTAATAATACATCTTCCAAAATGCCAAATATAAAATTCCTTGAAGTCCAAAATATACAAAACCATACCTAACCATAAATGCATCTCATCTATGTGTTAAGTATATGCATTAGGTGTTATTAAGTACATAATACCAAAATACAAGAATGTACTAAACACCTATATCACCAAAACTCGAGAAGCTCTATGCAGCTAGGCCTTCCCTTTCCCTTTCCTATCAGAATTTGAAATTATAAGAATGAGGAGTGAGGTACAACAAGCTCAGTGAATGCTTTCTACAAGTGGCAATATCCATGCATTTAGATAAAACATGGAGAATCATCAAAGCAATTTAAATAACATGGTGATATACAAGATCATATACATGCTAAACATAATGCATCATGTCAATATTCAAGACAATGCATTTCATTTTCCAAACATGTTATATGCAATCCTAGACACCTCCTGAGTAAGAAGCAATACAAGGGCCTGAGTTCGCGACATTCAACTCCTGATTGAACTTCCCTACTCGTATTCTATTAGGATTCTTGGGGTTGTGTAGCCCATAGGATCAGCCCACCAAGACAAGTACTATGCCTAGGCGATCCTATCTACACAAGCCATAAAACCCTCTGCAAGGTCCACAACTAGGGATCACCATCTAGCCCAATGGAATTCCCTAGAATTCCATACTAGGAGATCCACCCAATTGCTAACCCAACTAGACTATACTCAAATCCATTTTCATGAATCATTAAAAACATGCATAATACACTAATTAATCATTCAAATCATTTTTATACTACAATGTCACATATAAAATCCAAATGTAAAGAAACACTCACTATTGATTGGCTAGACTAACCAATCCCAAATCCACCCAAATTAAGCACTTCAACCTTCAATTGGCACAATTGGGGACAATTGGATCAACAACAAACCCTGCACAATCATAGGTTCATTCATTCATCAAAATCAGTCCACTTACATGATAATAACCATGATTAAGCCCCAATTTACTAGCCAACATTAGATTCTAACATGGCTTTACTAATGAGCTAACCATAAAGCTCAATCAAGCCATAATACCCAAATCAGATCACCTTCAACCCAAGAGAATGCCTAAGGTTGATACCATGATCCTGTTATCTCAATGAATCACATGACATAAATGTTTTGATGATTCCAAATATCTCCAATCTGTGTATCTAATGATCTTGTCAAGTGTTTCAGATTTATCAAAAATCAAGATCAAAGAACTATGCTCACAAGTCTATTGAACATCAATTAAAGTTCTGAGTCATTCAGTGTTTAGAATGTAAAGTCTATCGATCAATTTACTCTCAACAAGATTTAATCGTTTTCATATTTTGATCGTCATAATTTAAAGGTATTTTTATGATTTTTAAAGTATTTGATTTGATCAAAAAATATCATTATTTTAATTAGGTTTTACCGAGCTTTAATCCATAAATCAAAAAATATTTTTATAGAGTCTTTCAGGACGCTAATGTTTTAGCAGTGCCCTCCTAAACTTGATGAGTCAAGACGCTGATGAAATATTAGGATGCTGACATTCAAGGCTGATTCGAACTGATTCATTAGGACACTTACTTGTAAGTAGTGGCCTCCCTTTAGTCAACCTTTCAAAGTGTTAGGACATTGACTTAGTTTTAGCTCACTGAAAGTTCTCTAAGTTTTTAAACGATTTCTATCTTTAAGGACGCTGATAGTTATAAGTTGGATAAACTATCAGGAAGCTCCTTGTGTAGGAACGCCCTCATCCTTAGAATCAACTTAATAACTTTTAGGACGCTTACCGTCCTTCAACATACTTAATATTATTTTAAAATTGTTTTAAAATATCACGACGATAACTCTTGAGTAGCACTCTCGTGCGTTTAAGTGTTTTAAAACAAGGTAGGATGCTAACTGTCTAGTAGCGCCCTCATGACTTAAGTCATTTGATTGTCAAAGTAAGTCAGGACGCTTACGAGTCAGTAGTGCCCTCACATCATTGTTCGGTAGGACGTTGATGCTCCATGAGCACCCTCAAAGGAACAAAATGACAAAAATGATAATTTTGCTATTCTGACACGTACATCCTTTTTAGCCATGCATTCAGAACAACTTTTCGTACAAAAATCAACTTTTTGGATTTGTCAAAAATATCCTCTGATTCACGAACCACGTCTTCTAAACTTTCCTTATTCATGAATTTGGAGGGAATCAGAATGTTCATGAAATGTACAGTTGTCATTTTCATGATACATTCTAGCTATTGTGAGTACACATTCATAGTCCAATGAACAACAACTTCATCTCTACAAGTTTATAAATACTAGCACTTAACCATTTGCAAAAATACCGAAAATTCATTAAGTCAAACACTTTTGAAAGTTAGTCGAATTTTCATTTGATTGAAGAGTTTAAGTTACTTTGTTTTCAAAGAGTCTTCTTTGGAACTTTACGTATTCAAATGATTTTCATACTGAGATAGATTTCTATCTTTATCTTAAAATTAATTTGAAAGCTTGAACTGTTTTCACTCAAATTTTCAGCACTGTTTTAACTTATGTCATTCTTGTTGAAAGAGAAATTTGAAAGATAGTTCATGGGATACGATTGTACTTTAATTCATATCTTTGTTAACCTATACGGTTCATCACTTAGCTCGTCCCTAAATATATTGTGATAAAGTATATTTTGATAATCACAAACGAAGTACTTTTCGGTGCTAAACGTGCATTTATCAAGATTTCATCAAAGCACCTAAGTAAAGCAAAAAGCCAAGGAACGACTCGATCAAGGAACTCAAAAATCACATCCAACGGTCAAGTTTGTTTCAATCAAAAGGACTTCAACGATCACATCACGATTTCAAGATCACTTCACTCGAACGATTCGATCAAGCTTCAAGTCTGCATCTCTCGATCAATGTTCAAGTCATTCAACTCTGCGCAAAGCTCTTATCGAAGATCTCATAATGAAAAGTTGGATTTAACGGTTATGAGAAATGAGAAATACACAAAGTATTTAAGGTATATCTTTCTCTAATCGTTATTGCTCAAAATGATTTTCAAAATCATGCATAAATAATCTACATATGTTTTTCAAATCTGCATGTTTTGATCATACGTTTTACGGTATTTCAAATGATTTAATTTTATATATTTAATTTAAAATATACCGCATTTTTATTCTCATTTATTGAATATTTAATCGCGAGTCAAAACTATTTTTAAAGAATGTTTTAGGATGCTAATGATTTAGCAGCATTCTCCTGAACTTGTTAAGCCAGGGCGTTGATGACTCATTAGGACGCTGATAACGTTCTAGGTTGAATTGAATTGATTTATTTGGACGCTTACTTGTATAGTAGCGGCCTCCTTTATTAGTCAACCTCAGAAGTTGTCAGGAAGCTGACTCAGCATCAGCTCACTGAAAGATGTCTTAAGTTCTTCAAAAAATGTTTCTTTGAGGATGCTGATAGTTATAAGTTGAACAATTTATCAAGACGCTATCTGAATAGGAGTGCCGTCACCTTTAGGAATCAACTTAGTAACTTTCAGGACACTGATTTTCCTTCAGCGTGCTTGTGTCTTTGTTTAAAATCTTTTTAATTGGTAGGACGTTTACACTGTTGTCTAGCCCTCATATTTTGTTTTATGTTTTAAAGGCAGGACGCTTACTCAGATAGTAGCGCCCTCAGGTTTTTCGTTTAAGTGTCAAAGTAAATCAGGACGCTTACGAGTTAGTAGCGCTCTCACTTAAGTGTTCAGCAAGACGCTTATACGTAATGAGCGTCCTTAAGGAACAAAACGACATTGTTGATATTATGCGTTAGGGCACTGATTACGGAATCAGGACGCTAATTCAACAACCGTCACTGTTCGAACAAGTACACTGCATCAATTTACTTTTTCAGAACAAACCTCTGCATAGAGACATTTTCAGATTTATCAGAGATCTTCTCTGATACATGAATTAAGTTTTTATAAAACTTTCATTTTTCATGAAATCTGAAAAGAACCAGAATGTTAGTGAAAATTACAGTTGCCATTTTCATATAACATTCTAATCGTTGTGTATAAACGTTCATATTATTTAAAATTCAAATGTCTAACGACTATGTCCTACTAAGTCTATAAATACCAACACTTAGGATCAAATAACTTGACAATCATTTTGTATTGTGCCAATACTTTTTGAAAATTAGTCTGTGTCAATTTTTTTTTCAAGCATCTAAACTTTCAAAGTATTTTTACTGATACCTTTACGTCTTCAAATGATTTTCATACTGAGCTTATTTTCATCTTATCTTTGAAAATCTATTTGATCTAGTATCAACTCAAATTCTCAGCACTGATTCGTATTTGGTATCATTCATGCTGGACATAGAATTTGAGAAATAGTTCAACATATACAGTTGTACTTGATTTCATATCTTATGTACTGTATTGAACCATATCAGTAGTTGCGTTAACTACTGATCACTGAACCAGAAGTTTTCATACCTATATTTTATATCTATCTTGAAAACTGTCTGTGTTTTTTATTTACACTAGTCCTTCAATTTTCAAATCAATGTTTATTTGATATCATATTATTTTTGAAGAAGCACTGATTTTCATATCACATCATTCATGCTTTTTGAAACTGCACTTGAGCAATACCGAACAATGAAAGGTAAAGGACTGTAAGTGTATTTCAACTTAGTATTACCTATTTCATATTTCATATATTTGTAATGCTATGTACTGAGCTTAATTGTAAAGTCTTCTACTACGTTAGAACCAATCAACATTTTAGTGTTGTAATGCTGGTGTGTTTCTAGACTGAAACAACCAGGACAAGTGAAGATAGTTCACTTGATGATTTTAGGGTTGAAATCATGTAAGGTTACCTCTGAACCTGTAAAAGAGAAACAGGTTCATCCTAATTCTGTAAAAGGATAGGTGCGTCCTTAACCTGTAAAAGGATAGGCTTTCTCTTAACTTGTAAATGAGAAATGGTTGTTCCACATCCCGTAAAAGGATCACGATTTTTCCTTATCCCGTAAAAGGATCACGGTTTTTCCTTATCCCATAAGAGAAAAACGGTTCTTCCTTATCCCGTAAAAGGAACATGGAATTCTCCTTATGCCGAAGAAAGAAATTTGGTTCATCCTTAGCCCGTGAAAGGAAAGGTTTGTCTTTAACCTGTAAAAGAGCAGTTGTAACGGTTTGGTTCTCACCCGTAAGAGAATCAGTTAGTGGATTGAGAAAATCCTAATCGAGAGATTAGGTAGTGGACGTAGGCTCGGTCGAACTACTATAAATCTTGTGTGTCTCACAATTGCAGTTTAGTCTGTGTTCTAGTTTTGCATCCAATTCCAATACACTTATGTATATTACTAAGTTATTAGAAGAGATAATTAATATTGACCATCGCACCCAATTCACCCCCCTTTTGGGTTGACCAATAATTGGTATCAGAGCGGGTTCTGTGGATATATGGTCTAACAACCTAGAGTATAGATCCTATGGTCAGTTTAGGGTTCGTCTTAGGTGTCTTTGCATTTTGTGTCTTAGGATAGATATCCTAGAACTCTCTGCCACCTAGTCGTAACCTCCCAGGTATGATTATTCTTTCTCTTATCAATTTATTTGCCATTTAATCATACCCTTCAGCGGTTGACTCTACGTCATTCCTGCATTAAATGCAGAGTCTGTTTTCGATGCCCATTTGCTTGCTCCATACATTTCTCCCACTTTACTCTTATTTTGAGCGCGAAAACGTTTCGCATTCATCTTCTTCGTTTTCGTCTTCTTCCTCTTATCTCTAATGGCATCCAAACTTCCACCTCTAGTGACTTTCCTCTTTCGTCTTTTTCATCAGATGGATCTGATGAAGAACCTTCTTGGAAAATTGCTCTCTGGGAAAACCATGCATCTTCACTTTGAGCTGAAGAACCTCTGCCACCGCTTCCTGCTGCAGCTTCACTTGAGGAACAATTTGCCAAACTCAATCATTCTATTTCTTCCAGCGTTCAGGTTGTTCTTGATATGCTAAAAGAGCACGACAACCAGCTAAAAGACCTTGAACCCAAAGCAAAACATCAGAGAGATCTGATGATGGCACTGTTTGAGGAAAAAAAGGAATCCCGAGCGTTAATTGAAATGGTTGTCTGTGTGAGCACCTCCACTCCCATGGCTCACAACACCAATAGCCTTCGTGGATGTCCCTGTCCTCGCTTCGAAGATTGTACTCTGGAATCTTCTAGGAACATCAAAAAACCTCTCTTCAATCCCCGTCATGTTAAGCCAAAATTTTCAAATTTTGTTTAACCCATCTTTTGGATTGTTGTGTAAAACTCTTCTTTAATACTCATTTTTGATGTTTAAGCAAAATTTCTCTTATAATTCAACGTGTGTGTGTATACTCCGTTTTAATCCCCTGCTTCACTTTCACCATGAGCTCTGCACATCTCACTTCCTAACTGTTGCTTGCTTTTACATGCTCTGATATGCCTGCCTCTATGTTTGCAAAATGATTTCTGAATATTTTTGCTGCATAACTATGTTGCTTTCATGAACATGACTATCTGTCATCATACTAATGTTATCTTGTTCATATTTCTTGATAAACTGCATCATGATGAAATCTTACTGTGACTTATGCAATTATCAGCTTGTGGCATCTTGCTAAAAGATTATTCACATATTTCATTGCTATCTGTTTATAATATGTGAATATCTGACGTTGAATGAATATCATGATTAATTTATCTTGAACTTATGTGTTACCTGATTATCCGATGATCAGGTACACAATAGCTAGGTTGTGCATTAACAATTTATTTCTGCCTATGCTAGTTCAAATCATGATCATGTTTGCTCTGATCTTAGAAAATCTTATTTGCATGATTCATGTTTCTACAAATGAATATAGGCCATGTATACAATTTCATATCATACGCCTAAATCTTGAAAGGATTTTTACCTACACTTATGATTACTATCTTTTGGCATTATCTTTTCTATGATTTTCTGACTTTGATGCATCTGCTTCATACCATATCATGTTAGCATCAAACTCATGGATATTTGATTTCTAATGAGCACATACCCTTCCAAATGCTTTCTCATTAGAATCAGTGTATCAATCATTCTAAGTCATGCTTCAATCGAAATTTTATGCCTAGAATAAGAAAATGAATGTATGATGTTGCTAGAATGATATCTAAGAATTTCAGCATATATTCAGTATGTTTAGACTTTGATATTCATCGTATATATCTTCATATGTCTAAACTATGGAAAGTTTATAATTTTCCATCTCACATGCCATTAATGTTGCTCTTTAATATTACATTTTGTATGCATCAATCGACTGTGATTTTTGATATCTAATAAATGCCATGTACTTCAAACTATACACTTTGCATCTTGTTAGAATTATAATAGCTAGACCTTGCTTAATCATAAATCATTATGCCTATGCTATAAGTATGCTTATGCTTGTTTATTTACATATCTTAAAGCATACTCTGTGTTTGGTCTGGTTGATAATTGGTCTGGTTTAATTATCAAATTTATATTTATGCCAAACACTAAGGAGAATAATTGCCCATGCTTAAATTTTTTTTATGAATTCATCTTTCGGCAATTCTTTCTCATTCCCTCTGACTATAATTCTTGGCTACGTTTTTGTGAAATTATTTCAAATCTTATAGCTTATGCATAAGTCAATCTATTTCTCATTGTGCTTAAAAATAAGATTTTTTTCTCACATGATTCCAGTATAGTAGACCTTACGCATTCTCACGTACCTAACTATGACACGTCGTCAGAAATCATCTTGAGGGTGAATGCACAAAGTAAGGGGGAGTCTCCATGAAAAGGGGAGCTTCGCTACTTTACTAAGTCACAAGGGGAGATTTTAGTTTCTTTTCTTCACTTTTTAATGATATCAAAGGGGGGAGAAGAAAAATGAGAGATAAAAGAAAAATAAGAGGAATAGATGGGGGAAAAGAAATTAACATTAATCTTTTTGCTTAAGCGTTAAAATTTTTCGATTTGTTTGTTATCATCAAAAAGGGGAGATTGTTAATCTATACGGTTCATCACTTAGCTTGTCCCTACATATACTGTGATAAAGTATATTTTGATGATCACAAACAAAGTACTTTTCAGTGCTAAATGTGCGTTTATTAAGATTTCATCAAAACACCTAAGGAAAGCAAAAAGTCAAGGAACGACTCGATCAAGGAACTCAAAGATCACATCTGACAGTAGAGTTCATTTCAATCAAAAGGACTTCAACGATCACATCATGATTTCAAGATCACTTCACTCGAATGATTCAATCAAGCTTCAAGTCTACATCTCTCTAACGTTCAAGTCATTCAACTCCGTGCAAAACTCTTTTCGAAGATCTCATAATGAAGAGTTAGATTTAACGGTTATGAGGAATGAGAAATACACAAAGTATTTAAGGTATATCTTTCTCTGATCATTATTGCTCAAAATGATTTTCAAAACCATGCATAAATCATCTACATATGTTTTTCAAATCTGCATGTTTCGATCATACGCTTTACGATATTTCAAATGATTTAATGTTATATATTTAATTTGAAACATACCGAGTTTTTATTAGCATTTATCAAATATTTAATCGCCAGTTAAAATTATTTTTAATGAATTTTTTAGGACACTAATGATTTAGCAGTGCTCTTCTGAACTTGTTAAGTCAAGACGTTGATAATGTTCTTGGTTGAATTGAATTGATTTATTAGGACACTTACTTGTATAGTAGCGGCCTCCTTTATTAGTCAACCTCTGAAGTTGTCAGGAAGCTAACTCAGCATCAGCTCACTGAAAGATGTCTTAAGTTCTTCAAAGAATGTTTCTTTGAGCGCCCTCATACACTGAATTGTTTTAAAAGACAGCAGGACCATAACTGTGCATTAGCGCCCTCAGGTTTAAGTTGTTTAAGTATCAAAGTAAGTCAGGACGTTTACAAGTTAGTAGCGCCCTCACTTAAGTGTTCAGCACGACTCTTATACATAATGAGCGGCCTTAAGGAACGAAACGACATTGTTGATATTATGCATTAGGACACTGATTACGAAATCAGAACGCTAATTCAACAACCGTTACTATTCAAATGAGTACACTGCATCAGTTTACTTTTTCAGAATGAACCTCTGCACAAAGTCCTTTTCAGACTTAACAAAGATATTTTCTGATACATGAATTAAGTTTTTATAAAACTTTCTTCTTTCATGAAATCTGAAAAGAACCAGAATGTTAGGGAAAATTACAGTTGCCATTTTCATATAACATTCTAGCCATTGTGTATAAACGTTCATATTATTTGAACTTCAAATGTCTAACGGTTATGTCCTACTAAGTCAATAAATACCAGCACTTTGGATCAAACATGTCACGACCGACTATACGTGACGTCATGACTGACATGGAACCCCCGGGTATACCCTCCGGCGATACACCTGACGTCCCGTCAGGCTAACATAAACATAAATCCCGAATACAATTAATCCTATAACACCATCTAATCATGATCAACAACAATTAAAAATTACATCTCCAAAAATACCAGGTATAAAATTCTAAAAATTCAAATAATATAAAACATACACAACCCATTTATGTGTTATTAATACAAATACTAGGTGTTATCATGTACATAATATCAAAATACTAAACTGTACAATACTTACATCAACAAAATACTGGAAGGAATGCTCTGCAGTCAAGCCTTCCCTTTTCCCTTCCTATCAGAACCTGAAAAGATAAGGATGAGGTGTGAGCTACAACAAGCTCAATGAATGTCTTCTACAAGTGGCAATATGCATGCATTTATGTAAAACATGTCAAGATCATTAAAACATTTGAAATAACATGAGATAACATGGAAATGAAAACAAGATTACATACATGCTAATATAATGCATCATGTCATAATTAAGACAATGCATACCATTTTAACAACATGCAATGCAATCCTAACACCTCCTAGGTAAGAATCAAATTCGAGAACATGAGTGCGTGAAATCCGTGCCTGAACGACCTCTTACCCGTATTCTAATAGGAATTCCAAGAGCACGTCACCAATTTACAATTCTTTCGAAACCCTATACCAGGCCTAATCGAAAAATGACTGCGCCTATCCTTGAAACCCTCTGCCAGGTCCACACTGGGGATCTCTCTAGACTTACAAGACTTCCGAAAGAAAATCAAGCCAGGAGACTCTACCCAAATGTAACCCAATGGAATATGCTCAAACTTCATTTCATGAATAAATTAAAACATGCATATGCCATATCCATATATATATATATATATATTTGAAACAAGTTATATAATACAATGCCACGTGTATGAAAACCAACAAATAAAAGAACACTCACTCTCGATTGGCTAAGTCTACCCAATCCAATTTTCAATTCAAAATCAAGTACTAGTACGATCACCAATCACCTCAAGTACATAGACTTTCAACTAGCCCACATGGGTTACTCGAATCAATTAGAATCCCTACAATATATACATTGTTCATACAATATTAAAATCAGCCAAAGTATGTTAATGACCATGTTAAATCCCAATTTCAAAGTTAACTAATGATTTTAGAATGGCTAACCCATGAGCCTAATCCCCATTGTTCAATTTGACCAATTAACATCAAATCAAACTACATATAACACAAATTGAATGCCATAGGTCGATCCCCTTGATCACAACCACTATAATGCAAAACATTCAATCATATTAAGGGTTAAGTTGTCTATTTATCAAGTCAATTTCATCAATTGATTATATCTGGGTCAAAATCCCCAATTTGGCAATAGATGACATAAGGCAAATTGAACTAAGACATGCTAAATTATCATAGGTTCAAACATTCTAAACCCATGGCTCTACTCCATTTAGGTCCAATTAAACAATCCCTAAGTCAATTTTATCATTTGACTTGATTTGGGGCAAAAGCCCTAATTTGGGCAAAAAATCTCGAAATTGAACCCTAGGCCAATTTTACACTACACCACCATGCTCGGCAACGCCAAACACTAATCTTGCAACATGATTTCCTCAACAATAGTCCCTAAGTCAACATAGTTGAAGGGAAAGACTCGATTCTAACTCTAAGTCGATAAATCGAGCAAAGATCAAAATCTTTAGATCTACCAATTTCTTGCTAGAAATTGGGGAAAATGATGCCATTGGGTTCCAAATCACTCAAAGAACCCAAATCAGGGGCCTACTAGTCTCCTCTATGAGTTTCACACGAAACCCTAACTCCAAACCCCTTAAAAAACGAGTTGGAATTGTTGGAAAATGCTTCTCAAGGGTATATCTAAGTCTTAGAGGGTTGATTTCACCAAGAACAAGCTAAAAGAGATGAAAATCAGTCCATTCTAGGCTAGGGTCACTCCAAATCCGGGTTTCATACCCTTTCCTAGTTCAAAACCAAGCTTGTTAATACATCCACAAAGAGATTCAAGGAAGAAAAATGAGAAATTTCATTACCTTAGGTGAGATTTGAGTAGAAATCACCAAGAACCCTTGGTTTTTCTCCTCTCCACCCTTCTCCTCTTTTCTCTAAGTCCAAAAACATGCAAATGAGCTAAAATCTCGTTTTGGTTGTATTTATAGAAATATTTTGGGCCCACAACTTAAAAATACATGACTAGAATGAACAATTTCCTGCTGCAATTACTTTCACTTAGATAATTAATTTCTTGCAAACGACTCACCAATTTAACATCTTAACCATTCAAACATTTTATGAGTCAGTTACCAACATTTTGGTAAAATTTCAGCTCAATCCACGGTGGAATTACGAGATCCAACCATTTGATCAAAACTGTGCAAGAAAATCCTCAAATCCGAAAAAATAGTGTTTGGAGCTTTATAACACACAGTAGACAACTCCGATCAAGATCTTCACTGTTTATAATGAATACCTATCAGAGAAGAATAAGTTGACAAAATTTCAGCTCAATCGGACCACGGATCTAGGAGTTTAATCTATGGATGTAATCGGTGACAAAAATTTCTTCCTCCATGGAGCGAGCTTTACTGATCCAAAACACCGAATTCGACACGTTTCGACGTCGAACGGGTCTCCGATCATTCCAAAACTTCATGCAAAGGCACTCAAACCAACGTGCGTCGAACATCATATATGTATATGTACACGTATACGAGTACTCTACAGGTCAAAATGATGTCATCCTAAGGTACGGGCGTTACAAAACAACTTGCCAATAATTTTGTATTGTGCCAATACTTTTTGAAAGTTAGTCTGTGTCAAAATATTTTTCAAACATCTAAGCTTTCAAAGTATTTTTACTGATACCTTTGCGTATTTTAATGATTTTCATACTGAGCTTATTTTCATCTTATATTTGAAAATCTATTTGATCTGGTATCAACTCAAATTCTCAGCACTGATTCATATTTGGTATCATTCATGCTGGACATAGAATTTGAGAAATAGTTCAAGATATACAGATGTACTTGATTTCATATCTTAAGTACTATATTGAACTATATCAGTAGTTGCGTTAACTACTGATCACTAAACCAGAAGTTTTCATACTTATATTTTATATCTATCGTGAAAATTGTCTGTATTTTTTATTTACACTAGTCCTTCAATTTTCAAATCAATGTTTATTTGGTATCATATTATTTTCGAAGAAGCACTGATTTTCATATCACATCATTCATCCTTTTCGAAACTGCACTTGAGCAATACCGAACATTGAAAGGTAAAGGACTGTAAGTGTATTTCAACTTAGCAGTACCTATTTCATATTTCATATCTTTGTAATGCCATGTACTGAGCTTAATTGTAAAGTGTCCTACTACTTTAGAACCAATCAACATTTTAGTGTTGTAATACTGGTGTGTTTCTAGACTGAAACAACCAGGACAAGTGAAGGTAGTTCACTTGATGATTTCAGGTTTGAAATCATCTAACGTTATCTCTGAACCTATAAAAGAGAAACCAGTTCATCTTAATCCTGTAAAAGGATATGTGCGTCCTTATCTTGTAAAAGGATAGGTTTTCTTTTAACTTGTAAAAGAAAAACGGTTGTTCCTCATCCTGTAATAGGATCACGATTTTTCCTTGTCCTGTAAAAGGAACATGGGTTTCTCCTCATCTCGAAAAAAGAAAATTTGGTTCATCCTTAGCTCGTGAAAGGATAGGTTTGCATTTTACCTGTAAAAGGGCAGTTGTAACAGTTTGGTTCTCACTAGTAAGAGAATCAGGTAGTGGATTGAGAAAATCCTAATCGGGAGATTAGGTAGTGGATGTAGGCTCGGCCGAACCATAATAAATCTTGCGTGTCTCACGTTTGCAATTTAGTATGTGTTCTAGTTTTGCATCCACTTCCAATACACTTATGCATATCACTAAGTTATTGGAAGAGAAAATTAAAATTGACCATCGCAACCAATTCATCCCCCTCTTGGGTCGACCAACAATCTTGTATACTGTATCAAGGTTGTAACTGTTGGCTCAGTTATATCCAAAAGGGGTGTGAATTGGACACTTAGATAATTTAAAAAATAATAACAATGACAAAGATACAGTGCAGAAAAATAAGCAAGTATGCACAGTCAATTTATAGTGGTTCGGCTACTTGCCTACATCCACTACCTAACCTCCTCGGTTAGGATTTTAACCTTATCACCATAGACCTTCTTACGGGTGCAGATCAAACTGTTACACCTTTTGTCTCAACTTGCGGGTGTGAGAACAGCCCTTACATTGCTCAGCTTCAAGGCCTGAGACCAACCTTTCTCAACTTTTGGGTGTGAGAACTACCGTTTCTTCGTTGACAGAAGAATATCAACTCAGTAGTTTATCTAACTACTGTTAGAACCTTCAAACAGTATACAACATATGAAATAGAATACAATTGTATCCTATGAACTATCTCTCAAATTACTCTTTCAGCAAGAATGATATAAGTTAAAACAGTGTTGAACGATTTGAGTGAAAACAGTTCAAAACTTCAAATAGATCTTCAGATAAAAATAAAAAGTTAGCTCAGTATGAAAATCTTTTGAATACGTAAAGTCTCAATGAAAACTATTATGAAAACAAATCTACTTAAACGTCTTCTTTGACCAGATGAAAATTCGACTAACTTTTAAAAAGTGTTTTTGCTCAGAGAATTTTTGGTGCTTAACAAATTGTTAAGTATCTGTATTTATAGACTTGTAGAGATGCAGTTGTTGTTCATTTGAACTTGAATTTCAAATATGAACGTTTACTCAAAACAACTAGAATATACCACGAAAATGGCAACTGCACAATTCGTGAATATTATGTTTTTCTCCAGATACATGAATAAGGAAAATTTTAGAAAACGTGGTTTGTGATTCAGAGAATATCTCTTACAAATACAGAAAATTAATTTTGTACAAAAAGTTGTTCTGAAAAGGTGGCGAAAAATATGTACATATCAGAACAGTAAAAATATCATTTCTGTCGTTTTGTTCCTTTGAGGGCGCTTATAGAACATCAGCGTCCTACTGAACAATGAAGTAAGGGCGCTACTAAATAGTAAGCGTCCTGACTTGCTTTGACATTTCAACGACTTAGAGCATGAGGGCGCTACTTCGCAGTAAGCGTCCTGAACTATTAAAAGCAATTTTAAAACAATGTTTAAGCGCGCTAACGGACGGTGAGCGTCTTAAATGTTACTTAAGTTGATTCTAAAGATGAGGGCGCTCCTACACAAGTAGCGTCCTGATAATTCATTCAACTTATAACTTATCAACGTCTTTAAAGATAGAAATCACTTAAAGATAAAAAAATCTTTCACCGAGTTGAAACTAAGTCAGCATCCTGACATTCTTAGAGGTTGATAAAAAAAAATCACTACTAACAAGTAAGCGTCCTTATTAATCAGTTCAACTCAACCTTGAGTGTCCTAACATTTTATCAGTGTCCTGACTAATCAAGTCCAGGAGGGCGTTGCTAAAACATTAGCGTCCTGAAAGTCTTTATAAAAACGATTTTTGATTTCTCAATTAAAACTTGATAAAACATCGTTGTTTCTTTTAATCAAAGCAAATACTTTGGAAATCATAAGGTACGATTAAAATGTTTCGATCAAAATATGCAAACGATAAAAATCTTGCTGAGAGTAAGATGATCAATAGACTTTACATTTTAAGTACTGACAGACTTGGAACTTTACTTTGATGTTCAATAGGCTTGTGATCACAGTTCCTTGATCTTCATTCTTGATAAATCTGAAACACTTGACAAGATTAGTAGATAGACCAACTGGAGATATTTGGAATCATCAAAACATTCATGTCATGGGGTTCATTGAGATAACAATCTTCCCCTTTTTGATGATTTCAAATACCCAGAGATCATGCAGATAAATATATTCATGTAATCAAACATATAACGAATTTAGAATGATATCTGCAGTCATGTTAGTTCTATTTGATTTTAATCATACAATTTACATGGTAAGATGCAAACAATGCAGAATACAAACATTGTAAATTATAAACAATAATGAATACATTAACTTGGATGGAACATTGTAACTTGGATAGAACTCCCCCTGACATGTAAACTCCCCCTTATATGTAGCTTCCCTCTTGAGCTAATTTAGCCTTAATATCTGCAACCTGCAATCTTTTCTCCCCCTTTTGAAAACATCAAAACGTGGGTAGGCTTAGCCCGTACTTGGACCCTTTCCTTTCCTTTTTCTTTAGGCCTCCTCATCCTTCTTGGATCCACTGGAACTAGGTACAAAATTCTTGGGTTTCCTTGGTGCTTGTGGTCTTGAAGAATCACGTGTGCTCTGTCTCACACTGTTGACAAATTCATCAATTACAATACTCTTCCTAGATTTTTCAATGAATTTTTCATGAACATGCTTGAAAACACCAAATTTAAATGGATCAAGAGGTGGACCAGGTTTGAAACCTTTTGCTTTTCGTTCTGCAAGACCTTCAGCAAACTTAGGAGAGAGTGTGTGACCTTCAAATTCTGGCCTGATTGGTCACTTGAGTTTAGGATCTGGAAAAGTTTCTGATGAGGAATCTGGGGGTGGAAACACTCTTCGACTGATTCAATGCAATGGCTCTTCATTCGATTCATTTTCATCTTCACATTCTAATATTCCAAGAAGATTGTCAGACTCGTGGGGTCCTTGAGGACATGTGAAGGCTGGAGCCCGTGGTGCAGGTAGAACTCTGACATGTTTCTTCTTCAACAGATGAAAGAGCATTATAAAGCGTTTCATGCTAGAGGCAATATACCAAAATAGTAGAATGCATCCTACTGTTCATTGCCTTGAAGAGGTCTTCAAAGAAGCCTACGACTCCTTCCACTTGATCTGCAGCTTTGATGACAGTATAAGAAAGATCCATAATGGTTGTGGCAAGGAAGGCATCTTGTTCTCCAAGTTTTGTAATTTTTCAAAAGCACGAGTAATCAAGTCTAGAATCTTGGTTAGTATATCATCCTCTATTGGTGTTGGTCTTGCAGTATCTAAATTCTCCTTCAGACTTGAGATGGCCTGCAGCACCGGATCAAGCGGTGTCTTGCAAGTTACTTGATCCAAGATAGCTTCCAAAACTGATTGCAGAGTTTTAGAAATGGACTTATCTTTAGAGGATTCAACCATTTTACCTCTCAAGCTTTGAATTTCTTCAAGAATCTTTTTCAAAGCCTCTTCAGTTACAACACTGGCAGCACGACTTGGCTTAGCTAGCATTGTGCGACTCTGTGGATCTTAAGGTCTAGCTAGAGGTTGCTAAGGAGCAGCCAATCTTGGGGAACAGCAGCAACAAAGGCATTGATGAATTTTCTGATTTGTCGCATGTTCTCTTGAATATTATTTATAAAATCATCAAGGGATGATGATGGAGTAGAGCTCGATGTAGGCAAGGACTGCATGACACTTAACTGTCTGTCCATTTGTTGAGACAACTTCTCTAGCAGTTCAGTTGCCTTGATCATGTGAGAGTTAAATTTTTTATCTCGTTAATTTCAACTCTCTCCAGAGATTTCAGAAACTCTCGGACTTCTAACAATGTCTCATTTCTTAAATGATTTTGACTATGTTCAAAACAAGTCATTAGTTGAGACATGACAAAAATCTGATCTTATCTTACTCGTCTAAGAAAGTTTTCCTCTCTGAAGAATGTATCATTTGGCCGGCTTGAAGAAGGATAGGACGGTGACTCATGATCAGATAATCCCCCATGACTATGGTAATTTCATCTTCTCCTTGAAATTCATCATTGGTCTTATGAAAATCTTCAACATCAACCTCTTCATTCGTGTCATCTCCCTGATAGGGTACGATAGCCAGATCATAACCCTCTGAGTTTTTACATTGCACACATCAGACTCATTTTTCTGTGAGTCATGAGATTCCGTTGATACAAGAATATCAAATGGAGATGGCGGTCTGGAGATGGTCTTATCTGAGTCCTCACTAACTCTTTCTTTGGTGATCTCTTCCATGATTGCATCAAAGGTTTTCGACTCAGGCAGATGTTCTTCAACAACAGCTTGAGCAATCTGGATCACCTCATCCACTGGATGTCCTTCGGCATGAACAACTTGTTCTACATGTTCAATTTCTACATCATCAATTGAAACATGCTCTGGAATAACTATGGGAACAACTTCTTCTTGTGCAGCCCGTTCTTCATGAGTGGTAGAAGCTTGGGCAGCTTCCTTTACTATTGCTGAGACATCTTCTTCTCTTGTTTCATCTTTTCCACTGGATTCACCTTCAAGTAGAACTTCTGACAATGGAAACCATCTTTCCAAAGCAGGGACATAAGTGTATCTCATCAATTTAACAGTGGTTTGACCAATGCAATTGTATTTTCTAATGTCCTTGAAGTTTTCTCCATTGAAATTGATGCCACATCTCTCAAACAGAGTGGTGAGGTACATACCAAGTGGCAGACCTTCTCCCCTTCTAACCACTGTATTCATTACATGCATGAGAATGTGGGTAAGATTCATTTTCTTCTTCTCCAGAATACACCAGATTAAGAATAATTCTAAATCATTCACATTACCCTTGCTGTCGGTCTTAGGCTGAATAATGTGGGTAATGATGTTGTGGATGATTCTGGGAATGAGTTCAAAGGATTGGTTGGTAAGCTTCTTGTCATCATAAGAATGGTCTTTTTTCCTAGAAACAAGATTGAGAGCGGCAAGGCTGTTGTAGCTTGGATACTGAACTTTATTTTTGATAAATGAAAGTTTGTGAGCACTTTCATCATTTGGCAAAGAGAATGCTTCAGAAAAGAATCCGGCAGAAATTTTAACAGATTTTCCCTTTACCATTTGTAGCACCCGTACCTTTAGATGACGTCATTTTGACCCATAGTTTACCCGTAGAGTACCCGTATACGTATTTGTATGAGTATACAAATGCGTATTTGACACTTGAAGTGCATAGGTTCGAGTGTTTTTGCATGATTTTAGGTCATAGACAGTGCGCATGAAGTGTCAGAACCATTGGAGACTCGTTCGATGTCGAAACATGTCTAAAACGGTGTTTTGGATCCAGCGGAGTTCGTTCCATGGAGAAAGAAATTTGCGCAGTTTTGATCAAACGGTTGGATCTCGGAATCTCACTGTTGGTTTGAGCTGAAAGTTTACCAGAATGTTAGTAACTAACTCATAAAACCTTTGAACAGTTAAGATGTTAAGTTTGGGAGTAGTTTGCAAGAAATTGACTATCTAAGTGCGAGTATTGCAATAGGAAAATTGATTTTTGACAGTTTTTGACAACTTTTAGTTGTGGGCCCAAGCTTGTCTATTTAAGCAATCAAAATGTAATTTTAGGCTCATTTGCTCATTTGTCAGCCAGAAAAGAGAGAAAGGAGATGGAGAGGAGGAAAGAAGAGGAAACCTAGGGTTGGTGGATTTTGCTCAAAATCCCTAAGGTTTGCATATTTTTTCCTCATTGTTCTTCCTTTAATCTCTTTGGTTCATGCATACTAGTGTTTTTTTGATGCATGCATTGTATGAAACCCAGATTTGAAGGGGTGGTGGAAATCAAATGTTGTCTAAATGCTTTGCATGTTTGATATGTGTGTTTAGAGTGTGTTGGGAAACCTCTAAAGGCAAAAGCCTCAATTTCTAACAAGAAATTGGTAGGGTTTAGTACAAATGACCTAGTCTTGGTTCATTGACCTAGACTTTGACTTAAGCTTTGCATGCCGTCTATGATGGATTGATGAGTATTAGGGACTGATTCATGTATTTAGTTTGAGATTTCAATGGTGAAATCATATGGTTTAGTGTAAATGGTCATTGCTTGGTTCATGGCCTTAAGCTTTTCCAAAAGCCATGCATGTCAACTATGTTGTTCTAGATGGCATTGTAATGAAACCATTTTGTTGGATAGTAAATCAGTGGGCTGATTATGGTGACCTAGTGTAAATTTGGCCTATGTCTTGGATTTGGAGAAATTTGCCATGATTTGGGAATTTGCCCAAATTTGGGGATTTTGACCCAAATGCTGCCAATTGGTGAAATTGACTTAGGATTAGTTAAATTAACCTTATTTTTTATTGAATGACATGGATTATGATGGTTGGATCATGGGATCAACCTATTACATTCAATTTGGGTCAAGTATGGCTTAATTAGACGTTAAATGGTTAAATTGGGCAATATGGATCGACTCATTGGTTAACCATTCTAGAATTAGTAATTGGCTGTGGAATTGGGTTGAACATGGATGTTTTGCATACTTTGGACTGATTTTAAGTTTTTGCATAAATCATGTTTAATGCAGGGGTCTTGATTATCTAAGTGACCCAAACAAGCCAAGTTGTAGCCGAAGTGCATTGGGGTGATTAGTAGGCATTCTAGTGCTTGTAGTTGGATCTGGATTGGCTAGGCCTAGCCAATCAAGAGTGAGTGTTCTTTTACTTGTAGATTTCTATATATGTGGCATTGTATTATATTAATGGATTTGAATTGATATATATGTATGGATGTCATATGCATGTTTTAATTGATTCATGAAATATATTTGAGCATATAGTCAATTTGGTAGCAATTAGACTGATTTCCTAGTGCATGGGCTTTGCAAAGACCCACCTGGCGATCCATAATATTTAGATGTACTGAATAACACCTACGGTAAATACATAATATTTAGATGGGTTGCATTAAATGAGTAAGTATGTATGCTTTTGAATTATATTTGTATTTGATGAACTTTATGGACACTTAAAAAAAAAATATTTTTTTGGTTGTATTTATATTGTTGAGTTAATTATGTCCATGTGTTTACGTATGCATTTTGAGATTATGGTGTATGGTAGAAGGCTGGCAGGACGCCGGGTGTATCGATGGAGGATATGTGCGGGGTTCCGTGCCGGTCATGACGTCATTCAATGTGGGTCGTGACAACTTTGGTATCAGAGCAAGTGTTTTAGGATTTAAAACCTTAAAGGACTTAAAAGACTTATAAGATATTATATTTGTTTTTATGGGTAGTTATCTTAGGGGTAACTTTTCCTGGATTATGACCCTGATTAAATTTTTCCTTATTTATGAATTTCAGAGAAAGGGAAGAAAGAGATCAGTCATGGATCCAAAAGAACGTCTCACACGGATTGAGGCGGTCTTAGAGGCCACTCAGCAGCAGTAGGCCCAGATCCTTGAGCTACTAGGTCATACACAGGGTGTGAGGTTACCACCACTGCAGGGCGACGTAGCAGCAGCTGCAGAGCACAGTAGTGTGGCAGCAACAATGGGGGTTCAAACAGGCCAGGCAGATCAGGCAGGCTAGGCCGATCAGGTGGGCTATGCAGATCAGGAAGGCCATGCAGATTAGGTAGACCAGGCAGGACCAGCTGGGGTTCAGTATGCCGCAGTGGGTGAGACTGAAGCTAAGAGGGCAGAGAAGGACCGCTGTGAAAGGGTCATGAAGGCTTTTAAGAACCGAAACCCTGTTGATTTTCCAAGGGGGCTTGACTTAGAGCTTGCTTAGGGATGGTTAACTCAGATGGAGACCATATTCAGTGACATACGGGCTCTAGAGCATGATAAGGTCAAGCTTGCTAAGTTCAAGCTAGTGGACAAGGCGAACAAGTGGTGGGAAAGACAAGAGCGTATGGAAGGTGAGATCCATACTTGGTCAAGATTCAAAGAGTAGTTCTTTGAAGAGTTCTACCCATGGGCCGAGAGGGACCAACACCGGATTCAGTTTCTCCATCTGACCCAGGGTAGCAGGATCGTCAAAGAGGATGAGAAGGAGTTCAATCGATTGACACTCTTTGCTCCAGAGATGGTGCCCACCGATGAGTTGAGGATACAGAGGATACGAGACGGATTCAGAGACCGTATTCGTCAGAGATTGACACTGGCAGGCGTGCAGACATATGCACAGGCCATGAGGCAGGCAGCAGACTTTGAGGCCGCAGAGGCAAATTCTAGGATGAGACTACCTACAGCGAGCCATGAGTTCAGACCAGCATATTACCCAAATAATCCTTCTACCCTTACATTTCTCAGTGATTTGAAAGTCCTTTTCACAAAGCACCAATCTAAGCACTCCAGTGGCACATTTTCCCGTAGAATAAGTAAGTAGAAAGAAATCCAACGCCAAGGTATTTAATCCTAAATACCTAAGGTCATTCCAATGCATAAAAGTCGTGCTCATATATATAGTAGGATGCATTTAATTTAACAATTCAATTTCAACTATATATATATATAGATAATGCTATAAATGGAGAATTAAGGTGAGAAATACAACAAAAAAATTGCCTAAGTCCACAATTCACACATACTTAGCCAAATCACCAATTTTCACCACACATGCATCTTACTTGATGTTGTTCATATTCCAATACTCAATGCATAATCAATACCATGTAATTAAACATTTTCAGTGAATTTCCAGCCACATAAGTTAATCAATTTAATCACTATGTAATTTACCTAAGCATTTTTCAAATGCTCTAACATTTCCAGCACTTAAATTTTAGTTAATTACCCATCAAATTGATCAAAATACATCATTGAACAACTTACCAATGCATTGCCCAATTTTCTAAATTTCCAGCACACTGTTCAGTCAATTAGTCATCAAATGAACCATCATCAACCCAGAATTTCAGAAATTCAGCATTCCAATTTCTGTCAACTATCAACACAACACATCCATAATCAATTTCCAGTCAATACACACATTAAAATACCACAAATGGTCACTGAAATTAGGTTCCAAAACTCTGTTCTAGCATGGTCTGGAACACCATGTTCTATCCATAAAAAATCAGTGTTTTTATCATCAAAATGTTCACCAATGGACAAGGAATTAATCACCCATGGTTTGAGTCAACATATCAATCAAATCCAACACCAAATTCCCATTCTCCAGATTCAGATTTAGCCATAGAAATCAATGTTTAAACCATGAAATTAACTTACCAACAACCAAAGAATTATCCTTCACGGCCTTAGCTAGCAAATCAGTCCCATTCAAGCAGAAACTTCACGTTTCCCTCTCCAATTCCAATCCTTTGTTTAGGAGTTCTAGCCTCCTCTTATTTTTCTTCCCTTCTTCCTCTACGGTTTCTCTTCTCAATTTGCTCATTTCCGAAAGTTTAACACCTTCAACTAGCTGCCAACAAGCCAAAACGTGTTGATTTCAACTTGCCAACAAGTTAATACGTGCCATAATCATGGCTAAGTGGTTGTAAGTAAAGTGTTTTATTTCATGCACATACACACTAACACATAGCAAACACAAAAATACGTCAAAAAACTTTGTATACACACAATATACGAGTATTATAGACATCAATCACGTGCACAAGACTTCGAGTTGGGCATTTTACGTCATCATGACGTCACATGCGAAAAGTGGGTCGTTACAGACAGGCTGTATCATCGGCACCCGGAGCGCCGAGACCACCGATTGTATGCTTTGGTTGTGGAGCTTAGGGGCACATGAAGCACTAGTGTCCTCAGAGGGCGTTGTTTGGCCAGTATAGTCCTATGTCGGCACTTACCAGAGAGCAGGCTAGAGCAGTTATGCAGGCAGATCCCGAGGCCAACAAGCAACTAATTGAAAGTACAATCAACATTTGTGATTCTATGATGTATGTGTTGATCGATGATGGTTCTACTCTATCTTTTATATCTGGTAGTGTAGTTGATAGACTGGGACTATCGCCTGTTGGGACTAGTACGCCGTTAATTTTGAGTACGGCGGCCGGTGAGAGGATTTACCCGAACATGGTATATATGGGATGCATAGTTAAATTCGAGGACCAGGAGATGACCGTTGACCATAGAGTCTTAGAGTTCTTCGAGTTTGATGCCATATTGGGCATGGATTGGCTAGCAATGTATCCCGCTCACATTGATTGCTTCGGCAAGAGGGTTGTCTTCTAGATACCTGGACAACCAGTCTTTGTTTATCGAGGCAGGACTGCATCGAGACCATCTACCCAAGGTAGATTAGCCACTGATGTTGAGGTTGCTACGATGGCCAGTTTGAGGCCAGTGGATGATGTGGGAAAAGACGTGCAGTTAGCAGACATCCCAGTTGTCTGCGAGTGCCCAGATGTTTTTCCCGATGAGTTACCTGGCTTGCAGTCTAAGCGAGAGGTAGACTTCATCATTGAGCTGATGCCCTGGACAAAACCCATCTCCATCCCACTGTATCGTATAACACCAAAAGAGTTGAATGAACTCAGAGCCCAACTTGATGTGTTGATGGGCAAAGGATTTATTTTCCCTAGTATGTCACCTTGGAGAGCACCTATGTTGTTCGTCAAGAAGAAGGACGGGAGTCTTCGACTGTGCATTGACTACCGCCAACTGAATAAGGTGACTGTGAAGAACAAGTATCCGCTTTCCCGCATTGATGACTTGTTTGACCAACTGATTGGGGCCAAGTTCTTTTCGAAGATTGACTTGAGGTCAGGATACCATCAGTTGAGGATTAGGGACGAGGATGTTCCGAAGACTGCTTTTCGAACGAGATATGGACATTATGAGTTCTTGGTCATGCCCTTCGAGTTGACTAATGCACCAGCTACGTTCATGGATATGAAGTAGAGGGTGTTCAGACTATATCTCGACCAGTTAATTATAGTCTTCATCGATGATATCCTAGTTTATTCTAAGACTAGAGAGGATCATGAGCGTCATCTCAGAGTTACCTTGCAAACATTATTGGAGCATAGGTTGTATGCTTAGTTGAGCAAGTATGATTTCTGGATGACTGAGGTGATATTTCTGGGTCATGTGGTTAGTGCAGACGGTATCTCAGTTGATTCTGCTAAGGTAGAGGCGATCATTGGTTGGCCAAGACCTACCACAGATACAAAGATTCGTAGCTTCCTGGGTTTAGCTGGCTATTACAGAAAATTCGTGAAGGACTTTTCCACGATAACTGCATCGTTGACGAAGCTGACTCAGAAGAACGTGGCCTTCACGTGGACGGATGCCTGTGAGAGAGCTTTCAGTGAGTTGAAAAAGAAGATGACGACTGCTCTAGTGTTGATCCTTCCAGAGCCTGGGAAAGAGTTGGCGATTTATATTGATGCATCACTCATGGGTTTAGGATGTGTGCTGATGCAGGAGGGTAAAGTGGTTGCATATGCATCTATACAGCTTAAGGTGCATGAGCACAGTTACCTTGTGCATGATTTGGAGCTGGAAGCTATTGTGTTAACACTAAAGCTATGGAGGCATTATCTTTTTGGTGAGAGGTTCACTTTGTTTTCTAATCATAATAATTTGAGGTATCTCTTTGATCAGAATGAGCCGAATATGCGGCAGAGGAGATGGCTTGAGTTACTAAAGGATTATGATTTCTCTTTGGAGTATCATCCTAGCAAAGCCAATGTTGTGCCTGACGCCTTGAGCCGCAAGCAAGCAAAGACTCAGGTGGTTGCTTTTCAGATGGCCCAGCAGTGGCATTTACTTGACAGAGTGACAATGATGAGTATACTTCCGGACGCACCACGTACTGAGATATGTGCTCAGATGCACGTGCAACTTACTAATGCCCATATTCCGCGGGTTAGGAATCCACAGGAACATTGTCCAGATTATGACATGTATCGTAGATACGCAAATAGTATTGACCATGTTGATTGGTAGATTGGTCTAGATGATGTCTTGTAGTATAGAGGGAGACTATGGATCCCATATGATGCTGAGTTGCGTGTTGAAATACTTCGAGGGGCTCACAGGTTTCAGTATACTATTCATCGAGAGGCTACCAAGATGTACCATGACATGAAGAGATCTGTATGGTGGCATGGGATGAAGAAGAGTATTGCTGAGTATGTGCAGAGATGTGAGGTGTGCCAGTAGGTTAAGGCTGAACACCGGAAGCCTGGACGTCAGATGCAGCCATTACCCATACTTGAGTTGAAATGGGAGCACATCACGATGAATTTCATCATGGCATTGCCGAGGTCTCAGGGCATATTTGATGCCATTTGGGTTGTGGTCGATAGGTTCACCAAGAGTGCACACTTTCTTCCTATGAGCGTTAGAGACTCTGTGGATAGACTGAGCAGATTATATGTGAGAGAGATCGTGAGATTGCATGGAGTGCCCTTGTCTATTGTGTTGGATCGGGATCCACGATTTACATTGAGGTTTTGGCAGGCTTTGCAGACTCGATTTGGGACCCATCTCCGACTCAATATAGCGTTTCATCCTTAGATGGATGGTCAGTCCGAGAGAGTGATTCAGATGCTGGAGGATATGCTCAGGTCTTACATTTTAGAGTTTGGTGGTGGTTGGGGTGAGCATTTGCCCTTGTATGAGTTTGCTTACAACAACAGTTATCAGGTGAGCATCGGTATGGCACCGTATGAGGCTTTATATGGAAGACCCTGTAGATCTCCAGCTTGTTGGGACGAGGTGGGTGATAAGCAGTTATGGGGCCTTGATGCAATTGTTGAGCAGACAGAGAAAATCAAGTTGATTCGACAGAAAAGTTATTACGATAACCAGCATCGACCGTTAGAGTTCGCAGTGGGAGATTTAGTTTTGCTTAAGGTCTCTCCACGCAAGGGTCAGATGAGGTTCGGTGTCAAAGGGAAACTTGCCCCTAGGTTTATTGGGCAATTCCAAATTGTTGAGAGGATTGGACCAGTAGCGTACAGGCTGGCTCTACCTTCTCAGCTTGAAGGTGTTCATGATGTATTCCACGTATCGATGCTGAGGAAGTTTAATGAGGACCCATCGAATGAGTCTTATCTCAATCCAGCTCATGTGCTTGATGTGAGTCATCTGAGAGTTGGGGAGGATACGACTTATGCGGAGTTGCCTATTCAGATTGTGGCTCGTCGGGTTCAGAAATTAAGAAATAAGGAGATCTCGCTTGTGCGAGTCAAATGGCAATTCTACGATAATGAAGAGCAAACCTAGGAGCGCGAGGACCAGATTAGGGAGCATTTCGCTGATCTCTTTACCAACTGAGTTTAGTTCTCTTGATTTTATTTTTGACGACAAAAATACTCCTAAGTTGGGGAGAGTTGTAGCACCCGTAATTTTAGATGACGTCATTTTGAACCATAGTTTACCCGTAGAGTACCCATACACGTATTTGTATAAGTATATGTATCTGTATTTGACACTCGACGTGCATAGGTTCGAGTGTCTTTGCATGATTTTAGATCATAGAGAGTGTTCATGAAGTTTTGGAACCATCGGAGAACAGTTCGACGACGAAACATGTCGAAAATGGTGTTTTGGATCCAGTAGAGCTCGTTTCATGGAGGAAGAAATTTTTGTCACTGCTTACATCAACGACGTGACCTTAAATATCCGTGGTCCGATTGAGCTCAAATGTTTTTAGATTATTCTTCGATGATAGATCATAATTGTGAACGGTCAAGATCTTGATTGGAGTTATTTTCTATGAGATATAAGACTCAGAACACTGTTTCACGGATTTGCAGATTTGTTTGCGCAGTTTTGATCAAATGGTTGGATCTCGTAATCCCACCGTTGGATTGAGATGAAATTTTACCAGATTGTTGGTAACTGACTCAAAAAATCTTTGAATGGTTCAGAGACTATCTAAGTGCAAGTATTGCAACAGGAAAGTTGATTTTTGACAGTTTTTGACAACTTTTAGTTGTAGGCCCAAGCTTGTCTATTTAAGTAACCAAAACGTAATTTTAGGCTCATTTGCTCATTTCTCAGCCGGAAAAGATAGAAAGGAGCTGGAGAGGAGAAAAGGAGAGGAAACCTAGGGTTGGTGGATTTTGCTCAAAATCCCTAAGGTTTGCATGTTTTTCCTCATTGTTCTTCTTTTAATCTCTTTGGTTCATGCATACTAGTGTTGTTTTGATGCATGCATTGTATGAAACCCAAATTTGAAGGGGTGGTGGAAATTAAATGTTGTCTAAATGCTTTGCATGTTTGATATGTGTGTTTAGAGTGTGTTGGGAAACCTCTAAAGGCAAAAGCCCCAATTTCTAACAAGAAATTGGTAGGGCTTAGTACAAATGACCTAGTCTTGGTTCATTGGCCCGGACTTTGACTTAAGCTTTGCATGCCGTCTATGATGGACTGATGAGTATTAGGGACTGATTCATTAGTTTGAGATTTCAATGGTGAAATTATATGGTTTAGTGTAAATGGTCATTGTTTGGTTCATGGCCTTAGGCTTTTCCAAAAGCCATGCATGTCAACTATGTTGTTCTAGATGGCATTGTGAATGAAACCATGTTGTTGGATCAGTAAATCAGTGGGCTGATTATGGTGACCTAGTGTAAATTTGGCCTATGTCTTGGATTTGGGGAAATTTGCCCAAATTTGGGGATTTTGACCCAAATGTTGTCAATTGGTGAAATTGACTTAGGATTAGTTAGATTAACCTTATTTATGATTGAATGACATGGAATATGATGGTTGGATCATGGTATCAACCTATTACATTCAATTTGGGTTAAGTATGACTTAATTAGACGTCAAATGGTTAAATTGGGCAATATGGATTGACTCTTGGGTTAACCATTCTAGAATTAGTAATTGGCTATGGAATTGGGTTAAGCAGGGTTGTTTTGCATACTTTGGACTGATTTTTCAGTTTTTCCATAAACCATGTTTAATGCAAGGGTCTTGATTGATCTAAGTGACCCAAACAAGCCAAGTTGTAGCCAAAGTGCATTGGGGTGATTAGGAGGCATTCTAGTGCTTGTGCTTGGATCTGGATTGACTAGGCCTAGCTAATCAAGAGTGAGTGTTATTTTACTTGTGAATTTCTATATATGTGGCATTGTATTATATTAATGGATTTGAATTGATATATATATGTATGGATGTCATGTGCATGTTTTAATTGATTAATTAAATATATTTGAGCATAGTCAGTTTGGTAGCAAATAGATTGATCTCCTAGTGCATGGGCTTTGTAAAGACCCACCTGGCGATCCCTAGTTGTGAACCTTGCAGAGGGTTTCAAGGATAGGTGCAGACAGGTCCACCCAGACCTGAAACATGGCGTGGGAAGGCTTGTGACCCGGCGACATGCTCGATTCCTTGGAATTCCTAATAGGATATGGATAAGAAGTCGATGGGGGCATGGGTTTGCGCACTTATTCTCTTGTATTGATTCTTATCCAAGAGGTGACTAGGATTGCTTGAGCATGTTATAAACGATATGCATTGTCTTGTTATGACATGAGGCATTATATTGAGCATATATGTAATCTCATTTATAATCATATTGTTTAAATGGTTTTAATGAACATGCCATGTTTTATATAAATGCACGTCTATTGCCACTTATAGAAAACATTCACTGAGTTTGTTGTAGCTCACACCTCCTTCTTATCATTTCAGGTCCTGATAGGAAGGGGAAAGAGAAAGCTTAGTTGTGGAGCATTCCTTGGGACGTTTGTGATGTAGGTGTTACTACATTTCTTGTATTTTGTTAAATATGTACTTAATAACACCTATGGTAAATACTTAACATTTAGATGGGTTGCATTAAATGGTTAAGTATGTATGCTTTTGAATTATATTTGTATTTAATGAACTCGATTGGGGCATGAGTTCAGGTAAGTTCTCGTTGAAGCGTCCTAGGGCACAAAGGTGAGAAGTAACAGCTAAGTTACAGGAGTTTGATTTTATAGAAAGAAAGCGATAAGCTCGTTCTTGACACACACTCCAGCACGTGACACTTCCTAGTCACTAAAGGCGGTTTATGTTATTTTTCATTTGTGACCAAGCAGCATCCTACTTTTGACTAGCGATCATCATTGACTAGAGCTAATGTACGCGTTAGCGTCCTCACTTGTAGATATCTTTCTTCCGGACATTAAACATTGCTATTTGTTAGATTTGACCAAATAGCCTTAAGTCACGCATGGTTGAACAATATCATAAGTTATACACCATTAACCATTCCATAATAATTTGAACATGAAGAACTTGTTTGAACATTCTAAGCATTGCATGATTAAAGACAATCATTTATCACTGATAAGAATATTTTGATAATAGCATTTGTGATGAGATAAACTTTTACACCTTTGCATAGTTTTTGATTTTTACCTCATGGTACTGCAAAGTCGTCGATTAGAGCACTCTGTCTCAATTTGAAGCAGCTGAGATAGTTCATTGTCTTTGTCCTCCATGCTAACTTCTTTATCGACATTCTATCAGAAGGTCTTTTATTGAGCATTCTAGATGTGCTTGCTGAGGATTGATGACACAGACAATATATATCATTAGTCAGTTCACTTCCACTCCTGGTTGATAAATTTGCAAGAATGTCTTCTCTCTTAGATGACGTTTCTATCCCACTCAAAATATAATCAATTTTTTGAAAACTGATTTCAAATGGATTCGAGAACTCGTTTATAAATCTATTTTATATTTCCAGTTCTCAGGAAAACTATTGAAAAAATATTGTACTAAAGTAGAATGAGATAATGTTTTTTCAAAGTGTTCAAATTCATTTACAAGACGTATAAAACGTTGCAGGTTCTCATGAACAGACTCACTTTCTAGAACCGTAAACTGAGCTATTGACTCTTCTAATATTCTAACTTGGTTTCTAGTTTCATCCCTTCTTTCCATGGTTTGCAAGAGATTACAGAGCTCTTTTAAATTCATTTCCCATGGTTCAACAGATTCAGCTAACATAGTCAGGTTATCATTCCATCTCTTTGAAAGCTTGTCACAGAAATATACTAAAGATATTTCGGCAGGTATTTCCTGATTCAGTTCTTGCATTCCGTCAAGAATGGATTGATATCTGTTGCATGCCGTATCAAGATATTCATCTTCTGATATCACAAAATCGTCGAATAGGCTATTAGACTCATTGAGCTTTTCATCTCTAGTGTACATCTTTTCACTATGAAGTGATTTGAGAGTTTCCCAAATCTCTTTGGCACTCTCAAGATGAACTAACCTTTCTACTTCTTCCTCGGGTAGAGAACAATAGAAGGCATAGATTGTTTGAGCATTAAGTTTATCATCTAGTCTTTTTTTATCTGTCTAAAGCTCAATAGGCTTGTCGGGCATGGTGTAACCATTTACAACCAGTTCCCATAGACTGATATCCTTATATCGTAGAAAGAATTTCATCCTTATCATCAAATCTTCAAATGAGTCTTTATTGAATAGAGGTGGTCTATCTAAAGGTTGATCTACTTCCATGACCGTTCCTCTGGTCATTGCCATTGATATCAAATAAATTGTGAAGTTTCTTTGAAAAGCAACAGTGCTCTGATACCAATTGGTGGCCTAAATATGTCCAAGAGGGGGGTGAATTGGACATTTAGACAATTTAAAAACAATAGCAATGGCGGAAATAAAGTGCAGAAATTAAACAAATATGCACAGTCAATTTATAGTGGTTCGGCTACTTGCCTACGTCCACTACCTAACCTCCTCAGTTAGGATTTTTGAACTTTATCACTAAGGAATTCTCTTAAGGGTGAGAATCAAACCGTTACACCTTTTCTCAACTTGAGGGTGTGAGAATAACTGTTACACTGCTCAGCTTACAGGCGTGAAACCAACCTATCTCAACTTACGGGTGTGAGAACTACCTTTTCTCAACTTATGGGTGTGAGACGACTTGACTTTGTTGAATATAAAATATCAACCTAGTAGTTTTTCTAACTATTGTTACAACCTTGATACAGTATACAAGATATGAAATTAAATACAATTGTATCCTATGAACTATTTCTCAAATTACTCTTTCAGCAAGAATGATATAGGATAGAACAGTGCTGAATAATTTGAGTGAAAACATTTCAAAACTTCAAATAGATTTTCAGATAAAAATAGAAAGTTAGCTCAGTATGAAAATTTTTTGAATACGTAAAGTCTCAAAGAAAACTACTGTGAAAACAGATCGACTTAAACGTCTTCTTTGACCAGATGAAAATTCGACTAACTTTCAAAAAATGTTTTAGCTCAGAGAGTTTTCGGTGCTTAACAAATTGTTAAATGTCTGTATTTATAGACTTGTAGAGATGAAGTTGTTGTTCATTTGAATTTGAATTTCAAATATGAACGTTTACTCACAACAGCTAGAATATACCACGAAAATGGCAACTGCAGTATTCATGAATATTTTTTTTCCCAGATACACAAATAAGGAAAGTTTTAGAAGATGTGGTTCGTGATTTAGAGAATATCTCTTACAAATATAGAAAATTGATTTTGTACGAAAACTTGTTCTAAAAAGGTCGCAAAAAATACGTACATGTTAGAACAGTAAAAATATCACTTATGTCATTTTCTTCCTCTGAGGGCGCTCGTAGAACATCAGTGTCCTACTGAACAACGAAGTGAGGACGCTACTAAGTAGTAAGCGTCCTGACTTGCTTTGATAATTCAACGACTTAAAGCATGAGGGCGCTACTTCGCAGTAAGCGTCCTGTTTTGTTTTAAAACGCAAAACATATGAAGGCACTACTCAAGAGTAAGCGTCCCGAACTATTAAAAGCAGTTTTAAAACAATGTTTAAGCGTGCTAACGAACGCTGAGCGTCCTGAAAGTTACTTAAGTTGATTCTAAAGATGAGGGCACTCCTACACAAGTAGCATACTGATAATTCATTCAACTTATAACTTATCAACGTCCTTCAAGATAGAAATCACTTAAAGATAAAAAGATCTTTCACCGAGCTGAAACTAAGTCAGTGCCCTGACATTCTCAGAGGTTGATAAAATAAAGGTCACTACTAACAAGCGTCCTTATTAATCAGTTCAACTAAACCTTGAGTGTCCTAACATTTTATCAGCGTCCTGACTAATCAAATCCAGGAGGGCACTGCTAAAACATTAGCGTTCTGAAAGTCTTTATAAAAATGATTTTTGATTTCTCAATTAAAACTTGATAAAACATCATTGTTTCTTTTAATCAAAGCAAATACTTTGGAAATTGTAAGGTACAATTAAAATGTTACGATCAAAATAGGCAAACGATAAAAATCTTGCTGAGAGTAAGATGATCGATAGACTTTACATTTTAAGTACTGACAGACTCGAAACTTTACTTTGATGTTCAATAGGCTTGTGATCACAGTTCCTTGATCTTGATTCTTGATAAATCTGAAACACTTGACAAGATCATTAGATAGACCAACTGGAGATATTTGGAATCATCAAAACATTCATGTCATGGGGTTCATTAAGATAACAGTCCTTGAGGATGAATGAAGGCTGGAGCCCGTGGTACAGGTGGAACTTTGACACCTTTCTTCTTCAACAGATGAAAGAGCATTGTAAAACGTTTCATGCTAGAGGCAATATACCAAACAGTAGAATGTATCCTACTGTTCATTTCCTTGAAGAGGTCTTCAAAGAAGCCTACGACTCCTTTCACTTGATCTGCAGCTTTAATGACAGTATAAGACAAATCCATAATGGTTGTGGCAAGGAAAAACATCTTGTTTTCCAAGTTTTGTAATTTCTTAAAAGCACAAGTAACCAAGTCTAGAATCTTGGTTAGTCTATCATCCTCTGTTGGTGCCGGCCTTGTAATATCTAAATTATCTTTCACACTGGAGATAGCCTACAGCACCGGATCATGCGTTGTCTTGCTCGTTACTTGATCCAAGATAGCATCCAAAACAGATTGCAGAGTTTCAGAAATGGACTTATCTTTAGAGGATTCAGCCATTTTACCTCTCAAGATTTGAATTTCTTCAAGAATCTTTTTCAAAGCCTCATCAGTTATAGCAATGGCAGCACGACTTGGCGTAGCTGGCATTGTGCGACTCTGTGGATCTTGAGGTCTGGCTGGGTTAGCAGAACAACAACAACAAAAGCATTTACGAATTTCTTGATCTGTCGCATGTCCTCCTGAATATTCTTCATAAAATCAAGTGATGATGATGGAGTAGAGCTCGATGTAGGCAAGGACTGCATGACACTTAACTGGCTGTCCATTTGTTGAGACAGCTTCTCGAGCAATTCAGTTCCCTTGATCATGTGAGAGTTAAGTTCTTTGATCTCATTAATCTCAACTCTCTCCTGAGCTTTCAGAGATTTTTGGACTTCTGACAATGCCTCATTTTTTAACTGAACTAGGTTCTGTTCAAAACGAGTCATTAGTTGAGACATGACAAAAATATGATCTTCTCTTACTCGTCTGAGAAAGTCTTCCTATCTGAAGAATTCATCTTTTGGCTTGCTTGTGGATGGATGAGAAGGCTGCTCATGATCGGATGAGTTTTTCTCATAAATATTTTTCACTTCATCTTTTGCTTGAAATTTCGCATTGGCCTCATGAAAACCTTCAACATGATCCTTTTCATCAACCTCTTCATTCATGTCATTTCCCTAATAGGGTACGATAGCCAGATCATAACCCTCTGAATTTTTACATTACACACCATTAGACTCATTTTTCTGCGAGTCATGAGATTCCATTGATACAAGAATATCAAATGGCGATGGTCTTATCTGAGTCCTCATTGACTATTTCTTTGGTGATGTCTTCCATGATTGCATCAAAGGTTTCTGACTCATGCAGATGTTCTTCATCAACAACTTGAGCAATCTAGATCACCTCTTCCACTAGATGTCTTTCAGCATGAACAACTTGTTCTACATGTTCAATTTCTACATCATCAAGTGAAACATGCTCTGGAATAATTGTGGGAACAACTTTTTCTTGTGTAGCCTGTTCTTCATGAGTGGTAGAAGCTTGGGCAGCTTCATTCACTATTGCTGAGACATCTTCTTCTCTTGTTTCATCTTTTCTACTGGATTCACCTTCAAGTGGAACTTTTGACATTGGAAACCATCTATTCGAAGTAGGGACATAAGTGTATCTCGTCAATTTAACATTGGTTTGACCAATGCAGTTGTATCTGCTAGTCTCCTTGAAGTTTTCTCCACTGAAATCGATGCCACATCTCTCGAACAGAGTGGTGAGGTACATACCAAGTGGCAGACCTCCTCCCCTATTAACCATTGTATTCATTACATGCATGACAATGTGGGCGGGATTTACTTTCTTCTTTTCTAGAATACACCAGATTAAGAATAATACTAAATCATTCACATTACCCCTGCTACCGGTTTTAGGCTGAATAATGTGGGTAATGATGTTGTGGATGATTCTGGGAATGAGTTTAAAGGCCTGGTTGGTAAGCTTCTTATCAACATACGAATGGTCTTTTTTCCTAGAAACAAGATTGAAAGCGGCAAAGCTGTTGTAGCCTGGATACTGAACTTTATTTTTGGTAAATTAAAGTTTGTGAGCACTTTCATCCTTTGGCAAAGAGAAAGCTTCAGAGAAGAATCTGGGAGAAATTTCAACAGGTTTTTCCTTTACCACTGATTGTTTTGAGAATTCAGAGCCGAGTTTATTGACCATGTTTGCATAGAATTGTCTGACGAGGTTGGGGTACCATCTTTAGTTTAAAGTACGTAAATCAATCCAACCTTGGAACTCAAACAGAGAGAAAATGTCTAGATGAGAGTTGATGAAAAAGTCGAAATCGACATAGCTTCCATCAATCGCAGCTCGGTTCATGAGCTTTACAACATTATCTCCTTTTCTTCTCATCTTAGAAGAAGAAGGTGGGTGAGGTGGTTCAGAAGTGGTTTCGGTAGGAGGTCTGGGTGCAGATGGTGTGGGTTCCTCAACCAGTTCGGCTTGAGTTGGTTCAGTTTTTGGTCTCACACTCCTATCTGGAGATGATGATGGCGACACAGCTCTCTTTCTAGCATAAAATGGGGGAAGTTTTCCGGGTTTGGGTGCCATTGACAAAATCAGATAAAAGGATATGAAGAACTAAGATAACACGATAGGGACTGATACAATAGAGAATAGAAGATTCAGATACAAACAGAGAATAGGATTTACCAAGGATTAAAGATGAAGATTCAGCGGTAAATCTGAGGCGAGTTCAGGTAAATTCTCGTTGAATCGTCTTAGGGCACAAAAGGTGAAAAGTAACAGCTAAGTTACAAAATTTTGATTTTATAGTCAGAAAGTGATAAGCTCACTCTTGATGCACACTTCAGCATGTGACACTTCCTAGTCACTAAAGGCGGTTTATCTTATTTTCCATTTGTGACCGAGCAACGTCCTACTTCTGACTAGCAATCATCATCCACTAGAGCTAATGTACGCGTTAGCGTCCTCACTTGTCGATATCTCTCTTCAGGACTTTAAACATTGCTATTTGTTAGATTTGACTAAATAGCCTTAAGTAACGCATGGTCGAACAATATCATAAGTTATACACCATTAACCATTCCATAATAATTTGAACATGAAGAATTTTTTTGAACATTCTAATTATTGCATGATTAAAGACAATTATTTATCACTGATAAAAAATATTCTGATAATAGCATTTGTGATGAGAGAGACTTTTATACCTTTGCAAAGTTTTTGACTTTTACCTCAGGGTACTGCAAAGTCCTCAATTAGAGCACTCTATCTCAATTTGAAGCAGTTGAGATAGTTCATTATCTATGTCCTCCATGCTGACTTCTTTATCGACATTCTATCAGGAGTTCTTTCATTGAGCATTCTGGATGTGTTTGCTAAGGATTGATGACACAGAGAGTGTATATCTCAGCCAATTCACTTCCACTCCTGGTTGATAAATTTGCAAGAATGTCTTCTCTCTCATATGACGTTTCTATCCCACTCAATACAATCAATTTTTTGAAAACTGATTTTAAATGGATTCGAGAACTTGTTTATAAAATATATTTTATATTTCCAATTCTCAAGAAAACTATTGAAAAAATATTGTACTAAAGTGGAATGAGATAATGTTTTTCCAAAGTGTTCAAATTCATTTACAAGACGTATGAAACATTGCAGGTTCTCATGAACAGACTCACTTTCTAGAGCCCTAAAGTAAACTATTGACTCTTCTAATATTCTAACTTGGTTTCTAGTTTCATTCCTTCTTTCCATGGTTTGCAAGCGATCACAAAGCTCTTTCAAATTCATTTCCCATGGTTCAACAGATTCAGCATATCATTCCATCTCTTTGGAAGCTTGTCACAAAAATATACTAAAGATATTTCGGCAGGTATTTCCTGATTTAGTTCTTGCATTCCGTCAAGAATGGATTGATATCTGTTACATGTCGTATTGAGAGATTCATCTTCTGTATCTCAAAAGCATTGAATAGTCTATCAGACTTTTCGAGCTTTTCATCTCTACTGTTCATCTTTTCATAATGAAGTGATTTGAGAGTTTCCCAAATTTTCTTGGCACTCTCAAGATGAACTGCCCTTTCTACTTCTTCCTCGTGTAGAGAGCAATACAAGCCATTAACCGCTTGAGCGTTAAGTTTGTCATTTAGTCTTTCCTTATCTGTCCATAGCTCAATAGGCTTGTTGGGCATGGTGTGGCTGTTTACAATCATTTCCCAGATACTGATATTCTTAGATCGTAGAAAGGATTTCATCCTTATCTTCCAATCTTCAAACGAGTCTTTATTGAACAGAGGTGGTCTGTCTAAAGATTGACCTACTTTTATGACGTTCCCTCTGGTCATTGCCATTGATATCAAAGAAATTGTGAAGTTTCTTTAAAGAGCAACACTGCTCTGATGCCGATTGTTGGCCCAGTTATGTCCACGAGGGGGGTGAATTGAACACTTAGACAATTTAAAAAATAATAACAATGGCAAAGAAACAGTGCAGAAAAATAAGCAAGTATGCATAGTCGATTTATAGTGGTTCGGCTACTTGCCTACGTCCACAACCTAACCTCATCAGTTAGGATTTTAACCTTATCACTATAGACCTTCTTACGGGTGAAGATCAAACCGTTACACCTTTTTCTCAACTTGCGGGTGTGAGAACAACCGTCACACTGCTAAGCTTCAAGGCGTGAGACCAATCTTTCTCAACTTACGGGTGGGAGAACTACCGTGTCTTCATTGACAACAGAATATCAACTCCGTAGTTTATGTAACTACTGTTACAACCTTGATACAATATGCAGGATATGAAATTGAGTACAACTGTATCCTATGAACCATCTCTCAAATTACTCTTTCATCAAGAATGATATAAGTTAAAACAGTGTTGAATGATTTGAGTGAAAACAGTTTAAAACTTCTAATAGATTTTCAGATAAAAATAAAATGTTAGCTCAGTATGAAAATCTTTTGAATACGTAAAGTCTCAAAGAAAACTACTGTGAAAACAGATCGACTTAAACATTTTCTTGACCAGATGAAAATTCGACTAACTTTCAAAAATTGTTTTAGCTCAGAGAATTTTCGGTGCTTAACAAATTGTTAAGTGTGTGTATTTATAGACTTGTAGAGATGAAGTTGTTGTTCATTTGAATTTGAATTTCAAATATGAACGTTTACTCACAACAGCTAGAATATATCACGAAAATGACAACTACACAATTCATGAATATTTTGTTTTTCTCCAGATACATGAATAAGGAAAAATTTAGAAGACATGGTTCGTGATTCAGAGAATATCTCTTACAAATACAGAAAATTAATTTTGTACGAAAAATTGTTCTGAAAAGGTGGCAAAAAATACGTACATGTCATAACAGTAAAAATATCATTTATGTCATTTTGTTCCTTTGAGGGCGCTCATAGAACATTAGCGTCCTACTGAACAATGAAGTGAGGGCGCTACTAAATAGTAAGCGTCCTGACTTGCTTTGACAATTAAACAATTTAAAGCATGAAGGCGCTACTTCGCAGTAAGCATCCTGTTTTGTTTTAAAACGCAAAGCATATGAGGGTGCTACTCAAGAGTAAGCATCCTAAACTATTAAAAACAGTTTTAAAACAATGTTTACGTGTGCTGACAGACGGTGAGCGTCCTGAAAGTTACTTAAGTTGATTCTAAAGATGAGGGCACTCCTACACAAGTAGCGTCCTAATAATTCATTCAACTTATAACTTCTTAGGGTCCGTAAAGATAGAAATCACTTAGAGATAAAAAAAATCTTTCAGCAGCTGGAACTAAGTCAGCGTCCTGACATTCTCAGAGGTTGATAAAAGAAAAGTGACTACTAACAAGTAAGTGTCCTTATTAATTAGTTTAATTCAACCTTGAGCGTCCAAACATTTTATTAGCGTCTTGACTCATCAAGTCCAGGAGAGCATTGCTAAAACATTAGCGTTGAGAAATCAAAAGCGATTTTTGATTTCTCAATTAAAACTCGATAAAACATCATTGTTTCTTTTAATCAAAGCAAATACTTTGGAAATCATAAGGTACGATTAAAATGTTAGATCAAAATATGCAAACGATAAAAATCTTGCTAAGAGTAAGATGATCGATAGACTTTACATTTTAAGTACTGATAGACTCGGAACTTTACTTTGATGTTCAATAGGCTTGCGATCACAGTTCCTTGATCTTGATTCTTGATAAATCTGAAACACTTGACAAGATCATTAGATAGACCAACTGGAGATATTTGGAATCATGAAAACGTTCGTGTCATGGGGTTCGTTGAGATAACAGTAACAATAGTTAGATAAACTACTGAGTTGATATTTAT